>JAVTVX010000009.1:4510858-5914608 GCA_033439265.1 Dillenia suffruticosa
AAAAAATAAAAGTTCAGTCAATCGGTTTAAAAAATCAATACAAATCTAATAAAATTCAGTCAATTGATTTCAAAAATCAACTCAAACCTAACTAAATTCAATCAACCGTTTTTAAAAATCAGTTCATACCTAGTTCAACAAAAGTTAAATTTAGTCAATCATTTTAAAAATCAGTTCAAATTTAATTCAGTAAGAGTTAATTTCAGCCAACTAAATATTAAACTCCTCAACCTGATTTTTAAACCTCTCACATACTCAGCTGGAAAAAAAAAATTTAATTGATCTAAAAGGGTAAATATATAAAATTATGTTATCATAAATTCTTTCTTTTCAAATCTCTCTAACTCTCGAATAAAAGAAATGTATTTTGTTTCCTTTCTCTTATTAAACTTTTAAACAAAATATGTATCTCTTCTCTTCTCTTCTCTTTCTTTTCTTTTTTAAGATTGTCTTTTTTTTTTCTTTTTCTTCTTAAACTCCCAAACGGGCCCTTAAAAGGGCAATTAGTCAAGCCTATCTTAGTTTTAAAATTTGGTTTGGTGAGGGCATTAATAGAGCATTTATTGAGCACAAATGAGAAATCTGTGCGTTGAGCTCCCTCCATAATGGCATGGATGACCACAACTGACAATAACACATACTATTGCCTCGCAACAATAGATGTGTACGCGGTGAGATGGGAGCGACTTTGGCCGTTGGCCCCTCCTTTTTCCCAAAAAAAAAGCCCTCCAAATACACGCCCTACCCTCGGATTTATGTATTGGTCCAGAATCCATAATTTCCGATCCCAAAGGAGAACTCAGACTCCGAACAGTATAGTGAAGATTTGTTGGTTCTGGCAGTGATCCACATATTTTTTTATAAATATTCAAATTCAAGTTTTTAGGAAAAGCATATGTAATTTACTATTATTTTAGTGGGATGATATAAGAATTATTTAGAACGTATCAAACCAATCTTGATCCGTATCGATATTATTATTCTTTTAATTATTGATTTTGAATTTATATTTTGACTAATTTAATTCGAATATTTATAAGATACTATTTAAGAGTAGATCGTAGTTTTTTTTTTTTTTTAATTTTTAATCTTAAAATTTTATTAAAAGATTTAATAATATATTTTACAAGACAAGTGACACGTACCCATATCATTATTTTGTTCAAATTAGGGTGACTCTTATCGTGGGAAGAATATCTAATAATGTATTGACCCGTGGAAAGTTCAATGGTTTTTGGTCAAAAATCGAATACAAGTCAGAGCCCTCTAAAGGCAATTGGGTTTGCCAGCTTTCCCTCATTAAACCTCAATTTCCCTTCCCCTTACCCTCAGAAATGGGGTTGGCCACCCATTATATGCCTCATTAATTCTAGCTCATCTGGCTAATATCTTATGCCCCCTTTACTTTTATTGCCATTTTAGAGGGTGCTTGGGATTCTTAAAAAAAAAAAAAATCCTTTTCAAGAAAAGAATTTCATAATTTAATTTTTCTAATTTTAGATAGTTAGGTATTTATTTAAAACTTTTTATCATAATTTTTCAAAAATTTTAATAAGCCAAATCATCC
This sequence comes from Dillenia suffruticosa, assembly GCA_033439265.1. Classification (NCBI taxonomy): domain Eukaryota; kingdom Viridiplantae; phylum Streptophyta; class Magnoliopsida; order Dilleniales; family Dilleniaceae; genus Dillenia; species Dillenia suffruticosa. Next base: position 4,512,426 of record JAVTVX010000009.1, read on the forward strand.
TTGGAAAAGAAAAACTAAAAAAAGGACTGCATGTTGTCCAGTTAGTGTGTGGTGGATTCATAGTTTTGCATTATGATTTGGAATAAATCATGGATATTAAAGCTCTCGCATGAATTTCACTGACCAATGTGGTTGGTCCATTGTATCTTAGATTTTAATTTTATGTATCACAAAAAGAGACACCGAGAGGATTTTGTTCTTCGTGGGTCAATTTCGTTAGATTTAATCGAAACAACATGATTAATATATACTGATAATTTATATAAAAAACTCACATGAATTTCTATATTTTGCTAATGACTTATAGTTCATCTTATACTATATCTCTATTCCTTTTAAAGATTTTGAGTTCGTGCATTTTTTATGTTTTTAAAATGAATCACTATATTTTGGCCCACATGAATTTACTCCTTCACCAAAAAAAAAAAAAAATTACAATAACAACGACAACAATCTAAATCTTAATCCTAAAATTTAGAATTAGTTATTTGAAAGAGAGATATCATGAAAAAAAAAAAAAAAGAAAGAGTACAAAAGTGTTGGTTTTGTTTGAACGGATTCTTATATGTTACTCATTTTTATTCAAGATCATTTGCTCAATTAGATTCTTAACTATCATATTTTTATGAATAACTATCATCAAAATTTTAACGGTTTACTCTTATATTTTACTAAATATCCTATACTTAGTTTATCGGTTCGCTTCAACGGTACATTTTTGGGTTTTGCTGTATATATCAAAATTATCTCAAACGATACTTTCGTATTTTATTCATAATTGAACTAACTCCCAACTTATTACGTATTTTTTCGTTTTGATTTTATTTTTTCTAGTTTTAATATACATTTATCTAAACATTCTCACTTTTGTTACAACCATTTTCTATTCTTGTTTTTGCCTAATTACGTAACACTCAGTGTCATACAATAGTACAGCTCTTATTATGATTCTATAAAATTTTCCTTTCAAATACAATGATATCGTGTAATCACATAAACTTCGGATACTTTTCTCTATTTCATCTAATTTGCTTGAATTTTATCATTTATATCTCCATCTATATTATTATCAATTTGAATGATAGAATCAAAATATCTAAATATTTACTTTTTGGCATGTTTTTCTTTCCTAATTTAATCGTTTTTCATCACACTGATAATTGTCACTAAAACTATATCTCATATAATTAGTTTTTGATCTGTTCAATCTAGATTCTCTACATTCCAGTATGACCATCCATAACTCTAATTTAGTATTATACCCTCTCTAATTTTATCAACCAATATTATATCATTTACAAAAAATATACACAATAATATCTTATTTTGGATTTTTTTTATTATTTTATCTATCATTATTGTAAAAAGGATAAGATTTAATATTAAGTCTTGATGGAGCTTAATGTTTAGGGAAGTTATTGTTCAGACCCCATAAGTTTTTACATTGATTATAACTTTCTCATATATATCTCTAATAAGATTAATGTATATTAAGAAAATCACTTTTTTCATTATAGTCCACCACAAAACATTTCTAAAAACTTTATCATATACTTTTTTCTAAGTCAATGAATACTCTATGTAGGTCTTTCTTTTATACTCTAAATGTCTCCCTCTTTTTTGTGCTCCTAAAAAAATAAAAATATCCAAGTAAAAAATGTTGGGAGAAATTCAATGAATCCATATTCAAAATTCAAGAATCATATATGCTTTTGTGCCCTAACTTGCCGAGCCAATAATTGTTCCAATTCGGAATTAACTATATCGTAAAATTTCAATAATCAAAGTTCAAGAATGCCAAAACTAATTAATATAACACAAAATGCATGAATTGCTATGGGTTATTTACCTAATTATTGTAAATTAAAAAAAGAAATTTAAATATCATTCTTTTTTTTTCTTTCCTAAAATACCGATTTCACACTTTGAGAGTGTGAAATTGATTTGAGTGCGAATCGGTTTCTCACTCAAATCGATTTCCCATCCGCTCTTTTTTTTGTTACAAAAAGTGTAAATACGTGGATTTGAATCTCAGATCTAAGGCTATAAGGTATTGAAGTGATAACTACTGCACCGCAATATCTTGTGTGATTGTTTTTTTTATTTTTTCCTTGTTTTCTAAAATAAATTAAAAATTAAAAATTTATATTATTTATTTGATTTGAAAATATATATATAAAGTTTATTAATATTATAAATCATATATGGTTTGTAATTGGGTTCAAAGTGTATGCACGTATATATATATGCATGTATGTATGTATGTATGTATGTATGTATGCATACATATATATGTTATATTCGAGCACACAACAAATATTGACACACTAACTAAAACTTTATTGGACCAAGTAAATATAATGTTATTGTATTGAGAGAAGCCATAATATTCTTATTTTTTTATTATTTTTTTTTAAGTAAATAAAAAATCTTATAAAATGTCAAATTAAATGGTGATCCGAAATACTTTTTCTATACAAATAAAATTTTAGTTTATTTTAAGGAAAATTTTATTTATGTAATGAAATTTATTACGTAAAAAACTAAATATACCGATAGAAAACAAAATTATTGACCCAAATTTTGTTTGTACAGTAACAGATGCATGAGCCCTAGTTAATGCAACAGAGCGGTGCAATATTCTGAACAGTCCTATGACATGCTTAGCATCTTTTGTCGATGCAATAACATTCTACAATTTATTTGAATTTTTTTATAATTATTAATTTTTAAAATTTATATTATTTTATTTTATTTATACGGTTTTAAAATCCATATTTTTTGTGTGATTTTAAAATAAAATTCCGTATAAATAATTATCCTGATGCTAAAAAAATTTGATTTTAAAAATAAATTCCATATGAATTATTAAGAATTGAAGATTTATATAAACTTGAGATTCTAAATTTAAATTCAAATAAATAATAAAAATTTAAAAAATTTATTTTATTTTAGAAAATAAAAACAGGTGGGTGCGAAACCGGTTCGAGTGCGAAACTAGTTTGGGTGCGAACCGGTTTCGCACTTTTACAGTGCGAAATCGGTATTTAAAACAGGTGGGTGCGAAACCGGTTCGAGTGCGAAACTAGTTTGGGTGCGAACCGGTTTCGCACTTTTACGGTGCGAAATCGGTATTTTGAGAAAGAAAAAAAAGAACGATATTTAAATAATTTTTTTAAAAAATTCACATGTTTCTTGTATTTGTTCCATTTTGTGCCAAAACGATTCTTATTCAAGGTTGTATGAGTGAATGCAATAAACATTAAATCTTTGGTTTGAATTTGATTAGTGGAAATTTCCTAACAAAAATGCAATTAGGAGCTTATATAAAGCATTTTGTAATTGTTTAGCAGTTTAGCAGGATTGCGGTGATCTAGGCTGGAAAAAACAGAAACCCAGAAATGAAAACGAAAATAGATACAAAATGAAAAGAAAAATTAGTATTATAAAAATATAGAAAATGAAAATATGAAAAAAAAATACATAAATATAAAAAATATAAATTATTTTATGAAAATAATAGAATAATCATATTTTTTAATAAGAATTTACAATAATCAAATATATAATTATTAAATATGAAAAATACATAAAGATGTGTTGAGGCGTTCTCAAAATAAGAAAAATTTCATAAATGGGAAATCGAGCATGAGAGGTGGTGATGCACAATATAAAAATAGAAACTGTGCTCAAGTCAGGCCTAGTACCAAGAGGAAAGACTAACCCAAAGGGGAAACGTTTAGATAGAATGCTAAAGCAATCTATTCAAATAAATTTTATTGTTTGCTCCTTTCCCTCTTTTTGTAAAATTTAATGATCATTATTAGATTTAACACAATATCTAAAATAACAATCATTTAGATTTTTGTTTTTAAGCAATCGACGATCAAAATTAGTTTTTCTAACTTATCGTATAATTTATGCCAAAACATTTGGAGTTATATAATATAAATAGGGATAATAGATTTTTAGTTTTTGATAATTTTATGTCAAATATTTATCTAATATAACCCTTTCGATCATTTTAGTGACGAATATAGATTCTAAAGATTCGGCAAATATAAGATAATTGTATATATTTAACAAAAATATATATTTAATTTTAAAAATTTCAAATTGCAATATCTATGGTCACCCCCACCATGTAATATTCTTGGCTTCGCCTTTACATGGCAGTGAAGACTTGTTACAGCAATATTCAAAGAAATGGCAATGTGTTTGCCTTTTATGATCTTTTTTCATGGGTTATAAGAATGATCCAGGAGACCAGCTATTGTTGTTATCTTAAAAATGAATATAGCTTCAAAAGCTTGCAGTTTCAAATTCAAGCAATGAAAACAATAGAAATCCAGAGCAAGAATCTTCCAATATATTTCTAGATTAATGTCTGCATTTGCACTCAAGTGCAAGTTTCTTTGTTGTTCCATAATGGAGACGGTGCTGTCTTTGAATTTTATCATATAGTTCCAGGATACATTTAGGCACCTGAAGTCAAACTTCAGTGCAAAGAGTTCAAGAGTGTCAAGATAGAATAACAGAGGGAGAGAGAGAGAGAGAGATGCATTATAAAATTGGCACTCAAGGAGACATCTGAATATATGCACCAAAAAAGAATGAGTACAAATGAAGCCACACTGTTAAGACATTTCTGTCAATTATATTGCATCATGAACAAGCAACATTATAAGTCTATACGTTCTTCATTTCCAGGGAACAAGACCATAAAAATGTTGATAGGATACAAAAGCATGTTACTTTTGTCCCACACCAAAGCCTATCTATCTGTAAGACAATGCTTGTTAGGGAGATGTTACAATCAGATTACCAAGTTTTGAAGTTAAAGCCTTCACAAAATCAAGTCAAATAATACACGGGAAATTTGATTAAATTGCAATACCAATGGAAATGTAGAAAAATTGCAGCATGTCTGTTCAATTATTGGGGTCATGTTCTTTTGTTTATTATAAGCTTTGAGTCTTGGCAGGACTCCATACTCTATCTGCTATAAGGATTCATTGTTGGGCAATTTGCAAGCAGCCATGTCATCTTTGGACTTGAATTTTCCAAGCATCTCGGCCACGGTTCTACAACGGCATTGATTTCCTGGACGGATTACATCTCCATAGACAGCCATTTCAATTATGTCCATCTCCTTATCTGCCGGTTCAACAGATAACTTAAAAAACATCCCATTTCATAGAAAAGTTGAGAGAGAGAGAGAGAGAGAGAGAGAGAGAGAGAGAGAGTCCTATATTTGAAAATCTCTGTACATGAAGTGATTTTACAATTAAAGAAAAGGCAGCACAGGCCAGATCTTGATTATGATCAGCAACCCGAATCCAAGAGGTATTAGCACGTATAGGCAACAAATAGTCCTGGTACAAAGCTTTGACTAATCTTTACGAGCTTGTGTTACTCTCCTGGAGTAAGTTGAGCAGATATAAGAGTGCCTCTGTTGCTCAACAACCTAATTTATGCCAAACATGTGATCACCTCAGAGGATGATCAAACTTTTATATGATGCCCCTAAACATGGATTGTAGCACATACTAAACTATGATTGCCATATGAGAGATTGCATTGGCTCTTATCCAATGTGCAAAACATTTCACATATTGTCATCTAGTATTTTCTGGTCAGATATTGCGAATTTTTTTCAGGTTTAAAAATTCTTCTAAGCACTCATAAGTTGGAAAAACACGCACACCATGAAGCCATAGTGAAACAGCTCAGCAGATAGACATGTCAATAGCTGCACTGGGTGCACTTAGACCTTACGGCCACTTCACTTAGCAGCAAGCATTTCCATTTATGAGGAAATGGCAACTTAAGTTTCTAATAAGCAAGTGAAAAGAATGAAGAACTCCAGAGGACTATAGAGGATTTCTGCTGAATCCAGTAGAAAGGTGATGCGGTATGTAGCAGATTATTTTTTGAAAAGCTGAGGGACAAGGAGCTAAGTTATAGAGGATAAAAGACACTACCAGAAAACAAGCGCATGGGATTGGGTTCAAACATTCTTAAGAGCTTCTCTTTGTAAACAATTTTAGTTGCGGGATTGAATCAAAAAACATAAATATTTTAACCAGGCATTTATTAAAGTATATGTTAGTCCTATATTCAAATTCTAAAATAGTCGAGGTCCTATTAGGATTACATCTGCAATCTGGCAGGTTTTAATAGACCACCGACACTGGCAGGTCCTATTAGTCACTCTAATGTGACTTAAGCCCTTGGTTCAATGGCCATGAGAAGGAAGATGAAATTCTAGGAGGGTCACGGGTTTAGATTGCCACTCCAGCAGAGAGAAAAAAAAAGGAATTTACTTGATTAGATAAGTAATTGACAAAAAAATTATAGCATTACAGGTGAACTCAGGAGACTAGAAGTAGCTTAATAAAAATAGTAGAAGAAATAAGAATAGATTATTAAAGATGAGAAATAGCTTATAGAATTAATTGTTGCATAGTTGGTGGTTTTGAACCAAGTGGGGCAGAAAAATAGGGTTCATATAGAACCCTAATCAGTTGAGACTATTATGGTACTAATTAGTATCGTTGTTGAATAATCCTCTTATACAAATTGTACCAAGCGATGGTATGAAACAAAAAAGAGCATCAAGCACTGATGCTACACACAAGCATAAATAATGCGTTCCAAACCAATGAAGTGCAGGTATCGACAGAGGAAAATGCACAGGATTGGCACAAAGACAGTTGCACCATAGCAGAATTTAGAAATATAAGACACAATATGACATGAACATGTATTAGAAAATTATCAACTAAATATTACATACAAAATAAATTATAAAACCATTACTTAGAAACAACATACGGGGAGTACTGGTGTTGGACATTCAAGGAACAAGGACATGCTGGGGACACGCCAGGGACATGTTTTAGAGACACCATGGCATTAGGCCCCCCTTTTTCATTATTTTTGAAATTATAGACATGCTGGAACACACATAGGAAACTTTGGAGGCACGGGAATTTTTTTTTTTAAATGATACAAATTTTAACAATTTTGAAGGGCCTAATTGAAATTGTAATAAAGATGTATGATTTTTTTTTTTTTTTTGAGGATTTTACAAAAGCAACAGCATAAAATTGTTAGAAAATATAGAAATCTTTTAATTAAATATAATATTCTTTCTATTCTCAACTTTGTGCCTTTTCACTTCTACTCTTTTCTCCTCATCTGCAACAAAGCAAGTCTTTCTCCTAGCACAAACCATTTTTTTTTCCTTCTCTTAAATACTTTCTCTTCTTGGTCTTAGCTTTGTGCATTTTTTTTTCCTTTCTGCTCTGCCTCTTTCTCTTATAGCAGCTTCTCAGGGTCCAAGTTTAAGCCTTCTTTTGCATGTTTGATTTGTTTGATGAAATTCTTTTGCTTTAGTTGCCAAATCGACCTTCATGGATATTATTTTTCATTATGAATCTATATATTATTCAATCAATGTCCCTTTGTGTCCATGTCGTACATTTTAGAAATTTGATATGTCACGCGTCTGTATCCGTGCATTATAGATGGCGCCAAAATCCAACCAAAATTTCAAACTTAAATGGAATTCAAACAATATTAAGAAACTTGAATCGAAGTCCTAGCTCATGCACTTATCTAATCAATGATATTGAACCTTAAAAGAGGGAGCCAACTTATAAGTTATGATTTCAGCACCTTGGATATTACCTGAAAAAGCACAAAAGTGGAAGGCTTCACATTTTGATATCTTGTCACACCATGTGGTGTATTCATTTTGTGCATAAATATATTAAAAAAACAATAAAAGTGACTCCTCTGCAAACTTCACTTTTATCATACCATTGCCATCCCAAATATTATTATTAGTGAGTAAAAATTGCCTCTACGTTTGGACCATAAGTGAAAGTTAAGCAACTTCAAGATAATCCTACATCTGGGTATCCCCTTGTCTGCATTGTAGGCTGTTTCAAGAAATGAGGTGATGATTAATATGAATAGACAGTGACTCCTTGCATATCGTGTTGAATAGAACAAAAAGGCTAAATTTTCCAATTTTTTATGCAACAAAAGGCTGAATATGGTTGTCCAAGTGATCTAAGAGCAACATTTGGTAGCAAAGGAGCATGGTTGCCAAGATTTCAACACTTGCATCCGGGACACCTAGGTCATGCAAAAATTAGTATACAAAGCCTTCCATTGCATCCAGAAACGTAGGATATTTAAAGTTGACTAATATCCTCTCCTTCATTCAGGGAAAGTACCAAGGTCATCACCTTAGAGGATGGCAATGCGCCAAGGAATGAAACACTGTACTAATATTTGTACATCAATCTATTTATATTCAGCATGGTGGAAGAGTGATTTCAATCTTTGAGGTTTTGGTATGTCTGAGGCATGCTAAAGCATCATAATTAAGGTTCTTTCTTTTCTATAGTCTGGACACATATAACCATATGTTTGTCACACGTCATAGAGGAGTCAATGCGATTCAAACAAATGCAAATAAATCTCCTTCTAGGCCTGCTAGTTCTCCATAACTTTTAACTGTTCCTACTATAGAAATAGCTGGTAGGTAGATTCAGGATCTTATTTCCAATAAACAGAGGTTATTAAGTTAATAAAATACTTGCACACACAACATGAGAAAATTTTGATGAACAAATTGATCTAAATCGGACATACATATTAAGAGCTTATCTGCAATTGTAGGACTATTGGTTTTGATAAAATCCCCTGATAAGTTTGTGGCTCCACCGTAAGAATTGAGTCTATGAATTTCTTCAATGCATGTAAAGTGGTAGTATAAAAAACCTAAAAGCATGGAGCAATAAAAGAAGCAAATCCAAAATTTACAAAAACCAAAATTAAGAATGAAACATAAATCACTTATAAAACTAACTAAGCTCCACTTTCACATTTTGTTTTTCTCAAACAGAAATCACATATCAAGGCTCAAGCAAACCACCTAAGGCACAATTTGGTGGTAATAATACATCACAGGAATGCTCAACATAAGTTGCACCAATAGTGACCCCCCACAAATGCAAAAATGCTAGCCGAAAGATAGGGACAATGATTTCAGAAGAAAACGGAAGAAGAGAGAATCAAGCAAATTTACCAGTGAACTGGACATCACAAGAGTAACCTCGCAAAAGAGTTTTGTCAACCTGCTCCTTGTCTGATTTATATCTGTTCACCCTAGTTTGCAGAATTTGACAATTAGCTGCAGTTGACTCCCCACCTGCATTGGAAGAAAAAATTTCAAGAAAACTCTCTCTAAAAATTATCAGTTTACAAATGCATGAGAATGGGAACAGAAAATAGCCCAAAACAGTCGAGAAAATCAACAATCCAGACAGATCCACATAATCAACAATGCTAAAGTATCCGAACAACCACCCTGCACAAAAACAAATAAAAAAGTTCGACCAAAACAAATACCCTAAAAACCCATAGACTCACATAACCAAGAAAGCTTAAGAATCCACAGAACAATGCAACATCTCAATACAAGAAGAATGAGCAAATTTGACCAAAATTACAACCACAGGAACCCATATAGAAAAAATGAAAAAAAAAGACTCAATTTGATAAACAGAATCAAAACCCAGAAACAGTGGAATAAAATTAGAGCCATCCGAACAGACTCAAATGGCCAACAAAGGTCATGAATTCATATAAGAACAATGATAGAATGGATCTCATTAAGGGTAACAACATCAAAACCCACATAGGAAATTCCCAATTTTGATGGGTGAGAAAGCAAAACAAAAAGACCAAGTAAAGCAAATGCCTAAGTGAGAGAGAGAGAGAGTATACCTTTGGAATAAGGAATGATGTGATCATATTCAAAGCAAAGACAACCTTGACAATTACAAAAGCGCTTGCAGACAATGTTTCCGGCAGCGTCTTTGCGCCACCGCTCCGGGTGGCGACCTGGCACTATCTCCGCATTTGCCCAACATAAGCTCTTGGCTTTTGTGTCGAAGAATCTTGGTCTCTCCTCTTTGTCTTTGCCTCCTCGTGGACTATTTGGTGAATGCGAATTACTCATCTCTCTCCTCTCAACCGGGAGGGGGGTTGGCAGCAAATGTTGCAAATGAGGTGCTTGTGTTATTTCCTTTGCTTTGAATACCGTAGCACGCACTGCGCGCGCAGCAGGAGACTCGTCTGAAAGAAGGGCCCGCAAAAGTAGTGAGCGGACCAATCACCGAAATTTTAAGGTATATAATATATGTAACTTTAAAAATTATAATTTTAAATATATTTTTTCATTTAAAAATTATAACTTTTATTTATTCATATTAAATATGTATTATATTTTGTCTCTCATATATATATATATATATATATATATACACACTCATAAAATATAGGTTGGGTTTTCGATGCTTTTAGAAGGCGCACCCCGTGGCAGTGGAAGAACCGAAAGAGCATCAACAAAGAAGTGGGATGCCATATATATTTTGGCCATGGCATGAGTGTCAAAAACCATGACTTTATTCAAGAGAGGGATGTAAAAGAATAATGGATCCAGGGACGTATCTTTTTTTTTTAATAATCAATTATTATATAAAATTATATTTTGATTAATCTAATTCGAATATTATCGATCTCAAATAGAAAAATTCTTCAAACATATTTTTTTCTTTTCTTTATTTTCAAATTTTGAATAGTCGGCCATCCTCCACCAATGGAATGTCCAATGAGAGCTTTCTTTCCATGGATAAGTTTGAACTACGTTCTTCCGCCTTTCAATCCATTTTGTACCCTTTGTAACATTGAATATGCCGGTAATCTCCTCTGATGCAGTCCGTACGATTTGTTGAAAAGTTGCTGCTCACCGATGAAATATTCATGTGGGCTGCAATCCTGAAGCCTAAATAGAACAGAGTCAATTGGATTAAGCAGTTCATTTCATAATCAAATTAGGTGGCCCCTACTCTACCTAGACAAAAATGTTCACCATTTGTGGAAACTATAGAGAAATAGAATGGTTGGCTTACTGAACTTCTCTTAAAAAATAAAATAGGCAGTTTGCAATTTGCACTTCTACTTCCAATTAGTTTAGCTCCCGAATTTGATGTTCTGGGTCAATTTCTTCTTTCTGTTAATTGAGTTCATTCTTTTCGTTGGGATAGAGCACCACTGTCTGGTAATCAAATTGAACCGACCAAATATGGTTCAAATCGGGTTAGAGCCTTTAAAGGATAAATTTATCTCGGTGTTTGTTTTTTCTAAATACAAAACTAAAAATCGAGACATTTCTTAAGGTTATCGGTGTTCAACTATCGGACTATTTAAACATTAGTTCTCTTAATTGAGTTCTTGATAAATGATGATGCGGCTGGAATTAGAATTATAAATTGCATGATAAATGGCATGGATTGCAAGAAGGGACCTTGGATTAGAGCCTTAGAAATTTGATGCAACTCATTTTCTATTCAAACCGTGCAATAATAAACGAAGAACTCTACAAATTTCAACCTTCTGGGGGGATGGCGTTCAAAAGTAATAGTTATGTATCATACTGAAATCTTACATGGCAGATGGAGGTGCACGTAACAACGCCTTGAGAGGTGGCAAATGGTAGTAGCCTCTCGTCATCCTTCTGCAGTCTAGAAAAAGGTAAGAACTCTGTTGATTCATTGACTTCTTATTTCCATCATGTCTTACTTTCCTCGGTTAATTTATCATCTATTTTTTTTTTTATTTTTATTATTGATATCCAGAATTTATTCAATTAATACAATTCAAATATTATAAAATTCATTTTTAAAGATTAATTTTTTTAAATTCTTTTTTATTATTCTTAAAAATCGAACTCGAGATCTTTAGAAATTTGGTATTAATTTATCATCTATGCTAAACCTTCACATAGAAAATGTACAGTTTCTCTTGTCAAACTAAGATTTCTATATAACAGGTTTTAAAGTTATCATTATTCCAATAATTCTTAGGTTTTAAATACCCTCTTATGCATAAACTCCCCCTTAAAACCCATTGAAACATATGTCAAATACAAACGTTACCTAACCAAATTTGCTTCTTGAGTTTTTTTTTTTTTAATATATAAACCACTATAATCATATTAAATCCAATTAAATTAAGTTTAACACAGATTAAATTCTTAAAAGATAAAATTATTCGGTACTTATTTTCTTAATATATAAGATTTAAATATGAGATTTTGTTCGAGAGATACCGATATCCCGCCAAATTATACATTCTTGAGATTTAATTTCTCTCCCTCCACTTCTGGCTCATTCACGTTAAAACAAAAGTACTTGAAAACTATTACCAGTGATGAATAGCATATCTTAATTATGAGCAAAATTTATTCCTTGTACACTCAGGGCAAAGGGAGGATAAGGGCAGCTGCCCCTTCAAACTTCTAGGAAAAAATTTTATATATAATTTAAAAAATTATAACTTTGCCTTTCTAAATTAAAACCCCAAATACATTTTATATTATGCTATATATAAATTTCTAGTTTCAGTGGCCATGACATTCAAATTCAATGAAACAATCAAACCCAATTTCTTACTGTCAATATTTCACCCAATGCATTCAAATAAGAATCCAATTAACAGTAACAAGTTTAGGACTGGTTCATCAAATACCCAAAATTAAAAATGAAAACCCTAATGTGATGATTGAAATTCTGAATTTTATACTTGAGAAATAACATATACTTACAAATTCTCATTTTTCTGCAAACATATGCTTCGGAGACAATCAAATCAATCTTCTTTTAAACAAAAGTCAATTTTATTTTTATAAAGGCTCTAAAATTATCATTAAATCACTAATTTTCTTATTAAAAACCATATGGTGTTATTTAAACTTAGTCTCCATTTTTTCAAATGGGCTATAAGAGATGACGTGGTCAATGAATCATAATTCAACTAATATTTTTTCTCTTTTTATGAATGTCTTGAATTTGAGTCTCTTTATATACAAAAAAAAAAAAAAAAACAAGAGAGAGACTATGCGGATATATCTGTAAAGTCATTAAACAAATTTTGTTCAATGTTCAACAAAGAAAGAAAAATAAAATTACACAATTATGCTCAAAGGGCTATTAAAGTTACTCAATCCAAACCCAATTTCTGTAGTAAACAAGGAACAATTTAAAACTCTTCCACTCTAGCTCCATCCCTAGGACTACCATAGGCATCCTTTGGCCTAGACATTTTGATCCCAGAAGTAGAGAAACAAATCTTATCAGACTTGTAACTCTCAACACTCACATGGGTGACCTTAACCCATACAAGCATTTTGGTCTTCAGTCCTTCAATTCTACTTGGCTTTCCTCGAGACAATGTCCCTTTAATGCGAGTGGCGTACCTCAAAATGGATGAGTCCTTGAAGCATGCTTCACATGGAGATGGCATGTAAACAATGAGCTTTGCTCTAGATTCATCAAATTCATACCCTGTAATGTTGCGAGGGAAGAGGCCGGATGGAAGGTTGTAGTCCCTGAGGAAGTCTGGCAATGGCTTCATGGCTTCAATGGTTTGACTTTAGAAAAATAAACAAATATGGTTACTCTTTAATTCTAATTTGTTCCATTAGTTTTAATTGAACTCAACTTTTCCTTACCTTTAAGCTTGTTGAGTAGCCACTTTGCCTTCTCTTCAACAGCATTAGAGAAAGACTGCAATTTTTAGAAGACTCTAGCTGGCTAGGAGCCCAAGGGAAGATAGATATGTAATATGCCAACTACTGATACTAAGTAATTAAGATCAATTTGATATGAATATGGGTTTCCATTCTTCAAGACCAAAATGATCAAGATTGGATGGCACTGCCCCATATTTGAATCTTGGGAAATATTGAATAGCGATCAACACTCTTCATTGCTCTTTTTTAGCAATAATAGGATAGTTTTAATTTTGATCTTTGCAAAGCTGAGGCGGAAAATTTCATCATAAGGTAAATATGCTAGATGAAATGGCATTTTTAGTTAATGCAAAAGTTATAAGATAAAGATGATTAAAGTTAAGGAAAAAGATATACAAATGCAAGAGATTTAATAAGCAAAAATATTAAAAAAAAAACCCAAGAAAATATGTGAGAGAGAGAGAGAGAGAGAGAGAGAGAGAGAGAGAGGTGTACGGACTGAGATGTCATGGGAAATATTGGAGATCTCTTGCTTGGCTTTCTTGGATATCCAAAAGCTCCCTACTTTTGTCAATGCATTTTCCATTCTCTCTCCTTCGCTCCCAACTCTTTACCCTCTCTCACTTGGAACCAATGAGAAGGATTTTGAAGAATTGCTCCCTCTTTGTCTGTGTAACTCTTTTCTCTCTTTATTTTCAATATTTTTCTTTCTAGGTAGTGGTTGTTTTGTAATAATTGTGATTTGCTTCATAAGTTGCTTAGAACTTTAACTAGATAGAGCATTAAAGCAAAAAGTAAGTTGGGACAAGAATAAATCTCACCATACCATGCCGACCCACTATTTGAAGTTGAGGTTAGTGATGGTTCATCATACTTTAATGTCAATGGGACCCCTTGAGCGTTTTTTTTTTCTTTTTTTTTTTTTTTAACAATTTTCAATTTAATGGTTACACAATTATAAGTTGCAGTTGAATTAAATTCATGACTTTTGTTATTAAGAAAAAAATTGCCAAAAGTAGCCTAAATTGAGGCAATAGGTTTTGAGGTATATACATATAAACCATCAAATGCTCACAGTAATGAAATATTATATTTGTGCTCATATATATATATGTGTGTGTGTGTGTGTGTGTGTGTGATCAATAAGCATTAAAAGTTGCAGTTGGGGTAATGTATGTCAACTGAAGGATCATGGTGGCTTAGGTATCAGGACCACTCAGCAGATGAACATTGCTCTTTTGGCTAAGTTTGGCTAGAAGATCATATAAGGGAAACAGGCTATTTGGTGTGAGATTCTCCGGAATAAATATCTTAAGCACGATCATTTCTTAACTGTTGCAACTGACCTGTTCCCCCTCTAGCATGAGCTATTAAAAATTCGAGATTTTCTAAAGACCAATGTGTATTGTAAAATTGGTAATGGGTTAGATATCCGGTTTTGGGAAGACACTTGGATAGGATCAATCCCGCTGATCCAAAGATTGCAAGGGGATGAATTAGTGATTACTACGCCCTTGATAGGGAACCACTTCATTTCCCCATATTGGAGTTGGGATATTGTAGGTCTTAGGATACATTTATCAGAAAACATGGTGGATGAGATAAGAACTGTGATGATTCCCCGGGATTCAAATAATCGAGATTATGTCTATTGGGCAGGAGAATCTTTAGGGAATTTTTTGGTCAAATCAGCGTACTCCATCTTCCGTCACAAAGCATCAGCTAAATTTTGGGGATAGATATGATGCATGAGGTGCCAGGAAATGGTAACCATTAGGATTTTGGTATGACTCTTATTCCCCAATAGTTTAACGACAGATGGTAATCATTTTTGACGAGGGATGGCAATGGATCCTTGCCTTCTATGTCAGGAGATGGTAGAAATTATTTCACATTTGTTTCGAGACTGTTCAGTGGTCCAGCAGGTATGGAGCCAAATCCTCAAGTCTTTCTTTTTATCGAAGTTGGTGTTAACTCGGATTCCGAATAAAGTATGGCTTCTTCGAAATTGTAAATCTTATGCCTTACTTGGGGGTTGTTTTTGGGTTTTGGTCTTTGTTTATACCTTTTGGACCATCCAGAAGGAATAGTGTTTTATGGTGTTTGAGGGTAAAACCTTCTCTGCAGAGGGTGTGGTGATTAAGGCTGCTAACTATACTTGCAACGGGTAGAGTGCCTTTCCGAGGGAACCATTCCAGCCCCCTCATTTGGGACGTTGGATTACTTGGTATCCTCTTCCTATGGGTTCCTACAAAATGAATACAGATGTATCAGTCCATAGGGGTACAAACTTGGCAGGCAAGGGTGGGCTAATCAGATACGAAGTTGGGCTATGGATTAGGAGATTTTTTGAGAATTGGGGGGGGGGGGGTCATAGATCCATTCATGGTAGAGTTATGGGGTGTTCGAGAAGGTCAAATTCTTCTAATTAGGTCTAAGCTCTCCTCGGTGATTATAGAACTTGATTCGAATGAATTAGCAATACTGCTTACATTGGGAGTTGAGCTGCAACATCCTGCCTATCATATCATAAGAGAGTATCAACAACTAACGAGGAAGACAATGGTTCAAATGGTGTCATTTATCCTATGTGAGTAATAGATGTGCAGACATATTAGCTTGCCGCCTTATGGTGGCCATGAATTGTTATCCCCTTCTAGTGAGGTTTATAGAGTTTTACTGAGTGATATTTGAGGCCTAGCTGGGGCTAGTGTCCTCACACTCCATGTACCAAGAAAAAAAAAAATCAATAACATCGGATTTAAGGCTCAAAATTCTGCCATGAATGATTCTAGACAGACCAAATTGAGTTAAAAACAAAATGGACCAAACCTTCCATTTCAGAATGTTTTGTTTTTTATTTTTTATTTTTGCTTCATTTGTAAGATATTTTGAGCACCAGGACAAATTTACCTTTCATGATATCCCTCATATCTGAGTGTTCTAATTCACCCCATGCAAGTCTTCTTCACACACCCCTGATAACTAAGAAAATATGCACTTCATATGCCTCGCTCTTGTGGACCATCACACAGTGCGCGCTCTTGCTACCTTGAGAACCGATTCCTTTTGGGAAACCTGCGACTGTTGCTTGCTTAGAATTGAACAAATGATTCACATTAATCTGATTATTGATTTTATTCATAATTCTGGTTGATGAAGTTGGCCGCAAAAATGTTATCTTATGTTTGGATGCTTCTGTGAACTGCTGCTTTATACATTTGATTCCTAGTTCTATGCATCACAGGTTATCTCATGGTGGTTGTGATACGTCAACTGGTCTTTTTAAGGTGGGGCCTTGGATTCTTTCCAAGTGGAAGACATGGATGAGGTTGATACAAAATGCATTGAATTAGTCCAATCTGCTGTGAACTTGTTGGTGAGAAGAGTGACCACAGAAAACACGGCCAAACCGTAGTATTGTGAGATCAGTTTGAAAACACGGCCAAACCGTAGTATTGTGAGATCAGTTTGACATTAAGAATTTGGAGTCTTCACTTGGATCTATGTTGTGTCCGTAAACTATAGCTAATTATATGTGTGTTTTATGTTCTAAAAATGTATGCTAGACTGTTTTGCCTGGTCTGTTGGGGCACTTCTTCCAAATTTCTGAGACACCCCAGAGAGGGCACTAGAGAACATATTTTGGAGGAAATGGGAAAAGTAAGAAAGCGGGAGATTTCTAAACATACGTAAAGATTGTAATTAATAATAGGGTCTTTCACCTATGTATATCTGAAAAAGGCTCAAGAAAGTTATATTTGGTATTTCTTAGTAGTTTAGGATGCATGAAAATGTTCAGCGGAGAGATTATCTCAATCTGCTCTTAGGTTCCTAATTGTTCCTTTTTGTTTTCTTCTTTTCTTTTAAATCTATGGAAAGTGTAGGAGAACACGCTATGTTAAAGCTGTGATTTGCAAGCTATGCCTTTCTAACGCAATAGTGGTTTAGCTTCCATTAGTGGGTAAAATGCTATGCCTTAAATGATCAGTGGAAAGGACGATCATAATTGGTTTTAAGGCTGGTTTTTAGTTTACATTATGAACTTTTCACTAGTAATCTTGGTTGCTTCTTCTTGTTGTTATTGTTATTTATTTATTTATTTATTTTTTAAAATAACTAAGGAGATGGAGAGCGAGAGAGATATTGATGAGCTGCAAAAGGACCAGGCCGATTGCAAGGTGCAATTGGAAGCAAAGGAAAATAATACCAGAAAACGGCTGAAGAGCTGTCTATGCTGTTGGAAAGAGAGAAATACATTGACGATTATATAAAAGCTCGAACAAAGATAGATGAGCTAGAATCCAAGATGGAGGAACTTAACAATGAACTGTCCAAAACTGTTAAGACAAGAAAGTTGCTTTCACTCGTTATAATTGAGCTGAAGGCCACACAAAGAGAGCTGCTTACCATGGAAACTGAACTTGCTGCCGTGAGAGAATCAAAGCTCAAAGCTGTGGAACAAGCAGAACTGATGGAAAATGCTATCAACAATGAGAGGGAAAAGGAAAGTGAGCCTCTAGAAAACATGTCGGAGCTTAATGAGACTATTGCCCAATTAAAACTGGCTGCTTCAGAACTAGAAAAAGAGAAGTCTGTCCTTGTCTGAGAAAGAGGCTGAGATAGACTAAGGACAACTGCAGTTCAAGAACAAGAGCAACTAGAGGAAATGCAAAAACGAGTGGAAATGGTGGAGGATTTAAAGAAGCAACTTGTAGACAAGTCCATGTTTGTTGACATGTTACAGCTGGAGCTTCAGCATGCCAATAAGCTGCTATCAAGTACGTCTGAGAAAGATGCTTCTGATGCCAGTAATGATTTGAGCAAAGTCAAACTTACGTTGGAGTTGGAGGAACGGATGAACTTGGATCAGAGTATGTATGTTCGGTCATTGGAAGTGGAATTGAACCATTTAAAGCTTGAGCTTGAAACTGATAATGAAGAGATTGGTGGTCGGAAATCTGATGTTGAGGCTGACTGATGATCTCCAGAAGTCAAAATTGGAGATGATGAAATCAGAGGAAGAGAGAATGAGGCACAATTGAAATAGCACTTCTAAAGTCTGAGATTCACAAAGGGAGTTCAAGAATTGCCACAGCAGAAGCAGCAGAAAAGAGGGCTAAGAGAATCAAGTTGGGACCATATCTTGCAGTTCAGACTCTAGAAATCGAGGCAGAGGAAGCGAAAAAAGAGAATCGACTTTTGAAAGAAGGAACCAATAAAGTGGCTGAAGATGCCGAAGATCCCATTTTTTTCAGCCCAGGATCTGATTATAATGACTCTAAGCACTCCAAAGTTGATAATGCTACTGCAGAAGCAGAAGAGGCAAAGGAAGACAGCAATCATTGCATCATGATTTCAGTGGAGTAAAAGACATTAACCGTTGAAATAATTAATTTAGAATTTAAAAAATTTAAAGAAATATCAAGAATCTAGAGGTTTTATGGTCATGTTAAAAGTTATAAGTTTTCTTATTATATAGAGAAAACAAAGAGTTTAGTGTTGTTAAGCTCATAAGAAAGGTTATGAGTTTTTTATATCATATAAATATAGGAAGTCAAAGAGTCATGGTATATTTATTAGGTGTCTCTTGGTGTGTCTAGGCCTTACTATAAATTGGTAGTCATTTTATATAGTTTTTAAAGAAAGTTGAAAGTCACCATTATGTGTATCCAATGAAATTTCTCTCTTCTTAATATATTATTGAGTATTCATATGATTCATATCCATATTTTTACTATACATAGGTTATTCTCTAGACTAGTTGAATTCGTATAAATTGGTATCAGACTAAGAGCTCAACCTAATAAATTGGTATCA
Organism: Dillenia suffruticosa; assembly: GCA_033439265.1. NCBI lineage: Eukaryota > Viridiplantae > Streptophyta > Magnoliopsida > Dilleniales > Dilleniaceae > Dillenia > Dillenia suffruticosa. The sequence continues at coordinate 4,531,861 of JAVTVX010000009.1, forward strand.
GAGTAAGAGTTCAATCCAACAAATTGGTATCAGAGCCTGAAGATCCAAGAGAGGCTTGTGAAAGGGAAGAAAATCAAAAGAGCCTAAAAGAGGTTAGGGAGAAATCACTTTTGAGAAAGTTTTATCAGAGTTTGGTTAAGGTTGTGTCTAGGTTGGTGTCCCTAAGATCAAAAGGAAAAGGTCGTTGACATCTCTGGATTTGAAGAAAAGAGAATCCGTTGAGAAATCTCCATATATGAAAAGAAAAGAGAATCCGTTGAGAATGTGTCATTAAGAAATTTCCAATTTTACAGAAAAAAGAACTTGTTAAGAATGTGTAAGTCGTGAAAAGGACTACACAAAGGAAACTTTTGAAAAATGAAGAATGAAGAGCCTATCATCTTTGTAAATGTGCAATTTAAAACAATACTCAATAAGTTACTAGAAAAATTGAATCTACCTGCAGCGAGGTACGTATGTACAAAGTTTGGTTCAGATCATTTTCTAGATTTTCATGCGAAGGTGATATTTAAAGACAAATATGGAAGACATGAATAATATGGTTTCAAGGCATATACAAAGAAAGATGCTGAAAATGAAACAGTTTTACCGACAATAAACCACTTGAAATATGTTTACAATGTTGTTATTCGAGATATAAATGAAAGAGAATTACATGAAGTCAAAAACGACTTGGAAGGATTGCAAGAAACCTATAAAAATCTGAAGAAAAATTTTGATGAAGTCATGGATGAAGTTGAAGAATTTAGTAGCAATAAATTTTAAATTAAGGAGGTGTAATATTAGAATAATTAATTTAGAATTTAAAGAGTTTAAATGAATATCAAGAATCTAGAGTTTTTATGGTCATGTGAAGAATAGGGCTGTTATGACACCAGGGTCGAGCCCGGGTATCACAATACCTAGCTCGGCTTGAGTCCGGGTATCACAATACCCGAGCTTGGCTCGAGTCCGTGGGAGGTGAGCTCGAGCTCGACTCGAAGTATCGTCAAGAAGCTCGAGCTCGAGTGTCGCGGGCCTCGGGCAAGATTGGGCCCAATCCCAAGCCCGAGACCAAAACCGCATCCAAACCTGAGCCCAAAACCGTATCCAAATCCAAGCCTCGGGAGAGCAGAACAGGAAGGCAGAAGGCAGAGGACAGAAGGAAAAACTTAGAGAGAGAGAGAGAGAGGAGATCAGACCTTCAATCGCTGTGGTGAGATGATCAGAAGGTGAATGAGACTTCGATCGCTTGGGCTGCGGTTGAATCGCCCTTCGATCGCCGCCGTGGTGAGAGCATCGGAAGGAGAAGGAGACTTCGATCGCTTGGGTTGGATCGCCCTTCGATCGCCGTCGTGGTGAGAGCATAAGAAGTTCGATTGCTTTGGCTGTGGCTGAATCGCCTTTCGATCGTCGCTGTGGTAAGAGCATCGGAAGGAGAAGGAGATTTCGATCGCTTGGGTTGGATCGCCCTTCATCGCCGCCGTGGTGAGAGGCAGAGAGCATCAAAAGTTCGATCGCTTGGGCTGTGGCTGAATCGCCATTCGATCGCCACCGTAGTGAGAGCATCACAAGGTTGATCGCTTGGGCTGAAGACTTCGATCGAGGTTGCTGAATGAGAAATGGGAACGGGTGGGTTTGGGACTTGGGTAAATGAGTAGACGGGTAGCTCGACGAGCTTCGAGCTTGACAGAACATGGGCTCGAGCTCGAGCTCGAGGAAGGACTCGCTGAGCTCGAGTTCGACCCGAGCTCGAGTTGACCGAGCTCGAGCTCGAGTTTTGACCGGGTAGTGTTACGGGTACCCGTGACACTACCCGGGTATCATAACAGGCCTAGTGAAGAGTCATAAGTTTTCTTATTGTACGGAAAAAACAAAAAGTCTTAGAGTTATTAAGGTCATGTGAAAGGTTATGAATTTCTTATCTCAAATAAATATAGGAAGTTAAAGAGTCATGGTGTATTTATTAGGTGTCTCTTGGTGTGTCTAGGTGTTAGTATAAATTGGTAGTCATTTTATATAGTTTTTGAAGAGAGTTGAAAGTTACCGTTATGTATATCCAATGAGATTTCCTCTTCCTAGTATATTTTTGAGTATTCATACAATTCATATCTATATTCTTACTATATGGCCTTCATCTTCAAAACATAGACTATTCTCTAGCGTAGTTGAATTCCTACAAATTGGTATCAGAGCAAGAGCTCAACCCAACATTAAGCAGGAAAGCTGAGAAGGCAGACCAACTTGCTGCTTCATCAACTGAAGATTCAACAAATTTAACGTTTGTGGATAGTAAGCATGAAATGGATGTTTTGAGGAAGGAATTGGAAACTGCAATGTTAAGAATTGTGGAGTTCAGAACTCACGCAGAACAGGCTGTGAGCTGAGCTGAGGTGGCTGAGAGAGCAAAAGCAGCACTCGAGCATCGGCTAACCAGAAGGGAGAGGAGAGAGAAGAGAAAAGCAGCTATAGTCACACTACGGGAGGAGTGTACCCCTAAAGTTGATAAGTCCAAAACCTAAAGTGTATCAGCCACCGGGTAAGGCTCTCAACATGAAATCCTGATCCATGAGATTGCATTACACATTCTGTTTAACTACTGAAGAGTGTGCTTCTTGAACATACATTGATTCTCATGGATGATGATGTATTAGAACCTCACCTAAATCTCCGTATGTATTATGATTTCACAATGGAAATAATAGATATTCTGCATCTGCACTAAAATTGCATCTCTTTACGTTTCCCTTGTGGGTGTATACGGAAGTGTTTCTAATGGGTAGGCTGGCCTGTTACTCAAAGTTAGGGCCCAAGACGGCTGTCTCCATCTGCCATGCTGGGTGTGGCCTAATACTATTCATTTTGAACCCGTTGGATATCGTAGTGCTGCCTTGCCCGTTTAATACCCAATAATGTTAGACTGGTCAAATGAATTATCGATCAAATAAGACCATTCCTATGTGTTAGTTCACATGGGCATATGTTGATCGATTTTTAATCGAGTTATCAATATTTTTTTGATTAATTTAAACTAACATTTGATACCAAATTTTTGTTGGAATAGCAGTCGGGCATTGCACTCCGTTAAACATAGGTTTCAAATTTGAATAATGAGAATAGAGAAACGAGATTTTGAATAGCCAACCTCATAATAGGACCTACAGTGCTTGACCAGAATAGTCAGAACAACTTGGATACCAATGGGTAAAAAAAAAAAAAACCAACATTTGATTTTAAATTTTGTGAAAATATGCTTGTATGGGCTAAGGGTAGAATTTGGTCTACGATTAATTTGGTTTCATCTAACATTACTCTGACACCTCTGCTCACAGTGATTGTGGAAATGGAAGGGCTTTTACACGGAAGAGGTTGGAATATGAAGCTCAAGTTTTAGAGTTTCGTGGGGGTTGTCCCCTTCAGATGCATTGCCAATGCAGAACGAGATGTGGCCATTTGATCTAAGTTTGTACCTACAAGCATGGAACCATGAAATGTCGTTGTACTTGTTAGAAGTTCATCCAATGTCACATTTGAGGTCATTGGATCTTGACATTCATGTTGCTTTTCAGAACAGGTTTATGTGTCTCAAAAGGGACAATGTGTCCAATTATTTCTTTGAATGTCCCTTTCATTTGCTCAATATCCTCATCGTTGCTTGTTACTTTTGTAAACTTAACCATCATTTTCTAAATATATGATGAAATAATGTCTTTCTGTTTGACCAAGAAGAAACTTTTTTAGCATCTTCAACGGAACTTTATTTTCACAAAAGTAATTGAGTGAATAGAGTGATATTATCGAAAATATTCTTTTTTTTTTTCCCTCTTAACTCTTTGAATACGTGTTAATAAAATTATCAGACATATAATAATTTACAAACCATACGATGAAACCTGTTTTAATCCATACAAGTCTCTCCTTTGTTTTCTTGACATGGTAAAACATTACATAGTCTCCTGCAACCAAGCATGAGCAAGAGAAATGGATATCCACAAGAAGGTTCTCCCCAAGAAAACTTCTGTCCCATCACTGGCAGGCTTACATGGTCAACGTTTGTATCACAAAAAATTCGATAAAAGTTGCTTTCAGTATGCCTAAAAGGTCAAATTCTGAGCTGTGTTATCTTGACATAAGCTTACTTTATTAAAACTAATAGCCTCTATAGGTACGTAGTGATAACTAAACAATCTCTCTCTAGCTTTCTTATACTAGTCGTTAACGGATGGTATAAATATCTTTTAAATAAAATTTTAAATTTAAATTTTGTATATATAAAAAAATAAATATCAACGTAGTTTTGTTTCTTAAATATTCAACTTGATTTGGAAGGTAAATTATAATTTACAATACGATCAATGATTTAAAATTTAGATTCTTAAAATATTTAAACAAATTTAAAATTATTCAAATTAAAAATATTGTAAGTAAACTGTCACAATCCAAAAAAATGTCATTTTTTCTATTTAAACTCCTTCATATGCCCAAAATTAGAAATATTGTAAATCCTAGGGACGTTGCAAATATTGAATAAATAATCATGATCATTCAATAGATACCCACCAAATTCAATAATTTGGGCTTTGAAATACTAATATTTCAGATACCACATCTTTCTCTTCTCGGATACCCACCAAATTTCTTTGACGTAGGCTTGGGTTTCAAAAATTTCAGCTCATATGGAAGACTGATCTTGGGTGAACATATACTTTTTCTTGTATTTTAGAGGCTCCTTCTTTTTTCTTTTTCTTGCTATGCCATGTAAGAAAGCTTCATATTCCAACAATTTTTTCTTTTCTCTCTCTTTCTTGTCTTTCTTTTCTGGGTTTGAAGTTTGAGGGTCTTTGCCACGGGCGAACGGTGGACCATCCGACTCTTGATCAAATTTATTGACGGAAAATGTGAAGCACAATGAGGATGACTTTAGCTTTAAACTTTGGATAAACCGTGTTAAACGCCCCATAGTTTTTCCTTTTATTTTTTGGGTGTAAAGTATCTATCACCGACCCATATCTAAGTTTAGGTTTTACCTGATTAATTCACTTCAAACAATACGAGATATATTAAGAGATTGGTTTTTCTAATTCCTATTTCTCTATTTTCATAATTTTAACTTAAAATCTATGATTAAAAGAATCTAACAACCGATCGGTATATCACAGAAGATTCCATAGAAGATTGGTATAGTTTTTCCTATTTACACATTGGCATCATGAGATTTGAAGCCCAACAACAATTACTACAGTATGGTTTATGCTAGTAACGTGTAATTTTCTCATATTAATCGGTTACCAATCTTATATTTTATGATCTACTTTTAAATATAGACGATAAAATGATCTTGAATAAGAACGAGTGATATAAAAAAATCCATACACATTAAACAAATATATTTTAGATATATATATATATATATATATTTTATATATTTATATATTTATTTATTTATTTTTCTTTTTAATCATTTTCAAATTTGACTCTTAAATGACTGACTCCAAATTACTAAGATTAAAACTTAGTTTTTTGTTGTTATTATTGATCTATTTTTAAATAAAGTGAAAAAAATTGATATGGTTTGAATCTAGAATATCTGGTTCTTCTGTTTCGCTCTCCCTCACCCCTCACATAGTTATACAAAATATAAAAAACAAAACTATTAAATACCAATCATATGAGAGTTCAAATTTGAGCCAGTTTCCTTCGATTTGATTCCTATCTTAATACGATTTTTATGTATAAAGTAAATAAATTACTTAAATTCATCTCTAGAACACTATAATCCTATAGTATTCACTAATATAAAGTTAGTCATGCATAAGTAAATATAATATGACGATTAATGTAACCAATAGCTTCTTTTAAGATAATAAATTTAATTTTTTAATAATGATATTTTTGGGATACACTATCAGTATTTGGTAACAATTTTGATATTAATTAAATTCGATTCAAATCAGATTAGATTCTAAAGAGAAAAAATTCTTTCGTATCTATTTTCTGTATACGCAAAATAATAATGACTCTAGTTTTTTTATTGTTCGTAAAAGAGAAAATTAATTTCATTATTTAAGTTTTACACCCATAAATTTCCAATCAAATAAAAGAGAAAAAGTTGGTCACCAATCACAACATTTTTATTCTTTTGTCTCGCTGCTGGCTTGCTAGCTACGAGAAGAAATTTCCGTCTTACAAGCAATTCCGTGTACATGTGAAAATGGAGACTCATTCTTCTCACGAACATTTTCCTTTTCAAAATATATGTTCCATCAAATGTCCAGTCAAAGCTATCTAGTCATCTACCCTCTTTTTTATTTTTTATTTTTTGAAGTAATCCAAAATAGGTAAATGAGTCAAGAATTTAGCGGACCAAACGTTGTACAAAAGTTTATATCAATGAAAAATCATCATATTTTTAAATTTTAATAATTTTAAATTAATTAAAATATTTCGACTAAACAAGAACTTGAAAATGTCAAAATATTTAAAAATGTTATAGTAATTTGTTTCATAAAATTTGGTTGATTTAATTTTTAATTTATTTATACATTATTCTTAAGAAAACACTCCGATATACGGTAATTACGTTAAATCCGATTAAATTTGATTTGAATCGGGATAAATTCTTAAGAGATAAAACTTTTCCACGTTTATTTTTATTATATACAAAATTTGAATACGAGATTTTATTTAGAGGTATCAATATCCGATCACTATACCAACTACACGTCTTTAATAAAGTTAGGAATATTTTTATATTTAACCTAAATATAAAAGTCAAATTCTCATAATGATTTATCTCACGTACTAACAAACAACACAATTTTTTTTTTCAATAAAAAAAAATGTGTTATAAACTTGCACATTTAATTCAGTCCCGCTTATTTTTTGATATTATTTTATATTTTCAATTCTAAATAATTTCTAAGTATATATTAATTCAATCACCATGAATAAGAGAAACGAACATCCTAAAACTGAGGGCAAGAGAATGAACATCGAGACGTATGTTTTTATGAACTTGTAATTTTTGCTTAATTTTTTTTTTTTATGAATAAAAATTTTATTAGAGGCGTTAAGGGGATGCCGAACCAAAAATCTTAATTTTGGCTTAAAATTATGACTCATAGAATCCATTGTAATTGTGGGAATTGAATCTAAGGATGAGGGTAGGCTTTTATTTTGTCAAAAGCCAAGATAAAAATGAAGACTATTTTTCATTTATTCGTCTTCATTACTACCATACTAATGGGTTAAGAGGAGAAATCACAAGCAATTTGGTTATGATCTTGGACCAACTTGTTCCCCAAGTGGGGTTTCTTCTAGAAATTGAAGCTGACCAAAATTTTGGGAAAATCCTACAAAAATCAAATTTAGCAATCTTGACCAAAATTTCCACATTCTACACAAATTTTCTTGTGAATCACACGCACTGGACAAAAATTTGATCAAACCATTTTGGCTATTTGAAACACTTGTTCTTTGACTCGGCTCAGATCAGTTCTCATTTGTTCACATGGTTGTTTGTCTTCTATTCCATGGATTTTAGCATATTGCTGGGATGTGATCTTTGAAGGGACCAAAGAAGTTGATCAAATCCATCGCAAGTTTTATTTTTTATTTTTTCACGGATCCATATCCGTTAACTAATTTATTGGTCCTTACTAATCCAATTCAAGTTAATTATTAGATCCATTAAGGAACAACTTTTCCGTTACCTATTTTTCTGTTTTTAAAATTTGAATCTAAGAATTTAATTAAAAAAATTTAGATATCAACATCTATTATAGTTTTCTTTAAAAATAAAGAAATACTAAAAAAAATTCGAATTTATATACAAAAATTATTTATAATGCGTAAATTATTGCCCATGATTTAAGAATATGCTCATATGTAATCAAAGATACCAATCTATATTTCCACCATTATTCAAAAGAAGAAAGGCTCATGTCACCTTATGTTTTATGTGATTTAATTATTTGGAAGCAATTTCATTTTCCCCATTGTCACGGTCCGGCAATTTAATGTTATTAAAATTTTCAATTTTCCATGATTGGATTGGACCAATGTAAGGTCTATTTCAAATCGTGCAAGTGCATAATAATTATGAAGTACTAATTTATAAGAATTATAATTTATTTGATTCTAGAAAATAATTGAAAATTAAATTTCTTTATAAAGATTATTTAATTACAAATATAAGTAGATAGAGTCCGGTGATTAATGACCCAATAACTCCCCTTCTACTCTTGTAGTTTCATAATTATAAATCTTTTTCGATGTAAAATGAGGTTTTTTATTTTTATTTTTTATGAACTCAATCGATATTCAAAATTATATTTTATTTAATCTGATTTGAATTATTATTAGGTCTTTTTAAAAAGAGATTTTGTAATATAAATTTTTTTTATTTATAATATTCAAGTTTTGGTTAAAGAATTTAGTATATTAATCGATCAATTATAAATTGTTTTTATTTTTATTTTGATGTGATATTTTGTTGACCAAAGGACATATAAAAATATTGGAACTTAGCTTTCGCTTTGAATTTAAAAGCGCTATGTCGACGCCTTCCCCCATGGTTGATGAAATTATTATTTTTCTTGCCGTGGAGCCAAATCCAAAGAACACTTGGATATATTTTCTGATTTGGAAAGCATACACGTGCACTCATGTCCTTTAGTCATGGCTTAGATAAGCAAGAAGAGAGAGCGAGAGAGAGAGAGAGAGAGAGAGAGAGAGAGAGAGAGAGAGAGAGAGAGAGAGAGAATTCATGCCCTTTTAGTCATGGCTTATATAAGTAAGAGAGGAGAGAGATTAACCGACAATTATGCAATAGAACGAATTGTCAAGTTTTTTTAATTAAATTTAAATTTTAAAATAAAAAAATAAAAAAAATTATATTATAAGAGTTATCTTTATATTATATAGAGATTTTGTAAATATTTAAATAGAATTAATTAAAATATAATTTTAGATATCGATAATTTAAGATAGATGAGAGAGTTATTTTCAAACATTGGACAAGAGAATAGAAAAGGAGCAGGGACAACAAGCATGTCGAGGTTGGTGGCAAAACATCCCTCTCATTTAACCGATTACCTTCAACGGCTTTTCTTATTCAATTACACGTTTGAGTTCCTACTTCTTTCCAAAGTTATGTGTGCTTGTGTAAAATATAATATATATTTGAAATTATAATTTTAATAACATGAAATTTATAATTTTTTAAAAACAAATAATATTTTAAATTATAATTTTCTTACTATAATAGAAAAAAACAAGTGTGGGAGGGGAAGTGTGATGCTTTCCCAGCTCGGCAACGAACAGTTTGTTTCTGTTCATTTTTTTTTTGGTTTCTTTATTTTTTATATTTTTTTCACTAATTTATCTTTTTTTTCTTCTTTTATTTTACTTTTTTTTCACCCTTCCCCTTCCATTTTTTTTTTCTTTTTTTTTTTTTTTACTTCTTTTGGGTTTCTTTTTTTTTTTTTCTTTTTACTTCATTTTTTTTTCACCCTTCACCATTTCTTTTTTTCACTTCTTTTTTTTGGATTCCACAATTACCAATTTGTTACTGTTTTTCTTTTACTTCTTTTTTTCACCATTCACCTTTTTTTTCTGCTTTTTTTGGGTTTTTTTTTTTCACCTTTCACCCTTTTTTTTTTTTCATTTTTTTGGGTTTTACTATTACAGATTTACTACTGTTTCTATTTTTTACTTCTTTTTGAACAAGAGTGGGAGGAGATGTGTGAGGCTTTGCCACGCAGTGAACAGTTTGCTATTGTTTATCTTCTTCTTCTTCTTTCTTCTTCTTTTTTTTTTTTTTTTTTTTTTTACTTTTTTGGGTTTTTTTTCTTTTTTTATTACTTTTTTTTCACTCATTTATACTTTTTTTTTGCTTCTTCTTTTTACTTTTTTTTTTCTCCCTTCCCCCTTTCTCTCTCTCTCTCTTTTCTTTTTACTTTTTTTGGGTTTTTTGTTCTTCCTTTCTTCCTACTTCATTTTTTTCCACTTTTTATCTCTTTTTTTTTTTCACTCTTTCTTTTTATTTCATGGTTACCAGTTTGTTATTGTTCTTATTTTTACTTGTTTTTTTACCTATATACCCCTTTTTTTGCTTTTTCTTTTTTTTTTCCACTCTTCACAATTCCTTTTTTTTTAACTTTTTTTTTGGGTTTCTTATTCCTTTTTTTTTCACCCTTCACCTTTCTTTTTTTGACTCCTTTTTTTTTGGGTTCTACTGTTATGATTTGCTACTGTTCCTACTTTTTACTTCTTTTTTTTTCACCCATTTACCATTTTTTCCTTCTTTTTTTTCATTATTCACCCTTCTTTTTTTTTAAAAACCTTTTTTTAGGTTTGTTCTTTTTTTTTTTAAACTTTTTTTCACTCATTTTTTTTTTTGTTTCATGTTACCGGTTTGCTATTGTTCATTTTTTTTTACTTCTTTTTTTTTGGATTTCTTCTTTTTCTTTTTTACTTTTTTTTCCCACTATTCACTCGTGGGGAGAGGGGAGTGGAAGGGAATGCCACCTTGAATGGGAACGGTTGGCTACTATTTTATCTTTTTTTTATTCCTTTTTTGAGGTTTCTTTTTTCTTTTTGTTTTTTGTTTCTTTTTTCCTTTTTTACTTTTTTTTCACCATTCCCTCTTTTTTTTTTTTTCCTTTTTTTGGATTTTTTTCACCCTTCACGTTTCTTTTTCTTATTCATTTTTTTGGGATTTCACTGTTACCGGTTTGTTACTATTTCTTTTTTATTTACTTCTTTTTTTTTAATTTTTATTTTTTTCTTTACTTTTTTTTTCACCCTTCACTATATATATATATATCTTATCTTAATATTAATCTTTTTTAATATTCTTAATTAATTAAATAATAATAATAATAATAATAATATTACTATTATAGAAAGCAACATTGGGGAGGGGGTGTGTGTGGGAGGGCGTACCATGTCGATGGAAGTAGTAATACACTATTTCCTTTTTTTTATTTTTTTGGGGTTTATTTTTTTCTTATTTTAAGATAAGAAACAAGTGAGAGTGAGGGGGTAGGAGGGATTGTCATCTCATATGGGAACAATTTTTACTGTTCCATTTTTTCTTTCTGTTTTTTTTAGGTTTCTTCTTCTTTTTTTTTTGTTATTTCTTTTTTTTCATCATTCACTCTTTTTTTTTACCATTCACCATTTTTTCACTCTTTTTTTGGATTCTACTATTACTAGTTTATTACTATTCCTTTTCTTTTAACTTCTTTTTTTTTCTTCTTTTTTTTGTTTCTTTTTTTTAACTTCCTTTTTTCCCCACCTTGTGTTTTGTTTTGTTTTTTTGTTTTTACTTCTTTTTAGATCCCTTCTTATTCTTTTTTTTTTCATTCTTCACCCTTCTCTTTTTTCACTCTTTTTTTTTGGATTCTACCATTATCGGTTTGTTACTATTCCTTTTTTTGTTTTCTTCTTTTTCTTTTTTACTTTTTTTTTCTTCCTTCACCCTTTTTGTCTTATTAATCTATCTTTTCTCCTCTCTCTGCTTTTTTTTCACTTTTTTTTTGTGAATTTCACTGTTTTCGCAACTCTATTTAAAAGTCCTCATTCTCTTGATACTTTTTGGTACAATTTGGTTTTTTTCAAGTCATTTCCTCTTTTAGACCCTTTTTTATTATTTAATTTACTAAAATGCCCTCCGATAAAAAAACTGTGAGCATTGGGTTTTTTAAAAAAAAAAGTGGGGAGGGGGAGATGGGAGGAATTGCCACCATAGATGGGATACTGTTCCTTTTCTTGAGTTTCTTCTTTCTTTTTTTATTTTATTTTTTTTTCATCCTTTACCCTTCAGTTTTTTTTTTCATTTTTTTGCTTTTTTTTTATTCATTTTTTTCACCATTCATCATTCCTTCTTTTTTTTTTTTAAAATTTTTTTTTTGGGTTTCTTCTTCTTTTCTTTTTTTTCTTTTTACTTTTTTTATCACCATTCACTCTTTATTTTTACTCTTTTTTTGGGTTCCCTGTTACTCGTTTCCTACTATTTTCTTCTTTTTTTCTACATTTTTTTGGTTTCTTCTTTTTCTTTTTCACTTCTTTTTTTTTTTACTTTTCACCATTTTCTTTCAATAATTATAACGCACACAAGAAAAAGAAAAAAATTCTGGGCCAAGGTCGCACCTTGTGCGGCCAGAACCCTCCCAGTAAAAATTATATATATTTTAATTTTAGGCGGCAATCGTTTTCTTACTTTGTGTAATTTACTCTTGCATGTGTTATGATGATGATTAATAATGGAAAGAGAAAATAAGAAGAAAATATAAGAAAAGTTATGAAGTTGAATTCTTAATCCTATGAAGGTTAAGGATTTGCAAATTGAAAACGTTAAATAACTCTACAAGAATTTGGGGGGGGGGGGTTATTTGTAATTGTAATTTTAATTTTTAATGATATTGGATATTAATTCTCAGATCAAAATTTATGGTTTTTCAATTGTTTCAAATAATAGAATTCAATCGTTTTCTCTTAACTCATAAGAAAAAAAAATGATTTACTTTGAAAGAAAGTAAATATCAGAAAAATAAAAATTGAAATGAATTAAAATCACTTTTAATTTGGTCCGAAACAAAACAAAAATTTCACAAAAACAAACTCTCTTTATATATATATATATATGTGTGTGTGTGTGTGTGTGTGTTCTTGTGTAATGTTTGAAAATGGGAAATTCCCTTGTCACCGACCGACAGTGACCACAATTATTCTAATTTACAATATGGTTATATATATATATATATAGAGAGAGAGAGAGAGAGAGAGAGAGAGAGAGAGAGAGAGAGAGAGAGAGAGAGAGAGAGAGAGAGAGAGAGTATGAGTTAAGCATCCAAAACTGCCCAAATTAGCATGCTCAAACATTGCACGGGTGGGATCACGCGTACTAATCAAACTAATGAACCCCCGACAGAGTTGATAGCAACTCCTAATTGGGTTTAGATTAACTATAATTGACTTGTCCGCACGGCGTTCTTAGTAGTGGTTTAACTAATTTTATTGTTTTTGGTTTTAGAATTTTTTTTAGTACACAGATATTTGAATTTGGGATTTGAGAAGGGGATTGTGATCACTAAATTATATCATTGGGGATTTGGTTTTAGGATTTCATTATATAATGTGGCAGATTAGCCGGATAGACCTGCCATTGCTTTAAGTCGTAGGGAGAGATATTAATATATCAACAGACAGTCGATCTAATGAAATATGATATTAAATCTTTTAATCAAATTTTAAATTCAAAATTTAAAAATAAAAAAACCTGTATGGAGAAAATTATTTTCGAAATAAAACCTCAAACATATTTGAATTGAATTAAGACGAGTTCCATCTGGCACATGTTTCTATTTGTGTGCATTGCAAAGTGTATTTTATGGATATACTCTGGCCAAAAGTCGGCTAACCAAAGGGGCTTAAATTAGATTTTAGGGTGCATTATAATGGTTCATGTCCCAAGTTCACTGACCATTTGACCCTTTGCAAGAACCGAAAGTCAAAAAGGAAATGAAAAAAATTGTACTAAATTATGTACAAAACATTCACAACGAATAGTTAGGTACCTCTCCAAGGCAAGTGCCGATTACGTTCGGATGTGCATTTTATTTTTGTCATTTTTTTTCTCTTGATATCGTAATTAATTTATTAATTTTAATTAAATCAAATTAGAGTAGTCATCAAATTCATTAAGAGACGAACTCTTCAAATGTTTATTTTTTTCATTCTCAATACTCGAATAAAAAAATTTGAATTATGATAATTCAGTATTCTTACGATGTCCCGAACAAGTTTATGTGTCCCAAAAGGGACATTGTGTAATTATTTCTTTGAATGTCCCTTTCACTTGCTCAATATCCTCATCGTCGCTTGTTACTTTTGTAAACTCAACCATCATTTTCTAAGTATATGATGAAATAATGTCTTTATGTGTGACCAAGAAGAAACTTTTCTAACATCTTCAACAAAAGTAATTGAGTGAATGAAGAGATATTATCGAAAATATTCTTTTTCTTTTAACCCTTTGAACACGTATCAATAAAAGTATCAGACATATATAATAATTTACAAACAATCCATACAAGTCTCTCCTTTTTTTTTCTTGACACGGTGAAACATTACCCGGTATCCTGCAACCAAGCATGAGCCAGGGGAATGGATGTCCACTAGAAGGTTCACCCCAAGAAAACATCTATCCTATCAATGGCAGGTTTATATGGTCAACGTTTGAATTGCAAAAACATTCATTAAAAGTTGCTTTCAGCATGCCTAAAATGTCAAATTCTGAGCTGTGTTAACCTGACATAGGCATAATTTATTGAAGCTAATAGCCTCCATAGGTGATTGGCGATGACTAAACAATATCTTTTTAGTTTTTTTATGCTAGTCATTAGTGGACGGCATAAGTGTTTTTTAAATAAAATTTTGATCTCAACTCTTTTGTTTAAAAACAAATAAGTATTAATAAAGTTATGTCTTTTGAAAATTCAATCTAATTCGAATAGAATTTAATCGGATCTAACACAATTATTGAATATTGATAATTTAAAATTTAGATTCTCAAAACTTTTTAATGAATTTAAAATTATTCAAATTAGAAATATTGGTAATATATCGTCACAATCGTAGAAAATATTATTTTTTTTCAATTTAAACTCCTTCATATGCCCAAAAGAAAAAAAGAAAAAAAAAGCTGGTACTTCCCTTATAACCTTGAAATAAGTGCTAGGGATGTTGCAAATGTTGAATAAATAATCAGGATCATTCAATAGATACCCACCAAATTCAATAATTTCGGCTTTGAAATACTAATATTTCAGATTATCACATCTATCTCTTCTCGGATACCCACCAAATTTCTTTGACGTAGGCTTGGGTTTCAAAAATTTCAGCTCATATGGAAGACTGATCTTGGTTGAACATATACTTTCTCTTGTATTTTAGAGGCTCCTTTTTTCTTTTTCTTGCTATGCCGTACAAGAAGCTTCATATTTCAACAATTTCTTCTTTTATTTTTTCTTGTTTTTCTTTTCTGGGTTTGAAATTTGAGGGTCTTTCCCACGGGCAAGCAGTGCACCATCCGGCTCTTGATCAAATTTTATGCCGGAAAATGTGAAGCACATGGAGGATGACTTTATCAAACTTTTTTCGATTGAGTAATCGGATACTCTACCCCTTAATTAGAGGTATCGAGTTCAAGTCTTGGGAATGACGAAAAATGATTTGAGAGAGCCAACCCCTAAAATGGACTCTACAGTTTTCAAAGCGGATTAATCGGAGAAAATCTACTGATGGTGAAAAAAAAAATAGAGGATGACTTTAGCTTTAAACATCAACCGTGTAAAACACCCATAGTTTTTCTTATTTACACATTGGCAGCCTGAGATTTGAAGCTCAACAACAATTACTACCATATGTTTGTGCTATTAACGTGTAATTCTCTCGTATTAATCTGTTGACAATCTTAAATTTATGATCCATTTTGATTTGAATCCAGAATACCTGATTCTTCTGTTTCGCTCTCCCTCACCCCCTCACGTATTTATATAAAATATAAAAAACAAAACTATTGAATACCAATCGCGTGAGAGTTCAAATGTGTGTCAGTATTAAAGCGTATATTCCTTTGATTTGATTCCCATCTTGATAATTTTTTAGCTTGTTTAGTAAACAAGCCGAGTTTGAGCATCAAGCAACTTGAATTGTACTTAATACTCGATTTTTATGTATAAATTAAATAAATTACTTAAACTAATCTCCTGTTTTAACACTATAACCCTATAGTATTAACACTAATATAAAGTGAGTCACGCATAAATAAATATACGATGATGATTAATGTATGTAAGCAATAGCTTCTTTTAAGATAACAAACTTAAATTTTTAATGATGATTTTTTTTTTTAGATAAACTATCGGTATTCGATAACTATTTTAAAATCAACTAAATTCGATTCAAGTCAGTTTAGGTCCTGAAGGGAAAAAATTCTCCTGTGCCTGTTTTCTGTATATATAAGACTTTGAAATTGAAATTTTTCATACCGAATTAGATATTAGTATCAATATCTCTAATTTATTTATTGATTGTATAGGAGAAAATTGATTCCATTATTTAAGTTCTATACCCATAAGTTTCCTATCTAATAAAAGTGAAAAAGTTGGTCACCAATCACAACCTTTTTATTATTTTGTCTCGCTGCTAGCTTGCCAGCTACAAGAAGCAATTTCCATCTTACAAGCAGTTCTGTATCCATGTGAAAATGGAGACTCGTTCTCCTCACAAACAATTTCCTTTTCAAAATATATGTTCGATCAAATGTCCGGTCAAAGCTATCTAGTCATCTACCTCTTGTGTCATTTCTGTATCCATGTGAAAATGCAGCCTCATTCTTCTCACAAACAATTTCTTTTCCAAAATATATGTTCGATCAAATGTCTGGTCAAAGCTACCTAGTCATCTACCTCTTGTGTCATTTTTTTTTTCTTTTAAAGTAATCCAAAATAAGTGATTGAGTAAAGAATTTAAAGAACCAAATTCTATACAAAATTTTATATCAACGAGAAATCATCACATTTTAAATCTTAATATTTTAACTAAACAAAAATTGAAAATGTTAAAATATTTAAAAATGTTAAAGTAATTTGTTTCATAAAATTTGGTTTATTTAATTTTTAATTCATGTATACATTATTATGAAGAAAGCATAAGGATAGGGTTTTTTTTTGTTATAAACCACTAGTATACAGTAATTACATTGAATTCGACTAAATTTAGTACAAATCACTTGGATTTTTAAAGAACAAAACTTACCCAATACCTATTTTTATTTTACACAAAATTTGAATTCAAAATTTTATTTTCGGATACTAATTTTCAATCATTCTACTAGTTATGCGTTGGTAGAATAGGGGGAGCTTTGATAATGAAGGAATGAATGCCCACGTGGGGCATCTTTCCTTATTTGGAAAAAGGAAATATCCCAC
Source organism: Dillenia suffruticosa (assembly GCA_033439265.1). Classification (NCBI taxonomy): domain Eukaryota; kingdom Viridiplantae; phylum Streptophyta; class Magnoliopsida; order Dilleniales; family Dilleniaceae; genus Dillenia; species Dillenia suffruticosa. The sequence goes on from JAVTVX010000009.1 coordinate 4,548,840, forward strand.
TTTCCATATGCACAAATGGTAACTTATGGGATTTGAATTCCCTACCATTTGTGGTGAAGGAGACATATGGAAACTAGGGGCAAAACCCTAGGACAGACAACCATTGCAAAAGATTGTGAGGAGACAATTGAGAGAAAGAGGGAAAAATTCTGCGAAGAGAATTTGTCACCGGATTCGATTGAGGGGTCGTGGTGCTGCGGTGATAGCTCATCTTTTGTGGTTATCATCCCGACTGCGAGGTCGATTGATCGAGGTTCGTCGTTCCCAGATTTTGCGATCTACTTTTGAGGTATGCCCGAAAATCCTATTCTTTTATGATTCCGAAATATTTTGCACGCTTCCGCATGTGTATGTGCATATAAATCCAACATTGGTATCAGAGCGTAGGGTTGGATTTATTAAATTATTTTCGGAATATTTTCGGGTATAAAAATATGGGTTGCAAAAATGGGTTTCGGATCACGGATGAGTTTCGTGAATCCGAATATACCGTGACGTTACCCAAGTCACGTAGATCGCAAATATAATTTTTTCTGAATTTTTGGAGCATGTTTAAGCCATGAAAATTAAAGTTGAAGTTTTCGGCCCTAAGGGTGCCCAAAACTTAAAAACCTAGATCTATCCATGTAGAGGGATTGTTGATCTAAATAAATGGCATATTAGTGTTCCATGTGCATTGATCTACGTTTTGACATGCATTATGCATTGATTGGCTGCCGGAAACTGGGTTTTCCGGCGAGGCCGCGGAGGGCCAAAAATTTGGACAAATGATTCGCCGTGTCTAGGGCTTGAACCATTCAAAAAAACGAGTTCCAAATATTTGTGGGAAGTCCAAATATATTTTCCGGCAGAAACCGTCGTAAAAATTAGCCGGAAATGGGTTCTCGGAGAAACGGGTCGAAAAAACCCGTTGCAGGACCCGTCGGGCGAAGAAGGAGAAGCCCAAACCCGCGGGCGCGTGACGAGCACGCGCCAGAGGTCGCGTCCAGCAGGCGCGTGCAATGCACGCGCCACACAGGCGCGTGAAGCGGGTGGCGGTGGGCGGTCGGGTCGGAACCTGACCCGGACCGACCCGCTTCCGACCCGACCGGGTCAGACCCGGACCGTTGACCGGGTCGGTCGGGTCAACCCTGACCCGTTGACCGACCCGGTATGACCCGGCTCAGGGGCGGCTCAGCGCGTGAGGCGCGTGAGCCACGCGCCGCGACTGGGCGCGCGTGAGACGAGCCGCGCGTGGCGCGTGGCAGCGCGTGAGCAGCGCGCCGCGCGTCTGGCGCGTGCAGCAGGGCTGCCGCCGGCGCGTGGAGGCGCGTGGCGGCGCGTGGAGTGCACCGCCGGCGAGCGGCGGCGCGTGGGGAACCCCGGCGGCGCGTCAGGTCGTCCAAAATTGATTTTTTCAATTTTTTTGGGGTCCTATGTGCATATATGTGACTATTTGTGGGATTTTGTGCACCGAATTAAAGTCCGGATGATGAGATGAGGTCCCGGGTTGTGGTGTATGGTGTCCGTTGACTCATATGCTCACTTTGGGGTCAATATTCGATTCATTTTGGATTGTTAATTCGTAGGGTGTACGAAATTATGAAAATAAGCATTATTAGTCACTAATGTCTCTTTTTTCTGTGTGACAGAGACAATGGCTGCGACAAAGAGTATCGTACTTGATCTCGTTAAGGGAGACAAGTTGAACGGTGACAATTATGAGATTTGGCACCGTAAAGTTCAATTTGTCTTCGAGGAGCAGGACCTAGCGGAGGTTCTCTTACACGAGATGACAGACCCCGGGGTGGGTGATACGCCTCAGGCGAAACTGGATGAGGAGGCGTATCGTGCATGGAAGAAGAAGGATGGCCAAGCTAGGGTCATCCTCCTTAGCAGTATGCACGATGATCTGATTCCAGTGTACGAGCAGTATCCTACTGCGATGTCGGTTTGGAGTGCTCTGAGAGAGCACCTTGGCTCCCGGTCAGCTCCTAAGCTGAGGATGCTGACTTATAGGTTTATCACCTATAAGAAGAGATCCGATCATAGCATGAAACAGCATTTAATGCATATGTCAAGTATGATCGCTTCTCTAAAGAACATGGGGGAGCCAATGTCTGATGAGCTTCAGGTACTGGGAGTAATCCAGTCATTGCCTGACTCCTGGGATGTTGTAAAGACCTACCTCACGCACACTGAGAGTATTCGTACTTTCATGGACGTGCGTAGGCATTGTGAGCTCGAGGAGGAGCGCCAGGAGGTGGCTAGGTCGGTTTCTGGTCATGCCTATGTGGCGGAGTCGAGTAAGGGCTCCAAGGGCGTCAAGCGTAAATGGCGCAAATATGACAAGAAACCTAGCCAAGCTAAGAGGAAGCCATCAGCGAAAACCGTTGATAGAGGGCAGACACGTAAGAAGAAGGAGCTCGACAAGAGCAAAGTCCGATGCTACGTTTGTGGCAAATCTGGGCACTTCGCTCGCGAGTGTGGCGAGCGAAAGGTATGTCCTTCTTCTATACATGGTATGAGTTATGTTTCATCCACTGTGATGCTTACTAACTCTTCTCCTTTGTGGATTGTAGACTCAGGAGCCACCGACCATGTAGCTCGAGATAGGAGCGCATATGTGGAGTTCCGCCGATTGAGTCCCCAAGCGAGGAGGCTGTACGTGGGGAACGGAGCATTTGTGGTTGTGAAGGGGATTGGTACATGCAAGCTGATGCTGCCAAGTAACCAAGTCCTATACCTGCATCATGTGCTGTATGCTCCCGAGATTCGGCGGAATCTCATTTCTGTCCTTTGTTTAGATCGTTTAGGATACTCTGTCATTTTCAGAAATTTGAGTGTTTCTGTCATTTACGATAACTCTGTTTTATGTACTGGTTTAGTCCATGATGGACTTTATGCGTTGGATTTGGTTTCCTTTAATAAAATTTCTGATTTGTCTTCTATTGCGTATACATCTGATAGCGTAGTTGATGATGTTTCAATTTGGCATAGTAGACTTGGACACATAGGGCAAGAGAGAATGAACCGGTTAGCTACGAGTGGCTTGTTGGGCCCGCTAACCCGGATCGAGTTGCCCTTATGTGAGTTTTGCCTAGCCGGCAAAGCGACGAGGAAACCATTTGGAAAAGCAATGAGGGCTGGGACCCCATTGCAATTGATCCACTCCGATATTTGTGGACCTATGAATGTGAGAGCCCGAAACGGAGCCACGTATTTCATTACGTTTATAGATGATTACACGCGTTTCGGTTACGTCTACCTTATCTCGCACAAGTCTGAGGCATTAAATTGCTTCAGGAGGTATATCAGCGAGGTAGAAAACCAGTTAGACTTGAGAATTAAAACTCTCAGAACCGATAGAGGACGCGAGTACTTGTCTGAGGAGTTTAAAGAGCTCTGTTTCGAGAAGGGCATTACGAGACAGTTGACTATTCCTGCTACTCCCCAGCAGAACGGGGTAGCTGAGAGAAGGAATAGGACTTTGTTGGAGATGGTAAGATCGATGATGGCGCAGGCCAATTTGGCTATCTCTCATTGGGGAGACGCATTGTTGACTGCCGCCTACGTGCTTAACCGTGTTCCAACCAAGTCCGTAGTCAGTACCCCATACGAGCTTTGGACAGGGAGGCAGCCTGACCTTAGCCATTTGAGACCATGGGGTTGTGCCGCATACGTTCACGATTCCTCGCACCCACACGGCAAGTTAGGCCCACGAGGAAAGAAATGTATCTTTATAAGGTACTCTGAACATTCTAAGGGACATGTGTTCCTAGGTGAACGTACGGATGGCACGGTCTCCGAGATCGAATCTCGTAATGCTACGTTCCTGGAAAAGGATTTCCCTAAGAGAGGCGAAATTGACCAGGATTTCACCTTTTATGAGATGGGTGAGCCTGACGGCCCAAATGAGCCCAGGGGAGGGACCCAAGAGCCTACAATGGATCTTGGTCCTAGTGGGAGTGACCCATCTCGAGGTGAGGAGGCTCCTCCTCCTCGTAGGAGTAGTCGGGGACATGTACCCCGACGTCATTTTCCGATAGAGGATGAGATCCTCATCGTGACTCCTGAGGATGATGAAGAACCTCAAACCTTTGAGAAGGCTCTCGAGAGTCCTATGAGGGACCAATGGCTAGAGGCCATGAAAGAGGAGATGGAATCAATGAGGGTCAACGGGGTCTGGGACCTAGTTGACTTACCTGAGGATAGAAGGGCCATAGGGAACAAGTGGGTTCTCAAAATCAAAAGAAAGGCCGACGGATCGGTAGAAAGATACAAAGCCCGTCTAGTAGCCAAGGGTTACACACAGACAAAGGGCATTGATTACGAGGAGACTTTCTCCCCCGTAGTCAAATTTACATCGATCCGTCTACTCTTGGCGATTGTCGCGAGCATGGATCTAGAGTTGCATCAGATGGATGTAAAGACCGCTTTCCTTAATGGAAATCTGGATGAGGAGATCTACATGGAGCAGCCCTCTGGGTTCGTTCTAGTAGGTCATGAGGACAAGGTCTGTCGACTTCGGAAGTCGATATATGGCCTAAAGCAATCATCCAGGCGGTGGTACCTAAGATTCCACGAGGAGGTGATATCTTATGGCTTTACAATGATCGAGGAGGATCATTGTGTTTACTTGATACGATCTGATAACTCTTTTGTGATCCTGTCCCTGTATGTGGACGATATACTGTTGGCTGGGAACAACATTCAGTATATGATGACAATCAAGGCTTGGTTGTCATTGAGCTTCGACATGATCGACATGGGTGAAGCTGAGTTCATCCTTGGAGTTAGATCCAGAGAGATCGATCGAGAAGAATGTTGGCTCTTTCACAAGAGACCTACATTAAGAAAATTCTCGAACGCTTTGGGATGAGTGATTGTAATCCCATTGATACTCCAATCGCCAAGTGTGATGGTCTGAGTCTTGAGATGTGCCCGAAAACTCAGGAAGATATAAGGGAGATGCGTAAAATCCCTTATTCCAGCGCAGTGGGAAGTCTAATGTATGCGATGTTGTGTACACGACCAGACATATGTTACGCAGTCGGTCTGGTGAGTAGATATCAATCAAATCCTGGAAGGGGTCACTGGAGAGCAGTGAAAAGGATTTTTCGATATCTCAAGGGAACTGCGAGCTACTCCTTGTGTTATGGGAGAGGGGATTTGCGCCTCATAGGATATTCAGACGCCGACTGGGGCGGTGATCTGGATAAGCGCAAATCGACATCAGGTTTTGCCTTCTTGCTCAATGGCGGTGCCATTTCTTGGAGAAGCAAGAAGCAGACCTGTGTAGCTTTATCTACGATGGAGGCTGAGTTCGTGGCTTGCTCAGTCGCAGTTCAGGAGAGTGTTTGGCTCCGAAGACTATTAGATGACTTAGGGGTTGTGGCTGATAGTGGGAGGCCAGTGATGATTTACTGTGATAATCAGGCTGCTATCGCCTATACTCGAGACCCTAAGTATCATAGTAGGACCAAACACATAGACACCAGATATAATTTTGTTAGAGACATCATCGAGAAGGGTGAAGTGACCGTCAAGTACATCTCGACACATTGCATGGTGGCTGACCCCTTCACCAAACCCATCACTAGAGACTCATTTATAGCACATAGAGAGTCATTGGGTTTGGGAATATTTTGATTTTTCTCATTGTACTAAACTGACGATGTGATGCTTATTATATTTTTATATATATGATTTTGTGCATTATTCAGTCACATTTATATTTTCTTAAATAATGCACTTATTTATATCATGTATATTTGATGTGATAAAATATATGTCAGGCAGGTGAGGTCGACTCTCTCACACGAGCGACCACCTCCAACTCTGAGTGAGTGGAGATGAGACAGTTTCTAGTCGTAAGAGGCATTGAGAGTGGCCCAACTAGAACAAAAGTCGCCCTGATACGTGTTCAGGATGAGGTCATTTGGGATATGACCGACATGGAAATACCCACATCCATGTTGCCTGTGAGTAGCCAGATTTGAGATTTCAGAAATCACCTGCGATAGTGATATTGTCTCTGAGACACTCTCTCTGAGATCTCTGGGTAGAGTCTTATGTGTAGACTGAGTCCCGTATCTGCACAGTGTTAAGAAATCTGACATATGCCCTTTTGAGAAATAAGGGATTAACACTGTGGCACGCGTTTCATACCGTGTGTGATGCCGACTAGGTATAGTGGGAGCAATTATATGAGACGATGATCTATTTATGATCCCCGTTCCCACTGTGTGAGACCCGAGATCCATTGGATGGGATCTCTAGTACCCTTATTTTACTTTCGACTGTCTCTAGAAGTCTTGATTCAGTGTTTGCTACTTTAGTCTGTTTACCTATGGCCCGGAAGATAAATTGAGGTCTAAGGGGCAGGTCTAGGAAAGCAGCTGAATTGAGATCGATAGATTCGAGTTTGGGAAAGGAAGACCAATCTACATTACATCGTTGTGTAGTATTCACCGACCGGTCTGTTGCGTATATCCACGTTGGGATAAAAACGTAATAGTGAATACACATTCGAGGATATATTGGGGATGACTTTCGATGAGGAAAGTGACTCGAAGGATGTAAATGTGATGAGTCTGGGGTACAGCGAGATGTTTTATTATTAACGACGACTCCTCGAACATCCTAACAGGTGTATCGAGAAGTCTTTATTTGCAGGTGTACTCGCCAGTCGCACGACACCCAATCTAGTATGAAAATCCAGAAGGGTGATACAGGAGATCGCATGAGCTGTGATCTCGTGATGGATGTAAATGCCCTCGTGTGCAAGTGGGAGATGAAGGAATGAATGCCCACGTGGGGCATCTTTCCTTATTTGGAAAAAGGAAATATCCCACTTTCCATATGCACAAATGGTAACTTATGAGATTTGAATTCCCTACCATTTGTGGTGAAGGAGACATATGGAAACTAGGGGCAAAACCCTAGGACAGACAACCATTGCAAAAGATTGTGAGGAGACAATTGAGAGAAAGAGGGAAAAATTCTGCGAAGAGAATTTGTCACCGGATTCGATTGAGGGGTCGTGGTGCTGCGGTGATAGCTCATCTTTTGTGGTTATCATCCCGACTGCGAGGTCGATTGATCGAGGTTCGTCGTTCCCAGATTTTGCGATCTACTTTTGAGGTATGCCCGAAAATCCTATTCTTTTATGATTCCGAAATATTTTGCACGCTTCCGCATGTGTATGTGCATATAAATCCAACAGATAAAGTTAAGAATATTTTTATATGCAAGCTAATTTTTTTTTCATTAATCGATATTCAAATTTTACTCAATTAATCTGGTTCGAGTGTTACTAGACATATTAAAGAGTTGACTCTCTCAAATCTCATTTCTCTGACTCGAGATCATGATTAAAGAAGTGTAGCACTCGACCGCTACACCACGAAAGTTTAGTATATGTAACCCAAATATAAAAGCTAAATTCTCAAATTGATTTATCTTACTTGCATACTAACAAATAGCTCGAAATTTTTTCACCGAAAAAAATAATAGTAACTCGAACTTTTTTATCAATAAAAAAAATCAAGTGTCTCATAAACCACAGTACCAATATATATAAAGCGGGGGTTGGGGTTACTGTTCCCTCGTGCCCTTCACGCGCTTTTTTTGAATTACCGAAGTATCCTTGCTATTTTGTTCCTTGGATCTTTCGTCTGTTCTGGGAACCCCATTATCATTATTTTTATTTAGGACCTACTATTATTTTCATTCAAATCCTTCTACTTTTTTTTTGTTCGGTTTTTTTTCACCTAGGTCATTTGTCTTTTGAGAGATCCCACTATTTTTTTCATTCAGATCCTTACCCTTTTTTGACTCTTTTTTTTATACTCGGATCCTTCATTTTTTTTAAACCACATTTTTTTTTCATTTAACTTCTTACGCTTTTTTTTATTCTTTTTTTGATTAGGTACCTCATTTTTTTTAACCATTCTTGGTCTTTTCCTTCATTTAGGTCTTTCAACATTTTTTAACCATTTTCTTTTACTTAGATCCTTCGTCATTTTGGAACATAGATTTTTCGTCTTTTATTCTTTTGATCCCATGGATGATCATCTTTTTATTTTTAAACCATAACTTTTATTTTTTTTCTTATTCAGGTCCTTACTATTTTTTTTAACATAGCCTTTTACCTTCTTAAATGTTTTGTCTTTCTCGGACATAGATTTTTCATCTTTTGGTTATTTAGGCCTTGCGGATAGTGTCCCTAGGACCCTACAATTTTTCCTACTGATTTTCTCTTTTTATTGTTAGAGTTTTTGAGCTTTTTTTTTTCTTTGAATGGTTTCTTTTTTTTTTTTTTCGCTTAAGTCTTTCGTATTTTGGGGGACCCCACTATTTTTTTTTCATTTAGGACCTATTATTTTTTTTGTTCAAATCCTTCTACTTTTTTTTTGCTAGGTTTTTTTTTTTTCACTTGGGTCCTTTGTCTTTTAGGAGACCCCACTATTTTTTTTTTCATTTAGGTCTTTACACTTTTTTGACTTGTTTTTCTTTTTTTTTTTTTCGCTTAGATTTTTCATCTTTTTTGGACTGTATTTTTTTTCATTTAGGTCCTTGCTCTTTATTTACCTTTTTTTAGACTTAGGTACTTTGTCTTCTTTGAACCATGCTTGGTTTTTTTTTTTCTCATTCAGATCCTTCAATTTTTTTAACCCTTCGTCAATTTTTTTTATCTTTTTTTTAACTTTGGTCTTTCATCTTTTTAGGATATAGATTTTTCTCCTTTTATTTTTTTGACCCTAAGGATGGTCATTCATTTATTTTTAGATAGCAACTTTTTATTTTTTTCCTGTTTAAGTTTTTACTCATTTTATTTTTTAACCCAACTTTTTTTTCTTAAATTTTTCATCTTTTTCGGACATAGATTTTTTCCTTTTTAGTTTTTTGAATCTTGTGGATGGTCGTTCTTTTATTTTTAAATCATAGTTTTTTTGTTCATTCAGGTTTTTGCTCTTTTTATTTTTTACCTTTTTTTTTCTCTTAAGTCTTGTGTCCTTTTTAGATATTAGTTTTTCCACTTTCTTGGCCTTACTTGTCCTTTATCCATCTTTTTATTTTTACTTTAGCCTTTCGATTTTTTTGAATATAGATTTTTTCTCTTTTATTTTCTTTGACCCCACATATAATCATCGCTTTATTTTTGAACCATAGTTTTGTCTTTTTTCTTTTTTTTTTTCATTCAAAACTTTTTTAACTCTTTTTTCTCTCTTAAGTCCTTTGATTTTTTTAATATAGGTTTTTTCCCTTTCATTATTTTAGAACTCTATGGACGGTTGTCTTTTTATTTCTTTACCTTTTTAATCCACGTATTACTCTTTTTTTATCTCATTTGTTGGTCTTTTTTAGAGTTCTATAACTATAGTTTTGGTTTAACTTTCTATGAACTTATAATTTTGGCTTAACTTTTTATGAATAAAAACTTTATTAGAGACCGGAATAAAAAACTTAATTTTGGCTTAAAATTATGACTCACAGAATCCATTGCAATTGTGGGAATTGAATCTAAGGATGAGAGTAGGCTTTTATTTTGTCAAAAGCCAAGATAAAAATGAAGACTATTTTTCATGTATTCGTCTTCTTACTATTACACAAATGGGCTAAGAGGAGAAATCACAAACAATTTGGTTATGATCTTGGACCAAATTGATCCCCAAGTGGGGTTTCTTCTAGAATTTTAAGCTGACCAAAATTTTGGGAAAATCCAACAACAATCAAATGTAACAATCTTGACCAAAATCTCCACATTCTACACAAATTTTCTTGTGAATCACACGCATTGGACAAAAATTTGATCAAACCCCACTTGTGTTTTTGGCTATTTGAAACCCTTGTTCTTTGACTCGGCTCAGATTAGTTCTCATTTGTTCACATGGTTGTTTATCTTCTATTCCAGATTTTAGCATATTGCTTGGATGGGTGATCTTTGAAGGGATCAAATAAGGTCATCAAATCTATTGTACTTTTTTTTTTCCCTTGAGTTGTATCCGTCTGATTTATTGATTTAGATTAATTCATTTTGAGCTAATTGTTGGACTCATTAAGGGGATGAACTCTTTCGATATCTATTTTTCCATTTTCAAAAGTTGAATTTGAAAATTTAGTTAAGAGAATTTACACGTAAGTATTTATTATAAATTTCTAAGAAAATGAAGAAATTAAAAAAAAATAACTTATATGCAATATTTATTTATAATTTGTAAATTATTATGCATGATTTAAGAATCTGCTCATATGTAATCAAAGATACCCATCTATATTTCCCCTATTATTAAAAAGAAAAAAAGGGTCATGTCACTTTATGTTACATGTTCTTTAATTATTTGGAAGCAATTGCATTTTACCTATTGTCACTGTCCGGCAATTTAATGTTATAAAAATTTTCACTTTTCCATGATTGGATTGGATCAATGTAAGGTCTGTTCTTTCAAATCGAGCAAGTGTATAATAATTATGAAGTACTAATTTCTTAGAACCTCGCCATTATCCCCTTTCAAAGAATTTTGCTCATACTTTATTTAGTCTCCATATTACATTTTACTCTTTAATATAAAATTAAATTTTAGTTTTTCCCCTGTATCTAATATTACCTTATCAAAATTTTAAAGGCAAAAATACTAATTAATTTTAAATACAAGTAGAAACGGTCTAATGATTACTGACCCCATAACTCCGTCTGATGGAGTAAGTTCGATTTTCATTAGTAATTATAATTTATTCGATGATTGTGCAAAAAAGAATTATCCCAAATTCTAAATCCATAAGCCTCCAATTGAATTAAAAAAAAAAACTAATTATAAGAATTATTTTTCACTATTTTGATGCTCCATACATTTGAATCTTTCACAATAATTTATTCAAATTGACCAATGAACTATAATTCAACCGGTGCCGTCTCACTTTTCTTCTGTAAAAAATTTTGAATTCGAATTTCCCTATATACCAAAAATAAAAAATAATTTACTCAAATTGTATATATATATAAAAAGACCTCTCTAAATCTATTTGTTGATCCTAAAGACAATCAAGAAGGGGGTTGAATTGGTTTCTAAAATTTGACTTTTTAAATTTTTATCTAATTCCACTTAAATCTAATTGAATCTATAGTCAATTTATAAAATATATAGCAAAAATTAAAAGAGAAAGTAAGGAGACAAATATGGTTTATAGTGGTTCGATCTTGTACCTACATCCACTCTCCAGCCAAGCAAGTCAGGATCTAGCAACTTGCTAATTTCCACTATGATTCAAACCAACAATATACATCCATTTGTCGACTTCTGATTTTCACATCATAAAAATTGTTTTGTTTAACAATAAAAGATAATTCACACAAAAGTTTAATCAAAAGATTACAAAAAATGTGTAAAAAGAAAATGAATAGCAGACTCTTTTTGTATCTCAAAGTGCAAATTTTTTCTTGATTTTTGATGCAATGATGTCACATAGATTGTTCTCATACGGCGATAATTGTTTACTCCTCGACATGCTAAATTACTACATTGTTTTATTCCAGAGAAACTCAACAAACGGTAGGAAAAAGTCCCCAAAATTATTGTAACAGTCTCAACAACTATCCCGAAAAATAGGTTTCAAATCCTCATGAAATTTGATATTCATCAATGGTAAATAATTTTTTCTGAATTTTAAATATTCCTTTATCATATGCAAATACTGTTTTGTTTATATCCACATGATTGCTTTTCCAGAAAATTTGAAATTTACTCTAGAAATTTAGTCTCAATTATGAATTTTTCAGAACAAATAGCTGACTTTGTCCATTTATTTTTCTATCAAAATCTTGAAATAATTGTGTCACGAATCATCATATTTGATGCTCAACTATAACATTATAATATAGAATAATTAAATTTACAAGTCCAAAACTAGTGATGAAGATATCGAAGGCCAAATACTCATTGAGAACCATTTTCTGATAAATGATTTTGCTATGACAAATAAGTAACCATCCAACTTCAAATTGATTTTTTTCCAACATATACGCAAGATATTTGTACTGCAAATACTTGAAATTGAAGTTCCACACATATTTTTTGAAATATAATTTTCGGTTTTAGAAATATTTCAACATATAAGAAAATATGACTATTTCAACATATCCAAATGATCACATGTCAACTCCTAGAAAAATTTCTAAATAGTGTAATATGAATTGTTCTCATATTGTGAGATCTTTTATGTATATTTAGCATCAATTATAGGCTAAATGTAGTATCCAAACTACAATTACCTTGTTGGCTAGGTTTTCAACAAATATAAAAAAATCTTGATTTTATTACTAAATAAATTTTACTTCTATAATCGATTTTATGACTAATTCTATGACTTTTTTTTAACAAAAACTATTTTTTGAATTAAAAATCTACACACTAAATAAATCGATTAAAATAATATGAGAGATTTTGTTATTATCAAAACTAAGAAAACAACAATTTACATTATCCAATCGAGGACTTAGCTTAATTATCCTGAAAGCTCATAAATGAAAAAATAATGTAACAAGTTGGGGTTTGGGACCTTTATTTTATGTATTCATATATATATATATATATATATATATTTTGGTCATCATGTATTCATATTTTCTAATAAACCTATGTTTGACTCTATTTCCTTGACTTTGTTTCTTAGTCTATTTCCTCCTTCTAATCATGTAGTTTCATAATTATAAATCTTTTCGATGTAAAATTAGGTTTTTTTTTTTGCTTTTTCTTTTTGTTTTGTTGATTATTGTTAACATCAAACGGGGCGATGATGCAATAGCGACATATGAAAATTTTGGAGCTTAGCTTTTGACTTTGAATTTAAAAAAGATATTTCGACCCCTTGCCCCACGGGTGATGAAATTATTATTTTCCTTGCCGTGAAGCCAAATGCAAAGAACACTTGAACGTATATTCTGATTTGGAAAGCGTACACGTGCACTCATGTCCTTTAGTCATGGCTTAGATAAGAGAGAGAGAGAGAGAGAGAGAGAGAGAGAGTGAGAGTGAGAATTCATACCCTTTAGTCATGGCTTAGATAAGCTAGAGAGAGAGATGGATGGACAGTTAATTTAATTTAAAATTTGAGAATAAAAGAATTATATTAAGAGAAACGTCTTCTATATTAAGTTTTTATATATATTTGAATCAGATTAATTAAAATATAATTTTAAATATTAATGATCAAAATAAGATCGAGGGAGTTATCTTCAAACATAGGACAAGAATGGAAAGGAAGTAGGGGCAAGAAACTGTCGAGGTTGGTGGCAAAACATCACTCTCATTTCACCGATGACTATCAACAGTCTACCTATTGTCATCATTAATCACTGGATTATAAACAATACCTTTTCTTATTCAATTACCCGTACGTGTTCTCTACTTCTTTCCAAAGTTATATATGTTTGTGTAAAATATAATGTATATGTGAAATTATAATTTTAATAACATGAAATTTATAATTTTTTAAAAAATAAATAATATTTTAAATTATAAAATTTTAAATTATATATATTTTTAATTTGAGGCAGCAATCGTTTTCATACTTTTTGTAATTTACTTATGCATGTGTTATGATAATGAACAATAAAGGAAAGATAAAATAAGAAAAAAAAATATAAGAAAAGTTATGAAGTTGATTCTTAATGCTATGAAGGTTAAGGATTTGTAAATGGAAAATGTTAAATAACTCTACAAGAATTTGTGGGTATTATGCGAAATTTTAATTTTCTACAATATTGGATATTAATTTTCAGATCAGATTCGATTATTTCAAACAATATTATTCAATCTTTTTCTCTTAAACCAAAAGTAAAAGAATAATTTATTTCGAAATAAAGTAAATATAAAAAATTTAAAATTGAAATGAATTAAAATCACTTTTTATTTGGTTCGAAACAAAATATAAATTTCACAAAAACAAACTCTCTTTATATATATGTGTGTGTGTTTGTGTGTATAGGTGTAATGTTTGAAAATGGGAAATTCGCATGTCACCGACCGATAGTGACCACGATTATTCTAATTTACAATATGGTTATATATATATATATATATATATATATATAGAGAGAGAGAGAGAGAGAGAGAGAGAGAGAGAGAGAGAGAGATTATGAGTTAAGCATCCAAAACAGGCCAAATTAGCATGGTCAAGCATTGCACGGGTGGGATCACGCATACTAATCAAACTCATGAGCCCGTGACGGAATTGATAACTCCCAACTGGGTTAGATAGATTAACGATAATTTACATCTCTTATGATTGACTTTGTCCGTACGGACTTCTTAGTAGTGGTTTAACTAATTTTATTGTTTCTGGTTTTAGGATTTCATTATATTATGTCCGGGCCTAAGAACCATTGCGTTAGATTTGTGGAGAGAGAGAGAGAGAGAGAGAGAGAGAGGTGATTCTTAGGTAAAAATATTGGAAATTGACATTGAGAAAAGGTAAAAGAAATAATTTGATCGGCGTATGATAGTTTAGTTGGTTCGAAAATTGATACCCCTTAATCATGATAAGGAGTTTGATCCCCCATAAGAATAGAAAAATCAGTACTGAGAGACCTATCTTCTCAATTGGATCCTATAAGCGGTCGATTCAGATTAATCGAGACAAAACCCTGAATATAGGGTAAGTGACCTAACCATCGTACAAAAAAAAAAAAAAAGAAATAGTTTGAGACTCATGTGCAATAGCTTTTCCATGTGATTTTTAGTAATCTAGCATTACAAAATATCATCCGTTGCTCTTGGAACCCCTGAACTCAAAATAACACATGATTTTTTTTTATTATTTTATTTTTTGGAATGAGAAGATTCTTTTGAGAAAAAGAGTTGAATAGCCCAAGACAACTTGCTCTTTTTTTTTTTTTTTGCAAATCACAAATATTTGAAAATCTGAATTATTCGATAGTTGTATAACTCAATCCAATATCTATTTTTCATTTTTAAAAGTTAAATTTGAAATTATAGTTAAGAGATTCTAATGTTATGCCACTAAGATTGATACCAAAATCTTTCACTTTGGGAAAAAGGGTGATGTGATCAACAAACAAATCACTAAACCATAGATTTCTCTTCAAAACAATAAGTCTGGGTTACTGTGACATTGTCGACAAAAATGTCTCGACAGGATTTCCCTTTTTTTTTTCTTCTTTTGCATCCCTCATGTGACACGAATTATAGTTGTGGTTGTTGTCTTGAATGCCATGTTGTGGGAGTATCATCATGGCGGTTCCTATTGTTGTGAGCATCGCCATGGCCACTGCCATGAAGATCCGCATGGATATGACTCCCCGTTTGCTTACTGTATACACACCACCATTGCGATTGCCTCTTTGTTTTCTTACTTTTCGTTTTGTGCATTTTGGACCTTTAGTGATCCATATATTTTTGGCAAACAATTTTACGTCAAAATTTCAAAATTCTTTTTCACTAGGATTATTTGTCCAACCCCACATTATTTATACAAATTTTTTATTTTTGGTATGTGACTTCCGGTATTCAAATTACCCGATGAATCTGATTGAGTATTGTGGGGTCCAATTTAGAGATAGCTCTCCCGATACCTATTTTTCCTTTTTCAATATTCAAACTTGAAATCATGATTAACGGAATTTAATGTTCTATCCTACACCCACATTGATTATAATTAAACATGATTTACAATAAGTAAATATATAAATAGATAGATAGATAGCAAAATTTATAAACCCAATCAAATAGATGGGGTCTTTGGAGGACATGCAAAAGAAACAGAAGAGTTCCATGTCGCACATGTTTCTATTTGTGTGCATCACAAAGTCTATTTATATGGATATACTCCGGTCTAAAGTCCACTAAAATAACCAAAGGGGAATAAATTGGATTTTAGGGTACATTGTAATGGCACATGTCCTTTAGTTCACTGGCCATTTGGCCTTTGCAGGTGCCAAAAGTCATAATGGAAAAGAAAAAATTGTACTAAATTATGTACAAGACATGCACAACCAAGATGTATGTATCTCTCCAAGGCAACTGTCGATTACGTTTGTAAATATTTATAAATATATAATCTGAAATATTAATATAACATATAATATTTCAAAATTTAAAAATATATTATATGCAATGAGAATATAATATCAAGCAACTGAAAATAATTTCAAAGCTTACAATAGTTTTAAATGGTTAAGAGTATGTTAAGTTATATATGTATTTTTTTTTTCATTTTTTATTTTGAACAAAATAAATAAATAAATTCTAAAATATTACCACTGAAGTTCAATCACATTAAAAAAAATGCCCTTTCTTTATTTGAGACCTTGAGTTTGAGACAACGTTTTCCTCTCTTAAAATAATGTCACCTTTTATAATTTTTTTAATATAAGTATCGGTATTTAAAATCATAATTTGACTAATTCGATTCAAATATTATCGGGTCTAATTTAGAGAAAAATTCTGTCAATGAAATTTTTTCTATTTTTAAGTTTTAAATTCAAATTTTAATTAAAAAATTTAATATTTTTATTCATTAAATTGACTGTTTGTTAATATATTTTTTTAATAATTAAAACAAAATAAAAAAGAGAGATTAATTCCGCTTAAGATCTTTTTCAAATTGATACAACAGCCATTTGATTTTAGTCCAAATTACAAAGTTGACGACCTTTCTTGAAGAGGTACTGGCTAGGTGGAGGTATACGATACGAGGGCAACTAGAAACGCCACCTGGTACAGGTACATCTAGGCGGCCAATGTGCGCACAAAAATGTGACTATATCCTATTTTCATATGGCCCCACAAAAATGTCTGTTGGCATTCACATCTAGAAGGGTCCAAAACCCCAAACTCCTATCGATGATTTGTAGGACACTGCTTTGTGGAATAATTTGTTTGCCCCATTTTTAAGGCATATTCAAAGTCAAATGTTACTGATCTCTTGAAGGGCGTCCATCATCAATGTTGGAGGATTTGACCCTTCAAAATCATTAAAGATACATTAAAAAAAGGACAAGCAAAAAATCCATACATGCCCTCTGTTTTTACCCCCCCCCCCCCCCCCCCATTTTTGAAAAAGAGAAAACGTGTTTTATTCCCACAAGAAAACACCGATCCTATCTCATGTTGCACCTATCACTTTACATATATGACGTCTATATTGGCTGGCCTATGTTTTTTTATATTATCTATCGGTATTTAGAATTATATTTTAATTAATTCGTTTTAAGTGTTATTGGATCTAATTTTTAAAAAAACTCTATTAATATAATCCTTTTAATTCTCGAGTTTCAAATCTAAAACTTGATTAAGAGATATAATACTCTTATTTATTAGGTTGACTATACGTTAGTTATATATATACACACATACACACATACATATGTAAGAGCCGATAAGAGAATTTGTCCAAATTCATGTGTCCTTGATTGGTGGGTTCTTTCATTAAATATAGTCCCCCCCACCAAAAACATCCATTGACCTAATAATTTTGATGAACGTCTTTTTACATGTTGCCTACACGTTCTTCCTGGTGTGCTTATCCATTACATGTAGGTCGTGTTTGATGTAAAACAAGAAGCAATAAAATGCACAGAGAGAGAGAGAGAGAGAGAGAATCTTGGAACACATATTGTGTCTGTTCTGAATGGATGTGAGAAAAAGAGAAAAGGGGAATCGTTGATCTGGTAGTTCAGTTATTCCGGGGCTTTTAAAAGGGAACAAAAAAAAAAAAAGAAAAGAAATGGGGGATGTGAGATATGCAATCTCTAAACATATATTTATATTAATAGAATCATCATTTTTTTTAATTGCGTACTTTTTTTTTTCAAATAGTTATAAATATATGACAATAATAACGTTTCCGATTTTTCAGTTTTCAAAATATTTCAATACTTTTAATATTTATTTAAAATTTTTAATATTTTTTTATATTTACACATTTTTCATATTAAATAAATTATTTATTTATTTAATCATAATCATAATTTTCATTTTTTTATGTTATTTATCTTATAATTGATAATTACATATATGATTATTTTGAATTTTTATTATAAAATATGATTATTTTATTATTTTTATAAAATAATTAATATTCATATAAAATCATTAGAATTTTTATATTTATGTGTTTTCTCGCGTTTTTATTTTTTGTATTTTCACAAAATATTATTTTTTGGTATCATTTCACATCTGTTTTTGTTTTCTCGTTTCCGTTTTCGTATATCATAGTATTAAATCATATTGTTCTACATTTATCGGAATTATTATTTCAATGAAATACCAACTTTCCCCCCAAATTTCAAAGGTTTGTTATCCTAAAACCCTAGCATTTTACCTAACATTTTATATTCACAGATTATTAATGTAATTCTATTCCTTGGCTGCTTTTTGTCAAAGTTTAGAACTCGTGATTGTCACAAACCTACCCACCAAACAAGCAATCGCCAAAAAAAAAAATATCTTTTTTGATATTTATAAATTCTCCCTCAATTTCTTTAACTTTTTTTTAAAAGATTATTTTTTTATTGTTAAAGTTTTTCAAGTTTGACTCGATAATTTTCTTCTACAATCAATCCAAACAGAGTTATTTATGCCGAGTCCGTGAACTTATTTTCGTGAGTCAAGATTGATAGTTATTTAAAGTTAAAATTAAATTTTGGTAATTTATCATTTTTCCAAAATTAAAAATTTTTTAGGATTGGAATTTTGATTCTAAGGAATCCATTAGGGACGGACTCGTGGGCAATGATTTGCCCGTCCTAGAATCAAAAGGTGAACCCAGTCTCCAAAGGTGAGTGCACTGTGCACGCATGCAGACTCGGACACATTTTTGAATCCAATTTTTCTAAACAGAACCACAGGTGAACGGGTCAACATGAGCGGCTCAACCAAAACCATGACTTCTTTTTCTTCTCCCCCCGAGAGCATTTAAATAATGACTCGAAAAAAGAATTGAAGAATTATATAATATTAATTAAACAAATTAGAGATTAGCACTAAAAACCATATTAGTATAATAGGAGAAGATTAATCAAACTCACGTGGACGATAAGGTGCTATACTCCCTCAACCATAGTTCTCGGGTTTGAGATATGAGAATAGAGAAACAAGATTTGGTAGAGTCAATCCTTCAATGAATCCCAAAGTACTCTGCTCAGATTAATATAACGAAATCCGGATACTGATTGATAGTACATAATCCACTTACATAAAATAATAATAATAATAATAGGAGATGATTATGATAAAAAAATAAAATTAATTAATTTGGACAAAAGAAAAAAAAATTAATTAATTGTTCTTTGGGGGGCATGCACTTGTTCTTTGTTCTGGTCACTTTTGCAGGCATTCTGACCTTACATTCAAAATGAATTCAACTTAAGACAAAACATTCAAATCTCACCAAAAAATAAAAAAAGAAAACATCAATTTCCCACTTTTCTAATTCCAACCATGAGCAAATTCTAAACTGATGTTGAGGAAGAAGAAGAAAAACAGACTGAGCAGATTGAGCATGTCAGAAGATCAAGCCCGCTTTCAGATTTCTTTAATTATCTTTTTAATCACAATTACAGGTACTAATTATTCATCTCTCGTGAACTCTGCTTTTTTCCTTGTGCAGAGTCTTTGATTTTGAACAATCCTTACTCAAAATTCTCTACCCTTTTTTTTACGGTGAACAATCAAATCACTGTTTCGATATGCTAAACTCTTCGCTTTTCCTCGTTTTTTGAGCTGGGTTTTCTCGTTTATCGAAGATGATTTGTTAGTTTGACATGAACATCCTCTGTTTTCACAATTCCCACAATCTTTAGCAAAGTTTAAGGTCAGCTTTTGTCACAGAATATTAGAAATCTAAAAGCCAATTTTAATTTCTTCCTTATTGACCCAACTCACTTTTCTCATCTGGGTTTCTCTCTTTGGATTCAAAATATTCTGTTTCATCATCTTCCAATTCTCAAATGCTTAGCAGATATTAAGGTAAATTTCATTACAGCACATTTAAAATTGTATAGTTTTCATTTCTTTCTTCATTGACCCAATTGATTTCCCATCTGGGTTTAAGGTAACACAACCAAAATCTGTTCTTATAGTTCCCAAAATTTTTAGCAGAGTTTAAGGTAATTTCATGACTTACATCGGAAGTCTTCCCCCCCCCTTTCCATTCTTACTGACTACTTGATTTATTCCAGGTGGGTATGCCTCTGGAGATTCAACAGACACAGACAAGCAAGTTCTTCTGAATCTCAAGTCCTTTTTGGAGGAGAAAAATCCAGTAAATAGAGGCAGATACGCAGAATGGAATTCAAATTCCTCACCATGTGAATGGCCTGGAATTGAGTGTGACAACAACAACAGAACAACAAAAATTGATCTTTCCTTCTGCAACATATCAGATATCATCTTCGGGAATTTCTCCTTACTCACACAGCTCACCCATCTTGATCTTTCATCGAATACACTTAGTGGAACAATACCTGAGGATTTGAACAAATGTCAGAATTTGAAATACTTGAATTTGTCTCACAATATCATTCAAGGAGATTTGAATTTATCTGGCTTGTCAAGCTTGGAAGTTCTTGATCTTTCTATGAACAGAATTTGGGGTGGAATTGAGTTCAGTTTTCCTGCAAATTGTGCAAATTTGGCGGTTGTGAATATTTCTTGCAATAATTTTACTGGGAGTATCGGGAATAGCTTTGCCAATTGCTGGAATTTGAAGTATCTGGATTTGAGTACCAATCTTTTCAGTGGGGAATTGTGGGTTGGATTTGACAGGCTTTGGGAATTCTCAGTTTCTGAGAATTTCATGAGTGGGATTCTGAATTCCAGTTTTTTCTCTGGAAACTGCAGTCTGCAGCTCCTGGATTTGTCTGAAAATGGATTTCAAGGGAATTTTCCAGGTGAGATTTCAAATTGCAAGAATTTGGTTATGCTAAATATTTGGGGAAATTTTTTCGCCGGTCAAATTCCAGCAGAAATTGGGTGGAATTCAAATTTGGAAGCTTTGTCTTTGGGAAACAACAGCTTCTCAAATGCAATTCCAGAGAGTCTATTGAATTGCTCAAAGTTGGCTTTTCTGGATTTGAGCAACAACAATTTTAGAGGAAATATTCAAACAATTTTTGGCAAATTGAATCAAGTCAGATTTCTTGTGCTTCATGGGAATTCATATATTGGAGGAATTTACTCATCAGGAATTCTAAATCTGCGAAACATTTCAAGACTTGATTTGAGCTACAACAACTTTACAGGCCCATTACCAGTTGAAATCTCTGAAATGTCAAGTTTGAATTTTCTAATTCTTGCCCACAATAACTTCACAGGACGAATCCCTGAAGAATATGGAAATCTCACGAATATCCAGGCACTTGATCTCTCCTACAACAAGCTAAATGGTTCAATTCCTTCCTCACTCGGAAAATTGGATTCCCTCCTTTGGCTAATGCTTGCAAATAATTCCCTTTCTGGCGAAATTCCTCCAGAGCTTGGGAATTGTGGAAGCTTGTTATGGCTTAACCTTGCCCATAACCAATTAGTTGGCAGAATCCCCCCAGAGTTGACCAATATCGGTATCAATGCAACTCCAACTTTCATGTTGAACCGACAGGCTGATCGGATCACAGCGGGGACAGGTGAGTGTCTGACAATGCGGCGGTGGATTCCAGCAGATTACCCTCCATTCAGTTTCGTCTACAATTTGCTTACAGCGAAGAGTTGTAGAAGCATATGGGATAAAATACTAAAAGGGTACGGTTTATTTCCTATGTGCATACGTGGGACTAACATACGTACTAATCAAATTTCAGGTTATCTTCAGTTGTCAGGAAACAGTTTGTCAGGTGAAGTACCTCCTGATATTGGTTATATGCAGAATTTGAGTCTTCTTCATCTGGGGAATAATCAATTTTCTGGAAATCTTCCTCCAGAGATTGGACAAATACCATTAGTAGTCCTAAACTTGACAGAAAACACTTTCTCTGGTCAAATTCCTTTGGATATTGGCAACATTAGGTGCTTGGAGAATCTTGATTTGTCATACAACAACTTCTCTGGGATGTTTCCGACTAGCTTGAATAATTTGACAGAGCTAAGCAAGTTCAACATCTCATACAATCCCTACATCTCAGGTGTGCTTCCAAGTACAGGACAGCTAGCAACTTTTGAGGAGGACTCCTTTCTTGGAGATCCATTGTTGGTTCTGCCCCCGTTCATAAGGAACTCAACAGGTCAACAAAGGAATAGGCCAAAAGACAAGCACAAAAAGACTCCAAAGTTGGCTGCATTTTTGGTGTTCTTGGTGCTAACACTTGCTTTCTTTGTTTGTGGGATTCCGATATTTTTGCTATGCATTTTGATGAAAGGAGGGCCTATACTGGATCAGTCACCAGACTACCTGTTGGAAGGTACAAAGTGTAGGCATGACAAGGTGTCCAATTCTGAGGCATCCTCTCCATGGTTGTCTGACACTATTAAGGTCATTCGATTGGACAAGACTGCTTTCACTCATGGTGACATATTGAAGGCAACATGGAATTTCTCCGAGGACAGAATCATTGGGAAAGGAGGGTTTGGCACAGTGTATCAAGGGGTCCTGCCGGATGGAAGAAATGTTGCTGTTAAAAAGCTTCAAAGAGAAGGTCTTGAAGGGGAGAGAGAGTTTAGAGCTGAAATGGAAGTGCTAAGTGGAAACGGATTTGGTTGGCCTCACCCAAATCTAGTCACACTCTATGGTTGGTGCCTTGATGGCTCTGAAAAAATATTGGTATATGAGTTCATGGAAGGAGGCAGCTTGGAAGACCTAATACCGGACAGGATTAGGTTAACTTGGCGAAGAAGAGTTGAGATTGCCATTGATGTGGCTTGTGCCCTAGTATTTTTACACCATGAGTGCTACCCTGCCATTGTTCATCGTGATGTTAAGGCTAGCAATGTGTTGTTAGATAAGGATGGGAAGGCGCGGGTGACTGACTTTGGCCTTGCGAGGGTTATGGATGCCGGTGATAGTCATGTGAGCACAATGGTGGCTGGCACGGTGGGGTATGTGGCTCCAGAGTATGGCCAAACTTGGCAAGCCACTACTAAAGGCGATGTGTATAGTTTTGGAGTACTTGTTATGGAGCTGGCCACTGGAAGGCGAGCAGTGGATGGAGGGGAGGAGTGTCTGGTAGAGTGGGCGAGACGAGTTATGGGGCATGGAAGACAAGGGCTAGGCCGTGGTATAATTCCTGTTGCAGTTTTGGGGTCAGGGCTTGTTGATGGAGCCGAGGAAATGTGTGAGATGCTAAGGATTGGCATAAAATGCACGGCAGAAACACCACATAGTAGGCCTAACATGAAGGAGGTTTTGAATATGCTGATAAAGATTATTGGAGGGAGAAGTGGGAATCAAAGTTTTGGGTCCTCTCCTTCTCACTGTGAATAAAACGTTGCACTTCACTAGGTGTCCATAGTTCTTTTTACACAAACACACACATATAGAAGGTATATAGGATTTAGTGATGTGATTCTTCAATGTACACAAACATTCATCATTCATTGTACGAAGAAGAATTTTAATCAATTTTGTCGATACAAACCTTTGCCAATAAATCATGTTAGCATGGTCAGTTATCTTTGTATTGTGATAATATTAATTGATTATACAATCTCCTAAACAGCATAGGAATAAATATTGAAAGCTCTTTCAACTAATATATACATTTCTTTTTTTGATACATCATAGAGGTCTCGAGACCTCTAAAGAAAATAGATAGTCTCAATTAAATTATAGCTTGATTAGTATATACATTTCATTTCTCAATTTCTCCTTTCTCGTGTGTCATTCCTTCCAAGTGAAAGAAATAGAGGTGCAAAAACCATCTGATATTGTTAAGCAACTCCCTTCGCATGACTGCCGGTTAGTCGCCGAAGTTTCTTGCCCTTATCTAAAGGTGACAGATCGATGCACAGTAGTTCTACTAGTGTGTAACATTTTCCCTCATCTTATGTAAGGCATTAGGCTTCCCTTCAAACCAAAAATAAAATAAAAAATAAGCTATGGATGCAACTTAAATTAGTCCTCGCAGAATTTTAGGATTGGGTTGAGGATTTCATCTCTTTTGAGAAGGACCATCCAGACAATATATATATATATAGGGTATAAAGCAAAAGCATATTATGGATTTTTCTTTTTTATTATAGAATCTAAATCAAAAGTTTTGAGGGAAGGATTGTTATCACTGAACTGTTTCCTTAAATAAACTAATTATTTAAAATTTTATTCTACAAAGCTGTTTCTTTTTTTTTCCCCATTTTTCTTATTATTCTTCCTTATTTAAAATTTTAATAAAAATTATTATTTGAACCGAAACAAAATACAAAATCTAATACCATTTTGACTAAAAAATTTTACCATGCCGTCTCTAATTACTTTTGATCATCCAAATCCAAAAATAATTGAATTCCAATTGAAACAGAATTGACACGTTTTGGTTTGAGTTTTGGTTTGAATATATGATTCTTAGTTTACTAAAATATGTAATGTTTAAATAATTACATTATATTAGAGATGGTTATCTATCATATAGCTCCATCAAAACATTTGACTAAATCAATTCATACTTCAATTTTTTAAATATAAAATAAGTTAAGTAGAGCTCGACTCAACTCAATTTAGAAAAATTTCATTAGAATTCAACTTGTAATGCTAAACCCCCTGAACTGGGAGGTTTTTTTTCCTACTCAACCAAGTTCAACTCACTTTTACGCCTAATCACACTCACCTGTGTGAGGCATTTGGTGCTGTATCATAAGGAGTTTTGGGTGCTAGTACCCAGGACGGAAATGAATAATTTCTGCATTAAGGATTTTTTTGGTGGTATTACCAGAATAAATTTGAAAATTTAGTCCCAATCTCAATGAAAGCCCTACGCTCTGTACATGCTAGTAAAATACACTATATACCTGAACATGGTTGCTTTTCTATTACAAATGGCCTATCCATGCATGTGGTTAAACTTACGACTTAAGAATAACAATGGGGTTGGGGCTTCATCCGTCAAAAAAACATGAGACCCCATAATCAAGAGTCCAAGATTTCCTAAACTACACAATTTACACTCTTTCTTGATAGATTGGATATCTACAAATGAATGTAGCGGGAAAAACTATTAGCATGCCACTTTCTACATTGGCATCTTCAAAGCAGCTTACAGGTGAGGGAAGAGAAGTTGGCTTGATTGCACTTCACTCGGACAAGGCCTGTATTATCACTTGCGTGGGACAGCAGGCCACAAATGCAAACTTCCCAACTTATGTTCTTAACCACGTTTTCTCATCACCATCATCATTGTTCTTCATTCTCATCAAAATAAAATCCATCTTCTCCAATATCATCATCATTATAATCATCACTAACGAATTCTAATTCTTCACAGGTGTCCGCAATGGTGGAACTTGTGTCCAGAGTATGAGGAGTGTTCCAATCAGGAGGAAAGGTCTTTTGCAGAGCTGCTGTAAACTCACCACCCGTCATTTCTATCTTCCCCAAACATCTGGACCAGTGAACTGCTGTCCCCATATCCATTATCAATCCAGATTCCATCATCAAACAATGGTTGCCTTTATCAGGTTTCAAACCAGCCAACTTCATCTCCTCAAAGCATCCCAAAGCTTTGTCAGGCAGAGATGCGTGGTCCCATCCATGTATTAACGTGGTATATGTTTTAATGTTCCACTTCACCCCAACAGCTTCCATCTCTTCAAATGTTTTTATGGATCTCTGAGAAATGACAGAGTAATCAGGAGACGAACAGATACAGTAAAAGGATTTATGTTCTGACTTCTAAGCAAATGTATTCATACTTGATGCAAGTACACTAAAAGCAGCCCAAATAAATATGAGAAGATAAAAGTATTGATGTCCAGGTAAAGTAGATAGTAGAACGGTGGAAGGATTGCTTCAGGGCCAATAACCTGGCGTGACAATTAGACACCCTCAAAATACTGATTGTTAAACAGACCAATTTCACCATTAACGACAAAACATTTAGTCCACATTGCAAGTACTTACTGCTAGAATTCCTAAAAAAAAAAAAAAAAAAATGAATGGCAGCTAAATATCATTAAGGAATGATCCAGGAACTTAGCTATGAAGCAAGATGAACAACCTAATACATTCACACTTTTTTGTAGACACCATTTTCCACCCTTACCAGTTTCCCAGAAAAAACTCTACGTACCACAAAATTACAACACCAGAAATCCTAGAAAGCAAAAGGAAAAAATTTTTAATAATGAAAATTAATTACTACATTAATATCACCATAACCCATTCCCTTGAACCAAAAACAGAAATTAGATCGCAGACTTTATATTGATGGAATAGCTTTAATGTACGGAGATAACCATTATCATCAGAAATGCATCATTTGAATGAGAAAAAAGGATGACAATTTTTTGAAACTTCTCCCACTTTGATGGGCTACAACAGTCAAGTGATATATTTAAGAAAGAAAAAACTTCAGTCAGTGAATTTGTTTGCAAAGACGTAGGCTTCAATATTCGAGGACTCAAATTTGCACTTCCACCACATGCCCACCATCTCTAAGAATTCTCATAGGCCACAAAGGGGGATTTGAATCCACAAGTTAATGATAAATCAAGGATCTCTGGCTTTATAATTACCCCATTCATTGTGATACAATGCTTACCAAGCAACACCAACTAAGCAGTAACAAATCTAGTGCCAAAGACAGTCCACATGTAGAGCAATTTCTTGCTTGTTAAGCCATCTTTTTTCTCTTATAGTGAAAAGTACTTCATTGAACAAAGAAAGCACCAAGGTGGTGCATACAACCTAAATGAGGCATTAAAACATCAAGAAAAAGAGACTTTCAAACAAGAGATAGGACAGTTTGAAGACTTTCTGTCCATCTTTAAGTTTTCATCCCTCAAATGGGTGTACATTTGGACTAATTCCTGCCAATGATATTTCATCTACCATTCCAATAGCCTTCTCCATCTACAAGGAAAGCATGATCATAACATATACATCTTTAGTTATGAGTTGCAACAGAAATGGACTTCAAATAAGTGCTTGGTGTTTGACCAAAAAGAATTGGCCATGCCGTGTGGCATGTCCAACACAGGTTCAGCAAAAAGCTTTCATTTTGAAGCATTCATGCTTCACAAACTAATAATTTGAAGGATTATTTACTGTATCCAACAAAAATCCTTCCATACACTTATCTTCTCATTAGACAGTGACGACTCACTTGGAAGACTGTTACTACTCAAGATACACAGATAGAATAGAAGATCACCTTTGAACCGTACATGCTGTTTGAGCGTGTAACAGAGTGGAAAAGTAACTCCTACTACAGTATCAAATCACACATCAAATCCAGAAAATTGAGAGAGAAACAGACCAAGGGAAAAGGCAACAAAAATTACACAAGCAGAAGTGGTACCATCTATGGCCATCACGTGCCTCTAAAGAAGACATGTACATGCTAATTCATTATATGCTATTCCATAAGAAGAATAAAAAGAAAAGGAAAAAGTTGACCTTGGAATGCAACAAAAGGGAAAAAGAAGATGAGCAGTCTTTTATGCACTCATCTAGAGAATCAAAATGGTATAAATGCCAATCTTTTATTGCACCTACTTATTGATAAATAATACTAATGTGAATTGTTAATTCATTTGTGCTTTTTCAATCAATGTTATTAAAACCGGACCGAACCGTCGGTTCAACCGGTTCAATCATTCTTTTAATAATTTTGCAGTTCGGTTGAATAAAAATACAATTTTACAATTGAACCGAACTGAACCGACGGTTCAACAGTGAACCGAGGTTGAACCGTCGGTTTTAAAAAACCGCGGTCTAAGGTTAAAACCTAAAAAACTATTTTTTTAAAGATTTTTTTTTTATTTTTTTTAATTTCTATGAGATGTGAGACTATCATTTTTTGATATTATGATTTTAATTTATATTTTATATGACTTTATAATTTAGTTATTTAGTTTTTAATTATCAATATGAGTTTTAAAAGTAATTATTGATTACATATATATATATATATATTTTTAATTATTATTAAAAAATTAGCGGTTCGACCATATTGATTCACGGTCCAATCGGTTCAACCATATTTTTGAATTTTACGGGTCAATACATGGTACGGTTCTGATAACATTGGTTTCAATTGAAGAAAAAGAAAAGGGGAAAAAATAACTAGGAATGCAATAGTAGGGAAAAAAAGGATGAACAGTTTAACATGAATTAATTCAGAAAATTTGTAATGAATAAAATGATCAATCTTTGGTTGCCCATACTTGGATTAATATCCTCGTTAAATGAAACTAATAGTAAGCATGTCATTTGTAATATAACACCAAGTATATTGTCATCAACAATTATCTGAAAGGTTTGGGCTCCAAAATTTGTTTCAAAATGTCTACAGAAGTCAATTTGATACCTTAAATTATGTATTGAAACTGAAAATATGTATCTTATGCTATGAAGGGGAAAAATTCTATGTTGCACCACTTCTTGAAAGGAAATGTGTTCTGGTCCGGTTAAAGATGTGCCCGGGCCTGTTTGGGCCCGAAAACTGGCCCAGCCAGCAGGAAAAAGCCCTGCCCGTGAACCGGACCGGAGCTACAGTAACCCAGCCAGAACCAGGGTATTGTAGCAGTCCGGGCCGGTTCAACCAATTTTGGAACCCGGAACCCGGAATCGGCCTGGGCTTGGCTCCCGGAACTGGCCCTGCCCGGCCGGTTCCAACAGCTCCTACAAGCTCCTTTTATTTTTTTTTGAATTTTTTTCAATTTTACTCCTCCCAACAGTTATAAAACGGCTAGTTTTGAGTTTATTTTGATCCATAAAGTCAAAAATTTTTCCTATAAATAACTTACACCCCATTTCTAAAATATCCACAACAAAATATCTCTCTCACATCTATATTGTCTCAATATTACTACATTTTCTCAATTTTCATTACTATTTCCATTATCATTTCCTTTTCATCATTTTTACAATTGTTTATACCATTTTCATTATCATTTTCTATACCATTTTCATCAATTTTTACATCATTTCCACCATTATCTACATTTCCACCGTTATCTTTATTTCCATCAATTTATTCATTAAACATATTCTCAAATTTGTATTCTAAACTTTTGTGAAATTCATTGACTCAATATACAACGACATAACATATTTAGGAAAGTTTTGTCTGGGGCAACTAATTGTCGAAGGAAAGAGATACTTAAACGAGAACAGACAACCTCCACCTCTTACCTGGGAACTTTTCTGGTACTCTTGCTACAGAACGGTCTGGGTGGAGAAGGGAGAATTATAAATTTTCCACGACCTTCAACATTGATCAAGATTTGATAAGATTTCAAAATTGGGAGTTCAAATTCAAGATTTTGCGAAAACAACTGCGATATCCGTCAAATCGGTATATTTAATTTTTTATTTTTATTTTCTTGCATTTGCATTATATTTGCATTAGTTTATAAAAAAAAATTAAATCTTAATTTTTTTTAAAATATAATCTTAAATTTTCTTTTAAAAATTTAATCGTATATTTTATTTAAAAATTTATTCTTAATTTTTTAATAAAATGTCCGAAATACACTTTTCCCAATCTTCTCAACAATCTCTATTTTTTTTTAAGATAAAATTCCCGATAATATAGATATTAATACTCTTTTGAAAGAAACTGAATCTAGTAACACAGAATCTAACACAACAAGGATAAAAAAATGTGATATTAATATATTGATATTTTTTGAGAAAAAAATAATGAACAAAAAGCAATTTGTAAAATTTGTTATAAAAAATATAAAATTTTGAAGGTTTTGAGGGTAGGCACATTTAAGAAACATTTAGTTAATAATTATTCAGATAAATTACCACAAACAAAACAAACACAAATTGCTACAGAGAGAGATAATATAATTGGTATATTTAAATATAATTCGGATAAAAGAAAAAATTGGACAAATAGAATGGCTAGTAAGAAAAGAATTACCATTTAGTATAATTGTATGTCCCATATTTGAAGAATATGTATAAAAATATTTACAACCTAATTATAAAAAAAAGTAGTAGAAGATCCAATAGGAGGAGATCATTACATAAATATCAAAAATTAAAAAATGGTATAATTACACAATTTATGACTAGTGATTGTAAATTTTCATTAATTTTGGATAGTTGAAAAAATTAGCATAAAAAGAATATTATATTGTAATAATATGTAATTTGATAAATAATTCATGGTTTTTAGAAAAAAGAATTTTAGCTTTTCAACATTGGGAATTTCCACATTCTGATATACATATAGTTAGAATAATTTCAAATATTGTTTATGATTATAGAATAAGTGATAGAATTTTTTCTATTTCATTTGATAATATTTCGGTTAATACTATTACAGTTAATAGTTTAAAAAATTCTTTAAAAACAAATTTAAATGTAATTTTTTTTCATATTAGATGTGTATGTCATATAATTAATTTATGTGTTAAGAATGATTTAACAATGAAAAAACTATTTTTAAAACCTATTTGCGATTTAATTCATCAAATAAGAAATTTTTCTGTAAAAATCCAAAAAATGAGACAATTATGTATGTTACATAATAAAAAATATAAAAAATTTAAAATGCAATGTGACATTAGGTGGAATTCAATATATGACATGTTACAATATGTATTTTCTTTTCAAAATATTTTAATTGAATTTACAAATTCAAATTACGAATATGGTTTTATTAATAATAACGTTTACGATTTTGCATTTACACTTATTAAATTATTGAAAATTTTTTATTTATATATAAATTTATTTTCCGAATATTATTATCCAACTACTCATTTAATGTTATCAAATATTTGTCAAATTATTTATGTATTTAATGAATTTGAAAATGAAAAAAGATTTGGTAAAATTGTTTTTTTTTAAGAAATAATTTTTAAAATATTATGAAGAAATTCAAATTTTATATTTAGTTGTAAGTGCATTAGATCTATGTGTTAAGATTGAAAGTGTTGAAATGTTAATAGATTGTTTTGCACAAACTTTTCCATCAGAAGTGTCTATTAACCCATATTTTTTAAAACAACAAATATCTCATAGTTTATAAACAATATTTGAATTATATGAAAAGAAAAATAATAATATAAATACTAATAATGTAGATAATAGTAGTAGTAATAATAGCATTCAATTATTTTCATTTTCATTTAATCCCTTACACATGTTAGGAAAAAAACAAAAAAGTTCATCATTATCATTTAATTAATTATTTTTATATAAACAAACATCTACATTAGAAACTTATGATAATATAGATTTATATAATATATTAGATTGGTGGAAAAATAATCTATTGTATTATCCAATTTTGGACCAAGTGGCTAAAAATGTACTAACCCCTTGTGTATCCACAGTGTCATCAGAAAGTGTTTTTAGTGCAGGTGGTCGAGTGTTAACCGAGAAACGTACAAATTTAGCGGGCGACATTTTAGAAGTCTTAATTTGCATTAAAAATTGGAAGAATGTAGAAAAAAGAATGTAAGGAATCATCAATATCTCGAAAGATGATGAGCAAGAAGTAAAATAATAATAATAATAATAATAATAATAATAATTTTTGTATAAAAATCATTGTAAATAGAAAAAAATCAAAGTGATGTAAAAATCAAAATGATATAACAAAAAAAATTAGTGGATTTTAAAATTCAAATGATAAGTTTGGTAGTGGACGTATACCGAATTTAGTAGAATCACTCTAAAAATTTTGTGTCTCTAATTTTTAATTTATTTTTTTATGAAAAGTGAATTGAAAAAATAAAATGAAGAAATAAATCATTACAAGAGAGTAAAAAAAACAAAAAACTTAAAAACAAATAGAGTTACAAAAATAAAATAGAATTAAAAAATAGAGTTAAAAAAAAGAGTTAAAAAAAGGCAATAAAGAAAAAAAATTTGGACCGAATCGGGCCCAGTGTGAACCGGCCAGCCGTTCCGGTTCAGCGGGCCAGTCCGGGCCGATTCAACTAAAAAAAATTCGGAACCAACCTAGACTGGCCTAGGAACTGCAGCCAGCCCGGCCGTTACAACTCTAGGTCCAGTACTTATTTAAACCCACAACACTTGTACAACACACTAAAAGACATGTATTGGACACTTCTCAACCATGTCGACATGTTGTGATGTTTTGCTCTTAAACAAAGCACACTTTCTCCGACACTTAAATATCAATTAAAGACACGTATTCACTTCAAGTTAACCTCGTATAGCCATAAAGACTTTGTTAGAATTTTGAATTCAAAATTAAAAAATAAATTGAATTTAATGTCAAAAATCATAAAAATAATCCAATTAAATGGTAAAAACATAATTCACCATATTCCCACGTTTTTTCATTTTGGATTGATTTAAATTCTTCCGAAAATGTGTCTAGTATTAATTTTCAATGACAATTACGTGGTTTGAACCGGTCCACAACTATAAAAACCCCTTTCCACAATAGAGAATCTCTAAGTCCAAAATTCGTAACTCTATCAATTGAGTGAATTTGATGACTTAGAAGAGTTTTTGCATTTCCAAGGATCATTTTGGTACTTTCACAGTCGCCGAAGATGAAGAAAAAGAGTATAGCAGGAGGTAACCCAAAACCCCTTTTTCTCTTCCGTTTTAATTTTGGCTCATTTTGACATTATAAGCATGCATTACGACCATCATGCATTCTAACATGAGGCATCAGAGTCAGGTTTGCCTTTGCCTGCAAATTTTTTGACAAATTTTCAAAATTTTTTTTCTTGAATTTTTCCCAAAATTGGACCACATTTTTTCCCAAAAATTGGAGATGGAAAGTGGATCGGGCATAAAGTTTCACACAAGCCGATATTTTCAAAACTCAATTTTGGTCACATTTGCAGTATTCGGCGAGTCTATGGCATTGGAGATCCATCGGGTCGGGTTGAAACCCTCGGGGGTCCTTCTGGGTGAAGACGACCTGGCAGGTCTTTCCTTGAATAAAAAAGGGTAAGGGAATGGGTAGAGGTGTTGTTCACGTGGAATCATTCAATTTTTTTTGAACAATGTTAACTTTTCCACACGTGGTGTGTATTCTCACATGTGGTGGGTATTTCCACATTGCAACAGCGACTTTTTAAACAAACTTTGATCCATTTTTGCATACAAATGACATTATTACGTGGGGTCATTCAATAATTTTTTTTTTTAAATTTTGAATTCAAAAATCTAACGTTTCTACGCCAAATGCAAATGTGGCAGAAATAAACAAACTGCATTTTTCGCAACTCGATGAGTGAATATTTAAATGCATGCCATACTTTTCTAAAAAAAAAAAAAAATCAAATCTTGGCGTACAACATAATTCAAAACCAAGTTAAGTGTTCGATAGATAAGACTTCAGGTTAAAGAGGTTTGACAACATTAATCAAATTATGTATTTTTCGCTTGAAAAAAGACATAATACTCCTTGTTTAGGTGATGTATTAATAAAAGTAAAATGTTTAAATCTGGCAGCTGGCAGGTGACCAAAAACAGCATTTCGCCTGCATTTTTGATATAATATTTGTTTTTCTTTTTTTTTTGGAAAACACTAAATGTGAACAAAAATGAAAGAACAAGCGACTGCGTAAAGAAACCATACCTTCTTAATCTTCTCAAATGCCCTAACGACAGCCTGCCAAGTCTCGGGCTTGGTCTCCAAAACCATCTTAAAATCCTTCCTACTAGTGTCCCTGTCGTCGTGCCATTGTGACCTTTACATCAGGCCCTGCAACCCATCTCGCCCTCCCCTCGAATTTCTCCCTCTGCATCACATTCAAAACGCTCCCATGAAACTCAATTCCATCAAACTCTACAGTCTTCATTGCAGAAGTCACTGCAGTCGGGTCACCATAAATCACAAACCCACAACCTGCATTCTTCTCAACCTCATCATTACCCTTTATTAGAATAACATTCTTAATTGGCCCAAATCGTCTAAAGAGCTCAGCAACCTGGTTTTTTTTTAGCCCACACTAGCAAATTCCCCCACAAAGATTTTACCCTCTTGCCGGAATTCAATACCAGAGGAATTCTCAGAATTCCCGGATTCTGAATTCTGGGTTTCATTCCCCCTTTGGCAACTATGATGCAGAAAGTGAAGATAAGGTAGCCGGTGACGGCGATGGTGGAGGATGAGGAGGAGAAATTTTGCTTGTAAGCCAGAGCTTGCCGGTGAGATTTTGGGAATTAATTTCGAGGGGCTTAGATGGGACTATGAGATATTTTAGTGGGATCTTGTGAACATGGGTGATGGGCTTGGTGGGAGTGGATTTGACGGGTTTGGGGAGAAGAGGGTAGGCTGAGGAGCGAGAGGGGTGAGAGGAGGACAGAGATAGAAGATTTCCTTGCTGGATATGTTTCTCAAGTGACAAGGCACCCGCAGGGACTGAGGGCAGGTGCACGTACGTTGATTGCGACAATAAATAAACTTTTAATAGGACGTAACTCGTAATATAGCAGTAGAAGGATAAAGTGTAGTATCCGATTGATTGGTGAATATCTCATCCCAGGCCCTTGGCATATTAAATTATTTTTTAATGGAAAAGCCCAATCGAAGTGGGTTGCTACTTAAGCCTTCACGCGTCGTCCACGTGTTGAACTAAGGGGCTTACGCAACCATAAAAACAAAAGTCAAACACTGGTCCTTTTTTTTTTTTTTTTTTTAATTCCTGTGTAAGTTGAGTCTCACCGCTTATCAATGTCTGAAATCTTAATTTAGTCCTAACGTTATAGAGTTTATAAGAAAGTTGTTTTTTTTTTAATTTTATTTTTCTATTTTTTTAATTCAAATATGAGACCCATAGTTAAAGAAGACATTTGACTTAATAAAATATGTTAAATTTATTAATCAAATTTTAAAGTTAAAATTTGAACATAAAAAATTTTACTGGACGAATCATTTTCTAAATAAAATATTTAAATATAATCGAATTAAATTAATTAAAATATAATTTTAAATATCAGTAATAAAAGTAATAGAAGAGTGAATTTCTCCCTCCATCTCTAAAATGTTTAATAGTGACGGTTATAATTGTCTTCGCCGTTAACATCTTTATTTATCGAGATGGCAATCTTTTTCATAGAAATTCTCTTTTTATTTTTATTTTTGATATATCTAATCTTATAAATATTTTAAAAAGGGTATATATTC
The DNA here is from genome assembly GCA_033439265.1 of Dillenia suffruticosa. Classification (NCBI taxonomy): domain Eukaryota; kingdom Viridiplantae; phylum Streptophyta; class Magnoliopsida; order Dilleniales; family Dilleniaceae; genus Dillenia; species Dillenia suffruticosa. The sequence continues at coordinate 4,584,067 of JAVTVX010000009.1, forward strand.
TTTTGATGAAATATTAATTCAAATATTTGTATAGAATTATTTTAAACTAAATAATAAATTGTTGGATTATTATATCCTGAAGAGAACGAATCAAGTAAAATCTAATGTATCGGCTCTTTTGGCGACCATAAAAAATTCAAAATTTTTTTAAGAGAGCTAGATATGCGTGTCTCAATACGTGATTTTGCATAATTTTTTTATATTTTATAATAAAATTATTTATTTTTTATTACATTATTCGGTAACGTATTTTGTTTAACATGTCCTTATCATGTAGGTTATATTTATGTGATCCGTTTGGTTGCAAGAGGGAGAAGTCGGAGTCAAAGCTTATGGGTTCCTCCCCGTGACCAGAGCCAGAGGGACTACACCCAATAATTTAAAAATTTTGGATATTCCATTAACCGCAATAAAAGAAAAATGAATTCTTTCTCAACAAAAGTTTTTAATTAAGTTTATATATATATATATATATATATATATATATATATATATTCTTTTAATTAAGTTTTTTAAAATTTTATTATAAAAGTTATTTTTTTTATGTATGTTCAATAATTTCTATTACTAATATTAACTAAAAATTTAAATAACTAGAACACAAACTGAGTATTTAATTCATTTTATTCAATAATTTTTTAATTTTTTCTACTAAAGTCTATGATTTTCATTTCATATAATGTTTTTATTATTTTTTTAACTAAAGTCTACTATTGTCTCTCTATTTCACATTGTGAAGATTCTTGCAAAGGTGTTGTGGAACCTGGGAGAAGGGGGAGAAGGAAAGGCATTGTTTGTGGTGTGGGTGAAAGATGCATTGGAGCAAAATATCAAGGGCAAAAAGCATGTGTTGGGTGTTCATTGCGTGTAGGAAGAGAATGTGCAGAGAACTCCACGCTTTGAAGGACACACTGACTCAAGGATTGATAAACATTAGCAAGTACTTTTTCTTCCATATCAGTCTAGAATTATAGATGCAACAATATAGCTTCATTTACTATTTCACTTAAGATTATTAGACAGTGTAAACTAGAATCTTTCATATGTAAATATTGGTTTTCAATCACCATACTGATTAAATGTTTGAGTTATCTTTCAGGTGAAAGCATCTGTAAGAGGTTAGCAATGGCAGAAAGATTGCTGCAAAAGAACTAGAGCTCGAAGTATATCATTTATGCCTCATATTCTTACATCATTTTTTTTTGGGTTCCCCCACCTGTATCAGGAGCCATACTCTGATTAATTAGGTTTGAGTGTTTGTTGAAGCCCTATTTAGGGGCTGCTTTCTCAACTTAGTGTTTTCTATTCTCAAATTTCGATATGTGCTAAACAATATAGGTATTTTTTTCCCTCTCTCTTTTAACCCGTGGGTAACTTTACCAGGATTCATTTCCTTTTTATTGTACACATTCCATCCATGTGAATTGCCGGAGGGTACAGAAGCATGTATTTTGTGTGGAAACTGGCTTCAGAAGTACATGTGCCCAAAGACTTGGGATCAATGCCATCTTAGCCAAAATTATTGTCATTATATTACTAAATCCTTTGATCCAAAACCTTAAAAACTACTATTTAAGAAAGGGTTTGTTTCGGGGGAATTAGTTTAGACAAATGAGAGTTTTAAATAATGCGAATGATAATTTAGATTTAAATTTTTAATTCTATTAATTAATAGTTATATATATATTTTTGTAAATCTATCATTACAAATAGAATCTACCTATACTAAATGGGAACTTCCTTTTTTTTTCTTCTCTTTTTCTTTTTCCCACGAAAAAGTTTGGTAAGGATTAAACTTATCCCCATTAGCTTTAGAACACCAATCCTAAGGTTGTACGATGGGTCGGGATGTAAAGAATCTGATTCTTTTCAGTTGAAATGTCGACCTCAATTGACAGCAATGCACTCCCCAGAGTATTCTGTCCTTGAATGTATGCTTTGTGCTGCTGTGCCTACTCTGCCTCCACTCCCATTTCCATTACTCTCTCTCCCTCCACAAGCTTAGCATTTTCCAGCTCCCAAAAAAAAAAAAAAATGGAACTAGGGGTGAAAAGATTTGTGAGTTTTCCTCTGCTATACTTCAATGATAACCCTAAATGTTGTTATACACTTAAAAGTGATAACCCTTACCTACTGTTGTAACCCCAGTCCCAGTGCATATTTTATTTCATCCGCTTGTATACGGCCAACTAGTGTTACCGTGTTGATATTCCGTTCCCCACAACTTTCACTCATTTCTTATTCACTACAAAAGAATAAGGATTTTCAATCTTTTCATGTCACATTGTTTGGTTTTCAGTGGGTGTATATATATATATATATATTTGTAAGACAGTTGTGTTGTCTTTTATGGCACAATTGCATGTTGTATGTGAACAATTGTTTTGCTTCTATGCAGGAATTCAACATTAAAATTAAGGCTACGAGGTGATGGCAGAAGGAAGAAGAGTGAAAACCATGTGTATGGAACCCGCGCTGAAGTGAGAATTTGCATATAGGAGGAAGCTGGAGATGTTTCGGCCTTGACCTCAAGAAGCCCCTAAGGAGAATGGTGAATTCATACCATCAAAAAAAAAAAAAAAAATTCCCTAATGAGTTATTTTTAGTTCCTAAGAATTGGTTGCACTTGTACTATGTACTAGGTTATGCAGTTTTTTCTTACTCATTCAGAACCTTGCATTATACCAGAGGAAGATCGAGATGCTCAAGCCACAAGTTCAGCAGGTCCCTGAGGTGAATGTGGAACCATCTATGCTTTCTGCCAAGGTAAGTGACGGATACAAAATCTTAAATTGTTGGGTTTGATTGTTAAACGGTTCACAAGCGCACCGTTATTGCATGACTTATGAGCTTGTGTTGTTGAAAGTTGGCCTTACTTCCTAGGATTAGTCGGATTGACACAAGAACTGACATGATGGAAATCGATTAGGCACAATATTTGCAGAAAATTAGGCAGTTTTTCCTATCTGTTTGTTATATATTTTGGAAAAGGAGTTCGATTAGAGTAAGGGTTCTCTCGTGTTATCAAATTTTAGAATCCTGCAGTCACTTTCCAAATTTTGCAGTTCATGTGGCACTTTGAAGGAGAGCAAACTCATACAAGTTTTAGGCTAATGAATTATCATCTAACAAGTCAAGTTCAATTTCAAGCTAGAATTAAGGTGTTTGCCTAGCTGGATGGTGCATAATTTAAGTCATTTTCTTGCATAAATACGAGAGTTTTCCCTGCACTGAAATTAAGCTTTCTTGCTTACCAATAACTGAAAAGTCTTTCATCTGTCACCTCGCCAGACAACCATGATCCTTTCTTAAATAGTGCAAAATTCTAAGATAGTTAAGCTTGGGAGATTGGATAATGCCTCGTTTATGAAATGCTATAGCCTCTACTTTAACTACGTGGAGACTTATTTGTGCCATGAGAATTGTTTTGCTTGTAAATGAACATAAAAATGTCATTGCTCTGGTTTGTTTGCTTTTAGTTTGCTGATATTTGGTGACAGAAACACATTCCCATCTGTTAGAAAGGAAAATAAAGCAGAGAGAACATAGAGAAGATTGAGAGAGAAGGATGCATTTATTTTATATTGTGTATTGTATTATGTTGTCAATAGATTGTACAAACGTCATATTTATAAGGTGATTCCATAAAAACAAAAAAGAAGAGAATAAAATAAAATATTTATAAAATTGATAATAATAAATAAAATATTCCAATATTGAAATTTCATAAAGTTAATATTTTCAAAATTTTTTTAATTTGGAAATTTCTAAAACTTTTTCAATGAAACTTATTTAATCTAGGAATGCTAATATTCTTAACACCCCCTCGAACTCAAAATAAAAGTAGATAAGTGATCTTGAGTTTATGTAGTAAGTCATCATGATACTCAAAAAGATGAGTCAAGATCATAAAGAAGTTTTATGTCGGAGATTAAAGAACCACCAATAGCATCAGAAATAAAATATTCCAAGCAAAATAAACTAGAAGATGATATAATAGAAAAATCTTCAGTAGCATATGATATAATAGTAGAATCCTCAATAGCAGAATAACACAGAGGAAATAAAGCAGACCGAATAGAAGAGGATATAATAGAAAAATCCTCAGTAGCAGACTCAGAGAAAAAGCAGATGGATTGGAGAATCAAGCAGAATAGCAGAATACTCAAACTGAGTATAAGATACAGTAATAGCAGAATACTCAATAGCATCAATAACAGCAAACTATGAGATAAAACAGAATAAAGTAGAGAGATTGAAGAATGAAGTAAAATCTTCAATAGCAGAAAAGTAGCAGACCGTAAGATATTATCGAGAATCAGGAGAATAAAACAGATGGATCGAAGAATGAAGCAGAATCTTCAATAGCAGAAAAGTGATAGACCATAAGATATTATCGAGAACTAACAAAAGAACGATTTTGGACAACAAAAATAGGTTGAGTAATATTTAATTTCTCCATAATTAGGTAAAAAATATATAATTGATAAAAAGAGTAAAAAATATCGGAATGAAACCTTGTGCTCTGATACCATGTTAGAAATAAATAGACTCTGATACCATATTAGAAAAAGAAAAATAAAGCAGAAAGAACAAAAAGAATAAAAAGAGAAGAATGAGAAAGAATGATACATATATTTTATATTGTGTATTGTATTATATTGTCAATAGGTTATACAAACGCACTATTTATAAGGTGATTCCATAAAAACAAAAAAATAAAATAAAATAAAATATTTACAAAATCAGTAGGAATAAGTAAAAATTCTAATTTTGAAATTTCAGAAAGTTAATATTTTCTATATTTTTTCAATTTAAAAATTTTCAATTTAAAAATGCCAATATTCTTAACACCATCTATCACGAATTGTTTGTAGGGTTACCTACAATTTCAATACCAAGTACTTCAGGAGGGAAGCACAAAGCACCACTAACAACAACAATGGAGTTTCATGTCCAATCATGGCCAACTTTTAAAGCAACGCCCATTTTGAGGAATTTCATTCCAAAAGGTCTGCGCAACAGTGACCTCTTTTGTGATCTATGCAAAATTTCTTGTACCTCTGCTTTCAATTTCTAGCAGCACTTGCATGGTTACAAGCACCTGATTAAACAGCAGAGGATGGAAGTAGTGATGGTTGATCCTCAGAGGAACTGGAGCCAGCAAACCTTATGATTTGGTGTGGATTGTGCAAAATTCGTTGCCCAGATGGAGATGCACTAAAGCAACGTTTCGAGGGCATGAAGCAAATGAACACGCGGTGTGCTATGGAGCAGAAAAATATGGGGAAACATATCCGATTTGCACGACACTTTGTTTTGACGTAATCTTCTGAAGGAGCTTGTGAACATTCATGCAAAGAAGCAAAAGACCATTTTCTTTTCTTTCCTATTTTCTCTCTATCAGACCTCTTACATGGAAAATTATATCAAACACTAGCAGAGGACCTAAACAGGTTTAGTTTATTTCTCCTAATTGAGAATTTGCCAAAGTGAGTGCCCTAAAAAACTGTTTTTTAGGGGACCATTTGTAGGATAGGTGATGTACGAAAAAACACTTCGAGTGAAGTGCAGGTGCCCTAATGGCCATTGACAAATGTTTGAAACTGACTTGAGAATGAATTTCAATAGAGTAGAGAAGAGATAGATTTGTAGGCAAAGAAGACAAACCACACCAATGACATGATGATAATGTTTTTAGGCATGCTCTATATGGCTTTCATCTTGCTATTATTGCCTTTTTTTCTGTCTCTATCACACTGTTTCATGATGGACCAGAAACCAAGTTTCTCTTACCTAGTTCTGGTCATAACTCTCATCATGAATCTATGCCATTTGGGAAAAAAAAAAATCATTTTGGAAAGGAAACTTTGGGCAAGTGAGGGCCCCATAAAGCGCAATTTGCATACCGTGTTTTCTGCATTTTGTACTAAACATGTTACTATAATGCCAAAAGGTGTCTTGTTACAAACATTATCATAGAGGATTGGTGCTGCATATAATCTAAAGAAGATTATTGATATTTGACAGGGCTAAGTGTCTGTTCAGACCTTTTCAGGGAGATGTAGTGGAGAAGAGAGAGAGATAAGGATAAAACACATGCTGCAACACCGACAAGCAAAGCATGAAAGCATTATGAATTTCTCTAACAAGTTTTTGGATTGAGAGTTTATCTCAATATGTTGGAGATTTACATGGACAATTGTCCATATCAGAGTCGCAATTTGCCAGTACATAGAGATGAAAAAGCAGAAGCACTGTTGTTTGTTTCCTTTCTATTGCACCAATGACTAAAAAGGAGCAAAATCGTCTCAAGGCTCTTCTTGATACTAGGTACTCATTTCACAATCTCGCAAAGCTAGGCTAGTGGGAATGAGTCCAAAATTTTGTAGACAGTGGTCATGAAACAGTGAAGCATGTGCTGCCTAAATTTCTTAGTAATAGAATATGCAGGTTGGGAGAGTAAGTGATATCAAGTCATGGATAGGAAAAAGATGGAGACAACCTTTTGCTTGCCTCACATGGTTGGTGTTATTGAGATAACACTCAAGTGTTTCTCCACTACACCAGCTAGTACACATATTTCACAATTATATATACCTCTCTCTCCCTCTCCCTCGCTCTCTCTCTTTATGGTCTTTAAATGTGGTGACGGGTGGGACTAGTTCATACACACCCTAGAAAGGAGAGATGGAGAGATCTCATGAGTTCTCAATAAAGGCTAAAGATGTTTCCCTTCAAGAGCTTAGGGATAGACTAGCAGAATTTGCAAGAGTGAGAGGATGGGAACAATATCATAGTCCTAGAAACCTCCTTTTAGCACTTGTAAGTCTTATTCACACCATGAAGAAGCTATAGTACCATATAATAATTTCAAAGCTTCATTTACTATTAATGTGCAGGTGGGAGAGGTGGGTGAGCTATCCGAAATATTTCAATGGAAAGGAGAAGTTGCAAGAGGACTTCCCAATTGGAGTTCAGATGACAAAGAGCACTTAGAAGAAGAGCTCTCCGATGTTCTTCTCTATCTAATACAATTAGCTGATGTTTGTGGCCTTGATCTTGGCCGAGCAGCTCTTACGAAAATAATCAAGAATGCTCGAAAATACCCTGTTGTTACTCAAACAAATGCATCATCACCTACCTACAACTAGCACCATGACCCTGCCTGCGGTATTATGTAGTTTGTACTCGTTTTTGCTTGTGCCAAAACTTTTTAGAGTACCTAGTCTTGTTATTGAGAATCCTTACACGCATTTCATGTTCTAATAGGCTTATATGAAGAATGAAGTGTTGTGAAGAACTTACTTGTTTCACCCAAGAAATTTTCTTCTTCTGTATCACTTATTTCGCAACACCAATGGTAATATTATCAAGGGCATAGCTGGTTTATAAGGGCCCTGGCTTCTTTTGGGTGCAATCCGTTTGATCTTGGTTGATGACTGATCACTGGGGGAAAAAAAATTAAATCATTTAGGGGCTATTTGTTTGACCATTGATTCTTGAAGTTCACCTCTCTAGTATCTAGTGAAGCCTTGTCTTCAATGTTCAAATACATCAATCGGTTCACTAAATCAAGTTTTCTTGCATCTTACCTTGGGATTTAGGCTCTACTCTTTGAAGTAATTATTTAACCTCTTCTTTGCAAAAGACTATTTTGGTTGTGTAGACGGCTTTGCTTCTTTACTGAAACATATACTCTTTTGCAAGGTGACCTATCTATGCTCAACTCTTGGAACATTTGTGGTGAATCGCGAAAGTTCTTCGGTACCCTAATAGTTGCATGGACAAACACTATGGTTTTTAGCTAATCTGAAAAAAGAGAAAACAAATGAATAGATAGATACATAGTAGTTACATCTAGACAAAAAGATAGTTGGTTTATTAGAAAAAAACGTTAGATCTCTCGATCAAAACTTGGATTCGAATTTTAAAAATGAAAAACAATACGTTGAGAAATCTCTCTCAACAAAAGATCCGTTAATAATTTATACTGAATTAATTAAAATATATTTTTGAATATCGATCTATCAAACATAAAAAGAAAAAAAATAGTTACTTCCAGAGCACACTGTCGGCAAGATTTTAGTCAAGCCCTCTCAATTCGAAAAATTTTCTGGTGGTTCGATTTATGTACACCCTTCTCTTTATTCGGTTACGGTAGTAGCGACATTATTTATAATTTTATATATATTACGGGTTTTTATTTATATTCATCATGAGTCTTTTATTTATATTTACTGTACGATTATTCGGGCCATCATGATTTCCCTTTCAATTTGAATGTGATGCTATGAGGTGGTGTCACGTCACCTGGTGGGACTTGCCTCAACAATCAGCAGCACATGGCCCCCAAAAGCTAAACATAAGTAACTGAAGAAGCCGTTAAAACTAAGCCTAGAGAGCAAGTAAAATTGATTATTACCGTTGGAAACCATTTCAAGCTCTAAATTCAACCCCGAATACTACGGCAAAAGAGAAAGGCATTGCGGCATTTTGAAAATGAGAGAAAAGATAAAACGAGAGAAGTGGAGTTAACTTTTGAAAACGAGGTTTGTGTCTTTGTAGGGATATTTGAGTAGTAAAAAGTTTTTATTTAAATATATATCTTAAGATATAGTGTTAAATCAACGACGATATCTTTATAATTTATATAATTTTATGATTTTTGTGATCCTATATAATTCAAAAAGAGGATTTGTAGGGGTAAGAGGAGATGCAGCATTTTTTACGAGGAAAACAGAGGGAACTCCAATGGGATCTCTAGTTTTGTTCAATTAGAAAGATAGGTTTCAGCCATGGAAGAGAAGGTTTGCTTTTAAAAAGGAGGGCTATGGCTATACATTGATGAGGACAAGGGAATCAAAACTGGGTCTCCAGAGATTCATTCTCTCTGTGTCTTTCCTGTCTATTCTCTTGTCCTGGAACGACACAGCGGACCCGAAACCAAAGTGTGCGTTTTTCGTTCTTCAATACGAGTAGACCATAACTACAAAAGGGTAGAGTAAGAAACCGTCATTCAGGCCGAGGGTTCTAAAATGGTCGTCACGGTAACCATTTTTAGCAGTCCTTCCATGGTTCTGATGCACGCAAACTTTAACTCTTCTCATTTTCCGGAGGTTCTCAAAACGTTTCATATCCATGAAATAATTCCTAAATAAATTAATATTTATATAAAATTTTTTATATTTTATATTTTTACATATTTTTTTTTACATTTAATAAATCATTTACTTGTTTAATTATAATTTTATTATTTATTATTTATTTTATAATTAATAATTACATATTTAATCATTTTAAATCTTTATTACAAAATAAAACTATTATATTATTTTCATAACAGAATTAATATATATAAATTTTGATATTTTTAATATTTGTGTATTTCCCTATGTTTTCTTTTTTTTATTTTTATAAAATATCATTTTTTCTATTATTTTATATCTATTTCTATTTCAGTGTAATCTATTTCGATCGAACTTTAAATCCACGTATCGGAGGATGATTTTTTCTAGGGGCATCTCATAAAAAGAATAGTTTTAGAATTATTTAAAAAAAAATAATGTTATTTGATATGTAATTCACTGGTCAGCAGACATAGGAAAACATATCATAGGATATATATATATATATAATTTTAATTTATTAGATTGAGTTTTTCCCTCACATGAATTACCCTCCAAATAAAAATTTGGTTTTCTGAGAAACAGAGGAAACATAGTAATTACGAAGGCGATGAATGATGTTTGGTTCAGCCAAATGTCCAGAACATGAAAAGATCAATCAAATCACTATCCCAATGCTCGACCAAACTTCATCAATGCATGCATCCAAATCCAACACTTTCCAATCCACTCACCTTCTATGGTAGAATTCACGGAAAACCCATCTCAAACAACCAATTCAAACCACACCCGCTTGATCAAATCTCTCTCAAATTACACGCACATGAATCAAATTCTTGCTCAAATGATTGCCTCCAAGACACCCATCAATGAACTTTCTTTCACGAAACTCTTAGAAGTCTCTCTACACACATGGCTTAGCTGCCTCTGCTTTGTTGTTTACTCAGTTTAGCGACTACATTGATCTTGAGCTCTGCAACAATATAATTAGATCTTACACTAACTCGAAAAAGCATTTGTATGCAGTTTTTGTGTATACCCAGATGCAGAAAATTGGAGTTCTGCCTAATCACCTTACATTTCCTGCTGTTCTTAAGTTTGTTGCTATGTTGTTTCATATTGAGCTTGGAAAATTGATACATCGTTGTGTAATAAAAATGGGTAGATGTACATGTGAATACTGCAATGGTTAATATGTACTTCCTTTGTTTATCAGTTGTTGAGTGGCGGAGACTGTTCGATGAAATACCTGACAGAAACTCGGTGACGTGGAATGCATTGATAAGTGGTTATGTTCATGATAGGAAGTTTAAGGAAGGGATTGATGTTTTTAGAAAAACGGAAAAAGCTGGGGCTGAGCCGGGTGAGGTTACAGTTGTTGGGGTTCTATCAGCGTGTGCACATTTGGGAGCTTTGAACCAGGGGAGGTACATTCATGATTATATCAGGCATGATTGGCTGATATTAAATGTGTATGTTTGTACTGCACTTATTGACATGTATGCTAAATGTCGGGTTGTTAATGATGCTGAAAAGGTTTTTCATGCAATGAGGGTTAAAAATGTATATACTTGGAATGTTGTAATCTCAGGGTATGCTATGAATGGACAAGAAAGGCTGCTTTACAGGTTTTTTCTAACATGATGACACAGGTTTTGCAGCCCGATGAGTGTACCTTCTCAACTGTAAGGTGATTGTTAGGTGCTTGTCGACTGCATGGAAATACTCAACTGGGTGAGTTTGCCATCAGAAGGCTTCTTGAGCTGGAACCACATAATGGGGAGAATTATGTCTTATTAGCAAATCTTTATGTTCGAGAACGGCAGTGGGATAAAGCAGGAGAAGTAAGAGAAATGATGGAAAAGAAAGCATTGAAAAAGGTCTCTGGTTGCAGTCCCATTGAAATTGAAAACTTGGTTTATGAGTTTGATAGGGTTTAAATAAGTGTAATAGTTGCGATTGATTTTGTATTATTTTTGAATAAATATTACATTAATATTTATGTTTTGTAACATTTGATTTAGGAGGAGACTTATTTTGAAAAATGAAGAAAAATGAGCTAAATTGGAGTAATTTTGTAAAGTATGGAAAATTGGACAGCAATGCTCTTTCATTAGCACGTGGGCACATGGATTTCAAGAGGCAAGCATGAGGTTTTGAAGATTTACTGCAGTAAAACTTTCCTTTCCCAATTACACATTCAAGAGGAAATTGGGATGGAATTGGAGATATTGAAGATTTTTATTCCATTCCTAATATTTAGGAAAATGAATTTTTGAAAATGTAAATCTCAGATTTTTAGAAACTTTTCATTTATTTTAAATTTTTAGAATATTATCTTTTAGGGAATTTTATTTCTTCTTAAAAACCAATTTGAATAAGGAAGGAATTTTAGGGTTTACTACTCCTATATATATAGGAGTGTTTCACACTTTTGGAGAAGAACCTTGGGGGAGGCAGCAGCCATGCAGCCATGCAGCCCCCTGGGGCAGCAGCTATCCTAGCCGGCAGCCTTGAAAAAAAGAATGTAATTCTCCATTCTTGCCTTGGAGGACACTTTTATTTGGAGGAAAAGGAGGCAGCCGAGAAACATTGTAGCCCAACTTCTTCTTTCTATTTTTTTATTTATTTTAGTGAGTCTTTCTTTTCATGTTTTGTTTTTAATTTATTTTTCTAGTTGAAGGGTTATTGAAACCTTGATTTTCAATAATTGTGAGATCTAAATGTGCTTATTCTTTCAACAATCATAGGTATTTATTTAATTCATATACTTCATGGATCATGATTTTCTAGAGTTTATTGAATAGTGGCCAATATTTAATAGATCTAGAATAATCTACAACTAATTAAAACGGCAAATCCGTAATTGTTTGTTGGTTTTAATAAAGTGGTAATTGGCATTCGTGTCATGGGAATGACATTCGTGTCATGGGATTAAATGATCTAATTTAAATGAACCCGATGTGTGTTTGTTAATTAGAATTGGGTCTCTCTAAATCTTAATGCTGTTGAGACCTTCAATCCTAAGACTTTCTCTAGGATTGACTCTCGATTAGGGAAATAATTAATGAGCTTCTCTTAATTATCGACGAAATAAGGAGAGATTGGTCGTTGGACGATTGTCGGCGACTATAACCAATTTATTTATGGTTATTGAAATCTTTAGATAGGTCAATGATCAATCGTATGAAATCAAGGTGAAAATAATTCATTTGATTAGAATTTCTTTTCATTGATATTTTCTCTTTTAATTGATAGTATTTAATTTTCTTATTTTAGTTAATTTTATTTGTTTTGTCAGTTTTAGATAATTTCTCAAACCACCATATTTTTATTTTTCTTAAAAGAGATAAATCTGCCGTTCCCTGTGGATTCGACCCTACTTGCCCTAGACTCGTCTTTTCAAAGTAGGTAATTTATTTTTGGTTGTTCAACGACACACCAAATTTTGGCGCCGTTGCCGAGGAACGGTGTTAAGTGATTTATTTCTTTTAATTTTTTTTCCTTGTTTGCAAGACTAACCCTTTGTAGGGAACTTACCAAAAGTTGTCAAGGGCTTCAAAGAGAAGGACATCAACCACGAGAATATGGCCACACAAAAAACTTTAAGGGAGTTGTTATTTTCGGATTTTAATGAATATACCTTTTGCAGTGATTTTTCTAATATTGAGATTTCTCGACAATTTGGAATGTGGCAAGATGTTCCAAAAACGGTCAATGAGGTAAGTGATTTTTCCTTTCGTCGAGAATTGAAAGAACTAACTTCTCTTATGCGTGATTTTATTGTAGGAAAAACACAACCGGTACAAACTTGTGGAATTTGTTCAGAGATAGATCATCCAACCGATAAGTGTCACATTCTTTATGATGACTCATATTCGAACATCTATAACCAAGGATGGTGTAATGAACCATATTTCAATTATGGAAATTGGCAACAAGGATTCCAACAACAACCACAAGTCCAATCTCAATTTCAGCATCAACAAACTTTTTCGACCCAAGGTACGTCTCTAGAAGAGATTGTTAAAAGTTTGGCTAACAGCACTCTATTAATTCAACAGGAAAGCCAACGATTTCAACAAGAGACAAGGATCAGCATCCAGAATTTGGAGAATCAAATGTCACAATTGATGGCAACCTTGAATCGATTAGAAAAATCATCAAAAGAAGTGGAAGACAATTTATCAAAAACCGACGAAGATATGAAAAATGAGCAAATAGCAAAATCACCAACAGTGAATGAATCCATCGAGGAGGTAAGTGAAGAGTCCAACACTTTCCAAACAAAAATTTTGATCTTACCACATGTTCCCAGCAGGTTGTCACAACCGAAGAAGGATGAAGAGAACGAAATTTTGGAAACTTCTCCGAAAGAAGGATTCAACACTTCTCTCTTAGAAGCAATAAAGCAAGTGTCAACACCCTTCATGAAAACAGTTAAGACAACGATTGATGTGGATTTGGGTATTTTAACTCTTGAGTTTAATGGTAAAGTTGCTACTTTTAGTATTTTTGATATCATGAAATATCCAAATGATTTTAAGCTTATCTTTCATGAGAGTACAATGGATTTCATTGTTCATGATAATTTTGTGCAACATGAATTGGATTTTGTATTTGAGGAAAACATGACAGAAGATGTTGCAAAATGAGATAAATTTTGTGAAGACAAACTCCCACATCGGAAACGATTTATGGTAGGCCATAAAGTCCTTCATTTCAATTTAAGATTGAAATTCATTCCAGGCAAGTTAAAGTCAAAATGGACCGGACCGATGTTTGAGTGAGGTTGAAGCGAGAGGATCATGTCGAGCCAAAGACATGAAACAAATGCGCTTATTGGGAGGCAACCCAATATTTTCTTTATGTTCATTTTTATTTTTATTTTTATTTTTATTTTTGTTTATTTATTCTCATTTATGTTGATTTGATTTAGTCATGATCCTTGATTTAGGTTTAAAAAAAAAAAAAGAAAAAAATTCAGAAACGGTCGTAGTATAGGGCGTGCCCACGCCCTAACTCCTACCCACATCTGCCCATATCACTCCCACTGGCAGACGTACTCCCACGATAGGGCGTGACCACGCTCTACGATCCGTCCACGTCTGGACCTTCGACCATTAGACGGACAGAATCTCACTTCATTTAGGGCGTGCCCACGCCCTAAAATTAACCCACTTCTGTTAAAAAAAAAAAAAAAAAGGGAGATGAGAGGAACAATTAAACTTCACTTCTCACATAGTTTTTCATTTTTTTAGGTTTCCCTCTCTACCTTGAAGCCTCAATAATGGACCGAAATGCTTGATAATTACGGCGTGCCCACGTCATAGCTCTTTTCTCGAGTTCGTTGGAATTGTTCCTCTATTTTTCACTCCACCCTAGGGGAGTATTGTTCTCACCTTTCTCTTTTATTTCTTTGTTCTTTGTTCTTTGTTCTTTTATTTTATTTGATTTATTTATACATTTTTTTTTAATCTCTCTTAACTTGAGCATACATTGAGGACAATGTATGATTTAGGTATGGGGGGATGTTAGGTGTTTTTCTCTTTGTTTTGGTTTTTGACACTATAGTTTTTTTTTTATTTTATTAGTTTAAATTTTGTTTCTTCACAAAAAAAAAAAAAAAAAATTCCGAGCTTTCTTTGTTAATGTATGCTATTTGGTTGATTAGAGATATATGAAAAATTGCTTGTATCAATGGTGTTTTTGTGCTTGAGATGGCTGCTCATGTCTTTAATAGTTTTCTTTGAATGATAAGCATGCAAAGATTTGACACAAACCCTATTTAAAAAGTGAGGTTTTGAGCCATAAACGAGCAAATTCAATCTTTATGCTTGATATTATTTTTCTTGATGAGTGATTATCACACTTGGATTGAACATTCTAGAACTTGCATTGTTATGCATTTCGAGACCACATTATAGAATTTTATGCATTGAAATGACAAAGGCACTTAGGTTCTACCCCATTTTTGGTTTTCTTAAAATCCATATCCTGATTTCATAAACCCTTAGTTACCCAATTTGAGCCTTTACCATTTTTCTTCTTTAAAACCCACTCAATACAACACATAGCCTTTGATTTTAGCCTTCGTTTCAAACCCTAGTACCAAAGGTATATATATTTAATTGCATGATTTTGGTTTTACATTCGCCTCAATAGGAAGATGATGATTGGAATTTTGATGTTGACATTTTCATGAAGATGATATATGTTCGAAAAAAAGAAAAAGAAAAAAAAAAGTGGATGAGAAAGAGAAGTATTATATTTTGATTGAAAATTTATTTATACTTCAATTATGAAAAATTGAGAAATCATTTGACATCTTGTATATTGTTTGCTGTTGGCTATATATTTGAAGAGCAAGAAGTCAAATTTTGTTTGTTGATTGCTTGAGACAAAGATCAATCGATGTTATGAGAATTATGTAGTTAATTATATATTTCTTTTGGTACGTTTTTAACCCTTGATATTCCCTTTTATCCTACCCCTAACCCTAGCCATGTTACAACCAAAGGAAAGACCTTTAGATTGATGCATGAAATTCAAATTTTTAAGTGGTGGAGATTTGATATATTTGCAAGCATATGGTAATGTCAATTCCAATGTGTCGATTTGAGTGTTATTGAAATATTTTTCACCCTTTCGAGTGCATTAGAGTGACCCCTTGGAGAGGATTGTCGAATCTTGCTGTTTTGATTTCATAAGTGACTGTTGGGATATGTAGTGGTTGTTTTAGTGCGGATCGCTGTGAAATACTTTTGTTTCGATTGTATTTTTGGTTTGACTCTTATAGTAATTGTTAACTTGAACGTTTGGAAGAAAAAAATAGGTTGGATAGTTTTAATTTTATTTTAGTTAGAGATACTTGAGGACAAGCATCATTTAGGTGTAGGGGAATTTGATAGGGCTTAAATAAGTGTAATAGTTGCGATTGATTTTGTATTATTTTTGAATAAATATTACACTAATATTTATGTTTTGTGACATTTGATTTAGGAGGAGACTTATTTTGGAAAATGAAGAAAAATGAGCTAAATTGGAGCAATTTTGTAAAGTATGGAAAATTGGACAGCAATGTTCTTTCATTAGCACGTGGGCACATGGATTTCAAGAGGCAAGCATGAGGTTTTGAAGATTTACTGCAGTAAAACTTTCCTTTCCCAATTACACATTCAAGAGAAAATTGGGATGGAATTGGAGATATTGAAGATTTTTATTCCATTCCTAATATTTAGGAAAAGGAATTTTTGAAAATGTAAATCTCAGATTTTTAGAAACTTTTCATTTATTTTAAATTTTTAGAATATTATCTTTTAGGGAATTTTATTTCTTCTTAAAAACCAATTTGAATAAGGAAGGAATTTTAGGGTTTACTACTCCTATATATATAGGAGTGACACTTTTGGAGAAGAACCTTGGGGGAGGCAGCAGCCATGCAGCCCCCTGGGGCAACAGCCATACTAGCCGGCAGCCTTGAAAAAAAGAATGTAATTCTCCATTCTTGCCTTGGAGGACACTTTTATTTGGAGGAAAAGGAGGCAGCCGAGAAACATTGTAGCCCAACTTCTTCTTTCTATTTTTTTATTTATTTTAGTGAGTCTTTCTTTTCATGTTTTGTTTTTAATTTATTTTTCTAGTTGAAGGGTTATTGAAATCTTGATTTTCAATAATTGTGAGATCTAAATGTGCTTATTCTTTCAACAATCATAGGTATTTATTTAATTCCTATACTTCATGGATCATGATTTTCTAGGGTTTATTGAATAGTGGCCAATATTTAACAGATCTAGAATAATCTACAACTAATTAAAACGGCAAATCCGTAATTGTTTGTTGGTTTTAATAAAGTGGTAATTGGCATTCGTGTCATGAGAATGACATTCGTGTCATGGGAATGACATTCGTGTCATGGGATTAAATGATCTAATTTAAATGAACCCGATGTGTGTTTGTTAATTAGAATTGGGTCTCTCTAAATCTTAATGCTGTTGAGACCTTCAATCCTAAGACTTTCTCTAGGATTGATTCTCGATTAGGGAAATAATTAATGAGCTTCTCTTAATTATCGACTAAATAAGGAGAGATTGGTCGTTGAGCGATTGTCGGCGACTATAACCAATTTATTTATGGTTATTGAAATCTTTAGATAGGTCAATGATCAATCGTATGAAATCAAGGTGGAAATAATTCATTTGACTAGAATTTCTTTTCATTGATATTTTCTCTTTTAATTGATAGTATTTAATTTTCTTATTTTAGTTAATTTTATTTGTTTTGTCAGTTTTAGATAATTTCTCAAACCACCATATTTTTATTTTTCTTAAAAGAGATAAATCTGTCGTTTCCTGTGGATTCGACCCTACTTGCCCTAGACTCGTCTTTTCAAAGTAGGTAATTTATTTTTGGTTGTTCAACGACACACCAAATTTTGGTTCCAGGTATCGTATAGTTTTGTGCCAAAGTTTGAAGAGGTCCATGAGCTGTTGGATAATATAAACAGGAAGTTAAGATCAGCAGGATATGTTGTTTTGACTGATATGGTACTGTATGATATGGAGGAAGAAGTGACGGAACATTCTTTGATGCATCACAGTGAGAAACTTGCTCTGGCATTTGGAATTCTAAGATCTCCACCAGCCTCAACTATAAGAATAGTGAAGAACGTCAGGGTTTGTTGTGACTGTCATGAGTTTTTCAAGCATGTTTCAATGGTATACAAGAGGTTATAATTCTAAGAGATAGAAACAGGTTGCACCATTTCGAAGGAGGTGGTTGTTCCTGTAATGATTACTGATGACACATTGACATTTTGTGCTTTGCTCAACTGCAGTTCCGGCTTCCAATCTTTACCATGTGGCTGATCAATGGGATCCAAACTTGGTCCTACCACATAAAGTGATGCGAGGCGTCAAGCCAATGTCAATTAGGAAGAGTTAGCTGACTGATTTCTTAGAGGCCATGGTTGATTGTGGAAGGAGTCTTACTAAATTGAAAGTTCTTGCTCCTCATTAATTCTTGTTTATGAAGTATTTTGATTTTTGAATTCAAACTTTTTCATTCCTATGCACTTGTCCTTTATCACGCCTATTCGCTACATCATAAAAGTTCTCCTAATTTCGTGGGAGGAAAAATAATTGCCAAAATTTTGTGCAGAAATCAATAGCTTAAGCTGGCCATTTGACAATTTTCTTGACACAAATCCTTGGATGCTTCTGATTTATGGAGCTGAAGTATTTCTGCAGAAACGCGATGAAGATTTTGCACTCTAGTGGAACTCATTTGGTATGTACATCTATCTGCTCCAAGTACAATGGATGTCTCTGTGAAACCAATCTGAAATGTGAGGGGATCTCATCTTGAGGCTATAGTATACCTAAACATTAGTTTTTCATGTTATGATATTCTTTTGGAGATGCTGTGATGAAATAATGTTTGCTTGTTTCTCAAGGGATGCAATAAAGACATTTGATTAAGGATGTTTCACTGTTACCAAAATCGTGAACAACTGGGTGAGTCTCTGGCAAGGTCATGGGGAGTTATCCTCCAAAATTTATGGAAAAGTATTTTTAATATACATTTTTAGCAGTGAAAAAGCAAGAATGCTGCTGAAAGAATGTCAATAAAGCCTATAAAATGCTATTAAAATCCTTTAAAATGTTACTTGTTCCCCTAAAAGTTTTCTTCTTTCATCTTTGCATTTTGTATTTCACCTTTCTTAAAATAAATTTTCTACTCTGCCCATGATCTCCAGTTGGATTCAATGCATGCGTTGCTCTTAATGTTGTTCAGTGTTTGTATTATCTGGCTTTGTTGGAATTGAATGGGTAAACTTGCCGCCCGTGCAGCTTGATGATGCAGAGGAAGGATGGAACCAGTAATGAAGCTCATGGAGGCCAAAAAGGAATGTGAAGAAACCTAATTTGAGGATGAAAAGAGAGATGTGGTATGCCACAATTGATCAAAAAAATGTTGAAGGGAGAATTCAAGAAAATAGAGAAAGGAAAAGAATTAAGAGGGGGGGGGAGAGAGAGAGAGAGAGAGAGAGAGAGAGAGAGAGAGAGAGGGCAGAAGGGAAGAAGACTAGAGAGAAGGAAGGGGACAAACTTTTCTATAATTCTTTATAAAATGCATCCTATCACCTAAACACTTTGATGATTTTGTTCTTGAAAACTAAAATTCTTTCTTTATATGTTTTGATTTTTGATTTTATTTTTTCCCTTAGGGTTTCTTTCTTTATTTAGGATAGATATTTCAATGGAAATGATATTAAGATTTTGACATTAAACATTGTTATCTTTTCCATTTAGAATTCAGAGCAATTGTCATAGTTCATGTTTTTTCTTGCATTTATATTCCCTTTGTTCAAGGGTTTGGGAAAATTACATCTCTCCCAAATTAATTTATTTGAATTTTCAATCTTCAAAAGCATAGATTTTGAATTTTCTCTCACTAAAAACAAATAAAATTTAGTTTTTTTCTAAACTTAAATATATTAATTTCTCTCAAAAATTAAATTATTTTAATTTTTGTCTCCCGGTTGAATTTTAATTTTCTCTTTCTAAAACTAAATACATTAATTTTTTTAAAAAAATCAATTTAATTAACATTTTTCTCCGAACGTAATTTATTTTCATTTTTATTTATCTAAAAAACCAAATTAGTTTTTTATCAAAAATTAGCCATATTAATTTTCTCTTTTTTAAAAAAAATAAATAAATTATTTTAGATTTTGTCTATTGGTTTTACATTTTCTTTCTAAAACTAAATATTTTCTCTCTAAATGTATTTTTTTTCTTTTTTGAGTTTGCCCTCACTAAAAAATCAAATTTAACCTTCTACTCGCTTAATCAAATTTAACCGATATGAATCGATAATTTAGGCCTTAATTTTTTTTCTAATTTTTTTAATGTGATATTTCTCAAATTAGTAGTCAACGTAGTGATTTTAGCAAGATCACTCAATATTTACACAAAAATAAAATAATAAATAAATAAATAAATGAACACCACAAGTATATCCACACTTTTAAGCTCACAGAAGTGCCTATAAATGGGTGTGCCTCTGACCCCCCTGAAGCATCACAAGGAAGAGTGAGAAAATAAAAGCCAAGAGAGAGAAGAATGGCCAAGAAGCTTATTGCAGTTTTCCTTTTGTGTGTTGTTGTTGTTGTTGCAGCAATGCAGCTCACCGAGGCTCAATCTTCTGAAGAAAAATTTAGGTCATGTTTTAATGACTGTGAGAAAGAGTGCATGGGCTTCGGCCATGGCAATACCTTCTGTGAGATGAAGTGTGATGCTGATTGCACTGCTAAGGAAGTAGCTGGTAAGTTCTGAGTTCTTTTATTCTTTGTTTTTCCTTTTTCTTAGACAGTGAAATTTTTAATTACGTTTTCTCAATACGATTATACATTGCAAATATATAGTTTTGACGATTAATAGAACTTTGAAACTTACTAGACCTCTTGATCTAAGTAAGAAGTTGATAGTTCTTTGTTAATCATAAAAATTTTAATTATCATATTGAGATAATAAATGTATAATTAGAAATATATCTTAGAAAGTTGAAATAATCCCGAATTAATATTACAGATTGATAACTCTGAAAATCGATAAAATTTTTTATCTCTCCATAAAGAAGAGAAAAAGAGAACTGTTTGACCCACATTATAATTTTTTTTTTTGTTTTTTTCTAAAATTTAATATAATACTAAATTTATTAATAAATTTTGTTTTATTTGTTTATCTGCAGATAAGTTGAAGTCAAAGACTATTCATTGATGCTCAAGAGAAGAGAGAGAGAGAGAGAGAGAGAGAGAGAGAACAAAACAAGGAAACCAAATAAATGTTGCAGTGGAAATTGAAAAGGTTCATTTTCCAGTCATGAAATTAGAAAAAAAATAGAAAAGATTTTTTATATCCCATTTTTCTGTGATAAGGTTTGCAATTCAAGTTGTATATCATACATGTATACGTGTATAATAGTGAGAATTTTATCTCAACCATCCATCCTTATTGCACACAAAATATCCGCTGCATATATATCATAATTTTTATAAACTATCGTATTCGATAATTACGTTGAATTTAAATAAATTTAATTAGAATCAGATTGAATCTTTAAGTTAAGTTTAACGTGATTATTGAATTCGGTGATTTATTAAAAAAAACAAAAGTCGAAACTTGAAATCATCAAAATCCTGCATTATTTATGTTATTCAATAAAACTAGGACCGACAATAACCCGAAAAACAATCTATTTTTTATGCATAATTTACTCCGAAATCCCATTCTTCCAACTCATAAAATGAAAAATAAAATAAAGTAAAAGAATGAATTCTGTCATTTCCGAAGTGTTTTTTCCCCTAAATTGAAATTATTTTTTGCATTCAAAACCAAACCTTTGATCGTAATTTGACATTTTTTTAAATCACAAGAGCATAAAATAATTTCGGGCCAAGCTACAGAAGAACAAAAGTGATTTTTTTTTCTCCTCTCTTTCATTTAAACTTAGACACTAAATTACACAAATAATAATATGAACTTTGATCCATAATTTTTTCTTAATCACATTCTTCCAGACCCCAGAATTAAAAAAAAAAAAAAAAAAAAAAAATCTTGAAACAGAAGTGGCCTATGCAGAAACAAATGATGCCAACGTTAATTTGGTTATCATGTTGAAAGTACTTTTATTCAAACTATGATTTTCTGCATTTTCAAAACCAGATAAGCACTTCCACAATGCTAACCAAATGAGGCCTTTGTAAAAGCAGCCATGCCCATGCCATAGATGAGAAACTTCATTCATTACGAAGTCCGAATTGAGTGAAATGTGGGCTTTGGTATGCCACTTGAAGTATCTCTTCATCACCATCTTCCCAAACATCGCGATATGTCTCCAAGTTGACGAAAGAATTTCTTACAGCTGAGATGCAAAGATGTCTCCTCCATTCTTCCAGGCGTGGAGATCCCGAGTAGTCTCCATATTTTTCAACAAACTGTCATATATAATATAATATATATTACCACGTAAGAGTGAATTACATCGTAATTAGATTTTAATTCTGGAGTTAGAAATATGAATAATCTCTATTTCAGAATTGTTTTCAAAATATTTTCGATGAAAAGATTTTATTGGTCGTGTTAGTGAAACCTGAACATAATGTCATCATTGTGTCAGTGATGCTTCTAAACTACTTTTGATTAAGGGCATTTGAATATTTCGCATGGCGGTTTATATTTTTAACCCTATGATAAGGATTTTCTTGTAAATTTTTTTTTTTTTTTTTTTGCCCTTTTGACATTTTAAGGATCCTTCCTTACCTCAAAATCTCCTGCAATCACATGTGTATGGTGCTTAGGTAAACCAGCATCCTCTTTGGCATGGTAAAGCTCCTTGATAGATTGCATCATCTCATGCCATGATGGTAATGTTCTTTTTCCGGACAGCAACTGAGCTATCCATTTTGCTTGGGATTCAAAGAAGGGAAATCCAATTATCTACAAAACGTACATAAGTGAACATGAACTTATTTACTAAAATATGAGAGAGAGAGAGAGAGAAAGGATAGTAATAATGTTATAATTTACCTTTTGAGGAATGCCAATGAAAGAGAGTGAAGGAGCTAGTGATGGAGGGAAAGTATGCTCAAACAAGGGTCCAACTCTCCCATCATCCACAACAACCATGCCTTTGGTATCAAGGAATGGAAATGAATATCTATACCTAAAAGGAAAAAAGGATTAGTACTATTAGGGCTATTTTAGGGTAGTCATTAGCCTTTATCGACACAACAAGAAATGCTAGGGACCAGAGAAGATGCTGGGGTGATTACCCTGTACAATAAATTAGGGAATCTGCAATGACCGACGATCCATCAATGAATAAGACCCTTCCATCTTCACTAAGAGAATCGATCTGCATTTTGTTATGAGGGTTTCTATGGCATTAAATATTTAAGGTAGCTAGATAGAAAAAAAAAAACAAAAAAACAAAAGAATTAAGACAATTTGGATGTATGTTGAAAAAATGACCTGTTTTGATTTGAGTAAGTGTGGATCAAAAAGCATATAGAAAAATAAGAATAAGTGTTGAAATTCAATCATACTCAGTTTTCCTCCATGCCAAAATCTAATCCTAAATCTGAATATGGAACCAGGAGCTGGAGTAATATCAAGTTTATGCCCAAAATAGCATGTGAAGCCACTTGATTTAAACATGTTCAATCAAATGCAAATTTGTTTTCAATATGATTTGGGTAGGCATAAAGTTGATAAAAAGTACTAAAGCAAACAAGAGTATAAGTTGATCAAAGGTTAACAAGTGCACATAATACCTGTGGTCGAAGGTGCAAATTTTCATGTTTAGAAATGACTTTAGATAGTCCTTCTGTAATGTCAAGAGATTTTGCACTAAGGTGAACTTCTTTTGCCACATCCACTAGCTCCATTGAAATATCTGTTCCACTAAGTGAGTTCCCAACAACCACCACTACCTACAAAATTGTGTGGGGAGAGAGAGAGAGAGAGAGAGAGAGAGAGAGTTTTACTATAAAAGAGATGCTGCGTAAATCAAGGTTGTGGAGGCATGATGATATATATTTGGAGAACCACAGAGAGAGAGGGAGAGAGAGAGAGTATAAAAAAATGTAAATTGATTTCTATGGAAAAGCAAAAAGATCTTGACCAAAATGGAGAGCTCCACCAAAATTGATTTCTGCGTCAAGGTAAAGTAAAAAGAATCTTCATAAAAGCTGGTCAAGTCAAAGACTCCCGTTTATGATTAACGTTCAAGCAAACTTCGGATCTTACTTTTGGACATGCTCAGAGAGATCCTGACCCCCAGTAGGACCAAACACCAACTATTTTTTTTTTTATATCAATTGATATTCAAAAATATATATTAATTAATTTGATTTAAACGCTTATTAAACTCAATTTGAGAGAATAATTTTCTCAATATAATCTTTTTAACTCCATATTTCAAAATTAAGATTTGATTAACAGATTTAATATTGTTATCTATATGGTCTTTGATGATTATATTATACTACCTTTCTTTTTTTCTATCAGCGGAGAGAAGAAGCAACTCAAATTCCTCTGTAGAGCTTGAGTTCTATCAATTTTTCTAATGCACTTGAATTCCATCCATTTTTAGTGATAAATAGACCCAGATATAACTAGCCCAGAATCATATTGGGTCATGCTTATGTGTATATCAAGGAAGAAATTTGAATTCAACCTGGTTCAGAGATTAAGCCTAGAAATAAGGCTTCTGCCTAAATTTGTACATAAAGAAATGTGAAAAGGATCATTAGAGCTCCGACCTGCTTAGTCTAATCAAGTCGTACCCTGTTTTTCCAATTCACCTTTCCTTTAAATGATAAGTAAATTAAATATAATAACTATTGATTGATTGTGGTTGATGTGAAACAGATTCAAAGACATGATTAATTGTTGAAACTTTGTTTAGGCCTTGTCAAGGAGCCAAATACACTAATTCCCCTGTCCCCACCAAAAAAGAAAAAGAAGAAGAAAGGAAAAAATGGAAGAAAAGTAGAGAGAGAAACGAAAACCCATGAAAAGCAATCACAATATTAGTGATTCATTGCAATGAAAGTTACTATTCATAATGTGAAAAATCTTGACTGAACATCCAAGTCTAAGAAATTTTCAAGATTTTTTTTTCTGCATTGCAGAATCATTTTCCTGTATGACTATTTTTGAGGAGTCATTTTATTCCAGGGGAAAGCTAACCAAAATTGTTCTAATGTTTGTTAACATACCTCATTTTGAAAGAACTTCGGCACTCTATATATGTGGCTATGCATTTGTTTCCTTCTCCATGTATCCATGCCTTTGGCAGCAGAGTAAACCCATGTCATTGTCGAGTAAATGAAATAACTTGCTGAGAGAGAGAGAGAGAGGGAGAGAGAGATTCACACCTTTAATTGAAGGCAACTTGGGGTAAGAGTAATGACCAGTAGCAACAACCACAGCATCAAAAACCTCTTCTACAACTTTATCTGACTTCAAGTCTCTACTTCTGACAATCCAACTCAAGTCATTACCCATCTTAGCATGATCAACCATCCCCACATACTCTACTCTTGTGTTGAACCTTATCATGTCCCTTAATCCAAACCATTCACAAAAGTCATTAAGGTACAAAAACAGTTCCTTATGACCAGGAAACCTCCTACTATCCCTACCTTTCCTAGTCACAAAAGGAAAATCAGTAAATCCCATTATTTCTCTTGGAGATATAAGCCTTAGAGAGGCATAGACACTACTATGAACCTTTAGGAAAGTGTTCTTCCCTAGTGGGTCTTCACCTTCCACATTCGGATCATATAGCCATTGCCCTCCAATGTCATGGCTTTGTTCTAATACTACCACATTGTGACCTTCCTTTCTTAGCTCCCTTGCCCCAACTAGTCCCGACGGTCCTGCACCGATCACACAAACGGATTTTGATTTCACCATTTCAGAAACCATGGTTGGCCCTTGAGACGAATGAAAGGGAAGGGAGGATGGAAATCAATGGCTATATTCTATGTGTTTGTGAAATGTGATGTGGTGAGTAAAGTGCTTATATAGTTGATCAATAGTTCTGGAGTAATGATTCGAAACTATTTTCTGTAATAAAGATTTTAGATTTTAATGCTCACCTTCTCTCGTTGCCAAAGTAAATAAAAAAAGTGTTTGCACTCTTTGATTGATTCAACATAACGAAAACTTACAAATTATGTTGAATGGAAATAGTTGGTAAGATAGGAGACACACATGGCTAAAGAATATTATGTTTTCGGCTGGCTTTCCCTTCTTGTCAGGACTTCGACCCTTCAATTGAAAGTTACTAGAGATTGCCCAAAAGGTAATTAACCTACACAACAAAAAGGAGGTGACCATCCAAAACTTTTTTTAAGGATTGAACTCAGCTCTTGAGTGCCACTTGAAGAGACTTTAGTTCACACTTCTCTCTCTCTCTCTCTCTCTCTCTCTCTACCCATTTGAAAAGTCTTGCTTGGAGAGGAAGCTTGGGAGTCACCCTTATTTTACTTATAATATCTGTTAACAAATTTCAACACCAACTCCATTAGAGAGGTTGCAATGTAAACACCCATTAAAGTAACTTGGACCTACAAAACCTGTGGGAATTAAACCAAGTTAATTCATTTATAATTGGTTATTATATGGTGTTAGTGTGTTGATAGTTTCCATATTAAACCCTAATTGTTTTGTTATAAGTTAGTTTATTGTCTAATAAATATATGGCGCCGCACAAGCATTGGTAGCTATTTTTGAGATATCAAACTATGTATTGTAGTTTTTTTTTTTTTCTAATTTTATCGTGTATTTCGTAGATATAAGATTATACGGCGAGATAACTCTTCACGTATAATTACTAAATAAATTGAAATTATTAAAATTTTAATTTCATCCCAATAAAAATTAATCGAATTAAACAGCAGCCAGAGTTTGTCTAATTGTCTAATTGTATGTTGATTTTTTTATTTTTTAATTATTGTTCATAGAGCATGATCAAATGGTAAAAGATATCAATTTATGTGATTAAGCTTTAAAGCAAAATGAAAGCAAAATCGATTAAATCAAGAAAATGTAATTATTGACACGTTTCTCAAAAAAAATATTATTTTAGACGTGCATGGGATGGGTCACTTAGACTCAAATTGGTGGGACAAAAGGTGGGATTTTTGGTGGGCCATTTGTATGCTTGAAAAATGAAATCAACTCAACTTGCTTTCATCAAAAGAAAGAAATTATCTTTAGGGTTAGCTTTAGCTTTTAGGCATGCGTTGTTCTTGCTTGCAAGAATGGAGAATTAGCAACATTGCCAAGTCGCTTTTTATCTTTTTTTGGGTGGGGTGGAATAAAAAATAATGGCAAGTTTAAATACCAATATTTTACGGGCACTGGCCTTGTTATCTTTATATACAATTTTCCCAGCCCAAATGTTCATTAAGGTATAAGCTTAATACTAGATTCACAAAATAATATTAAATATGATTACAGTTCTAAAACTATCGATTTCAGTTTTGAAACTCTCATTCCTAGATTTCTAGTTTAGAAAAATTGGAATCAACCCTTTACAAGATTGGTTTTGATTCTCATTCTAGAATCATTGATTCCAGTTTTGGTTTTAGTTTCAATTTCAAATAGTTTTAATTTCGATTCAATAATTGGAACCGAAAAAAAAAAAAAAAAGTGAGAAAAAGGTTGATCACAATTTTTTGTTTCTCAAAATCGAGTTGCCTACGATTGTGATCATCGCCCCTTAGAAATTTAGATCGAATTCAAATTCGACTGTTTTGTCCTTACTCTTACTCATATTGATTGCTATTTTCCATTTCTTAATAAATAGAAAGGAATGTATAATAAGAGATAATCAATATAATATATATAATATGTATAATAGAAATGATATTAATATAAGAATGAGATTTTGAGAGAACATTGGAAAAATTGAGAGAATAAAGAAAAAAAATTAAAAAATTGATTTTAGTGAGAGAAAAAAAAAAGAAAATAAGAGATAATTATATTATAATTTACATTTAAAATTAAAAATTTATGACGTTAAAATCCTTTGATTTTTGAATATTTGTTAAATAATTAGTTTTCCGTTTGATCAAGCTGTACGAAGCTTCACAAAGCATGTGCAGGGTAGCAGCTGGTAGCTGTTTGCAACGGCTATAGCTGCTGCTGGCAGCAGAGATGAAAAACATTTATTTATTTTTTAAATTGTCGGTCACAATTCTTCAAACTAAATAATTTAAACTGAATTTTATAAATATAATGCTAATTTGGTTATTTAAGTTATTCGTCATGATTCATTTTGATATAGTTTGTGATTCTGTTCGAACCATAGTTCAACTGACGTATCTATTTCCACCGTCATCTGCCATTATTATCATTCCACTCCTGTCCTTGTAGGAAAACTTTTATTCAAGTGTTTTCTCCGAATATTCAAATTTTCATGAATATGTGTATTTCTGTATTTTTTACGATTCTTATGTAACCTCAAAAATCAATTACCATTCCAATATCTGATAACTCAGTTGGTTCGGGGACTGACGACTCTTAACCATGATCGGGAATTCGATCCTACATGAGAACGAAAAAATCAGCATTGAGAGACTTACTCCCTCAATTGGACCTTGTAAGCGATCGACCTGATCGACCTAAATTAATCAGGACGAATCCCCAAATAATAGGTTGATGACCTAACTATCGTATCAAAAAAAAAAAAAAAAATCGATTGCCATCACCATCATTTACCCTAATGAAACTCATACCCCAATCACACCCTCACTCAAAACTATACTTGATCCACGCATAAACGTCGCCTCTTGATAACACTCCAATCTCGCGAGCGATTATCAAGAGTGGACTTCCTTATTTTGGTAAGCTCGTATTAGGTTACCCTCTTCTTGATGAGCTCTTTGCACCACACTCTAGCTCTAACACAACCTTCTAAATCTATATAAGTTACAAAACTTGCTTTTGAGGTTGATTTTCATCGGTATCAAACTTTGGAATTTGTAAATAGAGGAAGTGTCATCCATTGTCTCCCTTAATCACCTTTAAAAATAAATAAGTAAAAACAAACCACAATCTATTCTTCTTTAATCTTTGAGGCCCCCACGACACAATATTGCCTCTCCTTCAAGCTATGGGAAACACGAGCAATAATCATGAAATAGTGACGAATGATTATACAAACATATATATATACACATATATTTATGACAGATACAATTCGGTCATGAAAATTATAAAAATATACGCATCCATGAAAATTCAAACACTAAATCTCAGGGAAGTCATTTAAGTATGCTTTTTAGCGGTGTCTCTACAAGAACTTCCTTGCCCACATCCTTCCCAAACTTTCAAAAGGTTGCTTCCAAATTAAAACAGGAGAAGGAAAAGGAACCTAAGATATAGCCTGAATTACTTGTCTGGTTGCAATTTTTTAGCATTACACTTTAAATAATTTATGACTAGAGTTACACTTTTTCTACATCAACAAAATTCAGGGTAGCCTCTTGTTACCAACTTATCCCCAAAAAAAAAGAAATAAAGAAAGAAAGAAAGAAAAAACTGTTCAAAAAAATTGAGGGTAAACTTAATAAAAATTAAATAATTTTTTAATATAATAAGTTATTAATATAATAGTAATTTTATCTTTTCTAAAATAAGTTGAATTTTATTTATAAAATTATATATGTTTATTAAAAAAATTTTATTATGCAAAAATAATTTAATAAAATAGAAAAAAGAAAGTTGAGCTTTGCCTATCCTAACATTTGAGCGTGTAAAACAATTGCCGGGAAAAAGGACACGCAATGTACGTACAAAATGACCAAATTTTGAGTATGTGGGTACTAAAACTGTTGGTACAACAAAGGGAAAAGGGAAGAGAGAGAGAGAGAGAGAGAGAGAAAGAGACAGAGATTGAACTTTGAAGATAAAGGCGAGAGATTGAACTTTGAAGATAAAGCATGTTACCTCTCTCTCTCTCTCTCACCATTTAGTCATTGAAGTTGCGTTTATTCAACCATCAATGGGGAAATTTTGGTCTAATAACTAAGGGAAGAACCGACACCCATCTCTGATTTGTCCAACTCCATCTACATGGCGCCAAATCCTCCAAATTCTATTCCCTTCTCCTCCCGTTTTCACTCAGTTGCAATGCCATGATCCTGAATCGGATGAAATCATACTTACATTTTTATAATTGGACAACCGTTGAGTTCTGCCTCAAAGGCCTAATATTGAGAGATCTTGAGGGGCAATGGAGTCGGCTGAACCCACTCAATATTTCCCCAACTTACCCTAACAGTTTTCTTACTTTACACTGTTTTGACATCACAAGACTTTGTGAGCCCATCAGATACTATTTGTATTGCTATATACAAAGCACTACAAAATCATAAGAAAGACACCGACCTTTATTCACACTTTCATGTAGTTGCTGCTGGCAAAGGTTTTGTTTCTTGGAGGGAGATCACGGATTCAAAAGCACCCACCAAAGCCTTCACCTTACTCTTTTTTGTCTCCACAAGCCGACTTGCAGTTTGTTCAATTACATTGTTTAACAAACTCTTTAAAGTTGTCTTTCCAGGTGTGGCTTGGTGTCTTAGGACCACTTTCACATTTCCAGTTTTTGTATTATTGAGATGACCATCAACCAGTTGTTTCCTTGTGTATGTCCTCTTTTTGGGATCGCCCTTATTTTGATTGTCACTTAGTACTCTTGCTTGCCTAAATTTGAGTCTCCTTGGGCTATGGCTCTCTATCTGAGGATCAACAACCTTCCCTCTCCTGAAACTCAGCATTTTTTGTGTCAAGTCTTTACCATCTGGTCCGACCCTTCGAGGTCTATTTTTTCCCTCAGACTTAAGCTTCTGTTTCTGGTTGGCAGTTTTTGATTCTATGGAGCTGATTGTCTTAATAAGCATAGAGTCTGGATCTCCACATTGTTCTCCCTTTTTTGAGAGCGCCGGAGAGGAGATGGTAGAGTTCGATAGTGGTGAAGATGAAGACTTTTTCCGGATTTGAACAGCATTTCTACTGAGTCTCAAGCTTTTAAGCCCTTCGGATGATGGCAATTTGCTTATATAATTTCCATTAGAACCATGCCTTAAGCTCTTTTTCTTAGATTGCGAAGGTGGTTGACTAGGTCTTGCTCCTTTTTCAACAGGTTGTATTTTTTTCTCAGAAGATGGAGACATAAGATCTGCAGTAGGTCCAGTGTTTCCCATTTTGGACTCCGGTTCAATAACATATAATGTCTTCTGCTCAACAATCTCATTTTCAACCGGCTCAACTTCAACTTTTCTGATATTCATTTTACTCTTCGGAGAAGTCACTCCACCAGAGTCCTTACTGCTTTTAGGTTTCATACTTGCAGCTCTATCTAAAGGAGGACTGCTTGGTTGGGAAACAGTTCGTGGTGCCAAAGTTTTCTTTCCACCCATCCCTGAAGCCTTCGTTTTTGCATTAGTTCCACTTTTGCTAGCACTTCTTGCTTTAGTGTCATTGTTTTCTTTGGCACTTGAATTTCTGAGTGGTGGCAGAGACGATCTTCTGTTTTTGACAGACTTCAACTTTGACACATCAGGTTTGTTTTCAGGGACATATACTACTGTACAATCTTTCAGAGTTGAGGGAATTTCAATCTTGCTGACCACAGGCACAGAGGGAATTTCCATCTTCAAATCAGGAGAACTCTTCTTTGGTGGGGGTACAGTCTTTGCCAGACTTTGACCTCTGATTGGCGCAATTGTGAACCCTTTAATTCTGGATTTTGGCGTCTTTCCATTAAAGGAATGATGTCTTCCATATTTGCATAAGTCATGACAGGAAGCACTTGAAGGTTTGAGGTAGCGAGAAAGAACTTTTGGTGGTCCATTCATCAAATCTATTCTTCCAGTAGCGTGCCTTCTAATACCAACATCCGGGCACTCAATTACCTCTTCAATCACAGGTATGTCAATAACGTTTGTGTCCTCCGCCATTGTACTAGAACAAGGAAATCTAAATGATGTCACAACCCTGAAGTCGAGAACAACCCTTAAGAGAGAGAGAGAGGGAGAGAGAGTTTAAATAGAATTTTGAATCTAGTTAGTGCAGCTAAATCCAACTCACCTAATATCTGGTATAATCGTGAAGCAAGACTATCTTGAGATTAAATTGCAACCCAGTAATTTCAGCCTGAAAACAATATGAACTTGGTGGTTTAGCTCATGAATGCACCATAAAAGAACAAATCCATATTTCAAAGTGGAGAGACAAAAACTTCAAATGGAGTTTCAATTTCCAATGGAACACTAAGTTTTTGTTATATATGCTACTACATATGATAGACTGCCTCTCTGACAATGACAAGTGTAACAGAAAATTGTCAATTTTTTATTTAAAGTTGGAAAAATGATTTTCTAGAACTCAGTGACTCATGCAGTCTCCATAAGACATCGACATCTTGTCTTTTCTTGAGCTGTGCAAAAGAGTTGAATGAATGAAAAGCACAAAAGGAGATATCCTTCAACAAGCTTCAAAAAGCTTATGCATTTGTTGGTTGAGTCAGAAACAGAACTCAAACATCGCGTAGCTGTGAGAAAAGATCCCGCTAGAAGAAATATAGGATGTGGTTGTGGACTCACTAGATGTAGAATAAAAATTTCATTAAGGAATTCTATTTCTATTGAAAATTTGTGAAACTAAGAACAGGGCTACTTGCATACTACACTTTGCAATTCTTCTTCCATCTTAATCTTCATTCCAATCACCAAAAGAAAATTTTAAGACAATCAATTACGATCTTTAATGTCTCCTTGAAGAGATGAAGATAAAGCATTTAAAACATTGAATATTCTGGACATTAAAATCTAATTAACAAATGATTTATCATTTTCGGTAGCCAAAGAAGGCTCCCTTCAAGTTTTTTTCTTTCAGAGGTGCAGTAATGTAAAGGACAAGGTTCTACTATGCTGCCTACCAAAGACAATCAAACTAATGCAGTCACCCAATGCAAAAGAGAAGAATAAGTCCATCAATAGGCTCTTCCAAATCAGTATTATCTACTATAGAGGGATAGAACTTTCAGAAAAATAATCATCCAACCGTTCATGATATGATTACCATAGCAGACCTGCAAGATAAATATCCCAGACCCTGAATCCTATAACTAAGATATAAATATCAAGATCTGTTGTTAAAAAAAAAAGAAGCCGTGAATCAAATGGTAAACATATGAAAAATCAAAGATAAAGCATTGTCCAACCCTTAACTTTTAGTAATGAATTTAGAATAAAATCCAACTCCCTCCGAGAAAGTTTGTCCAGGGTAACATGCCTATGTGTTAGGAATCAGAGGTAAAGATTGTTGACCTGCTAATGTTCTGTTCTCTTTCAATATGTCAGATTCTATTGAGAATATATCAAATCATAAGACACAATGATGATGACTGAAATTTGATCACTTGGGTTCTTCTGAAAGCGAGCTTTTTAGAAGAATTTAGGATCAGGAACACAAAACAAGTCGAGCTTGAACAGTTTTGTCACATTTTCGATTCAGATGCTAATATATCAAAATTCAATGATCAATAGCTACATTAAAAGACAGCAATGCCCATGAAGAATAACAAGACCTATCAACTTTCAAAATTCCCAAAGTACATCTAAGCAAGCCACCGTACAGAAAAAGAACAAATTTTGGGTAAAAACATGTTAAAAGAATTGAAAAAGTGATAAACGTTGTACCTTCCTTTTAATTGATTGAACACATGAGACCCCAAGTGTCTGAACCTTTCAGTATTAAAACCCTGAAAACAAATGCTCAAAAACAATCAAATTCAAACAACCCTAGAAATACCCATCAACCAAAAAGGAAGGAAAAATCAAAGAATCATCAAGAAAGATAAAGAAATCTTAAAAGGAAAAGACGAATGGCACAAAATATACTTCTTTTCTCTGTATGAAGGTACAAACGCCATCAATATTTATAGGATGATCCAAATGGAAAACCACAAGCCACAGGGAGACCCAATTGAGATTAAGAACCAAAGAAAAATATTTGATGAAAAAGAACTGGAGACATAAAGAAGATTAAAGAAGTGGGTCTAGATTGTACCTGCCTAAAATTTCTTAACAATGAAGCAAAGACAAAGATGACCAAACACTGCATGAATCAAGAGATTGTTTTGGGGTTTTGAGTTGGGAACAGCTTGGAATGAAATAGCGGTTTTGTTGTAAGGTAACAGAAAATATACAATTCGAGAGGGAGGGAGAGGGAGAAGGGAGGAAAATGGTTGGCCCACAAAGACAAACCGTTTCTTTTGCCGATTTTAGTATTTTTCCCTCCTTTCTCCTCTCTAGCCTCCACTGCCATTGTTTTCGTGTGTGATTCCACCATGCATGCGATTAATACCCACAAACTAAAGAAAATATTTAAATCTTAATTATTTCAAATTTTATTCTATATCTTAATTATTAAATACATACTAATTCCGTGGCTATGATTTTCACAGGATTGAAAAATCTTTGATTATGCTAAGGTAACCATCGAATCCGGATCCTTTCCCTCATGTGCCCGGATTGATCTATATAGTTTCTTGCCCTTTAAAGTATATTTTTAAATTTAATATTTTATCCTTAACTTTCTTTTAATTGTAAAAGGGCCTCTGATTTAAATAGATAATAAATCACATTTTAGTTAATAATAAAATGGATTAAGATAGGGTTTATATTAAAAATTACCAAAGCAATGCTGAAAACTTTGGAAATTTTCCACAACTAAGATAGGGTACCTTTGTTCTTTGTTCTTTTATCAAGTATAGCACTCCTATCGTATTAAATAAATTATTTTATGTTTTGAGGGATAATTACAATCAAATTAAAAAAGGATTGTGATCTAGTTAAACTGTCCGTTTAAAAATTATGAGAATGAAAATATGAATAAAAAAATATTATTAATAACTCGTATCAAATAGTAAATTATTCTATATTTTAGCAAATAATTATTTAATTATTCTATATTAATAACTCATATCATAATAAAAAAATATTATTAATAACTCGTATCAAATAGTAAATTATTCTGTATTTTAGCTTTTGGTCCTTTTTTTTCTTACGTATTACTTGTATTTTCATGCTCCGATATTAAAATAGCTAAATATTTTTTTTAGAAAGGTATTAGTAAAGATATATTTAACTTGAATGGTTGTTGAACTAAAATTGTGTTCAGACTATTTTGCATGGATTAATTTTCAGAATGATTAGTAATGCTAGGGTATTAAAAATAGTTCTATACCCTCATTTCTCATCAATAAACAAAACAACTATAGTAAGTTTTGTCTCCATTTTTGCTAAATTTTAATTAAACTATTTTTCTGAATTTTTGAAATTTTATTATGATAAGTTAATATAGTAAATCAATGTGTTGTAGGAAAATTTTATTATAAAAAAGATTACATCATATTATTTACTCTTTAATAATTAATAATATTCTACCACATTAAATTTGAGATTTTTAGTAATTCATTTTGATTATTTTGGTAATTGCGGCATTTCTCGATCTTTTATTTATAAATATATATGTCCGATAATTATCGAACAAGTTATAGAGAAAACTTTTACAAATAAGCATTCAAATTAATAAAAAAAAATGTTAAAGAGAGTGAGAAATAACATTTCCTTTTGTCTATGTCATGGTTGTTATTTTTCAAGCCAAAAATATTAGGCATTTTTGAATATTTTCACTCATAAACATATTGTTTGTTCAAACATTGTTGAAATATCTAAATCAAAAGAAAATTATTGGGAATTATCTTTTATTTATTTTTATTTTTCAATATCTATATCATTATTATCACCCACTACAATTATTTCAAACCATGGGCCATGGGGGCATATTAACTCATTCTTGTCTATAAGCCACAAATTTAACTCATTCTTATTCCCCAAGATATGGAAAATTCATCATGGGACCCCATCCGGAAGTTAACCAGTGACTGAAGTGTTTTAGTTCAAAATTGTGATTGAATTTCAAGTGACATGAAGCCAAATATGGAGAAGGGCTTGGGTTATGTGGAAATGGGTCCTTTTGTTTCTTGTCTATTTGAGAAAATTATACACCATTTGTAAGTTCCCTAGCATAATGATGCAGGTAAAACCATGACTCTGTCTAATAAATTACTAGGGTGCCAACAACAAAAGAGGTTGCATATGCAGGCCAACCACCTCCTCATCCTGAATGCCAGGACCCCGCTCCATCCTTTCTGTAAAAGAATTAATCCTTATATTAACAGACAATTGATTTATTAAGATAGAGTTTTGAATTAAAAACTTAAAAATAGAAAAAATTACGTTGAAAAAATCATATCCTAAATAAAATCTTATTTGGATTGAATTAATCGAAATATAATTTCAGATACCGATAATAAAACAAAGAAAGAAAAAGAATGAATTGTTATTGATTTAGTTAAAGAACCAAGGTCCCACTCTATCCTTTTCGCCAAAGAATGAATTGTTATTAACTTAGTTAAAAAATCAACGACTAATTCATCCAGTAATAAGAAACGGATAATTTTTAATCAAAATTTTGAATTCGAGTTTTATGTATGATAAAAACAAACGGCGGGAGAGTTTTACTGTTCAAGGAATCAATCTAATTTAAACCAAATTTAATCGAATTCAATATAGTTATCGGATACACGATGATTATACCAAAAAACAAAAAATCAACTTAGAGAGGGTGACCCATGAGCTCTCAAGTACATTCATTTTCTCTATGTTCTACCAGTGTTTATCATATGCCCACCAAGCAAAGAAAAGAAAAAGAAAATGTTTATTATATGCCCATTTAATCTTTTGGAAGGAACTCTCACCTACCTGAAAATTCTTTCTCAACAAGCACAAACCATTTCTTTTAATAGAAAGCAAAAGACCATCATCCACACTCTTTTTTTAGTAGCCCTTCTATCAATTTCAACAATCTTTTGACTCATTTCTAACAATCCATATTTCTCTGGCATGACAATCTACGGAGGTATCAAGCTAGTTGGACATATATTACCTGCACCAAATATTATTAAAGCAGAGAGCATCTGCACTCACAGAGTCAAAGGCATTGTCAATGAGTTCAAGCCAATCACCTATAGTGGCTTGATTGCTCAAGCTCATCCTTATCGAGGCCCTAAAGGTGAGAACAACAAGAATATCTCAATAATTTTCAGTTGCACTGTATGAAAAATAACTTTTGACTCGTAAAATTGACTTAACCGAAACTAAGTTCTGAAACAGAAAAAAAGGTAGAAGAAAAAGGCAGCTCAAATTCAGATTAAGTTAAACAATTTTTAATCTGAAATTCTAAAACGCATTATGGTATGTGCCAATGGTCAGCTTTTGCTTTGGCCGAGGTTGAACATACCTTACATATCCGCTGATCAAGCAAATTTTTGTACTTTCTGAAAAAGCTGCATTGCTTGTTAACAAAAAACCACAACCTATCCAGGCATGGTAGACGGACATTCAACACAAAAGAACAGCCAAGATTTGGGGGCTAAAAGGGAAGCTAGTACTATAGCTACAAAGGAATCATAGTCCAAAGGTAAGACCTTAAACTAAACATGTAAGTGCAACTAAGTAAAACATGGAGCAATGAATAATGAGTATTGAAATTGAAAATATGCAATGATTGGAATTGTCACCATAATTGCATAAATGATGTCCTCCGTGCAAAGTCAGAGCCATCCCCTTATGGGGCCTTGGTTAGATACGAGCCCCGACTCTTCACATGCCTATGGATGCAACAAGAATTATTCGAAAGCATAAAATCAACCCCACATATTACTCCTTTTCTAAAAGATGTGCCAAAGAGACATTCAACATGAATCATGAAAGGCTATATAGGAAATAACTCTGGATCATGACAATCATTGCATTCCTCACATACATATTTTCCTTTCCATTAAATATTTGCATATGGCTGGATAACATCGAACCTGGAAAAGCATCTGATTCTGAAATTTTCTTTAATGTCCACAATAAAGAAAGGTAGTCTTAATGACTATCTGAAGAAGTAAGGATGCAGCTTGACTAGGCATGCCATGAATCAGGATCATGAGACAAAATCTTGACCACTGAAAATGGTGAAAATGGTAAAGTCGTCAAATTGTTACCCCGGGTGGATATCAAGAAGGGTATAACAGTTGAAGTCCCCATGAAGAGGTTTTCTGCACAAGGTGACTGTCCTCAAGGTATCTCAGGTGAAAGTTTCTCTTATCAGCCAATCCAAACAAGGGTAGGCAAAGTACAATACAAGAAGTGATGGGAAGGCAAATAAAACTGTAATGAGCATATACAAGGCCAAAATGGCTGCACTGGTTGGAATGGCATACACAACGATCAGAAGAAATAGGAGGACTAAAGGGAACTTGGCTATTAATTTCAAAAGAAAAGTTAAGGACTTGGGAAGAGATGAGCACAGTTT
Source organism: Dillenia suffruticosa (assembly GCA_033439265.1). NCBI lineage: Eukaryota > Viridiplantae > Streptophyta > Magnoliopsida > Dilleniales > Dilleniaceae > Dillenia > Dillenia suffruticosa. The sequence goes on from JAVTVX010000009.1 coordinate 4,622,210, forward strand.
CAAGACATTAGAATAGTTACTGATGTGGTGACCAATGCTGGAATTGGAGTCTAGATGTTGAGTGGCAAGATTGGAGGTGGCACATGTATGGTTTATGTTGCTCACTTGATTCCCAATAACCAAGTTTCGCTTTAAAGACCAGAGGGGAAGATGGTCCCCACAAAAGCCTGATTTGATCCCATTATAGTTGATGCTTCCAACCATCCAGAGGAGAAAGAAGTTTTTGCAGGGGAATTTGAGGTTTCCACGGTACATCAGCCTAAGTGATAATGAATTGCACCATGGGCAGGAAATGAGAAAGGGAAGCCGGATTGGTAGTGCAGGGAATTTAATAATAGCCTGATGCATGCCTAAGACACAATTCTTACAGAGGGTGTGGCCACACCATAAAACATAGGGAATGTTCTCAACAATGTTGAAGAAGTCCCCGCAGATAGGGCATTCAAGTCCCTCCCGACAATAAGCCTTTGAGGAAAACTCATTATCCAAGCTTTCAGCAGGGCCTTCGTCTGTCTTCTTCAAACTTTCTTTCCTTGATCCAACTAAACCAGCCAAGGGCTTTGAAACAAAACTCCACATTGCTGAAAGTTAAATAATCGTAATATCAAATGAACCTGTTCAATTGCACTAGACGATGAATTAATTTGAAATTTTCTTGCCAGATTTAAGGAGAATCAATGCATTTTTGGGAGAAAAATTATATTCATTTAATTGAATACAACGTTATTGATAGCTTGTGGAAACTCTAGCCATGTTCAAAAGAAAATTCACATAGACAATGCATCACTAATTTGTGAAAAGACAGTGTATTACTCCACATTGTTTGAGCTAAAACTACATTATATGCAATCCATATCCCTGTAACCATCTAGATGCATCATACTACAATAAACCTCATGAAGCTTGTAATTTTACAAATCTTGATCATTTGTGGTGATAATAAGAAGATGTAGAGCTTCCAACAAAACTGATAGAAATTCTCATCATATGCAGATAGCTGTAATGGAAAATGTCTATATTAAAGAACCATGCTAGCAAAGTTCCAACGTTGTCCGGAGACAGCTGCTCAAAGTTCATGAATGGATAACTTATGTTTGACAACGTAACGCAACAGTAGTGCAAAAAAAATGCAGGGCCGACCAAGAATCGGAACACTAACATGTAATAAGGCAAGTCAAAGTCAAATAGCTAAAATTGGTATAACCGTTCTCTGCAACAGCATTTAAACTTGTTCAGATCAGATGTCCACCATTTCTATGCTTCACATTCATTGTTTTGGATTCAGCTAGGAGAACCAGGTTTCGCCTGCATTTACCCCATTTTGCCAAAGAATAAGGATGCATCTACTTACCACTACAGAGAGGTCGAAGGACCAAAAAGGGTAACAATCTAATGAAGAATACACTACTTTCTCTGTTTCCTACAAATAAAACACAAGAAGTAATTGACTGTTGCGTATTGGAATTACACTAATTTGGTTGGGGAAAAGTTTATAACTTCATGAGCATGATCATGCGAATAGAATTAGTTGCACTTTTGAGAGCATGAATATGGCATAAATTGAACTCAACAGACAGATTTTTTATTAGAATATCTGTAAGGCACAGACACGGACCCGAAACATGGAACACAGAACACAAGATATGACTAATGGGATGAGACAAACGTGGTGACCCAGAAAAGTTACAAAAATTTTATAGCATAAATGACAAAAGTGTGATATCCTAGAACCTTATTCCCAGAGCATGATCATTTCTAGAAGTGTCAATAGAACATAGTAGACTATCAAATCCTAGTGTTTTTATGCAACACAATTCTGCAGCCCAAGAAAGCAAAGAGTATTCAGAAAACCTACGAAGATAAAAATTTCAAACTATAGTACTCGAAGGAGAAACCCTATACATATTACAACAAGCGCATTCCAATTCACATAAAATCAAAGTCCAGCAGAAAAAAGTGAAAAAAACGCTTTTTATGTGGCCAATACATCAAAGACCCACAAAAACCCATTAACCTAAAAAACAGAAACTACCTAAATTGAAAATTAAGTAACAAATTTTTGCTGATATCAATCACTAATTTAAGCAATGGAGAGAGCATCACTGAAAAATAAAGGAAACCCCCCCCCCCCAAAAAAAAAGAACAACAAAATCAAAAACCCACAAAAATTTCATAAAAATTTCAAATTGAAGAGCAATTTATATTAATTTAGCATGAGAGAAGAAAACAAAAAATAATTGCAATGTATTGAACAACTATCTTACCATAAAGTTCAAGAAAACACCCAAAGAGCGGTCAAAGAAATCTCTCTCTCTCTCTCTTTCTCAGATATCTGGGTGATGCTGAGGATGAGACCCAAGAGTCTTCACAAATCCATCCTGGTGAGAGAATGGAGCCTGGCTGGATTTTGGATGCACATGGTTAAATGCATACTGCGACACGTCGGTTGATGGGCCATCCCTGCCAGGCCGCGTCAGATTGGAAAAATCTAAAGTTGCAACGCCATCGATTCGGTTCGGTTCGGTTTGATTTTTCTGATATCCGAACCGACATGAGAGTTGACTAATGATGGCATTTGCCCTTGCTTAATCATTTGCAAGACTTATATAAAGTATTAAAATTTGAAAAGAAAAACAAAAAACAAAAGAACAGGTAAAGAACGCCCAAATTTAAGATTACTTGCTTTAGAAAATGTACCTCCCTTGATTTATACATGTCAAATTACCCCAAAAAAAAAAAAAAAAAAACCTAAAGGAGCAAATTATATGAGAATAGAGTAATAATAAAAAAGATGATTTTTTTTATATAAATACCTAAAAATCTAATTAATTCAATTCGAATAGTTATGAAATTTAATTTAAGGATTAATTTTTTTAATATCTATTTTTTTCCTTTTTAAAAATTAAATTTGAGATTTTAATTAAAAGAATATAATATATGCTACTAAACTTATAAGTCGTCGGTAATTTTGCATATAAATAATTATAAATATAGGAGAGCATAATGGTGATTTTGCAACTACAGGAGGTTTTGTTTCATTGATTACGTCTGATTATGCTGATTAAAAATTAAAGAAATCTGGTCTATGCTTTATGTTTGGAGTCATCCAAGCACATGTTTGCAAGTTGTAACTCTCCATGCTTGGAGCTTGGAGTAATATAAGTTCAAGTTTATTGGTTCTAACACCTCAAGTTAGGGAGAATACAATCATTTAACAAACTCAACCAGCACTGTTTTCTTTTTTTTTTTTAATGGTTTTGAATCTGAATTATCTCAATGTACCCAAAAAAAAAAAAAATACACATTCAAAATAGATACAAAAGAAATTGTGATGATGCTTAATCAACGTTGTTAAGAGAAAACAATTTGATATCTATGGAGAAGTTGTAAATTTTCATGTTTTGAAATGTTGGATTTAATTAGGATTCTCATGCAGCGGAAGCATATAATAATTTTCGGAAAATAAAACAGATCGGGTTTAAGGTAGCTCAATTCGTAGAATCTTCAAGCGGCACTTTCCTTGATCCGATTTCGCAGTCAGGATGGTGATCACGAGATTAGTCGAATCACCACCACAGTGTCACAACGCCGCAACCCTCTACATCCGGTGATTTGCTTGACGATGGGAGATTTTCCTACGCGAAAATCTCCATCCCTCTCTCTAGTTTCTCTCTCTAGAGAAGTGTGATGTTAGCCTCTCTCTCCTCCATTGTTACTGTTCACACCAATGGAATGAGAAGGAGAGTTTCCTCCATTGTTCCCTCTCACAGAAGGAAGGTAAGACCAATTTCACTTAATTGGTGGGGGTTTCCAAAATACATGGTTAATGTTGGTAAGTAATAATGGGAGTTACCCCATTATCTCATTCTTACCAAAATGCCCCACAATGGGTATAAATAATCTACATGAAATAACTTTGGATGAACCCTCATTAATGTCAAGAGATTAGATGTTGCACGGGCACATGCTTCTTTTGCCACTTTTGTTCAATAAAAGGAGAAAGAAAGGACAAAACGAAGGAAGCAAGGAACTCAACTTATATTCTTCTGAAAGTCTGATACATTTTCTACCAAGATGCTATTTTATTTATAGAGCTAAACCCCATGCATAAATGCATAAAAAAAGAAAATGCAACCACTATCACCTAATGCTGCCACTAACACCTAAAGACAAGGTAACCAAAAACAAAATAAAAACCCACTAAAGTACAAACTCCTATTCACATGGACCACTAAGAGACTGACCGAATATTTCTAGCAATCTCTCTCCTAAACTGTGTTTATAACATCAATTTAATGATAACATAAAGAACCCTCTCTTAAATTGAACTTTCAATTGTGCAGACTCCCAACAATTTCCTAAGCTTCTGAAATGCTGCCAGCTTGAGGGCCTTTGTAAATATATCAGCAACCTGATTTTCACTTATGCAATAAACTAATCAATAGTTTCTTCTTTCGTGAGATCTCGTAGAAAATGAAACCATACATCGATGTGTTTGCTTCTCCCTTGTAGCACAGGATTCTTTGATAACTTTATTGCTGAGAGCTGTTATATATAAGAGTAGGTCCTTACTTGCTTAAAATGAATCTCCTTTAATAATCTTCCTTAGCCATATTGCTTGACAAGCACATGCTGCTGCTACGGCAAACTCTGCTTCTGTGGTAGATAAGGTCAATATCGATTGCTTCTTTGAGAACCATGAGATAGCTCCTGAACCCAACATGAAGACATACCCTGAAGTGCTTCTTCTATCATCTTGATCTCCTGCATAATCACTGTCACTGAAACCAAATAAATATGATTTTTCTCTCTTTTTGTAAAACAACTCATAATCTGTTGTACCCTGCAAGTACTGGAGCATTCTTTTTGTAGCACAAATATGTAGCTCTCTTGGACATTCCATGTACCTGCTAATAAGACTTACATCATGCATTATATCTTGTCGTGTTGCTGTCAAATACATTAGGCTTCCCACAATCTGCTTGTATAGAGTGTTGTCTATTTTTTTTCCATCAAGATCTTTAGAAAGCTTCAAACCAAAATCAGTTGGTGTATTCACAGAATTGCAATTCTTTATCTGAAATCTATCCAAACTTTCTCCAACATATTTCTTTTGAGAAAGAAAAATCCCATCTTTAGATTGCATTACTTCAATGTCCAAGAAATAATGCATCATACCAAAATCAGACATATCAAATTCCACCATTATAGACTCCTTAAATTTATCAAACATGGCACTATCATTTCCAATAAAAATCAGGTCATCTACATATAAGCGAACTAGAAACAACTTGTTATTATCTTCTGAATTTATGAAAAGTGTATGTTCATAGGGACATTTATGAAAACCTTCTTTCAGAAAATAAGTTTCAATACAACTATACTAAGCTTGTGGAGCTCCATATAAAGCCTTTTTTAATTTATACACGTTATGCTCTTCGCTAAGCTTAACATAACAAGGAGGTTGAGTAACAAATACTTGTTCCTTCAAGTCTCCATGTAAGAATGCTGACTTGATGTCCAACTGGAACATAGGCAATGAGTTTTGTGCCGCCAATGTAATCACCAATCTGATTGTGTCAAGCCTTACAACTGGAACAAAAACTTCCTTATAATTGACACCAAACTCTTGCTTGTACCCTTTAGCGACTAAGGGTGCTTTGTACTTATCGACTTCACCGTTTTCTATCAATTTTGTCTTGTGGACCCATTTCACATCAATCGTCTTCTGCCCTTTTGGTAGTTCAGTTAACTCCCAAATATGATTTTTTTCAATGGCTGCTATTTCATCATCCATTGCCTTCCTCCACTTCACTTGTTTGATAGCTTCTTCAAAAGTTACAGGATCACAATCTGAAAACAAAGCAAAATGGGTAAGTGGGTCCTCAGATTGATTGATTCTTATTACCTCATAATCAGACATCCAAGCAGGTCTTCTTTGGAGTCACATGGCCTCTCTGCTACAGCTTTTTCATCTTCAATGGATGATGGACGTTGCTGTACATTCTCCATTGTTTGCTGCATTTTCTCAACATTTTTATCATCAAAGTTTGCTGAAATATGTTCTCCACCATCGTTCTTTCTCCATGACCAGGTTTGCTCTTCATCAAAGACCACATCCCGGTTAACAACAATTTTCTTGGTGTTTGGATTATAAAGCTTATAAGCTTTTGACTGATCACTAACACTAAGAAAAATACATTTTTCTCCCTTGTCATCTAGCTCTTTCCTTTTCTGATCTAGAACATGGGCATAAACAACACATCCAAAGATTCTAAAATGATTAACTGTCGGTTTTCGTCCACTCCATGCTTCATTCGGTGTCATATTTTGAACTAATAAAGTTGGATTTCTGTTCAAAATATTAACACTCCAATTGACAACCTCCGGCCAAAATTCCTTTGGAGCTTTGCTCCTCATCAACTGACTTCTCACCATGTTCAGAATTGTGCCATTTTTTCTTTTGTATACACCATTTTGTTGAGAAGTGTATGCTACTGTCATTTGTTTTTTGATGCCATACTTTTCACAAAAATTTGAAAATTCATGTGAATTTACTCCCCTCCACGATCTGTACGCAGCACTTGTATCGAACATCATGCTTCTTTCTCAGCCATTACCTTATAGCTTTTGATGGCTTCAGACTTCTCCTGTAAGAAGAAAACCCATGTCTTTCGGCTAAAGTCATCAATGAAAGTAATGATATAATGTTTACCTCCATCTACTATATTGGAAGTTGAAGACTGATTGTTGGTAGAAACTTGTAATGCTTGTTCATCTTTATCTTGCTGATTGAACTTCTGTTCATGAACCAGCTAAGAACTCTCCAATTCATCAAGTGAGAGTTCATCAATATTCTTGGACTCCTCTATGGCGCTGACAACAAAATTAAATTTTGGCATCATGGATCGAAGGATCTTCTCAATGATGGTTACGTCTTCTGACTTGTCTCTATGCATCCTCATCTTGTTGGCCATGGACATGGAACATGCACTGTTTTTTAGGGTACGTGGAGTCTTCAAGACTCGACATATCCTTTTATTTTAAACATATTGAGTCTTGAACACGTGATATATCCTATTTTAAACCATGTTGAGTTTTTAATACTCGACATGATATATTGAGTTTTGAAAATTTGATATGGATGGATCATATTTAGAATATTTTTTCGATCTATAATGTTTAAAAAAAAAAAATCCCGAGATTACTTCCGTACAGAGCTCCAACAAACATTTCACGCACAGAGTCTTGCTATAATATCACATGCATCACAGTCAGTACAAGGAGTTATCCAAAAAGATTAAATTACAACTTAGCGGCCCCTATCGAGCCTATAGAAAAAGAATAATCACAGGAGGGCAGAACTGGGCCAAATCATTCAAATTGGGCCGAACCGGGTCCAAAAGTCAAGCGTCGTATGGTACCTGCAGCTGCCCTCGTGCACGCATTGCACCCCTCAACCCAAGGGGTACCGTGGTATGAGAAGTTGAGCTATTGCAAAAATTGCTTTGCTCATCCTGTGGTGGTATCTCTGCTACATCTTGATTGTTCCCCACAGATTAAACCTGAGAAAACTTTTTCTTGGGGAAATGGAAAAGGGAAGTAAAACCCTGAAAGCCTGGCGCCACAAGGTTCCCCATCTTAAATATCACTTTGTCAATCATGGTTGCTCTTTTCCAGCTAGTCACATTCAGGACTCAGGCAAACGAATTAAGTAAAAAAGAAACCTTCGTATATATTATGTAAAAGAAGCCTCCAGTAATTATTGCTTGTGAGTTATCTTCTCCTCAATTGGTTACTTTGACCAATTGTCATGAAACGAGATTGAATCATAACACCGCTTGGCAAATGACTCCTGCATATCATATCCATCCCCAGTTTTGCAGAGAGAGGGAGCAAGTTCCCCTCAAAAGAAAATGATTTTTCGACTTACTACCAGGCCAAAACTGCTGCCACAACTATTGTTTACAGCAGCAAGAATTACGGAGTGGGGGATTAAGCTGCTCTCAAAAGAGCATAGTTTTACAACTTATTACCAGGTAAAAACCGCTTCCATAGTAGTTGTTCTCAGCAGCAAGAGTTAGAGAGTGTATCATTGCTTATCCCGAATATTATAGCTTTAATCTTTTGAAATTGGTAGTTGGCATTCATATGAAAATGTTAGTGCACCTCCATTTATTTCTTAAAGATCTTGTTATCCTTATGAACTTTGAACTATAAGTTTTATCTCCTTTTTGTAACTGGGTCCATTGTCTTGTCTTGTCTCCAAATTTTTTTGTCAAATATTTTTACTTTGGTTGAAAGTTAGATAAGAAGTGGGTCTTGGGAATAAATCGGAAGTTTTGAATGATTGTGGGCACGCATGTGAAATTGAGTAGGTCACAGTAATGTAAGTGGTGGCATCTGTTCCAAGTGTACCAAATAGATCTCAATCAATCTTCTGTTTCCAGCCTGTATCAAGAACACAAATGGTCCAGCATTGTTGGAAACTCTGTTTTAGAACAAAGCTTATCATAGGTATATAATTTTGCTTGCGTCATAGACAACTCTATCGTTCTAGACTCTAGATGTGAGGAGTTTGTTGTCTATATTTAAAGCCACTTGGTTGTTAATGACATCAACTATCAAGTTGAGTTGCTGAAATGTACAGAGAAATTATCTCAGAGTCCTCGTATATGAGCATTATTGCATGTGTGGTGAACATTATAATGGTTGAATCGGTTAAGCTCCCACAGGGTTAATCAACTCTTTGTTGAATGTCATTGCTATAATGGCACGTTATGCTCAATTTGTTTCTACTCTTCTAGGAGTTCATCCGCTATTAGGACAGAGGCAGTTTAGGTTGTAATGATGTTATTAGAGTGCATTTTCGGAGTTGTCTGAGAAGATAACTGAAGTCACATGGAAAACGAAATGAGATTAACACCTTGGTGCTCACTAGAAGTAACATGTTTAGCATTCCCTGAGTGTGTTAAAGGAACATTCCCCAAGCGAAATCTGTAAAATAGAGGCTTAGACCTCCAAAGTATTTAAGCATGGAATGCTAAATTAGCCAAAGGAAGTAGTTGTTTCCTGCAATTGAGTAGAGTATTTTGGAGAGACTGATTTGATCAATAAACTGAATTTTTTTGGGACAAGTTTTCAAGTATTTTTTCTTTTTTTTTTTTGTTTTCACCATCGATATCCGGATTTTACTCGAGTAATTCAATTCGAGTACTGTAGGGACCATTTTAGGGGTTAATTCTTCCAAATTCTTTTTTGTCATTTTCAGGAGTCAAACTCGAGACCTCCGGTTAAGGGGGTAAAGTGTTTGACCACTCAACCCAAAAAAATTTGATCCCGAGTATTTTTTCATGACCACTTGATAACAACTTTTTAACCATAGCGTGTGATAGACTTGGTGAGTTGGGATGGCAACCAGTGCTGGTCCCCATAGTATGGCCTACTGGACGAGCTGTTAGTAACCCCATCCATCCAACCTCAAAAAATCTTGGACTATCGAGACTCTGACTTGAGGATCCAAAGATAAGGCATGAGACTAGGTGCATCCCTGCAGGCTCTAACGTTTACATTGAGAATGACATGTTATGACTTGTTTGCTATACGAAGAAAGGTCAGCCTCTGTGTGTGAATGCCTTGCTAATGAATAATTCTTGTGTTCAGTTACTATCATGGATAGCATGTTAAGAATGTCGGCTATGCTTGCTTCACATCTTGTGGGGTGTGAATTCTAGTTAACATATTCCGGGGGCCAAAATGTTTTAAATGTTGCATACCATAAGGTAAACGACTAGCGTGTTGAAGGAAAGCAACTACTCACCGGGGGAATAGTGTTTTTGCACAATTTTAAGCCATCTTAATTGACTACGGCTTATAGAATGTCTTACAATTTTGACTTAGATGAAGATAGAGGTTGACATTGGGGTCTTATTTCTCTTATAACATTTTCGAATTTGCTTGCGACAAGTCCCAGCATTAGTATGAGTTCGTTAACCGTGTAAGGACGATCCATCATGATGACAAATTCCATGTTAACAAAGAAATGAAAAATCACAGGTTTGAATTGCATTGTGTTATCAAACATACTTTTGCTGCATAAGCTATTGGATTGAGGCAGTTCATCATTTTTTGTTATTGAACCACGATATGGTTGAACTTTCAAAAACTAAACAATTGAAATGCCTCATCCCGTCTCACCAAAAAAAAAAATGCCTCATCCCGAAAGGAACTTTGTGGCCTTATGATCATCATTGGACGTGAAGACATACATTAATTATTTACTGTTCTCCATCAGCATTTGTTTTTGGATAAATTGATTACTTTCTTGTGTCAGAGAATGAGATCCTGAATTTGAATCTTGTTGCCCCCCCAACCTCCAGCTTTGATTGTGACCTCTCAAAATCATGGACTTGATTGTGAGGGAGTGTTTAGAAATGAATTCCAAGCTTTTGAGATTTTTATTTTTTTTATCTTTATTTTTTTGAGACCTCTCAAAGGAAGGTAATATAAGTACAATATTGCCCCCCCCCTGGACCTCGGTTTAACATGATGATCTAAGTACCAAGAAAACTTCATAAGTTTTTTGTTTTTGACATTAGAACACTAGCAACAATTGAACTATTAAGAGGAGATTGAAATCATCCTAGAAAATAAATGTCCATTAAATCTTCTATTTCTACTTAATCGTAAGAAGTTTGCACCATTGCTCTGGTTTGCCGTTATTCTTCGTACCACCGATGATGGAGTCTTTTATGTTTAATAAGATGGCATACAAAAGGTCCTTACCAGAAAACACAGTATCAATCATGAAAATTTTTGTTACTGATAATCAAAAATCTATTGTTAAAGGATATTAGCGACGGATTTAGAGACGGAAAAAATCCGTAACTAAAAACGATCATACTAATTTTTACCGATGAAATTCTATCCGTCGTTGATATCAACGATGAATTAGCGATGAAAAATTTCCGTCGCTAAAAATATCGGTCGCTAATTTCCGTCGCTAATTAAAAAAAAAATTTTTTAAACAATTGAAACCAAATTAGCGACAAAAAATTTTTTCGTCGCTGATAATAAATTATTAGCGACGAATATTTCATCAATCGCTAATTCTTGAACCCTCTCAAAAGAACAAGAGCCCACACGCACAACCCACACGCTCCTGACCCACCCCACGTGCCCACACACTAGCCCCGACCCTCCCGCACGTGCCTCCCCAACCCACCCGTTTGCTTGCTTTAATCTATGTAAAATACCTTTAAAATGCCTCTGGATGAAATCCAACTCTGGCACACCCGAAACATTGTGAATAGCAAAACCATCATGCCAATGTTAACCATGTTTCCATAATTTTTTTCTTTATTTATTATCTTTATTGATATTTTTTATTAATAATAAAATAATATAAAATTATAATTTATTATAAAATAATAAAATTTAAGCTTAAAATAAAATAATAAAAAGTTTAAAATAATAAAATAATATTATTTTTTTACAAAATAAAATAAAAATAAAAATAAAAATAAAAAGAATTAAAAAAATTAAAAAATTTTTAAAATTAAAAAACAATTTTAAAAAAAAATTATTGCTAATCCGTCGTTAATTCATCGGTAATTTTTCGTCTCTGATCTATCGTTGAAGGCTATATATATATATATATATTTTTTTTTTTTCCTTCAACAAATCAACGCCGGATTAGTAACGAAAATTTTCCGTAACTAAAATTTTCATTTGTAATCCGTCGCTGATAGGTTTATAATTTTTTTTTCACGGTTTAGGGTTTACCGACAGATTAGCGACGGAATTATTTATGTTACTAATTTCGTCGCAAATCTCTTTATATTCTATCCGATAGTAATTCATCATTGTTAGTGATGGATTTTTGTCTGTGAGTAATTTTTCGTCGCTAAAGGTATGTTTTCTGGTAGTGCGTCTATGATGGAGTCTTTTATGCTTTTAATAAGATGGCAAACAAAACGTCTCGACTAACTTATACAATTTGAATTCTTGTTGTTGCTCTAAACAATTCATAGCCCTATTATTTCTCAATCCTTTTTGAAGTGTTATTTTGCCCAGTGTAGACCAGTAACCATTACAATAAAATTGAACCATAAGTAAATTTTGATAAGTATTCAAAGACGTGATAAAGACTGCTTATACAGTGCTGCTTGAAGATGGCTAAGGTTATTTCCTTCAAGCTTTTGATGCACTAAAAATTAACTTCATTGAAGAGTATGTCAGGTTCTTCAGTTCCCCAGAGCTTGAGTGGCCTGTGTTGGGCTGCTTGCTGTCGGTGTGATTTGACTGACGTGTTGCCTGTAGAGTGCTGCCATCTTATTGTACAGATCCATGTTCATCGTCTGCAAAATTAGCACAATACTATGTAAAAATTTGTATTCTGCAATTTTAGACCACTAAAATTTCTAGTCTTGTGTCACATACTTGAGCTAGTAAAGCGCAATATGGATCAGGCAGTGGAACTGAAGTGCTTCTGGCTTGCTCGGGACTGGATTGAGCTATTTGAGGCACCATAAACGATTGGGGAACAAATGTTGGGGTAGTAGCTCCAACAGGACCATGGTGTAGCGTCGGTGGAATAGTCTGGGGAGCAGTTCGAGCCACTGTGCTCATGTCGAGCATACCCATCCCCATCCCAATTCCAACCCCCATTCCCATCCGTGCTAGGAGAGACATTTGAAGGTGTGGTTGCATTCCTATAGGCATCATCATTTGGGGCATGTTCCTCATACTCATCATCTGAACTTGTGTTTGGAGTTGTTTTAGGTACTCAATCACCTCATCAAGCATAGATGCTTTATCAGTCTGACAATGTAGAAAAGATAGAAAGGAAAATTAACATTTTGTTCTATGGTTAAATGATAAAATAGCATAAAAGACATGATTTTCTCACCTTACTTGCATTTGGTACCAATTTCTGCAAAGCCTTCATCCTCTGGTTGATCCTATCTCTACGCCGCTGCATCATACATAAGAAATGCTTTACTGTTTACATGGGTTAAATTAGCATTAGAAGTTATTTAGATGGCCAGTTATTACCCTCTCTGATTGATTGTGAATGGCAGCAGCCCGACTCCGCCTTGTGGAGTGGGACTGACTTGTATCAACTCTTGTCTGCCGTTCTTCATCCCTATTTTCCTGTTTGGAACCAGTGAAAAAGTAAGTCTGAAAATCACAGTTCCCTCCTATGGTGAATAGTAATTGTTGTCTCAAAGCTCACCGATCCGTCCTGACAGGGTGAGTCCTCATATGTCATTTTGGTCTTTAAGCTGCGAGGCCATTCATAAGATGCCCAAGTCATCATAGTAGAATCATTGTCCCTGCAAAATGTTGCACTGGCACTAGCACATGCACTGCGTTCTGCATGCTCATTTTGAATACTACTGCTAAAATTCCTTCCAAAGGTTTCTAATTCAGATCTTAGGCGTTTTTTCATCAACTGTGGATTCATCTGCTGGCAGCTGGAACTTTCAGCACATTTTCCTGCCGAGGATGCAGTGATTGAGTCTACAGTTGCTAGATTTTGATCCTCGTGGCAGAAGTTGTTCTTCGGCTTCTGACATGTAGCTTGATGGACTATTGACTCTAGTGTATCGTTGGCACGAAGCCAAGTTGGCTTTGGTGGGCCACTTGGTAGAAGCCCTCCAAGACCATGCATAGCTAGTTGGCCGTTTTCCCATGTTAGCTCTGCAATTTCGTAACTAGACCTACAAGTTTCAGCCCATGAATTAGAGCACATTTATGATAAGAAATAGAAGGGAGTGTGCTTTCATTTTCTTAAAGATTGTCTCTCTTATGAATGAGTTTCAACATGAAGATTTATTTCTGACAAGAAAACTAACGGTGGCTTGAGAGAGAGAGAGAGAGATGTAAGGAAAACTATGATAGGAAAGTGCTTTCGGAAGTAAAATAGAAGGAAGTTAAAACCAATGGAGAAAGGAAGATAGGAAAGAGACAAAAGAAGTTTTATCCATGGAAAGCAGGGAAATAGAAGTGGGTCCTTCAAGAACTTTCGGAGAAAGAATAAATCAAAGCACTTGGAAGAGGGAACAGGAGAGAGAGAGAGAGAATATGCCGACTCAAGTATAATTCATTGCCGCCCTAGAGGTATAAATTCTGCGAACTAGAAGAAAGATAATGGGATGAAATTGTTGAAAAGAGAAAACACGAAGGTAGACAGAACAGACTTTTCCATATAGGTACATGTATTGAAGCAAAAAACATTAGAGCCTAAAAATAAGTCATACGAAAGACCAAAGACTCCTGCGTTTGAGGAAGTGATTTGTCATGAACAATTATAGAATACCAGGTTATATGTGCAAGAAGAAATGGAAAACTCAAAGCATGCAAGAGAGAGAGAGAGGTGTTAAGGCCTTATCCCGTGCTTCCTGTGATTCGTTAGTCGGTGTTTGAAAAAGGAAAGAGGACATCAAAAAAGTCGAAAAAGAAAATCGAAACTGGGTTATATGGCCAACAAGCTTTTATACTCATGGCAAAAACCAAACAATGAACAAAAGGAAGAATCATGCAAGCAAAATCAAGATGAGTAAAGCAAAAAGAGGGGAATCATAGAGCAAGTTTTTGCATACATGGGGACAAGATGACCAGAGCTTCGCTGCTTGTGCACGTGGGAGGATCTATTCCCTTCTCCTTCCACTTGGTCTTGTCCTTGGTGCCTTAGATTCCAATTTGGTACTATACACTGACTCATTATGCCTCTCTCTCTCTCTTTCTCTCTCTCTCTCTCTATGTGTGAATATGAGCAAGAGCATGGAGAACTAGGTTGATCCTCTCCCTCTTATTTCCTTGTCCTATGGCCCCCTCTTTGAGGGTCATATTGGCTAGAAAGAGACTCTACACAAAACATGTGGTAGCAAAAAGGGCCTGAGAAAGAAATTGGATATGCATTGATTCCTCCTCCTCAACGTCTCCAGGCATTTTATTAAGGGCATTCACGTAAAAATAAATAATCTTATCATTGTCATTGTACATCAATGCATCTATAACACGTATATATAGATGCATACTTGTATTAAGTTTATTTTGACTTTTTGCTTCGAGATTTTATATTTTTTTATAAATATGATTTGATTCAAATATATATATATTTATATTAAAATTTCGAACGATCTAAAATTCAGACTTACCCTATAAATATGATCTTTTGTGCCAAATAGGATATGACCGACTTTTATTCATCCTTGTCCTTTTAATATTCGAATAGTCTTGATGCTCAAAAGATTTTGGATAGATCTCAAAAATTTTCATCAGGTACCTAAAGGGGCTTTCAAGAGGTACCCAAAGTAAAAGCGGCCAAGTTCCTGAGGGGACAGTTTAATGATCATAATTTTCTTTCTCTAATCTGATAATTTTGGGTTAAAATCTTAGTATAAAAAAAAATATAAAAGAGACCAAATCTGGAACTAAAAAACTAAAACAAAATTTTGGATTTCTTAATAATTGATGGACATCAAGAGGTCAATTGGATGTTTTTTCATAGAAATGATGTGCAGAAAGCATGGAAAGCAAGATCAAATGATATCCACACACACCTCTTTAACCATCTGACATATCTTTTCAATTCCATTATGGTGCTTATAATTGTCCCCATGTGATTTTGTTTTCTTGCTTCTTCCTTTTGTTTTCCTTTTCCTTTCTTTTTTCACTGTTCATGTTTTTTTGTCCTTTATTATGAAATATCATCTCCATTCATATGGGAGAATTCCATGTATACATCACTTGCACTTGATTTTGACATGGTTATTGCTTTTCTATTTTATAAAAGAAATACTTTTAATATATATACTTTTAGCATAATTTCTATTAAAAGTTTTAAAAATATCATCACAAATTTTAAAAAGATCATTCTTTAAAATATTAATTTTTAAAAAAAATTAATAATCTTTGACTCATTTTATTTTCGTATAAATTTGTAGTTTTGTCTCTATCTTATCTCTACAATCCAATGGATCTAAATATAAATTTAAAATCATCTCGAATCAGGAAATTGTTGGACTAACTATTATAGGACTTAAAACTCAAGGCCTCCTTGAACTTGTGGACCTAAAACCATTAGGCAGCGATGAGCAAATGGTGTTTTACACTTTCAATGTTGTAGAGCAAAATTAAATGTAAAGAGACCTTGAAAATGCCATCAAGACGTGCATTTATGCTTATAGATATGGCCAAAAACAATTATTGATGGTCACCTCCACCTTGAAATGGTACTCCTATAATTCCACAACTCATCCCTCGTAGAGCCTGCTAC
This sequence comes from Dillenia suffruticosa, assembly GCA_033439265.1. Lineage (NCBI taxonomy): Eukaryota > Viridiplantae > Streptophyta > Magnoliopsida > Dilleniales > Dilleniaceae > Dillenia > Dillenia suffruticosa. The sequence continues at coordinate 4,638,495 of JAVTVX010000009.1, forward strand.
AATTGAAATCTCCAAAAGACTAATGGTGGGGTTGAAAGGGGACTGGTTCCAGACTTCAATCTTGCTCACAAGAGTTGCTTATATATTTCTGATGACTCCAAAGAGTTTAAATAATGGTGGTCCTGCAATTACTCGCTTTCAAAAAAAGTGTTTGTTTCTAAGGACTAATGTCCAAGTGCCATATCCAAGTACACGTAAATTATTGCTTAATAATCAAAAGTGAGTCATGATCTCAATTATTGAATCAAGTAAAGCAACCGATAGCAATCCAAATATCAAGTTATGGAGCATTTTACAGTACAGTGTTTTCATCAACAATGCTACTAGCACAATATCAAAGCCTAAACTCTTCCGATACAAGTAACTGGGTTGAGGATCTATTCTGTAAGTTGGGCTGCTATGAAGAATATCTTTTAAGAAATAGCAACAGATACCCACGCAAGGTTGGATCAGTAATAGGAGTTAAACATGCTAATTCTACATAAAACATAGTCTAACTATCGTTGTGGTAAAATTAGATTAAATTTAGTTGACTCCTTGTACAAATTTTCATGTGCATTTCTTAAATTTGCAGGAACTATTTCAAATAGAGCATGGCATCAGTTCCAACTGCCAACCAGACCGCCATAAGCTTGCAAGCGTTTACGGCCTATATTTAACTTCAGGGCGACAAGACTACATCCTCCATGTGGCACCAAAAATAGCCAGTAAAAAAGTCCACACAAAATGATGTTGCACACTCTCACGCGCTTCACTATCATATTATCAATATATTGCTGCTGATATTAAAAAATAATAACAATAACTCGTGGGTTTACACCTGCCACTTTATTGTTGCCAATTTCCCCATGCACTTGGTTTATTTATCAGACGCCCTATGGAGTTATATATAACTCCAGACTTGGAATGTTAATACTTTTCACAATTCACATGGATGTCTGAATCCACCAAAATTTAGAGGTATTGACCTGGAAATGAATAAATACACAGAGATGATGTCTGGAAAGCTTATGGGTACTTGCTGGCATTGGTTCCTGGACCTCAACAGTTTTATTTATTCTTTGATGGATCGCAGACTTGAGACGCTTGTTCGGGACCCAACATAGGGCAATGCATGGCATGCTGATCACATTGTTCCGGTCTTTCTTGGAGGAAGTTGATGCAATTTACCCCTTTCAATTCTCCTACTCAAAGATTGAATAACAAGAGGATCCATCTGAAAGATTAATATTTCCTGTATCAAGTATTAGGACTGCCTTCCACTTTTCTACCTAAAATTCCTGGAATCTCTTTAAGTTTGTTTCTTGAGCCACTTCTCATTCATAAAATGGGTTTTGTTGTTGTTTAGTGAAATTTATCCCTAACCATAGTTGTGGGCTTTGATTTTGATATCCACTTTTTCTTTTAAATCTTTTGTAGGTGAGTGCAGATTGTGTGGCTTGCCATGCTGATGTCACTTCAGCACGGGGTGCTCAACGATGTTTCATTAGGGTCAAGGCTAAGAAACAACACAAAGCCATCAGGAGTAGTCTCAAAAATGCTCGAGAAACAGAACAAACTAATGATAATGTAAAGGTATGCTTTTTTGAGGAGTTCTGCTTTCTGCAAGAATCTTTTCACTTATCCATATCATAGTCGGGCAAACTCTCCCTTCTGTTGCCCTATAACTCTCTCACTCGGAAGCACACGGTGCGGCAAGGGTCTAGTCTGTTATTATGCCAAGCACGTGACCATTTAGAATTCCATACACTTACCAAATGTAGTTGCTCCTTTGTTTCAAAACAGGAGAGCATGTATGATCCCTTTCTGAAGGCCCTTGTAATGAGTAGGTGATGCAATTAATGAACCAATTTTGCATCCAATGGTTTTCCCCCCCCCCCCCCCCCCTCTTTTTTCTAATAGAAATTGATCTAATGGTTTGTCACTTGAATTTACCGAGTGAACTATTATTTTCATTTGACGAAATTACCATGAAATGGGAACCCATTATCTTTTGTCTGGTTCGGTGAAAATCCTTTTCTCATTCATGCACTCATCTGGTACTTTTATAAGTTGCTCAAAGCATAAGGTTTTCTTCACAATTCATGCCATACAGTTTTCCTTGTACAACAGACAACGATGGCTCAATCCCTGAGAGACGTAGGCTTTGCTGTGGCTTGACTTTAACCTAAATGAAATTGAGAACTCAGATTAGTATTTTGTCTGTTCATTCTATTGACATTTTACAATATTGAGTATCACTTGAATTTGATACTTGGTTGATCAATGTCAGAAAGAAGAGCTCCTGAAGAAGGATGAGGATCTAGTTGACAATGAGCTTTTGATTTAAGTCCCTGGAAACGCATACCTTTACCCCCCCCCCCCCACCCCCTTTTTCACACATTCTATTGGCATTTTGTCTCTTGCACATATTTGTTACCTCATCTTTTGCAATACATTTTTCACGCGCGTTTGCAACAGGACTCGTATCCTCAAACATGTTTTTTTTTAAATAATATAAGGGTATATGCAACTATTAGAGCATCAGGATAAACAAGGAATAGCACGAATGAAATGCATAAGCCATTCCAATTTTTTTTCTGAAAGCCAAAACTTTTAGCACTGGTCCTCGTTATCTTTAAACGAATTCAACATGTTTCAATTTAATGTCTCAGTTGTCAGAAACTTGGGATCACCAGCAATCCACAGAATTTCTCTTTCACATTTCTCATCACCAGGACAAAACTGCAGAGTTTTGAGCCCACCAGAGCTGATCAATTTTCCAATGGATGTGTCTCACTTCCGGTCCAAGGAAGAGGATGAGAGATTCTCATACTCGGACACCCTTCAAAACAAGCAAAGGTGCAACCTATCAATGGTGCTGTTCTTTGAATTTACCAGGGTATTCTGAAAGATTGAGGCTATGGTTGCTCTGTCAGGTTTTTATCTATGAACATGATATCAAGACCAGTACCAGAAATTACGCAGTTCCTGACACTTGCTGCAAAAATTGCTAAGGGCCAGTATCTGGTCAGCATATCTACACTGCATTTTTATGCAACTGCTATGAATTTTTTAACCACAAAGGTAGAATGCTTCTTCTCACAGAAGGTGTGGTAACATATGAACTCTGCCCTGCCAACTGGTTTGGCTTTACCCAATTGATCAACACTCAACAAGATCTACGCAGCTGTCGTCATGCGTAAAATTCAGGAAGTGACCTTCTCCGATCACCATTTCAAGTCCCGATGGCAAATTGATGCTTGGAGATGAGAACCCAAATACCTTGAGCTGCATGGTACCACATGATCGGAGGGGCCATGCTGAAAATAGAACTGGAAGTTTCATGCTTCATCATCCACACTGGCTGGCCCTTCTGAAAAGAACTGCTCTGCTTTATCAACAAAGCTGCTCGGAAATCTAGGGTGCAGCATTAGAGTGGGGGAAGCTTCAGATGTCCCTAGATTTTGCTTCACAGATGTGTCAGCACTGGACTTTGTAGCCTTACCATCTCTTTGGTTTCGCATCTTGACAATTCTGCTACCATTACAATAAGACCCACTTTTCCCAGTAGAAATTCTATTGCTTTTTCCAGGACGGGTACTTCTCTGAGGAATGTCACTTGAAGGCTTTTTAGACTCAAAAACCAATTGGTTACCTTCACTAGCACCATCCACTAAGGCTTTGTCTGGGGTTGGGCTTGATCGAGGCACATTCGAGCTATTTCTACAAGATTTTAGCAAGGAAAGAAGCATGTCTGTACTGAGTTCTTGCTGAACCACACCCTTATTCTGTTCACAACCAAAGCAGGCAGCAACAAGTGTGCCAGCTAATACTGGCATCAACTCGGGATCACTGAAGAACACAAATGGGAGATCACATACCTGTCCTTTTACAGTCGAAAAATCAGATTCTGTTGCCACTTCTTTGACATTTCAAGTGAAGAGGAAAAGAGAAATAGTAGAAACTTTGTTTACCTTGTGAAGTATGGTGGGACTCTTTCCCCAACGAAGGACAGCTTGATTTCCAGGGTGAAACAAAGCAAAGTAACCAAGAAGGGACAGAGACTCAAGAAGAAGTAAGCCAACCTGAGACAATCCATGATGCAACCAATATTCATTTAAGACTTGCAAGTAACAAGCACTGCATGTAATGCTGTGATAGTGGAATGCACAACAGAAGCCAAAATGGCAAAATCTCAACCTATATTGGAAATTCATAGGTTTATTTATTTATTATTTTTTTTTTTTTTTTGTTGGAGAGGAGCAGAAGCAAAGAGATCAGCCCAGCTTATTGCAAGTATGGCTCAAGGGCAAAAACAAGAAGGTAATCACAGAAATCTGGTTAAGTTTTGAACATGTTACATCAGGTAAAAGCTAGAAATATATGAGAAAGTGACGAGATAAGAAGTCTTTGTCAAATTAAGCAATGTACCCCATCACATTCTGTTTGGCAGGAAAATAGATTTACCTGTAATCAACTAAAGCAAAACAATTTCAATAAAACAGATGCAGTTAATTGCTTGTATGCGTGTGCTATCTATTACAAGCTTTCTGCATGACTTTACCTGATCGCTGGCTACCTTCCACTTGACGGTACAATGAGAAAGAAGGAAACTTATTAAGTGGAAAAATTCCATCTTGAGGTCTGGCCTAGCCTGTGAGTAGTTAAGGAAATGGGGAACAAAAACGGTCAATGAATGAAATCTGTCACTTGGTCCAATTTTAATGTATCATAACTATGCATAAGATTAAGTATTTTCAAAGAAACTTACAAGCACGCTCTGCAAAAAGTTTACATCCATGAGAGCTAGATTATTCAACACCTTCAACACACCAGTTGCTACCTCTTCAAAATTAGATGGAAGAACATATGCAACCTGAAAAAGAATGATTTGTTACTACTTACTATGTATTCTTCAGCCACAAAAAAAAACAAACAAACAAACAAAACCTTAAGTACTGGGTTTTGACACCAACAGCAAGCAGAAGCATTTCACATACAACTTCTTGTTATAAGACTTTTTTCTTAGGAATGTAACCCTCTGAAAACTAGGTTCAGGGCCAAAAGCATAAACAAGCAGCCCTATAACTGGACTGAAAGAATGTTCAAGTTGAACATGGACCAGCAAATAATATCTACCTTAGCTAACTGGAGCTGCATCCGCTTCAAGCATATTCTAAGGTTCCAAAAAGAACAAGAAAAAAAAATGAAGTCCTCTTTGCCTCATAATTCTATAGTCCCTCCACCCCCCCCCCCAAAATAAAACCCAAAAAAAATGTCTCACCATTGTCCATATAATCCAAAGTTCTGCGACAGCCAGGACTTCTCAAGAAAACCACCATGGTTTCAACCCAAGTTACATCACAGATATAGTCTAGAACATCTGAAAACCTCCTCTAAGAGCAATCAAATATCATCTGCCATATGATCTCAGCATGAAGCAAATTCTTCAAAGTAATAAGTATGCTTGGGGGATAGATTTACTCTCTCAAAATAGTATCAACTGATTTGCATTAAGCATCGCTCTCCTAACTGTATCCTTTAACTTGTGTAATGTAATTATATTCCTCAACATAGAAACCCATAATTCTCTTTTATATATATATATCACTGGCTCTTTACTACCATAGCGTGTGATGGGTGCATACCAACAAAAATACAAAGAAAGAAAATGACCACAAGACTGAAGTGCATGTTAGAAAGACCATAAGGAAACTTAGTATACACAAATATACAATTGGTTATAACTTGAATGTCATTGTCTTCCTTGTCATGTTCACAAAAATGTAGGCTAGGGCTGTTATATGAACCGAGTCGAGTTCGAGCCGCTCAGTCAACTGCTCGTCTCGACTTAATTTTGACCGAGTTCGACTCAAGTTCAAGTCGAGTTCGTGATACAATCGAGTCGCGTTCGAACAATATAATTTTAAATTCGAAAACTTATCGAGTAACTCGATAACATATATTAATATATATTATATATATTTATATATTATTATAATATAAAAATTAAATTAAATTAAATATATATTATATATATACAAATTATTCATCGAGTTCGAATTCGAGTTCGACTAGTTTTATTATACAAACAAGTCGAATTCGAATCTATTATTTACTACTCACCGAGCTCGAGCTCAAGTTCTAGTTCGATTAAAAAATTCGAGTTGAGGGATATTCGGGTTCGACTCGACTCAAATACATCCCTAATGTAGGCACTTTGTACACTAGGCATATAAAGCACATGCATGGAAAAATTTTTAAATGATTCTTGTCCTCTTCATACTTAAATGGTGAACCCAAATTATCTAAATAACTCAAATATGTTATTATTTCAATATCAAGCAATGAACAATTACACAGGTAGATAATGAAGCTGGCGTGTGATTGAGATCATTAGTTTGGCAGCATTGGACTCAATATACAGTAGACCTTCACTGTATCAGGAAACGGAAGAAGAAATGTCCAGCAAAAATTCTAAGTGGAGTTAGGATAATCACATGAAATTGAGCCCACACAAGACAGGAACAGAGGGTCGGCAGACAGAACTTCGACAAGTAATTCTAAAAATGAGAAGAGAAGATTTGGCACATTGAGTGCATTCAACAATTAAAAACATCATACCTACAAACCCAAACAATTGAAGTCTGATAGATTTATTATTCATTTACAGAAAATTTACCTGATCACCAGAGCGGTTGTTTGCCTGTAGTAGTACAGCAGTCAACATGGAGGGAAGACTGACTAGGCCAGTTTCAGATATGACAGAAAGAAGATACGCTGCCTGCTGTTTTATATTTGATATGCTTTCTTTCTTTTCTTCCCTACTGTTATTCATGGGATTTTTCTCATCCATCTTAGATGATTTGGACTTGTCACAGTTCTCAGCAAAATTTTTCTTGGACTCATCCACATTAATGACCTTGCCTGAGTCATCAGTCAACACCTCTGGCTTATCCTCATCCTTTGCAATTTTGTTGCATGACTCATCCAAGGGCTTATCCTCTGGCACACCTGGTAAAGGAACAACTGAACTACCATTTATAACACTTAATGGTGGTCTCTGATCTCCACTGATGATGCTTACATTGGAGTGTCCAAAGTCTGCTGCCTCTTCAAGTTTAGTTTCCAGAGTGCCCGACTTGACCTCAATGGAACAAGATTCCCATGCAATGGGGGAAACAATTCTAGGTCTAGATGTCAAGGCAGCCAACAAATTTATACTCAAGATGATAGATGATGGAAATGGTGACCCTTCCACTTGAGGCCTATCATACAATGCAAAAAGATCTCGCAGTCGATGGATAACTTGATAAGAGATCACAAGCTCCAGCAAGCCATCCTGCATTTGAAGCTGGTGTTCATCAGAGCTTGCATGACCAATTATTGCTGTCACTGTCCACAGGAAGCCATCTAGCACTTCAGAAACTGACTCAAAATTTTCAGCTGCTGTTTTGCTTGATAATGTGCTTGTGATTCCAGGAATATTTAATGATGCCGCAATTTTAATGTAGTTCTCGAGGGCAGCAGAGAGCATGGGAATAAGCGGAGGCAACAGATTCTGAGCAATAAAGTAACTCCTATTATGCGGTACAGCAAGTACCACCTTAAGAAGTCGCAAGAGATATATTGTCACCTGGCATGCTTCAGGTTTGGATGTGTGAGATGCTGGCAGGGCTGAAGCAATAAAATCAAGCAGACCAGCTTGGCGAGAAGCCTGAAGCTCAGGATCCTTTCCATCCAAAAACTAATTTACAATGACAATGCAAAAACACAAATGAATACATAACTAAGACATACTAAAAGACAACAAATTATCAATGAAAAAGACTAGAAATTACAGCTACTTTCACTGGACAAGTTGTGGCACAACATAGACAACACCATTAGACATGCATTAAGCATATATTGGCAACAAAAAGAAGACATGTAGTAAACGTAGACCCAGATCATAAATAATACTGAAAAGTAAATGAATGGAACACTGAAGTTATGGACAAAATGAAATGTAAGAATTCAAGCACAAAATGTCCGGAACCATAAAACATGATCCCGCATTTCAAAAGCAAACATTTTAAGTGTAGAGATAGACAGTGATAAATGAAATTAAAATTGCATGGCAACTAGTAGTCCTTAGAAGTTATTCAGGCTCAAGATGCCCTTGATTCCGTGAAGTGCCACTAGATTGTGTAACTTTCAATGAGAACAGTAGCAAGTACCTTAATCATTTCTGCAGTAATTAGCCCAATACTTGCAGCCCCTGCTTTTCTTGCTTGACGAAGTTTTTGAAGGTCTTGAAGCCATCTAGAAATTTTTGCTCTTGCAGTTCCCACAGCTGTTCTATAACCAATGCCCGCATTTTCAGCAGAAACTGGTGGTTCAGGACATTCATATTTCTGAGCCATAAGCCTTTGGCGGATTCTTTTTATCCGTCGCTTTAATGATTGCTGCAGTGCAACATTGCCAGTTGTCACACTGGAAACTCCCAAACCAGATACATCATTAGTTCGATTTTCTTCAGCATTCTTGGTTGGAGTTAATCTCCCCTGGCTTTCACTATTTATTGAGCGACGCAATAAAGGTGAGGTTTGATCCCTGAAATCCATAGAAGCCCTCTCTCGTATTTGCTCCAAATAAAACTTGCGTCTTTGCTCACTCTCACTAAGTTTCTCAGCTAATTTCTGGGCAAGGAGCTCAGCCTCTTCTTGTTGAGCCTTGGCCCTAGCTTCCTTTCTCCTAAGTTGCTCCATAGCCCTAGCCTCACGTGCTGCACTTGATGCCTTGCGCTCCTCTTCCCTCCTTACTTGAGCCTCTTCCTTTTTCCGCTGTATCTCAGCTAGACGCTGCAATTTTTCAGCCTCAATTAGTTTTCTACGTTCCAAAACTGCCTCTTCCCTTGCCAGATCCTCCTTCTGTTTGGTTTTCATCACCTGAAGTTTTTCAGCTCTCCTCAACTCCGAATCATAAAGTTTCTGCCGCAGTATGAGCTTCTTATTCTCTTCATTTAAGGAAGTAATGAACCGAACCTCATTGACTTTACTGCTTTCATCATTAGCTCTTCTCACAACTTGAGCTATAAAAGCTTCATGCCGGGATTCACTGCGTTGGTGGCGAGCATACATTCCCTCACGTAATTTCATGCTGCGAACAGCTTGCCATTCATTAACACGATTCAATTTCTCTGAGGTGCGCTGTAGTTTCTGAACTCTCTCATTCTCTAGCTCATTTCTGATCCTCATTGCCCGTGCATGCTTTTCTTCAGCTTCCCTTTTGAGATCCAAAGCAGTCTTTTTCTTCTTCTCAGGAGACATTAGTTTATCATGCAAAACACGTGCTCTCTCAGTACTTTTCCTGCTTATGCCTGGTGAATGTGAATAGCGAGAAGATACATGATATGGAGAACCAAGTATGGCCTCCCAGTTCCTCTTCTCCTTCCAGGCATCCATGGATTTCAATAATGTTCCATTTCGTTTTTCCTTGTCCTTGTCAGGAAGAGAAATTCGCCTTTTTTGAGGATACACAGATTTAAAGCTATCTTCAACTATGTTTTCTGTCAAAATTTTCTCTTTCTTAGAAAGTTGCTGCTCAGTTTCTGAAGTGGGCCTCCGACTCTTTGCACCAAAAGAGACAGAATTACCATCCTTAAGAGGAAACCGAGACCCAGAGGTATCAGAAACAGGTGAGTTTTGGGATGGAATATGACCATTTGAAACTAAATGCGCTTTACTAGACCTGCATGATTCAACAATCCCTCTGGAGTCTCTTTCATTAGGTGTTGCATCTTTTCTCCCAGCTGAACTTTTCAAATTATTGCAACTTGTATGAAGTTGGCTAGTGCATTCGGGCCCCAGAAATTTGGGACGATGAGTGGGAAATGCACTAGCTCTTTCCTGTTGAATTTTTTTAAAAATTTCTAGTGATGAAGACAAAATTTCTGCTCTATGGGGTGATGTTGTCATTCTCCTAACCTGAACACCAAATGATTATAACTGAAGTTAAGCCATAAGATAATTAGTTGACAAAAATATGATACTCACAACCACAAGTTAGCATAAATTGTTAAAAGATGAAAGCCATGACCCACTGGCATGATATATAAATAAGGCATGGTCAGTTCATGTGCAAGGACTGATTCTCACAGAAAGCATTATTCAGAAATATGGTCAAAGTAGAAGCAACTAGCTGCATTTCTAGTCTTTTATGATCATTAAACTAGTAAGGATACACATGATCATTCTTCTATTTCTTTGGCATAATGCTATGAAAAGTGCTGGTGAATTGTCTTCATTGTTAATGAGGTATTTAATGTCATCCTCCTTTCAGTTCATTTATTTTACATTTTGCTAGAAGATAAAAGTAGAGAAACAGAGAAGTAAGGAGATGTCAAGCACAAAAATTAAGATTTATGCCTTTGGCATTCATAAGTGGGCAAAGTAAATATCAAAATTTGTCGTAAACAGCATAAATGATCAGATATCTAGAACAGTAAGTGCCAATTTAGAAAGCATAACAGCACATAAAAACATGCTCACCTCCCATGAAAGAGCATGTGGTCTTCGATGATCGGTGTTCATAGTTATTGGCATCTCGTCTATTAACAAGGGAGAGGACTTCTTCATGTCCTCAAAATCCTTCACTCGTGTTGCTAATTCTTTGAAATCATATGTAGCCTCTTCAAGAACAAGAATGGCTTCTTTCATCTGATCCATGTCACATTCAAGTTCACAAAGAAGATACAGCTCATCCACAGCCCTATTGAGATTCTCAAACAGAAAGCACCAAAGCCGTTGCCTAAATCTTTCTTTACTTTCTCCATCATCTTCTGATAAGGATGTCAAACTCGGGATTTTTTGTACTTCTTCATTGATTTTACTCTCCTGTTGAAACCCACAGAGTTCAATTGATCCTGTCACAGATTCTGCTGAGGTTTTGGGTTCACTACTTTTAAGTGGAAGAACCTCAGGATCTTGGGCAACAACAACAGACTCTTGCAGTTTTACAATCATCCCATCTTCAGTTTTTGAACTTGAAGCATCCCTGAAAACTGTGTTGTCAGAACTTACAGGGTCACCTAATGCTGTCTCAACATCTTCATGGCAAATTTCCTTGCAATTTGTAACATCTTCACTCAGGTCAGCCATTTCATCATCTACGCTTGTTTCTACTTTAAAATCACCTGTTTTTACTTCATTCACCTCCTTGGAGTCATTATTGAAAGATTCATTCCCTTCAGATAATGGAAGTACCTGTGTAGAAGCATGATCTGCCTCTAAAGATGTTGCCACCACTTTGGTCCCTTGACAGTCATTGCATGAAGAAACACATGAATTAATATCACCACCATCGTCAGATCTTTTATAGGCTATGCTACTATTTTCCTCTTTATTACTTTTGCTTTTGGTTTCAGCTTCGGTAGTGTTTCCCTGATGAACTACCAAATCCTCATCCTCAAAGTCGCCCCACTTTATTTTGGGAAGCACATCAAACTTGTTAGGAGAGACTTCAAAAATGTCCCCATTATTTGCTTGAGATTCCATAGCAGTTGAAGTTATAACAGTAGAGTTTGAGGATTCATCTTGATTAAAAACACATATATCAAGGTAAGGCAAGCCTTTGTCATTCCTATTTGATGCAGAAGCAGAATTTACAATAGTACCCACAGCATGCATATCAGAATATTCCCGCTCTTTAGAAGGTAAGCATCCATGGTTACCATGTGAGCCTTTGCTTTTCCCATTGAAAAAGGGTTTAGAATTGTGTTTTCCAGAAAGCCCCCCAACCCAACGCTGAAGAGAAAATTTTGAGCCGCCTCTTTGTTTCTGCATAGATAAAAGAGGAAAGCAATAAAGAGTCATAATGTGCCACAAGCAACAAAGTCCTCAAACAACCAACAAAGTCATTGAAAAATGTAATTTTCTGATCCAAAGTCATGTATATAAATAACAAATAACAATGAGTTAGAATAATGCAATCAGAATATCTAAAATATTCGGCCAATTAGGCAAAGAAACCAACAGGAACCCAGTCGATTAAGATACTTAATGAGAACATACGCAATGATAAAATGCATCCACCACAGCACCAAAGAGATTTCAATATGGGAGAATTATGCAAGCAAATTACTATGCTGATACCGAAAGTGATTGTGAGGAACATCAAAGCCTCCATCAATTAGCATGATATGGAAATTGTCTTACCAATCAAGAACACAACATCGTATAATACATAGCTCCAGTGCCATTTCTTGAGTCTTGTAATGTTGTGGACATGGTTATGTCAGCTTTGTGGTTTGAAGCTTACATCTTTTTCTTTAATTTCTAGATGCGGGCATCAAAGTTACCAGATTCAACAAGTTTCCAACCATGTTAAGACCATGCTAATGCATGTGTGCCTTTCAGAACTTTCCAAGCTTCAATTAAAAAAGATGCTTCAAGTCCAAATACAACAATAGATTTGGAAAGTATTTTTTATGCAATGTTAACCGGTTATGTGTTAGCCATAGCCTAGTATGACTAAAGATCTTAGTAAAACTTAGTATAAGCCTTAGGTAACCCTCATCCATGATAACAATTATCCTAAATGTTGCAGCATGGGAGCATAACAAATCCTTTCTTATATAGGATTGGCTCCCAGTTGCAAAGGCTCAAAGAAAGCAAATGAATCTTAGCCTTTTGTACTATCATTAATGCTACAGTGCTTGAAAGAGAGGAAATGAAGATTCTTTCTTTTTTAACTTTACATTTATAAGATTTTTGATTATTATCTCTAAAGTCCTAGTGTCAGCGGTGGATGTTATAAGCAGGGACTAAGATTCCTCAATTTGAGTTTCACAAAGGTGGACTTCTAAAAGCACCCAAAGAAACCTGGGACCTTTCATATAAGGTCAAAAGAATAACCTTTTACCCTATTTTGGCACAGATAAATAAAATGATTAAAATTTTATGACCATTCCAAAGTCCAAAGACTGAGAGAACCGATATGCACCTCATCCCTGAAAGACTGGGTAATCATAGTAACAAGCAAGAGCCAGACAACAGAACAATTTCAAGTCTTTAGCAAAACCTAGAGATTGTGCAGAAATTTTGACTCAATGCCAACCTACCTAGTTATATGAGAATGTACCCAAAAAACATGTCCAGATAGATTAAATTTAAGAAGATTATTGAAAGCCTCATATTTGTACGTCAAATTTGATTCATCGCCTAGTGTTAAGATTAAGGGAAATTGCAGCATCAAAAGTTCCAAAAAGTCTAAAACCTTTTATGATAACAAAAGGAACATTGGATTATTAAAATCCTCACACTTGGGTGTCAAAAAAACCTGACTACAAGCCCCATAAAAAAAACATGAATATCTTTTCTTATGCATCAAACTACAGTAATGAAAAAACATGAAATTGAAGCATAAGATTATGGGCAAGAAAGAAAAAGTCGAAACCTTTTTCACTTCAAGCCATCCAGAGTTCTGATCATCCAATTCTCCTCCACTGTTCTCCATCAAAAGACCCAAAATTTATCAAGAATTAGCAAGGGAAAAGCCATCAATTTTGCACAAAATCAGGTAAAATTTCCCAAAATCCCAGATATGAATTGATCTTGGGAATGAGTAGGTTAAAAGGTCGTCAACAGTCAAAGCAAATAATGAGTAAATTAGTTGAAAATCGAAGGTAGGGGCCCAGTTTAGAACAAACCGACAGCTGGGACTGAAACAGAACAATGTATATAGAGAGATAGATATAGAGAGAGATTGAGAAAGAGAGAGAGAATAAAGTGAAAATTGAAATGGGTTTTGGTCGAGAGAAATAGCAACGCTGGGTATTGGGTTGTGTCTTGGGTTTTGTAGGGTAAGTGAATGTAGGGACGATTTGGCGCATTTTATACATACTGTTGAAAAAGAACAACGAAGAAGAAGATGGTGACGTGGTCGTATCACAATATTGTCCCTATTGTTCTTTCTTAATGACGGATTTGTCCAAATTCACGAAATGACCATTTTGATCATAATGATTAATGATGATATCATCGGATTGGATTTCCAAAATCTTCTCTCCCTTTTATTCTCTGCATTTTATTGTTTATGGAATAACCCTACTTCATGCATAGGCTTGAATCTTCTCGCTCGTAGTAATATTTAAGTGATAAAAATTTCTTATTTAAATATTTTTTTTAATTTAATATTTAAATTTTTATTAATATATATTTTTTAATTTTTTTTAATTTTTATATAATTAAAATATAAAAATCTCACTCATACAAAATGTAACACTCCCGAACACACACGACAAAATAAGTGGAGAGAGAGAGAGAGAGAGAGAGAGAGAGAGAGAGAGAGTTGTAACCAGCTGCACACAGCCACAACTATCAAGAAACTCAACACAAAGGACAGACTCGACACGGTGGCTTATCATAGTTTTAGCAACTTCTCTTATTCTTCCTCTCGACCCACTTGCACTTGCAGTCCCTTCTCTCCCTCTTGGCTACATTGTTCAAAGACATCTTATATTGAGCAGCTCCAAAAGGGTGTAAGCTAGCTATAGGAATGACACGAGAAAGGAAGGTAAGAATTGAATTCACTTGCTTAAAATGATAGAAGTTGGTAGTCTGCAGACCATTATCACTTATTCCACAATGGTTTTTGTATTAAAGTTTTTCCTGAGGTTTGGTTCCACAATAATTTTCCAAATTGACCTATTTAGGAACTCTGTCGAAGGAAGGAATTTGGGGAATGAAGCAAGTTCTACTGGTCTTGAACTTGTGATAATTAGTTTTTGCCCAAGGTGGTGCATGGAAGCATTCTTATCGGCCTTTTGTTTCTGAATATGTAGCTTGTTGTCATGCGTTTATGTCCCATCTTATGTTGTTGAATGGCTTGGATGATATGTTGGAAGACAAAACAAAAATAATATATTAAAAAGAACAAAACATGCAAAATTGAACCTTTCATTCTTTCATAGTCTTAATAACATTGTTGGGACTGAAATTCCTTTTTCAGGGATCTATCTCAAAAAATACAAAGTAAATTAAAACAATTTATAGAGTGCTTAAGTTTGTTCAAATCATTACATTAGGTCAACGCATACTTAACTTGTCTAAAACCCGAATTATAATTATAAATTAAATTATTCAGATCGACCAAATATCGAACACCGCTTTAGAGCAAGCTATTACCCTATTTTTGTCACTAAGTGATTTATAACACATTTTTCATTTATACCAAATTTTAAATTTTAATTGCCCGAGTCAACTACTTTTCAAATTTTCATCAAAATTTATTTTTCTAGCTATTAACTTTAACAGACATAAAAAATGCTAATGGAAAATAATAATATTTGGTCTCCAAGGTACACAAACCCCCTCCCCTAATTTGGTAATTTCAGATTTAAATTTTTATACAATAAAAAATAATAATATTAATATTTAATTCATACCTAAAAGATTATTCTAGAAAAATTTATTTATATTCGAGTATTTTACCCCTAACAAAGAGGTCTACCTAAGTAGAAATTTAGACATGGTTCAAACAAAATATGGAACATCTGAGATTGTAATTTGCAGATAGTCATTCACACGTGTAAACACACGAAGAGAAAAAAGGAATAAAAACTTCTAAATTTTTACTTTTTCTTAATTTTTTTTTTAAATCGAGCACAGTTTCCTTTAAAAAATGATTAATTCTACCGCTCGGAGTTCATAAAACAACCAAAACCAGTAACACTTGTACACAATTCATAGCCTAACATATTAGGATTTTCCCGAGGTGCCAATTAATCTATCATCAACCATAAATCAAGAGTAAGATCATCAAATCTTCATCATTAGGGTTTCAAGCTTTGATTTTTTGTTTTTTAATCCCTAGACTTAATCCACTACTAAGTATCCAGAGTTCTATTTTAACTAATCTTAATCTAGCTGTTGTCGGGTTCCAATCTGAAAGAAACTCTCCCAATATTGTTTTTGTTATTATCAAAACTCGAATCCCGATTTTTAATATGAAATATATGTATCATTTTCACTATACCAACGAAACATTGGTCGTTTCAAGCTTTGATATGAACATCTAGCAGTGTTGTGAAGCCCCCAGGCCCAAAACCATTAAATAAAAGTAAATAAACTTTACATATTCCATCACAAGTATAAAAATGGCATTGAGCCATGTAGATCATATCATAGGTATCATAGGAAAATGAAGTAACAACAAAATGTCAACTGTACAGCTAAGCACACGAATTACACTCGCTCCCCTTGTAGTCCACCTAAACTATTCAATGTCCCACACTCTAGGTTCGTAGGAGCTAACATATTTAAGAAAAATGGTGAACAACCCACCGCTATGTAAGCATCAATTTTCAAAGCATTCATATTTCAGACATATGACATAAAGTAGTTACATTTTTTTCTTTTTTGGTTTTCGTGATGGGTCTATATAATATAATTTTTATTTTTTTTTTCGATTTGAAACCTCATATTTAATTAAATTATTTAACATTCCATTTTATTACACCGACCATCCTTAATATAAAGTATTTAATTATATGTATAACATAATTCGTGTATTATATCATAACAAATGGGCATCACAAGGCAATAATATCAATATAAACAATAGTAAATAATAATAATGGGAAGGATATCAATTGGGTTCTCAGCCATTGATTGTTTACTAATTTGTCTTGCTTTGCTTTGCATTACTTTGTTTTCTTTGCTAGCTTACATGTCTAGCATGGCTTTTTTTTATTTTCTTTTTTTGCTTTCATATCCTTATTAGTATTTGTATCAAAAATAAGAACCAGAATTGGAAAAGGATAGGTTAAACTCCTATACCACTAAAGTTAATTCCCACGACTATCCTCCGGAAGAGAAGCGAATATTTAAAATAACTTTCATAATATATATATATATATATATGTATGTATTTATGTATGTATATGTATATGTATTTATATTTATTTGTTTTTCATATCAGTATTTGAAAATACATTCTGATTAATTTAGTTCGATTGTTTGAAGAGATTTCATTTAGAGAACGGCTCTTCTCTTTTTTATTCTCAAATTTTAAAATTTAAATTTAATTAAAAAATCTAATTATATTTATGTAATTCTTTACTTTACTTTCATTTCTTTGCATCTGACTAAGTACGACAAATTCGACATATGTTAACTTTTCGCATGTGATTGCACGACTCACATCTCTTGGAGTTCCATTTGATAGCTCGATTGCCCTTTTTCTCCATACTTTGAAACTTGTTGTCATGGTTAATATCAAGTAGAACTTCTATCATTACATTATAACATAACTTTTTATGGAAATAAATATATAAAGAATAATAATATTAACGAATTTGAACAATGGTTTATTATTATTTTTTTACATAGAGTCATAAAAATTATAAAAATATACGTGTACGTAAAAATTCGAATATTAGATTTTGAAAATACATCTGAATAATAATTTTTTACCACTCGAATGTTTCTATAAGGACCGGGCAATAGTTTATTAGGCTTGACACAGACGTTGATATCGTGAACTTAATTGTTTCCAAATTACTTATGCTGCAATTATTTTAGGTTAATTGTTTTGTTTAGCTTTTTCCATTTGAAGATATATATATATATATATATATATATATATACTTTATGCATTTTTTATTAATTTTCATCATAATTATATAGTAATATAGAAAATGATATTTACTAATGCAATTATTCTTTTACATATAATTAAAATGTGTATCAACTGACAATCAATTTAGTGAATAAATGTATTATATTTCTTAATTAAATTTTAGATTCAAAATTTGAGAATAGAAAAAATTATATTATGAGAAATCTCTCTGAATTGGGTCAGACAACTTTTGAATGAATTAATCAAAATAGAATTTTGTATATGGTTGCTTATTAAAAACAATGTACAACTAAAAAGTGTAGGCTATTTCGTTGAGTCGTGTATAGACTACGGAAGAGTTTTATTTTTTCAAATTTAATTTGAGTAAAATCGAATTTAATCAAATCAAATATGGATATGGGTATCGATAGTTTGTTAAAAAACAAAAAAACAAAAAAAAAAGCACAAGAAAGAAAGTTCAACAGGATATAATATAATAATATAGTTAATGATAATTGTTAGAGACAAAATCATATTCGTGTAGACGGTGACACGTCAACTACAGTTCAATTCTTTGTCTATGCCGATTCATGGATGTAACAGTTGAAGACTAAGATAAGGTTAAATGTCATGTTCAAGTCCCGGCTGCCCCATCTCTACCATATAGCCTCTCATTCATTATCAACAAAAAGACAAAGAAACGAGTAGCTAATAAAAAATGATAAGAGCAAAATTTTAGCCTCTCATTTGGGAGGATGTGATTAGCTAAGATATTGCAGAGGGATTTACGACCAAACTAAACAAAAATTTGGAAGTTTACTTCCAGATGATGACGACAACGACGATGATAAATTTTTTGATAATTATTATTGGTATTTAAAATTATATTCTAATTAATTTGGTTCTAATATTTACAGGGACCTTATTGGAGAGTGACTCTCCAAACGTAATATTTTTCATTCTTAAATTTTGAATAGGAAATTTGATTAAAAGGTCAACTACTCCATCCTTTTAGACGAACTATTTATTGGTATAATAATAATAACAATAATAAAACATTTTGAGAAAATAAAATTCAGGAAGGTAAGCTTTTTTATAAAAAGGAAAAAAGAAAAAATAATTATCACAATGTGTTAATTTGTGATCTTTTTTGTTTACAAAGTGTAATTGTTTGGAAAATGGATTTTTAAAAATTGTGGGAACTCATTTTCTAGAACTCTAGATCAATTTCTCTATGATTGAAAATATTTTTTGTCGAAAAATTATTTTAGTTGTCGAATGGAAAATAATAAAAATAAATAAAGTTTTTAGTAATTATTTTCCAACAAAAAAATGGCATTATAAATGTAAATACTTTTTAATTTGATTATTAAGTAACCTATGAGGAGAGAGATAAGAATATATAAAGATTCGAAGAATAATTTTTTAAAAAATATAAATAATTTTATACTTTTTCTTTTGGCCTGACTTTATACTTATCTTACTAAAGTAAAGTATTCACATTAATAAAGAATACTGTCATTGGAATCTCTGATTTTCTTCTTCTTTTTTTTTTTTTTTATTTTAGATGATGTGTGAGGTATGGTTTGGCCTGGCCAAATTTTTTTAATGGGCTTCTTTTTTTATTGAGTTTTTTTTTTTTTTTTTTTAAAGTATTATACTTATATCATACCCTATTATATATAGCAACCAAGTTTGTTTGAAAAAGTTGAATTTTGTCCAAATTGGTATTTTCATTTATTTTCTATTAAAATTAGCATTTTTATTTTAATCCTTTTACAATTTTTCCATTGAGCTATGAAATTTTAGTTTTTTTTTTCCTTAATGGAGAGCTAGCTTTTATTGTCATGCATGACCCATGTTACTAAAATAGAAGTAATATAAAGAAGGATCAATATGAAAATAGTAAAAACTAAAAGCAAATTGCAAAAAGTTTTTTAAAAAAGAAAAAACTAAAAGAGGAAGTGTTGAATTTTCTCTCTATAGTTTATCAATACAACTAAGTTGGTCCGGTGATTAGATACTAATATTCTTAAATAATGTCTCGAGTTTCAATTTTATGTATGATAAAAATAGGTGTCGGGAGATATTTATTTCTTAAACGTTCTAACCAATTTAAATCGATTTTAATCAGATTTAATATAATTATCGATAGTAAACATACGACCAAAAACAATTATCGTCGATAGCTTCTTAAGGTTGAAATTGGGTGTTTAACTCAAGTGCCTTGTAACTTTTAAGTGGACGGATTCTAATGCATTTTATTTATGAGAATGATTCATTTTAATTTTTGAGGGATATTGAGTATTCTAAAAATTTAGGAAGTTGGCTAAAGGCAAAATTAAAATTCAATATTATCCTTGTAATAATTGTGTTTTTAGTGTGATTATAGACATTGGTTTTTTATAGGATTGCAAAAAATAAAATTAATTTGCTAAAATTTTTAAATTTAACCGAAGAAATTATAACTGTTAAAGTGTAGTAAATTCATTTTTATAGAATTATGAACCAAATGACTAATTTTGCCAAAACTAATAATCTAAGAAGGTATTATTAAAGTTAAACGTTTAGGGGTAATTAGCAATAACTCAAATAATTTTGCATATATTTTCTATATTAAAAAAAAATCTAATGGAAAAAAGGGGGGATTTGGTTGGTGGCTGGGCTGCTATTAACCAGTTATAGCCTGTCGGCTGATCCTAGATTGGGATTTGGTCATCCTTAAACCATAGTAAGGTCAATAAGACATTCTACATAGAAATCTTAAAAAAAAAAAAAAACACCCATGGTCCAATTCTTGGGAGTGAGTAAGATTTGGTAAGGGGATCACTTTAAGCTTAAGATAACGATAAAGCTATCAATAAGATAACCAACTCATCCGTCAGAAAGGGCAAAAAAAATTTTTTTTTTTTGTTTGTTTTCTCTCTTCGAAAACAAAGTTGTTACTGTTGGAAACCTAACGCCTGAAAAAGGCGAAGAAGGAACCTCATCAAAAACCGACAATGAGGAAAACCCATTTCACCCGATTCAATTTTACTGTGATTGGTTGGTGTAGAAGTTCAAGATGTGCATGATTGTGCTAGAAAACATTATTGTCTTTTAGCTAAGGTACAGCACATGCCGGTTGTGGTTACTCTGAGAAGGTGTTGCTTTCAAAATTGAGGTTCCTTTCGCTTCTATTATTATGTATTTGTATCATATACGGTATGATTAGGCCTTTTTGTGCTTAATCGGTTGAATTTGGAAAAGGGTATCTCCAGATTTTATTTCCTCAAGCTTTTCAGACACTGTAGTTAATAGTAAGTGATAGGCCTTCCTTTGTTTCTTTAATCATTGTTTCTTATCCTAATCTGTTTAGAGATTTTAAGTTCTTCCGTTTGTTTCAGTCATTCTGGATTTGTATCATATCTGGTATGATTTGGCTTTTTAGTGCTCATTGGTTGAATTTTGTTAATGGGTGGTTTTAGATTTGTTTCTTGAAACTTTTCATACTCTATAATAAGTGATAAGCAAATTCTTTCTTTTTCTTCTTTTTCCATTTTTTTCCCCTTACAAATTTTAAGTTGTTCCATTTATTTTAGTCATTTTTGCCAGGTTTTTGAAGCAACAGAAAATGTAGCTCTTGCATAAATGTAATTGCTTTTTATTTTCTTCATTATTCCTTATATATTATCTTTATGCAAATTTTTTCTCTTGTTCATGGAAATCAATTACTATGTCGGTGGAATTCTCTAACTTTTTGTTTTTCTTGTATGGTTTGATGTCTTATTGGATCTTGTTTGGATGCGAATGAAGTGACTGACTTCTTCCAGATTTAGGGGAAATGCTTTTGTTTATCTGCAAATGGATTGATTTTATTTCTTTGCATCAATTTTTATTTTGCAGTTAATCTGAATGAACTGAGTGTTCTTGAAGCTGTTGTTTTGATCAAATATGGGATTCTACATCTCACTCTTTCTCTTAGTAGCTTCTCTCCCTTCTCTCTTTGCTCAAGATGCTGCAGACACAACAGTTGTAGTCAATGGCGCTGCTACAATTGCGGAAACTGATGATAATTTCATATGTGCGACTATTGATTGGTGGCCTCATGATAAGTGTAACTACAACCAGTGTCCTTGGGGATATACATCGGCTATAAATCTGGTTAGATTTTCCTTTTTGCATATGATGGCTGCTGGGTATTATGAAAACTTTGTTTAGTTTCAGCAAAGGGTTGCTAATGATGTGTTTTCTGTTTGCAGGATTTGTCTCATCCTTTTCTTGCTAACGCAGTCCAAGGTTTGTATATATTGATATCCAAATTTGCCTATTCTCATGTGCTTTCTTTTCCTTCTTTTCATCCTCCCCTGTATTCGTGGGTCTGTCTATGCTCTTTTATGAGCTTTCTGTGTATGTATATATGTGTATCTATTATTATTGAAAATCACTGGTTTGTTCTTTCTGCTGAAGGTAGCTTTCAAGCATCTGAGAATAAGAATTGGGGGCTCTTTGCAAGACCAAGTACTATATGATGTAGGGAATTTAAAAATTCCTTGCCATCCTTTTCAAAAGGACAAGGGTGGGTTGTTTGGATTTTCACATGGATGCTTGCATATGGACCGGTGGGATTCCCTGAACCAATTCTTCAGTAAGACAGGGTAGCCTAAAAACTCACTCCTGATTTTCATTTTTAATATTAAGTTGCTCAATTTATAAGTTCCATTGATGCTTCAGCCTGTGTTATGCTGGACATGGTAACTTTTTGCTGTATGATATTTAGCTGAGAGTGTCAAGGAATCAACTTTATTTAATTTTAAAACAGTCTTGCTTTCCTCTGGCTGGCATAAGAAGAGTGTAAGTCATTTGTGTTGCATTAATTTCATTCTCCGTCTTGTATTTCCAGTGCAATTGTGACATTTGGCTTGAATGCCCTACATGGGAGACATCGAATAGGAAATGGTCCTTGGGGAGGAGATTGGGACTCGGGTAATGCTCGCGATCTCATGGAGTACACCATCTCCAAAGGATACCAGATAGACTCATGGGAATTAGGTACTATAAAGCAGAAAAATTATATTATTTATTTGAAAGTTGCCAAGTGTCTCTGATCCATACAATGGCAATCATTATGCAGGTAACGAATTGAGCGGAAGCGGGGTTGGTGCACGGGTTGAAGCTGACCAATATGGGAAGGATCTAGTCAGATTGAAAGATATCATCAATGAGTTGTACAAGAAGTTTGACAATAAGCCTTCACTCCTAGCACCTGGAGGTTTTTACGAACAGGACTGGTATACCAAGCTTCTTCAGGCTTCTGGGTCCAGCATCCTCAATGTCATGACACACCATATATACAATCTTGGTGCAGGTAATCAATCCAAAACTTCAAAAAGAAAAGAGAGAAAATTTCTCGTGATTTACAGCATAGTAGTGTGACATGGAAAAAACTCAATGCTAAACTTGTGATGGTCTTATGTTCAAAAACCTGCTTCAATATATTAAACGACTGCTCAACCTTTCTATTGTTGAATTATGACTCTTTGTATAAGCAAACTATATGCAACACGCATCTGTACTGCTTGTAACAGGCACACAAGATTCTTGTTCTTGCCTTTGAATAGTTAGATTATGCCATCTTTGAGTGAAATACACATTTGTTAATGACACTGTTTGCCATACCCATGATGTTTGTGGCTTCCAATAGATCATTTTATGAGAATTTAACCCGGAGCTGTTTCACATGACTTCAGGTGATGACCCTGATCTTGTAAACAAAATATTGGATCCTAATCACTTGAGTCAAATAACACAGACATTCAGCGACCTGAAACTAACCCTCGAATCTCATGGTCCTTGGGCTTCTGCTTGGGTTGGAGAATCAGGAGGAGCCTACAACAGTGGCGGCCGTCTTGTGTCCGATACCTTTGTCAACAGCTTCTGGTAATCATGTCTAGCTTTAATCATCTCTTCTTTCAGTTACAAGTTTTTCTCCATCTAGTTGAGTATGACAGCCCCCTCTTCTATGATCAGCAACTCTGGAGATACTTACTATCTACAAACTGTAGGTACTTAGATCAGCTTGGAAT
Source organism: Dillenia suffruticosa (assembly GCA_033439265.1). NCBI lineage: Eukaryota > Viridiplantae > Streptophyta > Magnoliopsida > Dilleniales > Dilleniaceae > Dillenia > Dillenia suffruticosa. The sequence goes on from JAVTVX010000009.1 coordinate 4,662,143, forward strand.
GTCTTCTAAGTATGGCACCAAAGTCTATTGCAGACAGACTCTCATTGGTGGGAACTACGGCCTCCTCAACACCACCACGTTTGTCCCCAATCCTGATTACTACAGGCAAGAACGTTAATATTTCTTTAAATTATCGCTATATAATGTAACTTGTCCATTTCGACTTTGCTCCGGAATTGATATTTGTTTTTTCTTTTCAATGTTTGTCTCTATCAGTGCACTTCTTTGGCACCGGCTTATGGGAAAAGGTGTTTTTTTAGTTGAGAGTGACTCATCGTCATTCTTACGTCTATACGCTCATTGTACCAAAGGAAGGGTAAGGTCTCAACTGGACATTTATTTGAAATTAGCTATTAATCTGACAAAAGGATCTTTATGTAATCATTTAGGCCTCTTCCATTCTAATCTGTGGCTGATGTTTCTTGACAGGAAGGTGTTACTTTGCTGCTTATCAACTTGAGCAAACAGACAGAATTCAGAATAAATGTTAAGAATAGCATGAATATCAACATGCCAATGGAAGGTGACATTATATACAAAGGAAGCTCTCTTATGAATGGTATGAAGAGGGCTGTTTCATGGGTCGGAAGCCAGGCCTCAGATGGACCACTATACAGGGAAGAGTACCATCTAACACCAAAGGATGGATACATCCGAAGTCAAACCATGGTGCTCAACGGAAAGCTCTTGGAGGTCACTGACAATGGTGAAATTCCCACCCTAGAACCACAACTTGTTAATGTGAATTCTCCTATATCCATCGCTCCATTGTCCATAGCCTTCGTTGTAATGCCACACTTTGATGCTCCGGCATGTAACTAACTCCTTGCCTGCATCCCCTATCAAGCCCTTTCGCACTATCTATGGAGAGGCCTGATTCCATGTTCAAGTGTAACTGTGTATTTATAGCTTCTGCAGAAGTAAGAGGCAATCTGTAATCCCTTATTTTGTGGAATAATATCTTACAAAATATCAGCATTCTATCCACTGGTTTCAGAATTCCATCTTGACAATTTGTGGGTATGATCCCATTTAACAGCACAAGAGTGTTTCATGTCTCCATTTTTTGGTGTCAGATGGTGCACTTCCTCTGCTGCCCACCTTGAGCTGTAGGGCGCACCTGCCCCCACAAACCTTGAAATGTTGAACGGTGTACAACTTTTTTTTGACATATAACTCTAATTATTGACTTCACACTAGGCTAAACTGGACTTATCCACCCTTTTTTCTTTTTTTTTTGGTTAAGACTTATCCACCCTATAATTATTCATAAGACATGCTAGAACATAATGTTGCTTCTATTCAATTTACCAATTTTTGTCACAAAATGATTTTAAGAGCTTAAAATTTTTAACAAATAACAGCCTTCGCCATGAAGCTAAGATGGAGAAATTGCATAGAACAGCTCAACTCACCAATATGAGCACCATCAGGCATTGCTTCAAGCTTTGTTGCAAGGAAGGTTTGCCAAGTGCCTATGGTTTTTCATATATTGGCATTAGCATATGGTTTTAGAACTTTTGATATGCAGTCTTCTACAACCATTTGCATCAAATGACATTCCAATTTATTTTACCTTTTCAGATCTTTCTCTAAACCAGCAATAAGTACATATATGCTCATTGATTGCATCGTATCGAATATACCGTAAGGAGTAAATTGCAAAAGACAGGAGTAAATAGCGAAAGACAGAAATAATTTTCAAGACCTATCTCTCTTTTTTTTTTTATGAAATAATCAATTTATTTATTTCGATTAATCTAAATCAAACTAAATGTCAAGTCCATTAAAGAGCGAGCTTTTCCAACGTCTATTTTTTTTTTTAATTTTGAAAACTCAAATTTGAGAATTTAATTAAGAAAATTTAATATCGAGCAGTATAACAGTGTTGGTGTTTAAGACCCTATAACCCCATTATGTCATAATAGAGCATACGATGACTCCGGTAATTATTCATAATTTAACCAAAAATAAATACATATTCATTAGAAGAAAAAAAATAAGACAACCAGAATGCTTCTTTTATCGTAACAACTTGAGACATCGGAGTCTGCTATTTAAGAGCTGGTTTGATAGGGTTTTTTTTCTCTATATTCTCCTTTTGAGGAAAAACATAACTTAATATATTTTGAAATAAAATTAAAAGTTGTTTGGAATAATTGGATGAGAGATAGAGAGATAAGATCCAAATTTAGATATATTTAAAATATTTAAAATTTTAAATTTAAATAAAATCCCAAAATTAAGTGATATGGATATATTTAAAATTTCTCATCATTCAAATAAGAATATAAATAAAATAAAATAAAAAATGTGATTCTAAAAAAACTTGCGTATGAAAAAAAAAAAGAGAAAAAAAAAGCTTCTCTTGGGAACTTCTTTCTTAAACCTCTTTTCTCTATTTTTCTTTAAAAAAATTATTTTTAAGGAAAAGAATTGTTTGGTAAGACTTTTTCTTATAAGAAACTAAGAAGTTGAAAAAAAAAAAAAACCCTATCAAACGGACACTAAGAATAACCCTTCACATCTCCCGGCATTTGACGGCTAAAATTACATTAGACATGGGAACTATGATAAAAAGGAGATAATGGGATCGAGGCCGAATCTCAACCTAAATTTTACGATTAAAAAGCATTTTTATATATATAAATTAGAAATTAGTGCATGAATTTGAGAATTATAAATTGAGTTTTAGCCATAGTTATCAGACTCGATCAGTAAATCAATCACTTTAAAATAATTATGGTTCGGATCATAGGTTTGATGGCTGTTTTTCTATTATTTTAAAATATAAAAAATATATATATAATTATATTATTAAGGATAAAATATTAATATAAATATTTAATAAAAGGTAATATGACAATTACATTTCGATCTGATGCATGAACCGAACTTTATTTCTTATGGCTCAAGGATTGATCGGTTTGACCGATAGATTGATGTGAGTCTGGTAACTATGGTCTATGATATATGAAAAACTTATTTTCGAAATATTTATCATTTTTGAAATGTTTCATATGTTAAATTAATTAATATTTATATAAAATTATTTATATTATTTATATTTATATATTTTTCATATTTAATGAATTATTTATTTATTAATTATAGTTTTTATTTTTATATTATTTTTCTTATAATTAATAATTATATATTTAATTATTTTAGATTTTTATTATAAAATATGATTGTTCTATTATTTTCATAAAATAATTAACATTTATATAAAAATCCTTATAGTTTTTATATTTACGCATTTGTTCATATTTTCATTTTCTATATATTTATAAAGCGTATTTTCCCGTATTATTTCGTATCCATTTCCGTTTCTCCGTCTCTATTTCCATACAACATAGAATATGGTTTTAAGTGATTTTTAAGATAATATCAAAGTTACTAATAAGTATGAGAAAATAAAATGATATATGAGGTAATATACAAACTATGATTATGGAGTGAAAAAGTGAATGAGAGCTTTTTTTTTTTTTTTTGGTGCCCTTGGACTTGGTCCACCATTCAGTGTCCGGACCTTTGTCCCGATTAATTCAGATCGATTCGACTGAGATTCCTTTTAGAGGTAGCGGTCTCCCAACTAATCCGATGAATCAGAGTATTTTAACATATTCACATATTTACCTACTTTGAATTTCCCAATCATACCATTAGTAGTTCCTTAGAAGACAATCTGCAATTGGAATTTAACAAAGATATTACAGATAATCTATGCCAATAAATAGAACTAAAAAAAAAAGAAAGTATTTCCATAACGAAAGAATAATCGACAAGTTGAACCGTATCAAGTAAACAATTTTAGAGAGAGAAAAAAAATTGATGAAAAGATTAAATGTGAAAAATATTACAAGGAAATCGGAGAAAATCCTAATTGGCCGATCGAAAGATAAATAAATATATTTTATTGTATGTTTATATATATAAATTAATGGCGTTCGATAATTACGTTATATCTGATTAAATTCAATACAAATCAGATTAGACAGTTAATGATAAAACTCTTTTATTTTATTGTATATTAATAATAATAATTTTGATATTGTTGCATAAATAAAGGTCATTTTGTAAATGGGTAATGTATCATATCAATCATATCTAAATACATCAAGCAATTAAATTTTATTTAATTTTTTATATCAATTAAAAAAATACAGCATGGGAGACTATTTTAGTCAATATTTGTAATTGAACCAAAAAAAAAAGATATTAATTAGAACAAAAAAACTATCAAAATAAAATGATAATCAAAATGCTCCTTACGGGGAAGCAACCTTGGAGTAATTCTAAAGTCCATATGTTGGTATGATCCCATTGAACAACACAAGGTTGCTCCATTTTTTTTTTCCTTTTTCCTTCTTTTTATTTTGTGTGTGTTAACGGTACTCTTCCCTTCACCAACTGCCCTAAGCTTTAGGGTGCCCCAACCTGACATGCAAAAAACCCATCGAACTAACGTGGATTAACTCAATTAAATGTGAATTTGAATTTCCTTAAACATAATTGAGATTCGACTCCCGTCGAGAGTATTGGACCTTCATATATATGGAGCGTTCCCCGTTGGGTGACCCGTCCACTGAAACGGAGCCAATACAACGATCGGTCCGGAATAGTCGGAGTGAAATTTCGGATATCGAATGGTATCCAAGATATGGTATCAAAAACAAAACCCATCGAAATATTGAATGATGGATTATCGATATTTTGTAATCATGTTAAATCGATAAAATATAGTTTAAGTAGGGGTGAACTTTTAAAAAATAAAACTCTTTCAATATATGTTTTTATCATACACAAGATTTGAATTCAAAACCTTGCATCGGGAATACTAGTACCGATCACTAAAACTACCATATCTTGGTATAATAATAATTAATAATGAAAATAAAAAACTTTGGTAATTGGCTATCACAAAGAGTATTGGTGTGGTATGGGCCACATTCTAGTAGGCCCATTGAATGGGGCTAAGTTGGTCAGGGCCTACTATCTCATTGGGCCAGGCCCAGGACTATATACATTGACCGAAATAATTTTTATCTTATTTTTGGGAAATTGGTAATTTTTGGCTAAGCATAAAAGGGAGAAAATAGAAATAAAATAAAATAAAATCCCACCCTTTCCCCCGCCATCCCATTTCAGGAGAGCAGAGTCCGAAGAGATGCAATTACAGAAAGTTCGATTTCATCGAAGAGATGAAAACAACCAAGCCACCGTCTGCTTCAAAGACTCAAATCCCCACGACCGTCAACATCATACTACTCTCCCCATTCTTAAAATCAGTATGTCTTCTCTCTCTCTCTCTCTCTCTCTCTCTCTCTCTCTCTCTCTCTCTGGGTTTCGTTTGCTACTAATTCTAATGGTGCTTCTTTTTTTTGAATATATATAATATATATTGATGTTTACCTTAATGGGTTTTTCTTGTAAGGTTTATTTGAATGATTGGGGCTTGATTAGGGTCCCAGATGACTCCACAAGTGGGAAATTTGGTGTAGGTGGTTTTGCTTCAAGCGAGTGAGTAATTGAGCTTTAATCTTTCAATTTGCCCTTTTATGTGTTTTTCTTTTTGTTTGGATTTGGGCTTGATTAAACTTAATTCACAATTCCCAATTTTGAAAACTTTTTAACATTTGGTGTGAATGAAACCTAACCTTTTTCTTTGGGAGGAGCTGGGGTGGGGTGGGAGTGTTTGGGCATCAGTTTTATATATTGTTCAATAAAATCAACCCCAGGATGTTATTATTTTATTGCGGTCATTTTCTTCTCTTGATTACCATATGTGACAATTTCCCATATGGCATTTTCTTTCACTTGTTTGTTTGAACTTAATTTAGGTACCTGTGCAATGTAGTCTATGCATTTGTTGTGGTAACAAATCCCCAATCTAGAGCAACTGAGTCTCCACGTGAATTTGGAACAGTAGCAAAATCTGCAGAAGAATTCATGAATTCACCGTTTGCGGTCATTCAGTGTTGCGTTCATTCGTTTATGTCCTTTGGCTGAGATGGCCAGAGAAACCTTTTGTTTGAACCATTGGTGATTGAATCTCCTAAAGAAGGTGGGTGCTCCAGCCACAAAAAAAAAAAAAAAAAAAAAAAAAAAAAAAAAAAATCCCTATACCAGCAAGTTTTGAAGCTAGGACCTCCAGATACCACTTCAAGTGTCTTTCCCAACTGAATTAGAGGGTACTTGAGGACAAAATAGGGTACCTTTAAGAGATGTGCTTGGGATTGGCAAAAATATGAATGATAAACGGTATATGCTACTTGAACGAAACCATGTGGAGATTTTGTTTTGTTTTTGTTTTTGTTTTTTTTTTCCCTTCCTGTTTTATTTTGTTGCTTTTGTCTTTTTTATTCTTTTTTTTGTGGTGGGGGGGGGGGGGAACATGTTATATATATGGATGCATGCTCTAAGAATATTATCCCTTTTATACAAACCTCGGGACCAAAAACCAGAGCTGAACAAGGAGACTATCCTGACTTGGTTAAAATCCACTCAAAAGCAACTAATCTCTGCCTTGGCTTGAGTTGTGACATGTCGGATTAGTTCCTTTTTGCCCAAACCTCACCAAGTCCCAATTCTTATCACAACAAATTTCAATCAGGTCTAATCAATGCTTGAACATGATTGTAGAAATGGGCCTTTTCATTATAGTTATTGTTCCTCACACATCAATTTTTCTCTTTGAAATTAGTTCTATGTCTGGAATGAAGTAAGTATCTAATGTGAATGTGTTTGTTCATGCCATGCTTCGTCTGAGTATTAGTTAGTTCTCATGTGATACAAAAATCAACTTTTTTAATGAACTAACATCAAACTAAACCCATTATCAATAATGCTTCCTTCATTGTATGAGTCACAGTTGCATTTTAGTTAAAGCAGTTGAGGACGACAAAGTTTCTCTTTAACAGATGAGACAACAGCATTGCTGCCAAGATCTCCTCTTGTTGTGATCACTCAAGTGATCTACATTGAAGAAGTTAATAACTCTACCACTGCTAATACCCATGAACTCCAACTTATTGTTGGAGTATGCATGATAAATAGTGGATAATCTGTTAGTTAGCTGATAGTCCACTTGCTTATTCTTTTGAGTATATTGGTGTCTAACGGTGTACATAATTGATATAAAACCTGATTGGGACAAAAGAAGAGCATCTCATAGATGATGAGAAGCTGCAAAACTCTCATTGTCTATCTCTTCAATGTTTGAGTGAATTTGGAATTTAGGATTTTCTGTGAGTGGAAGAAATTTCTCCATGGTCAAAACAAATCTTGAGGAACTTATGGGTACGGTCATGTTATTTGACTCTAATTTCATGTTTGACAAATAGCAGAGTAGTATACACACATCAGCTAGAACATGGTCAAAAACTTCTCCATGGTGAAAACTTCTGGAGAATTTATAGGAAGAGTCATGTCATTTCTTTTGTGCATGAGATGGACATTGCTAGAGTACGTGTACAAATGACCTTACCCCTGTTGCTGGTGTTGTGACCAGAAGTCGGTCTAAGTCCAAGAAAACCAAGAATAAGGAAATAGAGAAAGATGCAGTACAAAGTAAAGTAGCAGATGGAACCTATGACTAGCATTCTTCACTAGAGGAAAGTCCAAAGCAAATGGAAATGAGGACAAGTGGAACTGCTTCAAGGGTGAGTGATGGACCAATAACCAGTCCAAAGATAAAGTAGATGAAGAAAACCCTAAAGGCTTCAGCAGTTAGAAGATCTGCTAGATTGAAGAGTACAAAGGTTTGATCAGCAACAAACGGCAGCAGCAGTTCAAGCTATGTCTACGCAATTAATGCTGCAATTTTTTTTTTTTTTTTTTTTGTGGATAAATATGTTTATTCTTCCTTGCAGGTTGGTGTCTGGGCTACGAATGCAAAATGTTGGCAGGAGACAAAAATGAGTGCTCATTTGTGCAACAAAGTTAATGCTTTCAACCTCATCTTAGATCAAATTTATACAGATATCTTTTGCTTAAACTCAAAGCAACATTCTGCAAAAGCCCTTGTATCTTCTCGTGTACTAGTCATTTGAAGCTTTGCATTCATAACAGAAACATTTCATTTTACTTTTGTTGTACTCACCCCGTTTGTAAAAGATGCCCTAGAATTGAAGGGCTTTATGGTAGTATGCCCTAGATTAACCTTAAATGTGCTCCAAGAGTCCCATGATCTTGTATGGTTTCATGGAAGAAAGAACCCTAGAACAATCGTGCTAAAGATACATTGTGTAGGACAAAGTGTGCTGTAATTGGAGTTTTGCATTTTGCTGAATACATTTAACCTCAGTAAGTAATACAAGTTCATGTCTAATGCATTGCATCCTGAGTCATTGTAATGCAATCATACAAGACAGACCAACAAAAAGAATGAAAAACTTTATGAATTTTAAATCAACTAAAATTACAAAAGTAATCTATGGCCTTTCTTTCTTTCATTCTTTTGGTCGGATTTTGGCCAGAGAACTCACTTACATGCATTGATCTCCAGTAGATTACTTTGTCAAGAGAAAGGATACGAATGAAGGAAATATTAGAGGTATAATCAATCATTGATGGTCTGAGAAAAGAATGCTGCAGAGTTTCAGATGAGGGGGCAAATACTTCCCAGAGCCATTGGCTTGATATTTGTTCCCTAACCTTCAGTTTTCTCTAGTATTGTCTTGTCTTTGGGATTGGAGGAGATAAGGAAACAATAATTAGGAAGGCACCAACAGGACCTCCCCACTACAATCTAGTTTAATCTCCTTGACATGATCAATATAACTTAATTGAGTCATCCTTCTAGAGGTCTGGCTGCCTGCAAATTCTGATTAAAGAAATATATTAGATTTGATAGATAGCACATGCTGCTCAACATTTAATACGGACTTCAAACTAGATATTCTCATCTAACCAGAAGTTAACTATAAATTTTGTTAAATTCAATTCATTTAACCGGATAGGGTCACTTGAATTATCTTTTGAAGAAAAAAAATCAGGACATAAAAAAGAGAAAAGAAACCAGAAAAGAAAACAAACATTAGGACGCACCAAACTCAGAGCTTGTGCTGCGCTACTGCGAAGCTCTTCGCCACACACCTCCATAAGCATTTTCATTAAATATTCTCTTTGCTCTACCTTGAAGTGTTTTTCAAGGCCCTGGGCTAGCATTTCTATCTCTGGCTGCAGAACAGAAATGATAGATCATCAAGCATTTCAATCAAAAGACTAACACACAAAAATGAACATTAGTTGAAACCTCCAAAGGACATAATAAATTTGAAAAGAGAAAAAGAAAAAGAAAAGAAAAAAGGTTTTGAAGAAGCTGTATAAATAGTTTTGGATGACGGTAGGAAAACATCAATAATGAACGGTCAATATGAGTTTTTCATTTAACAAGCCTGAATAGGTTGTTTTCGAGGAGAGAAAGGAATTTGGTCAGATATAAACTAACCTTACCAAATATAAATAGAATGAAAACAATGGTACAGTTGCTCCTGGGATTTTTAGCAGAATATTGGCAATTATGAGAAAATTGTGTATGCTTTTGGTGGCAGTCATACAGTGTAATTGAAAAGGCATATTATCAAATATATCACGTCACAGACAATATCCCATGAACCAAAGCACATACAGAGGATTCATCAGGACGAAATACGTGCAGAATAGAGCATATCTTTGACAGTTCTGCTACTGCTTCTAAATGGTTATTTTGCATTTCCAAAGCCTGAAAATTTGGGAAACAAATTGCAGCGGATCAGTGTAGAAAATCACCAACAAGACTAGAAAATGCACCTTCAAAATTGGAATTGTGTGCCTTTGAGTGCTTGCAAATGAACATGTGAATTTGGAAACAACAGAAAGCTATATTAAATGTCATAGGCATTAATAGAAATATTTTGAACTTCATGCTTCTAGCTTCACATCTATCAACTACATTTTTCAGTTCTCTATTCATCTAAAAAAAAACAAGAGAGACAACTCTTAACCACCTCGTACTTTAAAGATCATCTTTCTACAGTTTAAAAATGTTTATTTAAGTCCCCGATATGGGAAAGGACGAAAATATAGAAAACTGAAAATGGAGAAATATGTATTGGTCAAGTAGGCAATAAATTTTAGACACAGCAAAGTCTAAAACTTTATTGGCTATTGACTTACTTAGCAAGTGCGGACAAGTGGTTTCATTCAAATGCTAAAGCTCTGGAGATGGAATAGATACCCAGGCTTGCAGAAATCTTGATCGCATGCGTGCAGCAACAGCTGCAGATACAATTCTTGCTGCATGAATATTCTCTAGCCCAATATTCTCAGCAAGCCCAGCAAGGAACTGCTGTGGTTCCTCCCCATCAATCTGAATAAAGGTAGAGTGACTATGGCTGTAAAACATAAAAACAGGTCATGGCAATGACAGAAAAGAATTTACAGTAAATAAACCAAAAGAACCGCCACTGGACACTGCAGTTTCCTTTTATTGTTCTTCCTGAAGAAAAAACGGAAGTGGCAAGGTGGGACATGCATACCTAGAGCAGATGTTTAGCACAAATTCAACAGCTGTACGGTATAGGGAATCCCTTTCATAGGACGTGTCAATAACAACCCTAGCCCCAGAAATCCTGCATAATCGACGCAACTGCTCAACCAACAAGAATAGAAACCCCAATAAGTTACATGGATTTTGGAGTTGGATGACGAAACAAGAAAGTAGAACTCCATATGGAGCTTCGAAAGGACAAACCCACATTTGACTTGTTTTTTAGTTCAAAGTTTAAAAAATGGCACTTGCATTATTAAACATTCTTGGCCTGTTCTTTGTGACAGCAGTACTGACTGAAACGATTTGTCAAATAAGAGAATAAGGATGATGAGAATTCTTAGCTGGCAACTGGGATGAGGAGATCTGGGAAGAATTTAACTTCTCATTTGCAGATTACATGCATTTTATCCTTAACCTTTTTGTTATTTTTATAATACTATATTGTGATACAGAAGCAAAGTAGATCTTGAGTTTGAGAGCTTGTGACTTTGTTTTGAGGTGGCAACAAAACTACCACATGTGATCTAACATGATGAAGATTGAAACATGGCTGCAAAACTTGGAATGGATCGAGACACTCGCCTGAACTATATCATCTTCCGTTATGTCCCTCCCGCTCATTTTGTAATCCAGGATTACTGAAAATCGCAGACATCACAGTTGAGAAAAAATAACAGTACATATCTGAGGAAAGCACCATAACACCAATTATTCACAGTCTTAAAAGGAGAAAATCACGCTAATATCACAAACAAGGTATTTCCATTTGCTTGGGCAGTAGCCACAGAACAAGATACCAGTGTGCACGGGAATTTTAATAACCAAAGAATGCTGATAGATAACTCAACAAATGTGACTTTCAAAAAGATTTGCTTGATTTCACTAGTGATATGGAAGCATGAAAGTAACTTCATCTTTGTATTTCTCTGGAAACTAATTTCATCTTTTTTTTTTTGGGAATAAACCACCGAGTAAATCCGGTTCAAACCGGATTAAGCCCTTAAGAGACAAAACTCTCTCAAAACATATTTTTATCATACACAATACCCGAATCCGAGATTTTGCTTAAGAGATACCAGTACCCGGCCACTCGACCAACTAGGCGTGTTCTTCTTTTTTTAATGTGGATTGTCTGAACAAATCAATGGCGTAGAAAATTTTATGAAACAGTGATAGCATAGCACTTCAAATTTGGCTATAATCCTAAGATTCACTCTACAAACCTACATAGTCACTTCATATTTCCCCGGCATACCCAAATTTGTCTAAATGAGGTGCATGCCCGCACCCAAAATACACCTACCGGCGGCACTCATACCTAAGTCCATGTAATAGACCTATCCTAAGATAAATATGAAAAATTCAAACATAAGAAGCATTTTTTATTTTTTTTTTATAATTTTTGCAAGCCAGAATGTGAGATGTGACAGAAACAGACCTCGGATTAACCTGTTAACTTCTCTCTGATGCTCCTCCTGGTTAATTGTCAAAACCGGCTGTGGCAATGAATCAGGCCACCATTTCGGCAGCTTCACTTGCCTCCTATAATCACCGGTCGTTTGGATTGATCCCGAATTTCTCGGCAACCCCAAAGTACCCTTAGGAGGGGACAAAGGATTGCTCAAAACCCTGACATTCAAATAATTATCACTCCTCTTGTTCTTCTTCCTGTGCCCAACTATCACTTCTTTGCCACCTAAACTCCTATCCCTCTTCCAAATAATCCCACTGTAACCAAACCCCAATTGGAAGCCAAGCCCCAACCCTGACCCTAATTCTTTCAAAATCCAAAAAGTAAAAACAGCAACAAAACTCCAAATCACCAAATTGCCAACAAATTCCAATGATGAACGGCGACAAGAGATAATTACCCTCTTATTACGATCAACCGTAACCAAAGTCTGAAAATCCTCGAATGCTTCTCTCCCAGAAAACACAAATTGATCAAATTTTGTACTAGATGAATTGATAATCCTCTGAATTGACATTGAGGCACGATTTCGTAGGGTTTCTATGTCGATAACCGTTTCGAGTTTTGGGTCAGTGATGTTTTTCTTTTTCTTCTTCTTGCGGCTTGAAAATGGAGAAGAAGAACAGAAAGTGAGATGAAAATTTGTGGGGTTATGGTTTTGAAGCCATTTTTGGGTGCAGTTGTTAAAATTTGGTTGAGAAGGGCTGAAAAATGGAGTGATTGCAAGAGATTCCATAGAATTGAAGCAGAGAATAGAAATAAGAATTGTGAGAAGTTGTTAAGGATTTAGGGGAAGGGTTTTGTTTTTATTGATTGAGAAGAAAGGAATTTGTATGGAGGTTGTGGACATGTTTCTTCTCAGTCTCCTCCGTCAGACTTCGATTTTGACAAACGTTCGATCGATGAGACTTCCCACAGAAGATAAAATCAAATTAAATTAGAATTAAAATCAAATTAAAAATTAAAAATATTATATAAAAAGCTAAAGCCAACCCCATATTTGGCCAAGTGTCCTCCTTTAAATTTAAATTTAAATTTTACAAGCCAGACGAGAATAAACACTATTAGGACAAAATCGAAAACTATTTTATCGAATCTTTTTTAATATTTTGGATAATTTATTAAATATTCGATTTGATTTGAAATAAAATTAAATTTTAATTTAATTTATTTAGATAATTATTAGTTTTAATAATTTTTATTTTGATCAAATCTAATTAATCAAATTAATTAAAAATATTATATATTTTTTAAAATAATTTTTATTAATATAAATATTATTATAATATAATAATTGAAATTTAAAAGTGAAATAATATAAATAATTAATAAAAATTCTAAAATAAAAAAAACTTAAAAAGTAAAACTAATATAGTGAAGAGTGCATAATTTCCGATGTTAAGTTCGGACTCTTCCACTCCCAAACTTAAACCCTCACTCCCGCGTCTCCCTCTCATTTTCCATTTCTCTTTGTTACTTTCATGTTTTGATTTCTCCCCCACGCTACTCTCTTACATTGCATCACGACGAATTTTAGAAATAAGGATATTTATTTTAGTTTGAATATTTTCTTTATCTTTTAATTTTTATGAATTTTTCTACTGTCACTTAAAAATCTCTTATAGTCAATTATTTCAATAATTTAATTAATTTGAATAATCAAATCGAATTAATTGCTTTATTTGGTTAATAAATTGTCAATTTTTAAATTATGTGGTTAGATTATAATTATAAAAATTATAAAACCAAATCAAATCAGTTATTCTAATTTTAATTATTTTGATTACAATTTGATTGAATGTTCACCTAGAGTAAGGAATTCCTTGTTTTTAGTTTGAGTATCGAATGAGGACACATGATCGGTAGAGTTAAAAAGAAGAAGAAAGTTAAACACATGATTTTTATACTATCCTCACACTCAAACGTTTCGATTTTCTAACCTACCGAGCTTATCAAACAAATTAAATTAATTTTATGAGCCAAAGAACAAATAATAATAAAAAAATGCATATATCCACCAATGGTATATTGCAACGTTGATAACCCAATGTCTCTCAGGGACAGTTCAAGCGATAGAGTCTCCCTACTTCCATCCTCCTTTCTCTAATTCAAAAGGGTTATCCATTCCATTCTCATGTTTTAATCGATAGTTTAGGTGACCAAATGCTTTCCTTTGAGTCCGCTGTAATATTTTCTTTTATTTTTCTAATTGAGAACTCATTAAACAAAATTGGAACACCATCTTCATAGCTTCCATCACTCACACTAACTATCAATTTTATTTTCACTAATTTCATATCTTAAACTTTAATTTTTTTTAATTTACAAATTTTGCTACGACAAAAAATGAAGTTCTAAATTTTATTAGTACTTAGACTTGAAATCTCATTTTTGCCGGTACTATAAATTAAATTATAATTGAGAATATTTTGACTAATTTATTATATAAATAAAAAAAAGATACAAAATACAATAGGAAGCAAATATTTTCATGTTGGTTATCCTATTAAATCATTATTCAATTGTAAAAAATAATAATTTCATAAATAATATTTTTAGGTGTTCAATTTAGTTCTTTTTAAGACTTTTTTAATAATTTGATGGTATGTTTAAAAATAAAAAATTTATTATCATAAATATCTTATTAATTAAATATTTATTTAAATATGCAAAACAATATGACAATTAATATATTTAAATAGAAAATTTTCACTTATAAACAAGATTTACAAATGTATTACTTCCACATTATTAAGAATAAATTTGAATATGGTTCTAATGTAATATTAATAAAAAATTTTGGATATGACTCTTATATCATGTTAAAAAATAAATTAATATAGCTATGATACTATATTAGAGATAAAAGTAATAATAATATGAAATCTTAATATTATATTATTTTAATAAATTATTACAATAAAATGAGTTTATATAAAAAACTTATTATCACGAATATAGAAATATAATATATAAAAATAAAAACTTTATTAAAATAGCTCTTATATTATCTTTTTTTTGTTTTTACTATCGGTATTCGAGTTTTACTTGATTAATCTGGTTCGAGTACTATGGTGCTCAGTAAGAATTTACTTTCTTAAAACTTTTTTAATTATTGTTAGAATTCAAACTCAAGATTTTAATTAAAAAATAGAATATCCGATTATTCAATTCAAAAAAATTTAATAATGAGATATCACTTTAAATTCATTTGAATGAATATTTTTAAACAAAATATTTACGAAAAAAAAAAGGGATACTGATGTAATTTTAAACATACGTACAAAGGTGTCCGAAAAAGTCAAGATGTAACAAAATATTTATGAATTTTTTATTTTGAAGTTGCATTATGAAATCTTAGATCATTTCAGTTTAACTCTATTTATTATTATTATTTTATTTATAATATATTTAAATAAAAATAAAATATTTTTATTTTCTCAATAAATATTATTACATTAATAAATTTTTTATATAAAAAATCTATTTAATTTCAATTAATTTGAATCTTAATTTTAGTTAACGAAATCTAATGCTTACGACTAATTTGAGTAAATCGTAGAGAGAGAGAGAGAGAGAGAGAGAGAGAGGGGACTGGAATTTTAAAAAAACCCCAGAAATTACATCAATGAGCGTCTTTGGGAGGACCGCTTCTTCTCTCTCTCCAAACCCAGGTAACCCCCCCCCCCTCTTTCTCTCTCTTCGAATTTCTCCTTCAATCACTTGCAGCATACCTGATTCATATTACGTCTGATCGAAACCCTGGAAATTGTTTTTTTTAGACCGTAATGATTGGAGTCAAAAACAATTTATAGGGTTTCTGTGATGTTGTTCTTCTTGCTATGGATTTTAAAATTCTCTATTACATTCAAAATCTCTGGCCTTTTTCTAAACTACTTAGAGTGGACGATTTGAGAGTCTCTGATCAGATATTGAGCAAGCTCTCCATCCCGGAATCGACGAAACGTTTCGTTTTCGCCATTCGGGAACCAGAGTCTCAGTCTGTGATCTATCTTCTTGCTGCTCAGAGCTTATCTGAGAGATCTGCAGTAGATGCTGAACATTTAATTAGGGAAATTAAGCCTGATGCAGTGGTTGCTCAGGTGGGGAATTTGGATGTTAACGAGATTCAATTAGAAAAGAATGACCCTGTTCCTACTTCACCATTTGAAGTAGTTTGGAGGAGTTTTGTGAGTAAATTTAGTAGAGAGAATTATGAGAATTTGGCTGGGAACTATGTTTTGAAAGCGATTTTCGGGACTAGTTTTCATGGGCATTTCTTGGCCGCAAAGGGGGCAGCTGAGGAAGTTGGGTCTTCATTTTTGGTGCTCGAGTCTCCAACTGTGAAGTCAGTTGTAGGGAATGGGAATTCGTCAAATGGATCTGACTTTGGGAATAAGTTTCTGGGTTTGCAACCTAGTAGTTTGGTTCCGGGAAATTTGGGGTCTGTTGTTTCGTCGAGTTCTGCAGTTTTTTGTGTTAGGAATGATGTGCAAAGGGAAATGGTGAGGTCATTGTCTTCGTACATGGCTGCATCAAAGCCTGTTTATTTAAATTCGAGTGATGATTTAGAGGTTCATCCGAGAGGTGATTTCAAGGCCCCACTGTTTGCTCAGTCTGTTTATCCATTGCTTGTTGATCTGCATGATATTTTTATTAATCTACCAACAATTGGAAGGGCTTTGGCATATGCTCAGAAGTTGCTCTATGATGTAAATAGAGGGGAGGCTGTGGATACCAGAGTTTTATCTGAGGTTCATACTTTCCGGATTGCTGTTGAGGGGCTGAGAATAGCTCTCAATAATGCTGGTCGGGTTCCTATGAAGAAAATGGGGAATCCTGAATCAGATATGTATGAGTTTAAGGACCTATCTATTGATGAAAAGTCTCATGCTCTCCTTGCACAGGCAATTCGTAGCCAGGCTCAGAGATTCAAAACTGTTGTGGCAGTGGTGGATGCTGGAAGTATAGGGGCACTCAGGAAATATTGGAACACTGAAATTCCATCTGAGGTCAAGGATGTGTTAGATGAGCTTGTCACAGACTGTGAAAGTGATGGGATAGTTTCAAAAGGCATCTACAAGAGGAGGTTCATAACTGACAAACCGGTTGTGGCAGTTGGGGCTGGAGCAACAGCAGTATTGGGAGCTTCTTCACTCTCCAAATTTGTTCCCTTATCAACAATGACCAAGGTTGTCACCTTTAAAGTTCCTGCTTTATTAAAGATCATTTTGACTCAAACCCAGAAGGCTGTTGCAATTGCTTTTGGCAAGACCTTTGGTCCTGCAAAATTACTAGTCCCAGGATTTACTAGTTCTGGAGCCCAAACAAGTTCTCTCTTGAAGGCGGCCGCTTCTGCCGAAAAAATCCGGGTTGTCACCCATGGTGTTATAGCCTCTGCTGAGAAAACCAGCTTTTCTGCGATGAGGACTGCATTCTACCAAATAATGAGAAATCGACGTGTGCAGCCAATTGGCCTCTTGCCATGGGGTACCTTTGGATGCAGCATTGCCACTTGTGCTGGGTTGCTCCTCTATGGAGATGGGATTGAATGTGCTGTTGAGTCACTACCTGCAGCTCCCTCAATTGCTAGTTTAGGCCGTGGTATTCAAAGTTTGCATCAGGCATCTCAGGAAGTGAGGCAGTCAAGTAGCAGTAAGGTACAAAATTCTATAGAATCTATGATGTACAAGTTAAAGACATTACAGGGTCAACAGAAGTAAGATTTTGAAACCATTCTTCACTTCTTTTTCTCATTAAGGAAAGCATTGCATGTTTGGACTGGGGAAAAATATCTTTCGCTTGTACGAACTGTACAGATACCTCACCATGCTTTCGCATTGAAAATTTTTTCTCCCAAATCAAATTATTTTATTAAAATTAGTTCATATTGATCGAGAACATAGTGTTTTAGTGCTTTCTATGGGTTGAATTATTATGATGTATACTATTACTATTGAGGGATAATGGCAATCTTTATCATTTACAAATTTGAACACCCCCACCCCCAAAAAAAAGAAATAAAACAATGAAGGTTGTTGTCCTGAGTTCTAATCTAGGTACTCGTTCCTCGACTCCTTTTTGCTTCTAATGTTGCTAAAAGCCCTGTTGATCAGGAGAACTTCTGCGGGCTGCTTGGATGTTCTTTGACACGAATCGATCGAATTATAATGGTTGTGCCAGTAGGCTTGTTAAGACTTGCATGTTTGGATTAGGGCTAGAATATCTTCAGTATATGCCATCGTTTGGATAGTTGTCTTTGTTAAAAATTTTCTCCCTAGGATTCATGTGTTGTACATCTTTTAACTGCAATAATGTTTCTTATAAGGAATATATTCTAGTAGTGATCAAGTAATGTGTGGATCTCTAGTTTCATGGTTGTCACCGTTGGTTGTGGATCCAGGAACCTTTGTTCGCAGCATCAACATTTACGCACACATACAATAAAAAATGATAATTTCACTTGTCTAACTTTGATTGCATATTTTAAAGGGTAAATTGTAGTTTGCCTTTTCTATTTTATACCCAAAAGCAAAAAAAATAATATCTTTCCCAAGTTCTTAAGGAAAGAGGGTCTTGAGGCACAGTATATCGTCCCAGCTAATGGCTTTAAAGGGGGTCTCTTGCTATCGTGGAATCCAAATAAGGTTAACCTTTGTGTGTTGCAACACACAAACCAGATGATTCACTGTTTGATTAGGGAAGATGATAAGAATTGGTTCATTGCCTTTGTGTATTGTTAGCTGTACCTTATCTCCAAAGTTGATTGTTGGAATGATCTAGCTAAGATTGCGGAGAACATGAATGAGCCTTGGTTTGTCATGGGCAATTTCAATGATATTGCTGGATTTGAAGAGAAGAGCAAGAGCAATCCTTCGACCTGGAAGAGTTACCAAAGATGCAGAAATTGATGGTCTCAATGCAACTTGCTGGACATTTAGATGGGCAGTCCTAATTTTACCTGGTTTGGTAACGGAAGAGGGTTTAGTTGGCTTCACCAAAAGTTAAACAGGGTTCTTTGTAACTTGGAGGCTAGGATGTCTTTTCCGAAGATGAAGGTCCTTAACCTGACAAAACTTCATGGTGACCATTGCTCTATTTGTCTCAATACTGCCCTGACAGTGGCCCCTAATAGGGATAGAAAGGCCTCAGGTTCAAAACCGCTTGTTTGATGCACCCTAAATTCAATGAAGCTTTTGAAGAAGCTTGGAATGTAGAAGAGGGCCCTCTCGAGGTTACTCTCCATACTGTAGGGGAGGAGATAAAAGTTTGGAATAAGATGGTCTTTGGAAACATTTTTCAACGGAAAAGAGAGCTTGAAGCAAGACTAGGAGGTATTCAAAGAGCTCCCATTTACAAGCACTCAACCTTCTTACAAGAGTTGGAGTGCCATCTGCTAACGGAGCTTCATAAAGTTCTCGAGCAGGAGGAGATATTATGGTTCCAAAAGTTTAAAACAAGCTGGTTTATGAAAGGGGATAGAAACACTAGGGTTTTTCATGCTATTACCAAGATCAGGAGAAGTGCTAACAGGATAGCTGCATTAAAGATCAACGGGGTGTGGGTTTTGAATCAGGAAGAGCTAAAAAGTCATGCTATAAACTACTTTTCAAAGCTGTTTGCCAGCAAAAGTGTCTATGAGCCGAGTAGCAGACTGAATGTGGGAAGAAGAAAAAGCATCAAATTGAATCAAATGATGCTTTGTAGTCACTTTTGTGAAGAGGAAGTTAGAGCTGCGGTTTTCTTGAAGTGTTTTTCAAGGCCTTGGGCTAGCATTTCTATCTCTGGCTGCAGAACAGAAATGATAGATCATCAAGCAGTTCAATCAAAAGACTAACACACAAAAATGAACATTAGTTGAAACCTCCAAAGGACATAATAAATTTGAAAAGAGAAAAAGAAAAGGAAAAGAAAAAAGGTTTTGAAGAAGCTGTATAAATAGTTTTGGATGACGGTAGGAAAACATCAATAATGAACGTTTAATCTGAGTTTTTCATTTAACAAGCCTGAATAGGTTGTTTTCGAGGAGAGAAAGGAGTTTGGTCAGATATAAACTAACCTTACCAAATATAAATAGAATGAAAACAATGGTACAGTTGCTCCTGGGATTTTTAGCAGAATATTGGCAATTATGAGAAAATTGTGTATGCTTTAGGTGGCAGTCATACAGTGTAATTGAAAAGGCTTATTATCAAATATATCACGTCACAGACAATTTCTCATGAACCAAAGCACATACAGAGGATTCATCAGGACGAAATACGTGCAGAATAGAGCATATCTTTGACAGTTCTGCTACTGCTTCTAAATGGTTATTTTGCATTTCCAAAGCCTGAAAATTTGGGAAACAAATTGCAGCGGATCAGTGTAGAAAATCACCAACGAGACTAGAAAATGCACCTTCAAAATTGGAATTGTGTGCCTTCGAGTGCTTGCAATTGAACATGTGAATTTGGAAACAACAGAAAGCTATATTAAATGTCATAGGCATTAATAGAAATATTCTGAACTTCATGCTTCTAGCTTCACATCTACGAACTACATTTTTCATCTCTCTATTCATCTAAAAATAAAACAAGAGAGACAACTCTTAACCACCTCGTACTTAGAGATCATCTTTCTACAGTTTAAAAATGTTTATTTAAGTCCCTCGAGGTTACTCTCCATACTGTAGGGGAGGAGATGAAAGTTTGGAATAAGATGGCCTTTGGAATCATCTTTCAACGGAAAAGAGAGCTTGAAGCAAGACTAGGAGGTATTCAGAGAGCTCCCATTTACAAGCACTCAACCTTCTTACAAAAAAAAAAAAAAAAAAAAAAAAAACCTTCTTACAAGAGTTGGAGTGCCATCTGCTAACGGAGCTTTATAAAGTTCTCGAGCAGGAGGAGATATTATGGTTCCAAAAGTTTAAAATAAGCTGGTTTGTGAAAGGGGATAGAAACACTAGGGTTTTTCATGCTATTACCAAGATCAGGAGAAGTGCTAACAGGATAGCTGCATTAAAGATCAACGGGGTGTGGGTTTCGAATAAGGAAGAGCTAAAAAGTCATGTTATAAACTACTTTTCAAAGCTATTTGCAAGCAAAAGTGTCTGTGAGCCGAGTAGCAGACTGAATGTGGGAAGAAGAAAAGGCATCAAATCGAATCAAATGATGCTTTGTAGTCCCTTTTGTGAAGAGGAAGTTAGAGCTGCGGTTTTCTCTATGAAGGGATGAAAGCGTCGGGTCCAGGCATGATGCAAACTATTTTTTATTAAAAGTTCTGGCCCATTATGAAGGATAAAGTGTATAGGTTTGTAAGTCCTTATCTGATGGCTTCTTTGCCAAAACCCTTTTGATCTTGATCTCTAAGTCTAACAATCTTGAGGAAATCTCTGATTTTGGACCAATCAATCTTTTAAACACCTTTTATAACATTTTGAGTAAGTGTTTGGTTGCTAGACTTAGGCCGCTTCTCAAAAGTATTATCAAGCCCCACCAAAATAGTTTCCTGCCGTAGCTCTTCAGGAAGTGATTTACTCTATAAAGCACTCGAAGAGCTCAAAGCATGATATGATCCTTAAAATTGATCTGAGAAAGGCCTATGACAATGTCAGTTAGGAATATCTAGCCAAGGTTCTCCTAGAGATCAAGGTGCCTATGAAGCTGGTCAAGATCATTATGTTTGCCCTGGCGAATGATGATACTTCTATTGTCTGGAATGGAGAGGTCCTCTCTCTGTTCAAGTCAGCCAAGGACTAAGACAAGGAGACTCTCTTTCTCCGTACCTCTTCCTGTTGGTGATGAAGCGTCTCTTGTGCATGATCCAAGAAAAAGTCTGAAAAGGAGTTTGGAAAGCTGTGAAAGTCACCATAAGGGGACCCTTCATATCTCATCTCTTCCTTGCTGACAATTTAATCATCTTTGCGGAGGCAGATCACCTAAGTCTAGTAACATTTTAAGTTGTCTGAGGTTATTTGAGGAGGAGAGTGGGTTGTAGGTAAACCTGCATAAGTCCAAGCTTTGGATCGACAATAGGGCCCCAAGACATCTTAAAGCCTCTTTGGAGGCTTGTTGCAAGTTCTCCCTCATCGACAACTTAGGAAGATATTTGGGTGTCCTAGTAATACACGATAGAAAAAATAAGAACTTCTACCATCATATTGTTGCGAAGTTGCAAAGCAAACTTAGCAGTTGGAAGTCTAAACTCCTAAGCATGGCGGGTAGAAGAACTCTGATTCAGTCAGTAACAGTTGCTATCCCGCTTTATACATTGCAGTCGGTAGACAAGTTGAATAGAGATTTCCTTTAGGGGGTAATGAGGACAAAAAGAAAGTCTATACGGTCAAATGGCACAAGGTGTGTGCTCATAAAAAAGATGAAGGTTCGGGCATGAGGGAGCTCAACATGGCATTGATGGCCAAACTGGGATAGAAAAATTCTGAATGATGAATGAGCCCTTTGGTGTAAGATTATGCAGCAGAAATACCTTAAAGGTGGTAATCTGCTGGACCACTCTAGAAAATGAAAGTCCTCCGTTGCTTGGAGAGGTATATGCTTCAGAAGGGACTGCCTAAGGAAAGGCATTAAATGGAGATTAGGGGATGGAACAAAGATCAGCCTCTGGCACAATAATTGGGTTGGAGAAGAGAAGTTGGAGAAAGCATTGATTCCCAAAGATTCATGTCATGTGGGAACCAAAGTGTGTTGACTTTTGGGAAGAGAGTGGCTCATGGAAGCTTGAGGAACTGCTAGCTGTGCTGCCCAGTGCTAAAGTTGAAGAAATAAGAGCTGTTATTATCTCAAGAAATAGGCAAAATATGGACTCTCTATTCTGGAAAGCTAAACCGGATCGAATGTTCACAGTAGCCACTGCTTACTGGATCCAAAAAAGTGGCTCTTGGGTGCACCCAAGGGAGAACTCCAATTGGTCTTGGATCTGGAAGATGAAGTGCCCTGAGAAGGCGAAGATGTTTGTGTGGTTGGCTGTGAAGGAAAAGATTCCAACAAAGATGTGCACCCAAGGGAGAACTCCAATTGGTCTTGGATCTCGAAGATGAAATGCCCTGAGAAGGCGAAGATGTTCGTGTGGTTGGCTGCGAAGGAAAAGATTCCAACAAAGATGGAGCTGAAGAAAAGAGGCATCTCAGAGGAATTGATTTGCTTCATCTGCCAGCTTGCAGAAGAAACTGTAGAACATGTTTTAAAAGACTGCAATCACGCTAGAGCTATTTGGAGGAAATTGGCAGGAGACTTTGAGCAGAAAAGTAGCTTCTAGGATGGAAATATGGAGTGGATGAAAGAGGGGGCTAGAGGAAATCATAAGCTGGTATTTGAAGACGAAGGATTGATCTTTCTTCTGATGCTTTGGGCTATCTGGAAGTTCAGGTGTTGTGCTATGTATTAGAAGAAGATGGAACCGCCAGTTTCCATGGTTAATAGAGTGGTCAGCATGGGGAAGATTAGTGTAGAGAAGCTTTCCAGAAACAACGAGTTAAAAGAAGAGCTGAAGATTTGCTGGAAGTGCCCAGAAGAAGGATCCTTCATGCTGAACGTTGATGGTGTGGCTCATTTGGTTAATGGTAGGGCTGGGGCGGGTGGGCTTTTCAGAGATAGTAGTGGTAATTGGGTGCATGGTTCCTGGATGAACATTGGGGTAGCCAAAGGAGACCACGCGGAAATGTGGGGTCTGAAGCAGGGCCTGCTGTTTGCTAAATAAAGGAACTTCACTCCCCTAGTTATAGAGAGTGATTCTCTGAACCTCGTTAGTGCTATCAATAAGGGGTTAGAAGTAATCATCCTTGGAGAATCCTGGTCCAAGATTGCAGAGATCTTATGGATGACTTTGGGGTCACTAAGGTCAGTCATGTTTTCAGTGAAGGCAATTGGTGCGCTGATAAGTTAGCTAAGTTGGGGCAAGGAGCTTCTGCTAGCATCCATGAGAGTTTCACCCCTCCGAGTGAGCCCTTTCCGCTGCTGAATCTAAACATCTCTGGTGTTTCCTGGGTTAGATATCGCATGCACTGCAGTGCTGTTACGTGAGTCCCCCTGTGTAGGGGCTGGTTGCTGTGTTTTGCTTTGTTTGTTCCCCTGCTGTTTCTTTTCTGTTTTGTTTGTTTTTCCTTCTCCTTTCAACCAAAAAAAAAAGGTAGTTTTGGAATAGGGTCCTCCAAAGATAGTCCTCTCGGCATCATTGGTTTGCTTTCGAGGGCACCTTTTGTTCTTATTAATTTTTGGCTAAGCTCTTATATATTTAGCATCTAAAAAAATGTAAAAGAAAGTTGAAAAAAAATAATAAATCAAATAAAAAAGGGAAAAGCTTAGCTCCGACTTTAGACCTCGGCACTTCGAAAAAAATGATGTACCAACGTTCGTCTTTTAATCAGGTCGGCAGTTCGATTTTTTCTAGATACGAAAAAAACAATATTTGGAGACTTGTCCCCCAAAGTGGATCCTATAATGGTCGGTCTAGATTAGTTAGAGCAAAACTCCTGATATTGGGTGGTGGTCAAATCAAGATACCAAAAAAAATAGCACAAGTGATCTGCCATGCCTAGGAATGGGCTTGGGCGTGGGCAGACCTTCTAAACCCTTTTCAATTTTTGCTTAATCAAGTTTTAAACTTTTAGTTACGTCTGGGGTTCTAAAGCATGGTGAAGTTCCAGGCCCAGTCTTATTAGGGCCTAGCTGGGATTGGATATTATTTTCGACTCGGCCTAGAATCTAGGTTGGCTCTAATTTATCAACATGTCTTAGCCCAGTCCAAACTAACCCAAGTCCAAATTTGGCTCATCAACCTTCTGATGAATTATTTTTATTTTTTATTTTTTTTTGGGTATAAAACAAGACTCAAACTTGACACCTTTGCAAAAGAAGGGGATGGTATCATTTGAGCCATAGCTCATTAACAACTTTTGATGAATATTGAACAAACTTATTCTTTGATCTAATGCAATTTGGTTGGTAGGATGTATGGCGGAGAATATTTCTTTTTTTTTTTTTATACCATATCTTGGACACCGTCTGGTATTCAGGGTTTTACCCCGACTAATCCGAACCGATCGCTGTAATGGCTACTTTCGAAAGGCAGGTCTTTCAACGGGGAACATTCCATACACATGAGGGCCGATACTTCCGGCGAGAGTTGAATCTCAATTATGCTTAAGAGTATTCAACCTCACATCCAGTTGAGCCAACCCACGTTAGTGACGGAGAATATTTCACTTGAACATCAAATAGCCCAATCTTTAAAGTAAAGTATTACAATAAATGTGATGTGAATTTAGTGACAAATCACTTTAAACTCAATAGAAATCATTCAAGTGTTTAAAAAATCAATCTTTAAATTGAAATTCACAACTGTTCAAACAAAAATAATAAAACTTTCGGATATTAGTGATCAAGTAAAAAAAATAAAAAAAAAATTGATAAAAATAAAGCATCACAAAATGAAAATTAATGGCGGGGAAATCCATTGAGCTGCAATGAAATTTAATAACAAGAAAGTAAATTTTCTACTAAATGCTAATCATGGACCTTGTTTTCCTCTTTAAATTGTTATTTAGCCTCATATATACCAACCGATAGCAAAGGGAAATATGTAATTAGTGAGTTGAAAACTTTAAATGTACACCAAACCCTTCGGAGAAATAAGCCACACCATTGAGAGTTGTTTTTATGTGTTACCAAGATTATACACACTACTGTAATCATAACACAATACTATAAATAGGAGACTGCCAATTGCTGTTTGAAGGATAGGAGTTCTGGGGTTGCAACATACTATTGGGGGATGACCTTGTTTTGTAGGTTGCCATCTTTACCTAGAATCCATGATTCCAATCATATTATCAAATTACATTTCAAATAAATAACAATGCAAAAAAGAGAGAACGAGCATAATCTAAATAGACAGGATAAACATAATACCAATTCAAGAGCCATATGAGATCAAAAGGGAAGATGATTACTTTTGGGTTTTTTTACCTTCGTCTTAATGCCATTCTCTCTTGGTAAATTGCTACTCTGATCATCGAAATAGGCAAGCATTGAGGAAGTTCCATGATTCCGTTCACCTGCAAAATAAACAGAATGTACCAAATGCAAAGTGATGGAAGTGTAAGAAAGATTTGAACCGTTTGGAACATAGAAGCAACCAAACCTAGTGATGCTTATTTCATTATTCAGGCACAAAGCAAACCTGTTATCAATCCTAATTCTAAACCATCTTTGACCCATGTTTACACTTCAATCAGGCAAATTAAGATTTATGTTGAATCTATGGAGCAAAAAGCCTCCATGAAGGCAAGATACTTAAAAGGAAAACATGAAAGCAAATAGAGCCATTAGTTAAATTACCTTGGAAACGTGCTCTGTCATTTGAAATTTTTAGTGAGACAAGTAACACGTCATGGACACACCATTAATAAATAGAACGTTGATAAATTTTCTTAACAGGCACAGAAGACTCTACCTTACTCCATAACGAATGCACAATACACAGAGCAAGATACTCAAGTCTAGGCTCTTAAAGATTTGGTGTCTCAGTGCCTATCCCCATTCTTCTTGAATTAATCTACCAAACTATCCTTCATAAGATTGATTTATTCTCCCCTAACCGGATAAGGAAGGCGTATCATTCACATCGTTACCATTTTGAGAATATGAAAAGTGTGATTATTCTCATTTTTCATATATGGAAAAATGCCCCACGTGGGCATTAATTCTATCATGACAGGTGTTTGTGACGAAAGTTGCATGGCAAGGTTGTTGTGCCAAGTGATGTACGTTAGATATAGTTTGTAATATATTATGGACATTTATCCCACATTGAAAAATTGAAGAAAATTTAATGGATTTATAACCCATCAAATTTGAAACCATTTGAATTTGGTTGAAATGGTGTATCGGTGAAAAAATAGGATTTTCATTAAATAATCCTTAAAAAATAATTAAATAAATAAATAATTATTTAAAAGATATGGCACTTGGACATTAGAAAATAAGTGTCTATTCGGTTATTTAATTTTATTCAAAAGACACAATTTTGAAAATTAAATAAATTGATATCTTTTGATTAAAATGTCATTTTCTAATAATTAAGTGCTGCCTACTGAATAAATAGTTGGTTTTTTAAATCAAAAATACATATTCATTATGGCCTTTAAATGAAGAGATATCTCATAATTACAATGCTTCATTTTTTATAAATACCCCCTCTCGGGGAACTTTACTTTTGGAATTTTATATCATTGGCAATAAACAAACATTTTGTTTTATGAAAAACTTTATATCGTTTTTGGAAGGAATTTGGGATTTTACTATTTTAAATTTCTATTTCGACTTGTATATTCTGAAGGAATTTATCGTTAACCCAGTCAGTAACATAGTGAGAGCATAGTTTTCTTAAAAACAATAATTATTTTATGTGTAAATCCCTTCATATTTTGCATTTTCGAAGTCCTTCAAATTTCCTAACAACATCGCTATATAGTGTGTATGGAAAATTGTATTGCAAATGTTTTTCTCTAATTATTGTCACTGCAAAAGGTGTTGCAATGTTTTAACAAAAATTAGCCATATTCATTTTGTAGAATTATTTTATTGAAAATATTTAATTTCTTAAAATTATTTTTGTTAATTAATTGTGATTTTTTTTTAAAAAAAAAAATTAACAATTTGAATTCATAACAAAAACCAATTGAAATACCAAAATATATTTCAATATATGTAAATATATAAAATATAAAAATTTCTGTCAAATATATACATAAATTTAAAAATACACAGAGAAAAAAAATATATTTAAATTAATATAATGTTTTAAGACCCATCATAAAGAGTGAATGATTAAACGGAGAGAAAAATGTATCCAAATAAATTTTTATCAGATAAGGGAATGATTAACTATGGGAGTGAGAACGAAAGAAAGGAGAGGGTGTGAGAGTTGAGGAAATGGATCTATTCATAGGAATAAATTTTTAAGTTTGGCATCATTTATGATGTCTTTTGCGACGCCTGAGTGGGTCGCATTACTATTTTTGCAATTACAAGTGGCGTCAAAAATTGTACACCCTGTCATGACATAGCAACACCGAAGAATGAGATATTGAAACGACCAGAGGTGTATTGCAATATATTAGCGACGATGTTAGCGACGAACTTTGCAATAATAAGTGGCATAACAAATTTCATGTCAACACAGCAACATGGGAGAATGGGATATTATAATGACCAGAGATGCATCACAATATTTTTGTGATGAACTTCATAAAGACAAGCGGGTGTCATAAATTGTATGTGATATCATCTCAACATGGGATGAGGGGATATTGTGACAACTCATCGTAATATTTTGTGATGAACTTGCTAAAAATAAAATCAAATGTCCAATCACACATAGATTTCGACTTGAGAACATGGCATCACAAAATGTTTGCGTGTCTGGCTTTGTATTTTGCGACGACATCCAACAATGCAAAATGTTTGCATGTCTTGTATCAAATTTTGCAATGCAAGCTTGTGTCGCAATGTTTTTTTGCAAAGTCCACAGGGAAATGGCGAGGGCATTGGCAACAAAACTGTTGTCGATTAGGTTCCGCACCGATTTGTGCGAGAATTAGTGTTGACTATTGCGACGCCCATGTTATCACAATTTTCTGTGCTATAAACTGCAACACCTTTTGCAACGCGATTTTTTCGCCGTTAATTTCTCACTTGGTGTCTCAAATTTGCGATGCAATTTACTAAAAAGAATATGGACCAAACTTCTTTACCATCAAACGTATTATACATAAACCGTGAGAGATGGAAAATTTACATGGAAAGTTGTTTCAACTTTGCTACCAATATAGTCCATATGCTACCAAAATGCACAATTACATAATATCTGGTCTACATATAAGAACATTTACACAAGCTTGATTGAGACACCATTCTCTCCTCCAACTTGCTCAACATACCAAAAGTAGAAGACTTGAAATTGTGGTTTGGAGGGTTTTGACACACTGCTGTCGCTCTCTCTCTTTCTCTCTCTCTCTCTCTCTTTGTTTTTTTTACATGAGATTCGAACCCGACTACAAGATTGGAAAAGAAAGATTATGACTACTAAACTATCCCTTATAGATCACGTTGCTTGTTTTTTAATGGAAAAGTATCGCCACAAGTGGATGTAGCTCACGGTTCTTTGCATAGAGTAACCTTCTTCAATTCCATGTTGACTGTTTGCGGTTTTAGCCTCTTTAATGCTCTTTACCCATCGTTGAAAACGCAGTTGCGATTGTAAACTGGGGGTTGCATCTTGCATATTGAACTGCCAACTGATGAACCAGGCAAGCAGGTTGCCCCTTTTTTTTTAGATGAACCATTAGAGTCTAATGTGGATACATGGTCACCAATGCTCCATAAGAAAATATTCCTTGGACGAAAGAGTGATTTGCAAAGATGGTAGCCAATGTTGTGTTCATTTTGCGGAAAAATGTTGCCACCAAATATTAGGAAAAAAAATTGCCAAGCTTTTGGGTTCAATAAAAAGAAAAGCAACCGACGTCTAATAGCTCAGTTGATTCGAGAACTGACGTCCCTTAACCATAGTCGGGAGTTCAATCTCTTATGGGAATGAAAAAATCAGCGCTGGAAGATCTGCCCCTCAATTGGATCCTGCAAGCAATCGACTCACTCAGATATTGGGTTGGCGGCCTAGCCATGGTACAAAAAAAAAAAAAAAAAGAAAAGCAAGTGGAGGGCTGAAATAAAGAGAAGATTTCATTCCAAGAGGAAAATATACATTGGGTATTGTTTATATGTTAGTTAATAAATTTGTGAAATAACACTTTTACCTGACCAACCAAACTCCTAATTACACTAACTATATATTTCCAACACCCCTCAAGATGTGCATGTGTATCCAACTTGCACCTCTTGCTTAGGAGTATTAATAAGCAAGATGGCTTGACTTAATAACAACAACCAATTCACTTAATTGATTTAATAGAATGAGATCTCCTAACAAAATTAGGATTCAAAACTTAAAAACAACAAAAACTATATTAATAGAATGTTTCCAAATAAAATCACGTATATATACAAATCAGATTATAATTTTTTATAAGTTCAAATACCCGTGATAATTTGAAAAAAAAAGAAAAGAATTTAGTGGTATAACTTCCCTCTTCCAATTTGATAATCTCAATTCCAAACTCTCATAGAATAAAAAAAAACCCAGTAACTTCGTATTTTTTCCATACATTAAAACCCCTTGTCATCCCCTTTAATCCCCTTGCTGCCTCCTCACAAAATTTAACCTCTCTCTCTCTCTCTCTCTCAAACAAAGACAGTTCTTCGTGTTTTTTTTCATACATTAATGGCTTCGATTTTTTCATACATTAATGGCTTCTTCCACTCTCCAGCTTCTTCTCTTCCTCACAATCAACCTCACCCCAACCCTCTCTCTTTCCGCAAACCCCAGCTTTCTCCCTCTAATCCACTCTCTCACCAAAACCCATTTCGTCTCCAAAACTCTCTCTTTCCACGTTTGGGTGTGCGCATACCACTCTTGGAGAGCCAATTGGGGTTGCTGGGTTTGGGAAAAAAAAACACCCTAAATTGAGAGATTGGCCAAACTTTTCAACCAAAAAAAAAAAACCCCAAAAAAAACCCTATTTTCCACAAACTTTTCACCTTCTTCCGTCGCCTCTCATCCTTATCATCCTTCTTCTTCTTTTTCACAGACTCTTCACCGAAAATTGACAGATTGGCCTTTTCTCCGTGCTTGACATCCCAAGTGGGTTGAGGTTGTTGTTTGAGGACCAATTCATCGTCGGTGGGTTTGTGGTTTTTTCTGGTTGGGGTTGGGCTGAGAAGAATCGGCACATAAAAGCTCGATAATTGAATTGGTCTTTCCCTGATTTCGTCAGAGTTCCAAAGACTCTTAAAGCTCTCATCTCATGTCTCTTCTACAATATCGCTACAGAGGGAGATGCAGAAAGTCGGGAGTAGAGAGGGGAGAGAGACGGTGGCTGGGGCGTGCGAGAGGGGATTCTACAATCTTGGGTTTTGTCTTCCTCTTTGTTCATTTCTAGAGAGAGTAGCAGAAAGTCACTAGAGAGGGGAGAGATACGGTGGCCGAGGCGTGCGAGAGGGGATTCTGCAAATTGGGGTTTTGGCTTCCTCCCTGTTCATTTCTTTTTCTTTTAAATTTTTTTCTCCCTTTTTTTTTCGTGTACGTAATAATAATAATAATAATCATCAACGCCAAACTATCCTTTTGACGGTGACATGGCAATGCCACGTCATCAATTAAAAAATTGACACATGCTGACGTAGACATAGCAATACAAGATGTGAAATTTAAGGAAAGTTCAATGATCGGACATGTAATTAAGCCTTTCCATAACCAACAAAACCCTTCTCATCATCGATGAACAACACAGGCATTTCATCAAAAGCCTGGAGACTGAAATTCCTTTTTCCAAGCCATTGGCAGTAGCACCCTTTCCACCACCATTTAATTGAACAAACAATCTCAATGGTTGTTCTACATTGTCCAGAATGCACATGCCAAGATATCAAGGAATTCCAAGAAACTACATTTCTTTGCGGAATTTCGTCGAACACTTTCTTGCCATCATGTTAACACGGCTCCGGAGCCACTGCCGTCACTTTCTTTCCCGGTGAAGTTCTTGTTGAAGTCCTTGCTGCCTTAGCCGGCTTCTTCTCAGCCGCTTCTGGGTTGTCCGCACTTTAACCTTTGGTGCCGCCTTTGTCTGGTGCACCTTTCAGGAATTTACAAGAGCCTTCCCCTTCTTTCCTGCAAATCATTAGTCAGCCTAATACTCATAAATAAAAAAAATGGAAGTCAGTAATAAATGAGTCAGAACTTTGGAATACTAACCAATCCTCTCTATGGAGAAATATCATACACCAACCATGAAAGGGAGAAAATTCACATGAAAGGTTGCTTTTACACATGCCTCAGAAAGGTTGCAGTTTTTCCTTTTTTTTTATACTTCTTTGCCTACATGCAGCTTCTCACTCTTGAAAATTTCATCAGGATCATCCAAGGATGCAGATTGGTTTTGGTCCGCCAGTGCAACTGGGGTGTCGGGTTCAAGCTTACAAGGTGGAACTTGATTCTGAATTTTCCATGCTCGATTTTTGAACTGGAGAGGTTGTTTACATCGTTCTCTGGAGTTATTGGAGAGATCCTCCATGGAAAACTAAATGTAAGTTACAAAGCTTACTTCAAAACAAGGCAGAGTCAGATCAACAAGATGCTTTGCTCTGTAATAATAGAGATGCCTGATACACTGCATTTTCTTAGAACTTCACATTGGAAGCTGATTCACTTCCGAATGATGTTAGTTTGTTTACACAGTTTTGGATCTCATACATGAAATTAACATTAATTTCTCAAGTGGGTCTGCCACATTGCAGTCTTTGAAGTCATTAAAATGTGTTGAACCAGGAGAGAAAAAGATGAATTCCTTGTTTGATTCAAAGAAGAAAGAAATAAAAAAAAAGTAGGGTAACATAATTTTACAAAAAATCTCCTGTTGTCCCCCTCAAATCTCCTCCAAATGGGAGGGGATTGGATTGCCTCCCCTCTTTCCTCTCTTTAAAGCAATCAAATCAAAGATGGCTGAAGGGACATTGTCTCTTCCCGCTAAATGCACTGTAAATCAAGTAAGGGATTAGTGCAGCAACTTGGATACATGCACACTCTAACACCAGCATTCCAAAGTAGTGTTTATATTGAATATATGATTGGAGTTTCAGAGTTGCTCAACATATATAGCTTAAATGCACCATCTTAAAACTAGCTTCATCATAGATATGTCAAAACAAGAGGCAAAGGTGATGAAGGGCTTAAATCATGAAATTAGTTTCAAGAAAAGCATAATCCGAAAACGATAATTAAAACTAGCCAACAGAACAAAATGCTTCCTAGAAAAATTAACTTTTAGTTGAATACTACCTTTCAAAAAAGAAGCTCATGACCACTGCATTCATTGCCTTCTTTGGCTATAGTAGTGGACCCGGAGTTTATGAAATTCTGAGTAAACCATTATTTTTGCATAAAAAGAAGCATCGTTTTGGTAAATTGCTGATCTGATTCGATCTTTGGTAAATTCTCATTGCCAAGTTGCATATAGAGCATGATGATTAAGAAGACATTTCTCTAGTCTCGGTCGAAAATAAAACCAACATCTTGAACGAATTGCCTTCTGTAATAGAAAAAGAAAAAAAAATTGATATATAGGATAGACCGGAATTCGACGCCTCTAAGATGATGATAAAATGGTCAGACAGAAAATTCAAAATAAGTTTTGCCTCCATACACTGTTAGCCTTGTTATCCTTTGACTGAGAAGGTTCATACCTACTCTGGCCCTCTCCGATGAGGACTCTGAAAGTTCACCTTTCCCATCAGCAACAACAGAGTCCTTAGATGCTTCCTTTTTAATTTGACCTTAACAAGACGATTCCCCTACAAGGATTACAAAGCATCCAGAAATAACCGTTAGTTATGTTTTTCATCCAATGTTTTGGGAAAAAGAGATTTTGAGCAAGCATGAAATGTGGAGGAATATTCTTACGTTTCAAGTAATTCACTGTCTGAGGCTGTTGCTCAAGGATAGGACAGGGTTTCTTAGTTCCAGGTACCGGGGGATTCAAATGTCCAGAAAATTTGACCCCCAATACCACTTGATTCCTCTTGGTGAAGAAAACGTTGATCATGAACAGACAACGCTAGGGGCCTTCTTGCGTAGATACTGAAATAGTTGGTGGAGATTTCCAACTTCCTGAAATTTGTTGTGCAGCTTCTTCTGGTGAAATGAATTTAACTTTGCCGGCACCAACGTCCTTTTGCCATTTAAGCTGATGCTGCGTTCTACCATTCTCAGAAGGCTGAGGAGAATTGTTTTGCTGCAGACTACATTCTTCGCACACCCATCTTTCAGGGACCTTCTTCAATGTCTTCATGAGGAAGCTGCAGATGGAGAACATGAGCCACATATTTAGTAAACTCTTACATTCAATGAACATGATAAGTGACATGTTAAAATATTACACATATCCTCCAGGACTTCATGTATGCAAAATTGTTAGATAAACTAAGTTTACCCTGCCTTCGGATCACATAAAATGTATGCTGGGAGCACCATTAACTTAAGATAATTTCAGATTCAAAAGAGATAATACACAACAATATATAATTACAACGAGAATAAAAATCTTTTGTTGCATGTTTGGTCACATACCCTTCAGAATACTTGCATTCATTTATAAACTATTGCATCCTAGCTACATTTGACTTGCTTAACTTGTGAGCAACAGTAAGTCCTTGGCTTGATACGCCAAAGGCGTCCTTGTAGTGATTCATACTGCTACATTAATTATCATAATGCATTCGCACCTTTCATTTGTCTCATATTTTCCTAGAATAGAACAAACAGCTAATTGCATCAGATAAATCTTTCTTAATGGTCGACTGAGCCGCAGAACAATGTTGCAGAAGAAAAAGCTGATCAAACTTCAATATCCCAAACATGAAGTCCAATTACGAAATCAAATTTTGATAGTTCTTGTATACACCAAAAGAGAGAAACATCAAATCAAGACCAAGACAAAGGGCAATATGATAACGGCCAAGGAAAATCAAGCATGAAGTCCTGGTGTGAGAGAGAGAGAACAAGGAAATATTTTATGATAATCTAACTAAATCTAAAATGTCAAAACGATTGAAAGCTTCATCCTCACCTACTTCTACACATCACCATGAAAATATTTTGCATTTATGACTCAAAAGTATGAAATTTGTTAATTTCCTTAATAAAATATATGTAGCCAAAATCACACCCAAAACATAAATGTCAAAAGAAATCCGAAACAACAAAAGAGACCCATATGTTCAATCATTGCAACAAACAACCCCCATCATCGGATCTCGTTAATCTTTTAGTTTGGTACTAAAGTGAATGCACATGAAGCACCACATTTATAGCCACAAACCAAAAATCTCTGTAAATACAATTAAGATTCAACAAAGCTGAAAACTCTCCAATCAATGAAAATTAACAACACCCCTTTTGTTATTTCACTGCCACAAATAAAACTCACCCAGTTTCCGCTCTTTTAGGTTAGACACTAGAACCAGCGCAAAAAAAACAAAAATTATAGCATGATCAATAAAAACGAGGAGCACCCAATTTTTATCTCTATACAGAAAGCAAAGCCCACCTCCTAATATTATTGCATTTGAAGTTTGGCTCTAGAATTAGTGCATACACATACGGAAAAGCATTTTTATGGGCAAAGATGTAGAAATACTATGAATACAACAAGGATTCAAGTGAAGGAATTAGGAAGAGGCTATGCAACTTGGTAGTATCTTACCATTGACTCCTAGGAGGAATAGCATTCTTTGTTAAATTGCTTATGCGATCATCGAACCATGTTGGCCTTATATCATGGAATTTATCATCCATCTTCAATTACAAGTTTAATTCATTCATGGAAAGATATTTCAACCTGCAAAAGCCGAAATTAAGATCACATTTTATGTGGGCATGTATTAAATCCAATATATAACATTATATTATACAATTTCCATGATATTGTTCATCATTTTTGGAAGATTGTTAGCTCCTTTGACTTGTTTTGGTTATTCAAACATGTGATGAGGTTTCACCTCCCTAATATTGCAAGAATAAATTCGATATAAAAGGCATATAAGGCTAGCCAGAAGAAAAAGATACACTTTTTTTTTTTTGACTGATCAGTATCTAAATTGATACTTCGATTAATCCGTTTCAAGTTAATGTCAAATCCTCTATAAATGAATTTTCTCAATGCAGTTATTTCAATTCTCAAGATTCAAATCTGAGTCTTGATTAAGCATCCGGTGTCTTTCCTATTAAACCAAAGGTCTGTTGGTAAGAAAAAGATATAATGTTAAACATATTTTACGAGAAATCATAACTTTGCCACCACACAAAGCTCATTCATTTATTAGCTATTTGTTGCATTTTATATAAAAAAAGAAAAAAAAAATCTGAATACATCCTCAATCTAGATATTAAGCTGATCTTATGAATAAACATTTTCTATTTGAACCACAAGAAACACAATATTCTACTTCCAAAAGTAAATTTTTACACTCGGATTCAACAAATCAATTATAGTTTTCTCATTTTTTAACAAAAGTATGATACAAAATCATAAGAATCAGTAATAAAGAATTGAATTTCTGCTCAAATACCATCTTTTCAAACTAACCCAAGAAAATTAATTCAAGACTACCAAGAAGAAGTACAGAGAGAAAATCATATCGAGTGACACAATTTTATTGGGTTAATTGAAGAGAAAAAGTAATTTGTTTGTGTATTAATGAAAAATTCACAACCATTGATTCTCTTAGAGTAAGATATGTAAATTCAAAAACAGTACCTGATTATGATTTCTCACAAGAAATCCCAGACCTCTTTGCAAATCCAAGAAGGATGAGAGGGAGAGAGGGAGGCAACCCCAATATATATATGTCGCTACAACTTCATTATTGGGTGATACAAAGAAAAGAAGGAAAGAAATTTGAAAAATTTTCTATTAAAACAAATGGTTCCATTCTCACCATTTACAATTTTCACGCCCCTTTAGCATCTTATCCCCTTATGCTCATAGGCCTTTCTTATAATAATAATAATAATAAATAAATAAATAAATTCCAAATCCTACAAAATTAGAAATGAATGAATTGAAATATTGAAAAGTTTTTTGATAATCCCAGATGAGAAGGGTCTAAGGAATAAGAGAAAGAGTGGGATATGGTAAAGAATTGTGAGAATTATCTTCTTTTGTAGGTAAGTAGGTGAGAATGGTAATATTTTATGAGATTTTAAAATTTTCAGTATTTTATTAATTTTTCATTCATATTTATAAAAATAATTAATTTTTTTTTACTATTATCTTTAAACCGAACCGGTGGGATTTGGTTAGCATACGTATCACTGATTATCTGTCTTGTTTTATTACTTTAAACACGGCTCCCTATCATTTTTCTACTTTATGAACAATTCATTATTATTTTTATTCTAAAAGTATCCTATTAAATCTTTTTATTCCAAAAGTGTCCCCATCATTGCATTCTAATCCAGCAACTTTTTTTATTAGTTTCAATGGTAGTTATGGAAAAAAAAATTACTTCGTTTTATTTTTTGGTATTGTTCCAATCGGTG
This sequence comes from Dillenia suffruticosa, assembly GCA_033439265.1. Taxonomy (NCBI): domain Eukaryota; kingdom Viridiplantae; phylum Streptophyta; class Magnoliopsida; order Dilleniales; family Dilleniaceae; genus Dillenia; species Dillenia suffruticosa. The sequence continues at coordinate 4,699,363 of JAVTVX010000009.1, forward strand.
TGTAGAATCATATTTTAACTAATCCAGTTTGGGATTTACAGTGACCCATTTAGGAGGCTACCCTCCTAACATGGTCTGCTCTATACCCAACTCGTGAGTTGAACTCGGGATTTTGGTTAAGGGATGTAGTGTCACATTCTACTAGACTAACTGACCGTTGATTTATTTTGTTTTATAATACACTTTATCAATGTATTATCGAATTAATATTTTTCTTTTTAATTCATTTTTCATAAATTTTGCTACAACATTGCACCAAAATTCACTATAGGGTGACTTAAAATCGAACTTTGAATAAATAAGTAACCAAAGTCTATCTCTAAAAGAAATTATGCCTGGTCTAATTTAATTCATTTAAAGAGACCAAGGCAAACTAAACTAATAACTTCGTCATGATCGAAAGATGTACCCAATTTCAGCTAATTTAGTGAGTAAAAATTTTTGAGAAGGTATAGAAGAATTCTATAATCGACTTGCACATGGTATCAGAGTTAGAATTTGTAGATAAAAATTAATTGTGTGAATCAAATACTTTTAAACCAAAAAACTAAGTGACCTTATAAAATTATTAGCACCACTTGAACAAAATTAACTGGGAAATATTCTTAAAGCCTACCATGATGAGAGTTTGAGCCCTTTATGACAAAGTAATACAAATTAGACCCAAGAATTCTTGATTAAAAGAGATCGGCTTACAAGCCTAAATGGTGTATGCAACTAAACATTGGGGATGACAATGTGTATGAAATCAAATGTGGGTCCCTTTGGCTTGCCTAGAAGGAACTTCAAAGAAATAATTGATACAATTTATCACTTGAATGTGAAAATACCAGCACAGGACTACAAGAAAAGATTTCTTACATTCTGAAACATAATTTCAGGGAAAACTTGGGGTCTCCAATCCTTGTGATAAATAGAGATTACAAATAGATTCCTACAAATCACTGCCACAACTAGAAACTAGTTTTAAATTACTCCTAGATTTGTTGATGATGATCCACGATGCCTCTACTCTGATGAGAGCATTTGTTTTATAGCTGCGCCCTGGAGCTATAAAGGGTGGTTATTTCTATTAGTACCAAGTTGGGGATCTGCAACCAGAAATTTTCTGGGTTCGGCCTGCCTTTTTTTTTTGGCTGCAAAATGGAGCATTCCTCATAGAGTATGGCCTATTCTTCGTATAGTCTCTTAATCTCAGCCATATTATCCTCATTCTTGAATCCTGTAACAATTGAAGGATAAGCAAGAAAAGAGAAGACCATGAGCTGAGAAGAAAAGAAACAAACAGAAAACTCACTAACACTAACACAAACACACTCGGAGAAGACAACAAGAGATGTTTACCGGAGCTGGTTGAACCAGGAATGTCAGTTTGAACAACTGGTAAAGGGTCTATTGGAACTGAGGTAATGCTGGACAGGTGGTAAAAAACAACTTCGTTAACCCCACATGCAAAATTCTGAACTGGATCACTAAATTACTGAGAGAAAATCCAAGTTAAATAATGTTGAAGGCAGAGATTGAAAAATGTGGGCACATATGAGAGAGAGAGAGAGAGAGAGAGAGGTATGGAAATGTTGGAAAGGAAAGCAACAAACTCAGGACTGACCACTCCAATCCTGAGAAACAGAAGCTTAATAAGTCCAATCCTGAGGCAAGGCCAACTCGGTACAAAAAGGGAGTGGCTTTCTTCTTGCTCCACAGCAACAAATATTGTGCAAGGGTTTTCTCTGCTTAGAGGCTTTAGTCCCTTGCCACTTTCATGCACCCACAGCTGCAACTGCAGTAAAAACAAGAATGAGATAAATTTTCACCTACCCCTCAATCTGATTCTGTTGTGATAATTTGTAATCATCAGATTGGCTGATTCTAGACCAATCATCAAGTGGCAGATTTTCTCCTAAGCTAGGCAGATGATGCAAGTGGAAGCACTGCTATAGTTTTGTCACGGCAAAGCATTCCTAGATGAGGACCAAATTGAATTTAGTTTAAGGATGTTATTTGCTACACATTTGCACTTACAATTAATCTCATTGGCCATCCATCATTCCTAGTGGGGCTAAGGAATAGAGAGCTAGGAACTTACCTTGCTGCCAGCACGTGTTTGTTGGACTTATGATATAAGAGCTATCTACACCCAATTATATCAAAGTAAAAAGTTTGTCAAAGCTAATTACAATTAGATCTCCACATGCATCCAAAAGCTCAGAAGCTAAGTAGTTTAAAGTGTTGTAGAAGTATTTAGTGTTTCTAAAGGATCATAACAATTTTGACACACAACATGAATCACATATATAACATCAACGAGAAAAATAAGCATAAAAGTTTTTATATTCTGTGGCGATTGAGAAGAATCTTACGATCTTTATGTAGCGCAGTATGCATTCTCTTTGGTAAATTGCTTACACGATCAAACATGTTTCCTTACCAGCGAACAATGTTTTCAACTGCACATGACAAATTGAGGTTAAGACTTTACATCAACATGTATTAAATCCTACATTCTACTTTAAGAGTAACATTATCAATAAAATGCATATCTAACATCACATCATACTATTTCAAAGATAGTTCAAGTAATTACAAAATATTCCTGGTTAAGCACACCTTTTATTGTTCCAATATTTCTTTACTGTGAATCAATTAAACAAATGAGAGAACCATAGCCCTATAGTAAAGTTGAGCACAACAAAATTGATGGGAGAAAAAGGAGATACATTGGACTTGGATGAAGTCAAAGGAAGAATCTTTAGGAAGATAGAGATGTGGATTTGGGCGGTGAAACTATTGTTTCGAGTGAAAAACAGATTGGGAGATGATGGTTTTCTTGAACATATGGAACAGAATTTTGTGGGGTTTACCTGATGAAGAATGGTTTAGGACAAGAGAGATTTACCATCAAGAAATCTCTCTATGCCACTGAATACTGTCTTGCAGTAACTCTGCAAAGAAATGAAATCAAAAGAGCTCCAAAAGTCAAATACTTGTTCATTATAAAACCAAATAAGGATTGCATTACCAGCAAATGTTATTGCTCATGCTTACCTTCCGTAACCAATCAGTAGTTCTCGCAACAAAAGGAATCTCTGCCACTTCCTGCCCAAAAATCCGGACTATTCCAGCCAACACAACAGTTGAACTGTATGTAGAGAAACAAGGATTTAGTACAAGAAATCAAATTGTTAACTCAGACAATCAAAGTAAAGTCTCTTGAAATGACTCACTTTACGGTTAATATTGCACAATCCATCCCTCCAAATTCTTGGTCCCTTGTGGTTTTTCTGCAAGAAGATCGAATGGAAAAAATGCATTAAGATCACACGTTAATTCAGCTGTTAAATTTACGACAGCTAAAAAGGTCTTTTAGGATCAGAAAATATTCAGTCTTGTTTTACATATGGATCAAGAGGAACCACATTTCACCCTAAGGAGATGGTGCAAGAAATATTTAATTTTGTTAAGGTCTTCGATAGAATGTATGAAGCAAAGATGATGACTTATTACATATGAGTGACATCCAATCTTATTGATGATAACCATAAGATGTTATTTCTAAAAATTTTAAAGTGTCAAAGAGGCATTAGTGTTTCTAAAGAATCACAACAATTTGAACATACCACTTGGTATGCTCGATGCAAAGTGAGACATATATGACTTCATTGAAACATATGGCAAAAAAATTTCTTTATTCTACATACTCGCAATCAAGAAGACTCTTACCAGCATTGTAGGCGTTCTGTCTGGTAAATTGCTTATCCGATCATAAATCCATGATTGCTTTCCATTAAAAAATGTTTGCTGGTACACATTGCCAAATTGAGGTTAGGCATCGCATCCACATGTATAAATCCAACAGTCTATATTAAAAGTAACATTATCAATGAAATGCATATCCAACATCATGTCACACAATTCAAGATTGTGAGTGAACCATAGCCTTATATTAAAATTGTTTGAATCTTACTTAAGATCTTGGATTTTATTTGTTGACTGCTTTGAACACAAGGTATCTTCGAAATGAACAAATAAAGAGCAATTGAAAAAACTAACATCCATACATATAAGTGTAACATGTTAAATGTTTACTGTTTTGCTATACATATAAAGACTAAGAAAGGACAAGAAATTGATCATCAAGAACAACTTGAATGCTATAGGCCAAAGGACCCAAAAAAATTCAAAAATAATGCATTGAAATTTACTTTTCTCAAACAAAGCTGGAGGCTATTATGGTTCAGCTGGAAAAAAAAGGCATAAAAATAAAGGACTATGTCAGCCATAACTGTAAATAATCCCCCCATTGACCTGTTTTTCTTTTTAACTTTTTCTTATCCTAAAATGATTATCCATGATTTATCCACACACTAGTAAAAACATGACTTGTAAAATTATGCCCCCAAAAGGTAGATTGAGCCATTTTGTCTAAGGGATATTTTTAAAGAAATGGCTTTTAGTGAATAAAGTTCAAAACATTTTTTGCATTGGACAAATGGAGTGAACGGTTATGTTGGCCATAACATTACACAGAAGGAAGTTTTAGATTTTACGTAATACTGGAAGTGACCCACATCAAGATTTCCAATGTTGGTTAAAGGGACAATTTAGGTGACAATGATTCGGTCCAAAGGGGGGAAATCAACCACAAAAGACCGAGGACAAAAACTTCCATGGCAATTACAATCACTGGGGCAATCACCAGGGTTTGCGAGTGCAATCCAAGGACTGAAGCACTAAAATTTCCGTGGCCAAGGATCACTTGGACAATCCGTGCCAGGGATAAAATGGACAGGGATCACTTGAGAGGTCCTAGACGTGCAAAGTCAAAATCTTTTCCGAATCCTGGTGTTTCCTATTTTTATTGCTATTATTTCTTTCCTTTTATTTTGAGAATGGTGTCTAGGGTTTTTAGTATTAGCTTCCTATTTTGAGTCAATGTCTTAGATCATTTTAATTCTCATTGAGACTTATAATGCAACTTTTGTCATATTATTATATTGAATATGTTGTTTTCTTTCTTGTTAATTAGATTTTTGCATTGCTTGGGTGGTTTTTGATGAACTTGCTTCCAATGCCATTCAAAATATATGTATACACAATCACATTTAGCATGAATGATACAATGCATAATTAATGTTAAAGACGAGGTATGTAAACAACACAAAGCTAGGTCACAGCACAAAATATTAAGACAGAGAGAGAGAGAGAGAGAAAAAGCATTGGAAGAGAGAAGACTGCAAGCTAAGAAGAAAAGAAACAAACAAATAACTAAAAAAAAATAAAAGGGATAAATAAAATACCAACCAGAAAAGAAGGAAACCAAATAAACTTGATCTGACAAAGAAATAATACAGCTAGAAAAGCAAGAATAGAAATGGTACACACATATAGAGGAAGAACTAAGTTTGTAAATTGTCATGCTACATCGCAACATTTGTCATGTGATGTGTGTATGAGACATGATGATAAAAGACTGGGGAGGACAGAGGAAGGGAGATATATATACTCTATTTCCCTTGTCCCACTGCATATTGCTTCCGTAAACATACATGTCAGGAACTTTGGGAGGCTCAGAATGCAATGCAGGAAATAAACCAAAAATACTGCTCGTTTAAGATTGACGGAAAGAAGATGAGGGAATGAAAGGTACCTGGATTAGCAACAATAATAGGTACACATCAGGTTCCATAATCGTCATGCAACTTTAAGGGATCTTCGCTCAATAAGCATGCAACTAATGAAGAATAAAGAGCCCTTGAGAGCTCATCCCGCTCAGGTTCTTCACGTTGGATGAGATTATTAAATTTACAAGAGCTGGGAAAAAGCTATTAATATACTTGGATGAAGTAATCAGCAAGGTAACTAAACAATCACTAACAAAGTTAAAGAAAAGAACCAATACATGAATAAGATTTAAAATTGAAATGAAACTATCAAATAACATAATCAGTGAAAAGGAATGAATAAAAAATCAAGGTGAAACAATAACATTAGGCATGTTCCAGAACTTATTTTAACAATTTGAAATCAAGCTACAAATAGCCTTTAAAATCATACCCTTTCTTTCATTGTTAACTTATTGGCTGTGATCAAGATAGTCATCATCGTCTTCCTTTAACTCCCCCGTATTTTTTAACACTGCTGGTTCCAACCCCACAAAAAGGAGGAGGGTTGCAATAGGTTGACGGCCAGCGTAAAACTTTTGTCAACAATATGAGAGCTTCTCTCCTTAGAGACCTATTTTTTTGGTGGTCGAATATGTTTCTATTCAGTTGAGCATTTTATTACATTCATTTACAGCTGTGATAACAAATGTTGCTATTTTTCTTTGTTTTCTTTTCTTTTGCTTTGTTTCTTTTTTTTTATGGGCTAATTAACATATTTTTCATTGCCCCTACTGGAAAAGGCTAGACATAACTGTCATTCAACAGATTGGTCTCTGCAAGTGTGTAACTCAGCCCAATAGATCTCTTCAGACCCCCCCTCTCTCTCTCTCCCAGTTTCAATTTACCCTTTTCAAGGTAGAAATGGATTTAAAATGGGCCTGCAGTGGCCACCTTTGAAACCATTATGGACCAATATAGATGGTGCCATGATCTATATCAGTCGTGTAATGCCTACACTGCTTTTTCAGATTCAAAAGTGCCCTTCGAGATCCTTTACACAACAGCCACTTCCATCATTGCCAAATGCCCCTTGCACTCAATAGTTCCACAAATGTAATCAAGACTATGAGTTCAAACTCCAAAGTAAACTATCAATATGCATATGAGACATGTCTTATTGTTATTAGGACCAAAATCTAAGCAACTTAAATTATGCAAAAGAAACAAAAAAAAAAAAAAAAAAAAAAAAAAAAAACCACTCTAGAATTAGCAGGTGTCTTAACACAAATATGCACCCAAATTTATGAAAAAAATGCAGACAAAATATAGATGCAGGCTCTCTAGTAGCAAAACGCAATTTTGAAGTCTGGGTTTACCAACTAAAGAGGGTTCCACCTCCCTAATATTGCAACAACAAATTCAATCTAACCCCAAACATGTTGAACATGAAAAATCATTAATTCAGCTCCGCACAACGCATATTAAATTATCAGCATATCTGTCACACTAAATGAAAATTCCCTGATTACATTTTCAATTTAGATATCATATCGATCTTTCAAACTAACATTTTCCCATAAGAATCAAAGCAAACCCTATATTCTATTTCAAAAAGTAAATTTCTACACTCAGATTCAACAAATGGAATATAGTTGTCATATTTTTTTTATAGATCTATGACACAAAACAATAAGAATTGGAAATTAAGAAATGAATTACAGCTCAAATATCATGTTTTCTAATCGATGAAAATTTCTTCAAGAATGCGAAAAAGAAGAAGAGAAAGAAAGAAAGCAGAAATCAATGAAACAAATTTTTGGGGCTGCGAATGTAATTTGTTTGTGCATTTTAGGCTACTGACAAATTCACGACGACTGATTGAATTGACTGGGATGGATAAAATCAAAGGCATACCTGATTCTATCTAATTCGCCGCTTAGCACCCTAGACCTCCCTCTACCTGCAAACCCTAAAACGAAGAGAGAGAGAAAGAGAGAGAGAGAGAATTGGTGATACAAAGAACCTGCAACTGCAATGTGTATGTCGCTGCATCAAAATCGTTATTTGGCGATATAAAGGAAAGAAATTTGAAAAATTTTATATTAAAGAAATTAAAAATTATATTTTCGAATATTAAAGTAAATAAATAAATTGAAATAGTGATTTTTTTTAAAATTTTTCTTGATAATCCTTAATGAGAAGGGAACGAGAAATGAGGGCAAAAAGAGAGAGAGAGAGAGAGAGAGAGAGAGAGAGAGAGAGAGAGAGAGAGAGAAATAAGGTAAAAAGGTGGGAATTAAGAGAGAATTAATTTATGACATACAATTTTAAAAATTATAATTTTAATTATTAATAATCTTATTAAAAATTATAATTCTCTTTGCCAAAAATTATAATTTTAAATACATATTATATTATATCTACCGATATAAATTTTTGATTTTATGTATATTATGTATAGTTTTATCTTAGTATACCATTTTATACGATCAACTTTTTATATAGAAATGATTTATTAAGAAGAGTGGGAGAAAATTTTGTAAGAATTATCTTGATTAGTCAATAAATAGGCGAAAATGGCGATAATTTATGCGATTTTAAATCTTTCATTATTTTTAATTAATTTTTACTTTCTTATTAAGCTTGCGAAATTTGGTTTTTTATTATTTTATTAGAGCGTCGTTTTCTATTTTCCATTTTGATGGACTATTCATTTTTATTTTATTATCTAAAGTTGCCCTATTAAATATTTTTATTCTGAAATTGTTCCCTTTATATTTTTCCCTTCTAGGTTAACCTTTATTTTTATTTTTTATTAGTTTATACGTGATTATCAAAAAAATTATTTTTTTCTATATTAAACTTTCTCAATATTGCAACTAATCGACGAGTAATTTTTTTAATTTATTTTTTACAAATCTCATTGTATCACTATAAAATTATGTCGAAATTTGTTGGAAGATCAAAAAAAATCAAACTTTAAACAAATAAGTAACTAGAACTCTATTTCTAAAATGAATTATGCTTAATCTAGCAAGGTATAGTTGTATTTAAACAATGTCAAAAAATACCCAAAAGATGAATTTCATATAATAAATGGGATAAGATTAACATAAACGGATATTTGATTTAATGGATAAGTATATTTGATCTTTTAATTAAGTTTTAAATTTAAAATTTGAAAATGAAAAAAACTATTTCAAGAGAGTTACCCATTTAAAATGAACCAGCTAAATATTCAAATCGAATTAATCAGAGTATAAATTTGGATAATTTGGATAATTCAGATATACGTTGGTGTTGTATAACTTGACTACTCATTATACAAATTGTGTTCACCCAGTGCTTAACTTTAATTATTATTGATTATAATTTTTATTATATAGTGTTTTGATAATAATTTTTTAAAATTAATTATTAACAAATTTTAATAATAAATATTTGTATTAGTTATATCTTAATGATCTTCGGGTTAATTTGTCTCCATTTGACAAATCCAATTAAAATAACAAATAAGAAAACTTAAATTTAAAAATAAACTCTACAAAACATAATATTAAAGATAAGAATGAGATTAAAAAATTTATATTCAAGAAAACTTCCCATTTTTTATGATTATCACCTGAATGTGGAAACAATGTTATCTGATCCGAGTCAAGTTGGAGTTTTAAAAAATAAAATTTTTATAATATCTATTTCTTTAATTTAGAACTTTTCACGTTAAACCCAATAACTTTCTAAAACACCAAAAGTCCGTTTAGATGGAGGGTTGATAAATAACCGAAATTTGGTAATCATGTTGATTTCAATTAGATCTGATTCAATCGAGTTAGTCTCTTAAATAATAAAATTCTTATAGCATTTGTTTCTCTATATATAAAACATGAATTCGAAACTTTTCATATTAAACCTAATAGCTTCCTAAAATACGAAAATTCCGTTTGGATGAAGAGTTTTGGCGGGAAAGAGAGGAAAAGGGAAGTTTTTAAAGAATCTAACAAAACAATTTATTAAAATGAAAGGTTTTGGAATATGAAACCTCTAAACCCAATTTTTCAATTCTGGGTTTTGAAAAAGAGAGATTCTTTTTTAAATTTTAAAATTTGAAATTTATTTTATAATCTCTATTTAAAATAAAATTCAGAAAAGATAAAATAATAAATTTATACATTTTTAAATATATTCTTTCCATTTCTCTCGTCTAATTAAATGTAATTTTTTTATTTTCTTTCTATTTTTCTCTTTTTTCTATCACATTTTTTATTATCAAACGTAATTTTTAATTTTACCTCATTTTCCGCTCTTCCCCATCCTTTCCCTTCATTTCCTTTTTCCCTTTCTTCCCGGCTCTTTTCTTTCATTTCCTTTACCTCTCAGTTTTGACAACTTCATAAAAAAGGGGGTAAAAGGAAAGGAAAAAGATGAAAAAGGAAAGGGAAACGAGTTAAAATTAAAATTCACGTTTTACATCAAAAATATGAATGAGAAAGGAAAAGAAATGAAAGTAAAATAAAAAATCACATTTGGTTAGACGATGGATATAAATAGAATATAATCAAAAAGTATACAAATTTACTGTTTTATACTGTTTGATTTTTATTAAAATTTTAAAATAAATAGTATAAAAGTAAATTTAGTATTTATAATTTTTAAAAGTGAATCTATACTCTCCAAAACCCACAAATTTGGTGGAATTGAAAAATTAGATTTGGAGATATGAAACCCTCCAAAACATTTTTCTCTAATTAATTATTTTACTAAACGTGGATGAATTCTTTAATAACCCTCTATTTTTCTCCCTTTTGCATCAAAATCTTTCATCCCAATGGACTATTAGTTGGTTTTAAAGAAGTTAACTTAAAATTCTAAATCAAAACTGAAATAATAATATTTTTAAAAAAAAATCTAAGATAAGACCAGTCATGGGACAGCAATTGTTCCATAGATCGGCCTTTATGACGAAAGACATTTTTGTTTGGCTGAAGCGTAGCTATTGTTTTCATGCTTCTCATGTGGACCTTCCCTCGTCAATCTTTTTTGTGTATATATCGTGGGTTTGTGGAAGATGAGATGTAAGGAAGTTTTTCAGGGAAGTGATTTCCGACGGAGAAAGTTATTCGAGTTGCAGTGGGCTATGCTAAGAATTTGTATGCGGCTGTTGGTCAGAGTCAAGACCCTCCGTACAAGAGGGGTAGGTGGGTTAGTTGGTGTCCTCCCCCATTGGGATGTTTCATATTGAATACGGATGTCTCTGTGTATTTACACTCTGGTTATGGAAGTGTAGGAGGTGTTATCAGGGATGAGTATGGATTTTAGTTTCTTGGTATTATAATTAACCTGGAGATTGTCAACCATGATCTTGTCGAATTACATGTTATCTATGAGGGTCTCCGAACCTTGATAGATCATCAATCTTCTCCGGTGATTCTAGAGAGTTTTATATGGATATAAGCTTATTTTTTAAAAAAAATTTAAATCAACACTTTTTAAAAAATATTTTCAAAATTAATACACATATGTCGTGACTTGAAATCACGACATGTACTATTCATTAAACAGTGCCATGTCGTGATTTCAAATTACGACATGACACTGTTCATCACGATCTCATATCGTGACTTAAAGTCACAACATGGTATTATACATATCGTGACTTGAAGTCAGGACATGCTACTATTCATTAAACAGTAATATCGTGACTTCAAGTCATGATATGAATGTATTAGATTTGAAAATATTTTTTAAATGGTGTTATTTTAAAAATTTTTTTATTTTTAAGGTTAATTCGGAACAAAGCAAGATCCTAGAGCTGGATTCCTCAATGATAGTCAAGGATTTGAAGTCCTATAGTCCGATTTCTCATTATAACTCCTCAATTCGGGAAGTTCAATATGTCCCCAGCGAAGGTAACTTATGTCTTGATGCTCTTGCAAAGTTGGGTCATCGAGTATCCCCAAGGGTTCATCATCTCCACTCGCCTTGTGAGATCCTATGTCAATCAAAGAGAGATTTGAAGGGCATGGGCTCTCTTAAAGACTAATCTTGGTTTCTTATTCTCCTTTTTTTAACCGATAATTATAATAATAATAATAATAATAAATATTTTTAAAATCAAATTTCAATAATTAAATAAATACACTCTTTTCGCTTAGAATTTTATGTTTTCGTTTTTTTTAATTATTCCTTTTAAGTTGACGTGGAATAATAAATGCCGTCCGATCGGACCACCACGGGTAAATAATCTCTCCGGCTTCTAGCGTTTTCCCTTTTCTGAGCCATCTCTGGACTGCTAGACGATTGTCGCCAAAGCTCAACGTCTCTCTCTCTCTCTCTCTCGCACATCAGAAAAAATGGCTGCAGCTGTGGCAGGAGCACCAACAAAAGCCGAAGTACTCACTCTTTTCCGATCACTCCTGCGTACATCTCGAGAGTTCGCCGACTACAACATCAGAGAATATGCGAAGCGTCGAACCAAAGACGGATTTCGCCACAACAAAAATCTCTCCGATCCTTCTTTAGTCTCCTCTGCTTTTTCCGACGCCAAATCCCAGCTTGAAATTGCCAAAAGACAGGTCGTTGTATACTCTCTCTATGCTCCCAAAGTCAAAAGTGTTATGGAGATTAAACAAAGTTGAGGTTTTTAAATGGCCATTTTGTAGTTTTTGTGTACTAGAACACTTTTCTTCATCTGTACTTTGACTTGGGTTTTAGGGTTTGAAAGATTCTGATTGGTTGAATTGAGCAATTGATGAATTGGATTGTGTGTTTTTATTATCAATATTTAGTTGTTTATTGAATTGTGCAATTGAAGTTTAGGTCTCATCGATTGGATACTGCCTGGTTTTAGGGTTTTTGTTCGGTTATAACTTTTATTTCTTGGCTTTTTTCCTTTGGTTTGAAGGGTTATGTGGTTTTTAAGATACTAATTGGTTGAATTGCGCTATTGATGAATTGGGTTGTGTTCTTTAATGATAATTCTTTGGTTGTTTTATTGAATTGTGCAATTGAAGATAATTACATGTTTACATAATTTTTTATGCACTAAAAATATCTTCTTCTTATTCATCTTCCGTATTCAAATTATTTTCCATATCTTGCCTCATTTTTTCAGTATCCTTCCTATTTTTATTGTAAATTAACGCTTTCAAAGTGTTGTCCACCAAATTTGTACGTATTTTTGTTAAAACTCGATCACCTGCACTAAAAGTACTTTCCAATGACACTGTGGACACCGAATGGGTTAATATATTTTTGGTCATTTCGGTTAAAATTGGATAGTAAAATATATTATTTTTTCACCAAGCTAATATATCAAAATGATTATCATCATCGTAACTTTCTAACTTATGTGTTTGTTGGTATAAAATTAATTCATTTTGTGAGAACGAGAAAGTTATTTGTTTTTTTCCTAACATATGTGAAATATTAAATGAAAATGAAGATGAACGAGTTTTATTTACCAAACTAATATTCTTGTTTAAATCATTTAAATTTTATATTATGTAAATCACATAATTGTCTCATTTCTTGTGCTTTTGTCAAAGAATTTCTAATTTAATAAATTAAATCACGAATAGATCGTAAAACTACTTTTGCCACTTCAAAGCCATTTTTAACACATAAATTTAAAATATTACATATAGACTTATTATGAAAAAAATGTTCTATCTAGCATTGTTTTTAAAGTATTAACAATATTAGTATTAGTCAATATATTATCGAAGACAAAAAAAAAAGTTACTAATACCATATTTATGAATAACATTTGTAATTATTATAACTATATGAGTATTAGAATGTGAATATTCTCAACATTGAAAAGGTAAATTTTTTTTTTCTAAATCCCATGAATCATTAATCCATGACACGTTATTACAATAAAATGTTCTTTTTAGGTTTATTTTTCCAAGTATCCAAAGTTAATGAAAAATTACAATTAGCAGACCTTCTCAATTGAGACCTGACAGACTTTTCGGTCCGGATTAGTCGGGAAGAAATTCCAGATACTGGATGGTCAAGATACAAAAAAAAATGATCATCACTAAGAGATGAGTCCTACCGGTTTCTGCAATTGGATTGGTGTTTCTTCATGTGGCATATAGGGTTACTTTGTTAGTGTGTCAATGAATTTCTTCTGATGTTTTTAAGTTTCCCTCGCGTATGTTAATTTGAGAATATTGAAAGTTCAATGTATTTGTTTAGAGACTAATAATGCAGTGATAAGCTGGTAGGAACCTGTTCAGATCATATTGATTTCTTTCAAGTGGCCTTTGTTCACGAAATTGCTTCTTTGGTCCGGGAATTTTAATCCCAATTTGCTGCTTCAAAATAGAGGAAAACTAGAACATGGACTGCCTAGTGAATTAGCCATCATCCATAATAGTCCAGTGCAACTCATAGTGTCACCCCTTTGTTGCTGAGTATGCAGCGATCTGCAATTTTTCTTTAGCATGTCCCTTATAAAACATGCCATTCTGCATTAACCCCCACAATGTTCTGAGTTGAATCTTCATTTGAGAATGCTTTTTCCTTCTCATTCTACTTTGATTGATTGATTTATTTATTTTGGACATCTTTAAATTTAAACCGAATTATACCAAAGCTCAATGGGACGGTGGCAATGGCAACAGTTTAACCACTTCTGAAATGGTTGGTCTCACAGTCCCAGTTTGAGCAATCTCTCTCTCTCTCTCTCTCTCTCTCTCTCTCTCTCTCTCTACAAGTTTAACCCCCCCATATTTTTTTATTGTTATTTAGAACAGTGGCTAGTGGGATCAATTTCTCAACTCCCTTATACATTTCCAACTACATTGTACATTCTAGTTGTCATTCATATTCTCCTGTGAGTCCTGCCATTTGTTTGGTTCATCTCTAATGATTCCTCAATTTAATTATACAAGTTTCTTCATTGGACCAAAGCATGGGCAGCCGAAATGTAAAAGCACTATAGAAAACTCAGTTTAGGGCTTATTAAAAATAAACAAATAAATGAAAACTAAGTTTATAAGGTAAAACAAGGTTGGAGATGGTAATTTTGCAGTCTAGAAAAATCACCACTGGTGATGAATGGCACTAGTATTTCAGATAACTTTTCCTTCTCAAGAACTGCTCAATTCAGTGAAATGTATAAGTACAAATTCCATACTGTTGATGTTGAAAACCTTAGAAGAAATAATGCCTTCAACTATCCACCAAGATGCAGGTAATTAGTCCAATACCTTTTATGCTTCGGGAGTAAAGAAGAAAAGAAGTCCTACAAGGACCGGAGAATCAAAATGTAATAATGTAAACAGTGATTCCAAAGTTGAAATCCAAGACTGCATCATCAGCTATATCAGAGACTACTTCCCCAGTAGTTTGCGACCACGCCGATTGGCACCTTCAACACGGAAATCCAGCTCCTTTATTTCAACATGAAGATGTTCTACAGCTTGTTTTTGCCTGCATAAATTCGAAATGTTGTGTTAGGCACTAATAGAAAGGTTCCTATATGGTATGAGCTGTGAGGATGATTTACGATGAGAGAACTGACAAAAGTCACTGCATTTTATACAGTTACACAAACTTAACCCACCTTCCCATTTCCGATCCCATGTCAACAGCCATGATCTTCAGCTCGTCTAGTATGTTACTAACGTTTGATAGAGCGTCGTCTTGCTTTTCCTTTTCAACCTGTTTGAAAATGGTGAGTGAGTATGCACCAAAAGACCAAAAGTCAAGTAATTGAATGCCCTTACTATTCGGGTGTAGTTCCTTTTCTTTTCCCCCATTTAGAAGGGCTATGACAAAGCTAAAAAGAAAGAAAAAAGAACAAGCAATGGTTTTCTGTTGTCTAGGTTTTATAGAAATACCTTAGTATAGGTGTTTGCCATGTGAAAAAAAAAAATGTGGTAGGAGATTATGTGATTGCTTTAAAGGTGACTTTCTTACCTACGTCTAACAATGTGGTAGAAGAGAAGAAAGCTTATGGATAACTAAATGAATTGCATTTGCTAAGTAAATTGCAAAGACAGACCTCTATCTTTTCATATGCATTGGTCGGTTCAACTGCTGCCACTCGGGATTTCGACCGTGGCCTGGGTGCTGGAGTCGATCCCAGCCTCTCCCTCTGCTCTTGGTGGCTATTCCCCCTTGCAGACGAATCATCTGCGAATGTATGAAAATTTTAAATATATATAAGGATCGCACGATAGAAATGAAGAAAGTCTCAAGACTACATCCATTCTGACCCAAGAATTAAAACCAACAAAGAATTAAAAGAAATAGAAAGGGTCAAAATTTCAAGGCTGCATCCATTTTTTCAAGCATTTAGCTTAAGATATTAGCGAATAAACAGTGAACATCAAAATGAAAATTGAGATAGTCACCTGTTGTAATCATAGGCCCTGTAATCTGACGGTTTTTCTTGGGCTTCCAAGTTCTGGAAAACAAGCCCCCTAATTTTCCAAGAAGCTTCTCACCCTGAAATTGACAGCAGAGAGTAAACAAGTATTAAAATGAACCCTCTAAATCCTGATTTCAGGCATTTTTTAAGAACAACTACATGAACCCCCCAGAAATAGGGTATAATCAATGATAAGTCAGTATTGAACGCTAAACCATAATTAAAAGACTCAAGGCAATCCAATACATCCATAAACCAGTTGTTATAATAGCCAACCATTTGATTTAAATTAACCATGTTTTCTGTTTTATCATTGAAGAGAAGAGAATGCCATTGAAAAGTACATTAAAGCGTAGCATATTCAAAAACTTTAAAATAACAACAAAAGTCTGAACCTTAATCCCAAATTTTGAGATCGGCCATTTAAGAGACAAATATAAGATAATTAAAAATTTAAAATATAGCAAAGAAGATAACCCTAAAAATAATAATAATAATAATAATAAAATTATCCATATAAGCTTACAATAACAAAAGCAATGGTTTAACTTGTTTTAATTCTTTTACACCATTTATTTCTATCTAAAGTCATCTCTTCGGTTAATCCCTTGACCATCGTATCTTTATGAATACGTTGGATTCAGCTTTTCAATGTCCTGTCTCGAGATTTTACTAAATTTCTTATATTTGAGCTCTCGATTCTCTTAACTGGTGTATTTTTAGGTTTTCGTTGCGCATGTCCAACCACCTCAAGCGATAGTTTCTCATTTTATCTACAATTGAAGTCTCTCATTTTATTTATAATTAAATTCACTCCCAACTTAGTACATATCTCTTCATTTCTAATTCTATCTTCTTAATTTTATCACATATTCACCTTAATATCTTCATCTCAGCCATAACTATTTTTTATTCTTGTTATTGTTTAATGGCTCAATACTCGGTGTTATATAATAATACATGTCTTACTGCGATTCTATAAAACTTTCCTTTCAAATGTAGTGGTATCATGCGATCGCAAAGAGCTCTAAATGCCCTTTTCCATTTCATCCAACCCGTTTGGATCCTATGACTCACCTCGCCATCGATATTGCCACATATTTGAAAACTTTGTAAGTAAGAAACACCTGATTAAAAAATAACTATGATAACCAATGTAAATTGATAACTAAGTTCCCTGCTCCTTGGATCTGCCTAAAGATTAGAGTAGTAACAATAACTACATGCCAAATTTTGACATCAGAAATCTAGGTTTCCGAAACTTCAACAAGCACCAACTTGAGCAAAGAAATCAAGAACTTAGGATATCATCATTCTAAAGACATCCCGTGCTTTGGTATGGACAGTGATTTCACAATCTAGCTAAAATGAAACTAAAGAAACAAAGAGTGAAGTAAGACATACCTTACTAAGATCCTTATCCATATCTTCAGCAGCCAGGTGGGTGCGGGTAATCTGCTCACCTTGCTGATGCAAGGCAGTCAATGTCTTGGTGGCATTCCCTCTCATTTCTTCTGCAATCTTGAGACAGTTGTTTATTGTCTTTGTAGTCTCCTCAGACTTGTAAACTGCATAATTTTCCAATTCTTGCACACTTTGGTTTTCTATACCACCATCATCACGAAAATCATTCTTGTATCTATTTCTATTACCCCAACTACTTGAGGTTGCGGCTGACAATGAAAAGTTCCCTTTTTCCTCATAGTCATCAAACAGCTTAGCTCTTGAACTTGATGCGGTTGTCACAGTTTCAGAACCCGATTTTCTCACGGGATTGACAGTTTGTTTACAATCCAATTCATCATCAGAATCAAAAGGATTATTCTTGGAACTATTAATCCCAGAATCAACAGATGAATGCTTGGAACCCCTGTGTAAGGGGGACTTCAAAAACCTACCCACTTTCGAATGGCTCATAGTTGACAATTGATAGACACAATATACTGCTGAAACTGAGGATGTTTCAGATGTATTTCTTGGGGGGGGGGGGGAAGAAAAAACGAAAAAAACATTAGATAATGAAATTCTCTCAGTGACAATAATAACAATAATCCAAGATTTCAATATCCAAGTTCAAAGATTTTATCATCTATGACAAAAGAAACAAAAGGAATAAGAAGACCGTGTAAACCTAGAAAGGGTTACGCATCATAATGATCAGAACAGGCATCAGAATTAGATATCAGTTTAAAAAACTTGGAGCGCGCGCACAACACAGAGAGAGAGAGAGAGAGATTCGACAACCGCGAATGATAAAGAAATGGAGGGTGAAAATGTGAAAAAATCATCGAAAGACACTCAACAGTACTCCTGAGGCAATCAAAAGGAGAACGAAATTGGGGGAAACATGAATTATATCAACAGCTATTTGCACACCGATTCACCAGTAAATTAAAAGAGAAAGATCATATATACTCCAGAAACCCATCAAGAAAATCAGAAACAAAAACCAATTGATACCTTAAACTCTACAAATACTAGTCAATCACATAGTTTTGATCAATTGGATATATGGGTTTCGGAGTTCACAACATCGGACAAAACACCCCAAGTTGATCAATCGATGAAAACAAGATAAACAAATAAAGGGTCAATCACCAAATAAAACCCCATAAACCAAAATTCGATCAAATGGAAATTTTTGTGGGGGTTTACCTGAGAGATAGATAACAACAGAATTATGAGAAAATCTCAAAAGGGGCTTGCGAGTAACTCGGTGTTGGGCTACTCTTTAGATATATAGAGAGAGAGAGAGGGGTTAGTGTGAGTATATTCAAGTGAAATTGTTGGGGAGGATAACCGCGTTTGTGTTGTGTGTCGTCAAGATAAGTCTTGAGGTTAGAATGGAAACTGGCTAGAAACTGCAGGAACTAAATGTTCAAGAGCCAGAACGTTGAGGTCTCTCTCTCTCTCTACGTCTCTCTCCGTTTTGAATTTGTATCAATTTTCGAACAGATCAACGAATAGTAAATAGTATGGCGCGCTTGGTGCGCATTCACTGATCCGAATTAGATTCGAAATAAAGAGGTTGCAAAATAGGCTTTAAAAATTTATCTGTTCATTTCCCTTTCAAAGATTCGAGATTTTATTTTTAAATCAGATTTTCATCGATTAATCTAAATAAATCATATAAATCATATAAATTTTAATCGAGTTTTTATTCTGATTCATTTTAATTTAATATATTCTAAATATTCTTAATCTTTCGAGATCAAAAAAAAGAAAAGAGAGATTAACTTTGATTTGATTTTTGTTATCGACATATTTGAGATTCGGGGGCTGCCCCATCCGCCGACTCGACCCGATGAATGCCACCGCTTCCCCGCTTTGCCACGGCAAAATACAAACTATGTTTTGAGTTGTAAAAAAAAAAAAAAAATTCTTATTTCATGAATTTATTTATATTATTTAATTCAAGGTTAATATTTTAATTGTTATAAATCTAGGTTTTTGAATTTGTTACTTTCAATTTGGTTCAGAGATGGCCTGCTTTTGATTTGATGTTTGCCCAAATTTGGCTAGAACCAGAATCTCATCCACACTATCTATATTCTTTTGATATAATGATTTTCCTAATCCAAGCAAGGAAAGAATGGATAGTTATTATTTTTTTTCTTTTTATCTATCTTCTTATATTATAATTTTCTCGTTATTACACAATCCTTTATTTACATATTTAACTATAATTTAATAATTTATATATTTATTCATTTCATTGAACAGAGCAGATTCAAATTCTAAAAATGATTTTGATTTATCTGATATTATATGAATGATTATTACTCCATTATGTAATTCTAAATTTATAAACCTTCTATCAATCTATATATATATATTATGATTGTGTAACCATATGATGATTATATTATCTTTTAATTTCTTTTTTGTAATCTCGCCCAAAACTTAATACCTAAGTCTTCTAGCGGAGGTCGAATTCTATCTTAAAAGGTTTAAGAATGAAATTGAGGAATTAATGTCATATCCATATAAGTTCCAAGAATTGATCATAAGATCCCAACGGTTCAAATAATCTTGTATTTATATGGTATGCTCTTAAATTTATTAATTTAATAAGTATTTGATATGTTATTCATAAAATTGTTTTCACTTCTAAACAATTTTCAAATACGTAAAATATTTATATCTTAATTGAAAATGTTATAGATAAAATAACATAATGCTTAACATGTGTGGAGGTTTGTCTTCTTTTTTTTTTTATTTTTTATTTTGCTTGATTATGAAAACCAAATAAAATTCAGGTGGGCAATCATTCTGAATTATTCAGATAATTATCTAAATTAAAATTTTTTATCATAAAATTGTAAAATCCAGAATAATGTAACCCATTGTCAAAGATATACCCAAGTGCGCTCTCAATGAGAGAGGTTTTTTTGACAAAATTTTCATTTGATTGATTCCAATTTATGCTACCAAAATCCAATATACACTGTTGGTTGCATAAACTAGGTGTTTTTTGGACAAAATTCCAGAGCAACCCCTGTTATAACTTCATTTTAATCACCTAAATTCCAACTGCCAAAGCCCAATTGTACAATTTTGCAAAAGACCCATTTCAAGAACCCCCCCCCCCCCCAACAAAAAAATAAAAGAAACTTTTGAACCATCTTGTAGGGTGGGGGGGGGACCCAAGATTTGTTTTTCCAAATATATACACTAACAAAAGATTAAACACTCGATCTCGATTCTGAGAAGACATTTGAGCAAAAGCTCTTTTTCCCTACAAGGACCGGAGGCACCCAAGATTAACATATCTAGTTAAGATCATTCTCCCTGGTGGATGCTTCAAGTGATAAACAACTGAGGATGTAAAATGACCTTCTCTTTGTGTATACAAAATTGCAGTTAGAGGTGCCAATCAAATTCTCCTTTTGAAACAAGTGAACCAAATCAACTCCTTTTCATGTTGGCTTGTTCTTCCTTTAGAAGAAAGTAGAAGTTTGGATCCCTTTTTTTTTCCTTTAAAATTATGTCATCCTGTTAATGGATGAAACATTGTTCAATAATCAATTTGTACCTTCAAAAAACATGATAAGCAAGTAAAAAATATATACAATATATTTATATATTTGATAGAAATAGTAAATGCACCGTAAAGATAAAGACTATGAACTTTTAATGTGATAATCATGAGATTTAGTCCAAATAGGTATTATAGAAATAATATATATATCTTTTATAAAATAGTGGTATTTGTTAACCATATTTGAACTGATTAACTACGGATTAAGCCGAATTGAACTCTTAAAAGGAAAATTTTTTCCGGCATCTGACGTTTAAGAGAAATTAATATCTAACTACTGTACCAATTAGGCGTTGATTATAAAGAAAATATCTAAAACCACCTGTTTTTGGGTTTAGGGTTCGCATCAAGCTTGCATACAAGGTGATTAAAGACTGAACCTTTCTTTTATTATTTATTAATTTATTTAGTTTTGGTTGGTGAGAAATCAAGGACATGGCTTGAACACAGGAGAGGAGAGCCGTCCTGCCAAGGAAATGAAATGCCCCTAATTTACCCAATTGTAAGTTTAAAAACTTAGAAATGGTGCTTCCGTGAAGCTTCCATAGCTAACAGTGACAAGAAATTGACAAAAAAGATCCCATTCCCAATAAAGAAAGGAGCTCATTCCTATATGTCCAAAAAGCTTTAGTATGAAATTCTATAATTTTTCCCAAGTTTGTAAAAGCTTTGGCATGACTAACTATGAGTTAGGGTTAAGAAAATTGAAATTCTGAACTTTTCCTCAGATTACCAATCTCTTAGCTTTCATAATTCTTTGTATCTTAAATCTTAAAATAGAGGCTTGAAAGAAGTTCCAATTTCTATGGAGATCCATACTCCACAATGATAGGAAATGCACCAACTAGATTATACTGGTTCCCCATAGATTTGGCTCAAATAATAACCGAAATAATTTAAAATTCTTGCTGGTAATAAAAATTTTAAATTCGAATTTTGCTTGGTTCTTATTGCCTAACAAAGAAAAAAGAGTGAAAGAAAGAAAGAAAAAAACTTGATGCCAAGATATCAAAGATAGCTCTGCGTTTCCATTCTTTCCAACTCTAAAAGGAAGAGGTTCAAATTTAAGAAACAATGCTCCTCTCTAAAACACAGACTCGAGGATTTACCTGGCTCATCTTCATGACTCTCCGCACAATTACCAGCACAAAAGCTAACACAATAGGACAGGTAACCAGAAAATCAGAGAAATTTAACTGGATCATCCCTTAAACATCGGCTATGTAAGTCTTTTTTCATGCTGGGGTAAATGGCGACAACCACTGCATCATGGAGTGACCCATTGATCTCAAACTCCGAGATAAAAGTTTCAGTTCACAAAGACGGAGAGTATGGCCATTTCCATCAGGAATTTTATTTGCATAACAGCAGCAAGTGAACCAATTCCGGGAATTCTGGTCATGGTTTCCTCAAGAATTCATGCACTCCTTGATTAATGTAGGTTGGCCAACAAAGGAAAGAAAACTGGAAACAAAAAACAGACATTACACAAGCTAGGAAATAAAGTCAACTAAGGCATAACAGGAGATATAAATCCAACACAATAATGCACATTGAGCCATCAAGAAATGTCCTCTGACCTAATACAGGAGTGAAAAGAATCCAATGAACATCAATTTGCAATCCAATGATGAAACAAAGTATAGGGCAAACAAACCTCTTAGCACATGCTTTCTAAGCTCAACTTCCGAGCTTGACGAGATGACCAACAGCAGAAAAGGATTTCCTCCGCTCTCTTCCAAGCTGAAATTTTAAACCATTACCAAAAGTCAAAAAGAAAATAGACTCAAAATAAATGCTTCGTTAGAACAAGTATTTTTAAGTTTGAACCCTGTTACCTGTTCTTCCAAGTCTGCTATTCTCTGCAAGGATGCCTGCTCGATGCAAGCACGGCGTTTGCACTCTTCTTCAAGCATACCAGTCATTTGGTACCTTAACTCAGCCATTTCCTGAGCCAGGTCCTCCGCTTCTTCTTTAGCCTTCAGCTTTTCTTCCTTCAGTTCTTCCTAGTAATCATGAATATTATTAAGAAATACATATTTAACTTTCAAAATGTAAATCCAGGTTATCATTGAGTAATATTCAACTTCAGAGAATGTTAAGTACAATACAAACAAGAAGAGAATACAAATTCTGGACATGACAGATTCAACAAATTGGCTAAGCCTCCCTATTGACCGGAAAGGTCTATAATTGTCTTCAAAAACTTCTCAAAGGATAACTAAAATTATGATTTTTTTTTTTTTACCTTTAATTGGTTCACAAGAAGTTCATACTCATTAAGCTGAAGTGACATCTTCATCTTGTCCTTGTCTGCAATTGATGCCATCATCAGTGAAAGTTTTGACAGGACTGGACCCAAAATGTCACCACAATCGCTGCATTATGTTAATGAAACATTAGTGATGAGAAAAGATTCTAAAAATTCATTTCAAGATATGAGTCAATTAAAAGTTTAAGAGCCAACAATCATTTGATGCTCGATTATCATCAGATACTCAATAAGCAAGTTTCTGGCAACAATGCCATAGCTATGGAGGGAAATAAGCCAAAAAAGAAAAGAAAAGAAAAGAAAAAAAGAATGGAGCAAATGCAGGTTCTAATACCTTGTTTCTTTTAGTACATCAAGCTCTCTATCTTCTTCAATTAAGGTGTACTTTTTACTAAATTGAGACCCAGAATTCTTCCCCAGACACTTTCCAAAGTTTCTTTCAAACTTTTGTCGGAATAGTCTGGAATTCGTTTCAGATGTCTCAAGCTTCTTCCTCAGTCTTTTGTTTTCCTCCTCTAGCAGTCCAACAGTTTTCTCCGCATCTTGAAGCCGAACCTCAAGCTCTTGAATCAAATGGCTCATCCTATCTTTTTCTCGAGCAGTTTCTTCCTGGGATTTCTTAGCTTCAAAGCAACTTTGTTCCAGTGCAACCAGCTCAAGCTTCATGCTCTCTATCTCACATTGAGATTCCAATGATACATCCTCTAGTTTCTCCAGGCATGAGTCTGAATTCTGTAACTCCAAGTCTTTGTTTTCCAATTCACGGATTAGAAACATGCACCGTGAATTGGATCTGTTCAACTCCTCCCTTAGTCCGTCAACTTCCTCGTGTAAATTTTCCATGTTGGCAAGTTCCATCTCAAGCTGGTTTACATTCTCAGTCAGACTGTTCACTTCCACATTTCTTGTGTTTAGCTGATCCCGCAGGTAATCTGTAAGGCATATTATCATACTATTAAATCAAGTGAAATGTGATATGGGACCCAGATGTGATTTCAGTCTCCCTCAACCCCAGATTTTATAAAGAAACAAGTAGGAATATCAGGAAAACAAGTCATAATCATCTAACATGATGTTACTCCATAGATCTTTCTTTTCATCAATTTTATCTTGCTATTTCTTTACCTTTTAAGGGAAACCAAATTAACATATACCCCTGTACTCCAGATTCATGTTAAACACATAAGATTGGTACAGCTTTGAGATATCCTTTATCTGTGTAATTGTAGACTCCAAAGTTATTAATTTCACAGATCAGCACCTAGGAAGCTGAACTCAATCACAACAAAGCAACAAATATTGGGAAACACCAGTACACCAGATTTTTATTCCTTGTATCAGTTACAAGCTCAAGCATCACACCTAATTGTTGGATTGGCAATATAACTTTTCATAACTCATCTCAAGCACCAGTTCAGAAAGGTTGAACAGAGTAAGTCTCAGGGCTTCAACGGCCAACCGGGTAAAATTGTACAATCAAGTTGAAATTCTTCAAAATTTTTAAATTGAATGCATTGTAAATTGTTCAAAGTAGAATTGAGATTTTAACAACTATGATTGGCACCACCAAAATGAGTATTTACTTCAAAAATAAGTTCCAAACGTATACTATGTTGAAATAGACAAGGGACCTCAACAGTTACCTATTTCTTGAGAGCAGTTACTTAGCTCCCTTTCCAACTCTTGAATGCACTTCTTGTCTTCCAGGCGGGCCTCAGATAATGTCTTCACATGTACTTCTAGCATCTGTATTGAACAATCGTAACATCGGTTACTTCACTTAGTGAGAGGATTTAGTTTTTATTTTTTAGAACTCGCTGCTATGAAATTGTTTTCTGTTTTACATGAACTGACTCTCAAGTGACTAGATAAAGTTGAGGATGAAACCCTTCCAAATTTTATTTCCCATTTCATGTAAACTGGAAGAAAAATGCTTAACCCTGTAGTTGCCCATTTTAAGATGATGCAAAGGGTGCATTTTCAGACAATTTGGAGGAAACTTCATCTCCCCAGTCTCTTCAACTCATGATGTTGCAAAACTACTAACACAATCTATAAAAAAGGCAACAGCATTGGCTTAGCCTGGGGATTGAGCTTGAACCATTGAGATATTATTCAAATGAATTGGAGTCCAAGCTTGCAGTTTGTTCCATGCAATAACCAACAACTCGAATCAGTTTGTCCAACAGGCAACATGCCAATAGAGAAGCTCGACTAAAACTTGTTGGGAATCACAATCCATTGTGACTTTTTTTTTTTTAATTTCTCTAAACGGGTGAAAAGCAATTATCTGCTTGGTGAATGCCCTTTCCTGAGAAATGGCAAGTCTAACCCTTTTCCACCTTCCCACATCAAAATAAAATCAAGCAAGGAGCCCATATTACACAAGTAAGAATTACATTGATTCAGGTATCAGACAACTCATAGATGTTTCAAAAGTACCTTATTCAACTGATTTCATAAGATGACTTTCACATAAGGAGGAATTATAAATTAGTAATGCATAAACCAATGTCCTGCAACATTGGAGAGAGTACCACATGATAAAGCAAAGAGGACAACTATTAGCCTAAAAATTCAATGTCAAAGCATCTGAAGGCAACAAATAGGCTAAACTGATACAATAAATTTGAAAATCTAATAGTGTGAAACAATCGAAGTGTTAACACTACCTTGATTAGTTCAAAGCTTTGGGGCTGTGACTCTCTTAAGATGTCTGTTTCTTTCCTCAGCTACATTTGGAATGAGAAACAATGGAGTCAATCAGTTTGTCAAAGTCCAAAAATATTAAGAAGCTGAGGAATTAGCAAACAATTTGAGTAGCAGTGCAAGCAGAGCCACCACAATTGGCCAAATTCTCCAAGTAAACAAAGAGCACAGGCATCTAGCTTATGCACATATTCTTGTATATTGGACAGTCAAGAAGCATTATGTAACTTTATAGAAGCTTTCCAAACTGCTGGTATATATATCACTATCAGATGCTATTTAACAAGAAGGTAATAGCATGTTAATCAAATACTTAGCCATGCTGTTTTGATAGCAAATCAGCTTTATCAATCTCTGCAGCAATAAAAACAGATGCATCCGCCCAATGACCAATAACAAATGATGAACAAAGAGAACAGAAACGTACCTCATTGCATCTTGTTCCTATCTTCAACAGTTCGGTAAGATCATAGGAATTGCTTCGCCTGATCCTAGTCAGAATAGACATCTACTAGAAACTGATTTAAAAGAAATTCATAAGGTAAGCAATCTTGACCATAACATGAACCATAAAGACCAGTAATGCTTATCATTAACTATAAATAAATTCAACGAGACATAATACAAAGAAGACCAGAAAATTTAGGAATCACAACGGCAAGAATGCAGAAAGTTATCTTATTCACATTGCCCTCTGCTTCAGGAAGCAAGAGAGTACAATTAGGAAATGTTCACATCAAGAATTAACATATTATTGTTCCATATATATGTGCTTAACTTGGGTATTCCACTCCACTTTGGATTAGACTAATCTAACAGGCAACAAAAGTCTCTTCATCCCATTGTGGCCATGAAATTACCACAATGAACCCAAAGTGTGGTCCAGAATAATCCTTTTGCAGGGTTCAACTGCACTATATAAGGTGCTTATCAAAGCCTAGCTTGCATATTTATTTATTTATTTATTTTTACTTATTTATTTATTTTTACTTAATAGGCTCGATTGGTAATGGGATTAGAACATGGAACTGCATTTGTCATCCCAATAGACCCGATTCCTGTTGTTTGTTTCACTTGAATAATCTCAAGGCTGTGTGCCCTGAGGAAAATTTGTACCAATTAAGAGATATTCATGTTTAGTACCTGGGCTTTTAAAAACACTATATCTCTAACCTAAATTTTATAAAATTCAAAACACATTCAGGATACGAATTTTAGTCCAAACAGATAATCCAGTGTCAGCCAAACACAAGAATAATTAATCCCAGAACAAATAGTCCAAGGATGAATTATCCTTAAACATATTGTCCAATCCTAAATTATCCTATCCACAAAACAAGTGAAACCAATAGGATAATATAGGATGTTCATACAGCTAAATTCCTTGCAAGTTCAATTAGGTAAAAGAGCTTATTCAAAACAGCATACTAATCTTTGTAAATCACCAACAACACATACATATCAGCGAATAAAAGTATAAAATTAAAACCAAACGCACACTTTATATCTGCCATTGAATTGGTTTTAAAGGCTGAATAAAGCTCGAGCAACTACAGAAACACTATAATCTTAGCCAAACCAATTAACATTAACAGGCAGATTCCCAAAATCCAATCTCATTAAAAAATCAATCAAAGGATTTTTACGACAAAAAATACATTTTTTCTATTCAGGCACATTGAAACTTATAAAAATTAAAAAGCATAGATTAACCCTAAAAGCATCGAATTAAAATTGATAAGTATGAATAGTCCACATTCAATCCCCAGAATCTAAACCCCATGCCCCATTCGGTGAAGATCAAATACAGGAAATCGATCGAAATTCGCAGAATTGCAGGAATTCAAATTACAGATAGTGATAAATAACAATAATCAAAATCCTAACAAGGAATTCAAGTTATTCGGAGAGACTCTCTACCTTTTGTGGGGCCGCGCGGTCTCTTGAATTTCTGATTCCGGGGTCTATTCGCAATCTGAAATTTGAAGAGAGAGAGAGAGAGAGAGAGAGAGAGAGAGAGAGAGAGAGAGAGGGAAGGAGAGAATATTTGATGGTTTTGAGAGAAATGACAGCTCATGTTCTTTTCTTTGAAAGGAGAAACGGCCAGAGTTAGCCGGAAAAGCGTTCGGGTCGGGTTGATCCGGAAATTTGAAAATGGGAGACCGTTATCCGGGTGGGTCAAGTGTGATTTTCATTTTGGTATGTGTATGGTGTTTTGTTTTAAGCAATCAATAGTTCTCTGTAAAACCAAACCTCCAATATCATAACTCATCTTCCTTCAGGATGGAAACCTCAACTCAACCGGTTCCAATTTTTAATTACCCATCAATCTATTCAAATAAATGTATATACAAAATAGAAATTTATCCAAAAAAATTACTATTTTAATTTAATTTTTTTTAATTCAGAGTTAAAAATAATCGAATCTAAATAGATTTATTAGAAAATACTTTAAGACCATGAGACACGTTGTTAGAGTTAAACATTATGGTGCATGAGTAGACATAGCCCAGCAATCTGCATCCTGTTTGCTTCTTTTATGTCTCTCTTCCTCCATCTAGGTGGTGTGACCATGTGAGAGAAGATTTTTTGTGAAGGGAAATGAATATAAATATGTTTTAATGAAATGGGCACGGTGCATCAATCTTGTTAAAAAGTGATGGTATTAGCATAAAGTACAGAGTGGTGTTAGTTAATCGTATTCAATAAATCCTTGATAGGTAAATGGGTGTGGAGGTTTTGAACACGACTCCTTACGGGTTTAGCAGACCTCATGGCAGAAAAATGGCACTTACACGATTTGGGGAGAGGGGGTTATGGGTGGATGACTAGGGAAGGCATTTTTTTTTTTTTTTTTTTTTTGCATATTGGTTTGGTCACTCGGTGTTTAGAAATTCACCCTGACTAATCTGGATCGATTGTTGTAGGGTTTGACGAGGGGTAGGTCTCCCAACATTATTTTTTCCGTATCTAGAGAGAGTCAAACTTTAAATCTAGTTAACGGACGAAAGTGTCATTTTTACACTTATATAAAAAAGTTTTGAAAAATAGATTGCTGTATGTGCTTAAATTACCCGTAAATAAAAGATTTATATGTAAATGTTAGATTCAAAATTTAAAAATAATAAAAAAAATTATATTAGGAAATTGTTTCTTAAAATGAATTAAGTAATCAAATTGAATTAATTAGAATATGATTTTATTATAATATAAAATATATATATTAACACGTGTTAGTGGAATGTATTCGGGATGAAATCTCAACTTGGTTATATTTTACTATGCATGACACAAAGAGAAGACTTTTTAACAAAGGTTGCTTTAGCTATTTTTTGGTTTATATGGCATGAACATAATACTAGAATTTTTAAGAAAAGAGAGAGTTTTCTAAACTTTTTTTGTGGCTAAATGGGTATTTACTTTTACTTTTCGCGTTACTCGGGTATTGTGAAATATTAAAATTCTTTTTCTTAAAAAAATTATATAAAATACTTACTTTTTATTGTGTAATATTGAATTCATGAACCTCTTACAAAGAAAAAACAAAAAAAAAAAAAAAAATTGAGCATCACAGTCTCATCAATTTCCCCTCACACATTCACAAGTTCTCAAAATCACTGTTTATTACTGACGTCTGATATCTCAGTTAGTTCGAGTATTAATATCTCTTAATTATGATCGGGAGTTTGATCCCCCATGAAAACGAAAAAATCAACGCTAGAAGACCTGCCCCTTAATTGGGCTCTACAAACGATCGATCCAGATTAACAAGAACGAAATACTGGATACTGACTTGGTGGTATAACCATAGTATTAAAAAAAATCATCATTTATTTAATTATTTTGATGTAAAGCTAATAAGATCGTGCGTCAATAAATTATAAATTAATCGATATTATTCTTTAAATTTTGAATTCAAATCTTCCATTAATAAAAAAAAATTTCATTAGGATGGGAATAGCGTGTTAGCTTACCCTTGCCCTTCGTCCATTTAAATAATCATACTACTTAAAACAACCTTGTTCTTAATGATCACAAACAGGGAACATGAGTATTGTGTACCATTTGTTCATAACGTTGTTTTTTTCTTTTTCTTTTTTAAGGAAATGCAGGATTTAATTTTTATAATATAATACGTTAAACAAAAAAAAAGGATTATATTAAAATTAAATTAATTATCAAATGATCTTATTTATATTGAAAAGTGAAAAAATAATATTACTTACTAAACCAATACATATATATTTCAACATTGAATTTATCGATAACACAAATAATATATTTATATATTTATTAAAAAAATATTTAATTTCTTAATTAAATTTCAAATTTAAAACTTGAAAATAGAAAATATTACGTTAGGAGAACCATCATCTAATAAGTCCCATAAATTCTTTAATCGGATTAATCAAAATATGATTCTGAATATTGATGGTAGAAACAAATATATATATATATATATATATATATATATATGTATGTATGTATGTATGTATGTATTATAGTTTTTAGAATTTCGTCAATCGTAACATTTAGATTATATCTAATGTTATGTATTAATATATATATGTATTATAGTTTTTTTTTTTTTTAAACTTGTATATAGAAGAGATATTACAAATTTGATTCTTTCTCTGTTCTCATATTCATATGCCCCTCAAGGTTCAAGTAAACCGAATATCATTATAAGATAGGTATTTTTTTTAGTACCAACAATAATTGATATAATAATCTATTTTTATAAAAAAAATTTGATTTTATTTATTGAATTTTATGTTTTCAATTAAAAACCTTTTATTTAAAAAATACAAAAATAAAATAAAATCAAAATTATATAAACAAAACAAATTGAAAAAATTCAAAATCTTCAAATATACAAATTTCTATACAATAACAACAATTATATTTTTATCGCACCGACTAAAATCGATCTAGTCTTAGAATAATATTATAAAGAATTTATATATGAATTTTTGGATTAATTTTATTTAACCCAATATTGTAAAATTTTTGGGTTTATTATTTTTATTTTTATTTTTATTTTTATTATTATTTTTTTGCAGAGTTGTGACTCCCGGATATTTTTGTAACCAAAAAAAGGTTATAGATACACCAGCAACCAAACAAACCCTTAAAACCCTAGTACAAATTAAAGCATCTTGGGCTAGGGTTTCAGAGGGGGAGAGAGAGGCAGAAGAGAGAGGGAGAAAAAATGCCGGCAGGACACGGTCTGAGATCGAGAACCAGGGATCTCTTTGCTCGCCCCTTCAGGAAGAAGGGTTACATACCTCTCACGACCTATCTCAGAACCTACAGAATCGGAGACTATGTGGACATTAAGGTGAACGGCGCAGTCCATAAGGGTATGCCTCACAAGTTCTACCATGGTCGCACTGGTCGTGTCTGGAATGTCACCAAACGAGCCATCGGTGTTGAAGTCAACAAGCAGGTCTCTCTCTCTCTCTCTCTCTCTCTCTCTCTCGATCTCCTTGTCAGTTCATTTTCGATCTTGGGTTTCATTTCTTGTGATATGTGAGTTCTCTTTTACTTCGTTTTGATTGCTAAGATATTCTTGCGGGTATGTTTATTCTCTCTGATTGGTGGGTTGTGGTTTCTGCTTATGGGGGTGTTGGTGAGTTGTTTTTATTTGGGTTGCCTAGATATGGATTTTACAGACAAGCCAAGAAACTGATTTTTCATTAGTATGAACTTGAAGTTTGAGAGAGACATTGGACCATTTGTGTAGTTTGTTAGCTTAATTGGCTAATGAATATATGCGATCCTATGGGTAATTCTTGTTTTGTCTGTATGGTTATCTACTGTCAAGGTTTTGGATATGTCCATATTGAAACGGCAGGCTCTTTATCTTGGTTTTGAGATTAGGGTTTTTTTGCAATCTTTTCTCTGTTTTTTTTATCGTAACTGAGATTAACTCACCTATGAAGTTGAAGAGTAAAGTGCGTTTGTCCCTAGATTCACTGTTGAAGAGCATGATTCTCTCTCCTGCAATTAAGAGAAGCTGGCTAATCGCACATAGATTTTTTAAGATCGGATATGGAAACTGTTCATTGATAGAAAAAATCTCTTTCACTGTTAATGGGTTTAGCCACCAATATTCCTTGTGAACTTTGCATAAATTGAATGTACAAATGTTTATTTCCTGCCTAATTGCTGTTTTGATTAAAATAGTTTCCCTATTGCTAATGTAAGCATGGTGTTCTTATCGCATTGGCTCTAATATTAGGTTCTGTCTGTGTAACAAAATTTTCCATGATTGACCATTGTTGAGTTCAGCCTCTAATATTGCTGATGTTGATGTTGAACATCATATGCTTCCTTTTGTGTCTCTATGAAGTTGAAGAGAGATGCATATTCTCAATCTGATTAATGTGTTTAGTTGGGTAAAGCTTTTCCATTGCATTGCATTCTGTCAAGTTAACAAAGATTTTGATTATGTGCATTCAGGTGGGCAATAGAATCATTAGGAAGAGGATTCATGTCCGTGTTGAGCATGTCCAACCATCACGCTGCAACGAGGAATTTCGTCAAAGGAAGTTGAGGAATGATCAATTGAAGGCTGAAGCCAAGGCCAGAGGCGAAAAGATCAGCACAAAGAGGCAGCCAGAAGGGCCCAAACCTGGTTTCAAAGTTGAAGGTGCAATGTTGGAGACTGTTACTCCTATTCCTTATGATGTGGTTAATGATCTTAAAGGTGGTTACTAGGTTGGAAACCTCAGTCTTGATCTGTTGGCATGTCTTTGTTCTGGGGGGAATGGTTTATCAGTTTATATTTATTTTAGAGAAAGGTTGTTTTGGAGTTAGCAGACCATTTTTGTTCTATCCAAGAGATAATTTTGTTTCTAAATTCATGGATTTTGTGCTTCAGTGGGCTTTTTTCTATATGCACCAATGATTTCTTGGTAATGAACTTCCATTTTGTTTGGGTTGCAATTTGAATTGATTACTCTACGCTGGTGGTGCAATGTTATGCATTGTTGAGTTTTATTTTCCCTCTTGGGTATTGATTTAATTTAAAGTCGTATAGGAGTGTTCTTCTGACCATAAGGTCATGGAGAGTATGAAGACAGGTTATGCATTTGCACCTACATGTGTTTTCTGAACAACTACGGTGGAGTTTGGGATTTGAAATTGAAAGCTGAAAATCCAGTTCCGGGGAAATGATTAATCCATGGCCGATCTTGTTGTGAATGAGATTGCATACCATTAAGCAGCACGGTGGTGCTGTGTATTGTAGCAAAACACAACATTGGCCTGGTGGTATTTTACAGCTTCTTTGCTGTAGCCATTGAGGGCATTTTGCATGGTACGACTTTTTGGATGTGTGATGCTTGCATTTGCTTTCTTACCAAAAAGTGAAAATGCTTGCATTTGCTCTGTGGGCAACATAAATTAGCTTTGTTTTGTTGGTTTTGTAGGTTCTGAATCTTTGAGTTGAGGGATTGATGAGTTGGGTTGTGTTTTACCGGACCCTTGACTCACCATATGGCCAATGTACCTAAACAAGGAGCCTGTAAAACATCAGTTATGGTGGTTTGTTTGAACTTTGAAGAACCTACAAATTGAAGCATTTTTCAAAAGCATAATCATCTTTGGGACCTCGTCATCATTGTATGATAGTTTTCAAAATCCGCAAAGGCAGCCACTAATTAGGAAATACCCTCCCTTTTTGCATACGACCAAAGGTAAAGGGCATCCAGAATAAAGAGAATGAGATTCTTTCATAATTCCAGAGTATTCAAAATTTACCCATATGTGACAGGACGATATGCAAATGTTAACAAGGGATCTTTCAAACTAGAAGAAACATAAAGCTCATCAAAGTTTTAGGCTTTTGCGCTTCTGTTTTTGTTTTTAGTTTTTCGTTTTTCGTTTTTTTTATTTTTATTTTTATTTTTATTTGGGTACAAAAGAAGAAACCCAAAAAGACACAAGACAAAAAGGGCCTGAGACCCAAAACTTAAATCCTTAAGATTGGAGTCCTCTGAAGATTTGGGTTATAAAAGAAGCACCGGTGCTTATCTGAAGTCCTTAATAATTAAGTGAAGGGGGTGGGTGGTTGGGACTCCTTTGTTCAGGTAAATAGCAAGTGTTGCAAAATTTGTTTCAATGATCTCAGGTTCCTGAGGTTGTTTGCTTGAGTCGGTCTCAGCCCTCTCTCAGGTAAATAGCAAGTCTTACACCGTCTATTACTCCCTCATTGATGGTATAGCCGAGAACCCATCAGCCAGTGGAGTCCCTTGTATGACCTCCTGCATTGGCTTGACATGTATTGGCCTTAACTCATCCATGAGAATTAAGTTTGAGCACCAGATAACATGCTTAGGTTGATGGAGGGTGTTCTTGGCTTTTCCTGCAGCTGCTAGAGAAATGTCTTTGGCAAAATGTATTGCCTGCATTATTGCTCTTTTGGCATTAGTGTGGAGGTTGTCGAAGATGTGCTTGCATCTTGCCTTCCAAATGTGCCAGATTGCTGCGGAGAGGATCATGTTCCAGTTGGGGTGGTTGTAGGCATGGTGACCGGGGCAGATAAACTTCAGCCAATCTAAATGTTACATTTGCACTTCGTTATATTCCCACTTCAAGTGTTGGTCTTTTGCACTTTTGTTATATTTTCATGATTAAATATTTTTAAATTAAGTGGTTAGATACTCTACTTCATTAATAAGAGATTTTAATTTTAAATCCTAAAAATAATAAAAAAAAAGAATTTGGAAGAGCCAACCCCTCAATGGGACCCATTGCACTTGGATCGGATTAGTCGGGTAAAATTCGGATACCGATAGGTGAAAACCAAAAAAACAAAAATATTTTCACTTTTTTTTGTGCTATACCAACTGGTATCCGGAACCATACTCTGATTAATCTGATTCGGGACTTACAATGGCCGAATTAAGGGGACTATCCTCCCAATGTAGTTTTTTCCATACTCAAGTCGTAAGTAGAACTCGGAAACTTAGTTAAGAGACCTAACGTCATATCCCATAAATTTTTTCACTTCAAGTGTTGGTCATGTTACCCAACTTAAGTCTCTAAAGGGATAGCCTATGATCACAATCTTCCTCTTCAAACCCTGAGATTTAAGGTTCGAACAAAACTGGGCCCTGCAAAGCTGAGGCCTATTCAGTAACCAGACTTGGCCTATTAAAAATTTGGGATTAACCATGCTGGGCCAGGTATGTCCATAAGCTTTGCACCTGGCTTTTGATTTTCATCCTAGAAGTAAATAGGTTAGAAAATAGATATTATCGTAGTTATTACTTTCATAATGTTATGGTAAAGATATATTATAAAATGTTTAACTTTGACACGATTGTCATCTAGGCTATCATCCGACCGTTCTCAAGGCTTTTGCTTCTGATTAATATATGTTGACTTAAATTAATTTTAATTAATTAATTTGATTAATATATTAATACTAGATAATTACCATAATTCTAATAATAATTCTGTAAATATTTTACTCGTGGGATATAAAAAAAAAAAATCCCAAATGTATCGTCATACACTTTCTTCCATGAAAAGATGAACTATTTGCAGTTAATGCCATAAAACCAGGACAAACTTCAACAGTTCTCGGCTTCATTCATGTACACATGCCCACAAACCACTCTTTCTTCCACCGAAAAATAGACCCTTTATCAAGTGTTGATGGCAATTCAATTTGAGGGGATTGAAAATTGCTCTTTTAGCCTTTTTCTCTGATTCATAAAGTTGTATTCCCATATCAAATTCCATGTAAATTTCTTTCAAAATACTTGACAGTCACACAAAACAAATTATCATACGAGATTGATCCGAATAAAAAGAGATTTAATTATAATCTAAAAGTGATTCATACGTATATTTTACAGTACAATTAAAAATAAATTTAGTTGAAAAAAAAAACAATATTTCTCTAATCATCCGAATGATACCCTGCAGAATACCATTTTTATAAAATAATTATTATTTTAATTAATATATTTCTATTTCTTTAATAGAACTCAAAATTTAAAATCACCCCATATCAATGGCCCTACTAAAAAACAATTAAGAGACCGGGAGACATGATATTAAAGTTGAGCATCACAGTGTCAATAAGTTTCTTATTTTTTTTATTAAATTGATCGATATTTAAAATTATATTCTGATTAATCTGATCTAAACCATTATCAGATTCTTTTTTTTTAATTATTTTAATATATATATATATATATATTTTTTTTTTTTAAATTTTAATTCAAACGTTGTTAATCTTGTTAAACCAACTACCGGTCATTACGAGTTCCCTTGTACACTGTTTGGTTCTTAAAATGACCATTTATAGGATTATTTGACCTGAAGAGAACAAACATCACATGGGATGGCAACAGTGTTACCTTCATCTCATGGACTTTTCATGAAATCACCGTTATGGGAATGACAAGTGGCACCAAGACAACATGAGCTTGATTGATGGCCTACGCTTTTTAACCTAATTATATTATTATTATTATTTTATTGATGTTCCAATTATTATCTCTATATATATATATATATAAGAAAAGTAAAATTTAAATTTACCAAAATATATAATAACATTTTGAAAAATAATATCACTTGAAACAAATCTAATTCATGGTGATCAAAAGCATTGAGCGTTATTTTTTTAAATCAATCGGTATCCAAAATAATAATTCTATTAGTTCAGTTCGAATATTTTCATATCCAAATTAAGAAGATCTCTCATAACATAATTTTTTTCATATTTAAGTTTCGAACGTAAAATTTGATTAAAAGATCCAATATCATTTACTACTAAACCGATTATTCGTTAGTCCATAGAACATCATTATTGTATACTTTTAGTACAT
Organism: Dillenia suffruticosa; assembly: GCA_033439265.1. Classification (NCBI taxonomy): domain Eukaryota; kingdom Viridiplantae; phylum Streptophyta; class Magnoliopsida; order Dilleniales; family Dilleniaceae; genus Dillenia; species Dillenia suffruticosa. Next base: position 4,736,225 of record JAVTVX010000009.1, read on the forward strand.
AACTTTTATTTTTTTAGTAAAATGTAATATTAATTTTATTTAATATTATATGATATGAAAAATAGATCCAATATTATTATATTGAAGTTATAATAGTAACCATCAAATGATTTTATCTGTATTTATAAGTTAGAATAAAAATATTTTACTTTGTAGATTTGATATTGTTACATGGAAGTTGCAATGTTACTAGATGGACCTACCCAACATGCCCTTTCAATTGTAGGACCCCCCCCCCAAAAAAAATCTTAATATAAATTATTTATTTAAATTTATGATTGAAAACATGGTTGATGTTGATGAGAGCCAAACAAACCACAAAGCTTCCTAAGCGCATTTCTAGTTCTTGACAAAGCAGTACCAACTGCCAGCTACCATTTTAGCAAATGAACCAGCCAACCTCCCCCACATTGTGGCCAAGTGTGATCAGGAAAAGACAATACAATATGTCCACCCCATGGAATTTACAATCACTACAATGCTTTGATTTTAATAAATTTTGTTATAGTTTGGTATTGATGAAGAATAGAAAGTACAAATTCATGATACAAAAAAGAGCATTACCATAGAAACCTAGATTAAGTCATGCTAAATCACTCAAAACTCACAAATAAACCACATTGCTCTCTCTCTCTTTTTCTCTTTTTTTTATTTTTATTTTTATTTTTTTATATTTATCATCGATATCTGGAATTATATTCTGATTAATTCGGTTCGAGAGTTTATGAAGTCCCTATTTAGAAGACACTTTTTTAATATTATTTTTTTCATTCTCAAGTTTTGAATATGAGATTTGGTTAAAGGACGTAATATTCCATCTCATCAGATCAACTCTTACATTGCGCTCTCTCTCTCTTATAATGTACGAGGGATGGTCCTTGTGAGATGAAGTTGTGATATTAAAGCACTTCAAGTATGGTTTTGAGGAAGTAAAGAGAGGTTAGATGGATTGTCATGTTTATGGTAGGTGACTAAACAACCACCTTTGAGCTCACATGCCATTTTCTGTTTTTTTTTTTTTTTTTTTTATAGTACTATGTCTTGGATACTGTCCAGTATCTGGATCTTTGTCTCGATTAATCCGGATCGACCGTTGCAGTGGCTCCTTTCGGAGGATGGGTCTTTCAAAGGGGAATGCTTCATACACATGTGGATCCAATACTCCCGACGGGAGTCACATGCCATCTTTGTGTACATCATAAAATTGCTTTATCATCTCATGACTTCTCAATACCCAATCCCACAGAAAAGATTTTCAACCCCTCACATTATTTCTCTTCATTGACAAGAAAAAAAATAGTAATAATAACTTTCCAATGTAACAACATTCACTCCAAGGCAAAACGTTTAGTTCTAGTAAAATCATCATATATATATAAGAATATCAACTACATGTATCTCAAATTCATGACAAAAACATATTAATAGGGACTAGGGAGACTGACTTCTCTTACCCAAAAAGAGTGAAAGCTAAAACATTGAAATATTTAAATTCTGATGGCCAGATCTATGGTTTTTTTCCCCTTGAAATCTGTAAAGAATTAATGAAAAAAATTACCAGAATTCTTTGCTCTTCTGTACACTCTTGAAATCCGTAGCTGTGAATTCATTTACAAATTCAAGAATTTGTGTCAGTTAGGAATCAGTCCCGCAAGTTGCTCGGCTTTGTGACTACCTCCAGTCCACCATGGCTTGAACCCATTGTTACTTTCTTCTTCATTAGGAGCAGGAAGATTAAGATCAAGAAAATTTCTAATTTCGTGGATCGGCTTCTCGTCTACCATGATTTGATTGCTTCTACTATTATCCGATCCGCCAATCAAATGGGATCGCTTGTGACCTCCTAGAGCTTGACCTGAGGAGAACACTTTGAAGCATATAGGACATTCATGAACTTTCATTTGCTTCGGCTTGTTATACTTGATATGATCAGTGTTCTCAACTTCACAAATCCTCACAATTCTGCTATCTGGATTTGGATTTGGAGAGACTTCAGTATCCATGCTGTTTTCGCTACTTTCAACTTTAGTAGCAAAGCAACCTTTGGTCTTCTTGTGACTTGCTCTATGACCCCCAAGTGCTTGATATGAATGAAAGGTCTTGTTACAAGTAGTACACTCAAATTTGCTTCTCTTTGTTGAATTCTTGTGGAATTCACAATCTGCAGTATCATTGCAACTTCTTTTCTTTGATGAATTTAAATCCCTACCCAATTCAACTTCATAATTCAGGCTTCTAAATCCATCCTCCACACTAGACTTCTTGAATTGCTCTTTTGCTCGAAACCCATTAAGGGGTACCCCTGAATTGATATTTTTAACACCATTCTTACGAAACCCACTGTCCAAATTCACCAAAAGGTTGGAATTGTTGTCAGAAGACTCAGCAAGAGAATGGGAGTTGAAATTTAAATCCAAGCCTCGATTGCCCAAATGACTAGCGTCTCTTGAAAGCAACATCAAACACAAGGCAACTTCCTCATCTTGTTCATACTCAATCTCAGAAACAGAAGAAGAGGCATTAGTGTTATTAGCTAAAGAAAAAGCAGAAGAAGAATTTGAAATCCTTCTTCTTGATCTTCTTCTTCTTCTTCTTGCTGCTGTTGTTTTCTCATTGTCTGATTGGCTATCCAAAACTTGCTTTTGATTAGCACTTGCACTACCCAAGGAATCTTCATCTTCAAAACTGTTTGAAAGTGAAAATCTCTCCTTTTCTGAATGACATCTCATGTGACCAAACAAGGCCTTAGAAGATTGAAAATCTTTTCCACACTCTCTACAAACAAAACACTTTGTACTGTCCTCTTCTTCTTCTTCTTCACTAGAATTTGCAACAACTTTCTTCCTAGTTTTTTTTGGATTTTCTCTCAACCCATAATCAGAATCAGCATTGTTGTGTGAATTCAGCTTCTTTCTGCTCAAAATTTCATCTTTTGAAATTGAGTTGTTGTTGTTGTTGATCATGTGAGACCTCATGTGACCTCCTAAAGATCTACCACAAGGAAAGCTCTTCTTGCAAAATTTGCATACATGTCTATACATTTGAATTTGATCTGCCTGATCCATTTTCTTTTATCAGATTCACAAAGTTTGAGAAATACGCAGATCAGAAAATCAACTGAATTTTAAGAATTTGATCAGGAAAGCTAAGAAAATTATTGAATTTTGATCTCATTGAGTTGAAGAACTCAAATGGTGATGAAACAAAGGAGACCCAGATCGGGAAAACAGAGGAGGATCAATATTGCTTTTTGAGGGAGAGAAAGAGAGAGAACAAGATCTGACGCAACAAACAGAGAAGACCCACTAAGAATGTATGCTTGTGTTGTACCAAGAAGCTTAGCTTTGTGTGAGATTTGTAGCTGTTGAAATATGAAGTAGGAAAAAATCAAAAAAAAAAAAAAATTGTTAAACTTTGTTGCTAATGATGGGGATGAACAAGCCAAAGAAGAAAAATTAAAAGGTGAGAGAGAGTGAACTTTTCTCTCTCTTAACACTAAATTTGGAGGAGAAATCCATGCATGGAAGCAAAGATAAAAAGAAGGAAAGAAAAGATAGCAGCACGTGTACTCAACTGAGAATCCTACGCCACTGCAATCCAACGGTTGGGATTTGATCCAGATGATGAGCATCCCTATGGGTGAGGAGAACATCTCTATTCATGAAAGCAAAAAAACTAACTGCCTTCTTGACTATTCCTTCCTTTGTCTTGCTATTAAGGAACCCACACCGCACCCAAAGTGAAAGGTTCCACTGACTCTCTCTCCCCGTTACATTCTTTTATTTTATGTCAATTAACCCGTCTGATATTTGACACACGCTACAAATATTTCTCTTTTTCACCGTTAATATATAAAATCATATTTCGATTAATACAATTCTAACATTTACAAAGTTCCTATTTAGGGACGATTCTTCCGACATAACTTTTTTTATTTTCAAATTTCAAATCCAAAACTTAATTTAAAAATTTAATATCTCGTGTTACTAAATCGATCATCTATTACTCGTTCACTACAAATATGAACGTATGCAAAATTAAATTTTAAAATAATAACATAACTCTCAATCAACGTACTCATATTAAGTGCAATCTACTAAATATTAAATAAATCTTAGCAGTTTGCAACTTTATTTATATTTAATCTATATAATAAAATTAATATTTTACATAAAACATGTCAGTATTTGATTGAGTTTCACCATTATACTCAAAAGTGACCATTCCAAGTATCATCCCATTGAGTTACAATAGTATAAAACTGGGGCCTTAATATATGTATATATTTTTGCAGTATTTTTTCTATTTTGGGTTTTGTTGTGGACATGGATCCAACGTAGGTACCTTCTATCCAATTTCTTATGTTTGAAAAACGTCCAATGAGAGTCTGCCATGTCAGTGGATTTAGTATGTTTTGGTCATTATGGCACTTAGGAGGTGATTTTGGAAAACCAATCTCAAGTGGGGTCTCTTCCTTTATTTTTTTTTTATCCAATTTAGTCCGTTCCCAATCAAGGCAGTCCATGTGAAACTACTTGACCAAGTTCCTTGGCTGCAATTTTGTTAAATTTACTTGCAAGTACCTTTTTTTTTTTTCCCATAAATCACATGTATCTAGGTAATTATATTAATTTTAACTAAATTCGATTAAAATCAGATTAAATTTTTAAAAGATAAAATTCTTATAGCGTCTGTTTTCTTGATTTACAAAGCTTAAATTTAGATTTTATTTAAGAAATATCACTATCCAACCATTACACCGTTAGTCTTGCAAGCCCTTTCCAAGTAAACATAGGTGTTTTTTTTTTATTTTTATTTTATTTTATCATAGCCACCACCCAGAATTTCACCCCGTTTAATCTGGATCGACCGCTATAGGACTCACTTTGTGGGGGCGGGTCTCCCAATATTATTTTTTCTGTACTCGGGAGAGTCGAACCCCCAACGTGATTAAAGAACGAGGGTGTCTATCCCACTTACACTAACAAGTGTTGTTAAGTTAACATAGTTTTAGCTTTACAGAAGAGACACATTATTTATTAGAGTCCTTAGTTTTTTTTATTAAATATATATTTATATATATATATATGTATCTATATCAAGAATATTAATACAATTTCTTAATTAACTTATTTATAGAGATAAAAACTTATTTTTTTATTAGAGACGTAGAGACATATCAGATCATATGTACATGGTGATAAATAATATTTCTCTAAAAATCAAGAATTATTATTATTATTATTATTACTTTAATACATGTGTAATATGACATATTTGCATCCGTGGCCCTGTTTTTACAATACAAGTACATGATTGATCTAAATCCATAGAAGATGATGATGGATTGTCCCTCCAATTTAGTTCAAAAGATTAGGAATTTTTCTATAAACTCTGAAACACTACCTATACATAATATATTTTCTCAATCTTTATTTCCTTAACAAAAATTTAAAGTTTACTTTTTTTTTTTGAAACGAGGGAAAAAGATGGGGGGCCTTTCAAAATTTGTTGGGTGGATGGGTGGATCACTAGCACACACATAGGAACACTCATATACTTGTGTTAGGACCACATTAGGTGACCTCAACCTTGAAATAATCAATAATTGTCAATTGAAATTTCTGTAGTAGAATAAATGAGAGATCTGTTCCAAACAGTATATGATCAACCCTATTGTTCCACCACACACTATTCCTAGTGTTTTTACTTCCCATTTTGGATTAAGGATTCAGTGGAAGCGCATAGCAAGTGAGCAAAATGCAAGAATACAAACAAGTAATGTCAACAAAGTTCTCTTTCCTTTTTTTTGGTGACGATAAAGTTCTCTTTCTCTCTCTCTCAATATGTCCACTTTGGAGGTCTGGAGGTTCTTTGTTATACTAAATCATGAAGATTTGTTTGGATGTTTGCTCATGCTTACTATTGGTTTGTCACAGATTAGCTAGCACTGCCACAGTGCTTGCTTAGTGGTGTGTCGTCAAACAATCGAAAATAAAATTACCTACTTCACTAAGACGAATCTAGGGTGAGCAGGGTCGAATCCACAGGGAACGGTAGATTTATCTCTTTCAAGGAAAATGAAAATATGGGGAGTTTGAGAGATGATCTAAATCTAACAAAAATAAATAATAAAACAACTAAATAATGCCAATTAAAAGAATGGATATCAATGAGAGAAAATCTAGCCAAAAGAGTTATTTCCATCTTGATATATTTGATTGATCATTGATACAAAAATTACTCGATATTATGCGAATAAATTGGTTATAGCCGCTAAGTACCACGAAGCGACCAATCTCTCCGTACTTCTTCGGTAATCAAGATACCATCGTTAATTACTTCCCTAATCGAAAGACAACCCAAGAGACCCTCGTTGGATTTAATGTTCCAACAGCATTAAGATCTAGAGAGACCCAATTCTAATCAGTAAATTCCAACCTGGATTTATTTAAATTAGATTACCTAATCTCTTGATATAAATCCTACCGCTTACGAGGCCATAAAATTATGTCAATTACCACTCCATTAAAAATACACAAACCTTGCTATTTTTAAATGGTTGTAGACTATTCTAGGGTTATCAAACATAGACCTCTATTTAACAATCTCAAAACAATCATAAACACTAAGCATAGAGATTAAATAAATACCCACAAATATCAAGCAAATAAGATCATTTAGATCTCACAATCATTATTTATCAAGATTTTAATAATCCTTTGACTAGAAAAATAAATTAAAATCAAAGCATAATAAAAAGAAAACTCATAAAAAAGGATTTATTACTCCTAAGGAATGAAGAAAAGAACAAAGAGTTTCTCTTCCGGCTGAAGGCTGCTACTGTAGACGTGAATAGTGCTGCCCCCAAGGGGCTGCCTGGCTGCCTCCTCTAAGGTTCTCCCCAATAATATGGAACACTCCTATATATATAGGAGTAGAAAACCCTAAAATTTCTTCCTTATTCAAATTGGTTTTTAAGAAGGAATAAAACTCTCTAAAAGATAATATTCTAAAAATTTAAAATAAAACAAAAGTTCCTAAAAACACGAAATTTACATTTTCAAAAATTCCTTTTCCTAAATATTAGGAATGGAATCAAATTTTTCAAAATCTTCAATATTCCAAATCCACTCCAATTTCCTCTTGAATGTGTAATTGAGAAAGGAAATTTTTACTGCAGTAAATCTTCAAAACCTTTTGCTTGTCTCTTGAAATCCACGTGCCCACGTGCTAATGAAAGAGCATTACTGTCCAATTTTCCATACTTTACAAAATTGCTCCAATTTAGCTCATTTTTCTTCATTTTCCAAAATAAGTCTCCTCCTAAATTAAATGTCACAAAACATAAATATTAGTATAATATTTATTCAAAAATAATACAAAATTAATCGCAAATATTACACTTATTTAAACCCTATCAAATTCCCCCACACCTAGATGATACTTGTCCTCAAGTATCTCTAAATAAAATAAAATTAAAACTATCCAACCTATTTTTTTTTCTTCTTCCAAGCGTCCAAGTTAACAATTACTATAAAAGTCAAACCAAAAACACAATCGAAACAACAAGTATTTCACAGCATTCTGCACTAAAACAACCTCCACATATCCCAACAGTCACTTATGAAATCAAAACAGTAAGATTCGACAATTCTCTCGAAGGGGTCACTCTAATGCACTCGAAAGGGTGAAGAATATTTCAATAACACTCAAATCAACACATTGGAATTGGCATTACCATATGCTTGTAAATATATCAAATCTCCACCACTTAAAAATTAGAATTTCATGCATCAATCTAAAGATCTTTCATTTGGTTGTAATGGGGTTTGGGTAAAAGGGTAGGATAAGAGGATATTGAAGGGTAAAAAAACGTACCAAAAGAAATATATAATTAACTACATAATTCTCATAACATTGATTGATCTTTGCCTCAAGCAATCAACAAACAAAATTTGACTTTTTGCTCTTCAAATGTATAGCCAACAGCAAACAATATACAAGATGTCAAATGATTTCTCAATTTTTCATAATTGAAGTATAAATAAATTTTCAATCAAAATACAATACTTCTCTTTCTCATCTTTTTTTTTTCTTTTCTTTTTTTTTCTTTTTTTTTTCAGCATTTTCTTTCTTTTTTCTTGCTTTTTTTTTTCGAACATATATCATCTTCATGAAAATGTCAACATCAAAATTCCAATCATCATCTTCGTATTGAGGCGAATATAAAACCAAAATCATGCAATTAAATATATATACCTTTGGTACTAGGGTTTGAAATGAAGGCTAAAATCAAAGGTTAGGTGTTGTATTGAGTGGGTTTTAAAGAAGAAAAAAAGTAATGGCTCAAATTGGATAACTAAGGGTTTATGAAATCAGGGTATGGATTTTAAGAAAGCCAAAAATAGAGTAAAACCTAAGTGCCTTTGTCATTTCAATACATAAAATTCTATATGTGATCTCGAAATGTATAACAATGCAAGTTCTAGAATGTGCAATCCAAGTGTGATAATCACTCATCAAGAAAAATAATCTCGAGCACAAAGAATGAATTTGCTCGTTTATGGCTCAAAACCTCACTTTTTAAGTAGTATTTATGTCAAATCTTTACATGCTTATCATTCAAAGAAAACTATTAAAGACATGAGTAGCCATTTCAAACACAAAAGCCATTGATACAAGCCATTTTTCATATATCTCTAGCCAACCAAATAGCATATATCAACAAAAAAAGCTTGGAATTTTTTGTTTTTCAATTTTTTTTGAAGAAACAAAATTTAAACTAAAAAAAAAAAACAAATATAGTGTCAAAAACCAAAACAAAGAGAAAAACACCTAACATCCCCCCACACCTAAATCATACATTGTCCTCAATGTATGCTCAAGTTAAGAGAGAAAAAAAATTTAAAAAAAAAGTATAAATAAATCAAATAAAATAAAAAACAAAGAACAAATAACAAATAACGAAGAAATAAAAGAGAAAGGTGAGAACAATACTCCCCGGCAGCGGCGCCAAAATTTGGTGTGCGTCAAACAACCAAAAATAAAATACCTACTTCAAACAATACGAATATAGCGCGAGTAGGGTCGTATCCACAGAGAACGGCGGATTTTAGGGTATGGGCATGCCCTAAATGAAGTGAGATTCTGTCCGTCTAATGGTCGAAGGGCCAGACGTGGACGGATCGTAGAGCGTGGTCACACCCTATCGTGGGAGTACGTCTGCCAGTGGGAGTGATATGGGCAGATGTGGGTAGGAGTTAGGGCGTGGGCACGCCCTATACTACGACCGCTTCTGAAATTTTTTTTTTTTTTTTAAACCTAAATCAAGGATCAAGACTAAATCAAATCAACATAAATGAGAATAAAAAAACAAAAATAAAAATAAAAATAAACATAAAGGAAGTATTGGGTTGCCTCCCAATAAGCGCCTTTGTTTCATGTCTTTGGCTGACATGATCTTCTCTTTTCAACCTCGCTCAAACATCGGTCCGGTCCATTTTGACTTTAACTTGCCTGGAATGAAGTTCAATCTTAAATTGAAATGAAGGACTTTATGGCCTACCATAAATCGTTTCCGATTTGGAAGTTTGTCTTGAAAAAATTTATCCCATTGTGCAAAATTATTTGTAAAATTCTTTTCAAACACAAAATTCAATTTATTTTGCACAAAAGAGTCATGAATAGTGAAGTCCATCTCCTTTTCATCATCTTGTTCCTTGGAATATGTCAACCTACCAGGAAAAGGAGAAGAGATAGTTAGTTTCAAATTTGAGTTGTTCAGTTCCTCACTTACCTTCGTGGCCGATTCAGTTAATATTGATACTTTGGTTTGTTCGGCCTCTTTATCTCCTTCAGTTGTCGATGAGTTGTCCTGCAATTTCCCTTCATTCTTGACCACCATAACACTCACATTTTTTTCCAGGTCGATCTCTACTTGAGAGGTTAGCTTCCCATTATTTTTCTCTATTCGACTTATGGTCGTTGCCAGTTGCGACACCTGATTTTTCAAGTTTTGGATGCTGATTCTTGTCTCTAGTTGAAATCGTTGATTTTTCTGTTGTAACCGTTGGGTTTCCTGTTGAAACAATTGAGTGCTGTTAGCCAAACTTTTAACAATTTCTTCTAAAGACGTACCTTGATTTGAATAGGGTTGCTGAGATTGAAATTGTGGTCGGTATTGTGGTTGTTGTTGGAACTCTTGTGGCCAATTTCCATAACTGAAGTTTGGTTGATCCAACCATCCTTGGTTGTAGGGATTCGAATATGGATCATCATAAAAAATGGGACACTTATCGGTTGGATGCCCCATGTTCGAGCAAATACCACATGCTTTCACTTGTTGGATTTGTCCTACAACAAATCTTTCCACAATAGAAATTAGGGAATCTATTTTATGTTCAAGAGAAGAACTACTCACCTCATTGACCCTTGTTGGAACATCTTGTCATATTCCAAATTGATAGGGAGTCTCAATATTAGAAAAATCACTGCAAAAAGCATGTTCATTAAAATCATGAAATAACAACTCCCTTAAAGTCTTTTGACTGGTCATGTCCGAATGTTTAAAATTCTTCTCTTCAATGTCGTTGACAAACTTTCAATAAATTCACTGCAAATATTAGTCCCAAAAAAAATAAAAAGAAACAAAATTTAAAAGAAATAAATCACTTAACACTGTTCCCCGGCAGCGGCGCCAAAATTTGGTGTGTCGTCAAACAACCAAAAATAAAATTACCTACTTCACTAAGACGAGTCTAGGGTGAGCAGGGTCGAATCCACAGGGAACGGTAGATTTATCTCTTTCAAGGAAAATGAAAATATGGGGAGTTTGAGAGATGATCTAAATCTAACAAAAATAAATAATAAAACAACTAAATAATGCCAATTAAAAGAATGGATATCAATGAGAGAAAACCTAGCCAAATGAGTTATTTCCATCTTGATATATTTGATTGATCATTGATACAAAAATTACTCGATATTATGCGAATAAATTGGTTATAGCCGCTAAGTACCACGAAGCGACCAATCTCTCCGTACTTCTTCGGTAATCAAGATATCATCGTTAATTACTTCCCTAATCGAAAAACAACCCAAGAGACCCTCGTTGGATTTAATGTTCCGACAGCATTAAGATATAGAGAGACCCAATTCTAATCAGTAAATTCCAACCTGGATTTATTTAAATTAGATTACCTAATCTCTTGACATAAATCCTACCGCTTACGAGGCCATAAAATTATGTCAATTACCACTCCATTAAAAATACACAAACCTTGCTATTTTTAAATGGTTGTAGACTATTCTAGGGTTATCAAACATAGACCTCTATTTAACAATCTCAAAACAATCATAAACACTAAGTATAGAGATTAAATAAATACCCACAAATATCAAGCAAATAAGATCATTTAGATCTCACAATCATTATTTATCAAGATTTTAATAATCCTTTAACTAGAAAAATAAATTAAAAACAAAGCATAATAAAAAGAAAACTCATAAAAAAGGATTTATTGCTCCTAAGGAATGAAAAAAAGAACAACGAGTTTCTCTCCCGACTGAAGGCTGCTACTGTAGACGTGAATAGTGCTGCCCCCAAGGGGTTGCCTGGCTGCCTCCTCCAAGGTTCTCCCCAATAATATGGAACACTCCTATATATATAGGAGTAGAAAACCCTAAAATTCATTCCTTATTCAAATTGGTTTTTAAGAAGGAATAAAACTCTCTAAAAGATAATATTCTAAAAATTTAAAATAAAACAAAAGTTCCTAAAAACATGAAATTTACATTTTTAAAAATTCCTTTTCCTAAATATTAGGAATGGAATCAAATTCTTCAAAATTTTCAATATTCCAAATCCACTCCAATTTCCTCTTGAATGTGTAATTGGGAAAGGAAATTTTTACTGCAGTAAATCTTCAAAACCTTTTGCTTGCCTCTTGAAATCCACGTGCCCACGTGCTAATGAAAGAGTATTACTGTCCAATTTTCCATACTTTACAAAATTGCTCCAATTTAGCTCATTTTTCTTCATTTTCCAAAATAAGTCTCCTCCTAAATTAAATGTCACAAAACATAAATATTAGTGTAATATTTATTCAAAAATAATATAAAATTAATCGTAAATATTACACTTATTTAAGTCCTATCACTTAGCTAACTATGACACCGGCTATGGTGCGTTAAGCGAGCTAGCTCTCGTTGCTCTAACCGCAATGCAAATGTCGTTTTAGAAAGCAACTTAATAACAACGAGACTGTGTGATGAAAATTCCTCATATTGTGCCTCATTTCGCAGGCATATTAGTACAATGTTTAGCTGTATGTTGTCCATGATTAGATACTCCTTTGGTTTTGTTTAATGTTGTTTTAAATTGAGGAATCAAAGATAGGTTAAAGAATTTTAAGTGACAGATCAGGATCACTTTGGAAGATCAAGTTTTACTCACTGGCATGTGCTTGTTCATTGCACTGGCCTACCTTTTGCCGATAAATGTGCTTGAACACTATTCTATAGCCAATCCTCTAATAATAGCATCCAAGACGAGACTCTTATCATACAAGGTTCGAAAGGGTCAGATGTAAACGGTCTTACTTTCTACACATGAAAAGAACTCGGCACAGGTGGTCTTATGTGATGGGGTATTAAGTCTTTTAACCAAGTTTTAGGTTCAAGAATAGAAAAAATTATATTACGAGAGCCACCTCCTATATAGAGTCCTTCAAATACTCAAATTGAATTAATTGAGCATGATTCTAGATATTGGTAGTGGAAAAAAAAAAAGACCTCGGCAATACAATTGTTTTTTCAGTAGTTTCTACACTAAAAGTCAAGCCTGGTAGCATTAGACTTGTGTGACACCATATAACAACAATAACATTTAATTTTGGTAAGATAAATCCTAGAACTTGAAACTTGGGAAGAAGCTTCCTGCAAATGATTTTCCACGTGGTTAGCACTTGTCTATATCCCATTAAATTTGGGGCACCTCCCATTGATTGACAAAGACTCTGAGAAGATAATATTATGAACATCTGAGGGAAAATTAACTAATCATTGCATATCTTATAGAAAAAGGGTAAAATTATAGCTTCTAGAGCACTATTCTCTGAGCCAGATCTATGGAATACTAATAAAGATGAGAGGCTATGAAATTCAAAAAGATTCAGATATATACAGTCTTACTTTCTAAACATGAAAAGGCTTGGGCAAAAGGATTGCTTCTTCAGTATTTTCTATGCCTAAGGTACAAGGCTACCATGGAAGCATTAGACTACAATAACATTTGATTTTGGTAACAAGCATTAAACTTGGGAAGAAGTTTCCTACAAATGATTTCACATATGGTTAGCACTAGTCTATGTATTTCATTAAATTGGGGGCAACAAGCTGACCTCCAATTGATTGTCAAAGACTGGGGGTAATATTATGAATATATTCTGCTACTAAATAAATTCCCTGAGGGAAAGTTTAGTCAATGCATATCTTATAGAAAGGCAAGCACACCAGGATAAATGTGAGTGTGTACATACATGTATATCTTCTTCTTGTGGTGATTGTGTGGCATGTGCAAATGCCAATTGCCTTGGGGAACTTAATTTGCTAGTTAATGAGGAATACCTCTTCTCTCTCACAAAAGTGATGCTTTTATTTGACTAATGGACACCTTCCAAGAAAAGATTGGTTACTACTTGTCTTCTACCATTGCCTTGTAATGTAACCATTATTAAAGGCAAAGATAAGATACCCCACTTAGGCTTTACTGTTAGACAAGCTTTTCAAACCCTTCCTTGTGTTATTCATCACTATCCATGACCTAACACTCTAACTACTATGAGCCACTCCTGGCCAAATCTTAACCTTCCCCACTAGTTTTATCCACCACCCATTTGTCTGGTTTAACTAAATTTCCCCGCATACTTCTACTCTTTAGTCATAGCCAATTGAGTCTCACCTTCTTTGTCCAAATCCTTAGAACCTTAGTTGTATGCATTAGTTGGGGAAAGTTAATCATGTTTAGTTACAAATCACTATGATAGTCGGCCTAGTGGTAAGAGTGTTAGGTTTTTTAATTAAATTTTGGATTCAAAATTTAAGAAAGAAAAAATCTACGTTCAAAAAGCTTCCCCTAATTTGGACCCGACAAGATTCGAACTAGATTAATCAGAATTTAGTTTCAGATACCGATTGATTATATCCAAAATAAATAAATAAACATTCAGATTCGGGACCGGCCTAGTAGATTAGTTGGATGGTGAACAAAGGTTTTGATATCACTACTTTAGTCACTGATGTCATCCAAGATACACCCCAAGTCAAGCAAGGAACTAACTTTAACAAGAAGTAGAGAAAATGCTCATGACACAAATCAAAAGGCTCAAAAGAAGAGGACAATTTGACTAGAGAAATGATCAATTGATCCAATAGGCATATACCCATGAACATTATTATACCTAGGAAGGTGTCTCTCAACTACTATTACAATGTGATCTCAAACCAAAGGTCTTTCTTTCAGATTAAGAAATTTTCCATAATTTAATTTTCCCGTTTTGGCTTTCGACAGATTTATAGGAATAGAGAGAGAGAGATTATATTTGTAGAACTTCTTTGCCTTTGTAGCCAAAATGGAATAGACAAATTGCGAAGATTAACTTTGTAGTCAAAATGTAACAAACTAGCCCTTTCATTGCTTTGGAAGCCAGGTCTCATTCATCCATGAAAATATGATGCTTCAACATATCCTTCTTCTCTATATTCTTTGGGTTTTGTCATTTTGGTCCAACCAAAACAGATCATTGATTGAAGAATTAAACGAGTTATGGAAACTTTTGGATAAGTGCACTACTAAGCACCAATCAGATTAGCAGCAGATTAGCAGCTCATATGGTAATGATTGTTTTCGGCAATGCTTGGATAAATGTGAACTTGAAATTCCCTAATTATTACGGTATCTTTTGATGCTCTCATCTTTGATTGAACACGTCCTTGTGTTTTTGCTAGACAGAATCTTATTAATCAACACTTAACCATATGTTTTGTTCCCACTACCCGGTCATGACATTTTAGGTTCCATGTATGCATTAGTTTAACCTCTCTCTCTCTCTCTCTCTCTCTCTCTCCCCAAAATTAGAAATATGTGGTTAGTCATTTGTAAGGAGCAACTTCAAAACCACCACTCTATAATATATGCAACAATCATGCAAGTGCATGTGTTCATTTAAAGAGGGTAATAATGGAGCATGTGTAAGTGAGCAACTCCTCACCAGCAATGCTTAGGGAACACTCAAATGAGTGTATAAAGTGTGTTGGCACTCTACCACTCTCTCTCCCCTAAACTTTTGTCTATTAGAAGTAGCCTTTTAGTTCACTAAGCAAAGAGAAAGAAGTCTATGCAATTGAGTTTAGGTCCTAATATGAAGCCATGTGAGTATAAGAATCAAAGTTTGGTGTACATCGAGACAAGCTAGCTTTCTTTTTTTCATTTTCTTTTTCAATTGGCTAGTTACCCCCCCCCCCCTTTCTTCTTCTTCTTTTTTTTTTTTTTTTTTTTTTTTTGGCAAAAAGGCAATTGGATTCCCCAGCAAAAACCAAGTTAAACAAACCAAACATACATTGGTGGATTCATCAAGAAAAGGGCCACTGTCGTATTGGTTCAATGGCTAATGTGGTAAATCGACTAATTTCTTACAAGTTCTTTAATTGATTATATCATTTTGTTAATCAGCACATTAATGATTACACCATATAGAATTTGACAATCTCTCTGGTATGGATCTTCTTATTTTCCCTACGATATAGTTATTTTTATATTTATAATTTATACGATTTTTACTTATCATAAAATATTTGATATTTAAATCATAATTACTCTTCGTCAGTTATCGCAATCATACGAACTTGAATGTTCTGACGTACTTCCAAAATGATTTGTATTAATCATATTGAAACTCTAGTTTCGAGTTTAAAATTGTGAACCAATATGTCAGTATCCATTTAAACACCCATCTTGATAATTAATTACCATATAATTTGCTTCCAAGAAGCTTAAAAAATTATGTTACCCAGTTGAAAATTTTAAAAGTTTGTTTCCTATACCTAGACGTCTCACAATTCCCTAAACCTTGCTAGGAAATTAATACTTTCCATGTGGAACGTGAGCGCATAAATGGTGGCTTACATAGCCAATTTGTCATATGAATAAAGTAGTATTAATATAGTCGTGATCACTTGTATTGCTTATAGATAACACTGGCCTAGATAATGACCAAGAGAAACTACAACTCAAAGGGTTTGTTCCCCACCAAATCTCATTTTAGTATTGTCCATGACAAAAATTTAATTCTTTTCTACGTAATTTATATGAGATTTTTATAATCCATTTAACGGTTATCATTTATTGTTATTTATTGTGCGGTAAGATAATAAAATGATCGATAGCCGTTGAATGACGATCTAACAACTATCATCACCGTGACTTGAATGACGATCTAACAGTTATCATCACCGTGACTATCAACTATCCTAGGGCTAGTAAAAAATCCATAAAAATGGACATAATTAGAATGTTAATGTTAATGAATGGGAAGATTATTAAATGTCATAACTTCAAAGAAAGTGGATATACATTTAGATTTACAGTGTCAAATGCATTAGCAGGATTTTAAGTCTACAAGTTGTAGATTAGATCTATATAGTGTAGTATCAAAAGCATCCATTGACGCCGATAAATTATAACTCAACTGATACTGTTATTTTCTGTTTGTCTCAACTTTGAGCCTTCCAAAATGATTCTTCACAAGTTTGAGTCCCAAAATGATTCTTCATTTGAAAATGATGTAAAGTTGAACACTCAGAACATATTCCATACGGCACCACTGTAGCTGCAGATTAGAATAGTGTGAGTGATCCACTTCAGAAACATCAATCTCTTTGACTGCATATCAAATAAAATTGGTGATGTGCATATCTCATGCAATCCCTACTCTGCATAGTTGCCAATCTGGACTTGACCCAACAATTTTGGATGCCCTAAAACTATATGGAAGTTTGTACGCATCGAAGATCATAAAAAGAAGAATCTGGAAGAGTGTTTTGGAAACAAGCATTCTGTGGCACCAACTAGAGTGTTTTGGAAATGATGAAGATATTCTTCCCATTAGGTTAAGCCCAATTGCCCAATAAACTAATCAGTCCTATAAGAATTAGGTCTTGAATGCTAAGTTAGGATTTTGTGAAGTATTCTAAGTTTTGGAGGAATATCAAAAGTTAGGTCCTTGGCGTTTTTCCCACCCTTCCCCCTTTTGCCTCTTCTACTTGGCATCACATTATAAGGAATTTTCACATGGCCTAGGGTATATTTGTTTTCACTCATTATGGAAAAGAAAACATATGGAAAAATTCTAATTTAGAGATTAAAATCTTAATTAATCTCTATCGATCTTAGATAATTTCTAATCATTTGGCGTAACGCTAAGACGACACTATCATCGGAAATAGTTTAGAAAAGTTTTGAAATGAAGATTATTTATATTTTTAATTCTAAATTAGAATATTTTCATTTTGATATGTTTTAAATATGTTTGGCAACATTGGCAAAACAATTTCTTGAATAAACATCCCTAGTTTTTATAACAAAAACATGCAATTGCACAAAATCAAAGAGCCTTATCATGCCCATGAAATTCTGTCCAATGATGCTTCTTTTTCAGTCTTTGCCAAGACAAGAATTTTACCATTAAAAAAAAAAAAATCCTAGCATGCCATGTTGTTACGGTCACATTGACAATCACTAAGCATTTTAACAAAACGTGTTACCCATTTTTTCTTTTTATTCTCCAATTTCATTTAACTTTGTATTTTCTATATTTTCAAATGGGCTAGTACATCTGGATTTTGTTTTAAGGGAAGCGGAGGAAATGTGAAGGCATTTTGGTTGTTTGGTCTTTGAGTAGTTCATTCAAAGCAGTAATTATGATTCAGATGGAAAATTTTATAACAGATAGAAATTTTTGTTTACCTAAATAAATAGTAATTATACTAGTCCCCTCCAAACTTTTTGCTTGACAAAAAAAGGTAACAAAGGCAATAGATTATGGGTATTTTAAGGAAATGGCTGAGCATTAGTTTGACTTATAATCGTGGGATTTGATTTAGTTGAATCATAAAGCATAAGAGATGGAATATGGTTAATCACCACCCCATCTATCTACCATCCTTGCCTCTTTGTGATTACCCTATCAATCATTGGTTGGGGGTTTGACTCGGTTAATTACTTCTCGACTTGGGAGAGGTCCACTTCCTTACTTGTTTCTCCTTGAAGACAGACTTCTTCCATGCTCTGACCGGATGTCCCTAGATGATTCATAACCACCACCTAGTGGTTAGAAAATGGAGGCCTTGGTTCTCCCCTAAAGAAGCAAAGATTAAGCGGGCTGCAGTTTGGATCAGACTCCCACACCTGCTCATCGAATGATTCAATAAAGAAGCTCTGTTTGAGATTGGCCAAAGCATTGGACACCCAATCAAGGTAGACCAAAATACAGCAAACACCTTGAGAGGGAAATATGCTGGGGTGTGCATGGAAATCGACCTCAAGAAGCCCCTAATTCCCACGGTAAAAATTAGGAAAAGAATTCAAATGGTGGAGTACAAAGGACTCCACACCAAATGCTCCAACTGCGGCAAAGTGGGACTCATGAAGGAGGCATGCAACAAGGGGCCCTACAACCTTTTGTCACTGGAGACTGCAGGACAGACGATGACCGGAACAGGAGAAAAAATGGAAAGTCAACAGACACATGCTCTTGGCCCATGGATGCAGGTGCCTAGGCGGCATAGACCTACCAAAAATAGGAGTGGAAAACGCAGAGAAGGAAAGATTCCCTTGCCAAATGACAATAAATTTGGAAGCCTTGCTTTTGACCATGATGCAGTAATGGAAGTCAGTGGTAAGGAAAGTTTCCCCATGCTTACTGCAATTTCCAATCAAGATATAATCCTAAGGGCGAATGGAAGCAATGTAATCATTCCAAGTCAAAATGTAATAAACAATTCTAATAAGGGAGAGAGAAGGAATGTTTCCTTATGTTTGTTGTAGTACCCAACCAAGAAATGATACCTGAACAAAATGGAAATAATGTGATTATCCAAGTAATTAAAAGACCAAACAAGGAAGGGAAGGAAAAAAACCACTTGCAGAAACAATTAGAGGACCTACACCGGAAGGAAGGATGACAGGAAAGGACACTCTAACAAGTGCAGGCAACACAAGAGAAAATAAAAGAGTCACAAATTTCAATAGGAAAGCAGGCAGTGATTCTCACATACATGCTCCTTCAATCCACACTGCAGATCATCAAAACAAAGAACATGGCTTTTGGGGAGAGGATCATTTTGATGGACCACTTAGACCAATCTCAAAAGAAACAACCCCTCCACCCATAGACCTCATTGAGGTTCCACCTGCTCCTATAGTAGGGCCGGAAAGAACCCACACATCTCCACTGCTGGAACCAAAGACCAGCATATACACCCTCACCACCACTCCTTTGATGAAGACATGTGGTGCCTTGATACTGGAGAAACCAACATAACAGAGGGAGAAGGACAATATATAACTAGTGATGAGGACATGGACACATTCGAAGAAGAGCGTGACACATCTGACAGAGAGAAGACCACTGCAGAGAATACTGTAGAAGAAGGAAATTCATCAGAGACCAAGATAGACAATGCTTATGCTATGGTGGAAGAAAACTAAGGCTCGAACTCTTTTCTCTCCCCATCATCTTAATGAATACAAAGATAATCACCTGGAACTATTGTGGAGTATGCAACAACAGCTTCAAAAGAGCATGCAAGGAATTGTTGAGAGTCCATCAAACAATACTTTGCCTCCTTGAACCCAAAGCTGAAAACATCATCTTCCCTACCTTCTTGAAGACCGTGGGATTGGAAAAAGACTTTATCATCCAAACTACAGGTCTTAAAGCTGAAATACGGCTCAATAGGAATCCAAACAAGATAAACCTCTCGATAGTAGCTCACACCAACCAAATTATTCACACGGAGATAAAAAAAGACCAAAAAACATGGAGGCTTTCCATAGCATATGTTCAACCCTACAACAGCTGAAAAAATGAGTTTCGGAGAGACATGAAACTCTATGCAAGAGATGTACGTTCTCTTTGGTTCCTTTTAGGCGACTTTAATGACATAGCCTATACTAAAGAGACTTCCAATTGCAAGCCAACACTCTGAAAAGAGGACAGATTCAGAAACCAGTGGAATTATTACAACCTCATGGACTTGAAAGCTGTAGGCCCTAAGTTTACCTGGGTAAGGAGGCAAGGTGGCAAGATTGTTCTTCAAGAGAGATAGACAGAGCACTACCAAACTCCCAAGCCTACCTGTCCTTTCTTGAAACGAGACTTCTGAACCTTACTAGAACCCATTTGACCACAGCCCAATTGTGGTGACCACAGCCCAATTATGTTGCAGACAACCATGACCAAAGCCCCTAATCCCAAGGCTTGACCCTTCAGATTTGAGGCCGCGTGACTCTCACATCATCCATATAAAGAAGCCTTCGATACAACCTGGTGTCCCACTAATGGCCTCCTTCAAGCCTCTACCAACATAATAGCTGAAATGAAGATTTGGAATAAAGAAATTTTTGGGAACATTTTCAAAAGAAAGAGAACCATTGAAGCTAGAATAAAGAGCATTTAGAGCTCAGCCCACTATGGATATTCAAACTTCCTTCGAGAACTAGAACAGGTACTACTCGATGAATACCAAACTGTGCTTGGCCAAGAAGAGATACATTAGTACCAAAAATCTAGGATTCAATAGTGCAATGAGGGAGACAAGAATACCAAATTCTTCCATATAACAATCAAAATTAGACGAAATGCTATGAGAATCAGCAGTCTTAAAGTTAATGAAGTTTGGACCCAAGATCAAGAGGAACTTTAGAGATATGTTCTAAATTACTTCATGAACTTCTTTGCAAGTAGAGAAGTAACTCCTCCCTCCTCAGAATCCTGCAGATATCAAGCTAGAATTCCTGACTCTGAACATGCTTTCCTCACCAGAGAAATTAGAGAATAAGTAAAATCAGTCGTGTAGGTCATGAAAGGATTAAAGGCTCCTGGTCCTGATGGAATTCAAGTCATATTTACCAAAAGAGATGGAAACAGTCAAAGAAGCAACTCGTAACTTTGTGGCTGCAACTTTCAAAAATGGATACTTCCGTTCTGAATTTTCAAGAGCTCACGTGGTTCTCATCCCCAAAATAAAATCCCCTGAGTCTGCAACTGATTTTCGACCAATTAGCCTTTTCAATATATCATACAAGATTCTTACTAAAACCATAGTGGAAAGTCTAAGTCCTTACCTGCAAACTCTCATAGGAGAACACCAAAGCAACTTCCTCCCTAACAGGGGTACCATGGCTAATGTGCTTGTCACTCGAGGTAATTCACTCCATCATAAATTCTAGAAGCAAGAAATACAAAACGGTGCTGAAAATTGATCAGCTTTTGACAGCTTAGATTGGAGCTTCCTAGGGAAGACCCTCCTTAACTTTAACCTGCCCTCTAGTAAGGTTGACCATGTATGCCATTTCAAGTACTGAAATCTCGATTTTGTGGAATGGTGGTACTCTTCCATACTTCAAACCTAACCAAGGTTTGAGACAAGGGGACCCCATTCTCCTTACTTATTCATTCTTGCCTTGGAGAAGCTCTCATACAAGATCAAGAACAGGATAAGAAGAAAGGAATGGAACCCCATCAGGCCATCTAGAAGAGGACCACCTATCTCCCACATCTTTTTTGCAGATGACATTTTAATCTTTGCAGAAGTTGACAATCAAAACATGAGCTGCATTCTCAATTGTGCCAGGGAGTTCAGTGAGGAAAGGGCCACTGTCGTATTGGTTCAATGGCTAATGTGGTAAATCGACTAATTTCTTACAAGTTTAATTGATTATATCATTTTGTTAATCAGCACATTAATGATTCACCATATAGAATTTGACAATCTCTCTGGTATGGATCTTCTTATTTTCCCTACGATATAGTTATTTTTATATTTATAATTTATACGATTTTTACTTATCATAAAATATTCAATATTTAAATCATCATTACTCTTCGTCAGTTATCACAATCATACGGACTTGAATGTTCTGACGTACTTTCAAAATGATTTGTATTAATCATATTAAAACTCTAGTTTCGAGTTTAAAATTGTGAACCAATATGTCGTATCCATTTAAACACCCATCTTGATAATTAATTACCATATAATTTGCTTCCAAGAAGCTTAAAAAATTAAGTTACCCAGCTGAAAATTTTAAAAGTTTGTTTCCTATACCTAGACGTCTCACAATTCCCTAAACCTTGCTAGGAAATTAATACTTTCCATGTGGAACGTGAGCGCATAAATGGTGGCTTACATAGCCAATTTGTCATATGAATAAAGTAGTATTAATATAGTCGTGATCACTTGTATTGCTTATAGATAACACTGGCCTAGATAATGACCAAGAGAAACTACAACTCAAAGGGTTTGTTCCCCACCAAATCTCATTTTAGTATTGTCCATGACAAAAATTTAATTCTTTTCTACGTAATTTATATGAGATTTTTATAATCCATTTAACGGTTATCATTTATTGTTATTTATTGTGCGGTAAGATAATAAAATGATCGATAGACGTTGAATGACGATCTAACAACTATCATCACCGTGACTTGAATGACGATCTAACTGTTATCATCACCGTGACTATCAACTATCCTAGGGCTAGTAAAAAATCCATAAAAATGGACATAATTAGAATGTTAATGTTAATGAATGGGAAGATTATTAAATGTCATAACTTCAAAGAAAGTGGATATACATTTAGATTTACAGTGTCAAATGCATTAGCAGGATTTTAAGTCTACAAGTTGTAGATTAGATCTATATAGTGTAGTATCAAAAGCATCCATTGACACCGATAAATTATAACTCAACTGATACTGTTATTTTCTGTTTATCTCAACTTTGAGCCTTCCAAAATGATTCTTCACAAGTTTGAGTCCCAAAATGATTCTTCATTTGAAAATGATGTAAAGTTGAACACTCAGAACATATTCCATACGGCACCACTGTAGCTGCAGATTAGAATAGTGTGAGTGATCCACTTCAGAAACATCAATCTCTTTGACTGCATATCAAATAAAATTGGTGATGTGCATATCTCATGCAATCCCTACTCTGCATAGTTGCCAATCTGGACTTGACCCAACAATTTTGGATGCCCTAAAACTATATGGAAGTTTGTACGCATCGAAGATCATAAAAAGAAGAATCTGGAAGAGTGTTTTGGAAACAAGCATTCTGTGGCACCAACTAGAGTGTTTTGGAAATGATGAAGATATTCTTCCCATTAGGTTAAGCCCAATTGCCCAATAAACTAATCAGTCCTATAAGAATTAGGTCTTGAATGCTAAGTTAGGATTTTGTGAAGTATTCTAAGTTTTGGAGGAATATCAAAAGTTAGGTCCTTGGCGTTTTTCCCACCCTTCCCCCTTTTGCCTCTTCTACTTGGCATCACATTATAAGGAATTTTCACATGGCCTAGGGTATATTTGTTTTCACTCATTATGGAAAAGAAAACATATGGAAAAATTCTAATTTAGAGATTAAAATCTTAATTAATCTCTATCGATCTTAGATAATTTCTAATCATTTGGCGTAACGCTAAGACGACACTATCATCGGAAATAGTTTAGAAAAGTTTTGAAATGAAGATTATTTATATTTTTAATTCTAAATTAGAATATTTTCATTTTGATATGTTTTAAATATGTTTGGCAACATTGGCAAAACAATTTCTTGAATAAACATCCCTAGTTTTTATAACAAAAACATGCAATTGCACAAAATCAAAGAGCCTTATCATGCCCATGAAATTCTGTCCAATGATGCTTCTTTTTCAGTCTTTGCCAAGACAAGAATTTTACCATTAAAAAAAAAAAAAATCCTAGCATGCCATGTTGTTACGGTCACATTGACAATCACTAAGCATTTTAACAAAACGTGTCATATCTACAATCCTTGTTTACACAATGTAAACTTCATGGATCCCAGAGAGAACATGTAAAAGGTTAGATAAAATTAACAGGGATTTCTTTTGGGGGGATCTCCCAAAGAAGAGAAAGATTCACCCTGTGAGTTGGGATGGTATTTGCGGGAGAAGAAATGATGGTGGTTTGGGTATTAGAGATGAAACAACATTGCCCTCTTGGCCAAGCTAGGGTGGAGAATTCTCAACAATGACAATGCCCTTTGGTGCCAAATCCTCTGTAGCAAATTTTTACAAAATGAGTGCTTCCTTAGATAGGAGAAGAAGGCTGCAAGCTTTGCAATCTGGAAAGGTATCCTCAGAAGTAGGGAATGTCTTGGCAAAGGGATTACAAGAAGAATTGGCAATGGACAGAAGACAAACTTCTGGCAAGACACTTGGGTAGGGACGAATATGCTTCTAAACTATGCAACAATCCCTGCTGATTAGATTTTGAAAGACCTTGAAGTCTCCTCTTTCATCACTAAAAGTAAAGAGTAAGATCTTGATAAACTTAGAAGAGTTCTACCCGATCAGAAAATAGAAGAGATAAGGGCCATCATGATTCCTACAAGCACAGATGAGATGGATACTTTCTGCTGGAGCCCTTCTACAGAAGGAAACTTCTCTGTTTCAACAGCTTATAGACTCCATAATAGTTGCAACACATCCCTTCACCAAGATCACTCATGCAGATAGGTCTGGAAAACTCCTACTCTTGAGAGAGTTAGATTTTTCATCTGGCTCTTAGTATAAGATCGAATCCTCACAAACGTAGAGAGAGCAAGAAGAGGGATCTTACAAAATCCCCTCTGCCCCATATGCAACAATGAAAATGACACTACCCTGCCCATGTTAAGGGATTGTAACTGGGCCAAGGAAGTTTGGCAACTAATCTCCTTGAACACTCCCCACCCCCATATTTCAACAAGGAGGACACCTTCGACCGGTTAAAAATGAACTGTACTAGCTCTATCCCTTCCAAGCACCACAGATGGCACACTATTTTCCCAGCTACAGTATGGACTATATGGAAGTCTAGGTGTCGATACATCTTTGATAACAGACCCATCAACTCAAGAGCCACTGCATGACAAGTCTTGCAACTTGCTAAAGATTTCCTCCTCTCGTCCAAGTCTAACCTTAGCAGTTTACAAAAAAAGATAGCAACTGTTAACTGGAGACCCCTGCCAGCTGGTACTTTCAAGCTCAATGTAGATGGATCGATTAGAAGGAATACAAGCAGTGCTAGTATAGGAGGTTTAATAAGGGACTCCATTGGTAAGTGGATTATTGGATACACTATGAATATTGGCATTACAAATAGCCTGGGTGCAGAATTATGGGGTATCATGGAAGGCCTCAAATTGGCCAAAAGTAGAAACATTTAAGCACTTATCTATAGAGTCGGACATTGAAACTTTGGTCTCCTTCCTCTACAAAGGAGTACCTCAGACCCACCCCCTTCACCCCCCATCAAGGAATGCAATTCCCTCATAACTTGGAAAGAACTTGGTTTGGTCCCTCACACCCTAAGGGAGGGTAACAGAAGCACAGATCTCTTGGCAAACCTGGGACACTCCAAGCTTCCTGGAGTTCACATACTCCCGGAACCTCCTTCAAACATGTTACAGCTACTGCATGAAGATAAGAGTGGTTTTCCTGTGTTGAGAAGTTAGTTAGGCCTGTTTTTTTGGGCTGTTTGTTTTCATTATAATCAATGTAACAAAAAAAATAGAGAACCTTAATCTCACATCAAAAGGTTGTTATTAAGATCGAGAGTTCCCTAACTTGTACACCATGACAAGTAGATTGGAACTGGTTATTCCCAACAAAGTGCTAACCTAGACTGAGTTTTGGGACATCATATAGATCTTTGCCAAATCGGCCCTGTTCCAGCATTGTACTTCACATTTGTCTCCTGACAGAGATGTAGTTCATGTCCTTGGTGGCTGCTTTTATTCTTGAGAGAAACAAAGATATCTTAGGCCAGTCGATAGGATGCCCCCTTGGCTGCTTAGATTTCACATATTCAGTTTAGGCAAGAGAACAAATCCTCTGAACAATTAGGAATGTATCCCACTTTCAAGGACTGCATTAAGTTAGTCGCAGTCGGGTCTTTTATTGCCTCTGATGAGCTCTCCTTTTCCTCCCACTCCAGCTTAAACGATCAGCCAAATAACTTAACGGGCCCTTGAACATGAAATGTGATTCAAATTCTGGGTTCACATATTGTCCCTCTCTCTTTCAGCTGAAAAATGAAGTTTAGAAGAAAAAGAAAAGAACTGGGCAAAACAGATGTATTAATGTACAAAGGATTTTTGATCAAAATGTTTCATTACAGAAGAAATTTTAACCGAGATGACATCATAGAAACCCAACCCATACAGCTTGAAAATATCTATGAGCACCCACCCAGCAGACTACTACAAAGATTGATTTGATAGTTTCAAGAAAAGGTGCAAGAGCAATTGCACCACTCAAAAGAAAGCCACTGAAATTCATGCGAGCACCTTCTAAAACGGTATCTTACAGTGAAGGCAGGGATCCCATCTTCTACCCACATGTATTTGATGAACAAGGAAAACTTTAACCTCCCTAACCCAATGAAAGAATTTCCCAATGGAATCACCAGACAGCTGCCCAGTGCTTCTGAAATATGGAGAACAGTACAGCAACAGGCACAACTACTTGCTCATGCCCTTGCCATCCCTTCCCTTGAAATTACAGACGCCATCTCCGAAGACCTCTTCAATCATACAGGTAGGTAAAAAATCGACATCACTTTTGGTGCGAGCAAGATACACAGCGTCCCACTCTCTAGGGTCACATGGCTCCAAAGAAAAATCATGGGTCCCACAATAGAAGCTGCCTGACCACTGCTTACAATTTTCACCTCTGAACTGGCACTCTTGTACTGGAGCCCCAGTATCAGAGGATGTGCAAGACTCATCCTGGGTGTCGGGATTTTCCCTCTCATCCCAGGCAGTTGAATCTGCAAACTGGAATGCAGGAACAGGACCACATTCATCAAGAATCTTTTTCCTGTAAGTCTCCACACTGTGACACACGTCAAGGTGCCCACTTTTGTCTCCAGTTTCATCTAGACCATCCTCGTCATATTCGTTTAAATCATGCCCATTGCCCTCGACATAACCGGAATCATCTATCGTTTCAACCACAGAGTCCTCATCTTCCTCAGACATTCCATCTTCATCGTTGCCATAGTCATCATTTCCCTGCCACTCATCATTGTCACTATCGATATCCATGGTGTCAATTCTGTTCTGGCCAGCCCGCTTACGAAGCATGAATACATTGAAGTAGTAACTAACAATCTCCATTTTGGCTCGGAAAGGGAAGACCTCAGAGAGATTGTCCCAAAAATTCCTACCCAATGATGCAGGATTAGAGAAGACAACCTCATGGAATAAATTCTCCTCCTCTTCACTCCATTTCTGAGCCACTTCCTCCCCCATGTCATCAAAACCAAGATCCACAAATTTTTTGTGTCCCAGGGTCCTCCATAATTTCTCTCTTGCTTCTGCAACATGTTGCCTGACACATCTTACGGACCCTGCATCAAGACAGCTACACTCTATTCTCCCATGTCCAATATCTTCACTATCCCAGACAGATGAGTCCATATTTGGCATTGGAATAACACACGTCCCACTGAGCTCTTTCTCAGGATCGTTGGCAACTGTGAGACTAAAACCTGCAGCTTGTGAAGGCAGAGTGACAGGTTCACTTCCTTGCAGAGAATCTGATTTGTCCTGGGCATCAGAGCCCCATTCTGGAATATCAGCTTGAAACTCAAGCCCTATAGAAACTGGTTTTCTGGAAGGATGATCCAACAAAGTCATATAAATTTCCTCCTGAAGTAGTGCCCTAATCGAACGGTCAGGCTTATAGTACTCAGCAGGAATAGATGCATGAACTGGCGGAGCATATTCATGAAGTACTTCATCGGTGAGGTTGTTTTCAGCTTCATATTCAGAAATCACAACTTTTCCTGCCAAAACAACATCAACCAAATTGATTTTTGAAAAGGAAAACCTATAAAATGCAATCAAAATGAAGTTACATTCAAATAGCTAATAAGAACTTGTTACAAAGTACAACCTTGTATCACTCCAAAACAATGATTGGTCTAGCACATCCAATCAATCAAATACAGTGAATGTTTACACCCACATAAAGCAGTTCAAAATTGATTCACTGTGTGCTCCTAGCTCATTCTTTACATGAAACTGTTTCGTTGTACATCTTTCGACAAAGTGGAAAGTGTAGTTAAGAGAAGTTCAACCTAGTACAAGTTTCAAAGTAGTTAAGAGAAGTTCAACCTAGTACAAGTTTCAAAGTGGTTGAAGAATAACAAACATGACAAGGTTTAAATCAGACTAAAATTCCTTGCCAAGTGACTACTGTAAAGAAGCATCTCCTGTAGGTTTCTGAATTTTCACTACCAAAAACACTCTCACCTGAAGTGTGATATTTCCCAAATTCTGAAGGAACAATTTCAAGATATGCAGGTAGGTGACTGATATGCTCCATCTGCTTTGGGTGTTTGGAAGAGATCTCATATGATTCCCCATCCTCGAAAGGTCGCTTTTGTACCATCTTTAACTACATAATAAATGAGAATTGATATCAGGATATGTAACCTTAAATCATATTTGCGACCATTACCAGCCATGCAGCAAATAGTTACACTTCAACAAACAAACCATAATTGCTAGACTTAATTTCAAACTCTATACTTAAAGAATGTGAAAATAACAATTGAATATGCATTCATAAAAGCATAACTCCCCATGCTAATGTTCCATGGAAAACATTGAAGTTTACAATTAGGACTAGACCTTAGGAATATGAAGGATACCAAACAGAGAGCCACTGGCACCTAGTACCAACTTAGCAAAGGAACCAACTTAAATTTCATGGTCCAGGGAGTCAATATATGCTAGGCCATCCTGAGCAAGTAGATAGTAGATAAACAAACAAACAAAGGTTATGAGAATAATTAAATATAGGGGAAGATCTTAAAAGTGTACATCTATACACACACATACACACATATATACACAGGTTATGAGAACTGAAACCATTTCTAAAGAACAGTGTAAGTTAAGAAATCATCACTTCAATTTCTCGGGTGTGATCTTTTAAGTCAACTCATGCATGGAACAACAAATACTAGATGCTTCTATAAGAAAGCAAAGATACAGGCAGAAGTATTCAAGACGCAATGAACAATTTCTATGCTAAATCAGGCAATCTCAAAAACCCAATCTTTTTAGAGACTCTATCTAAGAAATAAGCATACAACCATTTTACCTTAGGATGACCCAAAATGCACGGTTTTTCTTAAGAACGTTTTATTTTAGCTATGTAATGTAATTACGTAATAAAGCAAACAAGTGAAGAAATGCAAGTCATAACCATTACAAGCAATACACTCAGGACACTCTCCATGTAGAAAACACTAAGTTGAATAAAATGAATGCCAAATTTGATAGTAAAAATAGGTAAGTAAATAAATTGCCCCCTTTTAGCTAACGAGATACCCATTTCAAATTATGAATAGTGAGCGGGAAAACATTATAAATGCTCATCCTAGTCTATCTGAATACTGTCCAGGCATAAAACTCAACAAAAGAATAAAATATAAACATAAATAAATAAATAAATAAATATAATACAAAATTTCAAAAATTTAAATTTTTTCAGGAAAAAAAATGGTTTACCTCTTGAATTTGCCGAAACTGACACTCGAAGAGAAGAAATGACAACAGGAACGAATGAATAATTTAAACCTTTTTTTGAAACCCTAAATCTAGGAACCCAGAATTACGAACAAAATGGATATATACAAAACCCTAAAGACCAAAACGACAAGTTCTCAACGTTAATCGACTTTCTCCCGACCCAATTTATGGATTAAATGAAAAGCCCCAAACATCACCAACAAATCAAACCCTAGAAATTTTCTTTAACAAATTCACCAAATTGAAACACGATCCGAACAAATCTACAACGATCAGAAAAAAAATCCCAAATGGATCTGATAATTAAACAAAGTTTTACAAATCAAAAAACAAAACGAAACCTAAATCCCCAAAATTTCGACAGAAAATCGACGAAATCAGAATCGAAATCAACGGATCCAAAGACAAAATCGATAAATCTGACAAAAGAGTACGCAGATCTGAAACCGAAGATCGAAGATCAAAACCTTCAGGAAACCCTAACCCTAGAAATCGATTTACAGAACGGCGAAATATGAAACTTAGATCAATCGATAGAAGACAGAGAGGAGAAGGCGAATCGAAGACCGATTCGAAGGATTGATGAAGAAAAGGAGATCGAATCGAGGTGAGAAGAAGAAAGAGTAATGGGGGAGATGAAGAAAGACGAAAAAGGGGAAAACTAGGGTAGGCCGAGCTTTGTAACAGGCGGGTCCGGAGATAGCAACCCGGTTGTCGAAATTACGAAAATGGGCTTCGATTTTGATTTAATTATGAAGCTGTCCCTCTTCTTTTGTTTCTTTTTGGCAATTTGCCCCATTTGGTTGGCCACACACGTGGCGCGATACACACGTGTGGTTGGTCACGGTGCATGTTTATGGCATGGAAATTAACGTCGTATCTGGGTGACACGTTCGCATTTACTACTAATTTTCTTTTATTTTTTCTTAAAAAAAATATTACTCCCTCGTTACCATTTTATTTATCTCCTTAATTTTTTTTACACAGATTAAGAAATACAATAAATAATATATCATATCATTCAAATTTATAATATTATTAGCATATAATCATTCAAAAAAAATTCTCGCCAATTAGTTATTATCTTAAAAAATATTAACAAATTAACAAAAATAAATGAATTAGAATTATCATTTCTCACTGTGACACATTAAAAATTTAATATTTTAAGACATCCAAAATATTAAGTGAATAAATATTTTATAATATTCATAAAAGAATAGTGAATAAACAAAATAGGACAGACATAGTGTTAAAGTTGGCTTAGTTCGCATTGAAAAATCAGAATTGAATTTGGAATAAAAAAAATATTGGAATGAATTTCAGAAACTCATATCTACATTTAGATCTCAAAAACACTATAATTTGGGAGTTTTATTTATAAATCATATTTTCATTCCATTAATTCAAATAAATTATAAATCTGATTTTTTATTTATAAAATTTTGTTTATATTGGGATTTACAATTGTGTGTTCTAATAATTTAGTCAAAAAAATATTTTAAATTCGACATATCTTTAAAATTATTTTCAGAGCTTTAACCATCACAATATCAATTAAAATGATAGGCCATGTTGCTTTTTAATTTCATAAAGATTATAATTAAAATGGTAACGAAAGTACTCTTGGATCTAGAATTAAAATATTATATCTAATTCATTCAAATAACGATAGTAGCGGATAAAATATATTCAAATGAAAAACAACGCATAAATATGATTTTAAAAATAAATCTTATTATTAATCTCAAGTTTATGATAAATCTTTCTAATAAACATCTCACTTCTAGATCTTCTTTTCTAATCCGTAATTCAAACTCTTGTATGTTCTCTTCGTGGGCACAATAGAAATTAATACATCATTCAGAATTTTACCGCACCTAGAGAGAGAAATTAAAATTAAATAAATATCTATAATAGATAGTTACTTAGGATTTACTAATTTCAAAATTTTCAACCCTATAATAATTTTTTCTAAAATTATGAATTAAACGTATAACTAATGTCCCTTTATATTATTTTTCATTTCAAATTAATATAATATCAATATAAATTTATACCGGTAGATAATGAATATCAATTGAGTTTTTAGGATAAAAGAAAAGATCCAAAACATATTTATTTTGGTTCTATAATAATTATAAGCCCAATTGCCCAATAAACTAATTATTCCAATAAGAATTAGGTGTTGAATGCTAATATGAGAGAGAGAGAGAGAGAGAGAGAGAGAGAGAGAGAGAGATGTGACGAAGTAACCTTTATATTTGAAACCATAAATAGGAGGACGTACATCTTTTGAATATGTCAAAAGTTATTATTCCAAGTTCAAATGCAAATTAACCTGTATACTTTACAATGTGACCCTTCAAAACATGTTTATTTCGTATGTAACAGGCTTGGACCTTGCAAAGGGAGCTGAAGCAAAGCAACTCAATTGATGTAAACCTTCTTGCCTCATAAACTGCCCCGGCATCAAATTCTCCTGCCAGTCAAAAGAGGGACGAGGTTGAACAAACTAAGAAATCTAAAGCAAGATGGAAAAGAGGAAGCTGGACAGAAAATGCTCGTCACGGTAAATGAGGCATCAAAGGAACAGAAATGCTCGGCACTAGATAGAAAGAAAGCAAGCTTAAGGAAACAAATTGGAGCACAATCAGGCGCCTTGATCAGGCTCGTGGCAACATGCATGCAACGGCTGAAGAACATAGATCAATCTTGTGGGAGAGAGTTTTAAACAACACTATTGCACATGCATGCGGATTGCAGAACTACAGAAATTTTTGGATTAAGTTATGCCTCAGTGCTTCTATCATACCATCACCCGTGTGCTCACTCTTTACCATTACTCAGGAACAAATTGATGAAGCAAAAGGACAGTATAGGAAGAAAGTTACGATTCTAAGTTCTTAAGAAATGGCTCGTTGACTTAATTTGAACAAGGATGGTCATCATCAGGACAATCATAGATCGACACCCTCATCAAGGCCTTTGGAGTTATGTATAGGAAGAAAGTTACAATTCAAAGTTCTTAAGAAATGGCTCAGACTTACTTTGAACAAGGATGGTCGTAATCAGGACTATCATAGATCGACACCCTCATCAAGGCCTTTGGAGTTTATCATCACATTAGAATCGATTTGTTTGTCAAATTTCTTCCTTCTTCGAGCTTCAAATTCTTGAAATCCTTCCATCTGAAAGTATTCAGATGTCGTGAGGTTAGAGTAAGCAAGTGGATTTTCATGTTTATGAAGCAACCTAGAACACCAAAAAAATATAAAGCTAAAAGTCGCAACTTGCCTGTTGAAATTGTTCCATTGTAATAGGATTGTTATGCAAGGAAATACTCTGAAGAGCTTTGCAGTCTTTTAGTAGGTTCTCTGGAATCTGTCCAGTGAGAGATCATGATTTTCAATTAAAGGATTAACGCAACTCCAATGGGCGGTCAAATGTAAAAATGAAAGAATATGTATGCTGCAAAAGATGGTATGTGAGAATGTTCCCAACAATGATGCAATCACTTAAGCTTTCAACACCAGGTCTTTCACATGAACCATGATCAACTCAATGCAAAAGGAGGAGCTGTAGAACTGGATATGATAAATTCTCCCAAGAATGATCAGTAAAGAAAAATACTATGCATGTTTAAAACCATTTAATGCCAGTCCCATGTGACCCAAAAATATAAAATGGTTAACAAATAATCATCAATGGCTTTCACCTTCTTCAAACAAAAAGTGGACATTGCTCTTCAAGAAATCTAAATTTGACCTTAAAAGGGAACTATGATTTGCCAGTCTGCCACAAAAATCATTTGGCAATCAAGCAAAATTGGTCCATGAGTTAGTAGACTTCATTACGAAACTTCCAGTCTTGGGATATGATTAGTAGGACATTTTCTGTCCTTCAGAACTCCAGACAAGCAGATAAGAAAATAGAAAAGATATAGTAACAAAATCAAGTCCATATATGATGATGACAGAAGACTCGTATAGATGGAAGGGAATTTCTTATCTTCAGAATAAGCAGTGAGGCATGTAATTTGGGGTGCCAAAGGCACATCTAAAGAGAAGTGAGGTT
The DNA here is from genome assembly GCA_033439265.1 of Dillenia suffruticosa. NCBI lineage: Eukaryota > Viridiplantae > Streptophyta > Magnoliopsida > Dilleniales > Dilleniaceae > Dillenia > Dillenia suffruticosa. The sequence goes on from JAVTVX010000009.1 coordinate 4,770,200, forward strand.
CGTTGAGAGATAAATTGTCTCAACTTAGATCAAATTTGACATTCATTTTCCACAGTTTGACAAAGTTTTATCCTGTAGATCCTAATAAATTACCCGAGGAAAGATTACCCCATAAGATGGGTGGCCCATACAGTCCCTACTCATAATAACACAAAACAAATGGCAAGTGTTTTTGAAAAAATAACAAAACAGTGGGAAGGGCCGGCCAGATAATTTCTCAATACTGAAGATTCTAAAGCAAGATGATGCCAAAACAGGGGGAAAACCCCAAAACTTATGAAAAGCATTAAAATTGGATGAGGCAAATGCTATTAAGCCCTTAGATACAAAGACGAATTGAAAAAGAAACACAGAAGCATTTGTTACAAGTAAGTTCGGTGGCCAGACTTTCAAATGCAAATATAAGACGACAAATAGTAAGCTGTACCTGCTTTATATTATTATTGTCTAAGCTTAGTGACTTCAGGTGAATGAGGCTGCAAACGGATGAGGGAAGCTCATCAATCAAATTGTCTGCAAAAGTTACACTAGCATCACAAATGTGAATGAGAACAAAAAGTAACATAAGCACAGAGCAAGTAAGCAATTCTAGAAATGAAAAACAAATGATTTTGATCAGATATCCAACAATCAACATCAATTACAAAAGAGATGGAATTCAGGAACCGCATTTTTGAGACCAAGCACAAGAACAGTCTTACTGTTTGCTTGTGGGACTAAAATTAGGAGACCTGGCACAATTCTACAGCTTTTTACTGAAGAAAAAGAAACTCATTATTGAAAGGTCATCCAAGCATAACCTTGGGAGCTATGGAGAAATATTAAACATGAAGTGACTTAAAAGCTATCTTCATAACATGATTTTACAAAACGAATAGATTTTAATAGTACCATTGGCTTGCAATTCTTCCATAGAGAAGCAACTCCCGATCGACTCAGGAAGAGACTTTAGCTTGTTGCTTGACACATTTAACAGCACCAACTGCATTGGGAAATATAGCAAAATTTTCCAGGTTATTGGCAGCAATTTACCAAAACATGACACAGGCTCCTGCATCATATTCTAGTATAAAGATCAAACACTATCCTGACAATTAACATCCACAAGAATTACAAGGCATGTAGAAGTCTTCTCACAAAAGAATCTAAACTATTTACAACCATAACAAAAAAAAAAGACATGGGATATTGATAGGTTTATATTTTTGCACTTGTTTTCACCTCACCTTGCACATAAACTCACATATTTTCTCATATTTATAACTCCATAATCCCCATTTTGTTAATATTCTCCTCAGAGTTATACATAGATTAAGGATTGAAGAAATGAAGGATGTTGGCCCAAAAATGGGATTAAGAATCAAGTCCTTGAAGAAAAAAGGAAATCACCGCTGCTTCCTGAAGAAGCAGCCACAGGCCTTGAAGAAGCAGTACTAGAATGAAGAGAAAGCAGCAGTACAGCAACAGATTGTACTGTGGCTTCCAGAAGCAGCAGCAGAATAAAGAGAAGAATGCCAATTCAAACTTCTTTAAATCTGTCTCTAATGTCTCTTTTCTAAAGGGGCATTTTTCAACTTTTGAGGAGTGTGTAAAAGATTTTTTTGGGCAACAACTAAGGACATTGAATTCCTCTTAGGTTTACTTTAGAAGAGAGAGAAAGAGAGAGAGAGAGAGAGAGAACATACTCTCCTTTTCACTTTCCCTCCACATCCGAATGAGAGCAAGAGCTTGAAGCTTGAATCCATCTTGGAAGGGGGAGAATCTGAAGAAATCTGAAGCCTAGATCAACATACTTCAAGAGAAGACTTGGGTTTGGTGTATTTTTTTCATATTTCTCTAGATCCTTCCAAGATCTATCACTTTCTTTTGTTGCTAAACATTTGTATCTTTAATTTTTAATGTTATTAAGAGGTATGTCAACACGTTTGTGTGTGATTTCTTTGTTTCTAAGAGTAAGTGATTTCTTTGTTTCTAGGTTTTTGAATATAGTCACTAAATAACCTATAGTTGCTCTCTGAACTTAATTAATTGGTGATTTCCTGCTAAGATTAATCAATTATTTTAGGTTTAATCCTTGTAAATTATTGATCATCATTTGCTTGTCTAAGGCATTGAGTGTAATGAAAAGTGGAAGCTTGATACTAGTTCCTTGGGATCATTGACCTAGAGTTTAGTCCTGTGGCACAAAAAAGACACTCCCTTTGTGACTTGTAATAGGTTTTCATGAAGTTTAATGGGTTTGTGTTAATACTTATGATTACAAAAGTAGACCAAGGCTTAATATGAGCACCAGAGTTGTATCTCGAAAGAGAACATCTCACAGAAAATCTAGTCATTAATGCTAGGAGGAAATGAAAATCAACCAATTCATTGAGGTAAACCATAGGCACTTAGTTAATGAAGTTCAAACCATTGTGTATACTTTTCGCAGATGATAGTGCTAGTTGATGGAACTAAGGAGAGTGTTAATACTAAATTAGAGTTATGGAGACTCACACTGGAATCTAGAGGGTTTAAATTGAGTAGATCAAAAATCGAGTATACGATATGTATACCGACAGTTATAAGAATGATGAAGAAACGATTAGATTAGAGGGGTAAGATGTACCCAAAAATGAATAATTTAAATATTTAGGTTCCATCATTCAATATGATGGCAATATAGATGGAGATATAAATCATAGGATTCAAGCGGGTTGGAAAAAATGGAGAAGAGCATTCAGAATTCTTTATAATCGCACGATACCATTACATTTGAAGGGAAAATTCTATAGAATTGCAGTTTGACCTACACTATTATATGGTATTTATTAAATAACAACAAAAACAAGAGATGGCTGTAGCAGAAATAAGGATGCTTAGGTGGATGTGTGAAAAAACTAGAAGAGATAGAATTAGAAATGAAGAGATTCGTAACAAGTTGAGAGTATGTTCAATTGTAGATAAGATGTAAGAGTGTCGTCTGAGGTGGTTCGGGCATGTGGAAAGAAAACCCAAAGATGAACCGGTTCGGAGAACCGAGAACTTAAATATAGGAGATCTAGTAAAACGTAGAGGTAGACCGCTGAAAACTTGAATGCAAGTTATCCGTAAAGACATAGAAATTAAGGGTTTAGAAGAGAAAATGGTTTTGGATAGGAATGGATGGCATAGAAGAATCCGCACAAATTAAACCAATATATTTTAGATATTTATCTATTGTTTTATTTATTTATTTTTATTTTTATTTTTATTTTTATTTTCTTTTTATTTTTTATATATATTTTTTATTTTATTTTTCTTTTCTCTATCTTTTTCAAATTTGTCTCTCAAATGGTCGATTCCAAATATTGGGATTAAGGATCAGTTTTTTATTGTTGTTGTTGTTGTATTTCATTTGCATTAACTTTTAATAATGCACTTAGCTTCATCACTTTTTACTCAATGAATTGTCTAATAAACAAAATCTCACTCTCAGTAATTGATACATTTCATTCTGGTGCGAATAATACTCTTGTTGGCACGTGTACTTCAAACTCTGACCCTTATAATTGCAGTAAAGAGCTCAAAGTGAGGGAACATTAATAAGTATGCTTTTTTTTTTAGAGGATACACTTTTTGGAAGGAGGGAGGATATAATGGAAACCGAGATATGGCAAGGCCACAACCAAGAGATGAAAATAAATGTGATATCTGACATGATGGTTTTAGATAAACCTTGATCATCAAATTTCAAGGAAAATCATTTCATTACTTGAATTCAATCATTTTATTACTTGAATTCCAAGTCCTCAACGCAAACATAAACATAAACATAAAAGTGATGATGGATAATTTCCAAGGCATAAAAGAAAATATTTGAGTTCTACTGGGTGTCATTACTCACATTGCGCAAGCTCCCAATAGTGTCTGGCAAGCAAGTTAATAAATTCCCTGAAATGGATAGCCGCTCAAGCCTCACCAACTGACCCACTAAGCAAACAAAATATGCCCATTTAAACAAGTTGGTGAGTTTTGCTTGAAAATAGACCTAATATTTGCAAAAAAGGGAAAAAGTAATCAAAGCAATAAACTACTTTGACAATGAAAATTTCTTACTTATTTAGAAAAGAAAATTACATTCATCAGGCAAGGTAGTAACTCGGTTTTGATCGAGAGTTAAAGTTTTCAGAGATTGAAGTTTCCCCAAGTTTATAGGAAGGCGCTCAATAAGGTTGTGTGCCAACACCTGCAAAGACAAATCGGATTACATTAGGTGCTCAATTTTATTTATCGTACTATATCAGTCTACTAGCAAGGCCAATGGCGTTATCAAACCATCCATAAGACTGGAACATCAATAACCCCCTTACAGACTGCTATATTAAAAATCTATTTCATCATGTCAACAATATGAAAACCACTCCAGTAAAAAATAAATAAATAAATAAAATTCTGCAACATCATCACTCTAATCGTTGTCCTTCCCCCTCTACTGTTTCTTTACAGTGAAAAGGCTTTCTTTGACAGAGAGTTGGACTCTGATATTAACACGCATGCCACATGGGCATTAACAACTATTATCAATTATAATGCAAGATGTTCCTACAAGCAGCCTAAGCATAAGAACAAACATGTTTATTAGAGTCAAAGTTTTTATTGCTGCATACACATTTTCACAGATTTAAATTTTAAGATGATGTTCGAAGCCAACAAATTCGTCGACAGAGAGTTGGACTCTGATATTAACACGCATGCCACATGGGCATTAACAACTATTATCAATTATAATGCAAGATGTGCCTACAAGCAGCCTAAGCATAAGAACAAACATGTTTATTAGAGTTAAAGTTTTTATTGCTGCATACACATTTTCTCAGATTTAAATTTTAAGATGATGTTCGAAGCAGTTATTGTGTATAGGCTTTATTTGAGAGGGGGGAAAAAACCTTACCAGCCGCTGCATATTGATTAGTTTACTGATCTCCACAGGAATAACAACTGCAGAAGCCATGTGAGAAAGATCAACTTCGCATCAGAATTGAAATTGAAAATAGAATTACCAGCAGATCTCTGACCTTAATCCTTGGTACTTACAATTTTTTTTTTTTTTTTTGGATAGAAACTTGGTACTTACAAGAAATCATGTTCAAGAGTGAAGCAGTAAAACAATACCCTGTTGGTTTCACCCTTATTTCAACAGGCACACTGGGAATAGAATTTATCAGTCAAAGACTGCTAAATAATATGACCGTAAAAGCTTACACCCATGCAATAAGCATAATGACCTTTGAGCTCCATATAAATGCAATAAAGAGACTTGTATGACTTTATAGCTGAAGTCCACAGAAAAGGGCTTTACAAGAATACCCACATTACCTAATTTATTATGTGTTAAATCAAGAGTACGTACAGATCTTTCCAGGTCAAGAACTTCATCTGGAAATGTCTGTCAGAGAAAAGAGCAAAGTTAGAATCCAATGGACTATATATATAAAACAACACTAAATTAACAGTGGCATTTGCATACGCAAATCTAAAGAAGAGAGGGAAGTAAACAATCCCATTTTAGCAAAAAGGCATCTTTTCCTTTTCTTAAACTATCAGTTTTTAAAGCAATATAAAAGTTTTCCTTGCACCATTTTATAGTTAATTTAGATTTTTTGATCTTTCTAAAAAGTAATTTGAAACCATAGAACCTACCCAACAAAACCAAGTTGCCGCCCTGATTACCATCCAAATACATATACACATACATTCACCGCTGGCCCAAAATTTCACATATATTGTGTGTCAAAACTTATAACACCAAATGTCATCGCCCCCAAATTTAAAACCCTATTTAATTACAATAGGATTTGATGATGATGATGATGATGATTTTCAAAGGATGTGGAACGTAACATAGGTATAAATTACTCGATAGGAATCATACATACCTTGTACCATACAATTCTTAATCAATCAGAATGATTCACTGTGGGGTATAAAATTTCTATCAAATTGCAAAAAACTAGAAAATTTAACAATAACAACAGGAATATAAGTTTAAATTAGAAGCGATCATGAATTTCAATTATTGAAAGAAACGTGCAAACAACATAAAATCCATATTCTGATAAGTTGCAGAAGAAAAGAAGGAATTTTGCCTTCAATTTGGAGTCGCGAAGAGCAACAATGCCGGTGGATCGCCAGCGAGCGACTCTATTGGCTTTTGAATTCTCGCCTTTGCTCACACAACATCCCATCTTCTTCTGCTCACTATTCTCTCTCTCTCTCTCTGTGCTGCAATTTGATGATTGTCGAATGAAAAGAGAGGAATTTTCGATAACGTTGGACTTCAAAATGTTAGAGAGAGAGAGAGAGAGAAAGAGAGACGCGTTCGATGATTGTTGGGTGTACTTGTCTGTCTTTGGGTTTTATAGGTGCGAGTGGGAGGGTACGATGACTTTGGCTTAGGCAAAAACGCGGAGAGAGAGAGAGTGTTGGGCTGTTGAAAAATGCGGATTTGGGGACGGCCCGAGTCGGCCCGACCTATATATATATATATATATATATATATATTACTTTATCAAATAATATTCAGAGTTATATTCTAATTAATTCGATTCGAAACTTACAGTGACCTATTTATGAGGTTATCCTCCCAACGTGATTTTTTCTATATACAAACTGTGAGTCGAATTCGGGAACTTGATTAAGGGATTTAACGCCACATCCCATTACACCAACTGTCCGTTGATGGCCCAACCTATACTTAGGAAAGCTGAAAGCCTAATTACGTGTATGGGCGTAGTTATTTATTTTATTAATAAAAATACAACCATAATTATATTATAAAACTTTGGTTTTGAAGTTCAAAGTTTGACATAGTCAAATTAGAAATAAAATAACAAAATTTTATATATGAAGAAATGTTAAACACAATATATACAAAGGGAGAAAAAGAGAGACAAGAGAAAATAAAATTTTATTTCTCTTTCTCTTCTAGATATGTACAAATGGGTTACAAGAGGACCAATATATAGGCATTTGAACATGAATACTCATTTTCGTTAAGTGTGACAATTCAAAAACCAAAAGTTACTTAGAACTCAAAAGCCAATAGTCACTCTAACATAAATGATCATGTACACTTATCTAAATTCATGGATATCTATTAGAATTTCTTAATATTTTTAACACTCTCTCTTAAATATCTGTTATATAAGGAATATCTTTCGTTAAAATCTTATTAGGAAAAAAAATCCAATGGGATAAAAGCTCTAGTGAAGGAAGAATAGTATATCCTTTCTTATACATAAAATCCTTCATATTATACTTTCCCCGATGAAAATATCACCTACTATCTTTAAGACGCTACGGTCCAATTTTGTGAATTATTTTTTTGAATATTGTGGTGGGTAGTGCCTTTGTGAAAAAATTTATAGGATTTTCACTTGATTAAATTTTCTAAATATCAATATCTCCACCTGATTTTAAGTTTTTGAATAATAATTTGGGAGATATATACTTTGTTTTGTCACCCTTAATATATCTACCCTTTAATTGGGATATACAAGTAGATTGAGATATACATGCAACATTGTTCTCATATAATATTGTGGGAGTTTTTTTGATACTAGTTAAATCACATAATATTTGAATATGGTTAACCATTGATTTAAGTCACACACATTCACGACTTGCTTGTTAATATCTCAACATGATTCAATGGTGTAGCAGTTATTGTTTGTTTCATAGATCTCTAAGATATGATAGTACCATCATATGTAAATATATAACTCGTTTGTGAGCGAGTTTTATATGGATCAGACAAAAATCCAATATCTACATATCTAATTAATTATGTATTTGGCCCATTCGGATAAAGTAAACCCATTTCAATTATACCTTGGAAATATCGTAGAATATGTTTAACTCTGTTCCAATATCTTCTGGTTGAAAAAAAAAACTATATCTTGCTAATAAGTTTTAGTAAAAGTTATATCAAGTTGAATATTATTAGCAAAATATATCAATGCACCAATTGCACTTAAATATTGTACATCTGGACCAAAAATTTTCTCATTATGCTCCTGAGATTGAAAATGATCATTTTGTACATCAAGTGAACAAACAACTATCAGGGTGGTTAATGAATATGATTTATCCATACTAAATCGTTCACCCTTTAGATATTTGAACTGTAGGCCAATACAGAATTTTATTTTTCCAAAATCTTTCATTTCGAATTCTTACTTTAAATAGTTTATGGTATTTAAAATCATTTAAGAAGTTCAAATAATATTTAAATTATCAACATATACAACAATTATTACAAATCCATATTTAGATTTCTTTATAAAAACACATGGGCAAATATGATTATTTACATATCCTTACTTCATCAAATATTCAGGAGGTGATTATATCATACACGTCCAGATTATTTTAAACCATACAAAGATCTTTGTAATCCAATGGAAAATGATTCTCGAGAATTACATGTTTCAGACAATTTTAATTCTTTTGAGACTTTTATGTATATATCACTATATAGTGTACCATATAGATATGTAATAATGACATTCCTTAATTGTATATGGAGTTTTTTGTGTGTTACCAATTCAATAAGATAGCGAAAAGTGATTTCATCCATCACATGAGAATATCTCTCTTCACAGTCTATACTAAGTCTTTAAGAAAAATATTTTACTACAAGTTGTGTCTTGTATTGTACGATTTTATTTTTCTCATTTCTTTTTCATACAAATACCCATTTATAGCCTATTGGTCTAACACCTTCTGGTGTTTTGACAATGGGATAAAAAACCGCATGTTTTGAGAGATTCTAGTTTGACCTGAATTGCATTAATTCTTCCATTTTACCCAATCATTTCTTGATTTATATTCTTTTATAGTTGTGGGCTCATAATCATGATTTTCATTTAGGACGTAAGCTACCATATTATATATAAATATATCATTAACAATAGTATTTTTTTTTATCCCATGTTCTCATTGTGAAAATATAATTAATCAATATTCTTTTGATTTTCCACATTCTTTTCCAAAATCTCAAGTTGTTAAGGAAGATTACCTTTTGATATATCATGGATTGAGTCGTTCGTATTTGCTTCTTCCATATGGTCAATTTGACTATTTTCTTTCTTCTTCTTTCGAGAGTTTTTATCTTTAGAACTAATTGGTCTTCCACACTTGAGGCATAGTTTAGGCTTATTTGTTGTTAGAGACCCTTCAAGGACATTAATTCCAATGGAAGCATTCTCAGCAGAAATATGTGATTTAGTTACCTATTTTGGATTAGAAATATTATCTGACAATTGATTTGCAATTCGTTATAAATAAATTATTTGTTGAACTTTTAATTTACAATATTTTATATGGAGATCAAGATGAAGTAATGATAGATTACTTCAATAATCTCTTTTTCTAAATTTACTTTTCTTTCATTGTCTCCCCCCTAAAGTTAAAAAACATGATTTATCTAAATGACAATCAGCGAATCGAGCGGTGAAAATATCCCCTGTGGATAGCTCAAGGTATTTGATAATAAAAGGAAATTCATATCCAACATATATCCTTATTCTCCTTTGAGATTCCATTTTAGTTCTATGTGGAGGGGCAATTGAGACATATACAACACAACTAAAAATGCATAATGGGATATATTTGGCTTTTGTCCAGAAACCAATTGTAAGGGGGATAATTTTTGATAACTAGTGAATTGTATGTGAATAAGAGTTGGTGCATGTAAAATTACATGTCCCCAAACATATGACCATCTCATAGGGATATCAATTAAAACCATAAAATATCCAAATAGTCCATATGGTGGGTGAATCAGTTCACAAATATTACCTTGAATTCGACTAAAAAATGTAGGATATTCAAATCCAATTTTACTTAGTGATAGTTTTATTATTAATTTGCCTTGATAACATACACAAGAGAATTCATTCGATTGAAGAACCTTCAGGTTTTTCAATGGATGTCCAAAAGAGTTTTCAATAGTCAATCGCATCATTGTAAATCCAAGATGATCCAACGGGTCAAGCTATAATATGAATGCATTTTGATTAGCAAACTTCTGATTTAATATTGCATTTACTTCAATTGGTCTAATATGTGTATAATAAGATCTGGAAAAAAGGCTGATAATCTCTCTAATACTTGTTTTATCCCAAATTAATATTACTAATGCATAAATACTATATATTTCTCATATTGGTTTTCTCTATATGATAACAATTGAGACGAATATCTTTAAAACTTAATAAATTTCGATGAAAGTTGAGTGAAAATAATACATTATTAATCATAAAATTTGTCCATTTTGGTAAAACATTTGCTCTTCCAAAGCCTTCGATCAATATTATCCTATCGGATATATTATTTACATTTTACTATTTCATACTAAGATAAGAGAAATATTTTTGTTTTTGAGAATTGTATATATAGTTACATTGTCCACGAGACTGAAATCCTCATCTTCAATATTTGATCCAATATTGGTGCAATAATATCCATAGGTCTTTATAAAATAAATAAATAAAGTTCAATTATTATTGAGGAATGAAAACAATTACATTAATTAAAATTGTTGTCAAAAAATCATCAATGTCTAATTGTGGCAAATATGCAAGACCCTCAAAAGTATTATTAGGGCCATTATTTTGACATAAAAGATTTGTATACATATTAATATCTTTTTCCTTCAACGAGACTTGATAAAACTCAACTAGATGCTTTGGCGTATGATGGGTACATGACCAATGTCCAACCATCCCACATTGATAACATTTATTCTCAGTGTTCTGACTGGATCTAGGCTTTTCTTGTTTTGTCTCGTTATTTTTCCACTTTTGGTGGTTTGTATGGCCACCATGATCATTATGATAAATATTCCAACCACAGCAAGGACCACGGCCATGACCACAACTATATCCTCGATCACGACTATTTCCACATCCTTGTCAATGTCTAGAATTGTTGTTAGTTGTCGCATTTACTTCAGGGAATGGAATAGAACTAGTTGGACAAGATTCATGAATTTTTATCAATAACTCGTTATTTTGTTCAGCTACAAGTAAGCAATAAATAAATTCTGAATACTTTTTAAATTCTTTTTCTCGATATTGCTATTGTAGGAGCATATTCGAGATATGAAAAGTAGAGAGTGTTTTTTCTAGTATATCGTAATCAATAATTTTCTATCGACATAATTTAATTGAGAATTGATTTTAAAATGGTTGAATTGTATTAACTTACAAATTTAAAATGTTAGAATCTCAAATAAATCCAATCATTACGAGATTTAGGGAGTATTATCGTTTTTTTGTGGTTAAGACTTTCCTCTAAACTTTTTCACAATTCAACTGGATATTTTACTGTCAAATACTTAATCTTCAACTATTCATGGAGGTGATGATGGAGAAAAATTATTGACTTGGCTTGATTTTGTAAAATCTCTGTATTATTTTCTTTAATTGTTTCTTCGAGCCCATTTGCATTCAAATGAATTTTAGCATCAAGGATCCAATAATTTTTTCCCTAAATATTAAGGGTCACAAACTCAAGTTTGGTGAAATTTATCATAAAGTACTATCATATAAGCCCAAAAACAAATTAGAGCATGATCTATATAAGAGTTACTAAGTGACAATATACTAAGAAATTATCAAGCAGTAAGTATGTTAAGAAATTCTTTCTAAGAAAAAAATGATACGCGAGATTCCCAAAATGGACAAATATATAGAAGTGCGACTAATTTTTCTTGTTAACCAATTCAATTGTCAAATGCCAAGACCTTCATAAATGTCCCAATTCCCTAACCAAGAGTTGGTCAATGTCACAGCATCAAGTTTTCTAGAACCATATTATAAAAATCTATGATCTTAGTAGTGAGAAAATCAAAATTAAATGCACAAAAGCCCAGTCTCGTATTCTTATACAATTCACATTCAACTCAAGTTGGATTCAAGAGTAGAATTACATATCAAATTTATGATAAGAAAATAATAAAATAAATGCATATAAAGTTTACTTACAAGTTGTGATCACCGAAGATGACCTTGACATTGAACTTGTATAAAATTCAAACAAAATTTATCCTAATAACGTATTATAAAATTTTATTTTGAATTCCAAAGCTTGATATACTAAAATTAGAAATCAAAATAGCAAAAACCTAACTCTAAAAAAAACATAAACACAATGTATGTAAAGGAAGAAAAAGATAGGCAAGAGAAAATAATATTTTACTTCTCTTTTAGATGTGTAAAGATAGGGTTACAAGAGGGTCTATATAGAGGTACTTGAACATGAATAGTACCTTCATTAATTGTGTCACGTCCCGAACCGGGATCGTGAACAGTCGCCCGTTATTCTAAATGCCGGCTATATTTTTACAGAAAATCGGGTAAAACCTCCCCATATTTCGGAGGTTTCCCAAGTACAATTTACCCTATATAAAACACAATCATCCTGTATTAAAATCAAATGGTCATCCCGGCCTCTCCAAAATCGACCAATCTTACAGCCTACATCTAGATAACGCAAGACTATAAAAATTTTCAATAACCTAGCCACAGACCTCTACTGCCATGCCCCCGTCAAAGGTATGGACAGCCGCCAGTCGCCCCTTCTGTGATTTAGAGGAGACACTGAGCGATCCTAGAGGACACTTCTAAGACATGACACATTCCCAAGTACTTACACAATAATCCAGAAATGCCTCAATGCAATGTTGTGCAATGACATGTCCATATTTATACAGTCATCCCAGAATTATACAATAGTCGTCTATCAATCTCATAATACATATATATCACCAATACAATTACTAACTCACGAAATTGCAACGGAAATATACAATAACTCCTTAGATCCAGGTCAAATCTCCCAATGATACTGAGCGTCCTAAAAGCAACGCTCTTTGCCAAACACTATCTCTGAAACAAGAAGGGAAATGAAGGGTGAGTACTCGGGGAAGAATACTCAGTGAGTGAGTGGGTTAATGCAATCGTTAAATAAGGAGTGTGAAGCTGGAGTGTCAAAACACAAGTATACAAATCATATTTCACATCATCATACTTTTCATTTCAACAATATGTAATTTGCACGCATTATCAAGTCAAATATGCATCCAAAACACTGTCATTAAAATCATAGACCTGTCAGTCGAAAATGTCCTAGCAGAGGTCTACCGTGACCTATGACAGGCGTACCGGGGGTGTTATATGCAAGTTTATTTAAAGTGCTCTCTACCCCGGCGTTGGCGACGAACCTCGTCCAGGTGCTAGACTTGGAGAGGATATCAAAATCCAAATCCAAATCCTCCCCCTTTCGGATTCAACCTGGCTAGTACCGTGTCGATAATCAAATCACGACAACTTGTGGGATACCCCAGGCCTAGGCATATCCGGACGCCACCAAAGCGTCTCTCACGGTATCCTTTGTAGCTACGGAACAATACATATCAAAGCACTCAAGGCCAAAACCAATATCATATCAAAATGTGTCGAAATCAGGTTCATAAACCAATGTAACATATAACATAAAATGACACATTATACATTTCAACACATGGATGCATGATTTCTATATTTCAACACTATTTTTGGACACTCCATCGGTTCACAAAAATCAATTTCAAAACCAATCAAAACATTTCACGCACACTACAAATCATGCTCATTTATCAAATATTTTAAAACAGCGTTTACATATTAAACAAAAGTATTGAAATAAATTTCACTCACAGTTTTTGGGGAAGATAGCGCACTCCCCAATAAAAGCACAATACGTAAAGCAATGCTCCCCTCAATCGAATCACTAAAATAGCCAACCTAATCAATCATCATGATTTTCATCAGATTTCGACTACTGTCAGAATTTATCATTTTCCTTAATTTCGTACAAACCCTAAATTCCTCAATTTATAAACATATTTAAATATCATCAATTTCATTCTATTTATAAGTAAATAACAAAATCAAAATCAATCTAAATTCGAATTTAAAACCAACTAATACTACCTAATTTGACAAAATTTATCCAAAAGTTGAAGAGATTTCATTTCTCTCACCTAGGGTTTCTCGGATCTCGGATCTAGTTTTCGTTCGTCCGTTGGTTTGGTCTAAAACCTGAATGTTTCTAAATTTGAAACAATTGCGAACAATTTAAGTTCAATTACTAAAGAATTTCGAAACCCAAGTGCGAAAATCGAAATTTAGAGTCATTTACCTTCGCAGAGGCTCACGGACTGTCACGGGCCGTGGGCCGCGGGCTGATGGGCTGGCGGGCCTAGTGGGCCTGCGGGCCTGATGGGTCTGCAGCCTGCTGGGTCTGCGGCCTGGTGGGCCTGCGGGCTGCTGGGTCTGCGGGCCTGGTGGGCCTGCGGCCTGGTGGGTCTGCGGGCCTGGTGGGCCTCGCGAGCCGGATCGCGCGTTGGAGCGCGCTCGCACTCCCGCTGGCGCTGGCTCACGCTGGGTCACACGCTGAGTCGCGCGCTGGCTCGGGTGCTGGCTCGTGCGCTGAAGTGCGCTCTGCTCGCGTTGGAGTCACGCTGGGGTCGCTAGCGCTCGTGCAGGAGCGTGCAGTGGCGTGCAGGGTGAGGCGCGCTCGGGCTCGCGCTCGCGCAGGAAGGGTCGCGCGCTCGCGCGACGAAGATCACGGGCTAGCTCGCGCGTTCGCACCGGGCAGCTCGTGCAGGGAGGAGCTGCAGCGGCTCACTCGCAGAAGGGAGGAGCTGCAGCGGCTGGGTGCGGCGGCGATGGTGGTGACCGGCAGTGCTGGCGGCGGCAGCGGGAGGGGAAGAGACACGGCGGCGGAGAGAGAGAGAGAGAGAGAGAGAGAGAGAGAGAGTGAGGGGGAAGAGAGAGAGGGAGAGAGAGAGAGAGAGGAAATGGAAGATAAATTAGGGCTTTAAGCCCTAATTTTAAATATCCCCCCCTTTTTTTTTCTGGGTATTACAAATTGTAGCAATCCAAAAACCAAAAGTTACTCGGAACTCAAAAACAAAAAGTCACTAACAAAAATGATTATGTATATTTATTTAAATTCATGGACATCCATTCGAATTACTTAACATTTATAACATATTACTATTTTAAATATGCATTACTAATTATATTAATAGTAAGTTTGGTTGGAATATAAAGTGTGAGACCAATACTTATTAGCGTAAGTGGGATGAATACCTTCGTTTCAGATCGGGAGTTCGACTCCCCTGCGTACGTAAAAAATAATGTTAGGAGACCCGCCTCCACAAAGTGGGCTCTGCAACAGTCGATCCAAATTAATCGAGAAGAAACTCTGGAAACTGGGTGGTGGCCAAATTATGGTACCAAAAAAATGTAAAGTAGGAGGAAAAAGGAAGGAAATCAAATGTAGGGTGAAATAAGAAATTATCTTCGTTTAGTTCGAAGTGAAAAGGAAGATGGAAGTAAAAGAGGGGTGAAATAATACCCCCACTTGTGAACAGATTGAGAATGTAATGAAAATTTGTGGATAAAATTATTTTATTCTTTTTTCAACTTTACATGACTTAAAAGGAGAGTAATACCCATTTTCCCCCTCCCACTACTTTTCACTTCGACCAAACAACTTATTTTCTTTCCTTCCACTATTACTAAACAAAATAAAAGAAAATATATTTATTTTCATTATGTGAAGTAAATTTTCCCTTCCCTTCTGCCTCTCCCTCCCCCTCCCCTTGGACGAACCAAAATTACCATAAATATACCAAGTAACTTATAAATCAAAGCTGATTAAACAAACATGATAGAATATCATAGATGTACTAACGTCCAGTTGATTCAATGACTGAATACTGATATTTTTTAAACAAAATTTCAAGTTCGAGTGTTGTATATAAAAAAAATAGATATTGAAAACGTTTTATTATTTAAGAATTCAATCCGATTCGAATTAAATTTAATTGAATCCAATATTATTACTAGATATGGGTGGTATATATCAAAAGAGAACAGAAAATCATACACTTCATCTTATGAACATTTATGTAAATTAAAAATTGAAAATTTACTTAGAGAAAAATATATTTTCTACCCACAGTTTTTTATTTATTTTTCACAATAGTTGAAAAGCTTATGCTACACTTTATTTATATATACTTATTCATATTAGGAAACCTGTATTTTGTTGAAAATCACATCTCTTAAATCGAAAATAAAAAAAATATATTTCATTTATAACATTCTCTAATAAATCGGTCTCATTTTACAGATAATCTAAACATAATTGTTTGTAAATTTATCGATTAATAACTTATTTATCAAAAAAAAAAAGTTAATATGATTATAAATTTATTGAATCATTTTTATATATTTTTATTCAGAATAACTACAATTAATAGCAAAAAATAATATAAATTATATTAGATTGAAGCAATCCGGGGATGGAGTAGAATTTATGGTTACATTACAAACTTGTTTTGTTTAATATTTTTGAAATATTCTTATAAAATTGCTAAGTTCAATAAATAAATAAATAAATAAAACTTATATAGCGCTGAAATCGGCCCGGCCCAAATTCTGCCCGAACACAACCCGGAACAGAGGTCTGAGCCGCAACCGGCTAACCTCACATTGCAACCGTTGTTCAACTCTCTCCCTCTCTCTCTCTCTCTCCGGGAAGTGCTGAATAAACTCTCCTAATGTCCTCTGCGTTCCCTATTAAGCCTAAGCCCATCCATTTGTTTCAACCTTGATCCCGTCCTTAAGACTCGTTACGCTCTTCGACTGAACTCCTTGGCTTCTCTTCAAATCAAGTGATTGTCTTTGAAACCTAATTTTTCTTTTTATTTTTTATTTTTATCTAATTCTGGTAGTTACGGGTTCGTGATTAAAACCCTAATTGTGGGTTTATTGGTGTTTGAATTCTTGTTCTTGTTTTATTGGAATGTTTAGGGTTTCATGTTTTGCGTACCGTTCGATAAATTGTGGGTTCTTTTCACCTGGGTCAATCTTTGCCAGGGCATTAACACTTGCCCATGTAAATTTGGTAACCCCTAGTTCAAATCTAGGGTTAGAATTGGATTTTTTTTGGGTCCCCGGACTTGGTCACCTTTGAGTATCCATAGCTTTGCTTCGACTAATCTCGGCCTTTGCGATTAATCTCGACCGAGCTATCGTCGGATCCCAATCGGGAGAGAGCTCTCCTAATGTCGTTTTTGTCGCCACCAAGACTCAAATTCTGGTTTTTGGTGGGGTGCTAGTGCCCTTCCCACTAGACCAACGAAGCGGTGCCGTTTGAATTGGATATTTGGAGTTCTGTGCATAACCGAACGTATTAGTCCATGATCCTCACTTTTGGATCTTGTTAGTATTGTCATTGTTGTGTTTCCGCTTAGAGGCTTTGAAAATAATCACACACATACTTTGCTTCTGCATGGAGTTTATAACGTTCCATTGGGCCGAAGTTCTTTGTTATTCATCTATTTATTTATTTTTTCAAAATGTAGTTCAGGTGGGGAGTAAAAGCAATTTGAAGGCTTGGGTTTCAGATAAGCTAATCTCAATCTTGGGATATTCTCAACCTACTGTTGTTCAATACATCATTGGTTTGTGTAAGTCAAACTGTCTTTGCTTTCTTTGCTTCCCTCTATTTGTCTCTTGATTCATGCGGAAATGAATTGGCGAAGTATCAAGTGAAACCATGGATGCTGGGTTTGTTTGGTCTGTTCTAAATTTTTCTATGAATAATTTCTGAAATATACAGCCAAGCAAGCGTCATCACCTGCTGATGTTGTTGGCAAGCTTGTTGAATTGGGGATCACGGCATCCACTGAGACAGACATTTTTGCTGAAGAGATTTTTGCAAGAGTGCCCAGTAAAGCTACTGGTATAAATGCTAGTGATTGCGGAAATGATGCTAATTATTTTGATCAAAGCAGTTATTTGATTATTAGAAAACCAATTAATGTTGCTTTGGTGCCATTTGACAGCACTATCAGAAACAAGAAAGAGAGGCAGCAATGCTGGCCAAGAAGCAAAAGAGCTATGTAATTTTGGATGCTGATGATGACGACGAAGATGTTGCTGGGGGAGAACTCGCACCGTCAACTTCTGCAGCTTTGCCATCCAAGAAAGCAGATAGCCAGAACAAACGGTATAGGAAGAAGAATGAAGATCAAGGCAACGAAGATGACGAGACAGAGTGCTTGCTTTCTGACTGATAGAGTTCGGTTTTTCCTTTGTTGTGGTAAGCTGCAAATTCTTGCATTCTGCTATGGCTCATTCATTTCTGTTAACTGAATGCATTGGTGCAGGTGCTTGCACGGGAGGAAGAAAGACAAGTTAAAAGACGCATGTCTGATGACGGAGATGATTCTGAGGTATTGAGTTTCTTCTGGAAGGTAGTTTTTGGATGCTCAGGATGTTCTCTCTCTCTCTCTCTGTTTTTTTTTTTTTTTAATTTCAATTTTGCTTCAGTCCTTTTCTGGGGTGGTGGGGTTTGCACTTTGCAAAGTTGGTCAACTCCATAGAATACAACATTTATAACTCTTTTAGTAGAAAGCATTATGATTTTTCCTTTTCAAGTATAGATAACGAGTTGCAACTTTAATTTTCCTTTATTTTTTCTGTTTCCATCCAGTCCCAAGAAGATGAGATCAAAGAGAAAGGGAGCAACTGGAAAAAATTATTAGAGAATGAGATGCAGCTCGGACTAAAACGGTACTTCTTATTTTGTTAGAGTGCGGTTTCCTCTCTACCTCTGTTGCACTCTCACACTCACATAAACAAATAAATTATTTATGGAACATTTCTCCCCTATCTTTGTATTTGCAATGCTGTTATGGAAGTTAAGTACAGCATACACCCCATAATCTCCATTCTATTGGCTTGGTTTGGGTTGGTTCCAAAGGCAGTGCTCTTTAGATAACCATGAGATTGTCTTCTTGTAAATTTTTGTTTAATGTTATGATTGTTACCAGACAGCACACGCTACTTCATTTTTTTTGGTATAAGCTTTAATTTGTCAATGATTTGGTTGTTATCATATATGAGCTTTAATTTGGTTGCTATGCATCCATCTGAGTTAACAAAACCGAAGTTGACAAGAGAGGAAGGTGAGAAAATTGGTAATCATTGTACATCTCAATTCATTAATGAAGACATATGCAAGTCAATTTAATTACCGTTGCATTTCTTGCAATACAAAAGAGGCAATTTGAAGATCTAATGCGTTGGAGCAAAATGAAATTTCAACACTCAGGTTGGTTGTAGTTTTTCATTATATTGTCCTAGTGTCTTCTAAGTTTATGACTATTTATTTATGTCGTTAAGTTCCTTTTCTATCTGTAAAGCAGTTTCTAAGCTATCAATGTTTACAATGTTGTTTTTGTATCTGCTTCAGGAAGGTTTCAAGACAAGAATATTTAAAGAAAATGGAGCAAAAGAAGCTGGAGGAAATAAGGTATTAGAAAATTAGACCAAATTTGTGCTGCTCTTCTTTCCAAATATATCTTTTTATTCCTCTCTAAAGGTTTTTGTTCAAATGTTTGAACATTCATACCAGAAGTTATATTTAAAGCAATGCCCTTGCTTGTTTCTATGGTCTTACATCAATTTCCTGCTTGTATTTTGTTTCAGGGATGATATTGAAGATGAACAATATCTCTTTGATGGAGTTAAGCTGACTGATAAAGAATATCAGGAGTTTAGGTACTTAAATGACATCATCCTGGACTCTGTCTCTCTCTCATGATAAACTTTTGCAGTCAAAGTTGTAAATTAAACTTTTATGGCTTACATAATCCTATTTTCGACGCAATTGGATGGGCCAGGGTTTATTTATTTTGATTCTGAGGTTTATGATATGTTCTCGGTCAAGCTCACTGTTTCTGAAAAATTTTTGCTTCAAGTATGAGTTTATCATCCAAACATCTGATTTGGACATCTCTTTTGCTAGACATATATGATTCGTTTGTTTGGACTCTGTGTCCTCTGGCATCAGTTTTCTGTAGTGTTCAATTTTTTTTTTCAACTGTAAATAAATGATACATTTAATGAGCTCATGAAGAAACGGTCAGAAGAAAGTGATGATACAAATGAGGTAATGAACATCTGTGTCTCTTGAGATTGTCTCTATAAGATTCTTTTAGTCATTATCCTGGCTATAATTGTACTAATCTGCTCGAGATTGTGGTTCCAAATTCATGTTTGATATCGTTTCACTGCATCTTTCTCACTCATGTTGTTGTCTTTTGTAAACTTTTTTTAGTTATGGTTTTTATGGCTAGATTAGTAAATCACCTAATTCCAACACTGGGAAGATGCTAATCAGCTTCTGATCATCAACGCTTGGGCACCATTATTGGATTGTAAACACTTAAGTTGGAATTGGAGATTTGAGTATTCTATGAGGATTGTAAACACATAAGTATGTGAAATATGCCTTATCGTTCCCTCCTCTTTTTTGGCTACTGGAGTTTGTCATATGAGTAGTGGGGCCGTGATGCACCTTAAATTCTCTTTGCAACTTACTTGTATGGTTCATGTATTTCTTCTATAACTTACTTACATCTGGAACAGTGCCATAAAGATTTTTATATATTCACTCTGGTCTGATCTTGTGGGTTATTGGCTCTGGGGTCGATTTTCCATTCAGTCTCCTTTTAGCAATTTTTCCTCGAGGCACTAGAGTTCTTATTTTGTTTGCAGATGCATCAAAGAAAATGCCTCGAGGAGAAGGACAGCCTTCATATGTCAGGCACACGATATCTGGCGGAAAATAGTGTAGATAGACATTTTTGTGATGCGGCATCCATTTTGTAACATTTCTTTGGGTGGGATTAAGAGAATTTTAACCTGCTCAAACTGTATATAACTTTAAGAAGTAGAGTTTTTTGCAATAAAAATTTTTGAGGAGAGTTTTGACCTCAACATGTACCCAAATATACTTTGTTACATAGTTTTTTAGATTTATATGATCTAGAAAGGCTTTTTCTTTCTTTTTGCAATCTCTCTCTCTCTCTCTCTCCTCCTCCCCCGTATGGCTACAATTTTCACGGATGAGTATCTTTTGAATCTTGTTTGGGACATGTGTTGTGCTTTTTGACTGCAGCTATGGTTTTAATTGGGTTAGTTTGTGGGAAACCACCACTTTTAAGGAAAACCTTTTTCAGGCGAGGCAGCTTTGGGAGGTGGTTTTTGTTTTTGCCTTTTTTTTGGGGGGGGGTGGGGGGGAGGATTATATAGTTGAGAAGTCATTTTCCTGAATTTCTTGTTTAACTTTTGTTGGTCTTTTTTTTTCTTTTTTTTTTCCCTCTTTCCTCAATTGACAAGGAAAATGTTTTCTGCGGAGTAAAATTTTGTGAATAAAATTGTAGAACTAGTGAGATTGGTTCTGCCGTTGCAAGCTGCCTGGCAGAGGCGGCAAATGGTGATCACTGTGGTTAAATTCCATCCGATAATCATGTTAATTGCAGTGGGGGTTGGGTTTCTGTTCCGCGGCTGCAATATTGCAACTGGCCAACTTGTCTGCCTAACTCTCTACAGACTCTCCAATCTGGGGTAGGTCAGATGGTGGTCTTATTCTCATCTATGGTGATATTTTGCCAGATTCTTGTGACGGAGCAATTTTAAGAAAATTCCATGTGAATGCAAGGTCATTCATTCTACTAGTTTTTGGTTTGGAATTTTCCTATTCATGCTATGAAAACTGTACAAAAGGTAATAAAACATGATATAGTCAAATGTAAGAGAGATTTCATTTGACAGGCATTAGGAGATAACTACTCGATTTTGTTTTCTCTTTGAAGGGCACCATGATAGTTGATTCTGAAGAGTAAGTTGTAATATGTCTCTGTCTCATCCACTCAAAATGCAGGGAAGAGAAACCTTGGCTGCACTAAAGTGATGCCCTTTGGAAAGGGGTGGTAACCTTAGCGTTGAAGTCCAGATTTTGTGATTGCCTATGATCTTTGATTAAAAAAACCACACTTACATTTGTCTCTGTCAAATTGAATCAGTATAATTTTCATCTATTAAATTAGGAATTGTTTGAGACTTGGTAAAACGTACAATTGACATCTTAGATAAGAACAAGAGCATTCATATAGAAGTATGAAGGCACAACAAACTTCGGAAAAAATGGAACAATATGAGTCATGCAACTTATATTTATTCTGTAATAGAAACTTATGATCACATTCATGTAGAAAGGATTACACTGTGAAAATTTATGGTACCATCCGATGATTTTAAGACAAGCATAACATAGAAGTATAATGAAAAGAAATGAACAAGGCAAAAAGTACAATGAATAAAATAGAATTAGTCTCAGTTCAGACAAGTTCTCTCATCTTATGCCACTGCAGGCATATCTTTCATCCATGGATCCAATGGCTTACCAATTGAGTAAACGATGAATCCAATCTCCCTAAGCTTTTCAACGTTCACAATATTACGGCCATCAAACACAAAGGCAGGCTTCTGCATGTTATCATAAATCCTTTGGTAGTCAAGAGTCTTAAACTCATCCCACTCGGTTAAAATGCAGAGTCCATGAGCATCTTTGGTTGCTTCATAAGCATCCCAAACTACACTCACTTGCTTAACAGAGGCTGGACTTAGAGGCTGGAGATGAACTGGATGATCCCAATCAAACTTTTTCATCGATAAATCCCTCTGAATCTGATCCTCGGTGACTTGTGGATCGTAGATGCTCACAGTGGCTTTATCTCCCAAAAGGCCTTTGCACACATCAATAGCCGGTGTCTCCCTTGTGTCACCGGTATCCTTCTTAAAGGCAAAACCAAGAATGGCAATCTTTTTGTCCGAAACAGTGTTGAACATGGAGGAAACTACACGATTCACAAAGCGATTCTTTTGGTAGTCATTGATCTTAATAACTTGTTTCCAGTAGTTTGCAACTTCAGGTAGGCCATTGCACTCGCATATATAGACCAGGTTGAGAATATCCTTTTGAAAGCAAGAGCCTCCAAAGCCAACACTAGCATTGAGAAACTTTGGACCAATTCGAGTGTCCTTGCCTACAGCATGAGAAACTTGAAAAACATCAGCACCAGTTGCCTCACAAAGTGCAGACATTGCATTTACTGATGAAATCCTTTGTGCCAAGAAGGCATTTGCTGCTAGCTTGGATAGCTCAGCTGACCAGAGATTGGTTGTAATGATCCTATCTTCTGGCACCCAATGAGCATAAACATCTTTCAATGCCTTAATCGCCCTTTGGCCATCCGGGGTTTCTCTACCACCTATAAGTACTCTATCAGGCTTCAAAAGGTCTTCCATTGCAGTTCCCTCGGCAAGAAATTCTGGGTTTGAGAGAATCTGATACTTAATGCCTTTGCTGTTGTGAGTCAGAATTTTCTCAATTGCCTCTGCAGTTTTCACAGGTACCGTTGATTTCTCAACAACGATTTTGTCAGATTTTGATACATCAGCAATCATCCTAGCCGCACTCTCCCAGTAAGTCAAGTCTGCAGCTTTGCCAGCTCCAAGACCTCGCGTTTTTGTTGGAGTGTTGACAGAAACAAACACTATGTCTGCTGCTGCAACATGCCTTTCCACATCCGTGCTGAAGAGCAGGTTCTTGCCACGGCATTGCTTGACAACTTCATCAAGGCCTGGCTCATAGATGGGAAGCTGATCACTGTTCCAAGCTGTAATTCGAGAGACAGAAATATCAACCACAGCTACTTCAATTGAGGAACACTTGAGGGCAATGACTGCCATTGTTGGACCCCCAACATAGCCAGCTCCAATGCAACAGATCTTCACCATCTTCTTATCTGGTTATCTAGGACATTGACGTAAGTACAAAACACATATTTATGTCAAATTCTCATTTCACTAGAAACTACTTTGTTTATGAATGGGTTTGCATCAATATATGTATATGCAGGATGACAAGATGGAGAAGGTTCTCAACATTAATAGGAACCATCATAGGACAGAACTATAATTCCATGAGCAAATATTATATACAATGAATATTTCTCAAGAAAAATAAGTAAAGCCTAGTCTAGGCCAACTATAAGCATATGAAGAACAATACGGATGTGGTGCCCTAATAAAAATTTCACACCGTCAAAAGTTATAAAATATTATACTACGTTATGTTTAAAAATTGTGTTGGACATAAATACGAACATTTCTAAAAGTGTTAATACAACACAGTTCATTTGTTGTCTGCTTAATAAGTCTTTGTGCAAAGGAAGGGTTTGGCACCTATATCTATACTCATATCATGTTCTGCCAATATTGATAGAAATTCTAAAGAGCTAATTCCATGAACACATTTTAGTACCTACAAACTATGATATGATATGCAACGAAGAATGGGAAATGAGCTTTACTTGTGAAGCCCTTTTTACCCCAACATGTAAGAATGAAATATAATAGACATGTTGTTTCCAAAAAGACAGTTTAGTGGTACAAACCCCTCTCCAACCTGGTAATCCCATATTCAAATTATTATACAACAAAAAAAATATAACAGACATGCAATATGACAGCATATTAGTATGAAAAAGAGCAAAGAAACTCAAGTTTTTTACCTTATAAAATCACTTTTACCTTCGGGCGGAGAGAGAGAGAGAGAGTTTATGTAGAAAAGGAAAGAGATAGTGAGTCCTTAAATACCCATAACCCGAAATCTAAGATCTAACAAATGCGTGTGGTAAGAAGTCATAAAACAAGCAAAGTCATGATATTGAAAAGCAGAGATGGAACGTTCAACACGTTTCATAAGGGGTACCTTTCAGTAACAAACAAGAAAAACTCAAGACTTCCCAAAATTAAAAATCCACTCCCCATTTAAATAAATTCAACATTCAACCCACCAAAATTCTTTTGCACAAAGCCCAAACTTTCATTTCTGCCAAAAATTCAGATTATTCTAAAAAAAAAAAAAAAGACGAGTTTTCTACTCACCAAGTGCTGTAAATGATCACATCTTTTGACCCAAAAAGATACCCACTTTTTATATTCATTGAAATGTATATAACTGCGCATACACATTTTTTTTTATAGATGAATAATGAAAATGACAACAACTAAACAACAAAAGTTGACATATGAGTAAAACCCATGTTCCAAAATTTGAAAAATATTGTTCTTTTTTAAAAATTAAAAAAAAAAAATCTGATCCTAATTTTCAAATTGAATAATAAAATTACCCAAAAACCCAGGGTTTTGAACAAAACCCATGTCCCAAAATGCATAAAAAGGGAATTTGTTACATAAAAAAGAAAAGGAAATCAAAGTCAATATAATAACAGGGATAGGTAGTGCTTTTCATGTGGACTAATGGATCATAACCAAACCACCCAGATTAAAGCTTAAGAGTGCAGAAACAACGTGTTTGGATGGTGCAAAAAGTGCGTATATGAGGGAAATCGACACCAAAGTCGTTTCATTTGATTGTGAAGGAACAACGTAGTGGTTTGAAACCTTAATTTCAAGGAGCATTTAATTGGAAGATTAACGTGATTGTACCTGACTATTAGCCCCCAAACCAGCACAAGAAAAGGGAAATGTAAAAGAGTCTTCAACAACACAACGAGAGAGAGAGAGAGAGAGAGAGTTTGTTTTAAGGTTTAATCGGGCGTTGGTTGGAGTTTATATTTAAGTATGATATCTCATTTTTCTTTTTATTTGTTACACAAAAATTCAAAACTAGAATTATTGTATTGAGGAAAAGTTGTGATCATTAAACTTTCGTATTCGAGATTTATATCTCAATTGTAATTAAACTCTCCCCCTTTCTCTCCCCCCTCTCCCTCCCCCTCCCCTGACTCTTTATTTATTTTTGGTAAAATAAAACACACACAAAGGCCAACGAAGACTAAAAACCTAACTCCTCAACTCAAGCAGGCCTTGGCCCACCTATCCTACGAAACCCCACTCCCATTACATCTATAGAGAGCAAATTGAGAAGTTCATGTGGAGGATCATCCAAGACTGTGATACCGAAATTAGATTTGAGACCCATCTTGGCAAGGACATCGGTGCACCCATTAACTTCTCGAAAAACATAGAGAACTTGACTCACTCCTAACTCTAACATTTGCTCTTTGCAATCTAGACTGATCGGGTGGAGAGGGTGATTCTCTTCCGCATTGAACAATAGCTGCACTATCTACTTCCACTTGCAGCTGCTCAATATTCAATCTTTTAGCCAACTTTAGGCCTTCCCTCAGACCCCACATTGCCGCAGTAATGATGTCCGCTTTTTCAATGTTTACGGTGTAACCTTTCAACCAACTCCCATCTTCCTTTCTCAGGAGACCATCTGCACCGGCTTTCCTAGTCACCAAAGAGACGCTCTATCCATACTTAACTTTATCCTGCCAGCATTGGGGGGATGTCATTTGATCCAAAGGATCTCTCTGGTAGAAGCTTCCCGCTTAGTCTCGAAAGCAGCAACCCAGCTCCTGCTCAGATCAATAATCTCTTTGATAGTCAATTGAGTGTTTTGGAACTTATTCTCCATAACCAACTTACATCTCCTCTTCCAAAGGGACCAAACAACAACAGGAAAGAAAGGCTCTAACTTAGTTTCCATACCTTTCTTCAACCAACTTCCCAACTCCTCTGTCCAAAACTAGCAGTCATCTTCCATGTACCTCCACTACTCTTCCCAAATTTTCTTAGACTCCCCACAATCTCGAAGCACATGCAAAAAACTTTCCTCCGACTTACCACATTGCTAGCATAAGTCATTTTCAGCAAACCCCCTTTCTTCCTTATTTTGTTCGTCAGACACTTATCAAGCCTAGCTGTCCATATAAAAAACTTCACATTTTCAGGGGTCTTGGCTTTCCAAATGCAATTCCATCCTTTTTCTTCCTAAGCCTCAGAAGACTCCCCGATCTGAAGAGCACCATTCGCACTGCTGACAAAAAAATCTCCATTCTCAGAGAACTTCCAATACAATGAATCTGAAGCATCCAACCTCCCAAACATAATACCAAAGATCTCTTCTACCTTCTCAGGAGGCATCCAATTGCAAAGATCTTGGATTTTCCATCTTCCATCAAAGCCAATGAAATCTGCAACTTTGAAATGGGGAAGAATTCTTTGCTAGGTTTGTTGGATATGCTCAATAAGACGGCTGTCACCTACCTAATTGTCCCTCCAAAAATCAATATCTTTCCTATTACCCACTCTCCATTTTAAACCCTTCAAAATACACTCCTTACAATTTAAGATGCCCTTACACACTATAGATTTCGTAGACGGATTGCTGATACTGCAGAAGCTTGACTCCTTGAGATGGCTCTGAGAATTTGATAGCAGAGGGACTCCTCACCTTTTAGCACTCTCCAACCCAATTTAGCAAGTATCGCCACATTACTCTCCCTCATCTTCCTCACGCCTAGACCCCCCCACCTTTTGGCTTTGCAAAGTGTCTCTCAATTCACTAAATGCACCTTTCTTTCCCCTTCCTTGCTTCCCAAAGGAAGCTCCTATTAAGTTTATCCAACTTGTTACATGTGTCTTTTGGAAGCCTCGTCGTTTGCATGGTGTACAGGGGAATGGTAGCATTCACGGACTGGATAAGGGTCCGTCTCCTAGCAGCGTTCAATACTTTAGCTTTCCAATTCTGAAGTTTGTTTTGAACCTTCTTCACCAAGTGATTATAAATGTTTCTTTTCACTCTCTTATGGATGGTGGGGACCTCTAAATATTTACCTAAATCCACTGAAGGAACAAATTTACTCAAGGTCATCAGGGAGCTTTTAGAGGTCCAAGGAGTATTAGGGGAGAACCAAATTCTTGATTTTGAGTCATTGATCTCCAACCCATTTTCCTCTAAGAATTCCCTTAAACACTCTAAAATAGAATTGAAATTCAAGTACTCTACCTCCGCACACAAAAGAAGATCATCGGCAAAGAACAAGTGAGAGATTGGAGGGCTCTTTTTGGATGCTCTTAAAGGTTTTCATCTTCCCTTCCTGAACCTCTCCTGAATCTTGTATGCAAGCCTTTCCATTACAAAGATGAATAGGTAATGAGATAGAGGATCACCCTGTTTAAGGCCTTACCCCATTTTCATGGGAGGGAGAAGCTCACTATTCCAAATCAAAGACACATTGCCATAAACTTATCATGACGATAGTGAAAAACATATTACCAAAATTATTATATGGAAGTGAAACTATAAAGGTTAATTGAAATTTTAACGAAAAAATGTCAGATGTAATATCCAAAGATTTTTTATTTGGTATGAGTGTTGGGCTATTAAATAATAATAATAACAAAAATAGTCATAACAGAATTGATAATACTTAAGTGGATGTGTGGCAAAGATAAAAGATATAGAATGAGAAATGAAAAGATTCGTAATAAGTTGTGAATTAGTTTAATTGTGAATAAGATATGACAATGTCGTTTGGGATGGTTTGGGCATATGCAAATAAAACCTAAAGACGTACCAGTTAGGAGAATCGAAAACTTAAATATAGGAGATTTAGTAAAATGTAGAGATATAACACTGAAATCTTGAATACAAGTTATTAGTAAAGATTTGATATTTAAAAGTGTAAACGAGAAGATGATCTTAGATAGAAATAAGTGGCATAAAAGAATTCGCATAAATTAAACTAATATATTTTGAATATATATATATATATATATTTATTTATTTATTTACTTTTTTTATTCTCTTCTATATTTATTTCTATTTTTGTATATATTTATATATTTATTTATAATTATAATTTGTCTCTCAAATAACCGATTCTAAATTATTGGGTTTAAGTTTCAGTTTGTTGTTGTTGTACTTGACCACTAGTATTTGAAAATCTGATGAATGCAAAAAGGTGGGATCTAATTTAGAGATTGATTCTCCCGATATCTACTCGGAATGAAAAATTAGGTTCTGATAGAACCAACCTCTAAATTGAGAGTTATAATTGTTCGAATTATATTAGTCAATTTTTTAGATACCGATAGTCAAATACAAAAAAAATTATATAATAAATTATATTTTTAATTAAATATTTTATGATAAATGAAGCTCTCGTAATAATATTAATAACGATAGTTATGTCTGTATCACTCATCATTTTGGCTAATCAAGAGAAATATAACATTTGTAATTGGTGTTTATATACTATTTGGTCCAATAATTAAATACTGATATCCCTAACAAGATTTCGGATTTGAGTTTTATGTATAACTAAAATAGGTGCGAAGAAAATTTTAATCTTTAAATAATCAATTCGATTTGAACTAATTTTAATTGGGACTAATTTATTTACTAGATGGTGTTTTATTCCAAAAATATTGGTGTTTATATGCTAACCTTTTATCTTTTAACCTTAATTTTTCCTAACTTTCAAGCATTTAGCACAATTTTTTTTTAAATATGTGTTTTCTATCGATTAATATTTAAATTATCTGATTAATTTGACCTGAATATTATCAGAATTTTAAGAGTCGGTACAATAACTTAATCCGACCTTTCAAGCATTTTAGTATTACGTGGCTGCATTCACGGCACGTTGGTCCACAAGGATTTTCATATAAAAAGAACGAAATGTCAATTGTGGATGCTTATGTCTCCCAATTCCATGTGGTCAAAATCTGAAAGGTCCTCCATTCGTTAAAACCACAAGTCTGGTCCAATCAGCCCGGGCTTCATTTTGGGTCTATGAGCCCTTCTTTATTGGTCCAGACCGGAAAGCTTAGAAATCTTATAAAAATAAACATATTAATTTTCCTTTTTTTTTTAAAAAAAAAGATCAATTTATTTTGTATTTTATTTTTAAAAGAAAGAAATTTATTTTTTTTCTTTTTAAAACTAATCAAATTAATTCTCAATCTAAAATAATTAAAATTTTCTCTCTTCAGAAAAATTAAATTCAAATTTTTTGTCTATAAAACTAAATATATTGATTTTCTGTCTCTAAAAAAACCAATTTAATTAATATTTTTCTCTTTAAAAATATTTGTTTTAAAATTTCTCTCGTTAAAGAAATCAAAATTAATTTTAAGCATATTAATTTTTTTCTCTCTAGAAAATTTAAATTGTTTTAAATTTTATCTCTCAAAACACATTAATTCTAATTTTCTCAATAAAATATATTAAATTTGATTTTTCTCTCTCTAAAATTAAACATAATAATTTTCCCTCATCAAAAAAATCAATTTAATTCATGCTATCTATGAATACATTAGTTTTAAGTTTTCTTTCACTAAAAAAAAAAAACTAAACATGATTTTTTTCTCTCTCTCTCTCTAAAACTTAGCACATTTAAATTTCTCTCTCTTGTCTCTTTAAACATACTGATTTTTAATTTTCTCTGTCTAGAAAAAATAAATTCAATTTTTGTTCTTTGAAACTAAATATATTAGTTTTTTTTATTTTATTTTATTTTATTTTATTTGGGTCTTAAATTTTCTTCAATGAAACCCTCCTTTCTGGTTGTTTATAATTATAGAAACCCTCCAGTTGGGTTGTCACGAAACTAAAAATTTATATCAAAGAGTAGTGACATAACTTTTAAGAGGAGATGCAACATTTAAAATTATTCATAATTATTATTATTATTATTATTTTTGGAAATTTCAGGAGACCTGCTGGGGTTGCTCCTTTCCCTAAACATGTGGTGACTATGAGGTTTCTTACTACAAATCCAACCCTTGAATCTAAGACTTGGTATCAAGGATGTAAGAGAAGGACATTATCGTATAGAATTTTTGCCGATGGATAATTGATCTAATAAGGAAAGGTATAAGATCTTTTAATCAAATCTCGAGTTCAAAACTTGTAAATAGAAAAAATTATGTTAAAAAAACTGTCCACTAAAATACGAAACACTTAAATTAAATTAATCGAAATATAATTCTCGATACAGATTAGTGTGTGTGTGTATATATATATATCGTATGGAATTTTTGTATTAGTATTTGCGATATGCAATGTGATGTCACCTATCAAAACATTTGACTTGGGACCTTATGCCATATAACGTATAGGCTTAACGTTAAAATATTTGCTAGTGGACATTAAAGAAAAGAAAAAAGAAAAATAAATAATTTTTGACAAAAAGTGAGGGAAAAAAAAAACATAAAAATGTGATCAAACAAAGTATAATTAACAAAAATTATATTAGTAAATATTTCAGTTTAGCCAATAGAACATTTCTTAATTCCAAATAATATGTAGAAATTCAAATTTTAATAACTTTATTGGACAAATTTTAAGTATAAGATTTGGTTAATACACTTATTGATATATATAATTAACGGTTTTCCGCTAGGGTGCATACATAAATCATAAATCATAAATCATAAATCTACTGTTACAGTTCGAGAGATTATAAATAATGATATTCAATAATTATATTAGATTCGACTAAATATGATTCGAATTGAATTAGACTCTTTAGATAAAACTCTCCTTATACTTATTTTCATTATATATAAAACTAGAATTCGTAATTTTATTAAAAGGGTATCAGTGTCATAGACCAACAAGAGGAGAATCATCCCATTATATGAATCGATTTTATATTTCTATAAATAAATAAATATGAAATCTTATTTTAAAGTCATTGCAAAGCTGTAAAAGTGTTTTATATTTGGCAGTGCACATAAATCTAAACCAGAAATAATATTTAAAAGTGAATACTAACCTGATTACAATCCAAAATCCATGTGAGAACATGCCATTTTTGACGTATGAACCAATGGAATTTTTCTTGTTGATCATGTACTCAACCACGTTACTTACAAAGACCAACTATCATTAAAAAAAATCCCCAAAGAAACTCTTGAATCTATTGAAGAAGATTCATAGCTTTTAACTTGGTGGCCAGAAGAAGGAAAAGGCATCAAGTCAGAGGAGAACAAACAGCAAAGCAAGCCACAACATTCCAAGTCCATTTGAATGGAGAGACGGCAAAAGGCGACTCCGGCGATTGAGCTCCAATTCGGGACCTTCAACCCCGAGAACAAGCTCAGCCCAAGGCACAACGGCAGCACTCTCTATGACTCATTCGAGCTGCAAGCAGTGACCAACCAGCTCAACCGGGCATTTCAGCTTGGGACCATTAAAGGGTCGTCTTCGCCTTTTCTGTGTAGCTTGAATCACTTGAAGTCTCCTTTCTATCGTGGCCGTTTGGATCAGATATACAGAGAGGGTGCAAAGACTCCGAAGAGGATTTCTGGTTCACGGTCAAATGATGGTATTCATGTGGGCAGGAAGGGAAGTACCTGGAGTACCGTAGGACTTGTCATGAGGCTCTGGAAGAAGATCAAAAGAAGATGCACAAGGAATACCTAGATGTGCTAGTTTGATCAAGTATTTCTTGGTAAATATAGCAGCCATGCTTATGCACAGATACTTTTGAAAATAACTGTATCCACTGTATCCATATCATCTTCAACAATTTCTCTTAGTAATCGGTTCTGTCCAACACAAACACTGATCGATTGACATCAACATACATTTCATAAAATTTGAGCCTTGTGCTCGTACTTCATGGTCACAACTCAACATGTCAATAATATATATATTTGGAGAGAGAGAGAGAGAGAGAGTGTGTGTGTGTGTGTGAGAAAGAGAGAGAGAGAGAGAAATTATGCTTTCTATTCTTCACTATCTCACTATAATTACAGTTCAACAGAAAGCAAGTGCCAAACCCTATCCATAATGAAGTGAGAGTTTGCTTTAGTCATCACTAGTATTATTCAAAATAATCAAAACCTCAACATTCACAATAATTCAATGCCGCTCAAAATTTACATTAATGCACCCTTCAACCTAATCACAGAACTTGGATTTTAAGAAAGATATTACATTTGAAGTGGAGGCAAATGTATGGCATAAAACAGGGGAAGAGCTTTTGAAATAACTCGGGCAACCAAAACTTTAATTTATGAACATGAAGTTGTCTATTGTTGGGAAAACCTCTATGATAGCCTGAGTGCCATTTCTTGTAGTAGAGCTCGCTTTTGAGAGGCATTAATTATATGATTACTCTCTGCATTCTCAAGCACGTCGGCTATGATAGCTGCTGCATGACCAATAGGCTCCTCAGCTGCTCTTCTCAACATGAAAGCCTGCAAATCATTGCAGGTAAGTTATACATTCAACAGGACAGTCGCAGGGATTCTGATTACAGGAGTTGTTTGGCTGCAACACAAGCACAAGCTCACAGTCGCGAGCACACAAGAGAGAGAGAGAGGGAAAGAGAGAGAACCTGGCTGTGATGTGATATTGACAACGTACATGGCTGCTGTAACCAAGGCTCTCCATCGACTTGAACTGGGAATGCAGCAAAAAGCTGGATCTTAATTGACTGCCCTTGTGCAAGTCTTTGTGCTCGAGAAAGTCCTACCTGCTCTTAGTAAAAGATCCGGTCAGAAATATGCTGAATCCTAAAGCTCAGAACGACTAGTAGTAAGTCATGAGTGCATGATAAAATAAAAATCAACTAAATTTCTTCTTTTATTGATATTCCTTGTTCTTTCACGATATTGACCATTGTTCCACCTTCTCATAAGCTAAAGTGAATGGTGTGGAGTTTTCTCCCGGTCAATGTTCCAATCATGCTGCCAACATTTCCTTCCTATTCTTATCCAGATCCCAACAGGTAGTTGTGCTCTAAAGTCTAAACTCAAAGTGTCAGCTCACTTAACAAAATATTTTCTATATTCGAATTTTATTTTTGGAAAATGAAGCACAATCTCTTAGTTATACGAAAAGGACTAGCCATGTAAAAGGAAAGTAGCACAACACCTGAAGCCTCCCAAGATGCCAGGTTCCTGATATGCTGACGACTTCCAGTATTTTGTCATGCATAGATTGTGGATCAAAATTATCATAAGTTTCATCATCATTTTGCCACAAATCTACACC
Organism: Dillenia suffruticosa; assembly: GCA_033439265.1. NCBI lineage: Eukaryota > Viridiplantae > Streptophyta > Magnoliopsida > Dilleniales > Dilleniaceae > Dillenia > Dillenia suffruticosa. The sequence continues at coordinate 4,804,031 of JAVTVX010000009.1, forward strand.
AGCCATGTAACTTCCAATGTTAGCAACAAGAACCCCTTCAGCATCCTGCAAATGACCCATCAGATTATAATACCTATTGTTGGAGTCAAAATCAGACACCACACCAATTAACTTTAGCACTTACCCCAGGAACCTCTATCTCAACACCATCGACCACTACACGGATTTGCCAAGGAAAATCTACAAATGTCCGATCCATTATACCTCTAGCTCCTTCTCTTGCATAAAGGACTTTATTCATAAACTGCATATTACAAAGCTAACTAGTTCATGAAAACCTTAAAAAAGAAATAACAAAATAATGAACCTAACTTCCTCCAACCTGGCACTACAAATATGTTTGCATTTGCAGATTAACAGTCATATACGTGCAGCATAAGCAACATACTTAAAACTATATTGCCAAGAGAAAAAATGCAAAAACTTTTACCAAGCAGGCAAATGAGACTGTTATGGATTCATCTCGTAGGATTAGGAGGTCAAGTCCACTTTCAATAGGAATAAGACTAGCTGGATTAGCTCTTATTTTGATGCTGGAAACTTAAATGACATTGTTATGAGGTTGTTTATGAGTCATTAAAGAATGACAAATTTCAAGTACATGCCAGGCACAGGCTAGATGAGATGCCAAAGCTGAACAAATTGGAAAAAATTTATACTTAGACGAGAGTGAGCACTGGAAACTAATTAAAGGAATGATGACAAACTTATTTCCATGACTTGATTCATTCTCTATGTTCAACTATTCTGCACCAGTAGAATAAATAGTGAACAACATAATCCACGTGCTATTTGACTTGTAAAACCAGAACAGAATTCTTCAACAGCACGAAGGCTTTACTCCATGAAATTCAAGTTGCCAAGTTAATCTCATAGCAAGAGGATAATGATAGATAAAATAAGATAAGAAATAGCAAGCCGTGTTCTCTTCCACACTTCTATGGGAAACATGGAGAATTCTCAATGAGAAATACTAAAGATAAAATTGTCTTCACCTGGTTATAGAACTTATCCGGATTCTCCTCTCGTAAATTATGGATATCCAAGGCAACCTTTGCGTCGCAACCGACTCCTAAAAGTGACAGTTGCAAAGTTAATTAAAACACCACATAACATGAGAATACTTAAGATAATGCATCAAATTTATATATAGGACAACAAAGACACAAGGGCCCATTTACTTTTTCCCCTTCAATGCATCCCACATGTCTGAGCAATGATCAGCCAACAGGAACACTCATTTTGTTGCATAAAGTTGGTCAATGGAAGAACTAAAAAGTTTAGTTTTACAAAGGAAATCTTAGAGGCTCCACAATGGCAATGGCAAGCCAAGATAAAATAATTATAAAGTATCCTCCTAAAGCGAAAAGGCTTGTGATGTTCAGGACCAATTTAGAACTAAATAAATTTAAACTGAAAGAATATCACATAATGGATAGTGGATGTATAATTACAACTCATAAGATGTACAATGAAAAAGCATACTTGTGCCTAGACTGCCACCATAACATTCTTTAATCCCAAGGAAACAATTTGAAAGCTTTTAGTAATTTGAGGAAAGCTGCAAAGGTCAATTAGCTATAGAATGTACCATGGGGAATTTTTTCTCTTTTCATTTCATCCAAAAAAAAAAATCAATGTGAACCAAATAGAAGAGCATTTAACACAAGGTAAACTTTTTCTGGCACTATATGGTTGTATATTTCATGCTTACTCTTTACTTACTCTTATGTTCACAACTAATGTAATTGAAAAAGAGCAATATTCACTCACCAAGGTAATTGTTCATAAATTTTGGAGCTTGCAATGGCTTCCCCTGTTGATTTAGAATTGCTACCTTCCACCGGTCAAGAATGGTGACTGCAGCATGCTCAATGTCTTGCAAGATCGTGTAAAGGCCTCCTTGTCTCTCTACCGAGCCCAGACCACCTCCCCATGACAGTACTCTAGCAAGATCATTCCCAGTTCCAGCAGGAAGGATCGCTACAGGAGGAGGAGAAACATAATTTTGCTTATCTATGGCATTCAGAACCCATCCGACAGTACCATCTCCTCCACATACCAGAACTCTAAAGTGTGGTATCCTTCTGAACAAGTAAAGGCCGGCCTCTGGTCCTTGTGCCGAGCTCAACTCAACAATCTGCAAGAAGCACTAGACATTTACTTTGCAAACATCAAGAGAAGAAACACAACTATATATGGAAATCAATATACAGATAATCAAAGTAGAAAGAAAATGATTATTTAAAAATGCATATCTATGTAATAATATGCCATATTCCTGCATCAAGCATAAAAATGACGAAATTGAATTTTCGACTCTTCCACCAACTTTAACTGATTTCCCCGTATCTTTCTTGACCTTTATGTTTTGGTAATATGCAGAAATGACTATGCATTAGAATGATGATCTTGCACATGGTGGGTGTAATTTGAAAGAGCCATGAAATATATGGCATTCAGAATCCCAAAATAATGAAATAATAATAGATGCAAACATTGACCATCTATATACCTTTATCCTCAAGGAGAGAATATCTTCCATTAGATAACATAATTGCCCCCAAAAGCTGTTTTAAATTAAGCTGGAGATTCAACTAGCATAGGGCATGTCTCGAAGCTGCATGCACAATAAAGCTTGACTTTGAAACAAAAGCATATTCAGGACTTTTACTTTCCATAAAATCAAAACCTCACAAGGATGTGAAACCTAATAAACAAATGACTTTCTGCGGTTTGATTAGGCTTCTTTTTACTACCCCACTAGCAGGCTTTGAGTGCCAAAAAAAAGGACTTTAAAGAAGGGGGAAAAAGTAGAAAAGTTCTGACAACAGGTTAACATCACCAGCACTAATTAAGAGGTGATAGGGCATAGACAATATTTGCAACAATGTTCTAACCTGAACAGGATTCAAGAGAAAATTCAGTCGTTGCCTGAGTGAGTCCCCACGTTGAGCCCCACTCTTCTTGTTGATGAAAACAAGAAGCGGCCTTGCATCTGCTGGCAGATCAATTAGCTCATATCTCTGTTTCAATCCTAAAATTTGAGACTCATCCCTCTGATTGATTGATGCACTTCTTCTAAAACTTGGACTTTTCACCATTTTGTTATTTACATCACCGTGCCGTGGGGAAGTCCCCACACTCCTGTTCCCATTGCACTTTTCCTCTGTTACATGTGAACCATTAGTTGTTTCATAAGAGGTGTTCGTGCCCTCTGTTGACAGGTCATCAGCCATAGAGCTGTTCCCAGAGTCACCTGAGGGCTCACTGCCATGCTTGTATTTCTTACTCTGATTCCTGATACCGGCACGTACAGAGGATGCAATTTCATTGGCTCCATGTGTGATTGAACTGAGAATTCCTCCAGAGGAAGTCCTGTTCAATTCCCTAATAAACAAAGGAGACAAAATCAACCTTCTCAAGGGACCCAAATCACAAACATTGGCGGTTTCATGAGACATGTTACCATGACAGTCAACGTGTACCAGCCGATGACACCACAAGCAACACCATATGGGAGATCCCCCAAGAAAAGACCCACTACAGGGTTCCTCACAATAGATGCAGAAAGAAGTATCATCCAGTTGGTCTGTTACCTCTGTCCACCGAACAACCCACTGGTGCATTACATGCTCAAACCCAAACATAGACACACATTTGCAATCCTTGTGTGCATTAGAAGAACAGCTCAAGTGGGCTGCTGCACCACAAATGCCACATCGGTGGATGAAACTGTCTGAAGCCACCATAGGCCCAAGAGCTTGAGAAGGTGATAATGTCTTTAAACAAACACAGCAATTTGAATTCTTGACACGAGATACCGATTCTAACCACCATGCATGAGGAGCAACTGGAACCTTGTCCTTCGCCTTTGGGTTTTTCTTTGAACTGGCAATGGCTTTTGTCCAACTCATATTAATGTTTCTTCTCCATTGAAATGCAGTGTAAGCAATAGTGATGATTCCAATTAGAGCAGCAACTAAGCAAGAGATAATAAAGAAGAGTGACTCAGGATTTTTGTTGTTCCAGATAGAAAACAGCACGTCACTTTCTCTATAGTCATCCATTTTCTTTCAATTTTATCTGTTGACCCTCAGAAAAAGATGGACCAGGAGACATACACTACATCATCACCATGAATCCAATTCATGGATTGTGAAGAAATGGCATAATTTCTGGAGATCACTTGACTTCTGCAGGATTCAATTATCGCTTTTCCTTGAGCGATACAAGATCTAAAAGCACAATACTTACTCTCATTGTGTTGCTCTAAGTCTATAAGTTCATCAAGGAACCATGTACTAGATGTTACTGTCAGGGATCTCTCCTCAGAAAAGAATACCAGAAAAATCCGGAATAATATACAGCTGCAAAGCAAGAATTATGTTCAGGAGATTGGAAATAAAGGGCCAAAATAAAGTAAAGATACTAATGTTAACCATCAAAAGAATAGAGAGTTTATCCATCCAAAAAATTTTAATCATTCTTAAAACTAATCAACAAAAGTATAGACGACTGAGAAAGGCCAGAGTCTAGTTAGTTATCTACCATCAGCAAGTAAAGGCAACATTAATAAATTCCAAAAATCCAAGGTTACTATAGAACCATAATCCTGAAATGCACTGGCTTCATTATGGATAGTTATTTACCAAAAATTGTATAGCACTTCCAGAATGCACCAAATAGTGTCTACTCTTGGTCCAATTAGAAATACGCAGGATGCGGTATGTTTTAATAGAAAGAGAAGATTTAGTATTAAGTAAAGAGATTTGTACAAAAAGGAAAGCAATAGATTCTCACAAAGGAGATGAAAAATGGAAAGGAGTTAAGAAATAAGAGAAAAATACAAAATATGTAAAGATCTCCAAATCAACTCCTCTGAAGATTCCTGAAGCAAAGTTGCAAAAAGAAGAAAAGGAAACAAGATTGCCCCACAAAAGAGTTCCATGAATGGATCGATTTTTAAAAAATTTGAGCACTCTCTCCAACCAAATGGAACAAAGTACTAATCCTTGCACTTCTGTATAAGCATTAGCATATTGAGTGATCAAGGCCTATGCAATTTAACATGAGCAAGCCATCCATTTGTGCATACCCACTACTCCCCACAGATTTTAGAGATCCTATTGCGTTATAAACCACTCTATTATCAAGTGAAAGAACTTTGAAAGGACTCAATTGAGAACCATAGACCAAATAAAAGCATTACTTATACCATAGATTTCCAAATATCATTAAGCAATAGAAATGGAGCATTTAAGCTTTCAAAAAATGATCAACAAAATATTCACAAGAAAAGCTGTCAAAGCTTTTCTGTGAGCTTTTCTGTGGTGAGATCCAAAAGTTTCCCATCATTAACAGTTTAAAAAAAAAAAAAAATCTCAAAGTCTTATGATAAGGAACTAGTCAATAGTTTGTGTTGTGTGAATAGAGTAAATATTGTATAAGCATGGAAGCCCAATAGAAATGGGAGTATCCTCAAGCCACACATCATAAAATAAAAACAAGAAGCAGTATTTAACTTTACTCTTCAAAAGTTGATGCCAATTTGAAGCCTCTTCAAGTATTGCAAGTTGAATACAGAATCAAGTACAATTTCTTCAAAATGCTGATAACAAGTGCAGCCAGCTGCAACAACTAAATTTAAATTTTTATGGATGAACAATCTATAAAAGTCTTACTCTCTTGTTGTCTAAAAAGAGCTATTAACTAATCCAACTATGCATTTTAGTATTCACAGATTTAAGTCCTTGTCACTGCACATTTTCTTAAAGAGGCATGAACTCCACCAAGCCAAGAATGGGGGGGGGGGAGGGAAGAGAGAGAGAGAGAGAGAGAGAGAGAGCTCACATCTTCAACCCTCTTTTTTGTCACATGGTGAATATAACAATGTAGAAATAACAGTAAAAAAAAGAAATGAATAAAACTTATGAGAGAGAGGGAGCGGGTAAATATATGTGTGTGTGAAAAACCAAGGCATGAGCGTACCTTAAATGGAAACAAGATAAAAGGAAGAATAGAACAACTAAAAGGAAACAAAGAAACTAGCGTCACGAGTATTTGATGGTATTATTGAACATATTAGTAATAAACAAATTAAGCAGCACAGCACTACAAGTGTTCATCCATACCAGTTGTGGAACTACCAGGCATGAGATGCCATGTTGCATTTGCATCTAAAGACTAGCAATGAGTGGAATAATTTAACTAGCTTAATTGCTTAGTGCATTTTGCATTGTAATGATGAATGTTAATTTATATCAAGAATAAGCAATTTGAAGTAGGAGATTCCCTAAATTTCAAATAGATCAAATATGAGATGGCATAAACTGGTCAACTAAGAATGCTACACTAAAGAAAAAGATCTCAAAAAGAAATGCAACTACCATGGCCACACTAAAATAAAACAAAATAAAAAAGAAAATAGAAGTTAATGCATTTCTCCAAGTTAATTGAGGAAAAGGGGGAAATTTTGGAGCTACAATGCGTATTTATGTCAAAAAGCCAATTACAAATGCAGTAGCTTTAATGCTTTTGAGATAGAGAGAACTTGGGCTGGGCTGTTCCAGACAGGATATTCAAATATCAAAATCTTATATTTGTTTTCACATTCTCAAGATTCTTTACCATAGGAAGAAATCAATGGCGAGAATGTAATGGGGGCAAGAAGTATCCAGCATTCCTTTCCTCTGTTTTTTTGTTTTCAACATTTTATTTTCCCTCTTATGGCTACTTATATATGCCACAGTGCTATGCTAGTTCCATAGCCCAGATATTTGGCAAGTATAACACCAGAATATAGTGAAAAAAGAAGCAATGACCAATGTGCCACTGACATTACGACTAATGTTTTGACGTCGAAGAGAAAGAACCATAAAGCTTAATGCCTGATGTCCCACCTTCCTTTTTATTTTTGGGTCATCGGTGGAAAATTGAGCTATTAACTTTGGGTGTGCACCTATAAATTTATAAGGCATGTGCGATAGGTCACTTAACATGCTCACCGAGCAAGCAAATATGGGCAAACAGAGTAGCAAATAGAGTGCATAAGCTCAAAACCTCCCCAAGCAATTTTCAGGGTTCAGAGACCACGGACCTTACTGGCAAACCCAATTGGGATATATCATTCACATTTCAGGCATACTCCCACCCATAATCAACTCCTAGACAATATGCTAAGAACCCAAATGTGCCCTCAAGTTGTAAAAGCACTTGGTAGGGGAAAAGGGATGCAATTCAAATTATACAACAATTTTCCAAAATTTTAGCACAAAAATATTACGGAATCGATTTTCCAAATTCCCATTAAATCAAAGTTTCAAATCCTTCCCTACCAATCAATTTCACATCCCTTATCGTACACAAAACCCTAGAAGAACACACCCACACACACAAACGCACATATCCCCCATAAACACACACCAGAATCAAAGCCACCAAATTGCTCCGATAATGAGGAACAACACAAGGCAACAGGAATACATAGGATCAGATTCCATTTTTTTTAATTTTAAAGAAAAACGATGAATTATCAGGAAAGGACATACTGTTCGCAGATGAAGAAGAGGCAATGGAGATCAAATCGATGATGCAAAGACAGACCCCCAGAGAGAGAAACCAAATCAAAACACCAAAATCAAACAAAGCGTGAAGCGGTTGATGTGATCGTGTGGTGAACTCAAATAAACCAAAATAAAATCGAACTTCTTTTCATATTAATCAAATTCCTCTCTCTTCTCCGCTTTTCGGGGCTTTGGATTTTTTTCTTTTTTAAAATTCTACATAGAGAGAGAGAGAGAGAGAGAGAGAGAGAGGGAGGAGGGGAAAAGAATCCAGTCCTCCGATACCACACGTGGCGGCACGCAATTGATTTAAAGTAGGTCCCACGGAAGCCATCAGGGGTTCTTGCTGTACGGTTTGAAGAATCTCTGGACTTTGACACGCGTCAGGGGCCAGAACTTTCCCTTTGAACCCTATTCGTTTATATCCCAAATACAAAACTCGAATTTGGTTTTCCGAACCATTATCAACAATCGCACTAAATTAATCAAAATAATTAAAAATATATATATTTAGATAATTTTTATTTATATAAATATTAATATAATATTATAATTAAAGGTTAAAAGAGAAAAAAAATATTATAATTAAAAATTCAAAAGAGATATTGTAATATTATAATTAAAAAATTAAATGAAAAAATATTTTAAAAGTTATTTTACTAAAATAATATTAGTTATTTTTTATTTTATGAATTAATTTGAATTTTCAAAATTTTAAGAACTATAATTATCAGTAAATTTTAAATTTTAAAATTATAATTTATAATTACACAGTAATATATATTACATTTACATAAATATAAATAAAATGTTATGTTACTTAAATTCTTAAATTCCAAAAATATGCTCAATGGATCAAATTGGCTATCTAATTCAGTCAAACTGAATTTTGATTTTTGATACATTAGGTTAGATTATGATTATGAGAATTATATAATCGAATTAAATCAATTATTTTAATTTTAAATGTTTCGATTACGATTTAACTGAATATTCATCGATATTCTTCTTGACTAAGATTTCGTACCCACATTTATCTCATGAATTAATTATTAATTCTCTTTAATAATACTAACAATAATAATAAGTCGACCTTATTTATACAAAAAGCTAAATGAAATGAAAATTATCTATTAAATGATTTTCTCAAATAACTACTTTTCTCCCATTATCATATATTAATTCACTTAATTTATCAGAGTTTTCAATTTTTCTTATTCTAATTAAATTTGGATATATCAATCAATTTTAACTATTAATTCAGTTTGAGTAGGATTCACATTGTAACGTCTTAATTGAATTCAAGTTGTAGCATATTGTTCACAGTAATGAAACATACACACACGTGAAAATTATTATAATTATAAATAGTAGTTTTTGGTTAATTACACTATTAGAAAAACTAGTATTAGTGACGGATTTTTACTAACTGAAAAAATTCCATCGGTAATATTGACGGATTTTTGACAGATTAGCGACGGAATTTTTACCGACAGAAATATTCCGTCGCTAATTTCCGTCGGTGATTTGGTGAAGAGAAAAAAAAAAAAATATATATATATATATATATGTACAGTTATTAGCGACGAATTAGAGACGGATTTTTTTATTTTTTATTTTTTATTTTTAAATTTTATTTAATAATTCTTATTATTTTTATTTTATTTTGTAAAGAATAATATTATTTTATTTTTTCAAAATTTTTATTATTTTATTTTAAGTAAAATAAAATTATTTTATTATTTTATAATAAATAATAATTTTATATTATTTTAATATTATTAAAAAATAAGAAATAAAGATAATAAATAAAAATATATATATATAGTTAGATTATTTGCTTGGTCCGGTGATTAGTGTGCTCTCACATTTTCTCTACATATGGGTTCAATGTTCACCGATAGCAATTTGCACATATTAAAAGGGAGTCGTGTGGGTGGACATTTTTTTTCATAACTAAAAAATTAGCGACGGATACCGGTCCATCTCTAATATTTAATGGGTGCCTTTTTCCGACAGATTTAGCGACAGAAAAAACCCGTCGCTATACCCTTCAATGATGGATTTTAGACTATCAACGATGAATTTTTTCGTCACTGAAGACCTATTTTCTAGTTGTATTAAAATAATTAACAAAAGTGGATAAAGAAATTTTAAAAAAAATACAAGAAATTTGAATTGGAATAATTAAAGAGGGTGGCTAATGGGTATAGTTGGGGATGAAACTGCACTCTCGTAATTGTCGGCCATGACATACCATGGAATTTAAGTTACACATAAATAGAAAAACAGAAACGAATACAAGATAATATAAAAAAAAAATGATATTTTATAAAATTACATAAAACAGAAACGTGAGCAAATTACATAAATATAAAAATATAAAAATTTTTATATAAATATTAATTATTTTATAAAAATAATAGAATGATTTTATTTATTATAAAAATCTAAAATAATCGATAATAATTATTAATTTTAAAATAAATAATATAAAAAATTTAATTATATTTAAAGAAATAATTCATTAAATATGAAAAAATATAATGAATCGGTTATAACTGTCCTCGGTGAGTATCAATTTTCTATCTTCTTTTTTTTCTCCTATTTAATCCACTAAATGGCCGGTACGTGATTTCTGTCTTCTTCGGCTTATCATTTTCCCTCTTGTCACTCCTCCTGGGTCTTATTGACCTGAGGTCTCCTTGCTCACTCCTCTCTCTCTCTCTCTCTCTCTCTCTCTCTCTCTCTATTCTATATAATTGCTCATTTTGATTTTCTTGCTCTTTTTTTTTTTAGAGCTTGCACATATTTGAATTGACATGTTGCGTTATCATTTTTGTCTATCTTACATGGTGTTGTTGTTTCAGAAAGCCGCATGTCAATGTAGGGACCATTGGACATGTTGATCATGGGAAAACTACACTACCTGCTGCAATCACAAAGGTCAAGTAACTAATCATGTCTTTAATTAGCAAATGGATGGAATTTTCCCTACTCTCATGCACCGGGAAATCCTGAAGCTATAGTGTGTATAAGTTTATATACTAAAGTTATAGTTCTTTGCCTGTTATAGCCCCTTAGATTTTCTTCCTTCTAATTTTTTTTTTTTTTTTTTTTTTCCTTTTGATTGAACTGCTTCGATGTTTTTAGTAAACATTGTTTTGAATGAACTATCTTAGGTCCTTGCACAGAAGGCAAAGCAAAAGCTGTTGCCTTCGATGAAATTGACAATGAACAAGGCACCGTCTAAGTTGGTGATGACATAGTAGTTTTGGGACTGATGCAGGAAATATTGGAGCCCAAAATTGGTAAGACAACTCTCTCCAAATGAGCTTCTCATGGTTCTGGGAAAGACTATGTTTAAGACAACAGTCTTTGTTTATGTGGGGGGGGGGCTCTTAAGACAATAGTCACGGACATGGAGATGTTTAAGAAAATTTTAGATCACAGGCAAGTAACTCTTTTGATCATATGGGAAGCTACAGTGATTTTCTATATAGAATGTCAATAAACTAAACAATGGTTGTTCTTTTGTGGGCTGGAGATAATGTCGGCAACGTGGTCTGAAACGTGATGATGTACAAAGGGGACAGGTGAGTGAATCTATCCAAGGCATATGGCTGTGGTCACTACAGCATTATAGATCTTAGTAACGATGATGATTATATAAAAAGAGTCTATGTAATTGATGACACTTAATTGCATTTTGGGAACTAATGTCGCACACACTGAACATGTTTTAACAATGTTGTTTTGTTGGTTGTCTTGTTATCAAGGCAGGTAGTTTGAAGACCTGGTGAAGTGAGAACATATAAGATATTTGAGGCTGAGATCTATGTCCTCACAAAAGATGAAGGTGGTCGCCACACTGCATTTTTCTCAAATTATATGCCTCAGTTTTACATGAGGACTACAGATATTACCAGCAAAGTGCAATTACCAGAAAATGTGAAGATGGTGACGCCTGGAGACAAAGTTACTGTAGTTATTGAATTGATTTCTCCTGTTTCTCTTGAGGCTGATATGTTCAACCAAACAGAAAAATAACTATGATAGAGCTTTTTAGTTCCTACTGTGTTTCAAAATTAACGCATCCTTCTTTGTCATGCTTTTTAGTTCTTTCCATGTCTTCATACATTCTTCTTTGCTCATGTTTTCCTTGTGACGCGACTGAAATTGAATTCATGAGCTTACCTAAGTCAGACATGAATAGAATGTAGCATTGATAAGCCTTGGAAGAAGATCATAATAATGAGTAGGACAAGATGATTACCATATCATAAAATAAATAGAAAAGATGATAATGAGAACACAACCAGGCTAAATCCTTAGCAAGCTTTGGTACCCTCATTGCCCAATATAGCTTTTTTTTTTGGGGGGGGGGGGGGCGGGGGGCTAATTTCTTACTTGAAATTATTTTCACTCAAACCCATTAGTTGAACAACTCACATTATAAATATTTATTAATTCATTTGCCATCTCTCATCGTCTACTCTTTATTTTGAAAACTTTCTAACTCAAACTCATTATTTTAACCAAGCAATATCATTACTTCAGTTGACTAAAAGATACACTATTTTTACCGAGAGTTTTCTTCACTCCGTCACACTTTTTATTGTAGAAAATCTCACCCCATTGAAGAATAACCGAGAGATGCTAAACATATTTTTTAAACAATAACCGAAAGATGTCTAATACTTTAACCGAGAGCTTCCTTATACCGATGTTTTAATTTATATTGATTTAACTTTACAAGAATTCAAAATTCAATACACTTCGTAATAAGAATGTTTCAATTATTTTTTTTTTTATACTTATTTCTCCAATTGGCTCTAGACGTCTGGATTGAATACCCTTTCGGTCAATGTACTCTTAACTACTCATTTGTTAGGCTTTTGTTTTCAAACTTATTGCATACCTTTCCTCTTTCAACTGTTTGTTACTCCTATATTTTATAGATTAAATATTCAACACAGTTCCTTTCGATTAATTTTTTTAAATTTTTTTTAACAGGCATTTAGGATCTAAACTCTACACCCTTCACACCGCGCGCACAGGCGATATACTTGTCCTAGTCCCATAATAAATCCCCATCATTTAGTTTTCTTGCTTTTATTGCCCTTCAAACGTTCAATTTTATAAAAAATTGATTAAGCGTTTGAAAATTTTTTTTGGGACGAATCTTTGATTTTCGATAACCAACCTGATCAAACTTGATTTCAGTCAAATTAAATTTTTAAAAGATAAAACTCTCACGATATATTTTTTTCTATACATATTTTTTTATACATAAAATTTAAAATCGAAATCTTATTTAAGAGATGTTAATGTCTAACCATTGTATATTTATAAAATTTTGAAAAATTGAGTAATGTTGTATCCATTAGATAAAATTTCACACATCAGTTAATAATTAATCTGATCATTTCAAATAAACTTTTGACCAATTATAAATTACCATGCAGAGGAGTGGGACCAAGTCCAAAAGGCCAGGGAAAATTATTTTGGGAAACCCTGCAGCAAGGGCCAAAGTCAAGAATGAAATCTCAACCTCCTGGATTCTGTTTCTACGCGTGCAACATTAGCTACACCAAACATTGTACAACAAATAAATCCAAATTGTTCTCTGAAATCTAAATTAAACCCAAAAGAATTAAATAAAAATCTTTCAGAAAAATCAAGAAATTGGTTTCATCGTACGTGACACGTAACAAAGCTTCGATAGTATCATAGAAAGAGTGACACAACACAAACTAACCAAAACCACGGGGAAGAAGAGAACCTTTTGCTGTTTGTTTCCTTGTGAAAACCCAAGAATTCATTTTGATTTCTCAGTGCATTTCCTTCTTCAGCAATCTCTCTAGCATTTATTTCATTTCCCATTTCTACCCCACAAGTCTCTCTGAAACTTTTTGTGGGATTTGGAAAGTTTTTGGAGTTCAGATTTTGGGTGGTTGTGTGTTTGTGAATTCATGGCTTCTTTCTTTGCCCCAAATTCTTCTGCACTTCTTAGTGCTTCGAAATCCAATGCGAAGCTATATCAACAACAGAATTCAGATGCAATGATTTCATTTCCACTGGGGTCCAAGTTCAGGCTTGTCGATTTCAGGTTATTTCATTTTCCTCGCTCAGTTTCACCTATATTCATTTTGTGATGCCTAGTGTGTTCTTCTTACAGCATGTGAATTTCCGATGCTACCTCCCCGAAGTATATGAATTTCAAGCATTTTTTTTTCAATTCTGATCAAATAATTGCAATTCAAATCTTTAATCGAAGAAAGAGAATCACTAGGTTTAAGCCCTAATTCTTGATTAAATTCAAATGCAATTGATTTTAGGCTATTTGATTCATGATAGCAAAATTGTACCAACAATTATAGAAATGATGAATTCTGTATATAAGACTTAAATGGTAAAATTTGATTTTGGTTTGAAGGGTGTTATTACGGTGTTGAAAACTTCAAATGAGACTATTATTTTACAGCATTTTAAGATATGCACTTCTTATAAATTGGAAAAAAAAAATGCTTGGGCTGGTTTCTGCAATGTATGTGATTGAACAAATCCTCCAGGCAAGATTGGAAAATTTATGTCACTGTGTCAACTACAAAAAAAAAAAAAAGAACAAAAGAATTTTGGACATGGTAAGCCTGTAATCCATTCGAAGCCATCAAAGTTATTGATTTTTATTATTTATTTTTGTAGGGTTCAAGCAGAGACCAGTTTAAGATTCATGCTCAGCTTAATGAGGTAAACAGGCATCGAATTCTTCCGAGATGAACCCCACTTCCACTTCCAAGTTTTCCTTGAAATTCATGATTTGCATTCTTCTTTGTTTTTAGGTTACAAGTGAGAAGGCTTTGAATTCTGAAAATAAAGAGTCGTCACGCATTCCGGATGTTGAAACGCTTTCAACCTACATGAATCAAGTGCACAGCCTTGTCGAGTAAGTACATACAAATATAGATGTGCATGTTCTTCATCACAATTGGTTTGAATTGGACATTAATAATATAGTTTGTTTTCAAAATTATGCAGGCTTGTGGATTCAAGAGACATTGTGGAGCTTGAACTAAAGCAAACAGATTATGAGCTGATTATAAGAAAAAAGGCAGCATTGCAGCCAATTTTATCTCCTGTTGTCATGATGCAGCCTCCTCCTGCTCGAGCTATGTTGCCCCCTTCCCCTGCACCTGTTGCTGCTCCAGCTGCTTCTACTCCTGCAGCGTCCACTCCAGCTTCCAGCATCTGCTCCAAGTGCCCCTGCAGAGCCCAAATCTTCACACCCGCCACTTAAATGTCCTATGGCAGGAACATTTTATCGCTCCCCTGCACCGGGTGCCCCGCCTTTTGTGAAGGTAAAGCTCTTGGGTGGTGTCTGTTTGTGTGTGTGTGCAGGCGTGCCTGTGAGAGAGCCATAGCAGTTTTTCGTTTGGCAATTTGTTTGTTTTCAAGTCTCATCTGTGCCTTTTTGGATGGACAGGTAGGAGACAAGGTTCAGAAAGGTCAGGTGGTCTGCATCATTGAGGCCATGAAGCTTATGAATGAGATTGAAGTAAGTGTTCTGTTCAATTTACAATTAATATGTTTTGTTCAACTTAAACATTGTGAAGGGGAGACAAAAGGAAGAGTGTGGTATAGGGTTGTACATAGAATGAGATTTAGTGATAGATAAAACGAGTTGTTGTCAAAAGAAATCCTTATGGATTCTTCAAAGCCTGTATAATTGATATCTGGGGCAAAAGGAAAATGCTTTCGATAGTCTGACTTGCCCCTCAAAAACCATGCCATTTGGAAGAAACATGGAGATTTGCAAATAGGTTGCATTGCCACAACTTTTAGGTTTCTCCAAAGCCCAACAAGTTGATTGCTTAAAATAGCGAGACCGTCTCCTTCAATCTATCAATGTAGACTTCTAAATTGAGCCGTATAAATTTGAATTTTATGTGTGTTCTATTTGTAACAAATACTTGTTTTGATCTCATTTGATTGGATGATCTAAGAGTGTAATCTTGTTTGTGGTGTTAGGCTGATCAATCGGGAACCATTGTTGAGATTCTTGTAGAGGATGCCAAACCAGTTAGTGTCGACGCGGTAATTTTACCTCTCATGCTCCTGGATTCAGCTTAAATTTTACTCCATCGCCTCAATTTAACTCTCTTTCTCTCTCTCTCTCTCTCTCTCTCTCTCTCCTCTCCCCCCCCCCCCCTTGCAGCCTCTTTTTGTCATAGAACCATGACGAATGGAAGCAAATGTGACTTACATAATGTCAGGCAGATGCTTAGTTTAAGAAACAAAAGATCTCAAAACTCTTCCAAGTTGATGCCATGAAAGTAGATTTCCTTTATTCATTCACATGTTGATGAGCTGTTCTAAATTATTGTTCTGATTTATCCATAGTTTAAACCATATAGTGGACCTACTGTTGGAGGCAGACAATTAAGGTCCAATCAGGATTCCCACTTTCATATGCTCATACATTTTTTTTTCCCGAGGTATCACCGGAGTGTGTTGCCATAGTTTAAAAGGGTCAGGCCACCCACCCGGGGCGCTCCCAACCACTTGCGCAAAGCCTTTTTTTTAATTATTATTATCAGTATTTGAAAATCCAATTAATTCGATTCGAGCAATTATACGATCTAATTTAGTGACTGATTTCAAATTATAAATTTAAAATTTGATTAAACAAATTTAGTATCCGCTACAAGACACGGACATAGGTTGTGCAAGCTGCTTAGCCTCATGCTTGGCTATGAACTAGGGACATGAACACCAAATATAGGGTTTCTAGTGATATCAAATTTATGAGAAGGGTCTAATTAGGCCTGCCTCCAAGCATTTACTAAAAACCACAAATTTTCTTATCACTAATGGGTAGAGATAAATCATTCTTTTCATATTATTTTAAGTCAAAATATAAAATCTCAAAATTAAAAAAATGTTTATTTTTACAAGGGTAGGTGAAATATGGATGACTATATTTTTTATTTGCTAACACACATATCCCCCACCTCTCTTTCAGATTCCATATGATTATAATCGAATTAAATAATGTGTCAACCACTTAAAATTCTAAAAATATTCGCAGAAGATTCCAATGCTTAGTATGGAGGGATTCATTAATCTCCCTTGAATAGAAGCAATAAGCACTACAAGATTAACTAGAAACCCAGATTAATTTTTAGTTTACCTTGGCCATTGGACAAATCATTATCTAATTTTATTTAATACAATCTATATCTTCTCAATCAATATGCATAAACCATTTTGGAGAACTGCTTTCAAGAATTGAGCCGTTAGGATATGTGGATAAGATTAAATAGGATTAACTAATTAGAATTAGAGATGATTGGATCGTCAACGTATAGTTGGTCTAATGGGTAAAAGTATTAAAAGATTTGAGAATAAAAAAGATTATGTTGGGAAGGCTTTCTCATTAATTGATTGTTAGGCCTATTAAGGGGCAAGGTCTGCCGGTGCCTTTTTTGTTTTTATTTTCAAAACTTGAATTCAAAGTCTCCAATGGGATAATCTAATGGTCATAACCCATCTCTCAATTCCGTGATCCAGAATTCAAATCTCGTGTAACCAAAAGAAAAAAAAACTCAAATTCAGGAAATTAGTTAAGAAAATGCAATGCTCTTACCTTAGGAACAATATACGGACCAAACTTATGGTTTTGTCAAGCAAAATTGCGCCATCTTTCTTTCACTTCATGGGATAATCCAATCATACGCTTCTTTACCTTTATACAATATTTCAAATGCATGCAATATTTTCACATGAAACCTAAATTATCTAAAAAGTAGGCAATGTTCCTTGAACTTGTTGAAAATTCCTTCTAACAAGTGAGCCACTGGGGTTCGTGAAAAGGTTAAGTGGAACAGCAACTAATCCAAACTTCGACTTCCTTGCTAGTCTATAATTCTTTATATGTGAAAACTCATGTTAAGTAGGGTTATAAATGGAGATGAATGTTTGTAAATTGAAGTTTATAATGCTAAAATGATTGAGTGCGATCCTATTTGAGGAGTGATATGACTCTGGACATCTTAAAGATGGTGGTAAGTACAATTTCTGAGTATGGAAGTCAAGAAAAAGCTAAATAAGAGAATAATAGACATCCGAACTGTGAATAATTTTCACTCTTTCTTCCAAACTTCTTTTGTACTACTTTAAACAAATAAGATTTGAATCACTCGAAACTATACTTCTAAACCTTTTCAGCCCTATGATATGAAATAATTCACTTAAAATTGATTGTACAGTAATCGTTCTAAATAACTTTTTCTGCAGATGTGAGATATGAAAGAAGCATTTATGGCTACTACGAGGGTCTCTTCTCTTATGCCTTAGGTTGTAAATTGACACCTTTACAGTGCTTTTTTAGTGATTTGTTTTTTCTTTTTATTTTAAAAGAAAAACCCCCATCTCCTACGAGGTTGATGATGTTGTATTGAAATTCTCCAATGGCGACGAAGGGGAGAGAAGTGGAAGACTTCTTTTTGGTGTATCTTAGAGCGGGAAGATCTAGAGATTTTAAAGGATG
This sequence comes from Dillenia suffruticosa, assembly GCA_033439265.1. Classification (NCBI taxonomy): domain Eukaryota; kingdom Viridiplantae; phylum Streptophyta; class Magnoliopsida; order Dilleniales; family Dilleniaceae; genus Dillenia; species Dillenia suffruticosa. The sequence goes on from JAVTVX010000009.1 coordinate 4,822,148, forward strand.
GGACACGAGTGGGGGCATTCCAACCCAGCATACTCTTGTGAGTGGTTCAAGAGGGTTGGTGGGGGAAGTAGGATGCAGGAAGTGTGGCGAACAGTTCAGCGGTGATTCAACCCTTCAACCAGCTTTCTGAAATTTAAAAATTCAAGAATCTAGTCTAAAACAAGTCATTATACGTTGCAATATTCGGATTCATATGCAGAGCATTAGTTCCATTTGTTTCTATGGAAAAAGATTTTCCGAAAATGTTTTCTTTTTTTCTTTTATTACCATTTCTCATGTTTGGATGTCCAATAAAACTTAGGTTTATTTAGTGTCATAGGAAATTGATTTGTGTCCTGACTCTCCTCTCTCTCTCTCTCTCCATGTCTAAATTTTCTCTCTCTCCCTTGCCAAATTAGGTTTCTGGGTTTTGTTGTTCCTTGAATCGGTGAGAAAAACATTAGAGCCAAAGTGAATCAAACACAGAGTCAACAAGTGTTGTTCTCAAAGCGGCAAAGCAGTTTGAATGCTCCTAAAGACTTGATTCACTGGGCATCATCTTCTTTCTTAACCCTGGTAATGGTTTTCAATTAATAAGTTGGAGAGGCCAAAGGATAAACAACAGTGGCGTAATTGATGTTGCCGGAGGTAGAGAATGCAAATCAAATTCTTTTTCCCTTCTTTTCTATTTTTTCTAGGAAGGGGAAAAAGAGATTTCTATCTTATCATTGCGAACCAGGGTTCCTAGGAGTTCCCGAACAACAAAAATGAACTGAAAAGAACCCACTTCCCCGAAAGATGTTGTCATGGAAAGTCATTCTCCAAAAATGGAAACTTTCCTTCAAACAAACGGATCCTCAGATTTAAGTTTCTTTTGCTGCTTTAATTTGTCTACGGCTGATAACAAGGGAAGCCTTCCCCTTTCTCTTTCTTAATGTCATTCGTTTGTTTTTAAGAGGGATAAAAGCATATTGAAGCACAAGTCGGGAATTGTGTAGCCAAAGGGCAACAAATATAACCTTTCTGTATGGAGAAGCAAGAAAAAGAAAAATGGGTTTTGAGGATGCAAACTCACCACATTTTCCCAATATTGGTCTGCTAAATTCACAACTTGTACCGGTGAATCGACCCGAAAAATCACAAACACAAATCAGTTTTAAGCTGAGAGTTCTAAGCAGTGCAGTGGTCTTCTGTGTCTCTGCAACTTGTGCCAATGAATCAAGATAATCAATTTTTTAGCTTCCATTTTTTTGAAGTTGATTAACTGAAAACTGAATTTAAGCATGGAGTGCGAGCTCTTTCTGATCAAATTATTGGCAACAATAATGTGTAGTTTGATGATAATCTCTGCGATTCCATGCCACAAAACTCACATCACCTGATCACAGTCGGCTTTCCAATAATTCAAGATCTCTTGCCATGGACACTCTGATCAAAACTTATCAAAATCTTCCTCAAAATCTAGACATACCAGATTCAAAAAGGGGCTTCTCCTGGCTTACAAAACAACAAAAACAGCACACTAATTTGTAACAAGTGTGAGAGAGAGACAGAGAGAGACATAGAGTCACAGAGAGACAGAGACAGAGACAGAGACAGAGGCAGAGACGAAGTTGCAACCATCACTAGCATCTTTGTTGTATGAGGAGACGGAGACAGTGACACAAGAAAGTTGCAACCATCACTAGCATCTTTCTTGCATGATTTAGTGGGAACCGGTTTGAGTAAATGATACAAAGGCTGTCCATTATACAAAGTACATGCAGAGCTTCTCTACCAACAACTGACAAAAGCAAAGGTCTGTAGCAAAATCATGTTAGTATATACATTAGAATCTCAAAACTATAACATGAAAAATTCACATATTATGATTTTTCAAAATCACGTTACTTTCTGTGTTAATCATATCTTCATTTCTCTACCTGTAAGTTAATCATGTTAGAATCATGTGAGTATGCAAGTAGGCTAGAATTCATATAAATTATGTTACTACCACCAAAACAGCAAAATCAGGGCTTTGACACGCACAAGTCAAGTCTCAAAAATTCATGGGACTCCAAGTCCAACCACAAAATGCAACCTGCAGTTACTAAGCCTGAGGTGTGTTTTAAGCATTGAGCTAACACTAGATGAAAATTGAAAGACCAAATAAAGGTATATTCATTCATCAAGACCCAAACATGCCATCATCAACATCAAACCAAAACTTAACCATTCCATATGCCAATCTAGATTTTGGGTAATACATCCATACAAAGGAAAAGTTTAACAAGATTACAGTTGCAATGTAAAAAATAAACTGCAAGAAAGGAAATGGATTACAACAGTCGATGCAAAATTTCACCAAGGGTTCAAGGGTTCTTTAACGCCCTCCTCTTTCAAAATTGATGCGTGTTCTACCAGAGCCTCCATCATAACCATCTCTGGTTGATGACCCACCACTTGCCCTCATGGTTCCACTACTACCCACTTTGTCCATTGCTTTCTTGCCCTTCTTCACTTCAGTCAAGAACTGATCCAAACCGAATGGATCAGCCTCTTCAGCCTCCTTGTCAAATTCAACTGGTCTGTCTCTAGGACCTGTCTTCTCAGATGCACCAGCAAAAGCCTTGTCGGGTTTGAACCTATCGGTCTTCATGATCTTCTCTAGCTGCTCATCTGCACCACCATACATATCAGCATCGGTATCCTTCTTGGGCCTGTAAAGGGTAGATAGTGTGTTCTGAGCAGTGAACAACCCCTTGTCATACACATTATACTGATCATCGGTGGCGAAACCAGAGTCCATTCCTTTATCCTGGTTGAAAAGCCTTTGGTCATACATAACCTCTCCTCTATTTGCTCCAGCAGAAGCCATACCAAGAGCAATCTTTTCACTAACATCACGATCTCTATCTCTAGTTATCTTACTCTTCTTCCCCATTGCAGCATCTTTCGCCTCCAACCTTCTCTCCCTCTCCCTCTCTCTACGTCGCTCTTCACGAATCTTCTCACGTCGTAATCGCTCCTCTCTTTCCTCCCTTGTCTCCTTGTCTCTCACATGCTCATAATCTCCCCTCGCATCCGCAGCATCAGCATCAATCATCTGCTTGTCTGAGGGCATCGGAACAGCTGCAGGAGGAGGAGCTGCACCCGTTCTTTCAGACCGTGCTTTCTGAGCCAAAGCCCTCAACTCCTGCTCTTTCCTCTCCTTCTCCTTCATAAGCATCTCTTTCTGAACCTTAGATCTCATCGCCACCGCCTCTCTAGCCTTCTGCTCAGCCACATAAAGTGCCTCGGACAACTTAGCAAAATTATCATTAATCTGAACCTCCTGCAGGCCTCTCCCATCAGCCGCCAAACGTTTATCCAATGGAATCGTATACCCCTTTGGATTCTTCCAGTTTGAAATGCAAGGCGGAATCTTCCAATCCTGCTGATCTTTTACTGTCACAGGCCTAGGTGGTGAATGCATAACAGGTACGGGTGGAGATCCAGAAGCTTTAGGAACCCTCTTATGCTTAAACTTTGGTGGCTCAAGTGGATCCACCGGCATCTCTACCATCCTAATAATCCTCTCCTTAGCACCAGAATTAAAGGCCGGCGACTGCTGGGAAGGCTTATATTTAATAAACTTGGAATCATCCGACCTAGACGGCACATTCTTTGGCTGTGCTGCACTTAACCTAACATTCACAATCTTCTCAAGAGCAGACTTTGTTTCCTGAGTCGTCTCCTCAATCTCCCTCTGCAATTCCTCATCATTCTCCTCCTCCATCTCCTCCTGTGCATCCCTCAAAATCTTCGGAACCAAATCCTTATGTTGGGAATACACAATCTTGTTCTTATTCTCATTCTGCTTAACTATAGCATCAAAAGCAACTTCCCCATTCGCATTCACCGTAACCGGCAATATTTTCGTCCCAGGTTTTGAGTCTTTTCGACCCATGTCAAGTGGGTACTGTGCAATGTGAATTTCAGGGAAAGCACCTCCATCTCCGAAATCCTCGATTTTTCGAGGAACGAAACCAGCACGTTTCAGATACTGTGGGACTGGATTCGGTTTGAATTCCAAAGATTTTTCGGATTCAGATGAGCTGAATCGCTGTTTAAACCACGGATCATTGGAGTGGTCGTAGTAAGAAGTTATTGTTGATTTTGGTGGAGGTAGGATTTCCTTTAGTTGCGCCATGGCCGTGGCCAAAAACAAAAACCCTAATCCTAATCGGGTTTTTTAAAGGACCCCAAACCCTAATTTGACGAATACCTAGAAAAAAAAAATAATCCGAGACAATCAATAAGACTGCAAAAATTAGACACTCTAAGGGAAAAGAGAAGTCAAACCCTAATGATTTGGATCGAGAGAGAGAGAGAGAGAGAGAGGGTTTACCTGAGCAGGATCGAATCTTGAAGGTGCAATACTCGATATCTGGAGAGAGAGAGAGAGAGAGAGAGAGAGAGAGAGGGGGGGGGGGGGGGGAGGGAGGGAGAGAGAGCGAGAGCGAGAGATGCACGGCGGAGGGATAAGGCTTGGCTGATCGGATAGGTTTAAGAATTAAGATACCAAACCCTTTTTATATATAAATTAATTATAATTTTAAAAAGTATTATTGAAATTAAATTATCTGGAAAAGAAAAATAAATAAATAAATAAATAAACTAAAGGGTCCAAAAATAAAAACTACAAACATAAATTATAGACGAATTAGTAAATTGGAGAAAAAAATAATAATGAGTTAAAAAAATTGTGCAAGAAAAAAGAAAAAAAAAGACCAAATATAACAATTTATTTGACTGAGTCTTCCTAATTTTTTCAATTACTATATTTTTGTAAAATAAAATAATATATTTTATTTGGCTTGGATCAAAAATATTTTGTTATAAAATTTTAATTTTGGGATCAAATATAAAATTTATTATTATTTTATGTTTAATTCAAAACTACTATAATAAAGAGTTTTTATTTTTTTAATATAAATCACTGGTATCAAATAATCACGTTAATCCCGATCAAATCTGCTTAAATTGGATCGACCCCTTAAAAGAAAAAACCCTCTTAATATCTTTTTTTTCATATGCAAAAATCACTAAATTCTAGGTTTTATTTTTAAGCCCCAAATTAAAATTTTGCTAAAATATGGCTTGCTTTTATTTTGTGATGAACTGCAAATATGCCTGCTAATTAATAGGAGGTTGCTAGCATTACCACCATGAACTAGCAAAATTTCTACTCTTGTTCATCCTTTTAGAAACAACAGCACTTGTCGTAAAAATTTACTCTCAATAAAAATTTCTATGATTGATTTATAATAGACTAGAATCGATTCGCTCGATTAGATAAATTCAATTCGATTGCATAACGATCCAACCGTGGTTATAAATGGACTTGTTTATCAATTTTTATAAATGATCCAAGTGCAGAACCCATGAATGCTGGTCAAATTCAGCTCTGATGACATTAAAAATGAAACTAATGATCATGAAAAGAATTAGTTTTGTCCAATGGTACCTGTGGGAACCTCTGTAAGATCAACTATATTAACCTTTCTCATGGTTAAGATTTATTTCGGGTCAAAAGGGTGGACGGTATGTTCAGTTTAATTGATGAAATTTAGTATATTTTTTTACGGATGATTGAAAACTTGTGGTTAATATCCGATAATTGATTGCCGATAGATAATCGATAACTAATATTTGTTATTAATTAATATTAGTATTTGATTGCTGAACCGATACCCGTTCATACATAAAATGATGAAAAATGATGAATTTATATTAGTAAATTTGTTTTATTTTTTATAATATTTCTTTTCATGTTATTTCTATATATTGAAATATATAAAATTTATAAATATAATATGTATAATTTTTTTAAAATAATTAATTTAAATACATATTATAAAAAATGATGTAAATCACAGAAATATTTATGGATTTATTAAAAAAAAGATAATTTTTTCAAATACTTAAAAAAGACAATCAATTATTAAATACATACCATAATAATAATTTAGATATATCTTAATTTATAAAAAAATAGAGAGTAAAAATAGAAAAAAAAAAGGTAAAATGAGTAAAATGTCCAAAATCAGTTTTTGAAGAGTCAAAAGTTATCTTAAACAAAATCTTTTTTATAATTTTTAAATTATTAATTGGTCTTTTATCAGCTGTCAGCTGACTCACCAAACATATTTAGAAATGGCAAAATACACCCCCTAGTAGCTGTATCATATACCTCCTAAATATAATTAAATAAGAAATTATTATAATAGAGAGAATAAATCTACTGATAAGGAATATGCGCACGTTTATTTGAAATCATATAGATAGATATGAAATAAGAACCAATAAGATGTTCGCACATTTATTTGATGACGTATTTTCTATTTTAGTTTCGATATCAATACCTAATCCGTTTTGTGTATTTATATAAAGTAGGTCTAACTCAGGAGAATTCTTCAATACCCAACTCTTCAATTCCTAACCATGGCTTCTATGATCCCATCTCAAGAGTAGATTCATCAACAACATGTTCAAAGAATTTTTGATAACTACAAACAAAGGTATGCCTCCATCCATTCATTCCGCTCTCCCCTCTCCAAGGGCTCTATAGAATAGTCATTTGAGCATTCTTTGGTCTTTGATACTGCAATTATTGTTAATATCATATTTGCTATTCTACTCTCAAAATTCTTGATTTTATAGTGTGTGTGTGTGTGTGTTTTTTTTTTTTTGCCATTCCCATCAAATGTCCAATAATCTCCAAAACGTCACACCCATGAAACATAGAGTAATCAAATCAAGTGTTATATCCATTAATTATGTTCCGGATTTAAAATTTTGATAATAGAAAAAATTACGTCAAAAAAATTTTCTAAATAAGATCTCGTAGATGCTCGAACTAGATTAATCGAAATATGAATATAAATACCAATGATAAGAAAAAAAAAAAAAAGAGTAATCAAATTGATGTAAGCGTACCCCAAAAGCACCATCTTAGATTTGGTTTAGAATGTAGGAAATGCATCGAAGGGATGTAGAATTTCCTTGGTATGTGTCATCTTTATAATTTATATAGGTATCCATTGTAATGTTTTTTTATAATGTTCCATGCTAGTACTATTACATCTATGACATTCCAAGAAGACAATTTGCCAGTTCTTTTTTTTTTCTTGTGCTTTTACTCCAATATAATTAAAGAAAAAAGTTATTTTTCATTATCAGAACTGGTTTAATTTTCTTCGCACGATGTATTCATTTTAAACTAGTTTTCACGTACTTTTCTATAAAATGACCCAAATTTTTGTTTGTGCAACAACTAATAAAAAAAATTCCATTGACACTGACCATAATACATAATTCTAATGCACGAAAATTTCTCAATACTTTGATTTTTCGTTTTCGAAATGTTTTTAAAATGTTTTCTATTTTCAAAACAGGTCAACATGTTAAATTAATTAATATTTATACAAAAATCTTTATAATTTTTATATTTACATATTTTTCATATTTAATGAATTATTTACTTATTTAATTATAATTTTTAATGTTTTTTATGATTAATAATTATATAATGATCATTTTGAATTTTTATCACAAAATATGAATAATTAATATTTACAAAAAAAAAATCCTTATATTTTTTTATTTACGCATGTATCCCATTTTCGTTTTCTTTATTCTTGCAAAATATTATTATCTTGTATTATTTTGTATCTATTTCCCATTTCTTATAACCTAGATAAATAGTATATCTATTTAATGGCATTAATAATGAAATACTATCTTTGAATGGTTCAAATCTTGTCAATTGAATATCCTAAGGATATGTTAGGCTCCTTAACATTGTGTAGATTACTTCTTTTTCTTTCTTTCTTTCTTTTTTTTTTTATTGAGCCATCATGTTAAGGTCTATTTAAGTCGTCATAAGTTCTTTTAGTAAAAACACTTGTAATGCAGATGTTTCTGAAGTTTTTTCGTAGCAAATGAAAAAAATAAAAAATAAAAAATAAGACCTCAATTCTATAAATTCTTTTCCTCTTTTTGCTTAATTTAATTAACTCGCAATATCATTGTAGAAGCTGGGAAAAATTTTCCCCTAAAATCAAGAAAGTGATTACATTGAACCCTAACTTAAGTTTTTGGCCTTTGCCAGTTGAGGGCTTCTCTACCTCAATGATACCATATATGGATGTTGGGTTGTTGAAGATGGAGAAAAGATTAGGCAACAAATGGCTTCTTGTACATTTTAATGAGTGGATTTACCCATTTCGCAAACAATTAATGACAGTTTGTTGCATGGAAATAAGGTAAAGTCTTCCAAGCAGCTAATGGTTGTCAATTTTTTTTTTTTTTTTTACTTTCTCCCATGTTTTGGCTTTTGATCATGAAATTTCTTTTCTCCAGGCTTATTTCATATAACGATCAGATAAGTAATTTACCAGACAAATGGGGTGCTCGAGAAGTGGAGGTAACTACGCAAAGGTGAAGAACAAAGTTCTTTGATCAACCTTTTCTGTATACTCAGTTGAATACTCCCATCCCTTAGCAAAAGGGTTTAGTTTGGACACCCCCCTAGAGCTCTCTTCATGTGCAACCATATAAACTTTGTGAATCCAAAACCATATCTTCAAGTGCAACCAAATCTCTTCTTGTACACAAATCTTATGATTCTTTGTTTGGAGGGTGTGCCCTAAACATTTTTGTACCAGAGTGATATAAAATTCTTATCGGTTAATTTCATTTTAATACTATGTGAATCAACATGCAAGGTTTGATTAAATGAGCAACCGTATTAACTAAATAAAGGTTAGTATCCAAATAAAGAACCGAAATCAATAAATTTTGAATCACGAAAAGACTAAGTTGACTATCTCCAAAAGAATAAAGAGCAAATTTTATGTAAATGAGGTTACAATAACATGCGGTGGGAAGGCAAAGTTGGGGCTTAAAGCCCCAACTGTTCTCTCGATTAGGTTTGAGTTGGCACCTGAATTGTAGCCCAAGTGTGGCAACCTAGGTGATTTTTTTTTTTTGAATCTGAAAAATATTTAATACCATAATTTTAAAAATTATACATAAAGTTTTATACATTATATTTGAGATTTTGATATAAAATTATTTGTCATCAATTTTTTAGCAAAAATTTTGAGTTTTTTGGATTCAGCTAGCAAAGGCAGTAATTTTTTTTAACTTCTAGTGATATAATAGCTTTTTGTGGTTGCAAAAACGAAAATGCCTTGCAAAGCGTATCTTTGATCGAAATTTCCCTTATTCCCGGCCAAAGAACTTAGGGAAGCTCAAGCGGTAAACCTCCCCACATTCATTGTCCCTTCCCCATCCTGCTTGATTGCATCTGGTTGTACTAAAATAGAAAACTTAGGAAAAAAAAGAGTTAGCTCAAAGCGGGTAGGCAATGAAGTTCTGAGTGCGGTGAGCATATTTAGCATCTTGGTGTTTGAAGCGATTTAGAGAGTTAGAGGATGATGGTAGGTAAGTTGTGAATTTTCGGATGGAGTAGTGTTCGGATTAAAAAATCGGGCCTTCATTGCCATGGTGCCAGCATTGCTTGCGCCAAGGATCAAGGTGATAGCCAATTTGTGCCTTCTAGCATAGATTTTTAGGTTTTGCATGGTGGTCCTTGTCGAATTTCGTCTTGGTCCGGTCCGGGCGGCTAGGTCATCTATGGTTGCTTGGATATGTTCACCCTCTCCCAGCCGGTTCAATGGTGCTGGTTTGTTGGCTTGGTTTCTACCCTGTGTTTGATGTATAACCTATTTGGATTTGAATTTTGTAACGTTTGTTTTAAATTGTTCCTGCTATGGGCCTTTTTATCTCCTCTTCCCAGGGCTATGCCCGGTCCCTTTTTTTTTTTTTTGTTGTTTTTGGGTCCAAGGTTTCCCACGGCAACGACAATGTTCATGTAGGAAAAACATTTAAAATTTAACTTATTACTTTTTTTTATATTTAAAAACAAATATTTTGGATTCGATCAAATCCGATTCAAATTGAGTTACATAAACAAAGCTCTCTCAGCATCTGTTTTCTTCATATACAATATTCGAATATGAAATTTTATTTTAAAAAATATCAGTATGGACCAACGAGAGAAATTTTATGCTTCATCGTAAGATTTCTTTTTCCAAAGGCAAGGGTTCAAATAATTTTTTTTATTTACATTAAATTGCTATGTTTGTGTCATATTTATTAACTTAAAATTTGAATGTAATTTTCTTTTAATGGAAAAATTATCTTTAATTTAAATGGGAAATAAATAAAATTAAACATATCATAATAAAATCTTAGCAAATTAGTAAATTGATTGAATTGTAAATTTTCATAAGCAATAAAGGAAAGGTTTATGGTTCACGATTAAAACTTAATTTATTTTATGTGCCCACTAATATAATTTAGATTTCTGCAATTTTGCATCAATTAAAATAATTTTCGCTTTTTCGATTAATGATTTTTTTTATTATATGATAATTACCATGGCTATAAATACAAGAACTCAATGTATGCATTTTTTATTATCGTTAAATAATGATTTGTGTTTATATCGTACAATTTACTCGTTCTGATTAAATAAAACTTTATATTAATAATAGCACAACAAAATATTTTTCCTATATAATATGGTATGATGTTAGTGTCTTTGTGGCAATACAGAATAGTTAATTTTGATTGTATACTCTGCCTGTCTAAGAATACTTATTATTTGGAACATTTTATTATACTTTATGTGTCGAAACCTCGCATACATTTATCCCCTTACTAGAATTTCTAGATTCTCAGCTTGGATTTGGCCTATTCTTCCCAAAGATAAAAACTATTTAACAAACTAAAGAATAAAAAAAAAAAAAGGAAAAGGAAATGAAACAATGCATGTAAAGAGCTAGATCATTTAGGTATCAGCTGCAGGGAAAGATTCATCTTTTAAAAATTCCGGTAAAAGTAAATACTTTGGCTAAGGAATAATTTTATTTTATTTTTTTCAATAAGAGGGACGTGAGTCCAACGTTTAATTGATTCAGTGACCGTCATTGGTATCCTTTAAATAAGATTTTAGATTCAGATTTTGTGCTTGAAGAAAATAGATGTCAAGAGAGTTTTGTCTCTTAAAAGTTCAACTCGATTCGAATCGGATTGAATCGAAATTTAAGTGAATACCGGATACAAATAGTTTATTCGATAAAAGAGAGTGGATCTAGAGTTTGCATGTAGGGTAAAACTCTCCAAAACCACTAAATATACGAGAATAATACTCGACATATTATATCAGGTACACCAACCAGATGACTACGCGGACTTGTGCAATAAGGAATAATTAATACATTATACTTTAGCCCAAGTAATTAGAGCTTTGAGTCTTTGACAGCCTTATATGCTTTATTAGCACTATATTCTCTTTGAGTCTTAATCAATACATTGTGTTTTACCACTAGTGGTTAATACATTATTCTCTTTCTTTCTTTAAGAGGAAAACTAACAAACCTCCTAACTCCCAAGAGTTATCTTGATTTTGACCTGGGCTTATAAGTACCAATTTGTATTATATATTTTCATTCAAGTCTTGAACAAAGAGATCATTAGCAGGGTCTTCTCTTCCTTAGCATAGAGAGAGTAAATGGCCAGCTTTCAGAATTTAGTAGCTGGTTTTTTCATGATAGAGTCTCTTGTCTTCCTCATTGTTTGTTTGGATGGTGTTAATGGTGGGGGTTGGAATTACGCTCATGCTACATTTTATGGAGATATACATGGCAATGAAACCATGCGTAAGTCTGATTTCTCTCTCTCTCTCTATGTTTTTTGATGGGGCTGCCAACATGTTATACCTTCATTGAATCATTTGGTTCAGGAAAAAAAAAAAAGACACCCATTGATTTCTTTCTTGATTTGTGGCCTATGATTGTAGAGGGGGCTTGTGGATATGGAGATCTTTTTGAGCAAGGATACGGACTCTATACAACAGCATTAAGCACAGCACTCTTCCAAGATGGGCTAGCATGTGGATCATGCTACCAAATAGTCTGCCACAATTCTCCTTGGTGCTTAAACGGGGTGCCTCCAATTCGTGTCACGGCCACGAATTTTTGCCCTCCAAACTACACCAAAACCGAAGGAGTTTGGTGCAATCCACCTCAGAAACACTTTGATTTGTCCTTGCCAATGTTCTTAAAAATCGCGGAATATAGAGCAGGCATTGTGCCAGTGATGTACAGGAGAGTTCGATGTTACAAGCAAGGTGGGCTCAAATTTGAGATCAAGGGAAATCCATATTGGACACTAGTACTAGTGTACAATGTTGGAGGGACAGGACAAGTTATCGATGTCAAGATTAAGGGATCAAATACGGATTGGATCCAAATGTCCCGAAATTGGGGCCAGAATTGGCAAACTGGGGTGAATTTGGTAGGACAAAGCTTGTCATTCCAAGTTACTACAAGTGATAACAAGATGGTGCAGAACAATGATGTTGTTCCAGCTAATTGGCAATTTAATCAGAACTTCGAAGGAAGATATAATTTCCGATGAATTCCATATCCTGCACCGTAAGTAATAACAATTCTTTGTCAGTTTCGTGCAATTCAAATGAAAAATTATTATTCTTATGATTTTCCATACTCTTTATTTCATACAATCATTTTATAAATATTTATGTTAATGTGCCTATTTGTAATTATTTATGTCAAACAAGACATACCCAGAGTTCAAAATGAATCAGAATCGAATTAGAACTACGACATAGTTCCGACTTAACATGAAAATGAATCAAAATCAAAACTTAGATAACAGTTCTAGTTATGGTTTCAAATTTGAACAGTTTTGATCTGATTTCGATTCAAAAATGGTTCGAGTTCCGTTTAGTTTGGCTTTGGTATGACTCATATTTTTTTAGTTCTTGCACAATTTTTTCGACTCTTTCATAATTTTTAAGATTTTTTAAAATTTCCTAGTAATTTTTTAAAATTACCTCACACTTAGATTTTAAAATTTTAGTTTCGTAATTCTTTTAAGATTTCATTTATGGGTCTGATTTTTAAAATCAAGATCCTAAACTGAACCAGTGGCTCGGGTTCTAGTTCCAAAATCAAATCAGAACTATTTTCCTGATTCTATTTCGGTTTTACAAAGTTTAATTTCCACCAACCACTATATATATATATATATATATCTGGATTTGCCAAGACTTTTTGGTGAATCAAAAGTTTTGATATTAATTGGCATATTAATGTCAAATTATTCCCCCTCCAAAAAGGACAATCAATGTTCCTCATTTAAAAAATTTAAACCACAATAATTGAAAATTTCTGATCAAATTGGAGAATGGGGCAGGTTTTCATCCACATTGAATGTGGGCTATTTGATATTTTCCAAAATCTAAATAGGGTTATTACGATTATGACATGTTACTAATCTTGGTTAAAGACAAGAACCCCTCCAAATCCCCAAATTTCAATTCCTTGAAATTAAAAATCCCAAAGTTTCATATCCCTCTTTAGGGCTTTTTTTTTTTTTATTTATCACATAGGAGTCATGAAAACTGCGAAACTACATACATTTACAAATATTCAAATATGAGATCTCAGGGATAACACTTGAGCAAGAGTTTTTTACCACTCGGATATCCCTACAAGAACTACCCCTCTTTAGTTTGGCACTACTTATATTTAAACATTGACACCAATACTAGAGTCTAAGAAAGTTGACATTAAGAACAATGGAGATCACATAGAGTTTAAAATAAATATATATAATTATATATTAATATGGTACTCATTTTAATCCTTTTTGTATTAAAAATGAATTTTAATCTAAGAGTAAAACCCCTATATTTCTTACAAAAGAGATTTTCCTTCCGTTAAAATTCATAATAAACAAAATTAATCAAAATAGAGACGTTAAGTTGATAAAAATCGAGTCAAGTGGAGCTTTCCTTATGCGTGATCTTAGCCATTTCAAATTCCGAATTCTCTAAACTGTATTCCGAATTCTATTTTACAGTTATCAAACAAGGTCTAACACTCAAAACACTTCTTGACTCTTGTTTTCTTATTTTTATGATAAGCTTTTATGATTTTATTTATTTGGATAATGAATACGAAACATAAATGCGTTGCCCTTCAATCTATTTAATGTTATATTTTCTTTATAAACCATCGGTATTCATTAAGGTTTCGATCAAATTTAATTTGAGCCAAGTTGACCCTTTGAGGGATAAAATTCTCTCGACGTATATTTTTTTTCATATACAAGACTTGAAGCAATTTTATTTAAAAAATACTGATAGTCAACGTTAGACCAACCAAGCATCGACACTTATCAAGTAACATTGGAATTCACTCTTGGGTGTCTTAATATATAATGGCAAATTAAAATATTACTTTTTTTTTTGTGAATCTGAGTGTGCTGATTGCAGTATTTGGAACACCAATTTGCCTAATAATAAGTCAAATTATTATTCCCAAATGTGGAAATTAGGCAATTTTTTTTTGGGAAGTATGTACGGACTAAGATCCATGCAAATGGACTTGATGGGTCAAGTGCAGATTGTGTAATTAGGTTCCGGGAAGGCTTTAATACGCAGGTAGGAAAACTTTCACATGCTTAATTGTTGAATTTAATCATGACGTGAGGTATATGTTTTGTCTACCCAACGCAAAGAGGAAATTTACCAGATATGATATGATGATGGGTATGGTTTTTATACACAATTTCTTTTTTTTTAAGTTGTACACGGATTTTAACCTAAGATCACCAGATTGGGAGAAAAGAATTTATACTATTAGGCTGTTTTTTTGGGGACATGATTTTTATACACAATTAATGTCAAAGACATGATACTCGGTCCAAATCAGATAGAACTAATTCAAATTAAAAACAAATTGGAACAAAACCTTACAGAATAAAATCAGAATCATGAAAATAATTTTGATTCTAATTTTAAAATCGAAACTATCAAGTCACCGGTTTAATTCTAATTCTTAAGATTTGAATCAGAATCAAATTAAAGATCTAAACGGTAAATAAAAATAAAAATAAAACTTAAAAAACTATAAAACAATCATAAAAAATGTACAAGAACAATAAAAACCTGAAACAAGAATGAAATAAAATCAGAATTAAAACTGAACCAAACAAATAAATTCTGAAGTCGGCACCAGAACTATGACCTTAGTTTCAATTCTAGGAGAAAGGTTCTAAAAACGAACCCTATTCCGGTTCAATTCAAAACTTAGAGAATGTCTACATCAAATTGTCTCCGATTGTTGAGCTTGCTCAGGTACTTGGGCTCCATCTGCTTCAAAAAATCATTTCTCTCGCTAGGGTTTGGATCCGATAGGGACTAATATCCTAGGTATAGTGATTAAATATTAAATTCTTTTAATCAAAATTTTAAATTTAAAAATTAAAAAAAATAGATATCGAATGAGTCAACTCTTAATAGATCTCTCACAATATTAGACCAAATTAATCAGCATAAATCTAAATATGGTTGATTACAAGTTATTCACTTTCATGAGATTACCAAATTTTTTTAAGTTGAGTGGCGGAATGCCCTCACTTCATTAATTAGCAAAATTATGGTGATACAAATTTGGTTTGACAACTATGGTATAAAGTGAAGACTATTAATATGAATGTTATGGCCATTTTTAGTTGATTAATGTTACAATTTAATGAAAATGACTGCCTTGTAAAATGAACCACCCAAACCATTCCTACCATGACAGATAAAAACTTTCTCCTCTCTAACCCAAAATAAATAAAAAAAAATAAAAAGTACCCCTAATAGAAATTTTCCCATATCTTTTTTGGCATGACATCCCTTTATTTTCTTCCTTAATTCTTTTTCTATAAAAATTATTAGGACAAATTTCTAGATCAGTGTGACTTGATGAGACTATGATGCTATATACCATTAGATCCGGTAAATAATGCTATACCATTAGATTGTACCTCGTATCTCCAAATATCGATTGGTTATACTAAAAAAATGCTATACCACTGTTAATGTTGGAATCGCTTGATAACCAAAATAGATGATTTTTAGATGATTTATTTAATATAAAAGAAATTAAAATAAATAAATAATGATTGTCGGCCATCAAAAAAAGAAATGGGATTAAGTTCTGATTTTTCAAAGTTGGATTCCAATTAGATTGTTTTTCGGAATTGGAGTTTTGTACCGATTTAACCTAAAAAATAAAAAAAAATTAAAATAACCTAAACAGAAAAATATTTCTATTAATAATCCATGTATATCGCGAATTGAAAACGCGATACAGTGTGTCACGTCTTTAACACGTGACATAGTCCCAGAGAGAGAGAAGAGTCCGCGGGGGGAGGGAGAGAGAGAGAGAGAAGGCAGGAGCGTGGCAGGGGGCGGAGGGGGAGGTAGAGAGAGAAAGAGGGGAGGGCACGGGGGGCAAAGGGGGGAGGGTGGTGGGGGGCGGAGTGGGGCAGGGAGAGAGAGACAAAGGAGAGGAGTGGGGGGCGGAGGGGGGAGGGAGAGAGAAATAAAGGAGGAGCGCAGCGGTGCCGCCCTCTTCCCCTCTTTCTCTCTCCCTCCCCCCGGCGGACCCCCCCACCCTCTCCCTCCCTCCCTCCCTCCCTCCGCAGCTCGGGGGAGGGAGGGAGGAAGAGGGCGGCGGGGGGTCCAACGAGGATAGGGAGAGAGAGAAAGAGGGGAGGAGCGCGGCTACGCCGCGCTCCTCCTTTGTCTCTCTCTCTCCCTCCCCCTTGCCCCCCCGCTCTTCCCCTCTGTCTCTCTCTCCCTCCCCCCTCCACCCCCGCCGTCGCCCTCCTCTCTTTCTCTCTCTCCCTCCCCCTTCGCAACCCGCCGTATTCCTCCCCTCTCTCTCTCCTTCTCCCCTCCGCCCCCGCCACGCTCCTCCCCTTTTTCTCTCTCTCCCTCCCCCTCTGCCCCCACTCCTCCCCTCTGTCTCTCTCTCCCTCCCCCCTCCGCCCCCCGCCACCATCCCCCCTCCCCCCTCCGCCCCCTACTCCTCCCCTCTGTCTCTCTCTCCCTCCCCCACTCCGCCCCCTCCACCCTCCCCCCTCCGCCCCCACTGCCCTCCCCTCTTTCTCTCTCCCTCCCCTTCCACCGCCCCCAGGCCGCGGTACTCCCTTCTCTCTCTCTCCCTCCCCCCACAGACTCCCCTCTCTCTCTAGAATTATGTCTCGGGTTGAAGACATGACACACTGTGTCGCGTCTTCAACTCTCGATATATATGGGTTATTAACGGAAATATTTTTTTTAGGTTAAATCAGTATAAAACTCTCGGAATTGAAACTAAGGACATGTGTGGTTGGTACTTTCACTAAAGTTGAAAATGGAAGCCTGCCTTTACGGTAATTCAATTAATTAATAATTTTTCTATTAATTAATTCGATTCAAATAGTTGTATGGTTCAATTTAAAAATTACTCTTCTAACATTGTTTTTCTATTTTCAAAAATTAAAGTCGAGATTTTGATTTAAGGAGTTTAATATTTTATAACTAAATTTATAGATCGTTACGATTTTCTTAGGTGCAAATGATCACTTTCTTCGATATCTTTTTCTAGGATATTGAAATTTGTAACATTTATCTCTTTATAGTAGAAATGCCCTTCCCTTGGTACAACTTCAGTACCATAGGCATCTTCGAAAGAGAGCATTTGTCTTACGTGCAACTTCATATAGCAAATTGCAATTCTTGTTTGCTAGATTGGTAATCCAAACTGATGGAGTATGGTCCAAAAACCAATTATCATAAGATTTGATCACATAATCCAATAGACAGAACACACCGATATGTAGTCAATATGGGATGTACCTCCTGGTCGGGTAGACACGGTCCGCTCCCTTGATACCGATTGACAGGCCCCTTCTCGATTAGTCTGTTGATTGGCTCTAACACCCCCTCGATACTCAATATTGTTATCCGATCCACTAAGGTAATATTCATTTTACCCTAAATCATAGAAACAATCTTCCATAATTAGGAATGAGATTTTTAACTGTTATCAATAAAGAATGGAATCTCTTGACAACTGGAAATTTTCCTAACTACTAGGATCTAAAATTGTCTAAAAATTTTTTATTGAGAATCCCGTAATCTTGGAGCACTTTCAAATACAAATTAGGATTTTTACATCTCGATAGCATACGGAACTTACGAGCAAGCAGACTATATATACATCATGAAGATTCTCAGTCAGATATACTCTCTCGACTCGACACTTACCACACAAAAAGCAACACAGAGCTCTTTCTCTGTTTTGGCATGTTCCTCTTTTTAAAACAGCTCTCTGGCTCGAGTATCGGAGTCTCTCTCGTCAGAGTATACTCCGGTGAAGTTTTGCTGGTCTCATCAACCAAAGAGTCTAACAATCACTCATCCTATTCAAGCTAGCGGAGCTACTATCTGTAGAGCGAGACCTACCTCCAACACAAACACTACCATGTACAAGGCTTGTGCGACCTAATTTTTCTCCCATCTTCAACAACCACAAAATATACCGATATGGTAGACATGATCCCTACTTACCTAAGAGAAAGAACCAACTTCATTTTCTCTAGAAGCATGCAAACATCCATATGTATGTCATACCATTTTTCAAAAACTGCCTTAATCTCCCTAAATATAAAGTGCAAATAGGCGTTATTGTGCATCACTTTTCGAACGTATCTCGATGGTCATTCCATATTTTTGGAACCACCATTTTTTTCCATAAGTCCTTGCTTTTTTTAACCCTTTTTTCGCTTAAATCTTTCATTTTTTTAGAATATAGGTTTTTCCCCCTTTTTTTGGTAGTACAGATGGTCATCCCTTTATTTTTAAACCATAGTTTTTTTTTTCTCATTTAGTCCTGTCTCTTTTTATCTTTTTTATATAGGTTTTTTTTCCTTTTTTTTGCCTCACTTGTCCATCAGATCTTTGGGTCTTTTTTTTCACTTGAGTCCTTCGTCTTTTTTGAATATAAATTTTTCTTCTTTTATTTTTTTTAACCCCATGGATAGTAGTCCCTTTATTTTCAGACCTTAGTTTTTTATTTTTTTTCTATTCAGATCCTTATTCTTTTTTATTTTTTTTGACCCTTTTTACCTCGTTCATTGACTCTTTTTAGAATTCCAATGGTTAGACTCTTTTTTTTCGTCGTTAATGTCCACCATATTTTAATTGAGACAATAATTTATGTTAAATATTAAGTTAATTATAAATCTAATAAATGTTTGTACAATGAAAAAATATAATCCACACCTTGTGGGCACCCTACTGCTGCAAACCTGAGCTAGGCATGCTAAAAAAGGCAGCAGCACATGGGGGCCATTGACCGTGTAGCCAAGCCGAGTGCACAACGGCTACACATGGATGGCATGGAAGAGGGACAGACGCAGTCCAATAGCGGGAAGGGCATAAGGACAATTAATCTAGAGCCCCAAGGAGTCCTACAGAGTCTGAAGGTTGAGGGGAAGTAAAAAGTGTTCAAGCAAAAAGGGCCCGAGACGAAAGGAAAAGGAGAGCACCCACCATGGGCCTTTGGTTAACAACCGAGTAACTGAAAACCCATCTATAGTGGCACAAGGAACCCATACCAATTATAGCTCGAAAGAAGAATGAGGAAACATTAGAACCAACTGAAAAGATGGGCCAAGACTCAGCCCATGACCCAGCCCAAGAAGATCTGGCCTGAGAGGGGTCCAATTCGATTTAGTGCCAACCCTAAGTCACTATATTTTTAGTTGCTCTCTTTTGTTCGTAGTTTAAGTCTTGTTTGGTAGCAATAAAGTCCAATTCTAGTTTTGAATTAATAGAGTAGGAAGTTTACTCCTTAATTCCAAAAAAATCCTAATATTATATATACTTAAAGAGACACTCTTGTGACCTTAGTTTTTAGAGTATTGAATTTTCAGCCATCATTGACAACTTGAGTTCTCTTTAGAACTTGTTTAGGGCAGAGGAAGATCAATCTCTAGAGTGTTATCCCATCTTTTGAGTGATCTTCAGGTGCAAAAAGGTGAAACTTTCAATCAATCTTCATGAGAGAAAGAGAGCTAAATCAATCCCACAAAACCCTAACCCCAATTTCAGCACCATTGCAAGCCATCTTCAAGCGTGATATAAGTGCTGCTTGAAGGTTTTTTGCACTCCACTACTCTAAGATATTCTTCCATACCCAAACCCCCAATATTTTGGTGTTTTCATAGAGAGGATAATATCCATTCCCATTAAATAACCTAAGCCACATAGTCCTAGAGCCAGCCACCATAGCAATCTGTTCAAATTTTATAGATCACGACTGCAACAGTCTTTCCTTTTGTCTGGTAGTCGCAACCACACTTGTTTTCATCAAAGACCATTCCACCACCCAAGCATCCATACTCACTTAAAAGCCTAACCCACAACCCAAAAAATAGTTAGCAAACAACAAATCACAAGCTGCCTACAGTCTATCAAAAAAATCAGGACTATCCATCCTTGATCTGTCCAAAACACACCCATCAGAAAACACGTCCCTTAAGCCAAAATCATGACTACATAGCCAAAATCATGAATTACACCACATTCTGTCCAGAAATCGCAACAACATTTATACCCATGGCCGAACAACAAAAGCAACCCACGCAACGTGAACATCTTGATGCTGTTGAGACCCAACTAATCTCCAATAAAAAGATGGCTCCTTTGGGGAAAAGCATCCAAACCATCTCTGATCTACTATAAACAATATAGCCCCAATCGAGTGCTGACCGTATGAGGCATCTTAGGCGTGACCACAACCCTAGACCTTCTATCCAACATTCAACCAGTAAAGATGAGGCCAGATCTAACCCCTACAATCCTAAATCCGATTCCTTACATGATGAGGAGAAAGATACATTTGTGTCGGTGCCCAAGAGGAGGAAGAATAGCCAAAACATAGGAGGAGTGGCTATCAAGAACAAAACCAACAGATGGCAACCTGCAAACTCAAGTTTCTCAATTTCAATGGTGGAGATCCAAGTTCTTGGATATTTAGGACAGAGATCTACTTCGACTACTACTCGGCGGATAGGTACAAAAAGGTTAGAATTGTTAATTTCTACCTAGAAAATTAATCTCAACAATAGCTACAATGGTTGAGAGAAAAGTACAATGCTAGCCAAAAAACTTTGTCTTGGAATAGTCTTTGTAAGGAGATGATGAAAAAATTTGGAAAGACTGTCTATATAGACTACAATGAGGCCTTATCTAAACTTAAAATAAATCGGTTCTTTGAGGGAATGTAAAAAGAAATTCAAAAGATTATCGACCCGAGTTAATTGGTCCAAAAAGACTCTCATTGGTGCCTTTGTGGTGATCTTACATATAAGCTGGCTATTGAGCTTAAATTATAGCATCCCAAATCATTAATGCATACTTTGGAGATCGCAAGACTCAAGGAATTTTAGTTGTAGGACATCCGACAGACAGTAAGGCCACAAAACACCTTAGCAATCCACAGCTTTGCACAAACTAACAACAGCACACCGCAGCCTTTTGGCATACCAACCGCGAGTATAGCCAAGTCTAACCACCCCAAATCCCTACCATCATCGGTTAAGAGGCTATCTTATGCTGAGATGGAAGGAAGATGTGCTAAAGGCCTCTGCTTTAATTGTGATGAAAGGTTTATCATCATGCACAAGTGCAAGACACCCAAAATTTTCATGGTTAAGCCAGTTGGTGAAGGAGAGTCAGTGCAATCTAAACATCTTTCTAATCAAAAACCTTTTCACCACGAAACCATGATCCAAGAGAAGGAGAACAATGATGGTGAAGCTCTGGTTACCATCCACACCATGGCTAGGATCGATGACCAAAAAATCATACACACTAGTGCACAAATCAATAAGAGGCAAGTCACTGCTTTGATTGATAATGGTTCTGTCCTGAATTTTATTAACACAAAATTTCTCAAATCTTTATGCCTACCCTTAGAGGAGGTAGAGGAGTTCAAAGTCAAAGTGGCTAATGGTGAAAAAATGAGGTGTAAAGAGGTTTATAGGGGTGTTAATATTTGTATTCAAGTCTTGGAATTGAAAAATGATTTTTATTTCTTACAACTTGTTGGATTGGATGTTGTTCTTAGAGTACAATGGCTAGAGAAATTAAGGAGGGTTGTTGCAAATTATAAAGGATGGAAATGGAGATTTTGCACAATCGAAAATGAATAAAACTAAAAATAGATGACCGAGCACTTGTCAAGAGAGTTGAGATGGCTTCTATACAATCGATGGTCAAAAAGGTAGATAGATTTTTGTCAATCAACTTGTCTCCCAACCAGCTTGTCTCCCAACCAACCACGAAAGATATGTCTAAAGATGAGGCTCAACTTTCTAAAGATGACTCAAATATTCCTAAGGAAGCCCTTGAGAACCTAAAGTTAGCCATGTCACAAACCCTTACTATGTCCAATTTTAATTGTGAGTTTGAGATCCATTCGAATGTAAACTCAATTGGTGTAGGTGTTGTCCTGATTCAAAAGAGGAGACCTTTAGCCTATCTTGACAAGGATTTGGGTGAGCAAAAGAAGGCTTGGTCAATCTATGCACATGAGATGGTGGCCATCATCGGAGCTATCTGCATTAGGAGAACTTACTTGCTAGGGAGAAAGTTCAAGATTATCACCGACAAGTAGCCATTAAAAGCATTTTTACCGTAGAGAATCACCACTCTCTAGCAGCAAAAATGGGTGTCAAAACTCCAAGGATATGAGTTTAAAGTGGTATACAAACTTGGCCCAAAAAATAAGGTGGCCAATGCTTTATCCCGATGCAAAGATATGAAATTCTCTTTGCAATTTCTGGGCCTACTTGGGAGATTTGGGATAAGATCCAAGTTGCCGTTTCTATGGTGATTCAACCACTCTATAATGCAGAAACTTGAGGAGGAAGATGATGATATTGGTGACCAGAAAAGAACTAAAGTTTTGGTCAAGTAGAAAGATCTTGGAGACAAAGATACGAGTTAGGAAGAGCTACTTCACTTCAACCAAGTTTATCTAACTTTCGACCTTGAGGGCAAGGTCATTCTCCAAGGGTGGGTGACTGTTGTAGACCTGAGGAGGACTGTGAGGAATGCTAAGCTCAAAGCTAGGCATGCTGAAGCAAGACAGCATCAGCAACCTGTGGGAGCTATTGAGCATGCGCAGCGGCATGAAAGAAGAGTAGATGTGATCCAACAGCAAGGAGGGCATAAGGACAGTAGATCTAGAGCTCCAAAGAGTCCTATAAAGCCTGGAGGTTGAACGGAAGCAAAAAGACTCTAAGCAAAAAGGGCCAGAGCCCAAAGGAGAAGGGGAGCACTAACCGCGAGCTGTTGGCAAGCAACCAAGTAACCGAAGGCCCATCTGTAGTAGCACAAGAAACCTGCACCAATTAGGGCTCTCAAAGGAAAGTGAAGAAATATTAAAGCCCATTGAAGAGATGGGTTGAGATCCAACCCATGGCCCATGAGCTGGCCCAAGAATATCTGGCCCGAGAGGAGTATAATTCGACTTAGTGCTAATCCTAGTTCACTATGTGCTTTAGTTGTTTTATTTTGTTAGTAGTTTAAGCCTTATCTGGTAGCAATAAAGTCCAATTCTAGTTCTAAATTAGTAAAGCAGAAAGTTCACCCTTTAAACCCAAAAAATCCTAGTATTATATATACTTGAGGTACTCTTGTAACCTTAGTTTTTGGAGCATTAAATTTTCAGCTGTCATTGACAACTTGAGTTCTCTCTAGAAATTACTTAGGAGCACGAAGGAGATCAATCTCTGAAGTGTTACACCACGTTTCAAGTGATCCTTAAGTATAGAGAGATGAAGCTTTCAATCAATTTTCGTGAGAGAAAGAGAGCCAAATCAGTACCATAAAACCCTAACCCCAGTTTCGCCACCATTGCAAGCCATCTTCAATCGTAACATAGGTACACTACTTGAAGTTCTTTTACACTCTACCATTCTGAGCTATTCTTCCATATCCAAGCGCCCAACACCCGCGCGTTAGCGCAGGGCAATAACTAGTATATGAAAAAGGGACAAGGCCGGTTATTTGGATATTGCCTCAAACAAAGATTAGCAATTGTCTTCTTCAAAAGATGTTTAATTCAATTTTCTTAAATTAATAAAATGATAAAGAAATTCATCAAACTAAAAAAGTTAGAACTGACCCAATTCTTCAACAAATGATTACATCTACTATGAAGATCTTATCTTCCATAGAACAATGACATATTAGATATGTTAGGCCATTTTGATAGGTAGGGTCAAAAAAATTCAACCAATTCAGTGATAGTTATTGATTAATGATTATGGGACTAGAGACAAAGATTTGATTAAATGATCATTCTATGAAGTCTTGATCTAATCCTAACCAACACAATTGGATAGAGGCATACCTTTCTACATATGTTTTGAGAGGCCTTCGAATGAATTTTTTGGTGTACCTATCGCTCCGAACTAGATTAAAAATTCCCGTTTGAAAAATGGAATATGACGGATCCCTTGTAAATCTCTATTTGAACTTAATTTATATACAAAAAAATGGGTTAGGTGAAGTCAAATTATATTATTACGTCATTAGATGTCCTCAAGGGGACAGTCTGGTGGTCACAATTTCCCTCCCCCTCTCCCAACCCTAAGATCCAGGGTTCGAATTCTTGTATAACAAAAAAAATACATCATTAGATTAACATGGCATAGTGTTATAGGTTCTCTAATATTGAATCCGCTAATCAACTCAACCCAAGTGGCTTTAAAATTTCTCCTTACCATAGATGTAAAATATGATCATGTTTGTGCATATGCGAAGAATAACCAAAAGAAAGCAAAATGCATATCACCACATGAGAAGCCCAAGAGTTTCAACTCACTTGTTTGTGAAGAATCCACCAATGTCAACCAAGACACATGATTTAGAACTTCTTTGCCCACGCCAAGCTCAATGTGGAATATAATCCCAGTATTAAGAAGTTTTGCTTTCCTAATATATCAAATTTATTTTTTTTCTCACTTCTTTTGTTCCCTTAAATTGTATTTTTGGCCCACGAAGAGATGAATCTCCATCATGAGAAGGTTTAGTAGTTCAAATTCCCCCCCCCCCCATCACATTAAGGAAATGAAATCAAAATTTCATAAAAATTACTTCCCACAAATAAATTAGCTCCCTTATACTTATTTTCTTGCTATTTCGGCATTTGTTTGATCAGATGTTGCTAACAAAGTTTCCAACAATAACAAAATCAGTTCATTACAAAGTACACTTTGTAAAGCTCCAATTTCAAGTACATAAAGTGCTAGAAATAGCATTTAATCTAACATTCATTCAACCTTTGATCTGCTCGATGAAGTATTCTAAATTTCTTTTGGAAGATCCACCTTGGGAAACACTCTTTCTTGCCACCTCCATCAACTTCAATGAAGTTTCTCTAATACCATCATCGGAAAGCAACTTCTTAATCTTGTCTTTAATCTCATGCCTCCCTATTATCCCATCTTTATCCGACTGCAACCTCAGACCAATCTTCCAAGCATCGCAAATATACTTCGCGTTATAATATTGATCAGCAAAATAAGGCCAACATAAGAATGGCACACCCATGCTTAGGCCCTCCATGGTTGAGTTCCAACCACAATGACTTATAAAACAAGCAATTGAAGGATGACCTAACACCTTCTCTTGAGGTGCCCATTCAACAATCTTTCCAAATTCCGCCGCTCTCTCTATGAACCCTTTTGGGTACTCAACAATATTTCCATCAGCAAGGTCTGACCTAACAACCCATAAAAATGGTTGTCCTGAATTTTCAAGACCTAATGCTAGTTCCTCAAGCTGTTGTTCGCCAAAAATCGTGAAGCTTCCAAAGGCGACATAAACAACAGACCCTGGAGGTTGTTTATCGAGCCAGGATAAGCAAGTTGAGTCCTCGGACCAAAAGCTTCCTGCAAAATGACTTGTATCCTTGCCAGCAAGCAGCGGCCCAATAGGTAGAACATTGGGAACTAAATCAAAAGCCGGTTCATCAATTTCATAAGAAGAATTGCACAGAATCCAGTTTACGATTTCCATTGTTTTGTGTGTGTCAGCAGTGTAGTCAAAAAAAACTTTCTGCGTAGCTAAGTCATTTTGACAGCTCCATATGAGCTCATAGCAGCTCCATGAAGGCATGTCTTTAGAGAGATGGATCAACTCTTTTTTAAGAGCAGTCCCTGCAAGATAAGAAAATCAAGCATCACTTAGCAATATTGTAATTTTCAGTGTCTCAGTTGCCTCCCCTTAAATGTAATTCACTCTAATCCATAGTTGCAAAATCCATATTTTAGTAATCATGCTCTATTGGCAAACCAACTGAATTTACACAATATAGAAAACAAAAATATTTTTTGAGAATCAATGTTACTATAATCTTATTTGGTTATTTGACCCTTAATCATTAAATCCTGATTCTTCTACACGATGTTACAAATAAACAATTTGATTCAAAATTTTGTAAAATCCCCATTTTAACATCATGATCTTCTTAGAATACTAAATAAGTAATTGGAATATAGCTGACACTAAATAAGTAATTGGAATATAGCTGACAGAACTATTGTTAGCGAAAAAAATGTTACCATTTGTATCTATAATTCCTGTTTCGATAAGCTTTGGAACTTGCAGTGCTAAAGCCAAGGCTGCAGGTGCACACGGCAAAAGTGCTGCTCGCATGATGCCCATTTCCTTTGCAATTTTGAAAGCCCATCCAACAGATAAATCACCAATAACACAAGTGATTTCTTCGCCTTCTCCTATCCTATTACTTTGCTCAATCAAGTCCTTAAGATAGCCCGGCATGACCCTTAGCATACTGTCTGTTAGCTTCAGAAAGTCCGTTCGATTGTCCTTTGGCCCCAATCCATCAGGGACTGAGACCAACTTCAAGCGCTGCCACCTGTTTTCATCGTAATAGTTCTCTGGCAATGAAGAGATGATTTTGTTGTGTATGAACTCTGTGTTAACAAAGGTGACTTTGATGCCGTAGTCAGCAATTTGTTGTGCCAATTTCATGAGAGGTGCAACATGGCCTTGTGCAGGAATCGGGACAAATAGCACATGGTTTTGCGTACCCATTTCTAGTACAAGGGCTTCAATGAGATTTGATCTCAAAGCTGTACTTTATATAAAAACAATTCCTTCATTAACATGGCTGAGATTCTTAAGGGAAGGTAGTGTGATATTATTTGTATCCTAGTGAAGCCATCTCCAATCAAGGTGATTATTAAGCCATGTTTTATATTATCTATGGGACAAACATTATCAATTCAAGATTTGCTGATTTCTGCACTTTGCATCAAATCAAACATTACTTCCTATTTCTACTGAAAACACGACAACATTCGAATATGTTTCTTTCTTGGCTTCTTTCTGACCGGATATTCAGAAGAATTGTATATGTGTTGGAATTAGACAACTTCCCAAATGCATAAAACCCCACATTAGTTCGGCATGACAGTGATGCACATTCAAAAGGACATCAGGATAAAATTCAAGTACATGGCTTTGGAGTCGGCAGCATATATAACATTCTACATTCTTAAATTTATTTAAGATGCAAAACGATGAACACACATTTCATTATCAACTTAGAATAGTTGGCTGTTTTGACATTCTAACAGAGGAGAAGGAACTAAGTTCAAATTTTGTGGCAGGACCTAGGCTTGTTTAGGCAGTAATTTTTTGTGGCAGTGGTTACTTTTCCACCTTGAAGAAGCTACCATGTTTTAAAATCCGCACATCTTGAACTTGTAGATGATGTACAATAGTAATGTAGATAGGATGCCTAGTTGGTCTAGTGACTGGACAATGATTCAATTAAACAATGATTCAGGTTTGAGTTTTATATACAGAGAAAACAGATGCCAAAAAACATTTGTCCTTTAAGGGTATAATCTAACTCAAATCGAATTTAGTCGAGATCAATGTGTTTACAGAATACAGAATACATAAGGTTTATTTAAAAAAAGGGTAATGTAAGCTCAAAAACTAAGAATTTTGGGGGGATTTTCACAATCCAAATCAACTGAGCAATTATTGGCTCTTCAAGACCTCAAGCAAAATGACTAGTAAAAGTAACCATATATTCTACGAGGTAAAATTCAATGATTTTTAATAGATCCGAAACAGTTTAGAGTAAAATAAAATAAAATAAAAACATTCCTAATTTTTAATCTGGTCAATGAAACATTCCAGATTTCTCTTAGAAGACCCAATTTCAGAGATACCATTTCTTGCAATTTCCTTCAACTTCAATGAATTTTCTCTAATACCATAATCACAAAGCAACTTTTCAATCTTGTCCTTAATTTCGTTCCTCGATATTATCCCATCCTCACCCATATCCAACCTTACACCAATCTTCCAAGCATCACAAATATAATTCCTGTTATGAAATTGATCAGCAAAATAAGGCCAACACAAAACTGGAACACCCATGGTTACAGCTTCAATGGTTGAGTTCCAACCGCAGTGGCTTAGGAAACAAGAGATCGAAGGATGAGCTAACACCTTCTCCTGAGGTGCCCATTCGACAATCTTCCCAAATTTGGCCACTCTTTCGACAAAACCTTTTGGGTATTCAACAATTTTTCCGTAAGAAAGCTCTGACATGACAACCCACAAAAATGGCCGACCTGTTTTTTCAAGACCAAGAGCTAGTTCCTCGACTTGTTTCTTGGTAAAAATTGTGAAGCTTCCGAATGCAACATAAACAACTGATCCTGTGGGTTGTGTATCAAGCCAGCTAATGCAACTTGCGTCCTCAGGCCACAAGCTTCCAGCATGATGGCTAATGCCATTGGTTGCAAGTAATGGTCCAATAGGGAGGACATTGGGAATCAAGTCAAAAGCTGATGGATCGATCTCATTAGAAGAGTTGCACAAGATCCAATTGGAGAGTTTCACTGCTCGGCTAATGCTTGAAGTATGATTAAAGAAAACCTTCTGCGTTGTTAGGTCACCTGGACAGCTCCATGTAAGCTCATTGCGATTCCACGGAGGTAAGTTAATTGAGAGGCGAATCAATCCATTTTCAAGTGGAATTCCTGCGAGAATCATAAAAAATCATGCAATATCACTTTCACCAAATTATAATTTGGGAATCAATTTGGTAAGAGATGTTGGCAATATGTGAAGTCTTAGATGCACAACAAAAGAGAGCAATGCTATTCTTCGGAACCTGAGGTGATGTTTTGAGATTGATCACTGTGCACCAGCCTTTTAGCCCATCCAAAAGTACCACCTCAAATGTGAGAAAATCATGGCTTTTTTTTTATAATCATGGTCATTTTGTCACTGATGAATAGTGTGTTTCAACAAGAAAGTAGAGAAAATTTTCTGTTCTTACCATTTTCGTCTATAATCCCTGCTTCAATAAGATTTGGAATTTGAAGTGATAAAGCCAAAGCTGCAGGTGAAAATGGGCAAAATCCTGCTCGCATTATACCCATCTCCTCCGCAACTTCTAGAGCCCATCCAAAAGATAGATCAGCTAATACACAAGTGATCTCTTCCTCTTTTCCCAACATGTTAATTTTCTCAATCAAGTTCTTCAGATGCCCTGGCATGACACTTAGAATGCTCTCCGTTAGCTTGCGAGCATTATTCCGATCATCCTCTGGTCCAAGTCCATCTGGGATCGATAACAATTTCATCATTTGCTTCTCATTATTCTCAGGCAAGGCAGAGACGATTTTTTGATGTATGAACTCAGTGTTTACAAAGGTCACTTTGATGCCATAATCAGCAATTTGGTGTGCTAGTTTCATGAGAGGTGCAATATGGCCTTGTGCAGGGAATGGTATGACCAGCACATGTGTCGGAGCACCCATGGCTAATGCAGCTTACTCAACACAACTCAACGCTTTGGCTAATGCAACTTACTCAACGCAATGCTTCAATGTTTTGATTTTTCAAGCTATACTTATAACACAGTCTATTTGGTTGAGTTTCCTTATGGAAAGGATTTTGTCTTCAAGGGGTTATTCAAGTGGCATCTTTTACCTGGTCAATAATCTGATCTCTTTGTTCCTTTGTCCATGATCTGATGCTTATAGAATGAACTGCTTGGACATATTTCACTAGGTTGTAGGCAACATCCAAATACATCTGTTGTGTTTTTGATTTTCCTCTTCTTCTTCTCTTTTTTTTTGTTTTTTCTAAATGGGTGCAGGAACCCATTTTAGATTTAGATAAATCAGCAAATCTAATTAAAACAAAAGCATTGTGAACTAAATCACAAGCTGGATGATAATTTCATAGGAGGAATTTTGAAAATTGCAATTCAAGTTTTCCATTGTTTTGCGAGTGTTTGTGGCTATAGTGCAATGAACACACTAAGATGACAACAAAACCACTGTGCATGTCGACATGTTTTAAGATAAAGTCTCAACAAAACTCAAACATGAAATGACATAGTCCAGGGGGAAACTGGAAATAACAAGGGACATGTGTCCCATATGGTTCACTGGTAAACTGGCCTGACTGCAAGTCCTCCCAAACACTTACCGGTCTCTGAAAGTATAGCTACTACCCATTGACCCTTTACCCTCACGTCTCACGTCTCACTAGATCTTGGAAGGAAAAGGAAAGCATTAACTCATGAAAACCAAGGGAGAAAAAGGGATGTAGCATACATAATATTAACGTAGTAGATTTATAACGGTTTTATTCAACAAACATGACAATACCACATGGCCATCGGTTCCTTCATTCCTTATATGAAAAGATGAGTTTGTGAGAGAGAGAAAGAGAGAGAGAGAAACCATAGTGAACCCAAAAGAACAATGTAAACCCAAAAGAGAGAGAGACCATATATAACTAATTCTACTGGACAAAGGAAATTGGATAATTGTCATAACTTCCATGTACGATCAAAACTTTAAAAATAATCATAATTCAAGAATGTTTTTTGAAAAAAAAAAAGGAAAATGATAAAATTCTTTTCTTAATACATACGAACATTAATAAAACTATAAGTTCCGGAAGTGATAAAAATGTAGAAAAATAAATACATAATTAAAATAATTTCCTAATGGACGAAAGTAGCCCCGAGTGGACATTGGCTGGGCTGTGCTACTTTGACAGAGCCCCATCCAGGCCCTGCCATTGGATCACTGGCCCTTCATTTAATTTATATGCCCAAACCCACCCAATTTGGATCAGCTTTCATTCCTTTTTTTTTTTTTCCTAATAGGCGGAAGATTCTAACTAGAAACCTTTATAGGAGGAGGAGGAATGATATCAATTAAATTATAACTTATTAGCAATCAATTTTCATTCTACTTTTACATTATTCTATAAATTTTAACATTTATCATCTTAAACTCACAAAATATTTGAAAATATAATATAGAAAAAAAATCAAATTTATCGATCTAATCCTAAACATCATGTATTTTTTTTTATATATAGAAAGGAGATAGAAAGCAAACAAAACAAAGAAAAAACAGAGAAGGAAACTCTGACGACTCTTAGGAGGAAATTAGTGCACATAGCTAGGGACCCCTTCCTTCTAATCCATGAAGCACCACAAGCGATCATACGCAGCAACTCTATTAAAGCTTCTGGGGGGCTTCTGAGCTCATGACAGCCAGCATCAACCTCTTTCCCTATACCCACCAACTTATCAGCGCTCCGATTCGCTTCCCTGTAAATATGATTAATTTTCTGAACACCAAGCTCCTCCATAAGGGCTCTGCAGTCACTTATCATGTACTTCCAAGGGTGATTAACCCACACTCCACCATTGACAGCCGTAACTAAACTCAAGGAATCACTCTCGACCTCCAAGATATCGAAATTTCTTTTGCGTGGCAAGAGGAGGTTTCTTTTGCGCTACAAGAGAAGCCTTCCTTCAAACCCCATAACTCCGCTATATTACCATCAGTACTGTCCACGTTTATCCAATAAGCATGAATCCAATATCCTTTATTGTTTCTAAATAGCCCTCCTGCCCCAGCCTTTCTATTCTTCAGATCCGTTGCACCGTCAACATTGAGTTTAGTAACTCCTTCCATAGGACACTCCCATTTGACTCTGATCTCCAGCGGTCTGCTATTCCTCCGAATGTAGTGACCCATACCAATTTGTAACATGCTTTTAACTCTGTTAGCAATTAGCTGAGGGTGCCCCAGACCCTTGTTATGGACTAGGTTGCATCTAGACTTCCAAATGGCCCACAAAGTGAACATGAATGTTAATTCCTTCTCCACCAGAGGTGAATTCTGAACTGGAGAGATTCCCTCCTGTAACCACTCCTGCACATTGTCTCTCCAAAGGTTAGAATTCTCTACCAATCCCGGACAAACTTTGACCCAAATATTTCTAACATGGTCACACTCCCTTAGGACATGGATAAGAGTCTCCTCCTCCTTGCTGAAAATTCTGCAAGTCCCATCTTCAACCACTCCCCTTTTCTTCAATTCCACATGAGTCAAAATTCTCTCTTGCAGGAACATTTTTATCCGTTTAGGGCATTTCTTTTTTCAAATCCAAATTAGGTCTTGATCATTCATCTCCAACTTCTCAGTACTCTTTCTCTGCAGCCAATAAGCTGATGCAACCGTGAACTCACCTAAACATCATGTATAGCCACCAATACAAAAAGACGGTCAATTTAGTTGGTAAAAATATTAGATCCATTAATTAAATTTCAAGTTCAAAACTTGAAAATAGAAAAGACTATATTGGGAAAGCTATCCTCTGAAATAAACCCGACAAGCGTTTAAATCGAATTAGTCGAAATATAATTCCAAATACAGATTGGTATAGCACCGAAAAATAATTAAAAAATAAAAAATTGTATAGCCACCGATGAGAGCCCAATTAGCCAAACTCTCCGGTCTCAAACCAGAACATGGTCCTACATCCACCCCTACCTCCACCTACAGATGATCCAAATTTGAGTATGAGCAGCTGTGGGCAGACACAGAATTTTTACATTTCTCCTATAGATGACAACCAGAACCATTAGATTGTTATTTAATGGTTATTAATTATTTGATTATTCTCTTTTACGAGAAATAATAGCCGTTAAATAATATCAACAACGGCCAACCCATAAATATAAATATTGGTATGTTCTGGAATTAAAGATCAAATAAATATTCTCCTTCGCTTGATACATTAACTGGCCCAACGAGGAGAGAGTGACATAGTTCTGTATGTTATTTCATAGGAAGAAACCTCGTTATTCTGTTATCGTCTGTTCAATGAAGTACTCCAAATTCCTTGTAGAGGATCCATGATTTACCAATCCGATCCCATCCGCTTGTGAATAAGCAAAATCATACCCAATCAGCATCAATAATATTAAAACATAAGACAGACTCATCATTGTTTGATAGTTTAAACCCTTATTACAAGACAATGGAAACATTGAAGGCTTTCCCATTGAACCGCCATGGAGATTGGGCAGAAGTACTCCACAAGACATCATCATCCTTCGAACTAGGCAACTATAAAACTTGAAAGGAACTGTTACTGAATACAAGAGCAACATATCTCCGTGAGGTACATTCTAGAGTAACTCCTTTTTTTTTTACTGAACAATCACCTAAGAATTCAATCAAAAAGACAAAACGAAAAATTCATAATGACAAAACCTTCCAGACATCATCATTCTGTTTGATTACACAGCTTAGCAGGTTTAACTCCGTGCTCCTGGTCGAGGAGGTCCAATGTAGTTTGTGACCAATCCCATTATGGCAAACCTGGTCATCAAACATGACAACCAAAAGACTAAACTTGATGTTCACATATATGATATATAACAAATAAACTAAGTAGAAGAAAACGGCACCATATTTACACATCACAGATACTGAAGGGAGCGCATGCATTCTTAATGTACAATCACATTGAAGGATGCATGGTACAAGTTAAATGTTCAATATCAGTTTGAAGTTGGATCCTAGTCGAAAACCCTTGATTGCTTTAAGTCTAGATGGATTGCAGTACCATGAAACAGATTATTAAGATTAATCAAGAGGGCAAATGTAGGAAGAGCGTATGCTCTTGTTAGTTTTTATTTTCTCTTTTGAATGGCCTAAGAAACTTGACGTAACTGCAAATGGAACCACATGAGAATAGATTTAATCCTATTCAATGTGCAATATATTTCTGCTTAGTATGCTTAATTAATCATAAGAATCACTATCACCCACACTGATGGTCAGTATTAGCACATATATTAATTTTGTAGACTAGATAACATAAATAAAGGAAAACCACCTGCAAATTACCCTCTACTAAACAAGGTTGGGGGCTGAATCATCTAGCTTTGTTGTGTGGGAGGCTTCATATCCATTATTCGGATTCAATGAGCCCACAACACACATAGGTTTATCTTCTATGCTTGGCTGGAAAACATGGTCAGGGTATGTAGGCTACCCCGCACGTGTTATGCGATTATCCAATGCACAACCCCCCCAATGGGGGTATGTTGCAGATTCTATATGTGTGTGTGTGTGTGTTTTGCACCCGCGGGGGGGGGGGGGGGGGGGGGGGGGGTGTTTGGGGGAAGGAAACTACACGTAGGTACTTAGAACAATGTATGCTCATAGATGCCCAACAGAGCGATAAATACTTCTACCAGAACTATCTTGGAAAATGCTAGGTCCAAAGCCGGCACAAGGCATGTCCAAGATTGGCAAGCAGCCACAAAAGAATTTTCAGTTTCTAATAGAACAATATAGACGCTGACATATGCAAGGAGGAGACACTAAAATCAAATAACAAACATCTAAATCTCCTAAATTATACTGCAATGTGGTGAGAGCTTACATCATTGCCATGGAAGTCTGCTTTAGATCAGTTTCGAAGTTCCTCATGTTTGCAAGAGATTGGGCACAGAATATGATAGCAAGCCACGAACTTAACTTGTACTGCCAACAAGAGAAAGAAAAATGAGTAAATTTAACCCACTTCAAAAGAAAAAGAAGAAGTGTTTGAGAAAAGAGCGTGCTATATTGATTAATTAAAAACTAGTCTCTTTTTTTTGGGTGGGTGGGCGGAGGGAGCAAGAACAATGATGGAAATCTTGATTACTCTTTAAATGTGATCGAGCAAGCAATACAACAATTCTCTAAATAATAGCCATGCTAAACTTTTTCCATCTTCAAATCAATTAGCAACATAATAGTCATACTATAAATTCACAAGTCTGCCTCTTACTTGACAGAAATCAAATTAGCTCAAATACTCATACCCGTTGTTATCTGTGTCATATCATCAGAAAAGTTTTAAATAAATTTCAAGGGAGTGGAAACAGTTATAGCTCCTACAGTTGATCCACCACCTATGGACCATAAAGTCCACATTCACTAGACAATGTGAGTGCTAAAAGAACTCAACATAATGATTGGTAACGCCACATTACACGGGACAAATTAAATTATAAATCCAATCACCATTCAGATTCCCTCCACCGATCACAAATATCGTCAACCAATGCCTCTACTGTAACTGGAACAGAATATGTCAACCTTCTCAAAATCAAGAGTATGAAATATAAGGGCTAAATTATCCTCCAAATGTCACATTATGCATTTCCCTTCATATGCCCTGTAAAGTAAAGCATCATACTATCTAAATAATTATACTTTCTTTGACTCAACTCTTTCGAACTAGAACAATAAAATAACTACCACTCTACAGGATTTTAACCAACTCACACAAAGCAAGAGAACCCTGCATATCCATGGCCATCCTTTTTCCCTTCACTAACAATCCTCGAAGCTGGGACAGAAACCTAGTCAGAAGGTCATTTTACCACTTAGATTACAAGGGACTGGTATCCCTGCCCATCAGACAACAAAGAAAATGTAATTTCACCATGTCACTATCACTGCACATGCAATATTAACCGATTACAATCACTTCTCATTGAAGATATCTATTTCAATGCTGCCATCCAAATGACAATACTTGGGACAAGCTTCACACCAGATGAAAAACTTGATACTATGAGCAAGAACAAATTCCCCAACCCCTGTCAACTTCCAATCTAATATACTTAAAGCCTCACATTGTCTTAACTATAATGCATAGATAAGGCACCACAAACTACACAAGAGAGAGATAGAGAGAGAGTGAGAGGGAGAGGGAGAGGGAGACTTGCACAATCAAAGACAACTGGCCGAGAGGAAAGCCAAAATTTGAGTTTTACAGAACAAAGGTATTAAGGGGTCTCTCTGCCCAGTTCCTTTCCCTCCAAATTACCTATGGTGGAGTTGGAGGATCAAAAGCAACTATATCCTGAATCTACTACTAGATCTTTCTTAGAAGTCGGACAACTATCCATCACAGATATGGTTCTCTGCATATAAACCTGAATCAAAATCCTCCCTAAAATATTTCCCAGGAAGAAAGGAGACATTGGAGGGCAGAGCTTTTTTCCAATGGCTTTCCATGGGAAATACCTTCCATCCTTGAACTTTGAGACATGTACAAACTCTTATAATTTATAACATAATCCTGTTAAAAGGCCCAAAACCATCATTTAGAACAATTCCCAAATAGATGAAGCTCTCTACCTCCTAATTATTCACATTTTAAACAATTTGGAGTTTTAAACTCCCAAATTTTTAAAATAGAATTCATACTTTCAAACTTAGATGCATACAAAATTGAAAACACCAAAAATAAAAAATAAAAAGTAAAAAGTAAAATAAAAATAAAAAAATCTACCAATAACTTGGAATTAGATAAATCAGTAACAACTATTATTGCCGTTAAGTAAAGATAAAAATATCTATTGCAATGGCAATTATTACAATCCATGATAACCATTTCATCCCAAGACCAGAATAAATAACTCAGTCACATATTGTCATAGATACCATTATCACATATGCTCATGATTCGTATCCATCTGCATCAAATCAAAAATAACATGCACCCCTCCTTTTTTGCATAATGGGTCCTCCCCACTGCACACCATGCAAAAGCAATCTTCTTCCATCCAGATGTTAGATCCAATAGATACACAAATTGCCCCCTTCGCCAACTGATAAACTTCTCTCACATGACAAAGTCAAAAATTTACTCCTCTGTCCCCTTTATGGTTACACAATGATGCCTCCCTCCACCAAATCAAGTCAATCTCATAGCAAAGTTATTTCAAAACAAATCCAATTATACTTCTCAATTAGGCCGCTAAAAAAATTAATATAATGAAAAATATTGATGTGCTTCATATTGTACACTTTACTGAAAGTAAGTCAGGCTCTCCTAGAATGTAAGTGTTTTTTATGATCAACTGATCCTCTCCGCATCATATATATAAGCCAGTTCAGGTGGCTTTGGCATAAAATAAATAAATAAATAAATAAAAAATAAACAGCAAACAAAAAAGCAAGAACATATGAAACAAAAAATGACACCAATATAACACTTCAACCTTGTCCTAATTCATTGTTAACCTTGTAAATCATCACACTCAGTATTTCTATATGTAAAATAATAATATATTGATGACATGCACAATCCACTTCCCGCAATAGACAATTTCAAGGTAAATGAGGAAGTAGCCATCCGAAAATCCCAATTTCTCCCAAAAATAAGACCAAGATAGAAATATCCCCAGCTAAGATAATAAGCCCTTTTCATACCAAGCTTACGGGTCAACCCCGGTTCACTATACTCGATCTTTTGTGTACAATGCAAACCCCTCATTGTCCAATCATAAAAGATTGAAAATCAGTATACCATGAAAGCAGTTCCAATGTCAAGCACATCATATGCCAATATGCATTTCTTCATGTCAAGCTTACAATCTAGCATTTTCTAGTCTCATGATCTTTAGTTAATAACATGAACACTAATCAACCGTCCATTGGATATCCAAATTTTATCTACCCATTGACTTGGAATCTCAAGTATTCTTTCTTAGCACCGAAATTCGGTAAAATGCAAACTTACTGGCTCTGATTTGACGCGGAATTTTCAATCACGAAATTGAATAAGTATCCTATCAAGATCTCAAGGCATGAAAAAGCAAAGTCCAAAGGTAAATTAGGGATTCTAATTTTCAGATGTAGTCCAATTCAAAGCACTTGAGCTCATACATGCTTTAAAATAAATAAATAAATAAGAGAGAGAGAGAGAGAGAGAGAGAAGCGAACCCTAAACATGACACCGGCGATGCCAAAGATGATGGCGATGAAACCTGAATAGTCGACCGGCAGATCTTGTGGTGCAACCACCGGCGGCACGTATGGCTTCGCCGCCGACGGTTGCCGTGGATCGCTCGAGTTGTGCGATGACATCTCTCTCTCTCTGTCTCTCTCTCCCCCCTCGATTAAGTGAGAAACAATCGTGCGAATTATGATCTCTCTCTCTCTCAGTGACGCGCGTGGGAGTCTTAACCCAGCAAGGGCAAACGGGTTTTTTACCTAAATATTTTTTAATTAAAAATTATTTAAATATTAATATTTTTTTATTCAAAAGTGTGAAATCACGCTTTTATTTAATTTTTTTTAATGCATTTGAGAAAAAAAAAAGTAGTTTGGCGGTTAGAGTGTAAAATCATTTATAATTTTCTTTTTTTTTGTAATGCATCTAAAAACAAATAAAAAAAAAGTTTCACGCTTTATGAGCGCGAAAGTTGTTTCGCACTCATAAAGTACAAAATAATTGAGCATAAGTTCATGCAAAATAAGTTTCACGGTCTCTCCTCTTCGCCTTTCTTTCTCTCTCCTTTGCAAATGAAGTCTTGCCTCCTTCAATAGAATCCTAGCCTCCACCGCTAGCTTCGCCTTCCTCTCCCCTATTTTCATCCTTTGTTGTGCGAGATTTCATCTGTAGTCGGTAATCTCTTCCTCTATCTTTTTTTTTTTGGTTTTGTTATTGTTTGCTACGAATAGAGGTCATGGATGATTGTCTACATTATTTGAATGTTGCATTGTTCGAATCTAGAGTTTGTTTGCATTAGGGTTGTGGTTGATGTAGAGATATTGCATTATTTGAATTTATGGTTTGTCTGCGTTATGATTCATGTGAATCTAGGTTTTCATTACATTCCATTTGTTACATTTGGTTTCTTCAAATTTAGGGTTTTCATTACATTGCATTGTGATATTACTCTTACATTACATTTGCATTATGATTCATGCAAAGTAGTCATGTTTGAATTTAGGATAATTTCTTTTGTACATTACATTTGTTACATTATATTTGTGGCAACCACATTACTATAAATGCCTTGTTGTTGGTAGGTTATTGTTGTTGGTTATTGTTGGTAATACCATGGGTAACAACGTGTGTTTGCATTATATTTGATATTAAAATCTTGTTGTTGGTTATTGTTATCATTGATAGAAAAATGTAACATGGATGACAATTATGTGAGACTAATATTTTATTGAGAGTTGAAATTGGTTAGATTAAGGATGATTATTGGTATAGTGTGGGGTCCAAAAATGGGTGTTGTTGATAGTATTATTAGATGACAGGACTTTTATAAAAATTTTGAATCGCAAAAGTAGGATTGATTATAAACAATTCAAACTAAATGTGGCATGTAAATATTCTTTTTTATTTAGTCAATCTCTCTCTTATTATGTATTACCAATGGAGAACGATAAATTTTTGCCGGGTGTTATTACTTCCCAAATATATCCTGAATTTGATGACGGTTGAACTATTCTTAGAACCAGAAATAATTTTGAGTACACCTATTAATCCACCCATAGTAGGTTGCTCAAGTTGAAGTAGAGAGAATGTGTCAAATATCTCAAATATCTCATATGGGATTCAGAATTGTCTTATTTTGGTGGTGAGGCAAATTTTGATTCCAATACAACGACGTTGAGGAGTGAGAATATTGAAAATGAAGAGACCATCGTGAATTAGGTATGATTTTTGAAAATTTTGAGAGTATACATTATTAGTGATTAGCATGCAGTGTGTTTGATATAGGATACGGCGTCCAATATAATACATGACATAGAAAGAAATAGTAATATCCAACCACTATTTGTATATTATAGACTTTGTCTATACCATATAGAGGTTAATTTCAGTCAACAATTCAAGAACAAGCCGCTAACGGAGTTAGATATATAAAGCGGCCAAATAAAAACAAATCAGAAAGTTGATATTGTGATCAATAAAATCAAAGAGTTTAGTAAGTCGACATATAGGTGGTTAATGGAGATTACTCTCGAAAAATGGACATTATGTTATGACGGATGACACAATGGGAGAACATAACCACCAATCAATCGGAATCATTCAATGGTGTACTTAAATATTCGAGAAAACTGTCAATAACTACATGTGTAGGCGATATTGTATTGTATGGTTTGATTTTTTAATAAGAATCGAAAAGAAACAAATAACAATATCAAAGAATGCAAAGTGTGGCCAACATTGGTGATTGAAAAAATTGTTAGAAATGAGCAGAAATTCAAATTCTTTCGCGTCTTTGTGTTTGATAGATGTAGAGGGGAGTATGTTTATTTGGTAGTGGTTTTTTGATACTTGGTTGAGTATAATTTATTTGGTGGTACTTTTTTTATGTTTGGTGTGGAGTAAAATAATGTTTTGTAAGTTAGAATGGTGTTTTTGGTATGGAGTAAAGTGGTTGTATTTTAGTATTGGAGTGATGGCTTATTTGGTATAAAATGGTGTTTTAAAGTGTGTTTAGTCATATAAAGTCGTGTTTGGTTATGCAAAGTCTTGTTTGGTCATACAAGTTAATAAAAGTATGATTTCGTATTTTTAAAGTGTGAAATCAATACTTTTATAATTAAAAAAATAATGATATTAAATAATTTTTAATTAAAAACCAATATTTAGATAAAAAATCTGAGACAAACAAGGACGGTGATTATTGAATAATTAACAATAATTATAAAGAAAATACACTATGATTCTTAGACATGTTTGTAAATAATAATTTTTATGGCACACTATTGTACTAATGCAACAATCAAGCAAACATTTTTAATATAACATTTTAGAAATGCAATAGATGTACGAAGATATTTCCACCGGATCAGTTCTTTTGCTGATCCTATTTAGTAGAATAAAAACACGATTATTATTATTTTATAAAAATATAATTATATAAATAATTATATAATATAAAATAAAATATAATAATATAGAAAAATTCTTACGATAGATTTCACTTATAGAAATAAAAATTTAATTATTATTATTCTTGTTTTTATTTTTTATTTTTTTGTTGAATATTTATGATTTTATAAGATATTATCGATGGCATAAATTTTATTAAAAAATGACTAAAAATTCCATTTGAGAATGAGAGAATAGGATAATTAGTCATGCTAGTACTTAATCCACTGCAAAAACACCAATACAAATCTACTGCGCATAACGATTCATGAGACAGCAAATTTAGAAAGGAAATCAAAGAATACCAGCTGTTCTTACTATTTTAATAAACTATACACTATTATTTCTTATTAAAGATTCCTGTTTACCATGATTGGTTCCTATAGAACATCAAAGCCGGATTGCATAAAATGGTGATGCCCATTGATCTCATAAGAAGTACGTATTGATGCAAATTGTCAAGTTCTCTCTCCGTTTTTTTTGCCCCTTCTTTTTTTTGTAGTGCATCAATCTGTGCGTGACGACTAATCACCCAACCGAAGACCATAAAAACCTTGAACTTGCAAAATATTCCCAGATTTTTCCAAAAAGCCGCGTCACACAAATGACAACCCCAGAATCAACACAGTCCCAAACCCCCCAAAAGCTTAGTCCTAAACCTAAAACTCCACAGGCACCACCTTCAGTGATCCGGCTGTGGAGACCAGCAGCACAGAGAAACCTCAGAAACCGGTGGTCAAGGCTGGTGGCTTTGAAGAACCGGTGGGTCTCTGTATCTTCAAGTGGCAGATCTCATGCAACTTCTCTTGTCAATGCTTACCTCTCTCAAAAGTAATAATCAAAAGGCCCATTTTTTTTTCTTGGATTTTGAGCAATTATTGGACATGGATTTTGCTTAATTTCTCTCAATGGTGAAAATTATTGTTTTTTTTCTTGGATTTTGAGCAATAACTGGACTTGGGTTTTGTTCTCTCAAAAGTAAAACCCTTGCTTTTCTTTTGATGGATTTTGAGATATTACCTGACATGTGTTTTGCTAAATTTCTCTCAAAAGTGAAAATCCATGTATTTTTCTTGGATTTTTAGCTATTATTGGACATGGGTTTGGCTTAATTGCTTGTTTTGAATTATAGGTGTTTGTCTTTTTTTTTTTTTTTTTGGTCATTTTTTCCCTTGGTTTCAGGTACATGCCGCAAATGGATTTGGGTGTTTTAAAAGATATGCCAAAAATTAGGGAAAAGGCTTGCATAAAATTGGCAAAAC
The DNA here is from genome assembly GCA_033439265.1 of Dillenia suffruticosa. Taxonomy (NCBI): domain Eukaryota; kingdom Viridiplantae; phylum Streptophyta; class Magnoliopsida; order Dilleniales; family Dilleniaceae; genus Dillenia; species Dillenia suffruticosa. The sequence continues at coordinate 4,864,481 of JAVTVX010000009.1, forward strand.
AGCAGGTATACTCCCTTTTCGATTGACCTAGTTTCTAGATGAAATTATTTTGATTGGAACCAAAAGATTCATTTCATTTCCCTGAGACACCTAAACCAAACATGTCAGTTGAATTCTGGTGTTTGTTATTGACTATTTATCGACTCGGTATGTGTCACCCAATAACTTCAGAGTTCATGTAGAATCTATTCCCCCCTTTTTTACTTTTCTATGACGATTAAAAAATTTCCTCAAGCAATGAAACTTAGTATTAGAATCGAACTCCAGAATTGCTGAAGTTGGATTGGAAGTTTCTCTCTTCATGGTCAAAACTTGTGTTATTTAAATAAATTTGAGTTTTCGTTTATGTTGTCTGAGTTTCTGCACTTATCATTTCTGTGGGATTTATTAGACAACTGTATTGGGGCAACTTAGTTTGCATGGATGAAATGAGAAAATTGGGAGTGAAGGCTTGCGGCTGCCCAGTTTACAGTTTCCTTGTGTTGTAGGAAGTGGGAGGTTGGTGAGGTCGGGTGGCTTGACAAGTGCCTTATTGTTATTCGGGGATTTCACATAATTGGTATCCATGGGGTGTGATTTGGGTCAAAGAGTAGTGGGATGATATAGCAAAACTAGAAACTAGAATGACAAGATAAGATCAACAAGATATACACTACGTGACTAAAACTGCATGCCATTCACTATTCTTAAATGGATTTATTGGAGAAGTGTTGTGCTAATCAACTTTGAATATTTTGGGCGTTTTAATGCTGAGGTAGAAATTGGAGGAAAGTTATTTACGCTGCATGTAAGTACTTTGCATGCTAGGAGGACGTTGAGGACAGCAAAAGTACTAAGGAAGAAATCATGAGAGGTTGGACATGGGATTATAAACAAATGATGAAAGAAGAGAACTTACAATTAGCAATGTTGGTTACTGGTACAGTTGTCAAACATAGGGGAAATAACCAATCATTTACAGCATCCTTCATCAGCAAAGAGTGGTAAGAGCTCTTATTTGTTGATTATCTGTGGATGTCCATATGAAAGGATTGATTGGCAAGCATATGAACCTTTTTGTTACAAAGGTTGAGCATTGTTATCTACGGTAATTATCTTGAGGGAGATTGGACACTTAATGAAGTTGAGTTGCCTTATCAAGTTGATGCCATATTTCCCACAATCATTAAAATTGAATGGGCTTTCTTGGGGCATTCTATTTGAGGTTGATGTTTTAAAAGTTAATTTGGCTTAGCCTGCTGGCATTCATGCTGCAATTCTGTTGACTGAACTGGTCTGAGATATATATGTCATTTTGATTGGCTTGTTAAATTTGGATAAAGTGCATTGGAATACTCTAATAAGAAAAATTGAACATGCAATCCTCTACTTGAAATAACAGAATGAACTGTGTTTTGGCTCATGACAATAATGAAGACTTCATATTTTTGCAAAACTTAACTGTTGAGTTTCCTGGCCTTCATAAACATGGACAGCAGATAGAGAGGACATGAACATTTCACCACTTACTTTCAGTATTTACCTTTATTAGCTATTTGGATTACTCTGATTAACCTAGAAAGATGGATGTGATTAATTGTAGTTTGTATGAGCTTCTAGCTACCGTGAAATGGATTATCTGCTAACAAATTGGCATTTAATTAGAAAGTCGACTTGTTGAACTGAATATGCATAGATTAGAAGTGCCTCAGTCTGCTTCAAAAATTCTTTTCATATTTAATTTCTTCTTTAGTTAAAAATTAAGAAATGTATAGGTTACTAAAATAATTTGAAGAGCTCTTGCTTTCTATTTTGATAATAATTGATGAATACTGATTAATCTGTTTTGTTTCAGGAGCTTCATCGTACTAACCTTTTATCATCTTACAAAGATTTGGCAAGTGCATCTGCAACTTATTGTCTTCACAAGATTATTCGTTGTGTGAGTTTTAAACTTATTTTAGGATTAACTTAAATACCTCCATCCAAAATATTAATCTGCAGGTGGCCACTGTAACTCAAATGGCCAATGCTGCACAGTCAATGAGGTGTTTTCTTAAAGGGGCGAGTAACAGTCCAATTTTACAATTTAGTAGCAGCTCTGAGGATGGGAATGACAATGGCGATTGTGGAGGGACGCCAGTATATTTGTTCTGGTCAATTTCTTCTTTTGGTATGTTTGTAGGCATCATTGCCATACAGGGATCTAGTATTTGCAAAAGGTGCATTATTCAATTCAAAATAAAACAAAATGCTGTCAATCTTGTAGGATACACTGAAAATATTGATTAGCCTGTACTTTATCTACTTAACATGCAAATAATTTTGCCATGTTAATCTTTTGACCATTGATCATTTCAGAGAATTTAGCTCAAGAACTTGTGCAGATGTTTGCACAGGAACTAAATTTGAAGGTGAAATTCTTCATCCACTGCTAACCCTTAAGTCTTCAGTATATATTCTTTGTGCCTGCTGTTGTTACTAGAATAACTTTTTGATTTTTCTGAGTCTGAATTGTTTTGAGCAGCGATTGCTTGTTATGGAACTGCTTGCCATCAGTTGTGAAGAAGATCTTGGTTTTGATGAATTGTGCTGGTCAAGTGAACTTTATGCTGGAGAATTTGATGATCTAAGCATAAGTGGTTTGTATTCCCAAGAAACTGATGAGCCTGTTCCTCCAACGGTAAAGGAGTTGAAGTCCGGCACTTTTGCTGCCCAGTTTAGCTGTCAGCCAGATTCTGATGTCTTACAGGTACTTACTTTAAATCATTCATTCATGTTAAAATGCTAGTAGTTTAGCTGCATTACAATGGATCAGTTCATGCTATTAGCTGATTATAATGTAAGAATTTGGTTCTATTGGAGGACCACTGGTCGTAGGCATCCACAACTACCTTCCCAATTCACATTGGCAATTCATGGGGGCACAAGGGCTCAAACCTTTACATCGGTTGAGGGTAAAAGAGCCTGCAGTCTCCTACTTTGTTGCATGGCAAATCATACCTACTAAAGTGGGTGAATTCCTAGTAATTCACAATTTAGATGATTTACTCTGTTGACTGTTTATTTGTTCTATGAGAATTTGCTATTTGGGTAGCAAAATAAAAAATAATTTTGGGGCATGTATTGCCTGACAGTTCACTTGTAACTTCCCCCTCCCCTCCTCATTCCAGTGAATTTTCTTAATTTATTAATTTTTTGTGTTGCAGGTTTATTTAACAATTTGGCTTGCAGAGGTGAACATCAATATGAATAGGTAAGAACCAAACAAAAAATAACTTTACATATTTTGCCGATGACATTTATGATTGCTGCTTAGAATGCATAGTGACCAAAGTAGTTTTTGTTGAATAAACAGAAACCTAAGTCATGTAAAAGGGTCTAGTTAAACAGAAACAAAATAAAATACAATAAATGAGAAGCCAGTTTAATAAATGACCAGGGGTTAATGAAGCGATTCGTCAATTATTATTGCTGAAATTTTCTCTCCAGGGTCAAGGAAATGTTCGATGCGATTGGAGAAGAAATGCACATTAACTTTGCATGAAGCAGCTGATGTACTCAACAATTTTGTTTATGAATTAGAGCAGAAATAACTAAATGGGATCACTGAGAGTTCATTTCCATCAAAAGAATTTGCCATTTGAGTGAGTTGAAAGATCTGGCGTGGAAGAGGAGCAATGTGGAGGAAAGGATTCTGGATGACTACGACATATGAAGTTACTCAAGATGCCATACTTTTGGCTGATCATAGTTTGCTGGACTGTCCAATTAGTGCAGCCTCTCTCTCTCTCTCTCTCTCTCTCTCTCTCTGTGGTATCGGGCTAGACCTCCACCAGGGTCACGAGGGGATACTTTTTACTCGCGTACACTTACCAATAAGAAGTCAGAGTAGTCTATCTACTCACAGTAGCATGCAAGCATTCTGCAGATGAGCCAGTTTGCTGATGAGCTCCCCAAAATTAAACATCCTATCAAGTTGGATCAGGGTAACTACGATAATTTGTTGAGGGGCTCGGAATTATAGAAAATTGGTTTTGAGATCTTCTCCTCGAAGTTGATAGATTAAAAGTTCTTTTTGATGAGGGTAAATGAGGTAGATATGACCTACTTGATGCATCAGCCAATTCAACTAAGGGGAGAGACTGTTGCATGACAGCAGCATTGTGCTTAGTTCTGGATTAATTGCCAACGACTTGTACAACTGTTTTTTGATATGAACTTGAGATTCTCCAATATCATGCTAAGAACATTTAAGATTTCCAGAAGATGTTAATCCTTAGATGACAAGTAAAAGGGAATATAAAAAATTAGTGCGGCTAAAGCTGAGGCAGCAGGAGAGGCAAAGTCGTGAAATACCTATGCCCTAAATTTTCACCCATTTTTATATTTTAGCAAACAAATTTTTCCACTAAAATTTAGGATAGGGTAACATTATCTTGTCAAGTAGGGTAAATGTTGTAGTCTCTCGGGACAGCTCAAGCAAAGCAGTAAAGTCTTCCCACTTCCCACTTCCATCATTCCTTCCCTGGTTCGAATCCAGTTGGTTGTATCTCATTGTACCCCAAAAAAAAAAGTAAATGTTGTACTAGTCAGAGGTAGGGCAAAGAGATGGGATTGGAAGGGGCCAAAAAATCAAAAAAGGAAGAAAAATAAAAATTCATGGGAGTACTTGAAAATTCTTCCCACACAGGAGGAAAGAATAATTTTTATCTAAGTATAGTAAATGCAACCTCGAATTTTCACCCTCCCACCATGCTTAGGCATGTTTAGCTTATAGACAGGAACATCATGCCTCGGTTTGAGTATGTTAAGTTAGGACAAGGACTACCAGACACCGGTCATAGATATCCTTTGGTACTCGCAACCCTATCAGTAGTTTTTCATTTCCGCCATAAAAACTGAATTTCACAAATCAAGCCAAATAAAACCTAAGATTGCCAGAACAACACTGAATGTTCACAAGCAATAATTAAGTACAACCTAAGATGAGATCAATGAAAATGTTTTGTTTGTCCCGTAACATTAAATATGCTTATTCCAAAATGAGAATAAGAACCTAAATGCATATCCACAATAATATCCGACCAAAGTTTGAGCATTAAAACAATGGCATCAAGTTTGGACTGCCACTCCTTTTCAATCAATTGAATCCAGTACCAAAATTTATTTCCATTGCCGGTGCCACATTAACAGAAAAACATAACCAGAATCTTCAAAACACAATAATTACGATTAATGGAGTATACTGCAGGAAAATATAGAAGCAATTCCATCAGCAGATTCTATGACACTTCCACGAGCACCTAAAACATTTATGTCAGCAGAATGAACCTCCCAAAAGATGTTGCATTGCAGGAGGTAGGTATCATGAATTCAAACAATGAACAAGGCACATTACAGCAGAAAAAAAAAGTAATGAAGTGATGAACTACCAACAGCCAAAGGTGACAGCAAGCCTAGTAAGGAAGTCTTGTGAAACACAAACGTCTATGTTTTCACCATCAATTCTTGCTCTATGTTTTCACCATCAATTCTCGCTTTACAAAATTTCCAAGTGAGCATCCCATAGCTTCTATGCAAATCCCATCTCCATCCGCCCCCCCCCCCAAAAAAAAACAAATAAATAACCCGAGAGAGAGGGAGGGAGAGTTTAAAAATAAAATAAAATAAATCTAACTTTGTTTCACATAAAAAATAACTTAAAATTGGCCAAAAAATAGAAAAGGAAAGAAAAACCATTCACTGGTTGACACTAGCATGCTTTGATGCCATAAGGGCAAGAACTTACAAACATCTGATCATTAAGCTAGCAAACTGTGAGAATTTATGAATGAGGTTGAACAGTTTCACCCCACGTGAAAAAAATTGATGGGGCAACCCGAGTCTCATTTCAATTATGGAAGAGATATACACAGACCAATTTATATTTCTCAAGAATAACAAGAACGGCCTTCATTAATGGTAAAAAGAGAAAAAAAAAATGCCTTAATAACTTCCAAGGCAGTTTGGAATGAATTCTTCAGTTGCAACCCCGCCCAAGACATTCTTGTGTTGGTTTATGCTGATGCATATGTTGGAAGAAAGACCAAAGAAACATGGGTGGAGTGTGGACAATTGACTGAAAAAGGGAATGGAATCAATAAATTAATGATCATAGTGAGAGACATTGTACCCCGTCTGGAAGATTCCTAGGCATTGGGAGCGCAGTAACATATCTCTGGGGACATGATTTCTGATAGTTTAAAACTCCATCAGAGGATGAAGATTCCGCCCCTTCATGTTGGCCCCGACCATGAAACTTGGCAAAGCGATTAATCACCGCAAATTTCTCAAGGTCTTGGCATTCCACTCTTATATCTAAAATTGAGGCCCTCTTGTCAAGTCTGTATCATCAGAAAAGCATCAGGGAAGTGAGAGAGAGAAAGAGGAGAACAAACAAACACAAGCAGTGGCAAGGATATCAAGGTCTAAAAAGGGATATTCAAACAGCAAAATAGAAAATACAACAATTATAGGCACATCCAATATCCACCACTTGTTCTCTAAACTTATTTATATATATATTAAAAAAAATAAAAAAATAAAAACAGCAGTACTGGGATCCCAACTGCACCCACTAAACAGGTCAAGGTCAAGGTCAAGCATGCAGCAACTGCAACCTAACAATCAAAACCCTCCTAAAAGGTTTTGAAGAGCTTAGATATCCGATTTCTATATAATTTAACCCCAAAAAATGATATTACAGATTCAATATTATAAATTCTTTAAATTCACAATTTGTGAGGGTAAATATAATTATAATCCTAGATTAATGTTGATTAATTTTAAGTTAACAAATTTCTCTATGAACCTGATTTACGAATCCATGTCTATTCATTACCCATTTGAACATCCTTGCAGGCTGGATAACTTATAAACAGCCAAGATCAAATTGTTAAATTGTTTCATTAAATACTCCTCTCAGTTTGATTTGGAATATAATGGTGACACACTTGAAATTCAAAATCAATAAGAACTAAAGGGATGAAGAGGGGAGATGTAAAAAACAGAAACTTATCACAAGACAGCAGGTAATTTAGCAAACAATTTTCTAATGTTAAGAAGGCAAAAAAGAAACAATATAGAATAATTACCCCAGCAGCTCATTTTCCATCATTTTTACTTTATCCAGGAACTCTTCCACAACCTTTGAGACACGTTGATCACCAACTCTTTCAGATGCTTTTGACTTCTCAGAAAAGCTTAAGAAGAAAATAAATGTATGAGCTAGCATCAAACGGGCAGTGTGTTTTAACATGCCATACTTGTATAACAATTCTAACCCTAAGTATTAACAGGGTTTGTATTTGAGAGGATTCTTACAGGTTTATGTTGTCACCAGGAACAGAAGAATCATTTCCTGAGGAAGCTAGGCTGCATGCATCGCCTAATGCTAATCTAGAAAGAAAGTATGTCACACAATCATTATTCAATCGAGCATCAGAAAAGAGGATAGCTGCTGGAGGAGCTTTTAGCAATTGTTGCATAAGCTGTGTTGTCAAGACAAGCCTTCTTTTTGACTTAAGCATCATTAAGGGTCCATCTTCAATCAGTTCAACGTCATCTTCTATCCGCTGTCATATTTAAACTATGCTTTAGAATGAAAATTTTTTAGACACTGAAAGCTACAAATAAGAAAACCAATTCATGGATGCCCATACCCTCTCAATAACCCTATTAGCAGCCAGGGCCCAGTCCTGTTCTGCAACACTGCAAACAGAAAATCGCAATTGTAAGAGAGCCAACTAGAGTGAGATTGTAGTGCATATCCATTATCTACAGCACATTCTATAGAATGACCATTCCATGTGAAATGAGTATATTTAATTAACACCAAACAGATGATTGTTCTTGGAAAAAATAATATTGCAGGAGATAAGGTTATAGTAGCAATATTACCAAGCACAGACAGATAGACACACACAAAAAATAAAATAAAAAAGAACACAGCAGCAGCAGCCTGGACCTTAATCCCAAATTTTGGGAACACACCAAAAAAAAAAAAAAAAAAAAAAAACTCACGCACAGATAATTTGATGTTCAGTAAAATCACCTGATATTCAGAAGTCTTTGGGCACCTTGTGCCACTTCTTTATGCCAAGGAAGAAGATCGGTTGCAGCACTTTTACGCTTTCTAGGGCGCAGTGGAACCAAACTTCCATTGATAACATTTGGAGGCAATGCATCAGAAGGGAGATGGGCACCATCCATAGTTGTGGCACTTGAGCTTTCCGGGACACTACCAACCTGGCTGGGACCAGTAGCAGAATTCACTTGCTCTGTGTGCATAACGTCAGAAGACTTTCCAAGAATATAATGTTGTTCCAAAGTCTTCATGGTGGCAACTTTCCTTCCGTCAAATATTGGGAACATCTGCCCATTTTTAAATGTTCCATACTGATTAAACCAGGAGGGTGCCATCTGGGGACTAACCCGAGTATGCTCAGCTCTTAAGGAACCTGCAACACTACTGCTAGCATCACTCTGGGACTCCCTTGGGCCAAATCCTGTCATATCTTGAGATGGTAAATGTACATGAACCGGTTGAGAAGCATTTTTATTTTTATCATCCTCTGGCTCAGATGAAAAGCTCAGAATCTTAGAATCACCACACTGAACTGATGCACGTTGAACAGACGCATCTCCAACAACAATATTGGGCCCTTGAGGTAGCTGTTCTCCTGCCCTAGGAGGAGCTAGTTGCTGAGCCTCTGCACTGTTATCTGTTCCTTTAAATCGCTTCAAGCCTCTATTGCTCGGATCAGCCTCTGAACTTTTCATGACTTGCACTTGTTGCAACAAAGAATACTTCTGATGGAACAAACTGTTTGGTTTTAAGGAACGACCAAAGGCTTCCATATCTTTCTGACAAGCCACTTTTGAAGAAGCATTTGGAAGATTCTTTGGCATGGATTCTTTCTCTTGTGATTCAAGACTTTTTTGAGCCAACTCAGATTTCTCAGAAGTCACTTGCTGCCATGGACTTGCATTATGCACCTTATCCCTATTCACAAAGCATGGGGAAGCCCCATCCAAGTTGGATGGGCCCTTCAGGATATCTTGACCATCTGAAGACTGTGGGGCAGAGGATGTTGATTCCTGTTTATCACCCGATGGATGAAAGGACTGGAAAGGACCTTTGTGAGTTTGGGATCCTAACATAGACCACTGGGTTGGATCATTGATCCATACATTACTCGACATTGTTGAGAAATTACCCGGATGTGATGTGATAGATGGTACAAAAGGCTGAGAAGCTGGTGAGGCAAACTGTTGGACTGAAACTTTTGCATGGGAATGTTCGATACCTTCAGACTGGGACAAACCTGCTGGAGCAGGAAGACTACCACGTGAAACAACACTTGCTGACTCGGCCAAGGATACTGGCGGAGAATGACCAGATATATTATAAAAGTCATCTGTCTGTTTCAGCTGGGAAGCAAGACCATCAGAAGAAATATTGGCAGATAGATTTACAGTCCCTTGTAAACCTGCACCAGAATATAATTTATTTTGCGATTGGCTTCCAGAGAGAGAGGAACCTGAGGACAAGCCTGCAGAATAGTTGCCCAGTCTGTTATATGTTGAGGCCTCATCACCAGCCCGTGAGTGAGTGGCAAAGTTATTAGGCCTCAATTCCCCTTGAGCTGTTCCATGAAGAGGCAAAGACTGAGCAGTGGAGGATAACCACACAGGACCCTTTTCTCCTCTCTCAGAGTTGGCAGGGTGAGGGCTGGGAGTATTATTTTTCTGTGAAGAGCTTCGAGAAAATAAGTTGTTGGTTTTAACTGGAAGACGTTGTGTAGGGGGAGCCAATTGTAAACCAAAATTCTGAGTGCCAGAAGGATGATTCTGCCGAAGACGGCCAACAGAACCATCAGAAGCTTCTGTTTCAAGCACTTCAGATGACAGATTATGGTCAGGGCTAAAGTTTGCTGAGTTCCCAGAGTCCCTTGACCGATCAACTTTATGCAGAAGTTCAAGCATATTTGGACTGCAACAAACAGAAATGACCCAAGCAAAACTGATTATTTGGAGATCCAGAAAAGCAGAAAAACTCAAGACAGATAATTACTCTGCAGAGGTTCTATTCATTGTCATTGCAATTAACATAAGTAAGAGAACAAACATTAGTAACACAAACTACTTTGCATTAGCACAACACGAAAATGGAACCTACCTAGAATTAGCAGACTTGTTTGGCTCATAGGCACCCTCTGATCTGCGAGAGGGTTGCACAAAACCTTGAATGACACCACCAAGAGACAAATCATCAGATCTTTTCTGATGTCCATGAAAATCAGGGGATGGTCGCTGCCGATAAGGAAAAAGAAAAGGTATTAACATTTCTGCTACTAATAAGTTTGAAAAAACAACCAACAGTGCTTCATAATAAAGCAGCGCTAACTAACCTTTTCACTATCAGTAGACATCCGAGAAGAATGACCAAGTAAACTAGATTGACCCAATGACATTTGTTCATGACTTCTGAAACCACCAGGGAACTGTTGGGGCAAAGCCTGCAAGTTAGTGATATGTTTTGCTGCATAAGAAGGTTCAACATCCGCATCCAAGTTCCCCATTGGGTGATACTGAAATTTGCGAGTTGGTTTTCTGCCAACCTGACCAGATGACTTTTGTTTTCCAGTCAAAGCATGGGAATTACTTGCATCTAACCAATTGTTTTCTCTCGGCCCAGAAGCAGAAGCATGGAGGGATGAATTAGAGCGACGGCTGTCACTAGAATTCTCCTTTCGATCACAGTTCCTGTCAATCTCATACCTTTCCGCAGCCCCTTTATCAACATTATTCTGCAATGACTCCAAAACATTTGGGCCTTGGTTCAAATTATGTGGGCTTTTTCCTATTTCTTCATTTCCTCTCTGTTTAGCCAAAGCCTCGGCACCCTTCAGTAGATCAAATTGATGATCACTAGAGAGCTGATGAGCATTTTGTAGGGTTTCCTTTATAGTGCCTGAATTTAGTAGAGCAGGTGCATTACTCAATCTCAAACTTCGAGGGTTTACCATCCAACCAGATTTCATATGTTCTGATTCAGATGCTGAATTTGAAGCTGAATTGTCTCTCCATGGGCCACCACCATGACCCATTTCCTCATGTATTGATCGCTTTAGATTACTAGCACCAGAAGTCTGGGGGCTCTCTCTCTCACGGATAGTCATATTGGCATTCTCACTTGGTGACCTAGATGTACTGTCATTCCAACCACTAAACTTTCTGAATTGCTGGCTAACATTGTTATACGAGGAGAAGCTCTCATCTTGTTTCCAAGCATTGGAAATGCTTTTAGGATTTAATTCTACAACAGAACCATGAACACCAGTTTGGCCAATCTGACTCCCCTCAGCTCGATTCTTTTCTGGAAGGTGGCAGTCTAACCACTTGCTTCCATCCATAGATTGAGGCACAGAACTATTAGGACCAGACTGCAACCTATCACTCTCTTCATTCAAGAACTGGGTTCCTGGATGTGGGAACTCTACGAGACTGCAATTATTTGTTGCCATAGTAACATCATTGGATATTGGAGTCCGATAATTTGATGATGAAACCATCTTAGTATCAGTCCCGAACATTGGCTGTCTCCCACCATCACGAAAGGTCGAAGACAGCCGATTTCTTGCAGGCAGTTCATTATGAAAACCTGCACCACTCCACTCCTGTGACCCTACATCACCACTTGAAGTTTCTGCCACAGCGGACTGCATAAGGGCACTCCAACTACCACTCTGAAGAGAAGGGAAAGCATTTACACCATCCAACAGATTGGAGCCTCCTATGCTACCACCAAACACCTCCCATATGTGATTGTCATCTGTCCCAAAAAGAATCTTTTCCTCAGTTGGATCAAGAGCAACCACATTCGCAGAAGCTGCAGTGTGCATCCCCCTTTTCTCATTCACCGCTTCTGATGTACCAACCAAGTCATGAGTTTCATGGAGTTCCTGCAATGATGAAACTTTCTCCTGGGCATCTGTTAGCTGGAAGTTCTCTTTAAGCAACGAGCTATTAAAACCATCGCTGGAACCACGCCTAGACAGATTTTTTGCATTAGACGCCTGTCTGGAAACTAATGACCCATCCCTCAAGCCATCCTGATCTGAGAATTGAGATTGATTGCCAGGAATGGAATTACCACTCACTGTCATTTGATTGGATGTAGACTTATCCATTTCAATGTGAGAATACTGATTTAAAGTGCCTCTTGTGTCAGAGACAGGAAATCCATACAGAGATTGATCAACCTGCTGAGGAACCAAGCGCAGAGCCTGGCCTTGATCAGGTGAAACCATGAGATCATTAGACGATCCTAACACAGCCGGAGACGCCCCACGATGCTGCCAAATTGTATTACCTGCGACCACCTCAGATGGCCACACATAGTTAGGTGTATCATGGCTGGTTGTAGCATTAACCAAGGAAGATGGATGATTGCTAGATGCCTGCTTTGCAACAGAGAGCATCTGATCCATTGAACATTGACGCCTTGCTTCCAATTGCTGAAGCTGTTGCTGTCTTTGGAATTCTTGCATTTGCTTGAGCATTACCTGCTGCTGCAATAGTTGCATGTCACCGAACCCAGACTGCTGCCTTTGCACAGACTGCATCATGCCTAATTGCTGACCATTCATCTGCTGTTGACTACCAAGAAAATCATAATTAACAGGAGATTCTGTATTTTCCGACCTAAATAAATTTTTGTCATGTTGTTCAGGAGCATTCCCATGCTGCAACTCAAACATAGACAAGCCTCTTGATGTTGCAATGTGTCGATCAGATTCTGTATCCACTCCCAGAATATTCATCTCATTTGGTCTTGTTTGGAAAGCCTGATTCCCAAATACATAGCCATTCAAATTTGGTTGTTGGACATGAGACCAACTTTTGGAGGAAAAGTCAGGCCTCAAATTAGACTGCGAAGAGTTCATGCCATGAGGTAGTAATGAAGAATGATTGCCATGTACTCTCTCAGAATCAGGTACTGTCAGAGGGAAACCAATCAGATGTCTCAAAAGCAAGTAGTAAAGTTTCAAACCAAAAAGGCAGGAAAAACACCAAGATATTTGACTTCATAAGAAAATGGAAACAAGGAAATATGTCTATGCACAAAGGAGAACTCTGAAAAGAAACAAAAGTAAAAAAGGAACTCGGGTACCTAGAGACTATACTGACAAAACTAAAAAAGAAATCAAACAAAACAATGATTGAAGACTTGGTACCTAATTGCTGTACGGTGAAATTTTTAGGATAGGAACTCGCAGCAGTCCGTCTCTGGTTTCCAACACACAAATTCTTACCTAATGCCTGCCAGTTCACATCTACAACCTGCGAGTGATGCTGACTTTGGTTGGTGTTATCTTGCCCAAAAAAGTTATGGACCCGATCCACACCGCCGTTGCCAGGCATAGATAATCAATTCCACAAGATTTCAGCAGCTAAGAGTTTGCAGAAAGAACTATTCCAGTGACTCAAATTTACAGCTTACAACTTCACGTATCCTCTAAATAAATGAAAATCGAAGGTGTCCGACCCCTGATGACATCCAATTTAGCAATCATACTACGAAGCGTACTTGTTCTCTATTTCAGTTGATTCTCCACCTACCAAATTTTGTTCTCCTGCAAATGATACTCCAGTGTTTCAAAAGAGAATAGGTAAAGAACGAAGGCCAAATCATAATAAGATGCTAAAAATGACTCTAGATTTTTTTAAAAAATATACACATGCCCATGCATTTATATATAGCAAGCATTTCTGTATCTCACTGTACCAAAGAACATCACAAATCAAATCAATTCAATTAGCGAAAATTATGAAACGTTACCAATTTATAGGAAGGAGAAAACCTTTTGTGTGCAAATTTGCCAGCATAACAAGAAGCGTGCTTTCCTAGCTTGAAATGAATCAGATATTCTACATTAGCCGTTAGGGTGCTCCAAAAGAAAACTTACATCAAATATCTTCTTAAAAGTCCCTTTTGACACAATCCCCATCATACCCCCATAACGTTGCATTCACCACACCCTTAGAAAGCCTTATAGCTTTTGACGCCAATTGGACCAATATCACAGAACAGAAGAATGAAAACAGAATAAACTCTATTTAATCACTCGGATTCCAAAAAAGACTGCTTCACGAAGGTGAAATGTCTCGATCCTACTAATTTGGCCACGAGTGTGTACAGAATATTACCCAGACCATGGGTTTATTGTTTGAGTAGTATCTTCACTGAAACTATACTAGCTACAGCTAATCAAAGTGCTTTCATAGAAGATTCTGAACCATGGATGCAGTCCTATGAGGTGGTCAAGGAATCTAGGAGAATATGTATGAGAGGGATTGTTTAAAAGCTAAATTTTGAGAAAGCATGTGATCTGGTAAATTAGCAATTCCCTTTAAGTCATCGATAGGAAATGGATTTTCCATAGAAATGCATCCAACTAGGATAATAACATTGAAATCCTGCAATGGGTGTTTCTATGTTCTCCAGAAGAGTTTTTGCTGACAGAGGTGGTCAAGGAATCAAGGAGAATATGTATGAGAGGGATTGTTTAAAAGCTAAATTTTGAGAAAGCATGTGATCTGGTAAATTAGCACTTCCCTTTAGTCATTGATAGGAAATGGATTTTCCATAGACATGCATCCAACTAGGATAATAACATTGAAATCCTTGCTATGGGTGTTTCTATGTTCTCCAGAAGAGTTTTTGCTGACGGATTTTAAAGATTCTTTGAGATTGCACAGTGTGGTGAACATTTTCACGGTTAAAGTATTTTTTTAGCATCACTTTCGGCCCCATACTTTGGGGGATATTCTTCTAGAGGGAACAGAATAATTTTATATGTTGATTTTTTTCTTTTTTTAATCAGATTTTACTGATTGTCCTATCATTTAATTTTCTCAAAGAATGTAAAATTCTCTGATGTATTTCTTGTAATTATTCATCAATGAAATTCTTTTCTTTTGCTATTCACACTCGTACAGAACCCTCAGTGGTCATCCACCTCCATTACTAGCTACCACAAGATTAGAACCATCAAGATATTCACAATCCGCATGGAACTCATGAAAGACAAACAGTTTTTACTTTTTGTCTTTGGATTTTTTTTTTGGGGGGGGGGGATGGGGGTTGCCAAAGATGGTAGGCGACCTTAAGGCAATATGACACCCTATCGCTCTAGGCACTAAGCGCCACATGAGGCAATCGCCATAGTGAAGGGAGGCACTTAGCTAAGAAAATATTCATTTTGAATTAATAAATATGATTAATGGTTAAATCCCTAAGAAACAAAATCTTCCCTATAAAATTTTACAAGCAGAAGTTATATAGGGATTACTACAAGCAAAACATTTTAGCATAGTAGTTAAAAGCGAAAAGCACAAAAAAGTGACAGACCCTACTAGGGCTTAAGCACGAAGCACAAAGCAAAGCGCAGGCATTTTCACATAAAGCACAATTAAGGTACAAAATAAAAATATATATTTATATATACAATAATTGCACATGTAATATGTTATAATATTAAAACATACATAAGAATCCAAACTTTTAATGATAACAAAGTGCAAATGCACCAAATAAGTTGATGTAAGAGTTATAGAACAAAATAAAATGAAAAAAAAAAGAAAGAAAAGGCAATAAAAGATGATGAAACTCCTAATTATTAATTATCTTCTTCATCCAAAACAACACAAATGAAAATTACTTTCATATTCAGTAGCACAGCCATACATTCAAGCAGACAGGAATTGGACGTACAGGCAGGCAGAAGAAAATTAAAAAAGAAAAAGGATGGACAGGAAGAGGATAGAGAGCATGATGACAGAGCAGAAGAATAAAAAAGGAGAATAAGGTTAAGAAAAGGAAATAAGAACAAAAAAGCCCAGAAAGAATACTCAATGAACTTAAATTTCATAAAGTCGCTTGCATGGCACCTTCACACCTTGGTGAAAAAAGGTAAGCAATGGGACCTTGCCTGAGGCCCCTTCAGGCACTGGGGTAGCACCTTAAGCACTTGAGCACCTTTGACAACAATTGAGGGTTAACCATAAGCAAGTCTTGTTGCAGAAAAGAGATTGTGGAGAAATTGAATTTGCATGAAATGAATAGGGTAATTGGGTTTCAGAATTCAAGCACATTCCAAAATATTGAGGGTTAAAGCATTCACAAGAAATTTCAAATTCCACAAGTCATTTTACCCTTTTTTTGCAATATGAACATGTTAGATCCATATCACACACAAGAATTTAAATCTCCCAAGGAACAATTTCACACCTCATGCAATACCACAAGCACATATTCCAAAACTTCGCTTCCTTGGAGAACCCAAGATGTATTAGGCAATAGTCCATTCCCATGTCTTCTCCATGAACCACCAAAGCCAATACTTAATAAATCCTCTAGTAACTCAAATCCGATAGTTATTTTTACCATTTCCTGATTGTCTTACACAGCCTTAACAAATTCAACAGATAGAAGGTGGACCGTCGCACAAGAGTAAGATTACTCCATCATGTGCTACAAGGGACAGGTTCAAACCACAAAAAGATGAAACTTTGCAGGAGTAAGGTCAGACACAAGTAAAATGAAATGGAGCAATAGCACACCACATTGTTATTACATTCTTATAAAAGATCGTTGCTATATAAGTCACTAATTATAATTATTATCCGGTTCAAAGGTCTTAGCTATCAACTTTGAAGGTTTTAGCATTAGGAAGGATGTCAAGGAACTTTTGACTAGTGCTGAAATTGCAACAATCTAATGCATTAGGATGAAAAGGAAGGACAAAATAATGTCCAACTGCTTTCTTCCTGTTGAACTGGAGAGAGGACCTTTCTTTTTAGCTTCCTGGAGGACCATGGCTACTAGTGATATTTCAACATCACGAAGTAGGATGATTTCCTTATAAGCTCACATTAAAAATGTAAAATTTGCCAAAACCTACTTTATAGACACTGTCAATCAATTCACAACCAACCACAGCTCAGAATATTTTTGTTAGCTATGAAGTATATCTCAAATTCTAAAAGAGAAGAGAATAGAAAAATACTCCACATCAGCCATTCATTCTCTTCACCGGAATTTTTTTATAGAAAAAGAAATGGACACGATTAGATGATAAGAAGAGAATGAATTACAAAGAATTAAAAGAGAATATAAGATATCTTCCCAAATAATACCCCCAAAAAAAGAGAGAAGAAAAGGACGAGAACCGAAGAGCTCTTGTATCTCTTTGAATTCCTTGCAAAGAGTATCCAGTAAAAGCATCAAGAAATAAAGACTACAAAGATGCAGAGAAAACAATCTTTTTCCACAATCAATTAGAAAGGTCACATTTTTGCCCAACCAAATACACCAGATCACTGCCATCAATGTACATAGCCAACTAATTTTGGCGTCTTTGCTCAACCCAAAGCCTTGAGTTTTAAATGAAGAAAACCTTAAAAAAGATCATGGTGACACCTATGTCTCATCCGATACATAACAAAAGTATCCAATAATAACTGGCAACCATAAAGCCTACAAAAGAGATGGTCTCTCATCTTGCTACAAAGATGAGACATCACATATATGCTAAAAACACGAATTACAGCTATCTGTTCTTTCTATTGATACCAATGATGAGACCACCATAGTATCGCAACTCAACTCATCAAGACAGAGACCAGTTGGGGGTTGGCTACATGAATATGTTTTCTCCTTTCAATTTGATTTGAGGTCATATAAGTAGCTAAACCAAATCATAGCATGCTATGTCCTAGAACAGCAGCCAAAATGTTATTAGGTGTTTCAAAGCCTAGCCCTGGTAAATTTTTTATTTTCCTAGCTACTGAATAAAAGAGTTAAGCCAACATTTCTGTTTTATTTAATTTTACTATCGATGGAGCTATCCCTATTAAAACTATTTTGCTATCTTTTCTCATCAATCCAATTATCCACCTTAGAACTCTCATCTTCACAATACCCAATTTTATTGCAATTTTGTAGAAGTTTCCGTACTTTAATGTGCACTCGGATCAGTCAACAATTCTATATTTTATCCACTCTTTCCTAAATCCTATGGCCAGATCATCCTTTATATTCCATCCTTTTGAATGACAGTCCTGAAATATCAATAACTATCCTTCTCATAACTATTTTCAACACTTGATTTACACTTCATATATTCTATGAAACCATTGAATTCTAATGCAATCCTCCCCTTCTGGGGCTTCTCATTCTCTCCTGGTCTGCTTTTACTGATTATTATCATTGGCCACGAACATGCACTCAGGAATTCTATCTTGCATATCGTCTGAACCATTATTTATGCAAACGGATAGCAAATAGCAACATGATGTCAATTCTAGTGAAAATCTATGTTAATTGGGAATTATTATGGTACATCTTCCTCTAGTAAATGCTATTTGTTCCACCATATAAATATATATATATATATATATATATATATATTTGGTTACATTGGCGAATCTGACATAACTCACACACCTTTCCCTTGTGCTATCACATGCTTTGCTAAAGCAAGAAAAACCATGTGTAAGTCTTTCTTCTCATGAGTCTACTTTTCCACCAAACATCTAATCAAGCAGATGGCATCCATGGTTGATCTATCCTATATAAAACCAAATTGATTAAATAGAAGTGAACGCCTGTATTTGAAGGACTTATTTGGCCAAGTCAATCCACAAAAAAGGTGAGATGAAATTGAAGATCCAACCAAAAAGCAATTCATCCACTATACAATTGTTGAATATTGCCCGCAGGGTTAATGGTCGCCATAGCAAGACTCCAAAACAGTGTTGTCACTGGCACTTGGCCTTGCCTCGCATCGCCAGGCCTCGCCTCGCCTTTGCCTCGGGCACTGCCTAGGCGAATGCCTGGACTGCAAGCACCAAGCGCTAAGGCAAGCGCCTGAGTGAAGATATGCTTTTTTTAATAGGCCATGTTAGCCAGCATTTTAATCTATCAGATTGGCAGATTTAAAGGGTGTTTGGATAATTGTGACACAATTAGGACCTTAGGTTAGAATATAAAGAATAACTAAAAAGAAAAAGATGATGAGATCAGAAGAGTGAAGAGATGCCGAGGAGATATGATGCTCCTGAAAGTTCAGAAGACGCCGAGGAGATCAGGAGAGGAAGTTGACACTAAGAGCATGCAAGAGGTGATTCTCTTCTTCTTTTTCTTCTTCTCCTTCTTCTTTATCACTCTTCAAAGTTTATCCAATTAATTTTTGTTGTTTCTGTGTTTAAAAAAAAAATGATGTTATGTTCTTCACCTTTTTCTCTGCTTTGTTCTTCAACAAGCTATTTTTCTTTTTTTTTAATTAATTTGTAGAATTCTTTTTTTATTAAGTAATTCTGCAAAGCTCTTTTTTTGGCTATTTTTTTTAAAATAATAATTTGTAGAATGCTGCATTTTATGTAATCATTTTATTTGTTGCTGTTTTTTTAAGGAACTATCTCTGCCCACAGAAAGAGTAGAGAGACATATCATTATGCCCAGTCAAATGAAAACTTGTATATACATAACAATATGATTAGCATAGCTACATGTGAAGTGCACGTAGTGGAGTAACACAAAAGAAAACACTTTTTTTGTATTTGGCTGTTGCAGTGTTTTCTTTTTTCTTTTTCTTTTTAATTTGTTGCTCTGCTTTTTGACTGAAGCTAAGCTTATATCACCTCTTTTTCTGTTGCTGAATGCTGTGTATTTTTTCTATTTTGTATCTGCAATAATTAAAAGAATTAGTTAGTGATAGTTTTATAAATTGGATTTATTTTTAACCAAACTTTTTATATTTCACTTTCACATAAAAATGGCAAGTGAGGAGTCATCAAGCAGTAGCAAGAAAGATCGAGGATGGAATTACAATTGTTTGAAAAACCCAAATGATCCAACTTTATATGATTATTTAGTATTATGAATTTCACCTTGATTTTCTTATTATCTAATCTTAATAATTGAGATATATATTTTTTATTTATATGTTATAATATAATATTATATACACATTTAATTTTAGTACCTTGGTTTACTCGAGCAAGCACCTAGCGCCCCGGGCATTTGACAGTCTTGGTGCCTTTTAGCACCTAGAGCTTTTGACAACACTACTCCAAATCACCATTTGAGTTGGAGATGCTTAGAATGTCACTAAAATTTTCCTAAGCTGATTTAAAAGTCTATAGGTTATTTTTGAGATGCAGTATTTGATTAGAAATCTAGCCTTTATTCTGTGATGGAGTATAATTTCTTTCCTATTTATATGTCCATAAGGTTTGGAGCATATAAATAAGCTTGCAAAGAATTCTTTTTGAGAATATCTCTAGAAAAGGCCCAGAAGATATAAAACAATGAAAGAATGATACCCCAGAAGCATCGTGACCATCAAAAACTGGTCAAGCTTCTCAGGCTCAAGTTGATCATGTTGTACAGACCATAGCTCATGCCTCTGGGATGTATAAAGACTACAGCTTAGAAGAGTTGAGAACAGATTAGAGAGCACTTATTCAATAGTTTTTGCACCACTTTTTTTTTCCCCATCTTTGAGGATTTCTTATCCTTGGAGCTTCTTGTACACTTTTTGATACATCTAATACAACTTTCCTTTTCTATCGAAAAAGTAACCCCCACACTCTACTACAACATTGATAAACAACAGCGAACCCTCCATTTGGAATGTTTATTGAGTCCTACTCCAAACTGCTTCCCAAAAAAGAAAGATAGGGAGTCATAGTCTTCTATACAGCTTTCCATGAGAAAGTGTGCCTCCGATCCAAAACAGATTTCCTTGAAGCACCTTACAAACCGTTAAACATCAAAAACCTCAAATTCATTCCTCTTGCATTCCACCTCCACAAATTCTTTTATGACATGGAAGATCCCACCCATTTGAGAAGTTCATAGAATCTGACAAAGGTCTCTGGCTCCAATCAATTGAATGTCATGTGAACCACAAATTTTACTATTTGGATTCTGCTTCCACTACAACTACAACATTGCTCAGGATTTCCTTCCCCCCCTCACAAAGGTCAAAAAATATAGGATAAGTCTATATAAAAGAACTGGAATCCAAACTTGAAACCTTCTCCGATTTCTCTCAAACATTCAAACATAAATAATCACTTACTTTCTCCTTTACATTCTTCTCCTATTCAATATTATTCTCCTATTTAATGGAACCATCCTTATCTATCTGGCAAAGACTCTTGATCATTGTTTCCAATTTTATCAACAACCCTTAATTAGGTAGTTAGTGATCTTAATATAAGTGTCCAGTTTCCAGTTAGATTCATCTGAAAAAACCTGTCAAAAAATATAATCTTCCCCATTAGAACTCCATTTAAATGAGGATTTAATGCCAAAAGCATTGCAACTAAGTGTATATTTCTCACCATCCATTAAAAAAATTTCAAAGGCATCATAACCTAAATCCTAAATTGAGGGGGGGGGGAAGGCAACTTAAAATGCATCAGAATGACACTACTACTGTATTTGATGAGCTCTCCCACTTAATGTTGTCCAACCCTGTCTCCAAAATATCCACAAAGTTAAAATTAAAACTACAGGCACCTACTTGTTGTTTTCCCTCACCTGGATGATCAGTAAATGGACCTTGCAGCGTTATCATTTTGATTAATTTTACATCAAGTCCCTCTCAGCATGCAAGCCAATTTATTTGCTCCCTCAACTCATGATGATCCTAAGCCTCAATTTCACCTAGATTCATCACAGTGTTTTTAAAAGGTTCAAGGCACTCTTAAGGCCTTAAGGGGCTCTATTGCCCAAGTCTCTGGGCACCAGGAAAGGTGCTCGCCTGAGCCAAGGCACCCTTCAGAAAAATTATAATTTCTAAATTCAAAATAAAGTTCAAAATTTTTCTAAAAATCATAGTTGAAATAAATCAGTTAGAAGTTCTCTGGCCCCAACATTATAAAAGGAAGCATAAAAATGTCATGCATTCAATAGGTAACGCAAAAACACTATCAAGTTTATCCATACTTCCTAACACCTACTTCCTTCCTAGAAAATAAAACTTAAATTTGGATCCTAAAATTATTAAGATCTAATGCCCTAATCATCATTATTGTCAACTACATCATCTTTATCGTTCAGATCATCGTCCCCTTTGTCACTAGACTCCTCCTCTTCCTCCTCCTCATCTGTGTATCTGAAGCAGCTTCCTCCTCATCAATATCAGCCAGTCTAGAAGTTGAAACTCTGGTTAACTTGTATGAAACTTTCTGCACAAAGCATCGGCTGGCTGGAGGGCACTAACATTTTCATATTGGAGGCAGTGGCTGGAGGGCACTAGAGATTTTATATTCTACTAACTATTTTATTATTACTTTTTAATAGGCTTTGACATATTTAATTGGTTGTTTATTTAAAAATAAAGAAAGAAAGAAAGATAGAAACAAAAGACGCACTCCTGCCAGTGCCTTATCGCCTCTAGAACTTCAGCAAAGAGGCAAGCGCCTCTTTTAAGATGCCTCACCTGCCCAGGGCAGGCAAGGGTACCATGCTTGGTGGTGCCCAAGTGGCCAAGACGAGTGCCCAGGCACCTTTTAAAACACTGATTAATCATACATACATGCAATACACGCCCCCTGTCCTCTTAATTGTAACAGCAGAGTTCACACAAAACTTGGAATTCTAAAACCCAATCAGGCCTGGTTGACAGCCTGACATCATGAGAAATTCTTGAGTTAGCATGCCTTGTGTTTTGCACAAAGGGGCCATGCTAGATCCAGAAACATCAATGCTTTATCTTTAACTTTTAATGAAACATTACAATTTCAATTCTTATTAACACCTTACTGTGCAAAACAACAACAAATAAAAGGAGCAGCATGAGTTTTCTAATCTGAGCCTGGATCCCTGCCCTCTCTACTGGGGAATTGCTGGAGGTGGAGACTGCCATTACAGCCCCCCACCCCAAAAGATGCTAATTGCCATGCACCTAAGCAGACCCTTCAAACAACTCTAGAGTCCAACTCTTTTGCTAGTGAGTGAACAAATGATTCTAAAGGGTCATATTCAGCTGAGATAATTTCTTCTTCTGAAACATCAGTTTCTCATGGGCATTCCATCAAACAGGTCATTTGATTCTCTCTCTCAATTTCAATGATCCTCTTGGGAACTGGCCTATGTCTATAGCATTGTATTCAGCTGGGACAATCTTACCTGCCAAAACTCTAATTTCTTACTACCATTCCATCAAATAGGTTATAAGATTGCAAACAGACATATCATCAAACAGAATACGGGCACAATTCACAAATTCCTCAAATGGGGCATTAAAAAAGAAGCTTAAGTTAACTTGTTGAAAACCAGGCACTTGGACACACACTTTATTGGTTCAACTCCATGAACCAACAATTTTAAACAAGATGAACGGAGATGGATTTACCTAAATCTGTAGCGTCTATGACTCACAAACAGTGAGAGACAAAAAACGACTTCCAGCGCCTCAAACTTTGTGCAGCAATTTATTGGAAATGGAGAGTGATGACAGATCGAGACTCACGATAATCAACTCTCAAAAACCATCATTTCTGTAAGAAGATCGAAATCAAATTAAAATTGGAACACAAACTAACCTTTCGATCAACAAAACCTTCGCTAGACCCTTTCCAAAGCCCTAAAATATCGATTCATGCACGAGTTGTAAAATGGTGAAACCGAAATGCCATGTTAGGGTTTTGGAGAGAGATAAAGAAGGAAGAAGAACTCACAGAGTTGGTGAGAAGACTTTAGGATTTCTGAAGTTGGGTCCAATCGATTTCCCCTCTGGTTCACTGCGATTGTGTGTGTGTGAAATCTTTAGGGTTTGAATCGGAGAGAGAAAGAGAGGAGAGAAGTTGGAAAGATAAAGTGATCGAATTAGAGTGCGAAATTTTCAACGAACTGAGAAACCAGGAGAGTCGGGCACGAATCCGGGTTCAGTTCCTTGGGATCCGAAAGAAAGAAGGGCATATTTGGAAACATGGTTTGCGATTGTCCGATGGTAGTTTGCCGCGCTCGTGATCGTGGTGGTGAAAGGGTTGTACGAGATTCTCACCCAACACGGATTTAGCTCGGGATATATGAATCAAATGGCAGGGCATTCCCAACTACTCAAGTCAAAATCTCTGATTTAAATATTAAAAATAAATAAATAAATAAATAAAATCAATTTTAAATTAAATTTTATAATATTCAAATTAAATTAATCGGTAATATTGATACCAATTGATCAAAACAAAAAAGGGATAAATATCAACCTTTTTTAGTAATTAAAATGGGTATTTGATGATGAAGCTAACAATTGATTGAATAAACTCGTAATCTCATGATTAATTCAATTGATATTGTTTTCTTTTTTTTAAATATTTTCAATTTAAGTCTTTCCTAAATATTAACAAAAAAAGAATCAAGTTGATAATCTAAATTAACTACAACAAATCATATAGACGGGTTGATTCAATTTGGTCTATCGGTTTTTTATTTAAAATATTTTATGATATAATTTTATAATAAATTTTTTATTAAAAAATAATAAAATAAAAATTACAAAATAATTAATAGATTATTACCATAATGTCATGATGCACAAAATAGAAGTCCCCTTGTTTTAAGGGTTTTGGGAAGTTCAAATAAATTATGATGGGAGAAATGAATTGTTTAAAACCAATTAAAGAGATAAAAGAAATAAAAATATTTTAGACCAAGTGAAGGTAGGTGGACATTGGAAAGTAATTGCATTTAGTAATTTTAACAATACCATTGATCGATCGAATTTAATTCAATTCAATTGGATTTAATATTTTTCTACATCTTGAACTATACTAACATAAGAAGTTTTAAAAAACAATCAAACTCAAACTATACGTTTATCATTTTGAAACCGAATCCAACTTTTCACAAATAAAAAAAAAACACCGAAGCCAACTTATCGGTTTATTTAATTTGATCGGTTTAATGGGTTTAATTTGGTTTTAAGCATACCAATTTTATTTGGATTTATTTTTTAAAGTTTTGGAGTTGGGACAAAACTTAGTTAACGTTATTTTATGTTATATTACTAGCAAAAAAAATAATATAATTACTTTGAATGATGAGTATTATTTTTAAGACATAAATATTTTTATTTATTTATCAATTTTTTTCTAAAATTTTCCAAAGTTGATATCACTTTTTAGATTGAGTATTTTTTGGATATATTCTTCATAATATAGTCGATATATTCAAAAGTTTCTACCTATTTTTATTATATTTCAATTTTGATAATATTAGGTGATGTTTGGTTAATGGATATCAGAATTCGAAATAAATTTAAAATTTATGTAAATTGTTTAGATTAAAAAATTGAAAATAAAGGTATGGGTAAAAAATTTTTAATCTATGAGTTTTATGAAACTCAAGTAAATTAAGTGATCAAATCTCAATCTTTAAAATACTCTCAAATTAGATTAATCAGAGAAAAGTAAGATCAATCATAAAATAAAATAAAATAAAATAAAATAAAAACTCTAAGTAAATTAATGGGTTTTGGCGGAAACCCAAATAAAATTCTTCTCGCCTTTTGTCCTTCCATTGGAGAGCTTTGTACGGAAATAACATATTTTGATTAAATATTTTTTAAAACAACACCGATGGAAAACTAATTACAAAACTAACACACCTATGTCGTGATTTCAAGTCACGACATGCACTATTCATCAATGTCGTGACTTGAAGTCACGACATATGCATAAATTTACTATGTCGTGACTTCAAGTCACGACATAGCCTATGTCGTGAGTTCAACTCACGACATAGCCTATGTCGTGAGTTCGACTCACGACATACATTTGGTCACTCATCCCAGCAGTTTGCACATTCTATGTTGTCCAAATTTACAAAACAACTAAAAACACCACAAACTCCGAAAATGGCCAAATCAACCATTATGCTATCCAAATTTACAACGCAACAGAAATACCACAAACTCCGATAGTTACCAAAATCAACCATTCTGCTATCCAAAATGACATCAGAACAGAAACACAAAAATACTACACAAACACCACAAACTCCAGTAGTGACCAAATCAATCAATTTTGGACCTCATAACCAGTTTTCATATGCAATACTGTCCAAATGATCAGCAACAAATCCCAAAAACCAAATCGTACAAAAAGAAGTACAATGAACAAAGTAAAGAAATAAATGTAATTTTATAAAAATTAACAGAAGTTACAATTTACAAAAAATAGAAATCAATGTCGTCGTCTTCTTCTAGTGTACTGTCTAACACCTACAGCTACTGTACTGCCTATAGAGGCATCACGAGATACTAATCCCATATCATCTATCTGTGTGATCTGGGAGGGGCCTACATCCTGCTGGTGGGGATCAGAGAAAACAGGCGGAGAGACATGGTACAGCAGTGGTGCATCATCTGTCACACCCTGTGTCAATCCGTCATCCATAAAGCTATGGGAACGAACTTCCCTCTGAGGAGCCCCCGGAGTGAAAACCTGAGAAATGTCATCAAAGACAGGCGTGTAGAAATCTGAACACTCATCGAACGTATTTGAAGGTCCTGCGACATACTCGGCCTGCTGTGACGGTGGCGTTGACGCATGTTCGGACGAGCGTCGAGATCTGGTACGCTGTCCTCTCCCTCGGCGTCGTCCACGTGCTCGGCCTGCATCACCAACGTCTGCGCCATCTGTCTCGGGGCGATCACTGAATAGACGTGTCATATCATCTGTCAGAACCGAGATGGCCGACTCAGCAAGGCAACGAACGTCGGCACTAGGATTGTCTCGTATCTCGTGCAAAGTGTCCCACTACAAACAATAATGTGAAAAATAATTAAAACAACAAATTAAATTATTTGATTGAGAATGAAAAGAAAGTAGTAGAGGGAAACTTACCACGTAAGTCAAAGAAGCTCCCCGATGACCAACAAATCTGCGGGAGATGGAACGAAACCAGACCGAATAGTGAGGATCGAGCGCAGGTCCAAAGGAGGTATCTAGTGGAACTACATGGTCGTGTCGGTGATTCCAAAGATCTATGTACACTGCATGCGCTGCCGACCAATCAACCTCTACAGTACCCCGCGTGCTCGTGTCGTGGAGTCTGTCCTCGGTGTCACAGGCACCCAGAACGTACTGTAAGCCTCCAAACTGTCGTAACACCCTATCTGGAAAGTGCCACTCCACGATACTAAAATAAATCAAAGGGACCCGTGCGTGCCAAATATCCCTCCCCCTACGACAGTAGGCGGGGAGGGATGACAATACATCATCCGAGTACGGGACCCAAATGACCCGATCGACCGTCTGTCTATCGAGTGCCTCCCTATAAACGGAAACTACGTGTGTAGGGAACATAGTGACATCAAACTGAGCGTGCCACCGCAAGCCAAGTGGTCCATCCCCATGTACGTGTAAACCTCGTCGAATAGGAGCCATATACGGAAATCGCTCCCACCCCCAAAGCTGTAACAAAACTAGGGCCCCCCTAATCTCACGTGCATGTGCATGCGTGGCTATACAAAGCTGTCTGTATAGATATGCCAAACAAGCAGACCAAAGTGTAGGGGTTGATCTTCCAATACGAAATTGATAGTGTTTCTCCACATGATGCATTTTTACAAAATAAATAAGTTCATCTTTCGACTCAAATCTCATGCCTTTCTTCACTTCATTATTAAAACTCCCACTATCGATTGTCAATCGACAATCTTCCTCAAAAGTGACATAACCATCTCCTCTCGATGCAGTTCGCATGAAAGGAATTGACTCATCAATTCCGTTATAGAGATATCTCCTACCACCATGAATGGGTAAAGGCTGTGAAGATGACCCAAACATCGTATGGTTTCCACAACTACGACCACTACTACGACAAGCTTCTCTACCATCTTCTTCTTCATCATCATCCTCTTCTGCATCTTCTTCCGCCTCCTCTTCGGCCATTTCTTCTTCATCCACATCATTATCCATGTCTACTATTGCAACATCCACTCGAGATTCGATATGTGGATATTCTTCTTCATAATCGCAATCTTGTTGTACAGGGACAAACGTCCGACCATTGTATGCCTTTATATACAACTCATGACTTGTACCCATTCCCATAGCCACCGCAAACTCCATCAAGTTCAGAACGTCATCATCATCATTTATCGGCACCAATACGTACCTTACATTCCCCCCTTGCATGTGTGACATAGGGCAACGATGAAACATCTCTACGTGTTGTATTGTCGAACTGATTCCAACTCCCTTACAGACTATGGTTACCAACTCATTAAAAGATACATCTTTTTTCACCCGAATCAACTTCGAAAGTTCACGGTCATAGCCCACCACATTTTCACCCTTCACAATTTCACCTTTTGTGTACAATAACAATCTCACAATGTCCGCCATTTCTACTTAAAATCAAAAAAACATTTTATCAAAATGTTTATCTACAATTATTAAATATAATATAATTTTCATTTAAAACCCTATAATTAAATTTACAACAAAATAACAAACAATAAACACAAATTTATCAAAAAACATTCTAATTTTATTTAACTACAATTATTAAATATAACTAATTTTACTTTTAATACCTTTATCAAAAAAACCCTAAAACCTAATTTTATCCCAAAATAAAAAAACCCTAATTCCTAATTTCTCATGAATTTCCAACAGATATCTAAACCCTAAAACATTAATATCTAATTACATCTTTCCAAAATATAGTTAAATCAACAAATAATATCTCAATTTAATAATGTACATTAAAATTTAATCAATTTAAACATATAAAATTTCATTTCTCAAGGAACACAAACAACATTTTACCTTCGTCAAATTTCGCGTGTGGCACTTTCAAAAGCAGTGGATCGCGGTTCTCTTGCAATCCCCCAAGTTGCAGATGTCTTCGGTGTTGCAGTTCGTGCGCGCAGATGCCCAAGAAAGGATTCGCCCGCGGAGGAAGCAGCGAGAAGCAGAATGGGGAAGAAAGAAAGAAAAAAGAGAATAAAGAAAAGAAGGGATCGGGGGTGTTATGTTCGAGCATGTCGTGAGTTGAACTCACGACATAGGTGTGTTAGTTTTGTAATTAGTTTTTCATCGGTGTTGTTTTAAAAAATATTTAATCTAAATATGTTATTTCCGTACAAAGCTCTCCATTGGATCCCGTTCAATTCATTCCTCCATCCAGTTTTATCACCACCTTCATCGAAGGAGAAGGTCCATCCGATATGTGACATCAACCTCTCTGCCCTTTAACAAGGCTTTCATTTTCCATCATCAATTTCACGATTCCTTACGCTCCTCCGCATGTCACTAATATGTCTTCTAATTGTAAGCTCTCCCTCTTTAAAATTGATGGTCGAATCTGCCTGCTTTCTTCTTTCTAGTCATGATTGAAATTCAGATTCACTTCATTGACGCCTAAACACTTCCAATTTCAACTCGTCGTCCCTGTTTCACTTCTTCAGCATAAACTCCAACAACTAAAAAAGCGGATTTGAGCTACAAGAACAGTGTCCAATTCTCTCAAAATGACGGTAAGGAAATGGATTCGAGCAACATGAGGGAGATTTGGACATGGGTGAGAGAGACAATTGTAACGAGGAAGGCAAGTGTTGAAGTGGAACGAAAGAGAAAAATAGAGAGAAATCCGGGGGGGTGAGGGAGGGAGAGAGAAGAAGAGAGAGAATTTTTTATCTTCGGTTTGTTTGCTTTGTCAAGTAAACGCAAAGTTGGTTTGAGTTTTGTCTACGTGTTTGGATTGGACATTTCTTGTATAGCATTACACACCATGTGTTTGTCAAAATGCCCCTTAGAAGTTCATCATCCTTTTGCAAGTAAAATACACTTTCCGACAATTGAGTTTCGGTAATAAAGATAGAGAGAGAGAATCGGATCCAAATTTTTATTTCTATTTTTTAATTAAAATGTTTAGTTAATTATAATATTTATAAAATAAAATAAAAGAAATTAAAATATATGGTAATTATAGTTTTAATTTAAAAAAATTAAAAATATTAATTTTAAAAACAAAATTGATATTTATACGATTCTCTTTTCGAAATATATACAAACTAAATATCAATAATAATAATTATATCAATTCTAAAATTTGAATTAAATAAGGAGTATTAGATCTCGGTTTTGAATTTAATTTTTAAGAATTTTTATTTTGATTTTGATTTTCGAATATCAACCAACGTTTCCTTAATATTATTGGTTGCCATCACATAGCTTATCGTGGAGGTAACCACCAGGAATATTTTATATTTAAATATAAAATGTTAATGATAAAACTGAAACAAATTAGCTTTATTTTACAAATGGGGTGAAAGAGTTTGAAAACCTTAAACTACGATGTCAAATCAAATTTTTGAAAATTTTAATAAAAATCATTAGAGATTATAGAAAACTTTTATATATTTTATATTTCTTTAATAATAATGTCATATCATATTTATATATATAAATTTAAAACTTTCGTTATAAAATTTTATCGCAAATGGTTAGAGTTTGCAAATTTATATCTCTTGAAAAATGAAATATAATATAATATTAATACTTCGTTGGTCTAATTGAAAGAATATTAACACCTCATATCAAGAATCAGATTTCGAGTTTTGGTAATAGTAAAAACGATATTGGAAGAATTCTCTCCCGATTGACAACCGATAGTAATTCGACCGATATTAATCAGAATAAAATTCCGAATACTCAATAATAGACCAAATTTAAGGGAAAAAATAATATAATAAAAGAAATTATTATGAAAAGCATCTTCGATTCTTAAAATCTTTAAAGATTGTAAAGATATTTTAAGGCCGTAAAAATTTATAATCCACAAACCGTCAATCTTTGAAAATTTTTAAACGTGTATAATTATCTTTACCAAGTGAATATAAATTGGTTAGGTGTTATAGTTTCTGCAATAAATATATTTTATTATAGGATTTCTCATTTATACAGTGATGAGGACATGTGGTCATTGGAAGTGATCTTTATGCTGGTTATTGTGTTTTGGAGGTGACACGCTATGAATCTCTTATAACGGTCAATCCGGAGAGTGCATGAGTAGTCTCAAAGAAAGTTGAGATGTTGCGCATTTTCTCAAGATTTGGAATTATTGATTATATAAGAAGAATGTAAATTTGTATTTTATTCAAATTATTATCTTTTTTTAACAATTCTAAGATGATTTTTTTTCCTATGATTAGACCACTACTCGTCCTAACTAATTCGAATCGACCTGACTGTTAAATCTCATTTGAGAGGAAGGTATTCCAACATTATTTTTTTTTATGTTCAGAGAGAGTCAAACTTCCGACTTGATTAAACGATAAATATATCATTTTTACCTATATCAACAAATATTGATACAATTCTAAGATGATTCAAGGATAATAATTTATTGTTTTATTGTTCATGAAAAATTTATTTGTGAAATCAAATCGACAAAAAGAGTTGGTGTGTTCAATTAATTCAACGATTGTAATATAGATGATACATCTATTGCGCATATTTCGTTATTAGGAGTAAACGAAGAAAATAAGTGAAAAACTCTCTTTACATTTTTATAAGCTAATTGTGTAATTAGAAAATTTGTACACATTGTTGGTATTTTCTATGGTTTGAGTATTGTAAAAAATCGTGCTGATTGGAAGTTTGGATATTCTGTAAAATAAGTCTATTATGATATCCGGGTAGTGTCATGGATACCCGTGACACTACCCAATCAAAGCCCAAGCTCGAGCTCAGTCAACTCGATCTTGGGTTGAGCTCGAGCTCAGTGATTCCTGTCTTGAGCTCACATTCCTTCAGGCTCAAAACTCGTCAAGCTACCCGTTGCAATCTCAAAACCTAATCCTTCCTTCCTATTCTCATTTCCCGCATACCCGCGCACCCATCTCTGCTAGTGGGGCGATCAAAGGGCGAAGGGCGATCGAAGGTCTGCTCTCTCACCATCACGATCGAAGGGCGATCGAAGGTCTCTGTTCTCTCGCCATCACGATCGCCTACTTCGAACATCGCGATCGCTTGCTTTGAAGGTCTATGCTCCTCTTACCATCGCACAATGGTCTCCTCCTCCTCTGACCATCGCGCAATGGTCTCCTCCTCCACTCACCATCGCAATCAAAAGTTTCCTCTTCCTCTCACCATCGTGATCAAAGGTCTCCTCGAAGGTACTCTGTCTCTCTTTGTCTCTCTCTCTCTCTCTAGGGTTTCATGTCTCTGTCTCTATCTCTCTCTAGGGTTTCACGTCTCTGTCTCTCTTTGCTCTTTTCGTCTCCGAATCAAAGGTAAGCTCTCTCTCTTTCCCCTCTAGGGTTTTTGAGTTCTTCTGGATTCTGCCTTCTGCTCTCCCATCAAGCTCTCGGGTATGGTTTTTTTCTTGGTTTCGGGATCGGGTTTGGGTATTGTCTCGAGTTCTAGATCTGGCTCGCGACACTCAAGCTCGAGCTTCTTGATGACACTTCAAGCTCGACCCTAGAATGACTGGCTCGACGAACTCGAGCTCGAGCTTACCTAACATAGACTCGAGCCGAGCTCGAATATTATGATATCCAAACTCTATCTGGGTGTCATAACAGGCCTATCACAAAAGAACTATGATTTTGATTAAAATGTAATTAAAGTTTTAAATAATAATTTTCTTTAAAAGAAAAGAGTATATGTGTTAAAGAAATAAATAATGGTATTTATGTTGTATAATTTTGGGATATTACATATGTTACTTTCCAAATCTTAAATCTTTAGGAGATTTTTTTTTTCCTTTTAAAATAATTGTAGACTACAAAATTTGACGACTCGTGTTATTTTAAATGTTCGGTATTTAAATCCCATGAAATTAGAAAAATCTTTTTTTTTTTATAAATGATTTTGAATTCAAATGATCGCTATTTTAATATGTATTTTTAGGAGTAATTTATAATAACCAAATTTAAAATTTAGGTTGTTAACATATAAATACATTTTTTTAAAGTAAATTTAAATTGTTAACATATAAACGCGTTTCTAATCCCTCCCCAAATCAAACATGAATCTTTGGATTTATTAGAAATTATTTTTTCGGATATATGATTTTGAACTCAAATGATTACTATTTTAATATGTATTTCTTATTAAAAAAAATTCATTATATCCAATTAAAATTTAAATTATTGACATATAAATAATTTCTTTTAAAGGAATGCTAGGAATAAAAAACATTGTATTAATCTATAGTTTTTTTTTTGGATATTTCAGAATCCACCGGTCGAAGTTGATAGGTTAAGAAAAGATTTTAAAATTCTACGATTACTTAAGAATATCAAATTTTAAATAAATTTAAATTTTTTTTAATTTCTTACATAAACTTCTTAAAACTAAAATAGAGATCAACCACCTTTATATGTATTTCTTTTAGTATGAAAATCAATACTTGTTCACCAAGTCATGACGTAGAAAATTCAGATTGAGAAAGGAAATAAGAACGGTTGATGTAACGGTAAATTGAGCGCGACAAATCAATGAAAGGGTTATACGTCGTCAAATGACTTAAAATTTTTGAAAAATTTTAATTTTTAAATGGTCGCAATTTGATTCGAACCTGTTGAGAAACAACATTATACCCAATCCCCTCTTTTAGGTAATAATTTAGTTGGAGTCTTATTTTATTCTCCGATTCCAAATGGTCACCGTCCTTTCTTTTCTTTTCTTTTTTATTTTTGATTTTCACTACTATTATTTAAGTTTTATCTGATTAATTCGGTTTGAATATTATACGATCCATTTTAGAGATAAACCCACTCAAATCCTTTTCTGTCATTCTTAGATCTCAAATTCAAGATCTCTGATTAAGATGGTATAATATCCAATCATTTAATTCAAAAAAATTCGATAATTACCATCATTTCTCTTTATAAAAATGATTATTAAATACTAATATTTTTTTTATAAAAATTAGATAACAATGTTTAATAAATATATATGTATTTTTTTTGTATCGATATCCGAAAATATATTTCGATTAATTCGATTTAAAACTTGCAGTGTTCCATTAAAGGGGGCAACCCTCCCAATATATATATATATATATATATATATATATATATCTTTTGCATATGGTTCCAAGAAATTAGCTGGAGTACCAACGGACAGTTGGTTTAGTGGGATGTGGTGCTAGATCCCTTAACCAAGTTTTAGAATTCGATTCGCGACTTGAGTATGAAAAAAAATACGTTGGGAGAGTAGCCCCTTAATAAGTCATTGTAAATTTTGAACCGGATTAGTTGGAGTATAATTCCGAATATCAGTCATTATCGTACCAAAGAAAAAAACAAAAAGAACTTAGCCGGAGTCCAATTTTTGGGCCCATCCTTTTATGTTCAATTATAACTTGATTACGGTGTTTGGGTCTACAACCTAATCAGTGTTGGGCCTAGGCCTATTGTGGTTCTAGTGAATTAGGCAGTAATAATTCGGATGAATTTTATACATCAGGACCTTTCTATTCATTTTTTTTTGCTTACAAGGATTAAATCAGAACAAGAAGAAAGCAAATTACAAATGGATCCAAACTAGTGCAAACCAAAAGAGACAACCCATTGGCCAACAATTTAAACCTAGAAATGGTAAACGATTGCTACCTCTCTTTTGATCACTCTACTACTGGAATCATCTGTTCACTCACTTTGGTTGACGGCAATCACAACCATCAGATTCATTTTCATCACCCGATTGCCACGGTGACTTGACGAGAGAAAGAAGAATACAAAGAAATCTTCGCGGGAAGGGAAGATTTTCCTCTCGACGTAAGTTTACAAACATTCACAAGGAGAGGAAGGCTAACATGTATGATCTATGATCTTTCTCTTCGTGGAAAGAGCATATATTTGTCCAGGTATATTCTTTAATTTCTTGCTTAACTAGACAAATTAATGGAGGAAGATGATATTCCAAAAGAAGCACACCATTTAATTAAAATATTAAATATATTTATTGTTTCGGTTAATAAAAATTCTCATAATAAATATATTTATCATCTCGTTAGTTGATCCATGATTGTCACATGTTAAAAACGCAACACGGTATGCCGCGACTTCAAATCAAGACATAGTTCTGTTCCCCCAACCCTATTCTCTTATACTCATATCCATAAATTACCAAATTCTCAAACTAAAATTACACCGATTGTCGTACCGAAATTCCTCAAGAATATATAAACTTAATTTTTTAACAATATAACAAAAATAACATTCTCACACCCAAATTTCTAAATAATGCATAAACTCAACTTTTCAACAGTACAACAAAAGTAACAAACAAAATAAATCATATATAATAAAGTATAGACAACAAAAACAACATATAATGGAATATAATTTTTTTTAATATAACAAAGAATACAAAATACATAATATATAGGTTTTAACTTCGTCTTCTTCTCCTACTATATTATTTAACACTTAAATCAAACATATCTAGATCATCTATCTGTGTGATCTGGGAGATTCCTATATTATCGTGGTGGATATCAGTAAAAAGTTGAGAGGACACAGATACATAGGTTGTGCATCATCTCTCTTAACCTGTGTTAGTCCCTCATCTATATAAACATTGGGACGAACTTCCTTTTATATAGCTCCTAAAGTGAAAACTTGAGAAAAATCAAATACAGGTGTGTAGAAAAATGAAAACTCTACATACCCACTGGAATGTCCTGCAACGTCCTCTGGATACTGAGATGGTGGTGGTGATGTATAATGTGGTGGTCTGCTAGGACGTGTGCTTCCTCGTGTCATCCACGTCCCCGATCCTCATCACCTTCCTTGTCACCATCTTAAACCAGTTTAAATCTCAAAAGATATGCCATACCATCTGTCAATACCGAAATGACTAAATTCGCCAGCCTATGCACGTCAACACCCTTATAATTTCAAATCTAATACAACATATCTCACTACAAAAGGTATATACTTGTTAGTTAAACAAAAAAATTTAAATAATTGATATAAATGAAAAATAGAAAGTTGTACACTTATCACATAATCCAAATAAACTTTTTGACGACCAATGAATTGATGAGAGATAATGTGATATTAGACGACATAGGCAAGATTGACAACGGGTCCATACGACGTGTCAAGCGTAACTAGATGGTCGTATTGCTAAATCCAAATGTCTACATAACGTGTATACTCAACGATCAATCAGTCTCCTGTAGACCACGCGTATTATTGTTGTGAAGTCGATTCTTAGTATCACAATCTGGAAAGTGCCACCTTACAATATTAAAACAGATAAGTGGTATGTGAGTATACCAAATATATCTTTTCTCGTAACAATAATCGAGTAGGAAAGACAATACATACTCAGTGTATGACACCCACACAACCTTTTCCATCCTCTATCCATCAAATATTTCCCTATACACTACCATCATGTGTGTAGGGAAGATAATAATATCAAAATCCGTCTTCCACCGCAAAACTAGTGAACCATCCTCATACATGTGCAATAATCACCTAAAGGAACTATGTGAGAGAATTTTTGCCATACTCAAATCTATAAATGTATAAGAGCTCTACCTATTTCATGCGAGTTTATGTGCGTGACTATATAAAACTGTCTATATATGTAAGCCAAACACGCAAAACCCCAATTATGAAGATTAGACAAATCTAAATTCTCTAACACTAATAAATAATATAAATATACACAATATCCTCTAACACTAGCTATTTATGATCCTGCGTCACTTAGTATTTACATATGTATGCGGTCTCTTAACAGCAATAATCACAAAGGTACCAATTAATCTTGTTTTATGAGCATACAATCTCTGCTTACAATTTTCATCCATTTGAGTATATATTGTTGTCCAAAGTTCAAGGGTTAATTTTCCAACTCGAAATTGATTATGGTGTTTCACATGGTGCATTTTAACAGTATGAATAAACTGATATTTCGACTCAAATCTCATCTCTTTTTTCAATTTATCAATAAAATTCCAATTATCGCCTGTCGATCTACTATCTTCCTCAAAAGTCACATAACCATCACTTCCGGGTATAGTGATCATGAAAGGAATTAAGTCGTCTAATTGGCCATAAACATATCTTCAACCACCACCAATAGGTGCAAAGACTGAGTACGGTCTGATCATTAACTCGTTAGCAGTACCACTGCCACTGCTACTACCAACTTCTCCATCATTTTCTTCTTCATCATCATTTTCTTCTTCCGCCTCTTCTTCCTCATCAATATCGTTATCCACATTTTCAAAAATAATATCCATTCGAGATTCGATATGTGAATAATCATTTGAATAATTATAATCTTGTTGTACAGATTTTCACTATCGTATGATTTTATATACAACTCTTGAGTGGCACTCACTTCTATACTCATTGCAAACTCCATCAAATTCAAAACATCATCATCATCACTGATCTGAATGAATTCAAATCGTATATTACCATATTGCATGTATGAAATGAGATAATGATGAAAAATCTTTATATATTGTGTCATGTATTTTATCCAAAGATCTTTACATATTACAATCACAAATTCATTAAAATTTACATTATTCCTCACCCTAATCAATTTCGTAGGATCACAGGCATAACGAACTTGATCCTCACTTGCCACAATTTCACAATTGTTATAGTATAACAATTTTACTATATCCATCATTTTTTCTAAATATAAAAAATAACTTATCAACGTCTATTTCAACTTGAAATCAACTTTTATAATTTTAATTATAAATATAAACATTTAACAATTCAACAAATATTCAAAAAATATACAAAATTTATATTAAATTATATTAATAAAATATTCAACAAAACTATCCATTAATAAATTGATAAATATACTCTAAATCCTAAATTTATATTAAATATTCAATAAACCCCAAAATCCTAAATTTATAATTATAATAATTCAACAAACATTGAGTAAATATATTAAATTTTGATTAATGTATATTAATTAAATATTGAACAATTAATAAATTAGTTAACATATTCTAAACTCTAAATTTATACTAAACATTCAACGAATTCTAAAATTCTAAATTTATAATTATAATAATTTAACAAACTTTCAACAAATATACTAAATTTATATTAATATAAATTAATTAAGTATTGAACGATTAATAAATTGGTTAATATACCCTAAACCTTAAATTTGTACAATATTCAACAAATCTTAAATTCTAAATTAATACAAAAATCTTAACAAATATATTCACTAAGCATATTATATATCATTCAACAAATATCATTAATCATCAAATTAAACATTCAACAAACCCTAAAATCTGAAATTTATAATTATAACAATTTAATAAATATTTAACAAATATACTAAAATTATATTAATCTATATTAATTAAATATTAAACAATTAATAAATCAGTTAACATACCTTAAACCCTAAATTTGTATTAAATTTTTAATAAACCCTAAATCCTAAATTAAAAAAAAATTTCAACAAATCTATTTAGTGAGTATAACATATATCAATCAATAAATATTATTTACTATCAAATTAAGTATTTGAAATGAATCAATGAGAAGGTTGGAGGAATTATACATTCAGAGTTTTTTATAGGAATTACCACATAAGGTTATAGATTGCACAACAAAGCTGCTGGACATTGCTTTTTTTGTCGTAATGTGTAGATGGTGGTTGGATTTTACAATGGTATAAGGTTAGGGTTTGGGTTTGTCGTAGGAGAAATAGAAAGAAAGAGATAGAGAGAGACATGAGAGTTCAAAGATCTAAAAATGAGTATCTCGCGTATTAAAGACGTGATATATGATTAATAGTCAGTTGATTTAGTAAGATGAAGTGTTAAATCATTTAACTAAAATTATGAGTTTGACTCATGATTTAAAATAGAACAGACTATGTTGAGAGAGTAACTTATTTAATGGGTTATTATAAGTTTCAGATCGAATTAACTTGAATATAATTATAAATATCGGTTGATATAATATAAAAAAAAGACACGAAACATGGTATACGGTATTTTCGCGTCTTAAGCCCCTGATATTTTTGGTATACATAACCAATTTTTTTCCTGTGTCGTTGTATTAGAATCTTTTTTAAAAATTTTTAGGTTAAATCCGCACGGGGCTCAACCAATAGCTGCTGGGAAGCTTAGCAAGAGCGAGAGAGAGAGAGAGATGGGGGGAGAAGAAAAGAGGCATCAGATGATGCAGAATCTGTTCGGAGATCAATCCGAGGAAGAAGAAGAGGAAGAGATTGATTCCGAGCATGAATCCAACCCTCAACCTGCTTATCTCTCGGTAAGATTCTCTAATTTCTAGAGAGAGAGAAAGAGGGGCGGAGAGATTTTCAGTTTTAATCAGTGAATTTCAATTATTTGTGGTTTTCTGTTCTTTGTGTGTGATTGATCAGTTAATTTTAAGGTTTTGAATGGGGAGTTTGAAATTTGTGACTTAAAATGCTCAGTTTCACTTAATTCGGGGGACTGCAAATGTTCTTCATTGCTTTTTCACGAGTTATTGCATTCTTAGGGCTTAGAAATGTCTTAGCATGAAGCATAATTATGTATGTGTCTATGTATCTATATATGCTTTTGTTAAATGTCAATCTTGTTTTGGTAGTTCTGCAGTTTTTTGATTGCGAAGTTTTCTTTGTGATTGATGTGGGAATTTGGCTACTAGGCTGTGAAATGTCATATCATGAAGCGTAATTGTCTATGTGTTTATGTGTCTCTATATGCTTTTGGCAAATTGAAAGCTTTTTGTGGTTCTGCAATATTTGGACGATGTTGCAGAATCTTAACTTTGTGATTGATATCGGAAATTGGTTTTTAGGATTCAGGTTCTGACTGAATTTTTGTAGGTGGGTACCAAACAAGGGGAGGGTTTTAGGGGGAGAAGTAATATGTGTACCAGGATCTATAAATTAAGAATTAGGGCATTTGAAATATTCTTTATTTCAGTGCTGTGATTAAGAATTTATAATTTCAAGAAAAAAACAATAAGGAACAACCCACAAATATAATTTTAGTAGTTGCAAAATTTTGGGATTTATGGAGATATTGGGAATGGAATGATTAAGGGTGCTTGGGATTCCTAGAAGTAAAGAAGGGTTTACCAGTGTCATGTAATATACTGGGGGAATAGATGAGTGTATTTTTCATTAAACTGTTCTCTTCTCGTGATCAGTGTCTAGTTATCCGAAAATGTGTTTGTAACAGTGTTTTGCCTGTGAAAGAATGACATTTTTACTGTCTTTAATCAGGACGAAGGTGAGGGAGG
Source organism: Dillenia suffruticosa (assembly GCA_033439265.1). Lineage (NCBI taxonomy): Eukaryota > Viridiplantae > Streptophyta > Magnoliopsida > Dilleniales > Dilleniaceae > Dillenia > Dillenia suffruticosa. The sequence continues at coordinate 4,904,824 of JAVTVX010000009.1, forward strand.
GCCAGACACTGAGGGTGAGGGTGAGGGTGAAGCTGATATGGAAGGGCAAGGGGAGGCAGAAGTGGAGAGTGAAGGTGAGGAATTACGTGAAGTAGAACTTGATCCTGGAGAGAGCGAAGGGGAAAGGGATCAATCTTCCCAAGAAGTAGATGCTCGTGATCAAAGGGAGGAAAGTGAAGAAAGGGAGACAGATAGTGAAGAGAAGGAAGAATATGGTCAAAGGGGAGTAACAAGTAGGAGGCATGATATTGTTGAAAGTGGTTCAGAGAGGTCTGAGGAAGGCCACTATGCTGAAAATGAAGATGAGGAGGTCGACCAGGCCAGAAGTTCAAGGTAATAAACACATTCCCTGTCTCTCTTTTGAGTGTGCATGCGCATGTGTGTTTTTCTCATTGGATTCTCTATTGCAACCCTTCTCTTTATGATGCTCTTTTTAGTGAGAGTTTTGTAACTGTAATTACCTTAGGAGCAATGGAGAAGTTTCATTGTGTTAGGAAATTACTTTAATTATATGTTGTGCCCTTTCATTTCACTTCCCTGCTCAAGGTATCACTAAAAGTATATATGGGATTGCCCTAAATGACCTTGCAAAAGAAAGTTCATCCGTACTGGACCTTTAAAAAGTTGGGCAGAAGCATGAGAAAAGTTCATTTTAAGCTGTTAATGGAATTGCTTGTCTTCTTTACATCTGAATTTTATGCAAGTTCCTGCACATCTACTCCAACATCTCGTACCACATTGGCATCTAGTGAGGTGGTACAACACTCGATCTGCTCATTAAAACTCGGTTTTGAGTTCTTCTTCCTTCAAGGCGTGTGGTAGTTGTTTTGAGATTTATACTCCTATGTTGGGACATATGTTGCTAAAGTCTGATGGAGTCACTTGTCATTGGCACCTCTCAAAGTCTTTAGCACATCACAGGAAAAGAATTCCGCTATCTTGTTGGTTTTTCCATAATTAGAAATGTCCTCCCAAGAGTGTTTTCAGATCATTGTATGTGAATTATTGTTTCTTTGAGCTATGCTTACACTCCCTTTTTTACAGTGGATCACCACAGGAGGAGAAAGATCAGGCGCAGATTTCACACTCAGCTCCTGAGATCCGTGATGTATTTGGTGACTCTGATGATGAAGAACAAGCAGAATACGCTGTACGAAATGAGATTGAACATGATGCAGAGGTAATATACAATCCCCTTTAGTAGTGGACTTTGATTGACAGTTCATTGACCCATCCAGCATGAATCTTAATGGAAAGGCCAAAAAAAAAAAATCGATCCTTTGGAATTGTATCTTTTTATAGAGGTCCCCTATGGAAGAAGAAGAACGACAAGAAGAGGCCTATAGAAGGAATCTGAGACCAGAGGATATGCTACCTGATGAGGATGCTCAATACGAATCAGAAGAGGAGAACATTGAGGTTAAACCTAAAGAGAAGCCTCTTGGTCCTCCGCTAGAGCTGGAGATTCCTTTCGAACATCCCCCAGCTCATCCAGATAAGGTTCATTTCAATTTTTTAGTTTATTTCCCCTGAGCTATTATCGTATGTATTGTTTCGAGATCATCAGATCTGTTGTTCTATGTATGCTATGGCACTGAAAAAGCCATTGTTATCAAAAGTTCCAGGTGTCCATAAGGCACCGGGACCCCAATTCAGTGCAGTTGGAAAGCTGGCATACTTTTGTCTCTGTCTTTGGTGTTTGTAAACTCAGTATGTTATCTATGTTGCAGATGAACATGATCAGAGTCTCTAATATTATGGGAATCGAACCAAAGCCATTTGATCCTGAGACGTTTCAGGAGGAGGACACATTTGTGACGGATGAATCTGGGTCTAAGAAACGTATACGATTGGACAACAACATTGTTCGCTGGAGGATTGTCAAAAATCGGGATGGCACAGAAACTGTAAGTTTATCTTTTACCTGTTTTCTATGCATTTGTAGACAGATGTGTTGCATTATGTAAAATGGACACATGCACACATAATGCATAACATGACCCACACAGTGGACCAAACTAGAAGTGAACTGGTTTGCCATCCTTTTGCCCTTTTCATAATCCAACAAGCCTCGTGAATATCCTTGGAGGTCCAACCATTTTGGTCCTCTTCAAAAATCATTTTTCTAAGGGCATCTAATTAGTTTGGTCCTCTCCAAATTACTTTGGAAGTTTTTACTTGGCAGATCATTTGAATGCCAAAAAACTCAGCTATTGCGTAACTGCTTGAATTACAGGCCTGCCTAGAAAGGCATAACCATAAAATCAGCCACATCAAGCATTTTGAATAGGCTTACTTGTGAAACTCCCCTATCACCTCATTTTTGTGTCATGATCTATGTTGTCACCCCCTTCTTCTTGTGAGGCTTCTAGGCAGGAAGTTCCTTCCATAAATCCTTGCACCAAAGAGAATGCAACATTTTAAACCTGTTTCCTATCTAAATATTTATCTGAATTATGAAACAACTCTAGGAATTCGCTGCCACAAGATGGTCATTTCACTGTGTAGCATATTTAGTTGCTAAATTCCTTTTTGATAACCAAGGAAATTCAAGCTTGACTTTCGACTGGGGCAGTAGCAAGCTTGAGATGTGCACCAGACAAGCTTGTGTGATGATGTATTATGATTTTGGAGTTGAAATACCAGAAAACCTTCAAGAACTTGGCCGAGAAATCCTGTCGTGGTGAAATTTTTTGATAGAAGCCAACAAAAAGCCTTAGAAATTGCTATTTGAGTTTGTTTTAGTTCAGATATTTAGCTCCATTTGGTCCAGAAGCTGCACTTGAAAGTGTCCAATTTGTTGCTTGGTCGGCCTATTTGTACCCTGCTGTTAATGCTGTAGTTGTAATGTAATATAGGTGCTAAATTGTTTCTCTCAATCTCGCGTGTGGTTGTGTATGTTTTCTTAATCGATTTTTCAGTTATTACTGTTTTATTATTTTTTGAAATGTTCTCTTTGAAGGTGCAGTATGAAAGCAATGCACGCTTTGTGAGATGGTCAGATGGCAGTCTACAGTTGTTGATCGGGAACGAAGTTTTGGATATATCTGTGCAAGATGCGCAGCATGATCAAGCACACCTTTTTCTAAGACATGGAAAGGTGATCAACTTCTTTCTTGGACACGTTTTTGTTGTTTTGGATCGGAAACTTCTTTTTATAAACATGCCTTGTTCAATTGTCAAGGACTGCTAATTTTATGGTATATGCCCTCCTTTCCAACTGGTGTGAAAGTATGTTACTAATTTGCAAGGCCTGTAGTAAGCTACATTCAAAATCTACAGTGTGCTCCTTGCCTTTCCCCTTCCAAAATTTCCTTTATGCTTTTTCATATAGTGAATTCGAATTCTTAATTTCTTGTGATATGTGATACATACACCTTTTCTATAGTCTTTTATTTGTTTTCCTCTTTATTCTAGTTCTTCAAATCAAATTATGTTCACTTGCATAACTGTAGTTTTTTAGATTCACCATCTACTTTTATGCATGCCTTGTCGGATCAGATGGTTACCATCCCCTTGCTGCAGCACATTAACACTTCCGCTTGATTTGCTGACTGCTTGAGTTCATCAGCTTATATGTGAAAACAACTTTATGCTTGATTTCATAGAGGTGGCGCCTACATTTAGTCTTTTGGGTTTAATAGCAATAAATTTAAAATGAAGAAACAGAGAAAAAGATGTATGTTCAATACTAAGAATGGTAGAAATCTTGTCAGAGTCTTGCTAAGTGGCAATTTGAACCCCTGAAGCAAGGAACTAGGAACTGTCCAGCTTTGTCAGATGTATTGCAGACATTCAAGGTGTAGTCTGGAACCTGGTAGTCCATTTTACTGACCAATACCTAACATGCATGATGGATAACATTTCTGGAGTCTTGTTTTGGGATCCTCTCAAGCTAAATAGGTTATTATATGAGCAAAGAGGTTGTGCAAGCATATGATAAGGAGATGACTTGTTGGAGAAAGGATGGGGTCCTAAGTCCTCATGTGTCCCCTGTCAATGCTTCGAATCGAAGAAAAATACTTGCCACTGTGTTGGCAGGGGTGGACAATTTTTTTCTTGTCATCCCAACCCACCACAATTTTGTGGCTTGATGATACATGCACCAGGGTATCTATTTACCTTAAATATTGATGCTTATAGTTGGAAAGTCCAAATCCCGATACAGGTTGATACGATTGGGACAAAGGTGCTTACATGAAGAATAGACTTCACAAAAAAATTGGTGTGCCTTTTGGGCTTGTCAATGCTCCTAGTAAATTCTAGCAATGACACAGTCATTTCATATAATTTTGGCTGCTTTCTAGTTGTCTATATTTCAAGGTATTCTTGCATATTGGTAGGGGTGAGTGTTGGTTAACCGTCCCATTTGCCACATAACGCTCCCGTCCCGCTAAGAGTGGGTTTTTCATTTTCTCATTCCGTACCTGTCCCGTCAAAGGAAAATTCCTGCTCGAGGGACGGGTACAAGAGGGGTTTTTTCCACATTTATAAAATATTTAAATGTAATATTCAAAAATTAAAATATCATTAATTACTGCAAATTTCATACTATAATTCAATTTAGCTACAAAATATGGATTCTAACTATTGCAAGTCTCACACCATGTTTCACATAAAAATCACATAACATTCTTAAAAGATAAAACTAGCTCTTTAGATTTTGACTATTTACAGAATTTCATGTATATATTTATTAAATTATTTTTAATTCTTTATATAACATATATAATTCATGTACATTTCTTAAATTATTTCTATTTATGGGACGGGATGAGAATTACCGGTTTCCTCTAAGGGTAAAACCGTTCCCGTCCTGTAAAGAGTGATAATTTGAAATGCATTCCTGTTCCCGTCCTGTGCCAAAAAAAGCCCCTCCATAACCCATCCCGCTCAAGCAGGATGAGACAGTTTTGCGGGTATGGGATGCTCATGCTTACCCCTACATATTGGTGAAAAAAAATATTCTTCGTCTATGGCTGTTTAATGGCTGAAGAAGGCTCTATTTCTTATCCTAACTGGTTTTGTTATAACTGAAGCTCAAGGTTCACATCCTGAAAATACTAGGACTAATTAGGTTGGCTTGGTACAAATGAATAATCAGTTGAGTGCAGTGATGCTTTCTTCTTTTGCATACTGTACCTATGGATATCAATTATGAAACTAGTGGTTTTTCTTTTAAATATTTTCAATACTAAAATCTTGCTGTTGAAGTCGGTAGTTACACCCTCAATAATTTGATTTACCTATCCTCTATACCCTAGTTTCTAGTGCACCCTTAAAACGGATTCTAGTCTGAAGCTTCAATCACAACCTTCGTCAAAAAGTTGTTCTTAGCTTTTCATGTATTCCTTTTATTCTATTTTTATTTTTTGTTGTGGGGTTTGGGGGGGGTCAAACTGTGACTGGATGGTTGAGAAGAAGCAGTAATATGCCACTCCTCTAACTGCTGGTGGTGATTCTATATGGAAACTTTGCACAGAAGGATCATGAATCTATATGTTTTGCTCTTCTTGGCATTTAAAGATTCCTTATATTGATTCTATAGCCGCATCAAGTAGGATGCAGTTCCTTGTTCTTAAATTCCAGACACTGGTTTGTTAATTATAAGTCATGTGGTGTTACCCTTCTCTTTGTTATTTTTTCTTTGATTAAAAAATTATATAATTTGTTGCATGCCACCCATGCAGGGAATCCTTCAATCCCAAGGGAGACTGTTAAAGAAGATGAGGTTTATGCCATCATCATTGACATCAAACTCTCATCGATTATTGACTGCTCTCGTTGAGTCGCGGCACAAAAAGGTGTATAAGGTTAAGAACTGCATTACTGACATTGATCCTGAGCGAGAGAAGGAAGAAAAAGAGAAGGTATTAATATTAAGTTGCTTGAGGCTTGTATTTTATGCGTGCCACGGTTTCTATTTTTTTTGAATTTCTGCCCCTTTCCTGGTTACACAGGCTGCAAATCACACAATCAGAGCCAATGAACTTCTGAGACGGAAGAGGGAGAAAGTGAGCAGGAAGTATACTCCAACCGTTGACAGGGGACGCCAACTTTCACCTGGATTCTTGGAGGATGCGCTTGATGAGGTTGCCTTTTGATACCTTTTTCTTTTTCTTTAAATCATTTTTCCTTGAGAATGTCAATATATTGTATTCACTTCGCACTCTTTTCAGGATGATGAACCTGATTATCATGACTTTCACCGCTCTGGTGGGAGACACCGATACGATGATGACCTGGAATTGGAAGCTCAAGCAGAGCGACGTATTCTTAATGCAAAGAAGGCATTACTTCTTTCTTTTAACTATTATTCCGGCACTTTACCCATTATCTTTCCTATAATGGAAGTGTTGTTAACTTGCCATAGGCACCAAGTCATATACCTCGAAAGTCATCCTTGCCTGCTGTTAAATCTTCACGGCGTCCGGTAGACTTTTCTGACAGTGAGAGAGAGGAATCTGAATATGAAACTGATGGTGAGGAAGAAGAAGAGAGATTCCACCCCCGTAAGAGATCTCCCCTACGTAAGAGGGTAGACGAAAGAGAACAGGAATATGAAGAGGAGGAAGAAGAACAGTATGAAGTGGAGGCTGCAGCTGATGAAGCATCAGAGGAAGAGGAGGTGGAGGCTGAGGTATGTGGATTCTTGTCCATACAAGCTTATAACCTTGTTTTCTTGTTTTGAGGATGTTCTGAAGACAAAAGTAAACTTCTAGGAAGACTTCTATGATTGCTAATTGCAAGAACATCGTACTAATAGTGCATACGTATAAGAAATTCAGAAACCAGATAAAACTTGGTGCTTGTTGTTTCATCCTTATGGAACTCTGGTGCATGTATTTTCATGTAGTAATGAATAATGAACCTCCTGTAATCAGTGCCATGGCACTGAATCCTATGTCTAGGCATGTATAAAGTGGTAGGTGTTATGCTGTTAGAGGTGGTAAGATGATGCTTTGTGCGGAGGGGAACCTTTCACTGAATTGTTTCATTGTTAAAGAGCAATTAAATGTCAGTCTTATCATTGTGCAAATTTGATTTGTTCATATGAAGGAGCCCAAACAAAAGGTCAGGGAGTCCAGTAGCGGTCTGAAGCGCAAGGGTATCGAATCAGATGAGGACTCTCCACCTAGAAAGGTCACGAATCATCGGCGGATGGCAGTTGTTTATGATAGTGATGAGGATTGAAATGGATCAGGCTGTTCGTTTCTTGGTAAGTAACTCCCTTTTTTATTTGGTGTGCTCTTAGTCAGATATGGTCTTTTCATACTGCAGTTGCAACCATGCTCTTCTCATGCAATACAGAATTTCATTCCTGGAAATGTCTACAAGTCCTGTATTTTACATAATTTCCACTCGTATAGCCAAAATATTTGGGTGGAATTCCCTAAGGGCTTATCTGGCGCACAAAGTGCTCCCCGACTTGGTACGGGGTAGAGGGAGAATGTGCATATATGTACGAAACCTTCCCCTTGCATTGTTGCAAAGAGGCTGTTTCAACGCCTCGAACCCGTGACCTCGAGGTCACCAAAGGAGCAACTCAACCGTTGTACCAAGATTCGCCCTCTTGGGTGAAATTCCTTATGCATATAATATCAAACATTAGAATTTTCTTCATGAAACAATTCACCTGTCAGCCCAAAGTATTAAGGGTCATGAAATGCATCAAATCCTGACTCTGGTTGGCGTGGTTTGCGTCAGTAGTGATTTTCCACTGTTTTGAATGTGATGAATTTTGTCTCTGGAGTGTTCCTTTTTTTTTTTTTTTTTCTTTGTTTCCTGGAGGAGTCTTTAACAGACTTCACTTTGTGACTTTGTGGTGAGATTTCTTAAATCATAGACCGCCAGTAGCTTCTATATTTCGTAATATTTGGATATGTGTGAAATGCTCAACTCTAATAATACTTCTGTTTCTGCTAAGCAAAAAAAAAAAAAAAGGGAATTTTGCAAAGCTCTAAGCGATCTCCAGAAGTTAGATGGATTCTCCCTGCCCTCGCCTTAATAAGATCATGTGTTTCAGAGTGCTTGCCTTTATTTACCGGTACGCAATTTTAATCCATAGATGGTTATGGTGCTTGCAGGAGTTGCACGCAAGGAATAAGCACAATAGCTGGATCTTTTGATCCAATGCAAGAAAGAATCGTTCCTTCGATCCGCTTAATTGCAATTCTGAGGAAAATTCGACTTCGACTTGCCAGAAATTTTGAAAAGTATGAGGGCAAGATGCATTTGATTGATCTGCTTTACATCTTGTTATACTGCCAACAATCCTTTTTTTTCTTAACACTAATAATAATCTGCATTTTGTATAGCATTGTAATAGTTTTTCATAACTTAAAAGACCTTTCATAATTATAAACATAGAGAACACCTTATCATGGACTTATATGTGCATTCATCTGAAATTGTGGCCTTACTTTTTCATTTTCTTGGCCATTGTCCCTGGTTTTTCTTCCTTCTTTGCCTCCATTTTCCGAGTGTTTTTGATAATTAAATAGATATAATATATTTTTATTTCTCTCAAGCCTATTTGGAAAATTTGAACTTGGCTTGATTTTTATTTTATTTTATTTTCAAATTAGTTCTATTTTACCCCATTTTGTTTATAATATTTCTTAAACTTCTTGCTTAGTAGAATAAAAACACGATTATTATTATCGTATAAAGAAAACAATCATATAGGGGAGCATGTGATGTGAAATAGATTATAATAACGTGGAATGATCCATGTAGTCGTTCCCTAAGTGGGATAAAAGGTTTGATTGTTTTTGTTTTATAATATTTTTTAAATTAAAATAACAAATTTGTGATAAAATGATAAGTTTTATGAGTTAAAGTTTATTAAAAAAATTATTATCATATATATTAGTAATTTTTATTGAAACTTTTATTTTATTTTAATTGAATAATCTTTTACTTTCTTAAGCTAAAAAATGATTTGGTCTGCTCAGAGCTGACATGATCAGGGTGCGTACCGTAACTCTTCACACGGTGGTCGGGGCCTCGGGCGTATTGCCCCGAGGACTGGAATCGGGTTAGCCCGGGGAGTAGCCTTATGGTGTCCTCCTTGTGCCGGGGGGTGGGGTAGCCGCTGTACGACTTAGGTCATTTATTTATTTATTTATTTTTACTCTCAACTTCTTAGGAGTTAAATTTTATTTTAGAGATTAAAAATATAATTAATTTTTATTTTAAATTTATAAAAATTATAGAACTGACTCGAGTTAAACTATGGTAGAGGCACTCTTTTTCCCCTTGAAAAAGAAAGAAAGGGTTTCAATGTGATCAAACTCTTGATAGTTATGACGATGACGACAACGACGACACATCTTCTATAATAATGTCGTAAAAAGGTATAAATTAAAATTTTATAATATATTTTAGAACTATGAAAAAATGAAAAATATTCCTTTTAAAATTATTATTATTTTTCAAAAAAATTGTGTGTGCTTTTTTGTATGCTAATGTATTATATATCGCCCACACTGAAACCCACGTTACAAATGTTTAGAAATATTCTAATGGAAAGATTATTTTATTTCATAAAAAAGTTTGGTTAAACTTATCTTATTATTTTTTCAAGAAATTAAAGCTTAATTTGATGATTAATTAAATTTAATATTTATTTGGATGACTGATAGGAGCGGAAAAAATTAATTTTTAAAAGAAGTTATTTTCCGAATATTACACTTAAAAAATTCGAAGAAGGGGTTACAAAACTCATAAAAATGTGGAGAAATTTAATTAAATTTAACGGTGTAATCGATTATCACGTCAATTTAGCACATTAAAGGTCTTTTGGTTTGAATTCCGCTCGCATTTTCTCCTCTAATTAAATTTTCTCTCATTTAATCTGATTCCCTTTTGATTGAGTTTGATATCAATATCGGGATTAATGATTTAATGCAAACTTATTTTTTTTAATATCTTAAAAAACCTAAATATTTATAATCTCAATTTTACGGTTTTAAAATTTATTTCAATTAGATAAAATTACAATTTAACAATATATATTCAACCTTCAAGCCTAAAAAAATATTTAAGACTCATTTTTTTTTTAACATTTTGAACCTATATTAGAAAAATCATCCTAATCTTGCCCTCAAAAAGGAAAATAACTTTTAATTTTACTATCAAATTATTTTTAATTTTAAAAATTTGATTTTAGCACCACGTCGATACAATATACTTTTTTTGACATTTTGTAATTAAAAATCATTATTTAATGAGGATCAGAAATGATGGTCGATATATAATGTTTGAATAATAAATTTTAAAATTTGATATAATAATATGATAAAAATTATGATTTATATTAACGATTTTAAAATTATTATTTATAATAATGGTAATTAGTTAAAAAATAAAAAGTTTAAACTTTTAAATTAAAAGATTTTTGTCCTTTTTCAATATCCAAATTAGGATTTTGGCCGTGTTAACCGGGAGAGACCGGTACGGGTCCAGCATCGTCCAAGTATCACCGTCGGCCTCGTATGCAACCAAATGAAGGAAAGCTAAACCGTCTGGAAAGTAGCAGCACTTTCCCAAAAAGCGCGTGCGTTTTAATTTCTGGATAAGTCTCGTATTTTCTCCTGTCCAATGGGAGAAAAGAAAAAACAAAATTAGGAGAGAGAGAGAGAGAGAGAGAGAGAGAGATTCTAGTAGTTTCTAGGCTTAACTTCTTTCCTCTGGACTTCTCTTCTGCCTCCACAAAATGGACTCTCTGCCTTCGCCCACTTCGCTTACATTGTTCATCAAACAGCACACTTCACGCGCAGAAAATCTCTGTAGAGACAAACAAAGAAGAAGAAGAAGAAGAAGAAGAAGAAGAAGAATATCGGCAACCCCATTACTTCACATCATCAATCAGATTCGAGTTTTTCCAAGGTATGTCCAAAAAAGATTTCTTCTTTGTTCCCGTGATTCCAAGGTACATATATAATATATTTGGGGCATTGTGGGGGTGTGAGTTTGCTTATTTTTTGATCTTGAAATTCTGTTGGGGGTTGGGGTTTGTTTGACTATGGGTGTTGTGTAGTCTCATTCTTTTTGGATCATAGTTCTTGAAATGTTTAAACCCGAATTGGTATTGAAAGATGTTGGGTTTTGTGTGGTTTGGGATGTCATGGAGTTTTGGTTCCGTCAATGTGAATCCCAAATATTTTCTTAATGAATCTCATGTAATTACATATGAAACTCGTGATTTGTTGTATAAAAGAAGTAGTGTGTCTGCTTTGGGGCTCTTTCCTCTTGAATGCTTTAAGATTCTAAGAGCCTTTTTAGCCCACATCATATTTGTTTCTGATATTTCATGAATCTATTGATTAGGCACTTGTTTGGGACACTTGGGGATATTTGGAATCTGGGTTCTCACATTATGCCTCTTTTGGTTAATGTAGATGATAATATACGTTTTCCCTATTCACTTAATTAGGTATTTTAGGATCCTTTGATTTGGGATCTAAACCCAGACTATATGAAATAACCGGGTGGTTTTTTTTTTTTATTATTTATTTTTTTTTTGACACCATTCCTCTGATAATTGATGTAGGTGCTAATTATTTATTTCTCTAAACTATTCAATTTGTTTGTGCATTTGCAATTCTCACGTTATTGCTTTTGTTGATCAATGTAGGTTTTAAAGCTTGAAAATGAATCCAGATAAATTCACACACAAGACAAATGAAGCACTAGCCGGAGGTCATGAACTGGCATCAAATGCAGGTCATGCGCAGTTTACTCCACTTCACATTGCTGTTGCTTTGATCTCTGATCCTAATGGCATCTTCCGGCAAGCTATATCCGCTGCTGGTGGAGGTGATGAGGCGGCAAAGTCAGTGGAGAGAGTCTTCAATCAAGCATTGAATAAACTCCCGTCTCAAACACCAGCCCCAGATAATGTTCCAGCAAGTACATCTTTGGTCAAGTCCATTCGTCGCGCACAATCTGCACAGAAGTCTCGTGGTGATACTCACTTGGCTGTTGATCTGTTGATTCTTGGGCTTCTTGAGGATTCCCAAATTGGGGATTTGCTCAAGGAAGCCGGAGTGAGTTCATCAAGGGTGAAATCTGAGGTTGAGAAGCTTAGAGGAAAGGAAGGAAAAAAGGTAGAAAGTGCCTCCGGGGATACTACTTTTCAGGCACTTAACACTTATGGCCGAGATCTTGTTGAACAAGCAGGAAAGCTTGATCCAGTTATTGGTCGTGATGAGGAAATTCGAAGGGTTATAAGAATTTTATCAAGGAGGACTAAGAACAACCCTGTGCTAATTGGTGAACCAGGTGTGGGTAAAACTGCGGTTGTAGAAGGTCTAGCTCAAAGAGTGGTGAGAGGAGATGTTCCGAGCAATCTTGCTGATGTGAAAATTGTAGCATTGGATATGGGTGCATTGGTTGCGGGAGCAAAATATAGAGGAGAGTTTGAGGAGAGATTGAAAGCTGTTCTGAAGGAGGTGGAAGAATCAGATGGGAAGGTGATTCTGTTCATTGATGAAATTCACCTTGCTCTTGGTGCGGGTCGGACTGAAGGCTCAATGGATGCAGCAAACTTGTTTAAGCCTATGCTTGCCAGGGGACAATTGCGGTGCATTGGTGCGACAACCCTAGAGGAGTACAGGAAGTATGTAGAAAAAGATGCTGCATTTGAGAGACGGTTCCAGCAGGTTTATGTTGCGGAGCCTAGTGTTGAAGATACAATCAGCATTCTTCGGGGGTTGAAGGAAAGATATGAAACTCATCATGGTGTTAGAATTCAGGATCGAGCTCTGGTTATTGCTTCTCAGCTTTCTTCTCGATACATTACTGGTATGTATTCTCTTTATCTCTTACTGATTCCTTCTTTTTGGAAGTTCACCATGATATCAATCATCGTGAGAACCTTGAATCTTGTACAACTGAATTTATGGTGAACAAAATGTTGACGGGTTCTTGTATTCTTTTCCAGGCCGTCATCTGCCCGATAAGGCGATTGACCTTGTTGATGAAGCTTGTGCAAATGTAAGAGTTCAGCTTGACAGTCAGCCAGAGGAAATCGACAACCTCGAAAGGAGAAGAATTCAGCTAGAAATTGAACTTCATGCTCTTGAGAAGGAGAAAGACAAAGCTAGCAAGGCTCGTCTAATTGAGGTCCAAAAAGAGCTTGAAGACTTGAGAGATAAGCTTCAGCCTTTGACAATGAAGTATAAAAAGGAAAAAGAGAGAATTGAGGAGCTCCGTCGACTCAAGCAGAAGAGAGAGGAGATTCTATTTGCTATACAGGAGGCTGAAAGAAGGATGGATCTGCCTAGAGCTGCAGACTTGCGTTATGGAGCAATGCAAGAGATTGATGCCGCAATAGCAAGGCTTGAAAGTGAGACAACTGAAAATTTAATGCTGACCGAGGCTGTTGGGCCTGAGCACATTGCTGAAGTAGTGAGTCGTTGGACTGGCATTCCTGTCACAAGGCTTGGCCAGAATGACAAAGAAAGGCTGATTGGCCTTGCAGATAGATTGCACCAAAGGGTGGTTGGACAAGATCTTGCGGTGAGTGCTGTTGCGGAAGCGGTGCTGAGGTCGAGAGCTGGGTTGGGAAGGCCACAACAGCCAACTGGATCATTCCTCTTCCTGGGACCTACTGGTGTTGGTAAAACTGAACTTGCGAAGGCCCTTGCTGAGCAACTATTTGATGATGAGAAACTTCTGGTGAGAATTGATATGTCTGAGTACATGGAACAGCATTCCGTGGCTCGACTAATTGGTGCTCCTCCTGGATATGTTGGTCATGAAGAAGGTGGGCAACTGACCGAGGCTGTGAGACGAAGGCCTTACAGCGTCATATTATTTGATGAAGTTGAGAAAGCGCATGTTGCTGTGTTCAATACACTCCTCCAGGTTCTGGATGATGGAAGATTGACTGATGGCCAAGGTCGTACTGTGGACTTCAGCAACACAGTTATCATCATGACATCAAATCTTGGGGCAGAACATCTTCTCTCAGGGCTCATGGGCAAGTCCACAATGCAGGCTGCTCGTGAACGTGTCCTGGCAGAAGTCAGGAGGCACTTCAGGCCAGAGTTGCTGAACAGGTTGGATGAGATTGTGGTATTTGATCCTCTCTCGCATGACCAATTGAGAAAGGTTGCTAGGCTACAGATGAAGGATGTTGCTGCACGCCTTGCTGAAAGAGGTATTGCATTGGGAGTTAGTGATGCTGCACTAGACATAGTGTTGAAGGAGAGCTATGATCCGGTAAGTCTCATCTTCCTTGTGTGTTTCTACATTTGCACTCAAGACCAGTTTGCCAGGTGCTAACAATGTTTCTCTGTTTCTTTCAGGTTTATGGTGCAAGGCCAATACGCAGATGGTTGGAGAAAAAGGTTGTAACTGAGCTATCAAGAATGCTCATAAGGGGGGAGATCGATGAAAACACGACTGTCTGGATTGATGCAGCCCCGAACCGCAAGGAGTTGTCATATCACGTGGAGAAGAACGGAGGGCTTGTTAATCCAACCACTGGGAAGAAGTCAGACATACTTATTCGAGTTCCAAATGGACCCGTGAAAAGCGATGCTTCCCAGGCTGTGAAGAAGATGAAGATCGAGGAAATCTGTGAAGAAGATGAAGATTGAGGAAATCTTGGTTGACTGACACAATGGACGGAATGTAAAACTAAACTTTTGTTGGCAAGAATGCGGGCTATTAAAACAAGTGTTAGGTTCAGTTGCGAGATGATGTATATGGGCTGTCCTTAAGGGGACAGCCTATTGGTTAAAATCTCCCTTCTCAACCCAAAATCTTCCTTCTCAACCCAATGATCTCGGGTTCAATAACAAAAAAAAAAAAGATGTACAAGGGTTTTTTATGTTTTGGCATTATTTTTGATATGAATGTTACAAAGTGAGTAAATGGTGGGTAATTTGGCCATCTTGTATGCTTCTCTATCTCTCTCTCTCTCGCCGGACGTAATGATTTTTTTTTTATTTTTTTTATTTTTTATTTTTATTTTGGGGTATGGGAGAAGGAAACAAAACACGAGAACAGAACACAACGAAAACAGAAGAAATGATTTGTGTAATCGTGTACCTTGATGCAGGCCCTCTTCCAGAGTGAAAAGCTCTATTCCAAGAGCTGAATCACTATGCTAGCCCTTTCTCTGGAAACTTTCGAACTACAAGCTGAAAAGCTGAAAAGCTGAAATGCACCGTAGAGTATGCCGACTGAAACTCTAATCTGACCTTGGCTGAAAGCTGTCCTACCTGACCCTGTTATGACACATGGGTTGAGCTCGGGTATCACAATGTCCGAGCTCGGCTCGAGTCAATTGTAGGTGAGTTTGAGCTCGAGCTTCTCGAGCTCGTCGAGCTTGTCATTCTAGATCTCGAGCTCGATTCAAAGTATCATCGAAAAGCTCGAACTCGAGTGTCGCGGACCTGACGGGGAAAGATTGGGCCCGGGCCCAAGCTTGAGAACAAGAAACCTTAGACACAAGAATAAGATCTTTGCCGCACATAGACACAGGGAGAGAGAGAGAGATTTTACCATTGAATCAACCTCTAACTTGTGAAATTGGGACAATGATGGACACAAGAATAAGATTTTCGCCGCACAGCGCACATAGAGCTTGATCTTCGCCGCGAGATGCGAGAGATTGAAGACTTGAGAGCTAAGTCAAGGTGAAAGGAACAGATCATCAAAGAAATCGTCAAAACTCTAAGGGAGAAAAAAAATCGCAAAATTCCTAATCTTGCAGAAACCCTAGAGAGAGAGAGAGAGAGAGAGAGAGAGAGATGATTTTACCTTTGAATCGATCTCTGACTTGTGAAATTGGAGCAACGACGGACACAAGAACAAGATCTTCGCTGTATAGTGTACACAGAGTTTGATCTTCGCCGTGTGGTACGAGAATTGATCTGCTAGGTCACTGCGAGAGGAGAGAGAACAATTCGAGTTTTCGAGATCCATATGAGAAATGCCGAAAGAGAGAAAGGAGAAATGAAAAGCAAATTTACATTTTCGTCTCTCAAAATTTTAAATTCAAGAATAATCATTTCTAATTTACTATAAAGGGTAGGGGCATATAGGTAATTTCTCATATGTCGGGTAGCCCAATGAGCCTTCGAACTCGACACCATTTGGGCTCCAGCTCGAGCTCAATGCAGAAATAGTAGAGCTTGAGCTCAATCTAAACTCGAGTTGACCAATCTCAAGTTCAAGTCTTGACTGGGTAGTGTCAGCAAAACCCGTGACATTATCTGAGTGTCATAACAACTCTAGTCCAATCATGGGTTGTATTTCTCCTCTTAACTAATTTAGTATTAGGAATCTGGGGACACCGAATTTAGGACCATGTCACTTGCACTTGCGCACAGCCGTGCTTTGCTGTGACATGGATCTGCCAAACTTTTGTAATGGCAGCGGATGATTCGGCCTCGGGGATATGGGAGGCTCTAGTGTCCTGTGTTCTCTATTTTGAAAGAGGTTCTAATGTTCATAAACCAGTATTTTCCATTGCTTCTTACTGCCGACAAGGGCATTAAAGTAGGAACAAGAATAGCACTTTTGGCAGCAGTGGGATGAAACCCTGCCACGTGTGGCCAGAAGTCTAGGGTCCTGGTTAGCATTTTTGAGCCTGAGACAGATTTAGGTCAAATTAATCGAGGGTAATTTCACTTGATCTATTACCATATATATGACATATAAATATTATAAATAATCGATATTCGATAATTATATTAAATTCAATTGAATTTGATTTGAATCAGATTAAATCACTTAAAGAATAAAACTTTTCGACTGTTTATTTTTATTATATACAAGATTCGATCCGAAACCTTATTTGAGAGTGTTGGTTCTTATGTAATTAATAAGTGTGGTTGAATTCATTGGTTTCAAGTTTTAAATTTTATTCCATTTAAATTCTCAATTAAATTATGATGAAATTATATGAATTATGTAAATGTAAGCGTAGAAATTAAAGAGCAGGGATAAAAAGATCAAACTTAATTTATAATGGTTTGACCTTGTGTTTACTTCCATACTTCCAATTGACCTTGTGTTTACTTCCATGCTTCCAATTTAGCAAGTCGGGGTCCAGCAACTGCTATTTTCTACTATCAATGAGAGTTACAAATTTGAGGATTCACAATTGTTGACAATTTACACCTCTAACTTTAAGGATGACTTAGTCAAACAAGCAATCTACTTTAACTTTCACTCAATTAGTGTGTCTACTCAACAAAATGTTCCTTACATTCTCTCCAAACTTATTGATATGAATAAATACAAACAAACGCAAAGAGACTTGTAGTAGATATAACTCAAACTGTTCGATTAGTTAATTTTCACATCAATATCTCACTTTCAAGGCATCGAAATGGCTTTGTAAAAAATGCTGAATATTCTCTATATATTGCACTTTAAATCTTAGAAGGCGTGCTTGCAAAACTGATCACTATCGTGAAGATATAAAATTACAAAGTTGGCTTTTCAGCAACTTTTATAGCAGTAAAATTTGGTTAATTTCCTTTTTTTTGCTTAATTTTCTTCATTTTATTCCTTGATTTTTTACCTCTATGAATGTTTGAATTTAAACATCAATAATCTCTCTTTAAGCTGATAATTTCAAATTTGAAAATAGTGGACTACTTGAAAAGTTACAGATGACAAAATCTCCCTCCTAAAAATCAGTTTCTTGTTCTGAAAATTTACTTCTATTGTAATAAATAATTTGAATTTGAATTTTCAATCACCTGAATCTCTGATGATGCAGTTTGACATATTTCTAAATTAAGTGTAGCATTCAATTTATATTTAATCTGTTGAGCTAGATCTTGGTTTAAGATAAAAATACATTTGTTTCAAAACAGTCTAGATTTTGCAATGTCATAACTTCTATAGAAGCATGATGCTTCTATGCTAAGTGCTTCCAACCTTCAGGCAGCTTAATCTTTTTTCAAAACCTCTATAAAATCAGTGTCTCTATCCTTTGATCATAGAAGTTAATTTTAACTTAATAAAACTTTATTTTTAAGACCTGTACACTTGGTAAATTAATTAGTAACATATATAAAGTTTTGTTATTATTAAAATATTAGAGTTTTACAATAATTTTCTTAATAAAGAGGTATCAATGCATAGTCACTATACTAATTAAACATTGGTATTATCATATCTACTAAATAAAGGAAATTTTATTGTGAATTTGGTTTTTAGTATCAATTATTTTGTCTTAAAAATATGTTAAATTTGAGATTTGAAACTTATCTCTGTGATAACTGATGGTACATAACGTAAATCGTATGGGACCCAAACTCGTTAGGCCTACGAATATTAACAGATTCTATCAGTACTCACTGATTAATTACCTTTTATGATAATCGATTGTTCGACATCTCGACCGATTGGTCCCTAAATCTTCTCGGCACCTGATATAAGCTACCCAATTTGCTAAAAATATTAGTTTCCCTAAAAAATGAGAAGAATCTAATGAAGATAGAAAATAGATCTACAACCATAACTGATAAAGAAAAAAAATTTCCATAACAATCTGAACTTCCCCAACGGGTGAAATTTCATAATTTTTGAGAGTTCAATACTCTGATCTCCTGAAATCTCGGGACATTCTCATAAGGAAATTATGATTTTATTACCCCGTATGCACACGACTTTCATAAACAAAAGATATATAAGTTTCAATATGCCTATCGGTCAGGTAAGTTTTCTAAACCTATACAAAGCACATAAGCATACAGAGTCCTCTGATTCTCTCTCTCTTTTTCGATATCAATTTATTTCTTTCCCGTAAAAAATCACTCTCTAATTTGAATATCGGAGCCTTCCCCGTCAGAATACGTTCTGACGGTTTTTTTTTCCAGATCTCGTTGTTTCAAATCACCACACGATTTTAGTGTTGCTTTAAATGTGTTATGGTAATTTACCCACCTTTTTTTCCCTTCTAATGTTCACAAAAGTTATCAAATTACTCTTTCTTTTAATTGACTAAATATAAGAATGAATAATTGTGAACTCAACTACTAGTTCCATTACAAAATTTAGCATAAAAATGGTTTATTTTTTATCCTGAAATTAGATGGTTTTAGTCCAATTTTACTTTTAAAAATCGAATAGTTCTATTTTTTAAACATATTTTTGTGATTTTTCAATAATTTTTTATGGTTCTTAAGCAAGTCTTCAATTTTAAGCAAGTCTACACAGCCTCATATGACAATATAGCAAAAAACGAAAGGAGTCAAACAATAAAATTTGTCTTGAGATAATTTTTTTTTTTATATTTAATAATTTTTCATATCACCCAAAAAAATTAAAATTTACAAATAGTGTAAAATAATACTTTTACAGATTTACTTGAGACAATTTACTTGTATTTTCTTTAAAAATAATATAAATTTAATTTTTATAATAAAAATCATTTAAAAATAATAATATTAGTGTGGATATTTTTTAATAAATAAATAAATGCACATGGTGCATGGTTAGTGGTCGGTGGTTGGAACGAATATTGCAAATCATGCTTGGCCAAATCATATTATTATAATTTATAAAAAAATCATAGTTAATTAATTTTTCTTTTTCTTTTATAATAAGAAGCACCGATACAGCAATAGCTTTTTTAGACTAAATGTAACTTAAGATGCACAAAGATCAACTATGATTTCTTATTGCTTTTTTTTTTTTTATATTTATACAGAATTAAACTCGAGAACTTTAGAAAAGAGAAAATGATTATTAATTGAATTATAGTTTATTGCGCTTACTTCTTATTTCTTATGATTTTAAAAATTCTGAAAAATTCTGTATTAATATGTTAAAATATTGATTAAAAAATTAATTAGAGAAGGCTAATAATTATATTTAATCAATCGGTATCACTCATTTTTTTGTGCTATACAAATTTTAGTATATAGAGTTATATTTTAATTAATTCGATTCGAACGTTTATCATATCCATTTTAGAGATAATTCTTTCGGCGTTATTTTTTCCATTTTCAAATTTCAAATTTAAGATTTTATCACACCCGTCCTTCTAGTCGAGCACACAACAACTATTGCGTTATCTCAGAATACAGATAAACCTAATCCATCCACTAAGGGATCGCAAGGTATTCATCGATATCCACTCATTTTCCAAAATAACCAATCCATAAAATAAACTAACTTGCATTTATTGCACAATCAAAGAATCAGCTCGGTCCATCCCTGTTCAAAAACATACATACATCAAACCAACCCGACCGTTCAAATCAAATCAACAAAGTATAAATATGTCCCTACTCGAGGGAGTCAAATCAAATTCCCTCAAAATAATTCTAAAAAAAATTCAAAGAGATAAAAAAAGGGAGTTCTCATTTTAAATATAAAAACCATAATCAAATTTTAATCCATATAAATATAGTAGAAAGTAAGTTTTCAAATTAAAATATATAATATGGCTCCAATTGGTTCCACTAATACCTCAATTCCAAAAGAAAACTATTATCCGAAAAAGTTCAACAAAACAAGTTTTTACGAATCCAGTACTACGCCTCCACAAGTTTCGACTAATCTTTCTCTGTGAAAATGGAAGTAGGAGGAGTGAGTATATAATATACCCGGTGAGTGATATACAAATTGTACAAAAACAAGATTTATGTGATGGATATATCAAATGCATATATTTTAAAACTATCTTGTCATTATGAAATTCATCCAATAAATAAATAATTCAGATATTGTTTTCAAAAATTATCATAATTCATAATGGTCATAATTCAATCTCATAGGCATCCAACTATTCCATATTTTCAAACATAGGGCTCTTATTGGAACCGTAAAAGGTTTTAATAATTTTAACGTTTTAAAAATGTCTCAATTTTTGACGTTGTGTGTGGCCTCTCATTGGAGGTGCGTCCAACTATCCTACGTCTGTCGGTACTATATTTAGCCATCAATGTATGAAACGCTCTCGGCTGCATCTTATGGTCTACCAACCCCACTATGTTACTCCGTCGGGTCGCTCTGTAGTGGAAAATGACCAGTCATCTAATAGGGGTTCAGGCTCTCACCCCAATCCAAATATATACACCATTTCACAAAAATTATAAATTAAATTAATGTGCCATCAATTTTAACAATTTTTCAATAGTAATCATCATACCAATGGATTTAATATCAATCAATTCACATGACACATTTGTTCATTCAAAATATATAGGATACATAAAAATTCAAAATTCAATATTTGGAGTATTCCACACACACTAAAGAATATAAATTCAAGTTTTGAAAATCATTTAGAAAATTGAATAAAAATATTTTTCTTATTTAAATACAATCATAAAATCATTCATCTCTTGGGATTATGAATACTCCTAATTCGCAATCAATCCAAAATAATCTTTTCTTAAATTCCAATTGAATTATTTTAAGACAATAAATATAAATTCGACGTTAAATCACGTAAAAAAATTAGGGTTTATGAGTTTTTTCCAAATATAATATAAATCTTAATTTTCAAAATCCATATATCCACGTTCTAATTTCGTCAGTCACTTGTCATTTGCATCTATATATTATTTCCATTCACAATTTTATAATATTTTAATATTTATAAATCTTAAATTTAAATTTTTAAATCAAATCTTACGATATAAATTTAATAATTCAAATTCACCGGTCTATCGTTCTTATTCATTAAATAGTAAGAGAGAGAGAGAGAGAGAGAGAGAGAGAGAGAGAGAGAGAGAGAGAGAGAGAGAGAGAGAGAGGATGAGAGAGGGCGAGACAGAAAGAGGGTTGAAGAAAGAAAAGTGTTCTCAGAAAAAAAAAAAAAAAAGAGTGCGGAGGCAGAGGAGAGAAGAAATAAAGAAAAAAATTAATAAAAGGACGTGGAGTGTTAAATTACTTTTGACTTTCCTCGTACCTTCCTTTAATTTTCGTTATTATAGATTTAATTAAAAAAAATAATATTTTTATTCATTAGATCGATTATTCATTGTTATTATCATCATCGTTGCCTTTGATTTCTATTTTTTTAATAATTATATATATTTTAACTTGAAAAAAAAAATATTTTAATTCTCTCCGATCTGTATATGACTCAGCGGTATAACACGTCAAAACAAATACATCGCTCTCGATTCCTAAATAGCAAATCATAGGACTTCCTTACGTCAAAGGGAAGATACCTACCACGAATTCCTCCTTAGCGACAAGATGGTCCAGAAAAGGACAAGTGAAATCAAATACTTGATTACCAAGAAACCATTTATAACTTTTTTAAATAAATACATAATATGAAAATGGTCGATTTGTGGGCAGTGACCAATCTCCATCATTACCTTCGAACTTAGATAATGGCTTTCTATGGACATATTAAAAAGTTTATTACGCAATCTCATATTTTTTTTTAAATGAAAAATAATATATATATATATATATATATATATCTATGCATTGGGTACAAAAATTCAAAAAAATTAGATAATGGGTATCCCATTATAACAAAAAAGAATTTTTAGTTATAGAAATTAGTTAATTTCTTATTTTATTTTTTATTTTTTTTATAAATTATCGATATTCGATACACATATTGATCGTTTAAATTTATTCAATTTACATTGGGTTTTTAAAAGATCAAAACTCTCATGACATCTATTTTCGATATACACAAAGTTCAAATCTAAAATTTTATTTAAATGATATGCCATCAGAATTATTAGATATCGATTTATTTCGGCTTTTGTTGATAAATTTAGAAATATTGTTTCATGTGATTATATTTGAGAATATATAAAAATATTTCTTAAAATTCAATTATAGCGAAACTTTGTAATATGTATTTATTTAAATCCCTAATCGGATGGCACGATTCTCCTTGATCTTTCTCTTCTTATTTAACTATATAAACTAATTAATCACATGAAGAAAGTAGGAAATCAATGTTACTTGGGGCCTGAAATCAAACCCCACATATGTTCCAGTTCCATGCATTGACAGCAATACCTGAAATTGCAAAGAGAGAGAGAGAGAGAAAGAGAGTCATAAAAAAAACACCGATAGATGTGATGTTAGGTCTCTTAATTAAATTTTTAAATTCGACTTGCAGTTTGAATATAAAAAAAATTACGTTAAGAGAGTAATTTCATAAATATATTATTAAAAGTTTTGAACTAAATTAATTAAAATATAATTTTAAATATCGATCGATATAGTATAATAAAAGAATATCTAAAAAACCTCATACAACCCCTTGAAATAAAATAAAATAAACTCGAAAATAAAAATTTTAATTTGTAGCGAGAGAGAGAGAAGTTTGAGAATGGTCACGTGGGTGGCAGCGCGTTTAATCCGTGTTCTATTCAAGTTTCGAGTTCGTGATTGCGTGTAGAGATTTGTTCAGTTCACCACTTGTCGGCACGTCCTACCATCCACATGCTTCTGGTTGTAACGATTGTCTCTCTCTCTCTCTCTCTCTCTCTCTCTCTCTCTCTCTCTCTCTCTCTCTCTCTCTCTCTCTCTCTCTCTCTCTCTCTCTCTCAAATTGTAGTTTTAAAAATTTAGTTCGATGTTTATTTCAAGATTTAATTAGATCTTAACATTTGATCGCTCAGACTCTCATAAATTTCTCTCACGCTAACATTTTTCATTTATCAAATATTTCAATATATAAAAACTTTTATATTTACACATATTTGATGAATTTTCAACTTATTTAATCAATTTTTTATATTATTTATTTTATAATTAATGATTATATATTTAATCACTTTAAATTCGTATTATAAAATATGATTATTCTATTATTTTTATAAAATAACTAATATTTATATAAAAATTCACATTGTTATTATTTTTATATTTACGTATTTTTTATATTTTTATTTTCAATATTCTTATAAAATATCAATTACTCATATCATTTTATATTTATTTTCCTTTTTTCATTTTCGTAACAAAACCTAACATTTGATTGCATGAACCTATTTATAGTCGATGCTTCCAACTTCATTTTGATATTTTCTTCATATACTCGACTCCAATATTACTATCTATCATCCTAAAAACGAATGCATAATTTATTACCCCCAAAGCAAAGACAAATCCATTATAATTAATTTTTTAAACCTAGTTTATTTTTTTGGTACATTTGGGAGATTCGAACTCGAAATCTCGAGATGGTATCAGTTAAACTATAATTCATTAAATTTGAATAATTTTTCTTTTTAACTTATTAATACTATTGATTATATTTTTTAAAAAAAGGTTTTGTAGGGTAAACACCATTAAGTTTTGTTTAAAATTATTGAATAGATTTATTCATTTTTGGAGTATATTATTCTATTTTTTGGGTATATTATTCTCCTTTGCTTTTTAAATTTTATACCGTAAAAGGTGTTTGGTGGATTTATTGTAAGTTGTCTTCATCTTGGTGTCTTGGTTGTTTTTGGACACCGAGTTCAGTCGTTTCTTGTTACCTTTGAATGGACCTGGTCTCTCGCTCTCTCTCTCCCCCTCTCTCTCATTGTTATCTGTGAACGGACTTGGTCTGAACTTGGTCTCTCTCCCTCTTTTTCTCTCTCTCTCTTTGTTATCTTGAATGGACTTGGACCTCTCTATTTTTTTTTTTTTTTACCGAATTAACTGATATTAAATTTTATATAATTATTCCGATTCAAATACCGTACTACCAATCGAGATTGCTCTCCCAAATCCTCCCCCCCCCCCCCTTTTCCCAGCGTTTCTTCCAGATTAACTAGAAGCACAGCAAGTGGGGGTGCTTAAAATGGACCCCTATTTTGTTTTTTTCTTAGGACCCCTTTTTTCTTTTTACTCATAGGAATGTAAGTATAGCTATATTCCTAGCAATACTACTAATTTTTTTTCGAAATATTGGTTTTAAATTATAGTTATTAATTATAGACAATATTCCTATCATCAAATTACCAAAATATTAATAATTTAATAATTACCAATAATGTAATTGATCCACAGATTAATATAGTAAATGCATTTAAATTTGTTACACTATAAAGATGGATGCACGAATTTAAATTCGAATTTAATATTTATTTAAAATATTTTTTTTTCAATTTATTACGATTATTTTTGTTTAAAATGTATGTAAGGTATAATATCTAAAATGGTAAAATATAAATGGAAAGAAAATAGGATCCATCTTCCATAATTTTTTCTTTTTTAATTTATCAATTCGTTTAGCACCTAGTTTTTAACCAAAAAAAAAAAAAAAAAAGAAATTTATGAGAAGAATCTTGACTAGTATAAACACTTCTCAATTACTTTTCTATGTTAGGTGTAAATTCAGAGGATCCATTCTGAGGCCAGAACTTCATAGGCAATTTCGCGGTAGCTAAACATGTTTCTCTCTCTCTCTCTCTCTCTCTCTCTCTCACATCTTGTCAAGACAATGAGATGTTGATATCTACACACGTTTCATTTTCCTTTTACTTGACTTCCAATCTTGTTAAACATGCCATCGTTTCTCGATCACTCAAGACTACATTAAAAGCTCCAAAAGAATCCCAGCCCTGACTTTTCATTCCCAATCTAATCCCATTGAAAACAAAGAAAAACTGATTCCCTCTCACAAACACCCATAGACCAAATACCAGAATTGGAAATCTCAGCTCAGCTCAAAAAACACAACCATGAGAGCATCCACTGGCAGCCGTGGCAGCACCCAAGATCTACTACTCCAGAGAAACAGATTCCAAACCCAAACACCATCTCCAGACGAGTACCGGCTTTCGCCAAATTCAAGCACCAATTCCTCATCAACTCCAAACAGCGGAAGCTCGCATGACAGATCCAGCGGCATGAATGATCTAGTTGAAGATAGTGCAACCGAACCATCTTCTGGATTTAAAAGATTCATGGGGTTAGGAAAAGGAAGCAAGAAAAACAAATATGAAGCTCTGAAAAAATATAGCCATGATCTAATCTTCATGGCCACGCAGGGACAAAGACCCCGTCCTGTCATAGGCCGTGATGCTGAAATTGAAAGGCTTATGACCATCCTCTCTTCCAAAAACAAGATGACCCCAATACTCGTCGGAGATGTTGGAGTTGGGAAAAAAACAATAGTCGAAGGTCTGGCACGGCGCATGGCTCTCAAGGAGAACATTAAAAGCAATCTCCTCAATGTGGTTAAACTTGCGAAATTGGACAATATAAAGCTTTTAGATGAAAGATACGCGGTGGGGTCTTTGGCCGTCGAGGTTGAGGCCAGGCTCGAGTCAATTTTAAGAGATATAGAAAGATTTGGAGAAGGGAAGGTGATTGTGTTCATAGACGACATACATCATGTTTTAGGTGGGGGCGGTGGCGCGGCGGAGCTTATCAAGTCAATGATTTCTAAGGGTAGAATTAGTTGCATTGGAGCCACCACGGTTGAGATGTACAGAAAGCATATAGAGAGTGATAGTACAATGGAGAAGAGGGTGCAAGCGGTACCGGTTGCAGAGCCCAGTGTTGAAGACGTGGTGTGTATACTAAAAGGATTGAAGGAGGAATTTGAAAGTAGCTGTGGTGTTCCTGTCAAAGATGATGCTCTTGTTGTTGCGGCTCATCTCTCACACAAATATGTCAATGGTGCGTACTAAAATTTGCTTATTTTACATTTCACACCTTGCCTATTTTTTTTTTTTTTTTTAACTATCTTGAAAAAAAAAATTAATTTTTAATGTTTACAATAATTATAAAAATAAATTCTCTTTTAAACTCCAACTTTCTTCTTATTTCATGCTTGAATTTGAAAATTTTCAGGAAATATTCTCCAAAATTTTGAGAACATTTCGGAAAATTCTTAAAATTTACCTTGTATAAATTTTTGAGAAATTAACACAACTTAAATAAAAATGTTTTTTGTCAAAATAAAAATACTTTCTTTCAAAATCAAAATGTTACGGGTCTTCACTAAAGGGAATCGGAATCAATAAATCGGATCGAAACTATATGATTTGTTTGAATAAATAAAATAAAAAAAAAAATTTGAAAGTGCACCCACCAGAGATGTCAACCAGAATGAGTAATTATAGTTCTAAGGGTATTGAATTCTTTTGATAATTTTAATTTTCAAGCAAAAGTGTATTTTATTTTCCAAGACTATTTTGTTTTTCTATTAAAATGCATGAGTAAAATTCATGAACCATGAAATCGTACCATATTTCTCCTACTTTTCAAAGTATGCATGTGGGCATGGCGTGTTCCACGCAGCCACCGGCCAGCCAAATTAGGTCTATTGTGGAAAAATCTTAATTTTGTTTGTTCTTGAAGCTAAAATTCAAGTGCCCATCTTTGAATAAAATTACACACGATTGATTCTTGGGGATTTCGAAATTTCTAAGAAATTTCAAGATATTATAATTATCTTTAATTTATATGTAATTCTTAAACAGTTTTGAAATATTTTTCTTTCTTACATATCCAGCAAAAACCCCATTTGATTTTCAAATTTCGAATTAAGTTTCAAGTATCGTATTCTCTTTCTTCCTTTTTTTTGTCATTTTTTCTTTTTAATTTTTTGGGTACAAAATCTCAAGTAATTCTCCACAAATTTAAGCATATTACATCCACTGCACTCTCCTCCCAACCATTGAATAACTCAAGTACATGGTACACCAAATTCCTTTTTCTCCCACCAACGAACTATGCCTTAATTTTTACTATGTCCTTCTGTTTAGAGATAGAGTCTCTCCTCTCTCTCTCTCTCTCTCTCTCTCTATATATATATATATAATCTGTTTTTCCCATTAAATGCAATGCCCAAGCCATGATGCCTTCTCTCTCTCTCTCTGGGTAATAAAGTTGATATTGTCCTGAAAGAGGGCCAAGAGTTCAAACTCCACAACTCAAATCAAGAGAAAAGCTTTTAGTGCCTTTTAATACAAGGACTTAAGGACCTCTGGTGTCCTCCGTTATCCTCAACTCCTTTTCTTCCTTTTGAAAACCTTTTTTTTTTTTATATATATATAAATTTTTTAATAACTACTTTTCGAATATGTGTCGGTGATAATACAATAGTCCGTTAAAATTTTATGTGTTTCGATTAATAATATTAGAATTTCAAACATTATTTGATTTACATCTCTTACCAATAATGATTATTTTTTAATTATTATTATTTGCTAAGCCATGGAGATTATATATCTGGAACCTATATATCTCCCCAGTTGAATAACCATGTCATACTTTATCAAGTTGGCCATTGATTTGCTTCGATGGGTTGCTTTGCATAGAGCGCCGGATGCCACAAAAGGCCATTGACCTTATGGATGAAGCCTGTGCAAGTGTGAGAGAACAACTTGCTAGTCAACCCCAAGAGATTGGGCAACTTGAGCAAAAAATTATGGAGTTGGAGGTCAACCATCTTGCTCTTGAAAGGGAAAATGACAAGGCTAGCAAAGTGCGTCTCTTTGAGGTACTTTATGTTTGAAAAAGAAAAAAAACTATTTTTCACAATTATGTGATACAAAATAATTGATCATCTATATTTTACATGATATTATTTAATTACGTTCCGTCAGCTCCTTAGTTTCAAAATAAATGAAATTTATTGAACTTTGATCTAAGATAATAGATACTTGTGTCGTCAATCATCAATATACTTGATGTAAGATAACACGTATCTGATACTAAATCAGTGACAAACTCTATATATGAGATTTTAATAGTACCACATAAGCTAGATAATGGAAGAGTGATATCTAATTTTATAAACATAATTGTTATAAAGTACTTGTTAAAATTTTTAGGTGTCAACTATGTTTTGCAGGTTAGGGAAGAGATAGAAGCATTGAAAGAGAAGCTCAAGCACTTGAAGTTGAAGTATGAGGTAGTGAAAGAAAAGATCACTCAAATGAATATTCTTAAACATAATCGTGAGGAACTCGTGTTGGCTTTGCAAAAGGCTAAAACAAAGATGGAGGAATTAACTAGGACATCCAACATGCATGATGGAGATATTCGAAGATTAGAAATTGCCATAGCGAGCAAAGAGCAAGACTTGCGTGAAAAATTGATGCTGCCAACCTTGGTTGAACCAGAGGTCATAGTAAGAATTCTAAAGGAAGGGATTGATGATTTGGATATAACAATGCAACAACTCAAGGAAGAAGAGGCTTCTTTTAGGTCAAGACTAAATGAGGAAATAAAAAAGGGTAAAATCGACAATGGCGTACGTTCTGCCATGGAGATCATGCAGCGGAAATGGATTGAGAAAATGCCAATAGAAGAACCAGAAACCATTGTTCCACAAGAAATTGAAGCCTTTCGCCGTAATGGGACTTACTGGACTTATTTGGGACAACGTGCAAACAAGGACTTCAAGAGACCTATCATAGAAAATATACTTAAGGTTCGTATATGAACAACATAATATTTACTCATGAAATAGCTCCTCTTAGTTTCTCAAAATATGTCCCTGCAGGTGTATTTTATGCGCCTCCAACTCCAAATGAGGTATACTGAGGAATGTAACTGGTTGGGTGAGCTTTACCAGCTCAAAAAGCAAAGAGAGGAGCTTATTTGTGTTGGAGAAGCCGAAAAGAATGAAATAGCGAAGGTTGCAGAACTGGAGTCTGGCCAAATCCAGAAAGTTGAGATGGCTATTATCAAGCTTGAAGAGGAGATAAGTGAAGATTATTATTTATTCATGAAAACTGTTGGACCAGAAGAAGTTGCACAAACTGTGAGCAAGTGGACTGGCATACCAGTTGAAAAGCTCCATGAAGACATTAGACAGATGTTGAATGATGGCAATACGTTCCCTGAGAGGGTGGTTGGTAATGATGAAGAGAAAGACATTGGTGCAAAATCTGTGTTCGGGTCAGGGCATGAGGGATTGAGTTCACAGCCTGGTGGTGTTGGTAAGACAGACTGACCTTGCTAATGTTCTTTCTCAGCTTCCTTTCGTTCTCCTGCATGCGTTTCTGTGCCCGTTTGCTCATCGAACAACTTATCAATTGAGCATGTTCATATTCTTCTATAGTTCTTTTTATATTTAGTGTTTATAAAGTTCTCTGATGAATTTAATAAACTAAGTACATCATGGATGTCAAAGACAAAATGCATGGCAATCTACAGGCTCCTTATGCATCCATGACTGGATGCTTATCTATTATGTGAAAAAGAATCGATTTCCATACTGATTAGATGTCATTAGTGTGAAAAACGATAGAATCTCATCCATTGAAGGAGACAATGTAAATGGAGAATGTGGTTTAAGAAATGATTAGTAATGGCAGAGGTCATATTATAATCTTCTGGGGTACTTTCAAGTTGGTGTTCCCCTTTGGTACATGTGCAGTAGGAGCGGTCAAGGGGGTAAAAAATTAAGGACAATTAGGGGACCCCGGCCTCGCAAAACATAGCACTATCCCTTCTCCATAGGTCCAAAACGACAAAATCAAGGCCCCGTTTTCTATAAACAGTGGGTGTTATGGTGAATTGACAGTTTTATCCCTCAGAAATGACCAGTGTGCTCTCGGAATGATGCATGGTTGACCTCACCCTCTTTTATGCTAAAATGACCATAGTGCCCCGCTCAAACCAGGGCATCAGCCATTGGTTTTGTTGAAGTTGCATGAATTAGCAAAGTTTAGGACTCATGAAATTGTCTTATTGATTTGAATGAAGCATATTATAACCAGG
Organism: Dillenia suffruticosa; assembly: GCA_033439265.1. Classification (NCBI taxonomy): domain Eukaryota; kingdom Viridiplantae; phylum Streptophyta; class Magnoliopsida; order Dilleniales; family Dilleniaceae; genus Dillenia; species Dillenia suffruticosa. The sequence continues at coordinate 4,935,472 of JAVTVX010000009.1, forward strand.
ATCTCGTTTTCCCAATAACACAATGGAATTTAATGAAGCAGGTGAAAATGTAAGAGTCCAATTGGGCAGCGGCTCTGATGTGGTTGATGAGAGGATTGTTGAGATTTGTGATTATGGAATGGCTCCCGAAGAGGCTCGGAGCAGTTTCGACAGCTCAGCTGGGCCTTCCAGCAGGCAAGATGGAGAGATTACAATGCCAAGCAATGAGCAGGAGACAGAAATCCAAGGGCCGAATGAAGAAGTGTCTAGCATTGGACCAAGATCATCTGAGCAGACCGAGATTAAGGAGATTGATGATACCATATACCCTTCATTGGGTAGCTCAGACTGGAAAAATCAGGAAAAGAAGCCCAAGGCCGGTGAACATGAAAACCTTGGCCTAGGAGGTATACCCCCTCACTGGCTGCCTTATCCGGGAGTAGAAAGGGACATGGAGAGACCAGTATTAGCAAGTTTCTTCAAGGTACGTTCACATGACGGATAGCAACAGCTTTTTAACATAAATTTTCAGCACAAGAAACATAAATGATCACTATGCCACAGTAGAACATGTATAGTTTATTTTTAAGTCACTTCATCTTGCACAAGAAACACTCTAACCCCCTAGTGTCTGATCCAAGATGTGGTACTATAGGGCACAAATGAGAAAATCGGACCTTAATAATAGAAAGATGCGGTACTGTAGTTATACTTGTTAGATTCGATTCTGTTGAACCTCATAATCACACTTGATTTGAGTTATAGACTGCAACATGAATGAATTCAATGAGAATAGTTGTAGTTTTAAACAGCAAAAGAATGATTTGCTATAATAGAGGTAAATTATGTCCAGTGTTTTGCAACAGTCAACATCTCTTACTAGCTAAAGAGTTGGGGAATCTTTTTGAGAACTACAGAAAAATTGACATGTTCTTTAAGGCCCAAACTAACAAAGGTTTGCTCCTACAAACTTAAAGGGAATCAAGATCACCAACCTTCTTGTTTTTTCTAGTGAGACCTGCATTCTTTTCAGAGGCAGAATAGGTTGTCTTCTTCTTTGTCTTTTACTTGGCGTTCAGGGATTGCTGGGGGGTGAAATGGTAGGAGTTCATAGTCTTGCTCAGACACGCACGCACACTCAATCCAGTGAGCAATTGAGAATCCACTGTGATTTTTTAGTCAAGCAATATTAGGAGGCTTCGGATGACTAACTGAAACACATCATAAAGATTTATACTTGTATTGCATCCAGTGATGTTTGCCCTTGTCAAGACTAACAGTGCAAGAATGTGATTCCAAAAGGTAAGCATGGTGGGTGAGGACAAGCAAGATATGCGGAGCAGGCATTCTGTACTCGGTAGAAAGCCATTTTCGGAGGAAGATGATGAGGATGAGCATCCGCAGTTGCAGCGTCGACGTTTTGGACATTCAAGGAATGTACCCTCATTAACTACGGAGCCACCTTATGTGTTGCGTCCCTCTGTGAGGATGGAGTCAGGAGGTCCTAGTGGGTCTGGTCCTAGTGAACCTGGCCCAAGCATGCCTTCCCTGGTTAAGCGTAAGTTCAGCCCGATGAGGGAAACTACTATGGATTACCAGTTCCAGATGTTGGCCTCTCAGATTGCATCATTTGAAGATATGATGAGGAGCATGCAGAGGGGTTTCATGGAAGAGATGAGGATCATGCATCAACACCACATGGACGAGCTCCAATCACTTCGTCAGGACACTGAGAGAGGAATTGCTGCAATTCATTCTGAGCTCAGGAATATGAGAACACAATATGCACAAAGGCCAACAAATGATTACAGAGATTTGTATGGCCTGGATCGATAATTCTAGCATGAAACTTCTCCCAATAATCGCATGCGTCATTATCTTGGCCTACCTTCAGATCTTTTTCTTTCCACAGACGAATCAAAGATGTCTGGTGTATCTTTCCCCCTGTCATTCAGAATGCGTATATAGGATATTCAAGGTTGGATGTGTATGCTGAACAAAATGGTAAATAGCTTATTCTTTTGTATATTGGTGGGTATTTTTTGGATAAAAATTCCTTAATTAATTTGTTTATATAAACTTTGATCTTTTAAATGGAAATTTAACATATGTTGGTTAAAGAAAAAAAAAACTTGTTCTTTATCTTTATTAGCTATCTCGAATGTCTTCACAATGAAGATGATACCAAGAGTGAATGAGTGTTGCAAGGATAGGGATGCACATTTAGGAGACTCCGGCAATTGTAATTTAGGACTTCCTTATTGTTCGAGAGCAGACTCTTAAGACTCGTTTGTAAGTTTTTCCTCTATTCTTGTTTTCTATTTTAGTCTAGCCAGAACCTTAAGATTTGATCTTTCATTTGTGGCAAAAATCAATGAGCCCCTCTTATAAGCTAAGAATTCTCTCAAGATTTGAGTGAGAGACTTTGAAGGGGCTGTGTTTATGTTTAGTGTCACAGCCTTGTTTTCCAAAATATTTACAAAATACAAAAAATTACATTCAAGTTTTCTATTTTTTATATTTTTAACTTAAAACTGAGTTATCAAAAACCGTTTAAAAACGTTTTGTATATGTTTTATTGAAAAATATAATTCAGTTCTCTAATCTTTATATGAAAATAAAATTTTTAATTCTTGAGCAACACTTAAGAGGCTCATTTTGACAAGCCTCTAGCATCATTGGATTGTTTCTAACAAGCTCCTATTTTGTCTGTCAGTATACACTATTGGCAAAAAATCTCTAAATTAAAACAAGTTACTTGGTTTTTGATTTTCAAGTTGATTATGTAGAGACTGGTAGAGTTCTCCCCTGTTGAGGGCCACCTAGCCGGGTGTTTCTGTTTTTGTGTGTTAGTTTGGCCTCTGTTGAGCCTCTTTTCTTTGTGTTTTCTTGTTTCTTGTATTTCTCTAGGCGCTAGTCCCCGTTGGAACTAAAATAGAAAGTTATACCTAAGCATCATTACTTGTATCAGCATTGTTTATATGGTGTACGAAGATATCATTGTTTAATGCTCAGGAACAAATACCTCTCTCTGGGTTTCATTTGGTAGAGATTGGCATCATCTGATAATGAGCATGCTTATTGGTTTCGTGGATTAGATGATGATCATGCAACAGCGCCAGATGGAGTTGCTCCAATCACTGCGTCTGTACACTGAGAGAGGATTTGCCTCTGTGCGGTCTGAGCTTTTGACAATGAGCACACGAAGGCAGACAAATGATTACACAGTATATCTCTACCCATGCAAGAAAGGGATTCATGTGAGGTTAGAAGACAAGAAAGAATTATAAGTCACGCCTTAACACTATTTTCCCATAAATCTAAAATTGACGTCTTTTGGCCATTGCATGTAAATTGGGAGAAAGCCCATTTTGATTCAGGCTACAATGGATTCAAAGTAAAAAAATAAAAAATAAAAAATTCCAGCCACCATTCTCCCACAAAATAAGTTATATAAAAATTACAATGGGATCAATTCTTATTGGACCTTTACATTAATCAAATCCAAATTGAACAATGGAGGATTTACATGCAGTGTTTTAAATATAGTATTAAATCTTAAGTTGGTGAGATGAACAACATATGATTGAACTGGTATGACTGATTCAGCTAATCGATACAATTACACTGATATACTAAATAATAAATTTATTAATAATTACAAAAATAAAAATCTTAATATCTTTTCATAATTATAAGTATCGGAAAGAGATCAGTAGCTTAGCAACTATCGTAAAATCATGTGAGTTTTGACTAATATGTGTATATTTATAATATTCGATTTAAATTATAATTATTGCTAAGAGGTATTGTGGCGACCAAACTTTGACAATAGATTAGCATATGACTACGTTTTAAAAATAAATAAATTTTAATTTAGAAACTTAAAGAAAGATACAAAAGTCTAAAAAATCAATTGATTAATTAATAATAAAATCTCCTAAACAAATAATTTTTAAAACTAAAAGAATCTCCAAAGAAAACTATTTCATAAATACCATTTCTTGAGAAGTAAGAATTTTGTAGTTGACAAAATCATTTTCCAAAATAATCAATCCACATTCTACATCAAAATGGATCACACACATTGTCAAAGAAATACAAAAAAAAAAAAAAAAAAAACACTTTTTATCAAAATTAAATAAAAATGTATTATCTCAAAAGATTTTATTCAATTATAATCAAATTCAAGATTTTTTCATGATCAACCATACAATTGCGTCAATAGACTAACCTACTTGATAGTTAGAACAACTATATATGAAGGATTTATAAGTAGATAGTTTTTTATTTTTTATAATTTTCATAAATATCTATATTTATAAGTTAATGCGCTCTTAGATGATCATTAAATAATGATCGCTAGATAATAATTCAACAATTATGAAACCAATCGAAAAGCTGGCCCATGAAAGAATAGGATTACTAATAAATAATTTTTCTAATCAATTTTTGAATTTAAAATTTAAGAATAAAAAAATATATTAAAAGAATTATTTTCTAAATAGAGCTTTCATTAATTTGGTTTTCGAATGCCGTGGGGAAAAAATTCTATTCATTTTTTGACCCTGGTGGTGGGGTTCATTTGGGTGTTTCTTGTGTCGTGTCCAAGAACTTTGCAGGGTGATAATTGCGGCAAGTGCATGCCCTGCGGGCCGCAAATATCAATGGCCTAGCTAGTAGTGTTAACCTCGTCGCCCGTACCTTTCGGAACTGGTGTCCATTTCAGTCTTACTGTGACCAACACGTGAGGAGAGGAGTAGAAATCAAACGTTGAAATGTGAACACTTAGAATGGAAAAAGGACAAGGGTTGGCGTTTTATTAATGGGCCATTGAAGGATCTGTCCTTTGTTTTGGCCCTTTCCAGGTAATTCTTCTTCCTCTTTTTTAAATCAATCATCTCTCTATTAATTTAATTATTAAATTAAAATAATAAAAAAAATTCTTCTTCCTCTTTTGGTTCCTTGAATATATATATATATATATATATTAAAAGAAAAGACTACAAATAATGAAAAGAACTACTAACGTTTGATAATTCCTACCAGGAAAGGCCCAGAAGGGGCAAAATGTAATGGCAAAAATTGTTGCAAGTGCTTGCTATGAAGACCACACAAAAATATGCGGTCCATATGAACACACCCTTATTTTGTATTTTTATTTAATTAAAAGGGTGTATGATACTATTACTAAACAAGCCTAAGAATTGATTAATTCTTTTAGATCAAATGAATTTTTTCCCATAAAAGGGTACTAATAATTTAAATTTCAGATAAAATAAAACATTTAAGTACCCCAAAAAAAATATTTTTGACTAATTATTTCGGGTCAAATGGATTTTTTTTTTTTTGCGTAAACGGTTTTAAATTTTTGGTACCCATATTACCAACCCAGTGATATAAAAACACAATTATTGTATCGTATAAAAAAAATAATCATATAAAAGAGCATATAATATGAAACAGAGTATAATTACGTAAAAGAATCCATATAGCCGATCTCACTTAATGGGATAAAAATTTGATTATTGTTATATATGTTTTTAAATTTGAGATAAAATGATACTTATATTAAAAATCCAAGTTTGCAGTGCAAAATTCAAGTTATTTCAATATTATTTGCTCATTTAATTTATTTGGGTGCTTTTTGCATGAATATTTGACAATTGAAAATATTTTGATAAATTAAGGAATTATAAAATAATCAATTTAGTTTATGTAATTCTATACAAAATTTCAAAAATGGAAAAAAATTGAATATAAAGAAAACTTTTTTTAAAAATATTTTACCAAACAACATTTTCATGAATATTTTGTCAAACAAAAGAAAAACAATTACCACTTATCATGTATTTCATCCTTCCATGGATTTTTGGCTTTATTTTCTTTTTCTTTTGTGTTGGTTTTGTATGAGATTTTTGGATTTTCCACCAAAGGTTCTTCTTTAGTCATGACTTCAAAGGAGAAGACTCTCTTCTTCTTATAGCCAACCATCATGTATTGCAAATAATTAATAAAATAATTATTTTTCATTCCACACCAATAATATTTTTTCTTCTTTAGAAAAAGTGAATGTTTTTGAATATTATGCAAAAATAATCCACAGAATGAGAGACAATGGTTTGGTTGAGTTTTCATGGAGGGAGTTCCTTTGATTGCTAAGATGATATGTTATCTTTTTTTGTAGAAGTATAGTTAGAGACTAGGTGATACTTTGTTTTCTATAAATATCGATATAAAATGTAATAAAATATTTAATAAAAATTGATTTTTAATCAAAAAAAATATGAAGAACGCGATAATGGAAAATCGGTCAATTACCCAATTAATAAATAATAAATTTAAGATATATGATGGCATAATACTTTGCACCAAATATTTTCTCCACAGACAACAATAAAGATAACCAAAGAAAAACATTATTATATATAAATATTTATTTATTTATTTATATGGGAAATATTATACTTATATACATGTAATGTATATAGATGATACATCAATTGTAAATTAAATGCATGGTGTATGTATAAAAGAACTTCTAAAATTGGCCCTAACCCCGTCTAAAATCTCTATAAAAAGCAAGAAGGGTCATCACAGATATTGAAAGAACTTCCCCTCCATCCAAACCATGTCTCTGATTCTCTCCTCCATTATTTTTGCCATAGTCGTTTATCTTCTGCTAAACCTAAAAACCATGCGTAAGGGTTCCTCCCCATCACTCCCACCTGGTCCAAAGCCATGGCCGATCCTTGGAAACTTGCCTCATCTAGGCCCTATACCGCACCACTCACTCGCAGCTTTGGCTCAAAAATATGGACCTCTAATGCACCTGAGATTAGGGTCTGTGCATGTTATGGTGGTGTCATCGGCATCGATCGCGTCTCAATTCCTAAAGGTTCATGATGCAAATTTCTGTAGTAGACCACCAAGCAGTGGTGGCAAACATATTGCTTATAATCATCAAGACATGGTTTTTGCTCCCTATGGTCCTCGTTGGCGAATGCTGAGAAAGATTTGCAATATCCATCTTTTTTCTACCAAAGCTCTTGATGATTTTCGCCATGTTCGCCAGGTTCTCTCTCTCTCTCTCTATCATGCTCAAATTCAGATGGCCCTATTGCATACTTCTCTTCTTCTTCTTCTTCTTCATTTATAAGTTAAATAGTGTTCTAAAAATTGTTATATACTCTATAAAAATTGTGATTTGCTTTTCTAAAATATTTTTTTAAAAAAAAAAAATTCAAATGTTATTCTGTTTGAAAATTTCATTTATAGAGTAATTGAAAACAATCAAATACCCTCTGGAATGTGCAAATTCAGAAGTTTATTTTAGTAGAGATGAAGTACTATATAGGGAGTGTGGTCAGATGTTATATATATATATATATATATATATATATATATATTAATTTTATTTTTTCTTTAATTGATATGTTAATTGCTAGATTTCTTTTATTATCCACAAAAATTGATTTCAATTTTCTTTATTTATCATATATTCTTTCAATTTTTCTTCTTTTTTTGATGAATTTTTCACTTTTCTTCTTTAACGGATAGATTAATTATTAATTGCTAGAAGAATATAAACATTTTCCTATTAATAAAAAAATTATTCACAAATGAGTAGTTTATTTTTTATTTATTTTGGTTTAACGAATTTAAGTGAAATCTGATATTTAGTTGTAGACGTAGGGATGCTTATATTTATTTATTTTAGTGTACATCTAAATTCACTTAGAATTAGGGCTATTATGACATTCAGGTAATGTCGCAGGTACCCGTGACATTACCTTATCAAAGCTCAACTCAAGCTCAGTAAAATTGAGCTCAAGCTCAAGTAGTTCGATCAAGCTTGAGCTCGAATCGAGCTTGAACTTGTGTCCAACTGTGTCGAACTCGAAAACTCGTCAAACTAGATTAATTTTTTTAAAAAAATAAATTTTATATGTGAAATTACGTTTATAGATATACTCTTTGAAATATATTATCTAATATTGATTAATTAAGTGACATTACTCGATGACACTACCTGATGATACTTTGAACTCAAAAAATGCGAGCTCAACAAGCTTGAGCTCACCTATCCAATACTCGAGCCGAGCTCAAATATCGACACTACCCGACTCGACTCAAAATGTCATCAAACACCTACTTAGGATATGATGACAAGCTCATTTTAGTACCTGTGTTTATTCACACAATATTTCAAATTTTTAAAATTTACTTCATAAGGACTACATAATTTCTCAAAAAAAAGGAAAAAATTACAATATTATGTAAAATTCTATTCAATTTGTTTCCATTTTTAAATTTAGAATACTTTAAATTGTAAGTTTTTAGCATATTATTGAAAACGATTTACCTTTTTAGATATTAAAATTTTAATTTCAAAATCATTTGGTTCGGTTAATTTCAAAATCGTTAATATGGTTGTGGTATACATCCGGTACTGTGCTCTGTCTTTTCTTCCTTTTGTTACATAAAACTCGCAAAAATTGTAAAAAATATACGTACTCATAAAAGTTCAAAAATATTTTCTGGGTCTGAAACATTTATTTTTTGAAATCAATAGGATGGACAAATTTATTAATCGTCATAAATAAACACATAGGCAATGCACTCAAGTGATGGATTCATCACAGGAAAAGAAAACCCTTGCTAGAGTCTAAGCCACTTTATTTGCTTGACTGGTCACCAAAAAAAAAATAATGAAAAATAAAAAATCGTAGTAATAATACTTTAACTAGAAATACCCATAGTTCCTCATTGTAAAACCTTGATCACATGAACAAGAGTGGGATTGCTTTTGGTACTAATAATTTTTTTTTTTTTTACTTAATCGATCGATATCTAAAATTATATTCTTATTAATCTAATTCAAACTATTATCAATTAATCTTTTATAGGAAGAAACTCTCATAATATAATTTTTTTTATTCTTAATATTAGAATATGAATCTTCACCTAAAAGATTTAGTCTTCTTCCGACCCATTTTTCTTCTTCCTCCATGACTGTTGTATGGTTTACAGCCTTTACTTTTCATGAGCTTCTCTCTGTCTTTGTCAATTTGTCAAACTAGCATTACCCATTTGGGTAGACAATGCATGCATAAGGAAGATTTTACTATGCATGCGATCATGGTATTCCAGGAAGAAAAGCATGGAGAAGAATATCAGAATTTCCTTCGATCTGAGAACCTTTGAGTTAATCCAGATAGGACCCTTTTGGTTCCGGTAAACATGAAAAAATAAAAAACATTAAGTATAATTGGTCTATTAATTTAGTATTGATTTTTTAAAAAAATAAAATTTTAAATTCGATTTTTGTATATCAAAAAAATAGATATCAATATTTACTTATATTTAAAAAATAATAATAATAATCCTCTTATTAAGAAATGGTGCAAGTAAAATAAAAGAAAATATATTTTATTTATAAAGAAATATGAAGAGGGAATATAGGATACCCAAATTGCCCTTGGAAAATATGGGTTCATTAATAAAACAAAAAATTACACTCGAATTTTTTTAGGATACGAATTTAGGACAGTGTGAACTGTTATATATGTGTGTGTGTATATATATATATATATATATATTTATAATTTTATTTTTTTATTTTTAAATATCATTATGATTTTTTCTCTAAAAAGAAAATTCTGAAATATATTTTTGTATAAATTGGCAGGAGGAGATATCGATTCTGACGCGCATACTAGCGAGTGCGGGTAACTCGAAGGTCAAATTAGGTCAATTGTTAAATATATGCACTACAAACGCGCTGGGGCGCGTAACGATTGGAAGGAGAGTGTTTGGAGACGGGAGCACTGGAGTAGACCCGAAGGCTGATGAATTCAAGGAAATGGTAGGGGAGCTCATGGTTTTGGCGGGTGTGTTCAACATCGGTGAATTCATCCCAGCCCTTGATTGGCTTGACTTGCAAGGTGTGGTATCGAAGATGAAGAAATTGCACAAGAGATTTGACGCTTTCTTGAATGAGATCATTGATGAGCACAAGATGAACGGTGGTGATCATGGGAATCACACTGATTTCTTGAGTAAATTGCTTGCACTTAAGGATAACGTTGATGGCGAAGGCGGCGGGTTAAGTGATGTTGAAATCAAGGCCTTGCTTTTGGTATGTACACGAATACACAATCTCTTTCTCTCTCTCAATAGCATATGTATTGATGCCGTATCAAATGTATTGACGTCGTATCAAATCTTACCCGAATTTGACTTATCCGATTTGAATATTATCAGATTTAATTTTAAAAAAATTTTTTTAATATAATTTTTTTTATTTTTAAGTTTCGAATATGTGATTTGATTAAAATATCTAATATATTTAGTTATTAAATCGATTGTCTATTGATATGTATATATAGATATATTATTTCACGATTCACCTAAATATAAAAAAAAAAAGGCCTGAACTCTATATTAGTACGATAAAATATAATATATTTTAATATTTATAATTAAAAAATGTGGGTTTTATAAATTTTAACTGATTAATAATATTTAAAATTATATATAATTTTTTAAAAAAATATATTTCTATTTCTAGTTGGATGTTGTGGCATTTTCGCCCTTTAGAATTTTGATACTAATGCACCTTGTCAATTTGCAGAATTTGTTTGTGGCAGGAACTGACACATCATCCAGCACCGTGGAGTGGGCCATTGCGGAGCTCATTAGGCACCCGAAAGTGTTGGCCCAAGTCCAACAAGAACTCGATTCGGTTATTGGGCGGGACCGTCTGGCGATGGAATCAGATCTGGCCCATTTTCAATATTTCCAAGCTGTGATGAAGGAAGTTTTCCGGCTCCACCCTTCAACACCGCTTTCTCTGCCACGAATGGCCGCGGAGAGCTGTGAAATCAATGGTTATTACATTCCCAAAAATGCTACTGTTCTGACCAATGTGTGGGCCATAGCTCGTGATCCGAATCAATGGACTGACCCACTAAAGTTTCGGCCCGAAAGGTTTTTACCCAACGGCGAAAAGCCTAATGTTGATATTAAAGGAAATGATTTTGAGATTATACCATTTGGTGCTGGGCGGAGAATTTGTGTCGGGATGAACCTTGGGGTGCGCATGGTCCAACTTCTGACCGCGACGTTGGTCCATGCATTAGATTGGGAATTGCCGGAGTGTGAAGCAGCCGAGACGCTTAACATGGAAGAGGCATATGGAATCACCCTACAACGAGCTGCACCCTTGGTTGTGCACCCTCGTCCGCGGCTTGCACCGCATGTCTATGCGATATCTAAGTAAGTAATGCTTTGATGCCTAGCCTAAGAAAATGAAATGGACTTGTATGTTTTGGTAATATGTTCTATGTACGAATGTGTGCTACCTTTAATGACTTTCAAGGTAACTTTAATATAATCTCCATCAAATAAGAGTTGAGTTGACTTCAGAACTATCTTGATAGCCGCTGATGAATGGGAAATTATTGTGAACGGAATACAAGAAAATCAGCCATCAACATCCTCCACTGGGTCTGATAGAGCAGAGGTACAGTCAAGTTTTGCAAGTGGTCAATTGAAGAAGCTGATAAAAAACCATGCAGAGGCTTTGTCTATAATTCACCAACCGGTGTATGAATCTATTTTTGTTGGATTTATATACACATACACATGCGGAAGCGTGTAAAATTTTCGGAATCATAAAAGGTTAGGGTTTTCAGGCATAGCTCAAAAAGTAGATTGCAAAAATTCGGGGAACCACGAACGTCGATCGATCGACTTCGCCGTCGGGATGATAACCATGAAAGTCGAGCTATCACCGCAGCACTACGACACCTCAATCGAATCCGATGACTAATTCTTTCACAGAATTTTTCTCCCTCTCTCTCTCAATTGTGCCTCCACTCAATTGTTGTGCAATTGTGTTTTCCTAGGGTTTTGCCCTAGTTTCCATATACCTCCGTCACCACAAATGGTAGGAAATTCAAATCTCATCAGTTACCATTTGTGCATATGGAAAGTGAGAAAATTTCCTTTTTCCAAATATAGAAAAATGTCCCACGTGGGCATTAATTCCTTCATCTCCCACTTGCACACGAGAGCATTTTCATCCGTAACGAGATCACAACTCATGCGATCTCCTATATCACCCTTCTGGATTTTCATACTAGATTGGGTGTCGTGTGACTGGCGAGTACACCTGCAAATAAAAACTTCTCGATGCACCTGTTAAGATGTTCGAGGAGTCGTCGTTAATAATAAAAACAAATATCTCGCTGTACCCCAGACTCATCACATTTACATCCTTCGAGTCACTTTCCTCATCGAAAGTTATCCCCAATATATTCTCGAATGTGTATTCACTATTACGTTCGTATCCCAACGTGGATATACGTAACAGACCGGTCGGTGAATACAACACAACGATATAATATAGATTGGTCTTCCTCTCCCAAACTCGAATCCATCGATCTCAATTCAGCTGTTTTCCTAGACCTGCCCCTTAGACCTCAATTTATCTTCCGGACCATAGGTAAACAGACTAAAGTAGCAAATACTTAATCAAGACTTCTAAAAACAGTCGAAAGTAAAATAAGGGTACTAGAGATCCCACCAAATAAATCTCGGGTCTCACACAGTGGAAATGGGGATCATGAATAGATCATCGTCTCATGTAATTGCTCCTACTATCCCTAGTCGTCTATCACACGCGGTATGAAACGCGTGCCACAGTGTTAATCCCTTATTTCTTAAAAGAGCATATGTCAGATTTCTTAACACTGTGCAGATACGGGACTCAGTCTACACATAAGACCCTACCCAGAGATCTCAGAGAGAGTGTTTCAGAGACAATATCACTATCGCAGGTGATATCTGAGATCTCAAATCTGGCTACTCACAGGCAACATGGATGTGGGTATTTCCATGTCGGTCATATCCCAAATGACCTCATCCTGAACACGTATCAGGGCGACTTTAGTTCTAGTTGGGCCACTCTCAATGCCTCTTACGACTAGAATCTGTCTCATCTCCGCTCACTCAGAGTTGGAGGTGGTCGCTCGTGTGAAAGAGTCGACCTCGCCTGCCTGACATATATTTTATCACATAAAAAATATACATAATATAAATAAGTGCATTATTTAAGAAAATATAAATGTGACTGAATAATGCACAAAATCATATATAAATATAATAAGTATCACATCGTCAGTTCAGTACAATGAGAAAAGTCAAAATATTCTCAAACCCAAAGACTCTCTATGTGCTATAAATGAGTCTCTAGTGATGGGTTTGGTGAAGGGGTCAGCCACCATGCAATGTGTCGAGATGTACTTGACGGTCATTTCACCCTTCTCGATGATATCTCTAATAAAATTATATCTAGTGTCGATGTGTTTGGTCCTACTATGATACTTAGGGTCTTGAGTATAGGCGATAGCAGCCTGATTATCACAATAAATCATCACTGGCCTCCCACTATCAGCCACAACCCCTAAGTTATCTAATAGTCTCCGGAGCCAAACACTCTCCTCAACTGCAACTGAGCAAGCCACGAACTCAGCCTCCATCGTAGATAAAGCTACACAGGTCTCTGGAGCCAAACACTCTCCTAAATGGCACCGCCATTGAGCAAAAAGGCAAAACCTGATGTCGATTTGCGCTTATCCAGATCACCGCCCCAGTCGGCGTAAATCACCTCTCCCATAACACAAGGAGTAGCTCGCAATTCTCTTGAGATATCTAAAAGTTCTTTTCACTGCTCTCCAGTGACCCCTTCCAGGATTTGATTGATATCTACTCACCAGACCGACTGCGTAACATATGTCTAGTCGTGTACACAACATCGCATACATCAGATTTCCCACTGCGCTGGAATAAGGGATTTTACGCATCTCCCTTATATCTTCCTGAGTTTTCGGACACATCTCAAGACTCAGATCATCACACTTGGCGATTGGAGTATCAATGGGATTACAATCACTTATCCCAAAACGCTCGAGAATTTTCTTAATGTAGGTCTCTTGTGAAAGAGCCAACATTTTTCTCGATCGATCTCTCTGGATCTTAACTCCAAGGATGAACTCAGCTTCACCCATGTCGATCATGTCGAAGCTCAATGACAACCAAGCCTTGATCGTCATCAGATACTGAATGTTGTTCCCAGCCAACAGTATATCTTCTACATACAGGGACAGAATTACAAAAGAGTTATCAGATCGTATCAAGTAAACACAATGATCCTCATCGATCATTGTAAAACCATAAGATATCACCTCCTCGTGGAATCTTAGGTACCACTGCCTGGATGATTGCTTTAGACCATATATCGACTTCCGAAGTCGACAGATTTTGTCCTCATAATCTACTAGAACGAACCCAGAGGGCTGCTCCATGTAGATCTCCTCATCCAGATTTCCATTAAGGAAAGCGGTCTTTACATCCATCTGATACAACTCTAGATCCATGCTTGTGACAATCGCCAAGAGTAGATGGATCGATGTAAATTTGACTACGGGGAGAAAGTTTTCTTGTAATCAATCCCCTTTGTCTGTGTGTAACCCCTGGCTACTAGACGGGCTTTGTATCTTTCTACCGATCCGTCGGCCTTTCTTTTGATTTTGAGAACCCACTTGTTCCCTATGGCCCTTCTATCCTCAGGTAGTTCAACTAGGTCTCAGACCCCGTTGACCCTCATTGATTCCATCTCCTCTTTCATGGCCTCTAGCCATTGGTCCTTCATAGGACTCTCGAGAGCCTTCTCAAAGGTTTGAGGTTCCTCCATCGGGAGTCACGATGAGGATCTCATCCTCTATCGGAAAATGACGTCGGGGTACATGTCCCCGACTACTCCTACGAGGATGAGGAGCCTCCTCACCTCGAGACGGGTCATTCCCACTAGGACCAAGATCCTTTTTAGGCTCTTGTGTCCCACCTCTAGGCTTAGTTGGGCCGTCAGGCTCACCTATCTCATAAAAGATGAAATCCTGGTCGATTTCGCCTCTCTTAGGGAAATCATTTTCCAGGAACGTAGCATTACTAGATTCGATTTCGGAGACCGTGCCATCCGTACGTTCACCTAAGAACACATGTCCCTTATAATGTTCAGAGTACCTTACAAAGATACATTTCTTTCCTCGTGGGCCTAACTTGCCGTGTGGGTGCGAGGAATCGTAAACGTATGCGGCACAACCCCATGGTCTCAAATGGCTAAGGTCAGGCTGCTTCCCTGTCCAAAGTTCGTATGGGGTACTGACTACGGACTTGGTTGGAACACGGTTAAAAACGTAGGCAGCAGTCAATAATGCATCTCCCCAGTGGGAGATAGCCAAATTGGCCTGCGCCATCATCGATCTCACCATCTCCAACAAAATCCTATTCCTTCTCTCAGCTACCCCGTTCTGCTGGGGAGTAGCAGGAATAGTCAACTGTCTCGTAATGCCCTTCTCGAAACAGAGCTCTTTAAACTCCTTAGACAAATACTCTTGTCCTCTATCGGTTCTGAGAGTTTTAATTCTCAAGTCTAACTGGTTTTCTACCTCGCTGATAAACCTCCTGAAGTAATCTAATGCCTCAGACTTATGCGAGATTAGGTAGATGTAATTGAAACGCATGTAATCATCTATGAACGTAATGAAATACGTGGCTCCATTTCGGGCTCTCACATTCATAGGTCCACAAATATCGGAGTGGATCAATTGCAATGGTGTCCCAGCCTCATTGCTTTTCCAAATGGTTTCCTCGTCGCTTTGCCGACTAGGAAAAACTCACATAAGGGCAACTCGATCCGGGTTAGCGGGCCTAACAAGCCACTCGTAGCTAACCGGTTCATTCTCTCTTGCCTTATGTGACCAAGTCTGCTATGCCAAATAGAAATATTATCAACTACGCTATCAGATGTATACGCAA
Organism: Dillenia suffruticosa; assembly: GCA_033439265.1. Lineage (NCBI taxonomy): Eukaryota > Viridiplantae > Streptophyta > Magnoliopsida > Dilleniales > Dilleniaceae > Dillenia > Dillenia suffruticosa. The sequence continues at coordinate 4,951,336 of JAVTVX010000009.1, forward strand.
TAGAAGACAAATCAGAAATTTTATTAAAGGAAACCAAATCCAACGCATAAAGTCCATCATGGACTAAACCAGTACATAAAACAGAGTTATCGTAAATGACAGAAACACTCAAATTTCTGAAAATGACAGAGTATCCTAAACGATCTAAACAAAGGATAGAAATGAGATTCCGCCGAATCTCGGGAGCATACAACACATGATGCAGATATAGGACTTGGTTACTTGGCAGCATCAGTTTGCATGTACCAATCCCCTTCATAACCACAAATGCTCCGTTCCCCACGTACAGCCTCTTCGCTTGGGGACTCAATCGGCGGAACTCCACATATGCGCTCGTATCTCGAGCTACATGGTCGGTGGCTCCTGAGTTTACAATCCACAAAGGAGAAAAGTTAGTAAGCATCACAGTGGATGAAACATAACTCATACCATGTAAAGAAGAAGGACATACCTTTCGCCCGGCGAAATGCCCAGATTTGCCACAAACGTAGCATCGGACTTTGCTCTTGTTGAGCTCTTTCTTCTTACGTTTCTACCCTCTGTCAACGGTTTTCGCTGATGGCTTCCTCTTAGCCTGGCTAGGTTTCTTGTCATATTTGCGCCATTTACGCTTGACGCTCTTGGAGCCCTTACTCGACTCCACCACATAGGCATGACCAGAAACCGACCTAGCCACCTCCTGGCGCTCCTCCTCGAGCTCACAATGCCTACGCACGTCCATAAAAGTGCGAATACTCTCAGTGTGCGTGAGGTAGGTCTTTACCACATCCCAGGAGTTAGGCAAGGACTGGATTACTCCCAGTACCTGAAACTCATCAGACATTAGCTCACCCATATTCTTTAGAGAAGCGATCATACTTGACATATGCATCAAATGCTGTTTCATGGTATGATCGGGTCTCTTCTTATAGGTGATAAACCTATAAGTCAGCATTCTCAGCTTAGGAGCTGACCGGGAGCCAAGGTGCTCTCTCAGAGCACTCCATACCGACATCGCAGTAGGATACTGCTCGTACACTGGAATCAGATCATCGTGCATGCTGCTAAGGAGGATGACTCTAGCTTGGCCATCCTTCTTCTTCCATGCACGATACGCCTCCTCATCCAGTTTCGCCTGAGGCGTATCACCCACCCCGGGGTCTGTCATCTTGTGTAATAGAACCTCCGCTAGGTCCTGCTCCTCGAAGACAAATTGAACTTTACGGTGCCAAATCTCATAATTGTTACCGTTCAACTTGTCTCCCTTAACGAGATCAAGTACGATACTTTTTGTCGCAGCCATTGTCTCTGTCACACAAAAGAAAGAGACGTTAGTGACTAATAATGTTTATTTTCACAATTTCGTGCACCCTACGAATTAACAATCCAAAATGAATCGAGTATTGACCCCAAAGTGAGCATATGAGTCAACGGACACCATACACCACAACCCGGGACCTCATCTTACCATTCGGACTTTAATTCGGTGCACAAAATCCCACAAATAGTCACAAATATGCACATAAGACCCAAAAAAATTGAAAAATCAATTTTGGACGACCTGACGCGCCGCCGCTCGCCGACGGTGCTCTCCATGCACCGCCACGCGCCGGCAGCAGCCTGCCGCACGTGCCTGACGTGCGGCGCACTTCACACAGCGAATCATATATTCAAGTTTTGGCCCTCCGCGGCCTCGCCAGAAAACCCAGTTTCCGGCAACCAATCAACGCAAAATACATGTCAAAACGTAGATCAATGCACATGGAACACAAATATGCCATTTATTTAGATCAATAATCCCTTTACATGGATAGATCTAGGTTTTTAAGTTTTGGGCACTCTTAGGGCCGAAAACTTTAACTTCAATTTTCATTACTTAAACATGTTCCAAAAATTCAGAAAAAAATATATTTAAGATCTACGTGACTTGGGTAACGTTACGGTATATTCGGATTCACGAAATTCATCCGTGATTCAAAACTCATTTTTGCAACCCCATATTTTTATACCCAAAAATATTCTGAAAATTATTTAATAAATCCAACCTTACGCTTTGATAACAATGTTGGATTTATATGCACATACACGTGCGGAAGCGTGCAAAATTTTCGGAATCATAAAAGGTTAGAGTTTTCGGGTATATCTCAAAAGGTAGATTGCAAAAATCCGAGGAACCACGAACGTCGATCAATCGACCTCGCCGTCGGGATGATAACCACGAAAGTCGAGCTATCACCGCAGCACCACGACACCTCAATCGAATCCGGTGACAAATTCTTTTCACAGAATTTTTCTCCCTCTTTCTCTCAATTGTGCCTCCACTCAATTGTTGTGCAATTGTGTTTTCCTAGGGTTTTGCCCTAATTTCCATATACCTCCGTCACCACAAATGGTAGAGCATTCAAATCCCATCAATTACCATTTATACATATGGAAAGTAGGAAAATTTCCTTTTTCCAAATATGGAAAGATGCCCACGTGGGCATTAATTCCTTCAATTTTCCCCATAATTATGAATGCTTTATTAGCCAAAGAAACTTGGAAGAGACTCTCGACGCACTGAACAGGTGAAATTTTGAGAATTTAAAGAAAAAATGGGGAGAAAATGTTAGAACTTGCTCAGCAAAATTAATGGAGATTGTGAACAAAATGAAATGGAGATGGGAAATAGAAGTACTGCAGAAAATTAAAATGTTTGTGCCCAAAGCCTTTTGATTCAAAAGTTTGTCTTTAGAAGACCCTAAAGCTTTGTGGATTCTTTGGAAGCCCATGAGCAGAGGCAAATTGAAAGAAAACCTCAAACCCATGTCGAAAATAATTTTAAGAATAACTTGGGTCTACTTGTCGGAGGAAAGGTCTGAAGTTTTCAAGACCTTCCCTAAGTTTAAGAACTTAGTTGAAAATCTAGGCTGTAAATTGAAAATGTTAAGAAGTGATAACGGAAGAGATTATACTTCCAAAGAATTTGACAAGTTTTGTGAAGATAAGGGCATTCATCATCAACTCAATGTGACAATACTCTCCTCAGCCAAAATGGAGTTTCAGAAAGAAAGAATAGAACTGTTATGGAGATAGCTCGGACCATACCCAAGAATGAATCAAGAATTATAGGAAGACATGAGAAAATCTTTGAAATGACAGACCTGAGTTTGATGAACTATTTTCTTGGCATGGAGATAAGCCAAAATGAAGACCACATTTCATATCTCAAAAGAAGTACCCATTAAGCTGTAAAGAAGTTGAAAACTTTAGTGACTTTGCCCTTAGTATTGCATCAGGCTTGCAGACACTTGCAAAAGCGCTGTCCAAAGCAGAATTTGAAGAACTAAGAAAAGACTTAAAAGAGTGTCCAAGAAACTTGAAGGAGTGTTAAGCCCATGAAACTCTTCTCCCCATGGTCCATTGTGGCCCAAAATACACAAAATTTTGTAGTTAAAAAAGGGGGGAAGAGAGAGAGAGAGAGAGAGAGAAGAAAATGGAAAAGGGCTCCAGAGAAGTTCTTTGATGATGTAAAATATAAAAGCTTTGTTGAGAGAGAGAGAGAGAGAGAGATTTCATATAACTCTTTTTACTAGTTGCTTTGCAAAGAAACTATGTTTCCAATTGCAAAAAGCTTCTCCATTGGTGATTGAGCTGATTCGCGACCTCATCTAATCAATACAAAAGAATTTCTAATCATTATATATTTTACAAACCAAAAGAAAAATTAAAATCAAATGACAATGCTCCTTGTTATATTTATAAAAATCAATTAAAAATGAATGTATTAGCTGGATATGAAAATCAAATATGATCGTGAAGGTTCAAAACAGTTCTCCAAGATTGACCTGAAGAAATTCGCTTTTACATGCGGATCATCTTAGCCGGTTCTTGTCAACCATGTAAGGAACCTTCACAGACAATGCCTCATTGTACCTTTCCTATAACAAGAAGCAAGAAAGAACAGTTATTACCAAGAAATTGTGCAATGAAATGTAAATTATTTTAATCAAGTTGTAGCATTGTGATATGGACTCCGGTATAGGATCTAATCGATAGATACTCCGTAAGAAATTCCTATCTTCCTTTACTTGAGTTTTTTCCTCCCTTAGACCCTATGTTTGATAGCCGGAAACTTGTTTCCTAACAAATCTCTTACCACACTTCTTTAAGAGAAATTAGAATTATTTTTTTATTGATCATATCTATTTTAAATAGAAAAAACTAAATATTATAATAAAATATAAATATTACTAAAAACAAATCCTAATAATTATTTCTAATACAAAAACTACTATTCTAAAAAAATCTTCCAATAATAAGATAATCAGTAATTAAAAAAAAAATTGTTATAAAGTAAAATAAAAAAAATTACTCTTTTTTTTTTGGGATCCTTCCCTTTTATTAATTTCTAAATATTTGTTTTCGATAAATGTATGATGCATATAATTACTCCTCTCTTGGATAAAAAGCTTGTCCTCAAGCTTAATCTCTTGGCTCTTCCTCGTTCTCCTCTTCGGACTCCACCAATTCCACCCGAAAGAGTTTCTTGCATCTATGCCCCTGGGAAAATGCTTCATTTTGCTTCCTCCTTTCCTCTATCTCTGCTTTGGTGAGCTTCATAAAGAAGGGGGTGGTGGTACTCACAGTACTCATGATTGCCCCAACGGTTCCCTTCTTAGCAGCAGTTCCATAGGGAGTTATTTTTGGGCTGTTACACACAAGTGTTGTCCCGTGGTTCCCTCCTAACACAGATCGGTTGCTTCTTTGTTTTCTTTCATATGTGCGGGCTAAATTCATCGTAGCCCCCAAGCTCTGAGATTATTGTAATTCCACCTCCAACTATAACCCCTCCAGGAGTCCAGCCGTGAATAGGTTGACTTGCTGTTTCGTGGAGAGTTCTGAAGTGCCAGCCATTAAGGATTGAAACTTCCTTTGATACTCCTCCACTATCCCTACCTGTTTTAAATTGGCTAATTCGCCAAGGGGGTTGAGGCTCAAGGGAGGGCCGAATCTCAAGTGGCACTCTTCAGTAAATGTCTCCGAGTTCTTGACCCCTCCTTCTTGCTTAATCTCGAAAAACCATAGCTGAGCTTCTCCCAAGGCGGAATGCTGCCAGCCCCACATTTTCCCTTGCAAGTGTTTCTTGATTTTCAAAAAACTGTTCACAACGATAGATCCAAATTCGGGGACTTCAGTCCCATCATATGACGGGAATTCCAGTTTAGAGAATCTAGGAATGGAAGTCCCTCCTTCATGCCGAAAGCTTCGCTCCTCCCTATGGTTTGTAAGGGTACGACTGCTGCTTCCCCCCTCCTAGACATTGCTGATCCCCTGCAGTTTTCACAGAACTCCTTCCATCTGTGAACACAGCATTGTCTGTTGTTGCCGGAGTTCCTCCACCTTGGCCAGTTGTTACTCCTTTTGCTGCTCCATTTGTTGCTTCATTCGCTGCTCGAATTCCCTCACGAATCTCTCATTTTGCTGCTCCATTCGCTACTCAAATTCCCTCGTGAATCTCTCTGTTCGGCTAAACTATGCTGCAAAATTTTCCATGATGGTTGAGTCTGATATCAAATTTATATAAGCCATTGGATCCACTCGATGGATACTCCCAGGGAATTCCTCTCTTTCCTTCGCTTGAGTTTTTCCCTCTCTTAGACCCTATTTTTTATTGTTGAAAATCTGTTCCCGAATAAATTTTCAACTACACTTCTCTTAGAGAAATTAGAATTATCTCTTTATTCATTATAACTCCTTTAAATAAAAAAAAAATTAGAGAATATAATAAAATAGAAATATTATTAAAGACAAATCATAATAATTATTTTTGATACGAAAGCTATTATTTTAAAAAATTTCTTCCAATAATAAATTAATTATTAATTAAAAAGATCACTATTAATTAAAATAAAAAAAGCTATTATTTTTTTTTCTAAGATCTTTTTCTCTTATTAATTTTTAAATATTTTTTAAAATATTTATTTCTAATAAATGCATGATGCATATCACATTCATCCTCCCTCGGGAGCCTAAACTCATTGTTCTCATTCAAAAATAGAAAGTTACCTCGTTATGCCTCACAGGAAAGTTCATCATGTCAGAAGCACCAGATGGAGCATGCAGAAAAACCTACAGATTTACATAATTAAATGCATCATAATACCTTTGAGACACTAATTGAAAAATAAAATAATAAGAAAATATTCAAACAGCATCATCCCTCAAGTGAAGTATGAGAGCCAATATTAGAAGCAAACACGGACACTGTCCTGTAACTAAGATAATATTGTGATGCTATTGAAGCATGCATCATAGATTCCACACGGCCATCATTATAGGATATCATGATTTATTTCAAAAAAAAAAAAAAAAACATTTCCTTTCCCCATAAATATTGTTGTTGGTGGGTTTTGCTTCACAGTCAATTGCTTTGCTGATCGGAGTGGGGAAGTAGAGTCGGTAAGTCTTCTTGATCTTCATAGATGATAAGGCCTGCAAATATCCAATGAATGTGACTTCGGTAGGGGAAGTTTTGATACTCAAATCAGAAAAAGAAGCGAAAGAGAAAGAGAATAAGCTGAGTAAAATTTTAGAATAGTTATATATAGTTTCTGTGTGATGATTGTAGAGTTATTGAATATATCTGATAAGTTGTCTGTGTTTAATATGCGATCATGGTTTTGATATATTTAACAACAACATTATTTATCGAGAATTGTTTGATAATAGTTGGGAGGGTTCAACCGAGAGATATCCGAAAGAGTTTAACCGAGATGGTCGGGAAATCTAAGCAAGAATGGACAATCGGAGGTTTGACCGAGAGAAAGAGAGAGAGAGAGAGAGAGAGAGACAATGCTCGTTGTTTACCGAGACTCCCTTGATGGCCTGTGGACTTCTATGGCCCCGATAGGTTTGGTAATTTATAATAATGCACCGTTGGAATATCAAATCTCTCTTTTATATATATATATAAATTATTTATTTAGAATATATAATTTATAAACAATTACTTATATAAAAATTTATCAAAATACAGATCTTTTATGATCATGTGCGGGAAGGGCAGCATCCGTGATCGCCCCGCTTTCCTTATTATTTTAAAAAAAGAAAGATTGGTTGGTGGGAGGAGGGTGAAAACGTCGTCGTTTAATAGCTGCTTTGCAACCCAACCAGTCGCAAACCGAAAATCAAAAAGAACAACTTTTAGGGTTTCCCCCGTGTCAGCAATCGAATTCACTGAACCTTTTCTTCAGAAAAAAATCATTCCAAATCCGAAGCAGAGTCTTCAAAATCTCCAATTCCTTCTACAATGCACTCAAATCTTCTCTCTTGATCCAAGAAATGAACCGCTTCCTCCAACAAAACCTAGAAATTCAAGCTTCTCTCTCTCCATCTTCATCATCATTCATATCTGATCAAATTGTTCCTTCTGGAGACGATCATCACCATCCTTGCCATGGCTTCTGGTACAGCTTTCTTCTGATTCTGCCTTCGCTTCTCTTCGTTGCTTACTTGGCTTATCACGCCAACAAGAACTTCCAGAAACTCTCCCATCGTAGATCCCATTTGATTATCGCCTATTATGTTTTACTCTGGATTGCTTCGCTTCTCAATCTTGCTTGGTCCTTTCTTCAGGTCTCTCTCTCTTTCTATAACAATGTTTAGGGTTTTGTTTCTGAAATTGCTATCTTCAATAATATATCGGAAACAAGTTCTGTGATAGGTTTAACAAAGAACTGATGCTCAGTCTGATTTTCGAATGGTCAAATTGAAAGGATAGATCTAATGGTTTTTATAACAAGCATTTCATTGATAGAATGGTTAACAAATGCAATTTGCCACCTTCTCAACACATAAAGAATTGTGATTTAGGCTTGGGATATTTACTTGGCATATAGAACTTGTTGAGTTTGCTCAAAGTTGTCTTGAGCTTTTGGATACAATCACTGTTAGGTAGCCCCTTGGATCACTCAATTCACTTGGTCGTGTTGAATTGTGGTAGGGTCTATTCATTCTTTAGCTAAACAGCATAAGAACTCCGATATTTTACTACTGTGTTCAGTTTCATTGGAATCTTTTGCTGATGCAATTTTTTGTTTTTTTTTTTTAAAATACAACTTAACATAATCATCCAAGCAAAACCACCAAATAGAACATGTGCCTAGGATAAAACCTTAAGAACTTATGAAGCGGCATATTGGAGTTACTGATGTTGTGGGGGCTTTTCGTGGAAAGAAATTAAATGGGAGTGGACAGGGTTCTCTTGGGATGTGGTGCCTCAAATCTTTTCAAGACTTCCACAGATTAGGATGCTGTGGTGAGTGTGATGATGCCCTTTCACCGAAGTGCTCATGATTGGAATGCAATCTTTGTTATGTTAGCAAATAAATTGGAGTTGGAGACTTTCCTCAAATTTTTTGAGTTTGTGGTAGGGATGCAGGTAGCTTGCTGTTCTCAAAGTAGACTTGTTTAGGTGCCTTTGATGTACAAGTTTTTAACAACAGGAGAACTTGGACAAGATGAGATTTACTTATTTAATTTTTCCCCCTTGGAAAGCCATTTCGAAGTCTCCCCCCCCCCCCCCCAAAGGGTCATGTTCTTTACTTGGGAGGCTACTTGGAGGAGGCCCAGAATTATTCAAAAAGAAGGGGCATTAATCTAGTCAATACATGTTTGTAGTTTCAAGAATAAGAGAAAGGTTGCATTGGTTGACCCCTTGCATATTTGTTGAATCTAGATTTGTTTGATGTGAGAGCAGTTTTCTCTATCCTTCACATTCATTGGTTTATTTCAAAATCTGCATGAAGTGATTATAGGCTCAGAGTGGTTTGATGATTTGTGCAATGTGTATTGGAAACTCTCTCCTAGCATTAGCCATCTTTTGGTTGGTTTTTCAGGAAAGTAATAGGAGAGTTTTGATGAGGTTGAGAAATCCTTGACCAATTTGCCGATAGTTTCATGAAAATATATATTTGTTTCTTCTCTAAATGCCTTGATTCCTTTGTAAATCTTGTTGATTTTGTAAAGGTAGTGCACCCACTTGGTGTTGCTTTAACTGTTTTAATGTGACCTTACTAAAGATGATGTTTTAGTTTACAGGAGCAGTTTGTTTTATCATAAAAAGGACCACCTGAAGAAAGGTTTTTCATACGTAATTGTTAGTTTCTCCCTCTACTTTGCGCAATTTGAAGATGTTAGATTACTGGGGAGTGGTTCATTTTGTGTGCCATCTTCAACTTTTCATGGACTAGGACACTTGATGGTTGTAGCTGGTAAGGGATAATTCATATGCGGATGAAAAAATTTCGACTGTTTCTGCAACCTCAGCAATTGATATCATATCCAAGCTCTGTTCCCTTCCCAACATTCCTATGTATACTTTTTTTTTTGTGCATACATGATTGTGTAAGTTTTTTATACTTAAGGTGTCCAAGTTTCTGTTATTATATGTTGCCAAGGCATAGTTGTCTCTTCTCCTTAAAAATGTGAATTCAATTCTTTTTGGTTTTTTTTTTGGTTGGGGGGGGGAGATCATAATATTTTAATAGAATGATATACAGATGGCATTGTGAATTCAATGACAACTGAAAAGATGTTAGTTTTTCTGCTAGGTAAAATTTTAATAATACAATTGCTGGCCTTTTGTGATTTTCTGCAGTCAAGTTAGAAAATGTACCAACTTGGTCTTTTTGACATTCAATTCACAGGGATGGCAATGTACTCCAGGGAAGGAGGTTTCATGGAATTTCCTCTCATTGTTCACTACATCTGGAATGCTGTTTCTGGAAATCAGCTTGGTAGCATTCTTGGTCATCCAGGAAAACTATACCAGTGGGATGGAAACTTTGACACGCATTTTCATTATATCTGGGCTCATAGGTGGTGCTGATTTACTTCTTAAGGTTTGTCAGATTTTTGTGTACATTTTTGGTTTCTTTCTTCTTCTAATATGTATTTTGTATGCTTTTTGGGTTCTTTCTCATGTTTGTTTCTTTTTTTTTTTTTTTTCCTAAGATGTTATTTTGAGTTCTTGCTCTCAGTTTGCTTTAAGGTTTTAACCTTTCAAGTAAATCCTGTCTACAAAGTTTGCTCTGACGTAGCCAAACCACACCCCCACCCCCCCCCCCCCCCCCGGGAAAAAAAAAAAATCTAATGATGCTAATTGTTGTGTGTTCTTACAAGTGGTCTTATATTTATTTATGCCATATCTATGTTGTGTCTCAGGCCCTGAATTAATGGTGGTCATTCAAATACACAGCCCAGTTCCATCATTAGATATAATCCTATTTGACTATGTACAGTGTTGTTGGACATTGCTACTTAATTAGTTTCCTTATATGCTCTACTGACTAAATCGTTATTTGTAACTGCCCAACTGAATAATCTTAGCAGTTTGTGAATACTTTTAACCCATTTATAGGGGAAAAAAGAAAAACTAGAAAAAGAAATGGTGCATTTTCTACTGCTCTTTTACACATCTGTTTTCATAATACCAAGAGCTAACCGCATCGGCTAGAATGGTATATCTCATTGCTCATGATGATATGTAATGGTTCCTTCCTATGTGTTATCATGGTGTCTCCTTTGGCTGTTGTAATTTAACCCTAGGTGATTTCCTCAATATAGTGTCAACTCCTGTTTCTCCATCATATTTTGGTTGACTTACCCATCTTTCTACATCCTTGCCCTTCATGAAGAACTTATTTTTTCCAAAATAATTTGGGTGGGGGTTCGGAGAGAGAGATTTGCTTACTATGTCCACTTTATTGTTATGTCATGGGAAATTGCCATCTTTCTATTCCTTATATTTTTGCTTGAGAGCTCGTCATGAAAATGACCTCATCTTTTGGCCTTTGGGTCATCATTAGTGCAGATAATCTACGTCTTTGGATTTGGAGTCCCACTATTTTTTGACAGTGACTCACCTTGGATAAAATGGGGCTTGTGGATCTTCCATAAACTATTGCTTACTGCAGTATATGGATTCATATTGTACGTGCATCATTCCAACTGGAGAGAGAAGTTACCACGTGAGTCCAATTCTGAATTATGAAACTTCTTATCACGTAAATGTGCAGCTTTAACTTTAGCTTCCCTTAATGTGCTCTTTTCTACAGCTAGACCAGCATTCTACAATTACATTGTCATCATGTTTGCCTTCAACATATTGGCTTTGTTAGCCTGTGGACTTGCAGGAACAGGGGCCGGCTTTGGACTCTGGTACGAATCTATGAATTTTCAACTAAATTCCAGAAGGAGGGTGCCTGTAGTTTTTATTTTCCTTCTGTGGCTCCTAAATTTTCTCATGCATCACTCCTGCAGGTTGTACAATTTCACAGTGATCTGTTATCATTCCTTCTATCTTCCTTTCCTGTACATAACATTTCTAGCCGACTTTTTCCAGGTATTGCATTCATGAAGTGTTTACGAGATTGAGGAAACCTTGTTGTTTCTTGTGGTTTACATCAGGTTGATGCCAGTTTGATTTTGTTGCAGGAAGAAGATTTTCTTCTGGACAATGTATATTACTCTGAGATGAAAGATGCCGGGTTTTTCGATACAGATTGGGAGTAGTAGTCCTTCAAACACCTCGTCTTGTACATTCAGAAAGATGTCGATGTGCTTTTTTTGAAAACATGTTTGGTAAATGATGTGAAACTGGGTGGATGGTGCATACATGCAAATGTTGTCTTAGATGCACCCTCTTATTATGAGGAAAATGCTGATTTTTCAATTCTCTACAAATTTATTGTCTCCCCTTTCTCTCTTGATTCTCTCTCTACAAAAATCAATCTTTCTAAAATTCACTTTCTCGGTCCTCTTTCTCACTGTACAAAAAATGAATTATTCTTTCATATGAAGTTTTATTCTCTAAAAAACCAAGGTCTTTCTCAAATAAAAAAAAAAAAAAAAAAGGGACGTCTATAGGGAAAAATCACTCTCCTTACATTAATCCGTTCTCTTATATAAAATTTTTTCCTCTCCTGTAGGAAGTCGCACTTGCATACTTCTTTTCAGAAATTTATAGTCTGTCCTTAATTATAAAGATGTTTATCTTTTTGACATTTCTAAACATTTGGAATGAGCATTCCAATTAAGATGTGAATGGGTATGATTCCGATTCTCATTTCATTTCCACCAGCAAAATAAACCTACATTTATTTATTTATTTGTTTATTGTTGACAGAGATATATTTTTTGTTGATTATAAACCACCAGTATCCTATAAATTATATTTGATTAAATTCGATTCAACTTAAGTGAACTTAAATAATAAACTATAATTTTGTATTGTTTAATCAAAGTTAGAACTTTATATTAGATAATTAGAGTCACTAACCCCAGCATTTTAAGAATTACACAAAATAGAAAACACTTTTGACATATTTACATCTATGTATGGTAGAGACAGAGAACCATTTTTCTACTTTTTTGTAGGAAAAATTTTATAATTTCTTAAAACCCTATTTCCCACTTGAACATTTTTAGTTCAATATATATCTACATATGTATAAATATATATATAATAAGACAAATGTTACAACTGCAGAAAAGAGCAAAGGACACCAAAATTTTTTTCTTTAAATTCTGTGACCAACAAATCATTTCTTATAAATTTTCATAATAAATGAGGGCCAAGTTGCAAGCGCGTTACTTTTTCTTTAACATTGTACACAAAAACCTACATACATCGGGTAATTGTGAGACAAAAATTCATGTTTGTGAACCTTAATGTTGATCCATTCTATAAGCATGCTCGCTGATGGCAGATAGCTTCAAACATCATATGCGCCTTCAATTTCATGTTGGTCATTATGAGAGGAGGTTTTTAGATTGTTAATGCACAAACTCGCCATTTTGGATTTGGTCCCAACTTTACAATCTGAATTGACCATGCACCGATTCTTTTTCACCGTGCCACTGCTTGTTGCTTTAGGCTTAAATGAGTTCTTCTATTGAGTATTCTCGTTCAAAACCAAGATAACAATCTGAAACTAGAAACAACTTCAAGCCCTGGAAAAGAAAGAACAATTATTCATGCTGTTGCATAGAGAAACATTGACATTTCCACTGCAAGAGGTAAAAACAACTTGGGAATTCAAATAATATTAACAATAGTAACAAGTCAATGTAGTTATTGCTGCACTTTTGGGAGTGAAGTACCAAACTAAAATTAGCTAGAGTTGATGACAACAACTCGGCAGAGAATTTGAAAATATGTTTGATTATTTTCTAAGTCACACATTGTTAAAGTTTTCGATGACAGATGCTTGATTATTGAAGTTTCCAGGAGTGTAATTCACCAAACCCAGTCTTTGTCCTAGCCACAAAAAAGGAAAAACACCAGAAACTTGAATTTACATTTAAGAAACTAAAATCCATATTCACCTGGAAAGTGGGCAAAGATGATGGTAGTTTCATGTTGGTGATCAAATGGTCAGAGAAAGAAATTCGCTTCAGAGCATATAGTTCTGAGGTGGCAGCATTACCAAGCACCAGCCACCATGCCTCATCTTTTACCTGTGGAAAGTGTCAAATTTAGTCACGTCAAACTATTAATGTTACAGTTAAGCAAAGGATTAGTCTTTCACCTTAGGAAATCGTGGGGCAAAAGCTCTTGAATTCTTCTGCTTGGAGTTGGTCTTTTCTAACTTAATGTTTAGAATGGAAGATTTTTCTTCATCTTTGCCACTCTTCCGAAGCTTTAACTTCACCTGAATGCAGGGAAAATGCTGTAGATCCTGAAAAATTTTAGCAGGAACACATAATGAGTGGGGAGCAACCTATCCAGCAAATTGCAGAAATAAAAAAGAAAGAAATAAATAGGAAAGAGCTGCAAAGTAGAAAGCAAGTGATGTTCTTTTGAAAATAATAAATCAACTAATGCATTTCACTCTAAACTAAGCTCAGTTACTTGAGTTTAGTCCATCAAAATTTCATTGGAGCCTAGCTTGTAAGGTTAAAAAATGGAATGCAATACAATTAATTGATTAGACTAACATCAACTATGGTACATTATATTATCATTTCTTGGCAGCAATGCAATCATTTGTTATGCTTTGCTGGTCGAATCTTGCAGTTCTTGGTTCCTTTCTATGTTTTGTCTAGTCTCTTTACTCCCTCAAGAGAGGATGGGGCACCCTTTATGGTGTAGCTGTGTCTGCCAAGTTCTCTCATGTGGTGTTGGTTGGAGATGCTTTTATGCATCTCTGTTCCACATATATATAGGCAGATTATATATAATGTGTATATGGTCTATGATATCTCTTATTCTTACTTCTCTTGTAGGTGATCCTTCACTTTTAGTATATTAAAGATGCTCAGTCACAGCCATTTAGGTAAACCAAACTATAAATTGCAAAATTTCCACAGCCAAGCTATGCAATTCAAGTTACTCATAAATTTTTAACATAGTATCTGGGTCATTTATTCAGATAAATCAATAAACCTGAAAAATCAAATAAAGGATAATCCTCCTTTAAGTTCATTGCCATATTTCAGCTCAGTGAAGAATCAAAATTTTCCAAGAGTAGAACAATCCATACCTGATTGATCCTCGACACTGAAGAACTCCCAATGATACCTTGCAGACCCCTCTCAGAACAATTTACCAATTGCTGTAAATTTGTAATTCCACTTCTCCTAAGTGATTCCACAAGATCACCAGTCATGCAAGGCAGCATCCATAAAGAAGAAGTCTCATCAAACCATAGACCCTGGAAGCAAATGCATGACGGTTTAATAGAGATAAGACATGTAGTAATGAGCATGATTCAACTCTTAACAATTTCTTCAAACCTTGTAAAACTATTGGAGAATTACAATAGGTCCTGAACTTATGCCAATGAAGACCTAAGAGAACAGTGGAACCATAGTTAAAAGGTCCGGCATTTAAAGGTATTGAAAGGGATTGAAAATCACCACACTGTGATTAAATCTTTGAATGCTTTTCTTAGTTCTTTTTCCTCTGGAAGATTCATATTCCCACCCCCTTTCTATATATTATTTCTAGCTACTATTGACATTTTTTTCCCCTCAAAAGATTCATTAGTTTTGGAGCCATAAAATGATAAATAAAGAACCCAGGCCATAACAACAATTTCTGTAGCATAAAAACCATCAGAACTGTTATGACAAGGATCCATATCAAAGTTAACGCACAAACCACAAAGCCACATAAAGTTGAAGTTAAGAGATACTCTCAATATCCTTACAAGCTTTGCACACCAAAAAAAAATTTTTAGCCATCATGTACAATTGATAATAGTTGATAAAGACTAACAATCGACTAAATAATCAACCCAACAATCTTTTATTACATACTGCACTCTGCATTCTCTACTTAGGAAATCCAACAACCTTTCGACTAAAAGAAAAATAGAATCTCTTAAATTCAGCCAAAGAAGAATACCTGCATAACCATTTGCAAAAGATGCATGCAAGTAAATGTGCTAGAAAGCCATCCACTGTTGGCACATATGTCTACCATGGCCTGGATGATACGTATACTTTGATCTAAAACTGACTTTAAGTCAGTGACATAGTCAGTAATTGGTAACTCCACCTGAGAAAAGTGTGCCTGATCATAAAATAATAATAATAAATAAATAAATAAAATTAACAAATTAACAAATGTGCATACTAACATAAGAATCAAACATCAGGAAAAGTGCAAGTTAATGATCAAGAAGGTTCAAAACAGTTCTCCAAAATTGACCTGAAGAAGCAAATTTGCTTTTACATGCGGATCATCTAGCCGATTCTTGTCAACCTTATAAGGAACCTTCTCAGACAATGCCTCATTGTACCTTTCCTATAACAAGAAGCAAGAAAGAACAGTTATTACCAAGAAATCGTGCAATGACATGTAAATTATTTTAATCAAGTTGTAGCATTCATTCTCCCTTGGGAACCTAAACTCAATGGTCTCATTCTAAAACAGAAAATTACCTCGTTATGCCTCACAGGAAGTTCATCATACTCAGAAGCACCAGATAGAACATGCAGAAAAACCTACAAATTTACATAATTAAATGCATCATAATACCTTGGAGAAACTAATTGAAAAATAAATAATAAGGAAATATTCAAACACCACCATACCTCAAGTGAAGTATCAGGGCCAATATTAGAAGCAAACATGGACACTGTCATGTAACTAAGATAATATTGAGATGCTATTGAACCGAGCATCATAGAGTCCACACTGCCATCATTTATTTTAATGCATCCACTGTCTTCCAAATCCTCAAATGTGCTCTGAACTAACCTGCCAAAGCAAAGATACAAGTTGACAAGAACCTATCACCAAGAAGAATGAGGGCCATAGCAGAAGACAAAACAATATCATGTGATCAAGTTGGTATTGGTACCTTGACAAATAGGAGTTTAAAATTTCAGGTTCTTTATCATCTAAGCCATAGAAAGCTGGATTAACCATCTGTAACAAGATATCCAAAAAAAAGGCTTTTATAGACAAAATGAATACGTGAATCCTAAAAATATCAAGATTTATGCTAATTCTATAAGATAATGTAGGTCAAGAACAAAATCAATAGATAATATACCATTCAAAAATTTTAAACAGAAAGGAAAAAATGCAACTGGAGAAATGCAGAGTACATTTTATCCACAAGTAATGAATTTAAGTGTTTTAACAGTGTAAACCTTTTTCATTCTGTGACTATCTAAACGAGGTAGGTTACAACACTGGAGTGGAGCATTAGTTTATTTTTGAAAAGGAAAAAATAAGTTGATCAAGGTGTCAAGTTTTGTTGATATCAGTTTCTTTTGTTTCCCTCCTTTCTTTTTGTTAAAAGGTATTCAGAAAAGGTACGGGCCAGCATTAAGTTTTACTGAGACCTGTTGAAAAGTTTAGACTCCTAATTCCATTGGATCTTCTTGAATATTGAGAGCTTTTATCAGTTCAACAGCATTCTGTCAAACTCAATGCTGGGCGTTGACCAAGTGGTCATAAACAGGGTTATAGGAGGCCAAGAAAGAAAAGAAAACTATGCAGAAGGTAATGAAGCAACACATGCCAGTATAGTTTAACAACTGTATGCCTTTGAACAAAGTTGAATGGTAGTGCATATTCATGTTCCAGCTTCCAATCCCAAGTGGCTTGGATCATGAGGTTTAGTTGAGTTTAATGGGTGGAATAAATTTGAAAATTAGGTGGATCTGTATTGCTAGTTCTGCACCATTTCGCAAATTGATTTGATAAAATACAAAATATTTATAAAAGAACGAGAGGAAAGGAGGAGGAAGAGGAATATGCGAAGTTCAACTTATTTGATCTTATCTAGCTCGTTGTACTCCTCAATATTACTTTTAGCTAAGCTCAATTTTTGCTTTTCATATCAGCTCGAAGAGGATCCCTTTAGGAGACTCATCGACCTCAGGCAAGGCAGACTTTTGATGAAACCAAAAATAAGGCAGCCAACTGAATTATTTACAGTCAGCATTCTAGAATCCACTGATCCCACTTCCCTCATGCTCAGTAGGATCCTGTACCATCAAGTGATTTTTTACAAATCAAGTCCATTATGTGTTTTATTTTTATGATAATTAAATCATAAGATTATGGAGTATGGATCGATACTAATAACAGTTATGGAGTCCAACAAATCTCAAGTCACAAAGGTTAAACCACTAGAATGAAATTAGCACATCAAAGAGCAACAAAAAGCATGACTTTGAACCAAGTGAGCCAACACTAGACACAATAATAGAATAATCAGTAGACAAACCAGCCTACGGAACAAGTATGTCCAGGTGAGATAATGCACAGCATCCTGCATATGACGAATGGTGCCAGAGACAATCTCTGCATTCATGTGATCATGCAGCTGCTCCTTTAAACTACTCTCAACAGGAAACGGTTCATATAAGAACTGCAAAGGAAAAGTTCAGAAAATTACAACAGCAAGGATACGAAATTTCTAAACACAAGGTAGATAAACTACAAAGCACCTTCTTATAGAAACTTTTCTTTGGTTCATGAACAAGAATCACCGCTTTGCCATGTTGATCAAATTGTGGTCGACCTGCACGACCCATCATTTGCAAGATATCTGTGATAGGAGAATCCACATATCTTTTTGTCTTTCCATCGTAATATTCTGTTCCCTGTGCCATGTAACCACATCAAACCGAAGAAGTGTCGCAACTGGGATTAAGATGGCATACATGACACATGTTTCAGAATCTGGAGAACTTGAAAACTTTGATGAACAGTTCAATATCTACTATCCAGGACTAGTGGCAATGACAAGAATCAAGAAATGTAGAACCAAACCTTGGGCATATTTTAAAGAAGCTAAGAAAATTCCAAGGGGAAGATGCAGGGGAAAAAAGACCAAACAAAGAAATGATGAAGTTGAAGCAGAAATTTCTGAAATAATCAAGCAAAGCATATCATAGACAGAAGAAACAAATATTACACTTGAAATTATATAATTATCCTATAAAATTGAACTGCAGATTCTTGCAACCAGCGGTAAAACTTAAACATTGAACAGCCAAGATGGGAATTTTTTGGGGGATTAAAATAAATGCTCTACAATTAAGCAGTCAAAAGACGTAAAGTGTAAAGGTATTGTCCTACCTTGATTATGACCAAGTGAGCAGGAAGATTTACACCCCATGCTAATGTGCTGGTACAGACCAGTACCTATCAGATGAATAAGAGCAGAATGGTCTAGTCATTGAAGCAAAGAGATGATGTTTTTACAAATTTCATTTCTACAGTTATGAAAGGCAAACTCCACCGTAACAACTAAGTACCTGAATCTTGTTGTTCCCAAAAAGTTCTTCAACCAGAGACCTGTCTTTATCATTCAGTCCTGCATGATGCAAACCAATGCCAAATTGCAATGTGTGCCTCAGGTTGTGATCTGTCACCTGAGAGAGAATCATCTGTAGGGCTTCTTCTGGCATATGTAAGAACTGCCTTGGATGCTCATCTGAAGCTGCAAACTTCAGGTTCAAAGGAAGGAGAGCATTCAGTTGAAACAATATATTGATTCAAACCTAGATCATGAGAGAGAGAGAGAGAGAGAGAGAGAGAGAAAGAGACTACAGAACCCAACCTGAATAAGATCCAAGGCAGTGAGCCTAGTTTGTCGACGCGATGAAACAAATATAAGAACAGGCTTTGTAGGTGAATGGGTACATATTGCAGCATATGCAGGCTTATTCATGCTATTCATCCTGGGGCTGTAAAACTTCCCTGGGTAACCCTGTTCAAGAAAATAATATTACTCGTAATGTCATTAGTCGATTATACAATATAGTAACAGAACAAGAAACGAAAGAAAAACATTATAAGAAAGCAAAAAGGAGAAGGTGCAAGAATGATTTCTATTGCATAATTGTGATTTAGCACACATAATGGATTTTATGCTTATCATTATGATATTTAAACTTTATTGTATTGATAGATTGATATCTTACACTTGTGATAAATTTCTTATATAAAGCTACTAAGAGTCAGTGTCCTCTCTAATGATGAGCACCTTGAAATCCAACTCTTCCAAGACCTGGTTAATTCAGACGATAGTTGACATTTTAGAAACTGAAACCTGAAAATTTTGACCACTATGGATGGATAACTAAAGAAACCCTTTGTTTTATCAGATTAATGGAGAATTTCTGTTTTATTAAACACAGAATTCAAAAAGACATCCCAGGACATATTTAATAAAAGGATTTGAACTCAATCTGAATAATGCAGTATTAGTCACAAAGAATCCACTAACACCAAATGAAAAGCTCAACATTTTTTCAAAAGATTATTTAACTATTGCCAATGTCATCTGACAAACTAAGTACGTGCATTTAATTTTGCATTGATGTGTTATTTCATTGCCACTAATTTATTAGTACACATACATATAGTTTGATAATTCTTTGTAACCATTATAAAACTCTATTTTATAGATAAAATGAGCGATTATTTTTGAAAGTTCAAAGCATTTTTTTTTATGTGTGTTTCCTTATCTAATACTCATTTGCTTATTGGTCTATTTCATTTGATAAAGTTTTCCTTCCCCTTTCCAAGAGCTGACAAACATTTCCCTTTTTCATGGAAACAAGGTTTTACAAAAATGTTTTATACTATTCTTGATATTTATGAACAACAATATAAGTGAAGAAAACATTTGTTTTGTCTCTACCCTAATACAAGGAAGCTCCTAAACACTTGTCTAGTAATGTTTACAAATCCATTTTCTAGTGCAATTTGATCCCTCATAACATAATCATCTCAGCATCGGTGCCCTTCTCCACATGCATACATTAAGTCTTAAGTGTTACAAATTTCCTCATGCGCATAAAACACAGACAAGCAAACATAGAGTGTGCTGGAGCAAAAATACATGCACAGTAGCACAAGCACGTTAACAGCTCTATTATGCAATTGGCCACAATGATACGTGGAAAATAAATGATGAAAAAACTATTCACTTACTTGGATATGAACTTCAAGAGGTACAGGCCTCACACTAGGCTTGAAATTGAATAGTCCATTCTCTTCAACTCCCAACCAATCAGCAAGGTCACTAAATTAAAAGTCCTCCAGACAATTACTACATGGACAATTTGCAACCAAAATCTCAAAAGATAAAATGCAGCCACAGAAAACGAGAAATTCCATTAATGGGATCTCATGCAACCTTTGTCATGCCCTAAATGCAAGAAGTAGCTCAACACAACCTCAGAAGTCTATGCGAAGAGGGAAATTTGTGTTTCTTATTCTATCGGAACTTACCAAGCATTTGCCAGTGCCGTTGAAAGGCCAACAAACCGTACAGCACGCTTTGTTTGTGAAGATATGTACCTCATCCGGGAGACAATAACCTGTCCACACAGTATTCTATTTTGAGCATCTCATGAAACTAACTTTCACTTAAACACACCAAAACTGAAGGTTTTGGTCACTTTTCCCAGGGTGCAACAGCCAATTATGACTCGAGCATTAAATAATTCAACAAAAAATTGTTGGAAGTAAATAGAAGGACGTCATAAATATGAATGCAACTATCAGCAGTGCACAAATGTTGATGTGGATTTAAGTACATACAACATCCATTTTTCTTCTCTCATTTAAAAACCTTATTATATCATTTATGTAATAGATAGGTTGTTTCTACTTGTAAAGAAAACTCTCTTTATCTTCAATATTTCATACAGCAGCAGTGACATGCAAGAAAAAATATTATTAGTCTGCCAATTGTGTGTCAAAGACTTATAAGCAAAGCATCCTGGAAGCCTGTAAGTGCCTGGCAAGAAACTCAATAAAAAGGGCTCACCCAATACACAAAGTGCTTCCTGGTTTAGTGCGGGGGTAAGGGGAGGGTGAGCGTATATGTACAAAGCCTTCCCCTTGCATTTTTGCAAAGAGGCTGTTTCCACACCTCGAACTAGTGACCTCGGTCACCAAAGGAGCAAGTTCACCGTTGCACCAAGGTTCACCCTCTCTGGCAAGAAACTCAATAAATATAATATATAAACATAATTCAAGAGTTGGTAATGTGCCCAAGTAAGATGTGAGTAATTAATTGTGTCTTTTACTTGATAAAAAAGAAAGAAAAATCACAAATAAAAAGAGGAAAAATAACCTCTTAGAGGATGACAAAGGAAAGGGGATTGGGGGATTAAGTTAAGGATACATTTCACAATCCCTTTGAATACAATTGATAGGGAAGGAACATTCTTAAGGACTTCTAAAGTATAGCTCCACACCAAATGGACAGTCTATTACAAAGAAGATGCCTGTGCCAAAAAAGGGATTCAGATTTGCGCATTTCTCTCAAACCACAAACCCAAATAATAGCTACCATAGCAAAATAAGAGAATCTTAGTCCTTTTTTCCCTCACCTAAACCTCAAATTCAATGGATAGAAACTGAATTCTGAGGATATTTATTCTCCACCAAAGATTCCAAAATGGCTATTCACATCTTCCAAGCAATTGAAATATACCACACATTATGCATATAACAACACATAATGCTTTGTTCAGCCTCATAATTGATCAAGAGGGAAACCCAAAAGGAACCCAAATTTTTGGTGCGATCACCAAGGAATTAAGGCAATTAAATTTGGAAAAAAAAAAGGAAAATTGAAAAATGAAATAGAGAAATAGCATAAGAGCTACAAAAAAAAAATAACTACCAAACAAAAAAAATGCAATTACACATAATGCTTTGTCCAGGCTCGTAACTTTGAAGCATGTAATTAATAACGATCACGGTGAGGAACAAACTGGCACTATAAAATTTTTCACCAGGATAGAGAAATTGCAAGCACATGATGGCTTCAAGAAAAGATTTGGCATGGAAACAAACCAAAATCATCCGTAGTCCAGGATTTAGCATCTGGACAAGAAAATGTAAAGAACCAAGAAAGTATAGGAAAAGCGGAATTAATACTCAATTTTGAAGATTAAACTACTCAGGTAGTGACACTGTGGATCCAAAATAAGTAATAAAGTTAAGCTAGAATTGGTTGGCTTATTGCAAAAAGATGAAAATATCTAATATGTAGCAGCAATTTCAAACTTTCTACATAGAGAATGAAGATCATATTAATGAGCGAAGAACTTGCAAACAAAATAAGATAAAGAGAGTATAAGGAAGAAATAATCACCTTCCAATCCCACACTTCAAACGTTTTAAAGTCAAAAACTCAAATTCATCTCTTTTTCTTTGTCAGTTCATATATTTATCCTTTCAGTTGCTTATTTATTTAGTACTTAAAGGTTTAGCTCTTAATTTAAAATATCAAACCCAACGACTTAAAAGATGGTTATTTATTTGTTTATCATTCAACTTGTGATAAAAACAAAAGCCCAAGAGAAGTGTTCCCCCTCTGTGGAAGACATATAATGAAGATGAGGGAAAACACAGGATAAACTCGAATTGCAAATCTAATTATCCTAATAGAAACAAATTCAAAAACCATGATCCACCGTATACTAGTTCAATTAAATGGAAGAATGGTAGATTAGTGAAGTGGACAAGAATAGACTCATATACGTCACATTTTATCCCCTCTTGACATTCCATCCACTGCAGTGAAGGCCATATTTTCTTTTTTCACTTTATGCTTAGGGAATCAATTTAAAGACCAAACAAAGATGTTTCACCACTAATGTGATGTTTACGGACACCACGTTCCCAAAACACAAACCCCCTCCAGAGTTTCGCTTGCCAAACAATCAAATGGCTCCAATCGTCACCAACCCCTGATCAAAGGAAGTCCCTCACAATAATTTTAGCCATACTAGCTATTCTTAGCATAAATGTAAAAAAAGAAAAACAGTAATGACTAAAAATAGGAATGTGGGATCCCATGAGGATAACATGACCAACTAATGAAATGTGCACAAGCTATGTGCAGATAGTCAGGTACATAGATGTCATTACATTTGGCATCAAATACCTCAAGAATTGGTCCACGATCTGCTCCAAGCAAGTGAATCTCATCCAGAATCATGAGTCCAACCTATAGAGCAAAATTGACTAAGTTCCAAAAGAATGCATAGGTCATATGCATTACAAAAGCCATTCAAGTAAACAAGCACAAAAGTCATAGATGCATACCTTCTTGACATAGCTCCGACTCTGCCAATTACGACTAATACCATCCCACTTCTCAGGAGTAGAAATTATGATGTCTGCTGACAAAAGGGCCATCAAGTCTGGAGTATAGTCTCCGGTCATTTCAACCTAAAAGTAATCAATTCAATTTACTTAAAGAAAACAAAAAGGTCATACATGTGAAATGTATAATATAGTACATAATATATAATATATGTACATATATGTATATGTATATGTAGATACATAATTATACCATCGCTTTTCCAAGCTGAGAAACAAGACGTTTTCTCCAATCGCTCATTCTTTCACGCACAATAGACTTCAAAGGTGCTATGTAGATAACCTGTACATAAAGACAAATTTGATCACATGGATCACATTCAGAAAAACTAAATAAATAACCACGGGTAATAATTCAGCCCCTCCATGGTTAATTGTTTAAATCATCTTGAAAGCATATTTCTTTTACAATATGTGTATGATGTGTCAAATTATGACGCTTAAATGGCAGCAATCTTACCTGTCAAATTGCAGATAAAGGGGAGGGGGAAAAAATAACACTTCTCATCATATCGATACAACACCTTTCTACATTATATTGACTCTTGGCAATCAAAACAAAATATCTTGCAAGAATTATGCGAAAACAAGTTCGTCTTAAATGTGCCCCCAATGTCTTCCTCCCACCACAAATACAAATAGCTAATCCTTGGTGTAATCCAACAGTTGTTTTAAAAAAAATAATAATAAAAAAGACCACCTCCTTCAAGCTTCATCTCTCCTCTTATTAAACTCTAATCACCGGAATAAGAAAAATGGCAATAGCAGCTCTATCATAGTTACAACCTCTAGCCTTTACAGACCCAAAGCTGCTTTAATGGCTATTTTGCCGGTTTCACCCTATTTTTAACAATTTCGCTTGATTTTCCCTTTGTTATCGCAATTATATAATCACTGAGCAAAACAGCAATCATAATCATTTCAGGTCACAATACCTTCATACAGATGTCCTTAATCCAATTTATATAACTTCCTACAACAAATCCTAATACAAATTCAATGAAACACTTTTCTAGTAACTCTACCAGAAGCTTCCAGACAACAACTTCAATCGAAACATTTTGAATTCTCATCAAACATTTCAATCAATCACCATCTCAAGTAAATGAAATCATTTAAAGGATTCAACCACTATAGGACTATTGTCAAAGCACGGACCTTGATTGTAGACCACAGAACACAACAGTAAACTGGTTGCCATCGTGGTTATAAAAATTATGCAAGACCTTGTCTCCCACTATTTCGATCCATGCATTAGACAGAAGCAGAAGCTTAACCTTCTAAGAATAAATCACCAACTTTTACTAAAGGATTTGCTTTTAAACATCCAAGATTAGCCACAGAACAAGGTTCAATGTTCGGATGAAATGATGCCACTGAGGAAGATTGTTCAACTCTGCCTACTCAAGATTTCTAGAATTAATTCCATGAACTAATAGCCATCCAAGATGACAAAACTAGAGAAGCCCCTTCATGAATAGAAATTCTTTGAGGCAAACAAAAGTGGAGAACGATTTCCAAATATCATTTAAAAGATGTGAAGCCACACCAAGTTTGAACAAGGCAAGGAAAGAAGAAAAAAACCATAGAAATTCTATAAGAATACACATTCCCTTTTGTTGCATTTCCACCTACCATTTGTTGAAGAACAAGGCAATCAACCATTCAAGACTCAAAACCAAGTCCTCAAGACCTCAAAATGAAGCCAAGTCATGGTCTAAACCGTCTAAACAATATGGCCCAAAACTAGGCAGAATGCTGCCCAGAAAATGTATGCAGGCTGTCCAGATTCTAGCCCACTTTGGTGGGCTAATTCATGCAGCAAGAAAAGGCCTTTCCTTGGGACGGTTAGAGGAATTAAAGATCAACAATAGGAGTCCAAAAGGGTTCAAAATAGAAGCCCAAAGAAGCTTATAAAAGCCCAAGATGTCAGCCAAAACAGCTAAGGGTATTTTGGGCAGAATTTATAACGACTAGTTTTGGTTTGTCTCAACCGACTAGTTTTGTGTCTACCGGCTAGTTTATGAGTCTATTGGCTAGTTGAGCCTCATTCCTATACAAATAAGTGTCTCACCTCTCAAATGTTTTGTGTATGGAGGAACAATCTCTTCTTCCTCTATCTAAACTCTCTGCACTCTTGTAGTTTTCTCTCAAGGGACAATCCTCCCTTTGTAATGCATTCTTGAAATACAATACCAAAGGCTCTCAATCATTTTTATTCAAGCACTTGTGTTCTTGACATCATTATTATAACATGATATGAGAGCAGGTCACAATTCCAACCTCTTCACATGATTCCTTTCAAATTCACCCTTCTCCTCCATACACCTAAACTCAACCAACTACTATCAATGGGCACAAGGAGTAAAAAGGTCTCTCAATCAAAGATATCTCCTAGAGCACATCACGGAGGAGCCTATGAAGGAGGCTAACCCCAAGTACAAAGAGCGGAAAAAGAAGGACGACCAGTTGTTCATGCTGCTGTCCAAATCAATGGACCACACTCATCACGTGCTGGTCACTAGTGCTCCAACAGCTAAAAGCTCTATGGGACCAGATGTATGGTCTCTATGGGCAAAAATCCAACATAGGGATACGAAATCAAACGGCTAATAGGAGATCTCAATAAGGAAGGAAAGATTCACCCAACAATTTTGAGAGCATGGAGATTTATGGAATAAGCTCCGCACCCTAAGACCAGCAACCATAGATCCAAAAATCCTTCAACAAAGGGAGGATGAAGACATGACATTCAGCTTGCTCATCTCACTTGGAGAACAATATTCCAATGTATGACAAGAAATGCTAAGGATGAAGGAATTCCTTCATTCCAAGAGGTCCAATATATGATCCAATGAGCTGATGCAAGCATAAGGATCAAGAAGACTGCTCAATCCCATCTCCAAGTTCACGGTTTTGAAGCTGCTGGAGGAGAACAAAAGGCCAATTTTGTGTCCCAACCAGCCAAGAAATCAGTTTGTTCACATTGCAATCTGAACACACCAAAGAAACGTGCAGGTTTTTGCATCCACACTTAAGGCCAAAGAGGGGTCAAGGAAGCTCCAACAAGTCCAACAGTTCCAACACCATCCAAGCTACATCACTCGAGTCGGCCATTGAAGAAGTGGTGACAAGGGTTTGCTCAAACAAGGACATAATCCCGGACTCAATTTTGGTACTTGTTCTAACTCTACCTCTTAAGTTCAAGATTGGTTATTAGACTCGGGATGTGATCACCATATGGTTAAGGACAAAAGCAAATTTCAAAATTTAAAACCCCTCCCTAAACATAGGATGATCAACGTAGCCGAATCTAGATGCTAAAGAACTTGGGGAAGTAAAAACTTTTTGCAAAAAGGCAAAGGCTTTGTATGTTCCCAAGTTCTCATCTAACCTTATCTGCATCAGCCAAGTGACCAAAAACCAAGATTGCAAGGTTGTATTTGATCCTAACACTGTTGTTTTTCAGGATCTCAAATCGAACCAAGTCGTTGGTAGGGGATCTAGAAGAAACAACCTATATTACATAGATGAAGACAACCATGACCTTACAACATACCAAATAGGAGATTATGTTTTGTGGTATGCTAAATTAAGCAAGCTTCGCAAAGCCTATTACCAACTAAAAATTGTGAAAATAGACATTATGAAATCTGGGTCTTTATAGTATCTAGAAGAGGATTCAAATATTTTATAACATTTATAGATCACAAAACTAGATACACCTGGGTCTTTATGCTTACCACTAAGGCACAAGCATTTGAAGCATTAAGACTTTTCTAGCATATGTCACTAAACAATACAACACTTATCTAAAGATGCTTAGGATAGATAATGGAGGAGAGTATATGAGCAAAGACTTTACTACATTCTTACAAGAGAAAGGGATAGTCCACCAAACACTATTTCCTTATACCCCACAACAAAATAGGATAGTCGAAAGAAAAAATTGGCACCTCTTAGAAATCACTAGGACCATAATGTTTCATGCTAATGCACCAAAGACTTTTTGGAGTGATGCTATTAGAACTGCAACTCACTTAATCAACCGTTTGCCTACTGAAGTTCTTCAAGGGAAATCCCCCTTGGAAGCTCTCACTAAAACAAAACCAGAAATAAGTCGCTTGAGATATTTGGATGTGTTCGCTATGTTCACACCCCAAGGCAATTTAGAGATAAATTAGACAAAAATGGCAAGCGGTGTGTCTTTCTAGAATATGCACATTACCCCGGGAGGATTATATATGTCTTGATTCGGAAACTAACAAACTATACATATCAAAAGATGTGATATTTGTAGAAAATCAATTCTATTTTACAAGTCAAGATAGAGAAGGAGTTGGAACCTAGAAGAGAAGATATGCACATTTTCCTCTCAATACCTAAGCCCACAAGTACTACTGATCACACCCAGAACAAGGAGAAGAGATACAATACTCTGCTAACACATCTCTTGGTCACCAAATCTTCTAGAGTGGCATTGATAAAGTGCAAGAACCAGGTCATTTAATGAGGCCAATGAACTTCCGGAATGGAGAAAGGCAATGAAAGAAGAGTTGGATGCGTTGGCAAAAAAAGGAACCTGGGAGATCACCACTCTTCCACAAGGAAAAAGGCAGTAGGCTGCAAATGGGTGTACAAAATGAAGCAGAAAAGTGATGGGTCAATTGAGCGATACAAGGCACGATTGGTTGAAAAAGGCTTCACACAAACTTATGGAGAAGACTTCAATGAGACTTTTGCACCGGTAGCTAAAGTGAACGCAATCCGAGTTCTCATGTCCATTGCAACAAATCAAGGTGGAAAATGTATCAAATGAATGTGAAGAACGCATTTCTTCAAAGAGAGCTAGAGGAAAAGGTGTATATGCATCTTCCACAAGGTTATCGATCACAAAACGAGGGGCTGATATACAAACTCAAAAAGGCTATATATGGTCTCAAGCAGTCTCCACAATCCTGATACGCAAAACTTAGCTCAGCTCTTCTCAATTACAATTATAGGAAATGTAATATGGATAACTTATTATTCATTAAAAGGGATAATGAAAAGATCACTATTATTCTCATTTACGTAGATGATATAATTGTCACCCGGAATGACTTGAACCTCATAGACCAAATTCATAGTTTCCTTAAGTCTAAATTTGAAATTAATGATCTAGGGCTACTAAGGTACTTTCTAGGAATAGAGCTAGCCTATTCCCAAAAAGGGCTTGTTCTATCCCAAAGAAAGTACACATTTGATCTATTGCAGGAAACAGGAAAAAAAGGAACAAGACCAGCTATCAGTCCCGTTTCATGTGGAGACATGGGAAAAGATGATGATTAGCCTTTCACACACATGCAAAGATATCAAAGATTAGTTGGGAGGCTCATTTACCTCACTATTACTAGGCCGAACATCTCATATGCAGTGAGCCAAATAAGCCGGCACATGCATGCCCCTACAAGGAGATTGGAGAGCAGCTACAAGAATTTTGAGATACCTGAAGGGGACTCTAGGAAGAGGCTTATGGATGAAGAACAATAGGAGCACATAAATTGAGGGATTTTGCGATGCAGATTGGGCAGGAAACTTAAGGGATAGGAAATCCACAGCAGGCTATTGCATATTCGTAGGAGGAAATCTTGTATCTTGGAAGAGCAAAAAATAATCTATGGCGTCAAGATCAAGTGCAGAAGCAGAGTACAAAGCCATGGCTGCAGCAGCTAGAGAGATTGTTTGGTTGACGGCTCTAGTACAAGAATTAGGATTTCCAATTACTCAACCAATCAAGCTTCATTGTGATTATCGGTCCGCAATCCACATTGATCCAGTTTTCCATGAGAGAACTAAGCGCATTGAGATTGATTGTCATTTCATGCAGAAAAGGTAGAAGACAATATTATCATCGTCCCTCACATAAGGGGTCAGGAGCAACTTGCAAGCATCTTTGCCAAAGGGACGGCAGCTAATCATCTTCAAGCCATCCTTGTCAGGTTAGGCTCCATTTACATCTGTTCGCCAAACTTGAGAGGGAGTGTTGAAGAACAAGGCAATCAACCATTCAAGACTCAAAACCAAGTCCTCAAGACCTCAAAATGAAGCCAAGTTATGGTCTAAACTGTCTGAACAATATGGCCCCAAACTAGGCAGAATGCTGACCAGAAAATGTATCGGGCTGTCCAGATTCTAGCCCACTTTGGTGGGCTAATTCATGTGGCAAGAAAAGGCCTTTCATTGGGATTGTTAGAGGAATTAAAGATCAACAAAAGGAGTCCAAAAGGGTCCAAGATAGAAGCCCAAAGAAGCTTAGGAAAGACCAAGAAGTCAGCCTAAACAGCCAAGAGTATTTTGGATAACAGCTAGTTTTTGGTTTGTCTCTACCAGCTAGTTTTGTATCTAAAGGCTAGTTTATGAGTCCTGGCTAGTTGGGCCTCGTTCCTATATAAATGTCTCACATCTCAAATGTTTTGTGTATGGAGGAATAATCTCTTCTTCCTTTGTCTAAGCTCTCTGCACTTTTGTAATTTTCTCTCAAGAGACAATTCTCTCTTTATAATGCATTCTTGAAATAAAATACAAAAAGCTCTCAATCATTTTTATTGAAGAACTTGTGTTCTTGATATCATTATTATAACACCATTATTCAGGACCTACTTACTCTCAACTCGTTCTCAAACTTATTCCTTATCAAGCAGACTATCTTTGAACTGCAGTTTAAGAAAACTACCTTTTCCAAACTCAAGCCCCACATAAAAGCCATATTCCTTCCACGACCCATATGCTCTTAAAAGACTAATGAGACATCCATTCATTCTCTAATTTGGAAATATGTAGCCCCCACTTTCCAAAAATTCCATCTTCTGCCTGCGTGTGCCCAGGGGGGGGGGGGAGGGGGGATTATAAGAATGATAATCAGATACATGCCTAGGAAAGGCCAGTAGACCATTTGGCCATTTTTGAAGCAAAACACTTAATTTATATTTGCAAATCTAAGATCAAAACATCACATATTAGGTTTATTCCAAGAAACTCCAAATATTTCTTCAAAAATTAATCATGTTAAGATCACCACCAACACACCAAGGAGAAAATGAAAGGCTAGAGACTGTTCTCAGGGAATTGTTAGTGCAGGCCTAAATTAGACACAAACAGAAATGATCCACCATTGACCAGCCCTCAAATCTGTGAAGAAGGAAGGTATAAAAATATAAGGAAGAGCATTACCCTGGTTCACAACTTTGATGTCCAGAATGATAAAAATTCCCCAAAGTACAAAAGACAGCAATCATAATAAGCAAAGCAAGAATCCCATATTCTTTGGAAAATAAAAGGCATAAGCAGGACAGTGTCTAGCAGACTCTGATGAAAACCACTTCTGGAGCAATACAGCATTTGAAGGTCATAAGGATCATCGAGAGAAACTGCCCAACTGATCACTCCATAACAATTTAAAAACTAATAAATGAATAAATAAAGAAGCTTACCTAGCTCTATCTATCTCTCGATCCTCTTGTTATTTGCTATAGAAAATTCCAAAGAATAAATTTTTAATAGAACAACTTTCCTTCCTCTGATGGAATGGGGATTGTTGTATTTTTGCCTCAAAGTGTGGAACCATTCCAATGCTTTAGTTGGTTATGTTTTGTGATTCATGAATTAGAACAGCTGTCTTCAAGTGCAGGTTTTAGCAGGAAACAAACTTAAAGGAGAAAAAAAAGGATGTGTCTATGTGAAATCGACATGCCCAAAAGAGACCCATGCTGAGAATGTTCTGATTTGATCCATACTGTCAAAAACCAAATTAAAGGACCCATAACGGTCTAGCACCCAGTAGAAAGTCCAGTGTTTTACAAAATGAGATAAAACCTTCATATCAGGCTGAGTATTGAAGAGACGCAGCATGGCAAGTTCAGCAGATATAGTCTTCCCACTTCCAGTTGGAGCTCCTAAAAGCACATTGTTATCCGTGTGATACAGTATATGAAATATCTGGCAGATCAATTTAGCCAACACAATCATAAGCCCCTAATTTGGTTTAATCAACAATACAGCATTCGCAAAACAAAAAAAACTAACTGCCAACATAGAAGGGGGGGAAAAAACCTTGAGTACATACCTGTGTTTGTATAGGATTGAAGTGTGAGAAGTTGTATAAGGCTTCATAAGTTTTGTTGCGAAGTGCAGTCACAGGCAAAGGTTTCAGATCAAGAAGTTCAGTGTGAGATGTATGGGCCTGTAAGAATGGGATTTACATGAGAAATACAATACAGCAAGAATAAATGGTCAATGCAAAGTCCAACAAGCTACATCTAAATTCCACTTTTTTCCAGAGACAACTAAGGTGGTGATTTTTCTAGTCTTAGATTGAATAAATCTTGTCAATTTAAAAATCATGATTACTGAAATTTTGGGCTTCTTCATATTGATGTATTGTGTGATTAGAATGCAAACCAGTTCAACACCATTTTCATTTTCTTTTCAAAACCATGTGAGTCAAAAATTACAGAAAAACACAAAGTCCCTTCTCTCTGGAGGTTTTTCAAAACCTTACAATTTGTGAAGAGAAGCAGTGGTCTTCCGTTTTCTTTTCTAAACAAAAATAATAATAATAATAATAATAAATCACAAACTACCAATTTTACCATTGGTAATGCCAGGTTGTGCAATGAAATAGTGTAGATAGCTTCTGCTTGCAACCAGGAATCGGAAACAACTCGAATGTAGTATTGAGGAGGATGTGGCTCAAAAATTGGTACTGTAAAGGAGAGCTTTTGAGATTCTCTGCTGGCCATTTTCTTTGTTAGTGTAAAGAGGTCCGAGTGATAGATATGATCATTTTCAGAGTCCTACACAGAAACAGAAGGCCTCCAATTACTCAAGAGAGTAAGTATCTGTTATGTTGATCAAAATAAATAAGCTACAACAAATGGCTAAACCGACATCAATATTAACACATGGACAACAATCACAAGTTTCACATGCACTTTGCCTCTGGCCTAATGCTTTTGCCTGACACCACTTTCTGAGCTGAAATAAAAGAAAAGGGGAAAGGCACAAATAATCGCCCCCTGGCTTGCTCAATTTGCACAAAAGAAAAGACCCTGGGTTTTAGAATTTGGTATAGAGCCCCTTGTCGATTAAGCTATTAGCATAGGAAACCCCCCCCCCCCAAAGCTTTCAATGAACAAAATCTAGAACCTTTGATTAACTCATAGAATTATAAAAATGAGTTTTTGCACCTTAAGACTCTGTGGTAGTTTATTTTTTTTCTCTTTTTTCATTATTGTTATTTTATTTTTTAGTATTATCTTCTTTATTTTTTGTTTCAAATTTTAATTTTATGTTTTTCTTTTCTCTCTCCAGTATTTGTTTCTCAAACGGCCGACCCCAAAATTTGGGATTAAGGCTCAGGTTGTTATTGTTGTAGCCTTTGCACCTTAATTTTGCAAATTTGAGTATATGTTTAGGAGGAAAACAACACATACATCTCACATGTTTTTTAATAATTAAAACTTGATGGACAAAGTTTTAGAAATAATACCCCAAATGGAATTCTTTGCCACTTTTTGATCTTCAGGATGCAATTTGCAGAAGGGCCAGACAACAAGGCATTATTTTACCTTATTCTAAAAGATATGACGCGCTCTCAATTCCTTAATGTCCCTTCTGAGTATACATAGTACCAATTTTTCACTTGCAAAAACAGATTAGTTACATAGGCTGTAAAAATCCTCCATGTCATCTTCTTTAACACTATAACAAGTTCGTAATAGTTTGGGAGGTCTTTTTTGATCAAAACACATCAAATAAAAATTTCAGGGGCATTTTGAACTTGTCTGTTATTATCAAATTAGTATTTGCAAAAACTTGTAAAACAACAAGATCATTGTTTTGATGCAGAAAAAGATAAGTTGTATCTATCAGGAACAACATAACTTCAGATCAAAGAAAATCTCTGAAGAAAATGATTTCGACTTCAGGCCAAAGGCCAACAAAGACATGATGTTCCTTGACATATCCAATTTCAGATTGGATGTACTGCTTCCCAACTCAATAATTCTCCATTAGTGTCTCCAAAGTTAGGATCTAAGTTGACATGCTCACTCAGTTAAGATCAAGCCTAGAAGAGATTTAGATAACCATCTACCATTTTCCAAGTGGCTAGACAATATATAGGATCTTTTTAGGTAGTCCACATGGGGTACTATATTAGACCCCACCCAAAAAATAAGAACCAGTAAATGGTTTTGAAAAAAATATTACTTTGGTTGCCAACTGACTCCCACAATCATCAGGTAGATGTTTGAACTTTAGTTAAATCTATAGAAAAAACTGTCAAAAGCACCTACTACCTATCAAGGCTTATTCCCAACATCATCCTACCATGGCATATGCAATGTATTTGTCTGCTTAAGTGCTTCTATCTAATGTTTATATCACTTCAAACACATTGCAAGTCGAGTCCCGTGTCCATATGTATGCCTCAGGTTCTAAGCAGTCTAAAAGCACATTGCAATGAAAAGTACATTGCAAGCCAAGTGCAAAGGTAACCCAATGACATGGCATGGCAGGAAAGTTTGTAAAAGTCATGTCTTAGTAATTGTGTTTTCTTAGATGGGGGGGGGAAGCAAAGAAACAAATTTACTTGCTTCCAACTCTTCCAATTTGGATAAAATACCAATCAGTCAAAGGTGTTAACTTAAAAAACTAAACTACAAGAGAAAATGACCTTACATGTTTTTCTTTGTGATTGCAAATCATGAGAAACATCTTGGAATACTCTATAATTGTCATCATAAAATAAGGGCAATGAATAATGCTAATGCATTCACCAGCTGAATGTTCACTATGTTTTAGTACCTCAACCAGAATCCACCAACGTTCAGCACCACCATGGGAACGGTCTTTCCAAATAAAATCTGGAGTTATGAGCAAATCCACCTGAAAGATGGAATTGAATATACCAATACAAATGGAAAAGCAACTTTGAGTGATTTATTAAGGAAAAGGATTCAAAATAAACCAGCGTGCACTGACCTTCAATACAGTTCTGGTAATAGGACTGACAGTCGCAGATAATTGGACACAAGGGAAGTATCCTAAATATTGCTTAATCAACTTCAATCACAAGAGAAGACATGTTATACAACGAAATTATGATATCATAAAACACATTTTCAGAGTACAAACTCATATAACAAGCCTACCTTTCCACCAGGTGCATAACGGATTAGTGCCCCAATGTCCTTTTCCTCCATGTCAAGAAGGTGTTCTAAATCTAACCCCCGATCCTCAAGCTTTCTCAACATCTGGGCATAAAAAATGTCAGCTATAAACTCCAATGTATGAATCAAAAACAATAAGAAAAATTAGTAGTAGACAAACATCAGCAGGAAGATCCCTGTCAAATTGTCTGAGTGGATGCTGATGTGGCCAAATTTGGCGATCAACAGCCTTGCAATATTCTAACATGAAGGATGTCATTTCACACCATCCTCTGCGCAGGCAAATTTCAAATAAAGCCCGCATTATGCGAGCCAGGCTCGCACTTATATATGCAGCATCAGACACTAAAGAAAATGCATCAATGGAGCCACGAGAGATGTACAACTGCACATGGCATAACATCTTATTAGTTTAAAAAACAAGGCCTAGTGTACTTTAAAAGAACAAGCATCCTTTCTTGGTAAATGGCATGAAACACCTGAATGAGGATAGAAATTTTTCCATGTTTATTTGATGGACCACCCTTAACTTCAAGAGGGCACGAAGTGCGTGCTAACATTTCAAGCTCACTTTGCTCCTCCTCTCGAACAACAATATTTTCAAACTCAGTAGAATGAGCAACCATGTTGATTACCTGAAACATAAAATCAGAATGGAATGAGTGAGACAACAAAAAGAAAAGCAAACAGAAATTGTGTTGCTTCCGGGGTGTATTCATTATGTTAATGCAGCTTTGGCCTGGAAGTTTAACAAGATGATACATCACACGGAAGGCATTTCAAGCTCCAAAAAAATAAATAAATAAATAATAAAGAGACCAAGGATGCCACAAATGTGAATATGACACTTTGTTAAGCAAAAATAATATATATATATACGAAACAGGAAGGAAAGTATATTAGAAACCCTTATTTGTTGTAAATACCACTTGTTCCATTCTTTTAAGAACATCCAAATAGGACTAAGAATATCAGATCAAAGAAGATGCAGAAAGAAGTTGAAGCAACACATGATCGGTAAGATACAGATTACCTCACTTTCACTCATGTGGCGTCTCAACATCTCATTATAAGTCTCAACACTTGAATATTGGATATAGAAGTGGCTAGCAATTCGACCAAGTTCAGTACAGTAGAAATTGCCACTTTTCTCATCAAACCGAATCATCTTTGCTTTGTCAAGAGCACGAGCAGCATCTGTAACAAGAGCTCTCTGCTTTGAACTCAAAGAAGGATCTGCAATAACCTGCAAGGAGATTAAATCTTTTCACTAAGAAAGTTCCAGAATGAAGCAAAGAACTAGATCTTTTTAATAGAGGAAATTACAAGACAAGAAAATGGAAATGAAATGTTGTTTCAGGATGATGCATGATATCCTTCTTTAATGGATCAAATATGCCCACCATAGCATTTGTCACAGAAAAAATATTCAAAAAGCTAGAACTGTTTACATATGACAAAAATAAAAGAAGAAAGTTTATGAGCCGTGAAAACACACAAAAAAAGAAAGAAAAGAAAAGAAAATTCTTAAAACTGTATGATTTGATCTGGTCCACCAACAGGATGTTACACAAAATCCGACTGACTCGTCAAAAATAAAAATTAGAAAAGAACAGAAATGGAAGAAATTTGCAGGGAGGTGAATCTCATCAAAGTTGCTGAAAAAAAAAATGAAGCTATCAAAATACCTCCTCCCAGCCAATACCATATGCCAAGGGATTTAACCTCATCCTTATAAACAGATATGTATACCCAAGCCATGCACAAGCCTCCTTAACATTTGTCACTGTGCCCAAAACGACCTCTGCATTTAAATTATCTTTCAACGAGCTAATGAACTGCAACATGAAAAACAAATCGCAGGAAGTATATTAGACAGGAAAAAAAAAAGGGAAAGAAAGAAAGAGGAAGCTAGCTAGAAAGACATGCAACAACTAACAGAAAACTAGTTCAACATAACAGAAAGTACATCTTACCAGAAAAATAAGATACCTACAACATTGGCACCATCAATAACCATATCAATCAAATTATAGAAAAACCCAGTGGGGATGACTTTCACTTTAAGCCTACTATGAAGAAAACAAAATTGGGGCCTTTCAACAACCTCAAAACTCCACATACTACATCCTCTCCAAGCCAAACATAGAATGGCTAGAGGAATCAAATATAAAATCCCTCTCTTCTCTATCCAACACCACATGGTCCTAGACACTTGCACAAATGCAGTAGGCATTCACACAATAAAACCCAAAAAATAAAACAAGCACCCAAAAGAGCAGGACCAAGTATAATGTTTTCGGGTGTTGTCTTAAAACTAGACTTTGAAAAGGCTTATGACCGGGTTAGTTGGAGTTTCGTAGAAAATGTTTTGGAGAATAACAGGTTCGGTACTCATTGGAGAACTTGGATTAGTGGATATTTGAGTTTGGATTGCTTTTCTGTAATCATTAATGGGGAACAGGGAGCCAAAGACTTGGTTCTCGGCATCACATGGGTTAAGGCGGGAGACTCCTCTCCCGTTTAGAATAAGGTGATTATAAGAGGGATCAGTTCTACTGTTTTCTTTTGTCTTAGAGTAGGAAGTAATGAGGTTGATGTGTCTTCTCTTCAGTTTGCAAACAATAGTATTCTCTTTCTTAAAGAAGATAGTGAGAGTTTTGGA
The DNA here is from genome assembly GCA_033439265.1 of Dillenia suffruticosa. NCBI lineage: Eukaryota > Viridiplantae > Streptophyta > Magnoliopsida > Dilleniales > Dilleniaceae > Dillenia > Dillenia suffruticosa. Next base: position 4,988,843 of record JAVTVX010000009.1, read on the forward strand.
GATATCATCGCTCTTCTTAACATCTTTGAAAATATCTCTAGACTTGAAATTAATAGATCCAAGAGTGAGCTTCTTATAAATGTTTCTAATGAAACTCTTAATCACTTCGCAACATTAGTAATTGTGCAAAAAGGGAGTAGCCTATTTCCTATTTAAATGTCCCTCTCGGGATAATTACTTGTTGTGAATAGAATCTGTAAGATATTAAACAGGTGGAAGGGTACTTTTTTCACTTTTGGCACACATATGACCCTTATTCTTGCATGTCTCCCTATCATTCCTCAATATTTTCTCTCCCTTTGAGGATTCTTGTTGCGGTTGCAGATAAGATTGAAAAGTGGAGACTTTCTTTGGTCTAGTAGTGAGAAAAACATTTGGTTACAAAGGTCTGAAGGTAGGTTTACTCTCAATAATGTAGTATCCAAGAACATCTCATTGGCAGGCAAGTGGCTTTAGAGATTTCCCTCTAAAACCCAATTGTCTTTGGTTTAGCGTTATAAAGAGCAAGTATGGTCTCTGTTAGAATGGTTGGGATGCTAATGCTAGAGTGATAGCTTCTCATTACATTCTTTGGAAATTCATTTCTCAATTATGTAATACTTTTCTTTCTTTGGTGTACTTTAAAGCAGGTGATCGCTCTCATGTATTATTTTGGGAGGATCCATGGATTTGGGATTCACCCTTATCTGTTTATTTCCCTCACCTCTATAAATTATCTAGACTTCACTTCAATCCCATCAAAGATTTCTTTTCAAGTTTTCACTTCAATCCCATCAAAGATTTCTTTTCAAGTTTTCTTCTCTAATTTCTCTACTTCAAGGTAATAAACCTACTCCTCATGCTTCGAATACTAGAATATGAAATCTCAATTCCTCGGGGCATGTAGATTTCTTTTTTATCATATTATTAGTGTTTCCCATGACCCTCCTTTTCAATTCAACAATTTTATTTAATAGGCAAAGGATCCTACAAAGGTTAAGGCTTATATTTGGTCGGTGGTGTTTAATAAAATTAATATCAATGATCTTTTTCAAAATAGGAGACCTAAGTGATCTCGCGAATATCTGTGTCACGTGTTCTACCGATTCTAAAACTCGAGGTTACTTATTTTTACATTGCACTATTGCGAGGGAGATGTGGAACCACCTTTTTGCTGCGAGTGACAATTAATGGGTTAAGAGACTTCCAGATTTGTTTCTCATGAATTTTAAAAGTTTTGGAGGGAAAAAAGATACTCGGTTATTGTTGAAATGTACATTTTTGACCATCGATGATGCATTTGGAGAAAGCAGAATACAAGTATTTTCTTGCAATCAGAACATTCAAGCCTATCCTATATGGGACAAAATTGTTTTTATACTTCTTTATGGGCTCATGCCTTGGGTATTCAGAAAGATAATAGTTTAGAAGATTTGAAGTGGGATTGGAGATTGATTGAGCATTAGTTTTGCTTGTATTGTTTTGTATCTTTCCTTATTTCTCTTGAGGATTCTTTTCCTTAGGAGTTTTTGATTATTCTTTCCTTCAACTAATATATTCATCTTTTTTCTATCAAACAAATAATGGCCCAACACCATACGGACTCCAGATCCCACTTCATTACAACAATCCTGAATCATAGCCCAAACTACCACCCAACAAAGAAAGCAACCTCCAGGGAATAGACGATTTCCACACTGCTTTTGGGTGCAAGGAAGGCCTTCTTTCTTCTGCAACCCCACCAGGGATGGCCCCTACAAAAGTTTCCAGAACCAAACACCCCTATTTGGCCTCCCTTTTCACCATCATATTCTTCCTGTTCTCATTTAATGTCCCTGCCTCTGAGGAATAGGGACTTCAAGAAAGACAAAAAGATTGAAGCTGCTCAGCATTTCCATTTCAGTAGAATGGCAAATCCCACTTGTGAAATCCCCCCTGATTGAAATCTAGAACATACTCAAGATCACTAGTCATGGCAATCCAAAAAATAAAAATACAATCTGGAAAACAGGCCTTAGCAAGACAGAGTTTCACCACACATCATTCAGAAAGAAAACCAAGTCATCACCCGCCCCCCCAAAATAAAAGAAAAAAATATTTATCTTTCATCCTCTCATAATCCCATAACCCATATTTAGCCAACCATCTTCCTCCAAGGGTGTAGCCCATGGAGTGAGATTTTGCTAGCTTATAAAGTAACTTACATGCAGTATAATTAAAATTTGAGATCAAAATTTTCTCACTTAACTGCTCGAGTGTCTTATTATTCCAGAGAGGGGCTCCTACAAACCTTATGTGTGGATGCCAGGGTTTTTTTTTCCCCAAAAAGTCATTTTCTATTTCCCTGCTAATTCTGATGAATACTGCAATCATTGTCCTAAAACTTCTTTCCATAACTAAAAAATTTAGACCTTTATTACCAACATTAACCTTACAAAATAAGAAGCCCCAAGCAGCAGCTGACCATTTAAATAATTATATAAATTGATATTAGGGTGCTTAAGAGAAGATTCTTTATGAAAGAGTTTAGTTCAGTTTAGGATCTGTATGCTGATGATTGAACCACAAATGCTTTTACAAATAAGCTAACTAGAAAATGTGTTGGAAGTACAACTGATGCAGCAAAAAAGATGCACTTGGTTGTGTATCACCAAGCTTTTCAAAATAAGTCAAGGCAATTACCTGACTCTCTATGGGGAGTTGACTAGTCAGCAAACGTAGATAGTAGGCTAGTTTGTCATGAGATGTTATTATAATTCCTTCACCACTTTTGTCAAATTGAGGTCTTCCTGCACGTCCAAATATCTGAATAACAATATCATAAGATAAGGGAAAATAAATTTTTATATCTTATTAATTAGTTTGACCTATTGCAGATGTGAAGCAGTGTTTTACCTGCATAACATCAAGCATGCCAAGGTCTCGCCATCCACCAGCTTTAGGATCATATAGTTGAGTACCCTGAAGTAACGAACCAATAAATTGGAGAGTAATAAATACCATACTGTAGGCCGTTAGTAGACTAGAGGTATACAAAAAGGAAAAAAAAATGTAATAACAGGAGAGTACAGGAACCATAAAATTTAAGAAACCAAGTTCAAATTTACAGGAAAATAAGAGCGCTTCACAACCATTAAAAAAATTCTATTGACATATATATTAAGGTCCACAACCCAGATAAATGTATTGCCATGAAGAAAAAAGGCCATTGGTGCAAAGACACTGAAAGGAAGAGGAGAGCACAAGGTGATCTGGTCCAACTTTAAAGCAGGGAAGTTGTCGAGGTAAAGCTCATTTTATGTTGTTTGATAAATTATTAGTAAAAGAACTAAATAAAGAACTCAATAGCTGAATAAATTATATAATCAAGCCACTGAAACGCATCAAAGTTCAATCAGCAAAAACAAATTACTATGTTATGAATAAAAGAAGTGCACAAACCTTTATAACAACTGTATGAGCAGGCAGATTTACACCCCATGCCAATGTTGCCGTGCACACAAGTACCTGGAAGGGTACAGTGTGAAATGTAACAAAAGTCAGTTAAAGCCAAAATTTATGGAGCATTTAGTAGGTGATATTTTGAAAAGGGTTAGATTTTGCAAGAAATTGTGTATTCTGTGCTTGGTTAATTTCACAAATGAAGTCAAGAGATACATTTGCAAGATTGCCACTTATTTCGATGTTCTACTGCAAGCATAATCTCTAGCATTTCATTAATTCTACGAAAATGTCTAAGGGTAAAAAATGAAAAATCAGCAGCTCTCCAACCAGAGAATTCTCATGAAATCCAGTGTTACCAGGCACAGCGTGAATGCAGATGAGTAAAAAGGGAGAGGAGAGAGAAAAAAATGCCACCTTTAGGAGTCCATCAGAGAAAAGCCGCTCAATCAGCCCTCTATCAGCACGTAACATCCCAGCATGATGAATACCAATTCCAGATTCAAATAATTCAACAAGTTCTCGATTTCTTGACTTCTGGACATCTCTCTGAAATGCAAAGTGGGCTGTCCATTACTGGAAAAGAAGGTGATATATGTTACTTGGGTAGCAAATAATTAATGAAGACTTACCTTGATCAAGGAAAATTGTGGGTGTGTTTCAGAACTAAACAGATCTAATTCTTCATACTTCCGAGCAAGATCAATCTGTTCATATCAAACATGATAATTACAATTTTTACATCAAAATAGCAACATCTTCCTTCTCCCCAGGAACAAAATCCAACTGCAACAGTCCACATTGTCGCCTTGGAATATATATCGAGACAATTTAGAATCACAGTATAGAATCTAAATGCAGATTCCCAACAAACTCCTCCACATGTTATGTGAGTTTTATCCTTCATTTCTTTACCTCACTCTTTTCTAAGATTCAAAAATTGCCTTTAATATGCATAAAGTCTCACTTTTCACGAAAATCACAAGAAAAAGTGAAAGCTTAGTCTTGTGAAAATTCCAATATTCTTGGGAAAAAAGAAGAAACATGAGAAAAAGAACAGTGAAACAGAAATGTAAAGATTCTCGGCATATTATATATATCGAGACAATTTAGAATCACAGTATAGAATCTAAATGTAGATTCCCAACAAACTCCTCCACATGTTATGTGAGTTTTATCCTTCATTTCTTTACCTCACTCTTTTCTAAGATTCAAAAATTGCCTTTAATATGCATAAAGTCTCACTTTTCACGAAAATCACAAGAAAAAGTGAAAGCTTAGTCTTGTGAAAATTCCAATATTCTTGGGAAAAAAGAAGAAACATGAGAAAAAGAACAGTGAAACAGAAATGTAAAGATTCTCGGCATATTATATATATCGAGACAATTTAGAATCACAGTATAGAATCTAAATGTAGATTCCCAACAAACTCCTCCACATGTTATGTGAGTTTTATCCTTCATTTCTTTACCTCACTCTTTTCTAAGATTCAAAAATTGCCTTTAATATGCATAAAGCCTCACTTTTCACGAAAATCACAAGAAAAGGTGAAAGCTTAGTCTTGTGAAAATTCCAATATTCTTGGGAAAAAAGAAGAAACATGAGAAAAAGAACAGTGAAACAGAAATGTAAAGATTCTCGGCATATTATATAAGTTTGTTACGTTGGAATGAAAATACGCATCTACCATTATTTCTTTTCCACATTAGTTCAATCAACTTGGAGCATGCATCCAACTTCTGTATATGACTGAAACTCGCAAAAGGTGCAGTCCCTAAGCAAAAAGCGAATCCTAAATTCCACTAGGCCAACATCAAAATGTAAGACCAGAAAAGGGAAATTTGGGCAACAACCCCACATGCATATCCTGATAACAAATCACCTACACAATTTTTAATGAGGACAATGGATAGGTGACTGGAAAATGGAATAGATATTGTAAGGAATACCAATTTTGCTGCTGTTTTTCCTGTATCCTTTCGGGAGTGAACAAATACCATAGCCTGATGCTCTTTCCGCAATGACTCAACAACCTGACATAAAAAAATATATATATGACATTGTACAGATAAATTTCACTTCAGGAGTAAATTACATCTAAGAAAATACACATGCACTAGGATACCTTCTTGTAGCATATCTCGTTCAAAAGCTCTGTCCGAGCTGCAAAGTTAGGTTCACTTATTCCAATATATTGCTGTGCAAGAGGCACCGGACGATAGCTAGAATCAAAGACGAATAATCCTGTTTCGGGGTTCACCCTCAAGAATTGTGCAACCTAAAATTTCAGAACAACAAACTCTCACTCACTCAGAAGCTGTTTTAAGATGTAGGAGAAGCCAATCATATCCAAATTATAGTTGATTAACCTCCTTATAACTTGGAAGTGTTGCCGAAAGGCCCACTATACGAATCATTGTTTGAGTTGACTCAACCTGTCAGAAAAGTTGAGAATAGATAATCATAACTGAAAAAAAAAAAGTTCTACGACAAGCATCAAGTGAGATTGAACAAAATAACCATGCAACACATGCTAGCTAGACACAATTAAGCCATAAAAAAAATACAAACCAAGATATTTTTTTCCTTTTTTTTTTTTGATAAGAAATGCACCAACCAAGGTTATCTTGAACAAATATACAGTTGGAAAAAAAAATGAAAAATATTTGTCCTTGAGCAAGAATCTGCAATTATGTAGGTTCTCCACTAAAAGATCTTATTAAACTCCATATAATTCAAACAAAGACTAGTTCCAGAATCAGCAAAATTTTGGCAAGCTACATACTCTATTTAGAAGTGTAAATAATTGCTTAACCAAGCCTCCAGTTGGCATCAGCTACATAAATTGCCAATTCGATCTTGCTCTACCTAAGACCACATTAGGGGTGAACTTGCATGGGAGCATATCTTGTTTCAGTAACTGTCATTTTCTGTAAGTCCTCAGATCCTTGGAGGACCTTAAACTTTAATGTTATGACTTCCCATTACACAGCATGAGTCCCACAGAAAGGTACCATACAAACAAGTGAAGTTGGGTTCTCCAAAAGGAGATGAAGAATGAGCCAGTCCATGATCTTTCTATAGAAAAAGAATTTTATTAAATATAATAAAGAATTTATATAAAAAAATAAAAGAAAAAAAAAACTCTAGGACTAGAAATCCTTAGAAGCGAGAGAAAAAAGAACACACACAAACCATTAAAGGACAACTCCATAATCCCTCTTCAACTCCTCTAGATAATAATCTTCATAAACCTCCAAAACAAGATGCATAAAAATGCATAAAACTTATCCCAAAGAAGAAAAGAACCAATAGTATTGACTTCTAAAAATTTTAACATTCCGCTCCCTCCAAATATACCAAAATAGACACATAAGCACATTGCCAGAATGACTGAGCAACTTTCTGCCTCCAAAACATCTAAATTTTGCGAGAAAAAATAAGGCTAGCAGATCTTGCCCTAACTCTTCCATCACAGTGGCAAGAGATCTCCACAAATAAACCATCATTATTGCACCTACTCAACTACATGATACAACTATGCACTTTGAATGCATCTGCTTGAAATTGACTGACCACCTTTTTTTTAGGATGTTCCGTAACAACTCCTAGGTCAATTACAACAACACAACAACAACAAACTAAATCTTAATCCCAAATTTTGAAGCCGACCAATTGAGAAACCAATATAGAAAAGAGAAAAAATTAAAACAAATTAAACATTAAAAAATAACATAAAATTAAAGTGTGAAAGTAAAAATAGAGAAAATAAAACTAAAATAAAAGTAAAAATAAAAATAATGAAAAAAATTAATAAAAATAAATTATTTTAGAGACTTAAAATAATAATAATAATAATTATTCAATTGGTTTAAATTCTCGTATATCACTCATTTCTATCTAAAGTTATTTTCTCAACTAAACTCTTAACTCACGTATCTTTATAGATAACTTGCGTCTAGATTTTTAATAGCTTATCCCGACGTTTCACTAAATCTCCTACATTTAAGGTCTCGCTCCTCTTAACTGATATATCTTTGAATTTTCATTGCATATGTCCAAACCATCTTAAGTGGTACTCTCTTATTTTATCCACAATTGAATTCATTCTCAACTTAGAATGTATCTCTTCATTTATAATACTATATTTTTTGGATTTATCACACATTCATTTAAACATGCTCATTTCATCTATAGTCATTTTATACTTTTGTTGCTGTTTAATGGCTTGTCATATAATAGTGCACGTCTTACTACAATTTTATAAAACTTTCCCTTCAACTATAGTGGTATCATACGATCGCAAAGAATTTCAAATGCACTTTTCTATTTTATCTAACCCGCTTGAATCCTATGATTCATATCTTTATCTATGTTGCCATCACTTTGAACGATGGATCCATCCCTTTTTGGTATGTAATGTCATTTTAACTTAATCAACAACTCCCAAGTCAATTAAAGAAAAAAATTATTCCATGGACCACCCAACCACCAGGTACCATCTAGGCCTAAAGAGATCAAGCCAAGATATCCACCCCAAAATCTCTACCAATTGGCAAAAATAAATAGAGGAGACGAATCTTAAACACCTTTTCTTCGACTATAAACAAATACATTTGAGTCACAATTAAAGGCTAGAAATAATAAAAGTCCTCCACATGGAAACAGATGAGAAAATTAAAGAAAATTAAAGAAAATTAAAAAAAGACTGATCTGAATGTAAGATTCCAGAGAAACTGTCAATTTTGAAGTCTGCTAGAGACTAGAGGAATGGCACTGAAGACTGAACATGTGAGTTAACACCAATCAGCTTGACACTCTTAGAATCACAGAGAGCAATTCCTAACGAGGTGGTCTATAATTTTAAGTTTTACTGTTTCCTCCATTCTTTTTTTTTTAATACTTTTTGACAACCATATAGGTAATGGCAAGAAAGATGAGCATATACTTATTCAAAACCAAAAGAAAAGAAAAAAGAAAAGAAAAAAAATAATAATAACCAAGGTATCAAGGGGCATGCTAGTGGGAAAAAGGAATTAACCAATATCCAAAGCATTCAAAGAAAAATTGAAACATGTAACTCTCACGTTGTGGCACTGACAAATATTAATATTAGTAATATAGATGCACATATGAGAATAGTAGCAGGAAAAAATTATTCCTTTGAAACAAATTAAAATAATTCAGTAAACCTCTACCTGCCTGAGCGTGCGAGCTACCAATGCCTCAATTACAGAGCCTCTATCATCATTTAAAAGATGTACCTCATCAATAATTAAGAGCTTCACTAACTGTGAAAGTGACATATCACTGCTTTTACGAGTAATAACATCCCATTTTTCTGGAGTAGTCACTATCATCTGATCAAAAGAACAAGACACACCTCTCATAGCAAAAGAAACATATCTGACAAATATTAAAAAACTTAAAACATAGATAAATAGTTACCTGTGTCTCTTCAAGTTCACTCTTTGAAAGTTGCATGTCTCCGGTGAGTTCTTTTACAGTCACATTCAAAGGAGCCAAGCGGTAACTAAAAGTTGATGTAACTTCCGCAGCTAATGCCTAGAGAAGTCATTGTCAGTAATCAGCATTCAGATGGCATAGAAACAAGCAAATATTGAATATATACTACCTTCATTGGAGCTACATAAACAATCTTGAATTCATCTTTATGCAAGTAGCCATCCTTGAAGTGCTGCACAATCTGCCAAAGAGCATCTCAGCAAACTAAATACGTCACAAAATATTTTGGCTAGTAAGTCCAATATTACTTGCTCTAAATTAAGATAGTTTAATTAGTTGATCTATAGCATGAAAATAACAAAAATTAAACAAACTCAACTCTTTAAGGTAGGATGCGTAGGGCACCAGTAGCAGATTTGGGCATCCACATAAAAATTTTTTGGCAGGATTAAACCAAACAAGTCCACAGAACAAATGAAAACATAGTTAATTGCTTTTGAATGCACACAAAGTTAGGTTTTGGGGAAAAAAGTATATGGAAAAAAAAGAATGAGTTCCACTTTGGCAGTAAATCGCAACATGTAGTTCACACAAACTAAGCAAGTTAGCTCAATTTTTATTCAAATCACACATTCCTTTGACAAAAAAAAAAAAAAGCCATATCCTAGAAGCCAATGCCACATCTCAACCTTCCAAAGTTTCCTTATTTAAAACATATCCAACATATGATCCAAATATTAGATGGATATCAACAAATCAATTTTTCTCTTTTTGTCCAAAGGTGACTGAGCAATACAAGTCCAAGTAACAATTTCAATCGAGTAAAAGGAAAATACAAATTAGGCAGTGGGGCAGAAATATCACAAGAAGAATACCTGGGTAAATGCAAACTAAGCAAATTGCCCAAGATTTATTCAAATCAACCCTTTAATTAACAAAAAAGAAGCATCTCTATGGAAGCTAATGCCAGTACTCAACCTTCAAAAGTCTCCTTAATTCGTATATTTCTCAAACATAAGACTCCTTAAACTTCATAATATATATATATATATATATATATATTTTATATATACACATACACATTATATACTAACCATAAGAAACTCCAAACCATAGACACACTGTTGACAAGAACAAAAAATAAATCAAAACCAATAATTTCAACAGTGACTGACACAAGGGCAAAAAAATTAACAATAACAACAATAATTTAACAAATTCAATTCAACTAAAACTCATGCCCCAAACCAGTTGAACTTAGCACCATGAATCCATATGTGCATTCCATTCTTGTTTCACTTTCAATCTTCTGCTAATTCTTGGAGTACATGCAAATTGTATGCCATCTTACAGAAATCTTTGCACATGATTATAGTCAACTAAATCTATTTCTCCCAACTTATATATAGCCTAAATTGCCCATACTCAAATTTCGAATGATTTATCTTATTGTCTATTCATCACCTGCCTTAACTTTGTCACAGCTAAAACATATCTTTTTTGTCAAACATTTCACAAAACACCAGAGATAGATTCTCTATCAGGCACTTGAAACTTTACTGTCAGCCAGAAGCGTGAGACAGCCCCTTAAGTCCCCAAGCAACCCAAACAATTCCTCTTAGATACATTTTACTATCAATTACCTTTCCATATACCTAATTTACAAACCAAACAAACTCTAAATAACTCAACCATCTTGTTTCTGATTCACACATTGCATATTCATTGATCAACACAACATCAACCCCAAATATATATCAAGATTACGAACCAAAATCTCTTGGTTCGTATAGCATTTAGTCTCATCTTCTCTTATTCAAAAACTAGTCACTTTTTTATTAACATTTATTTTAAATCAAAATTGATATTTTTGATAAATAAAAAGCTGTATTAAGTGGTTAAGGAGAAGCCACCCAAAACGAAAATACAAGGTTAGAAACTCCCATTATCATTGTACTATTTTCTAAAAATAGCTAATGGATGTCAATTTTTTTCATTACTTTTTCCCTATGTAATTGTGATTCCATAATTCACCCCAGGTTAATATTATGAATCAAAAGCAAAATAGCATGATATTTTGACAGTTTTGAATTGCGTTGTGCTTATATATCAATATTAAAGTGATTTTACTCCCAAAATAAGGCAAGTTCTACCTTATATATCAATATCAAGACAGTCTCCAATATCTCATTCATGTCACTTTTTTTTTGGGGGGGGGGGGGGGGGATACATTTGAGTACCTCATAAAAAAATTATCTCCGATTGAGGACAATACACCAGAAAGTAAATGATGCAGCTTCTTTACTGTGGTTAAGCACTGATTGAGATGATCTGATCAACATGTGGCAATTATTCAACCTAAAATCAATCACATGAATTATAGAAACAGTGACTAGTTGCACACCTCATGTAAGATGGCAATCATAGCTATATTTGTCTTTCCAGCTCCAGTCGGTGCACAAACCTGCAACTCACTTGAGGTCATGAAGGAAAATCCCAAAAAGGATATGCCTTTCATGGCTAGACCAAAATATTGCAAAACCAACTCACAAGTATATTCTCGTTAGTGTAATAAGTGGTTTGAAATATCTGGCTCTGGATGCGGTTGAGGGACTTGTATCCATAAAAAGCAACCTTGGCAAAGTCATCTAACTCCTTTATCTCTATCTGGCAACAAAAACATTTGAAAATGTCAGTAACAGATAAGAGAAAAGATAGGGGCAGGCCAAAAACCACTGAAAGATCTTGAAATGAAATGACACCAGATCTGCAGACTGCTCAAGACAAGCTAGACAAAATGATGGGCTTTATGCAATTTGAACCATTAACTTATCAGCGGCCACGGATTCTAGGCCCATCTAAGCAACCATTTTGATCACAACCTATGTTAATTCCAGATGGTAACAACACATGCAAGAATGAACTAGAAACATTCCCATAACATCCGCATGTATGAAGTGTCTGGCTTCCATGTCAAAGTTCACCTCGTTATGCTTCTAGTGGAACTTTTAAAAAAGGAACACAAAATTAATTAACAATATTCTCCATAAAGAATAAGTGATCATGTAAGATAAATACCAGTCTTTCTCCAGGTTTCATTTGGGCTGTTGGTGTAGGAGGAATAATGACTTCTTCATACCCTTTGTGATGCTTCCTTACCGTTCCTTGTGGAAGAGCAGTGGCTGATAGTGAGTGAGGCCCCTGGCCAGTCCCTATGATATCATCAAATGGACTTTTCCTCTCGCTAGCCTCAAGCAAGGAAGAAAAACTTCCAGCACACAAATCTTTGTCAATATCATGTTCTGCTCCACGTCTGTGCTTTTTTTCCTCCTTCCTTCGGAGTTTTTCATTCTGCCTTTCAGTCTCAGTTTGGATAGTAACCTACAAGAACTTAAAATTCTCACCAAGAATATATAGGTAGGTTGGAACCTGACAACTAATGAAAACAAAATCAATTAGTTAGTGAATCCTGTATACACCTGTGTTCCATAGCTAGGCATTCGCAATGCAGTGTTAGAAGCCGTTCTGTCAGATTTACGTACCAACAAGCCACGATGAATAGCATCAATGAGTTCCTTCCTATGCTGGAGAAAATGGAGGATATAGAAGATAAAATTCCACTTAGAGTTCAAGTCAACGAAGCCATAAATCACTGCAAACAAAATTTGTTAAAGGAATCAAGAAAAGGTGGATCAACCATAGAAATCAGTTGAGATTCCGTGGTGACCTCCAAATTAACCCAAACTTTGATATAAACAGCAAAGCCACTGCATTCATCTTACCAAACAGCTTCACCCCCAAGTTCATCATAACACCCCACCCCATCACCCCCAAGTTCATCATAACACCCCAGCCCATCCCACCTCGAAGAAAATCCTCCCCCAACAGTGCTTCCTTTTCTAGCCTAAATAAGATTAAAAGAAAAAGCAGCACGCATCCCTGTAGAAGACTTGCCAAAAATAGGAATTCCAAATCTAGAAAAGTAAAAGAACCCATTGATAATACTTACCAATAAAAGGTCTTGGACTGTTTCAAAGGCATCGTCCCCAACAAGATCCAATAAATCACCAGCAATCTTTAAAGCCAAAAACAAAAGTAAACCAAAGCGTTTAGAGCACTGACGACAAGTTAACAAAGTTTGGTAAAGTAAGAAGGAGCTTATTAGTACCTCATTCCCTGGTTTATCAGAGTCGAGCACCCGACAAATTGCCATGGCGAGTTCGTCACTCGAAAGCTGAGAAGTACTTCCTTTAACCATCCTGTCACAAGCATCTCTCAGCCATCTCAAACCCAAATTTCCCCCATCACCAGCTGAATGGAATTGAGCAGAGTTGCCAGGGTCATGCCAACCATCATATGATGACAGAGAAGATGAAGGGCCTTCCTCTCCTTGCAATTCCCCATCTTCTAAAGATATATCTACAATATACCTAGCAGGTGCTTCAAATTCAAGGTCAGCACCAAATTCAACACAATCACCACCATTCATCTGTTTGTGGAGAATAACCGCTTCTCCCTGGTCTTTATGTTGCAAAACAAAAAGCCTCTGAGCAAGAGAAGCAACTTTTCGCAGACTAGAATCTGAAACAGCGTGATCCAAAAGTTTTTGCAATTCTAACCTGTAAGGACATTTTCAACAGTCAGAGTAATTTATGGAAACTAACCAATTTAGCATATCCAATCTGAAAAGGCTTATTCCAACAGTAAGTAATGATGGATAAAAACTAAAACCCATCGTAACATGATTAAAACTAACAGCAACTGCCAAAATAATCCTTTTCTTCCAAGATTGAACAAAAGCATCACCTCTTCTCATTAAATCTTTCATCATTTTCATACTCCTCCAGGGTATTCCCAAAGAAGTTATAGACAGATAATGCCACTTCACGGAACTGCTCAGAGACTACTTCATCATCAATCAACTCGACCAACGCACCAATGTACTGTTTGTATGTTTGACGCAGGTCGACTGAAGCTGAATGGAGAAGAATAAAAGGCCATGTATGTAAGATCACACTTAAACTCAACAAAAATCTCTCTTACCATATATATACAACAGCTTTGCGGACTATGTCCACCAAAAGGTTTGATTAAAACTCATAACAATTTATTCTTTTATGTGAAAAGAGAAGATTTCATCAGATAAGAAGATGTACAAAATGATATAAACAGGATAAGTCATCCTCTGAAGTAAACAAGGACAAACACCCATCTCAAAAGCGCTTTTCGATCCATCATCTAGTCTTTATTAATTTCTCAAATGGAAGATTCCCTAGAAGCTCATTCAACTGAAAACAAAAGTGATGCCATAAAAAAATATTCTCCCATAAATGGCTTATAGGAATACACTGGTCCTGGAAATTCTAAAAATTCTTCTCTTCTAAGATCCATAAAAATCCCATCACAGTACATTATCAAAGTAAATTTTTCGTAAAATTGAGGGTGCACCAAGATGGTGCAAACTCATCAAAACTACAACGATGACAACACCACAAAATAAATAACCTCAACAATGAACTCAAAAAGGTTCAGAAAATATCCCCCCGGGGAGGGGGGGAAGCCACTAACATTCAATAGAAGCATCAAACTCATCAAGGATTTCCTCAACCAATCAGAAATCCTCCTATTATGTTCCCCCCCAACCATCCAAAACACAGCTGGAGGGAGCATCCTGAAGATTCAGCTCTTTGCTGTACATATCCTCACACCACTCAAAGCCCACAACTCACTTCGTAAATGAATAGAATCACCCAAAACATATGCAAAAGAGAGAAATTCTTCTCCCCACACTGAACGAGTCCAAGGACAATGAAGAAGGAGATGGCATGTCCACCATCTCAAACTCTCTTTCGCATATAAAAATTTATCCAAAAAATGCACTTTCATGGCCGTACCATGGTGTATTCAAAGAAATTTTGAGAAAGAAAGCTATAACTTAGCCATACCATTTATTCTTAATAATTCACTATAAATTTACCAAAATTTGGATGTTTTGGAGGGAAGAAAGATATTCGGTTGTTGTGAAAATACATTTTATTGACCATACCAAGATGAACTTCAAGTAAGCAGAATGTCAAAATATTCCACAATCAAGCAGAATGTCAAATTATTGGGATTAAGGCTCGGTTTGTTGTTGTTGTTGTTGTAAGAGAGAAGACTGTTTTTATACTTCTTTACAGGCTAATCCCTCAGGGATTAAAAAAGATTATAGTATAGAAGATTTGAAGAGTAACCGGAGAGTGATTGTGTATTAGTCTCTTGGTATTGTATTTGTTTGTATTTTTTACTTATGAGGACTTATTATCTTTACAAGTTTTTTGTATATTCTTTCATACATCTAATATATTCTTTTTTTTTAATCAAAAAATTACCAAAAAAAGTGTCACTTCTTTGAAGATGACTGGAAGTTGAAATTCTCCGCGAAGCAGCCTACCACACAAAAAAGGCGACCATCAGAGGAGGCAATTCCCAAATAAACTGCTATAGCAAGGAAGACCTAGGCAGATTGGGGAACATCCTTGTTGATGATAATTAGAATTCAAACTCTAATTTCACTCCCCCCCCCAAAAAAAAACTAGTTTTAACTGTTTCATGATATTTTACGATAAAAGCATTCCCCGTTTTAACAACTTATGCCTTTATCATAGGGATAATTCTGTGAGTTTAGAATTAAATATCATGAACCAAATACAAATTATTTATAATAAGGGCAATGTGCATAAAAAATTAGAACGAAGAATTATCATACAACAATGATCCATAGTGTATAGGGTAAAATTTTAATTAAAACTTGAAAGGAAAATTTTGTGAAATTGACCCTTTATAGTGTTACATAGGCATGTAATACATATGTGTGTGTGTGTGTGTGTGGACAAATTATTTGAACCTATGATCTGAAACAAAAGTCTCATAGGACACAATTATCACGAGCAAAGGTTTCTACTTATTCAGTCAATCTGATCATAAAGTAATTGTCTCCATTTGCTATTTGCCTAATAAAATAAAGAAAAGTATTGGAAGAAATTGAAAACCGCAATTTAAAAAGAACTCATACAATTGAATTATTCTCTGACCAGAAAAGAATTTACTCAAAGGACTAGATGACAGAGATTTCTTTTCTTCCCTTTTTATAGGACATGGATTTTTCTACTTTGAAAGAAAAAGGCACCAACATTCAATCCATATGCTATATCATGCCTCCTTACCAGAAGCAAATCATAGGTGATAACCATATTGTGAACTAGGCCAATCACCCTTAATCCTAGAAGGAACTTGAGTTTTCTAAATGAGATTGCAAAAGGTGAAAGTGGACAACACTATAAGAAAAGATAAGAAAGATTTATCCCAAAACAAGGATTTCTAGTCCCAGCATTGGCATCCCGGTAGGGGCAAGATCCATGAACGAAGTAATATCATCATGATGAGAAAGAATATGAGAACCAAAAAGCTAGGGGCTGTTCAAAAAATGGTGTAATACTTCAATTTTCCAGGAAAACTGGAAAAAGCTTCGTAGAATATTCTAATAAAGACTATTTTCCAAAATGGAAAAAGGAAAACCGGATTCTCCTTTTTCCAAAAGTATAACTAAGGCTGGAGAAGCACAAATCGAGCTTCTCCAGCTTTTTCCATCAATTTATTTATTTTTTGAAACACCTCTCTCTCTCTCTCTCTCTCTCTCTCTCTCTAGAGTCTGATCCTTTTCACTGTCTCTCACATCTCAACAGGAGACACACAGGCTTCTTAGTGAACCAGATTTCTTTCTCCCTCTCGACCCAATCCTTCTTAATTTCATCTGTGTGTCTAAGACTCGGATGAAATCACTCACTAGGTGCTTGGATTTTTTAGTCTATTCACAGAATTTAGAAACTGTTGAAGAGAGAGTTCCAATTGACCCAATTAATGAAAACCCGATGTATTACTAGTTTGGAATTTTTGGTCAGTCTCTGATGAAATCTTAAACATTGGCAGAACAGTGATTGGTAATATCTGATTACAGCAAATGGTTTTGCTTCTGTGAGATTGTCGAATAGCATGAATAATCTATCTCTCTTTGCGAGATTGTTTGAGTAAATTGTTTTGCTTTTTCAAACTTGAGTGGTTTTGTTCCACAAGTTCCTCTCTACTTGTATGAAGAAATGTTTCAATGAAAACATGGGCAGAAAACCATTCATGGAATAAGCCAGTGATCAATACTAAAAACAACCAGGAATGAACAACTCATGGACAAACCAATTGCTAAAATTTTGGACTTCTAGGTTCAATTGTTAAAGTTTAGGACTTTTAGGTTCAATTGGAGGAAGATTAGGAAGTTGCGAGATGTCAGGTTCTTGTGCTTGACCATTGATCCTAAACGTTGTTGAGTTCTTATTTTTGTGAGATGTTAGAAGATGAAGATTCTTGAATTACATCTTGTGAGAATAAAAAGCATGGCCCAGCTTCAATTTGGTAGAGTTGGTAAGCTCCAAAAGACCATTGCTTTTGAGATTGGTTAAGCCATTATCACTCATATTGGAGGAATCAAAACCATTGTGGGTGAAAGTGGGATGAGCTTGAGAGGCTCCCAAGCAGATTGCTAGGAAGAACATAAGTATAATATTAGGAAATATAACCCTACAGAGGTGTTCAAAACGGCATATGATGCTGTAAACCATCAAATAAATTTTGGCAAATTCCACAGAGAGATGAATTTCTCAGCTTGATTTATTTTGTCATTTTTCTCTAATGAGGAAAAAAATGTATTTTGAACATATTTTTTGATTTTCTGATTTGGAAAACTATTACGAAACTCTGAGAAAATTAACATACTTTCTGATTTTCCATTAGAAAATCAAAACCAGAAATGGAGTAGAAAATTGGAATTGAAAAGGAAAATATATATATATACTCTCTATTAATGAATGGTCCCTGAGTGTCTCAAACCAGCAACAACAACAACCACCCAGACATTAATCCCAAATTTTGGGGTCCGTTGTCTCAAACCAGCAATCTACAAAAATAAAAATGGGTTCTTCGAAACCCTCAACAATTCTCCTGTTTTTCTTGCCACATGCCTACCAAAAGTGAGTGACAGTGGTCAAACGAAAAAACTTTTAAACCACCCAACCCCCTCAACATCCACACTTCACTATGGACAGACTTTGTGAGCAATCCATTTTTATGGATAAGTAAAAAGACCACATCCCAGTGGCTACGGTAAAAGCCGAAAATATGTATATAAGGGTGTGCATCAAATTTTGTGGAAAAGCAATCAATGATTACAATTACAAAACAAAGACTCAAGGACATGCAAAGAATCAGAATAATGGATTACCCACATAGGTTTTCACAGTACACTGGCCAAATCCATAATATGTGCACCATGCAATCAAAATAACAGGGTAATTAACAATTGGCAATTGCCTTAACTACCATTCTACCAAATGTTCCTTATAAAATATTCTTGGAAAAATAAATGTTTACTTTTCGATTCTCTTCCTATAATGGTATACAAAAACCATTAGACTAGGCTCCAGTAAAAGCAAAAAAGGTCGCCTCAAATACAATCGCATGCACATATGAATGCCAAAGTAGCCAATGCGCACATTTAGTATCTAGTCACCACAAATAAACTCGCATTCACGGACATATGAATGCCAAAGTAGCCATTGCCCACATAAAATGTCTTGCTATATGGGGACCAAATGTATTGTACAAGTGCCACGCAATGGAAGTAACGGGGAAACATTCAATTTTCAATTTCCTTGAATACCAGTGTACCAAATTGTTCATTGTAAGTTGCTAACCTATGCTCCTAAATGGATCAAACATATAGCACACGTTCCCAATTGTAGTAATGCAACATGATTACCTTCGTCCCATCGACCCACAAATATCCTCGCAAGTTCCGATTCCTCAAGTGAGTTTGCAGAGCTATACAACACAAAATAATTAAACAAAAACATATTATAGAAGCATGAAAAATCAATGAATTGACACAAAATTGACAGACAAGTAAAAATTATGGATTCAAATTAAATGTTAACAGAAAGACAAGGAATTTAATTTACCTGCGAGAGTTGTGAGATTGGAGTATGATCTGGCGTTCGAGAAATGCTTGATCAACGTCGAAGGGTTCTCGGAGAGAATTCGTCAGCCGAGGAAGTTGAATTAGCATTTTTTCTGTCTTATTGATGCTGGTTTTGAGAAACCCAAGTGAAGGATTTGAATGTAGAGAGAGAGCGAGAGAGAGAGAGTGTGTGTGTGTATTCCGGAGGAAGAAGGTTCTGCCCGGAAGTTGAAATAGTGTCTGCTCAGTCTGTGTTGGGCTTTGCTCTGGCGCGCGAGAGAGAGAGGAGAGAGAGAGAGTATTTCGGAGGAAGAAGGTTCTGCCCGGGAGTTGAAATAGTGTGTGCTCTGTCTGTGTGGGGCTTTGCTCTGGCGGTGTGGGGCTTGGCCTTTTATACGCGAACTTGTTTTCGGGTTGGGGTATAGAAGAACCGGCCCGAACTTTTTTCTTTTGCAAAAATTATTAATTATTTTTATATTTGGTAAACCTTTAATTATTTATTTTACTTGAATTAAAATCACATATTAATTTATATTTTTAATTTGCTAAAATATAAGTGTTGACTTGTCTCAAAATAGATAATTTATTTTCTTCGATTCCAAAAACCCCACAAAATAATAATTTTAAAAATTATTTAGACAAAACATTTAACATCGCTACCGTATAGAAATTTTGTTATACAAATTAATAAAAATCAAATCAGACACTTTATTTTTAAAAAGTTCTTATAATTTTAAATTATTAAATTATTTATTTTTCTAATTAATGGTAAGGATAATAGATAGCACACTTCGATCAATCCCGAAGTAATTCAGTGAAAATTATTGTATTTATTTCTATTTAAATTGTTCATAATTGTGAAATTTTAATATATCTTTTTAATTGAGAATATAATCTCTTTGCAAAAAAAAAAAAAAAATTGTTATAGCCAACTCCATATATTTAACCAAAACCATGCAGCAAGATATTTAATTTAAAATATCATATTATAAAATATTTATTTACGTAAAAAGAATTTATTTACATTATAAAATATTTAATTTAAATCGTATTACATTTACCGATTAAAAAACAAATACACGTACTTATCCCCACCAAAGTATTAAAGATTTAAAACTCGTATTTAATTTACATAAGATGTTCCGATCAAATATGAGATTTAAGCTGCCGTATGTTAAAAATATTTTATTTGATTACACTGATTAATGTGAAGCAATATAATTTCAGATCTTTTGTAGTTAACAAGTCATTCGTTGATAATTTTTCATATATTAAAAACTTTTTAATTTAACGATATTATTAGATTGTAGTAAAGATTTTAATTTTGAATCTAGGTGTCGTATTTATATAATTCATATATTCATTTGTAATAGAATAAAGTCTCTAATTTTTTTTAATTTATTACCAAATAAATAGCATTTTATTCTCTCTCATTCATAGTAATTAGTCGAATGTAAGCTGATCATTTACCCACAATCCCTATTTGTGCCTGGATCAACCCCTTGATTTTTTAACTTTTCTTAATTTCAATTAATTTCATTATTTCTCATTATTATTGATAGTCAAACCAGAACTTAATCACTTCTTACAATATCGATTTTTATACTCCGACTCAAACAGGATCTTCAAAATTGAAATTAATTGTTACCTTATGAATATTGACACCAATGAAATCATATAGTAATAGTCGATCCCCCGTATCTTCAATCTAAATTTAATAATTCATGTATTTTAAAAAATCCCTCAACCTCAAAATTTTCCAAAATTCAATTCTACCATGGTAATAGTGTTCATCTAATAAACTATAGATTAAACTTCAAATATTTTAATTTTTCTACTATCTCACTCTTGAATCAGGTTTTAAATCTACCGAATCCCCAAAGAATTCTCGATTTTGGTTTGATCGCCGACTAATCTAATCTATAGGTTAATTTTTTTAATATCTATTTTTTATTTTAAAATTAAAATTTAAAGATTTTAATTAAAAAAAATTAATATAAAATTTTCTCACGATAATAAGGAGAATGCCGCTCACACCATCACATTCTCAGGCCTCTGGGTGAGAGAATTATACCCCAAAATAAAAACACTACAACAGGGGCAATAATGGAAAGAAAAATAAAGCCCGGTCGGCACAAAAACCAATAGCATCGCCTCCCGCCCCAAAATGCTGCCAAAATAGGGTAGCACATTCTATCGGATAGCGCAATCAATGGAGAAATTTAATTTAATTTAAAAAAAAAAAAAAAACCCCAATCCAAAGAGCGATATAATGATCTCTGAGAAACAATTTCGTCGTTGGGTCCCATCACCATCGAGGTTTGTTAGGGCTATGGGGCTACCCATTACTCTGGGTTTAGAGTACCACGGCTCCACCCATCACCCTTTCTGCCTTCCCAAACAATTTTTTTTTTTTTTTACCGTAACAACGAGTATTTAAAGTCACGTTCCGAATAATTCAATTTAAAATTTACAATAAGTCATTTAAGAGAATTATCCACCCAATATAATTTTTTATATATCTAAACTATAAGTTGAATTCAAAAATTTGATTAAAAAATTTAATATCATATCTCATTAAATCAATTATCAGTCTATCATCCCAAGCAGTTCACTCTCTTGGATTCTTCCCCTTCATTCTTGATGCCCTAATTACCATAATTTAAGTTTTGATGAGAAGTTCAATTTTTTTTTATTTGAATTAATTATGAACATAAGTAACTTAAATTCTTACTTAAAATTTATTTCATTATATGGGTTTTATTTATGAAAATCTTACATAAATTTGTTAGCACAATCCACTTTATCGAAAATTTCCCAAAGGCAAAGCATTCTTGAACCCACCAAGAACACAAATTCCCAGAAGCGAAGATGTGACAAAAAATTCAAAAAACTTATCTCTTTTGATTTTGATTTTTCTTTATATATTATATTTTTTTAAATCTCAATTTTTTTCTTATTTTTTTTAAATAAATTGATGTTTTGATCCGAGAGATATATGTTGAATCTTAAGAAGTAAATCTCTGCTGATACTTGTTTTTCTCTTTTTTTTTTTTTCTTATTTACTATAAACAATGGATTCCAGATTGAGGTGGATTTGAACGAGCCAGGCATGCATGCAAATTTCCATGAAGGAGAAGAAAATGGCAGAAAAAATAGTTTTTTTTTTTTTTTTTTTTTTTTCCTTGAAACTCTGGGAATATGGTAAATTCAGACAGGGGGATCATTTCAGTCTGCAAACCTATCCAAAGACAAACAAATTACCTCTGTTGGCAATGGGAAAGAGATGTGAAGAATGACCAACACAATAACGTTATTAATAATTTAATTAAAAACAATTATTGTTTTAAGGTTATTAATGTGGGCCCAACAAAGCATATATTTAAATTTAAGGCATATTTTTCAAAGTTATTCCATTTACTTGGATGTTTAGAAAATTAGAATAATTAATAATTAAGTGGTTCGGTTAATTAAAACAAAACAATTCTTTGAATAAAAATACTTTTATGGGAATTAACCTATAAATGAAGATTTTGATATGATATCTAAAATCAATGTGGGATTTTAATATATACAATTATATAAATACTTCTTTTTATAATTATTGATTTATCCGACTAAATTTGACTCGAATCTGATTAAATTCTTAAAACGTAAAACTCTCAAGATATTTTTTTTATTCATACACAAAATTTAAATTCAAAATTTAATTTAAAAAAATAGTAATTCTTAACTAGCGAACCAACTAAACGTACGTATAAACACTTTGTTATCTTTTGTTTTTGTAGTTCTCCAGAAAAATCTCAATAATTTTAAGCATTTTTATGAAAAGGAAAAAAAAAAGAGCCTCAGCAAACCATTTTACGATCTGTCGAACTTTACCCCACAAATAATTTTGTATAAAACTTAGATTATGGTTAATCATATTAATTGGTTTGTAATGTAACGAAATTTGCAAGACAAAAAGAAAAAGTTAAAAGTGGAAATGGATCCAAAATTTGTCATTTCAACCTTTTGCTATGGTATGAATTTATAAAATGGTCTCAATTACAGTAGGACAATCACAAACAAAGCCAAAAGCATTGTTTTTGCTTTGCTCTTCTTCCCCTGATATGAAATGAAAGTTTTCTTTTTCTATTTTTTTTTTTCTTTATGAGGGAAGTTTTCCTTGGTATATGGTAAATACGAGTACATACAAGGTACGGGGAGGGAACATTAAAAGCAATCAGCAGTTCACAAGATGACATTGGTAAACAAAAGTGACACCACCACCTGCATCACTCTTCAGCATACTGTGTTTGTTTTGCCTAGATATTACCGCTCTCTATCATTTCTCACACACCACATAAGCCATAACTCCTCTGTCCCTCTCTCTGGCTGCGACAGAGTTTGTCTGAGAGCACCATTGTTATTCTCTTTCTTCTACAATGGCTGTTTTAGTGTTTTTCATGCTCTTGGCCATGGTTGGTCATTCAAGTAAGTTTATTTTCTACCCTTTTTTTTAAAAAAAAAAAAACCTTAGAGCTGAAATCATCATTTCATCTATGCTTTCCATATTTGATTTTAGGACATGGATTTTGTTTTCTATATTTCCTTCAACTTTTTAGCTCTGGCCTCTTTTTGTGGGGGGGGGGGTTTCTCTTTTTTAGCTTGATTTTAGTTCAAGTAAACCCTCATAAATCTACTTTTTCTTTTGTTTTGTTTCTTCTTCTTCTTCTTCTTCATTTTTTTTTGGAGAAGGTTGTTTATATTCTTGATATATGGGGGGGGGGTGTGCGTGTGTGTGAATTTATTATCAATTTTTTTTTCAAAATTAAATCCTTTTGGTTAGCATCCCTACGCATTGTGACTGCAAAAATTGACCGGTATTTTCTTTTTTTCTTTTGTAGATTGTAATTGGTGTATATGCAAGGAAGGATTGAGTGACTCAGTCCTACAAAAGACACTAGACTATGCTTGTGGAGCTGGGGCAGACTGCACCCTTATCCATCAAAAGGGGGCTTGTTACAATCCCAACACTGTCAGGGCTCATTGCTCTTATGCTGTTAACAGCTACTTTCAAA
Source organism: Dillenia suffruticosa (assembly GCA_033439265.1). Classification (NCBI taxonomy): domain Eukaryota; kingdom Viridiplantae; phylum Streptophyta; class Magnoliopsida; order Dilleniales; family Dilleniaceae; genus Dillenia; species Dillenia suffruticosa. Next base: position 5,012,837 of record JAVTVX010000009.1, read on the forward strand.
GGAAGGGTCAAGCCCAAGGCACCTGTGATTTTTCTGGCACAGCGTCTATTACCACTAGTGACCCTAGTAAGTTCTTATTAACCCCATTTCAATTTTCTACCTAAATTGTTAATTTTGGTGATTATCAACTCTTTTTTTTCCCCAAAAATGCAGGTTACTCTGGTTGTTCATTCCCTGCTAGCGCCAGGTATACTCTTGTCCTTAGTATCTTCTGAATGAGTTGTAAATATTAGTATTTAATTATTATGATGTTCAATCTAAGGTATTTGAGTACTATATGTTCAGGACAATTGGCACTTAGATTGTACTAAAGTTTTATTCATTTGTTTTTCATTAAATGCTATGGTGGGAAAGTGTTTTGGCAGAACCCGGATTAGATATTAAGGCAAGAACTATCAACTTCGATTTGAATCATGTTTTTCTTCTTTGTCTTGACACATTAGTTCAGAAACTAGAATTTTGGGGGTGAAAAGGGTCGGTGAATTGCTTGAGTTGCAATTGCTCATATAAGACCTTGTGTCTTACTCAAGAAGCAAACCTGATTAAGGCACGAGCCAGAAGCGAACTTCCGGCCTGGAAGGAGCCAAAAAATGTGAATGCACCTGTGCGAGCTTTGTGACCATGTTTCTGTGTACAAGGTCATTGTCCATGTTAGAAATGTTACAAATAGAATAATTAGCATCACATCTGTAGAGGAAAGGAGAGAAGAAGGCACCCAGTATGTTTGAAAAGGTTGGGGGAATTTCAAAATTCGGCGTAAGAATTATAAAATGATTGATCTGGGCTAAAGATGGGTATGCTTTTGTGTGTCCTGTATTATTTCATAGTGCCTTTATCTAAAGGCTTTCCTTTTACCTTAAATTTTATCCTGGTGGGGTGGGAATCCGTCCTTTCACTATTGAGAAAGCATAGCTTTTTTGAAAGGAAGAATTTAGTCTCCATCCATTGTTATGTTTCCTTTCACATGTGATGTCTTTACCATTTTTTTTGTAAGCGCAAACTAGAACATACTTTATTATTTTACCCTTTAGTCTCACATGTGCTTCAATTATTGGTATCTAAGATAGAGGTCCAGTCTGAATAGGATCCACTGAACATTTAGTACCAAGTTGCTTGCATAATATAGTGGCATAGTTCCCAAGCTGCTTAACTGGGAAGTGCCATAGTTTCCGTGCAAAGGTGGGGGGCCAACACACACACACACACACACACACACGGATGCTTCCACACATGCTTCCATATTTATTTATGTTTGACTGGTATATATATTCTGTGTATGTACAATGCATGTCCTCCCTCCGAAAAATCCCCTTAATCATAGGCTCATCCCTTGCCGCAATACTGGGGCCTAAGGACAATTTTCAGGTGCAGTAGCAATTAGTATGTTATGTTGTGATTAGGCATATCAAATTGAGCTAAAATATGCAGTTAGTAACAAAGCTGTAACTGATTTAAGAGTTTTATACCTGGTAATTGATTTTTGTCATTATGAAGCAAAAATGGAGTTTCAATTACCTTGCCTTGCTTGGCACACTCAGTCGTCTATGAGAGGGTGAGACAAGATTTAAACTTATCAACTTTTGAGCCCCACAATGACTGGCCTGACTTTAGAATTTTATAACCTTTGTTCCATAAAAATGATGAGCAGCAGTAACTATCTTCTGCTTGTCAGTGATTCTAATGACATTCAGTATATTAAAATTACTATGTTCGACAATTTATCTCTTGGTCATTTTTTTTTCCAAACGAGATTTTCAATGCCTTTATCATGAACTCTTATTTGATTGCCACATGTGTAACACATCTTTGGTCTTAACATAAGTTGGTTTTTCTTCCTAAATGTTTTTGCAACATTAATCAACCTCTTGGTTATTATGTAGGACTTTCTTAGTCATCTGACTGGTTCATTTGGGAGACCTAGCATATAAATTGCCTTATTCTACAAATATGGCCTTAAATGGAGTGGATTGGAGATAGGAAATTGATGTACCTAGCACCAATTGAAGGCTACCCATTGAGTTGAGAAGCTAATTTTTTCCTTTTTTTTTCGGTTTTCACCGTCCAGTGTTCGGGTTGCGTCTAATAATCCTGCCTGAGCACTAAGGCCCGTTGTGGGGTTGGCTCTCCCAAATCTTTTTTCTTTATTCTCAGGGTTGGAAGTCGAGATCTCTTGTTGAGGGGGTAGTGTGCCTGATCAATCAACTCAAAGAAGTTTGGTGAAGCTAATTTTCTTTGATACGCGGTGACTAGTATACTATAGTCATCACTAGTATTGAGGCTTTTTCTTTATTAATCATTTGATTTGGAGATTCGTACTAACACATTATTCTTTACAATGTTTTCAGCTCTACTTCCGGTGGCACTTCCACCACAAGTCCAACTACAACAACAACCCCATCTACTACCACAACCGCCAGTCCATATGTGACAACACCTTCCACCGGAGTGCTAGGAGGAATTGGCTCTGGTTTTGGCCCTTCTGGCATGAACAATGATATGAGCCACAGTGAGTGCTTGCTTCAAAAGACTAGCTTTTTCTTAATGATGCTCTTGTTTTTAGGGTTGTGGTTGTGGTTGTGGAATTGAAGAAAGTGAATTGCCGCTGTGGATGTTTGTAGTGGTGGTGTAGGGTTTGTTCAGAGGGTATTTTCCAATAGTATGTGCAGAAGAAGTGGTATGCATGTGACTCTACTGTAATGTTACCAGGAAAAATCATCTTAAGACAACCTTGCTAAGTTTTGTCTTTTTTCCTTCTCCCTCCTACATTCCAGAAGAGGTCTCCCTCCTACATTCCAGAAAAAAGGTTAGGCTTGTGATTCCTTATGGATGATGTTATTGCCAGTTGGAGGCTGTCTGTCTCTCTCTCAGATCCAGATGCATGTGGACTGTAATTTTGCTTATTTTTGTGATCAAGTCCGGTACCATTAGGATCTTAGGTGCCTTGTTGCCTTTTCTTTATGACGTCCAACATGTCTATGTCTACTTGTTAGGAAGGGGACGTCTGCTGCTATAATGTGTATGGCAGCTCATCAAGATCTTCATTTTTTGTCTTTTCTTGGTAGCCCTATGATATTATAATTTGTTCTCGGAATCTTTATAATACAAGAAACATGCAATTTTTCATCCACAAATTTGGCTGGAATACCATGAGGCCTGTTTGGGAGCATCCTTGCAGACCCCTCGTACAACTGAATAATAATAATAATAATACAGGCCATTTTGTGTGATGGTTCGCTTCCATCTTATAAATATATATTTTTTTGTTTTTATAATCGGTATCTGAAATCATATTTTGGTTAATCCGATTCGACCGTTTATGGGGTGTTATTTAGATGTGTCTCTTACAGTGTAAGCTTTTGATTTATAAATTATAAATTTGAAACTTGATTAAGAGATTATGTATTCTATTTTATTATGTCAATTGTTTATTGGTTTTATGTTATTAATATAACAGTAGCTGATAGGGTCTTTGAGAATGTTTGTTTAATATTCTTGTGCAAAGTTGCAGCGGCCTGGGCTCCATGAAAGGCCCCAACCCATCAATTTTTATTTAGTTATTGTGGGGTCGTGGGTTGGTGTTTGCATTTGTGAATTGAGTAAAAAGGAGCATACGTGGTGACAATGACAGCAGTGATGGAAACATGATTAGGTAAGATGTTATAAGGTAAGAAAAAGAAATATATATTTTGTGGGATGATATGGGACAAAAGTGGAGTGTAACATTGGAATGAGGGATGACTTTTGCGCCCCATTGAATGAAAAGTTTGGATTTCAACTAATGTGGGATCAAGGGTTTTAGACATCTGGGTATATGAAACAGATGCCTTGCTGGGTATCTTGCTTTTGATCCTGCTATCAGCCTTCTGGGAAGCCTTATTCTGGACCGCAGAAATTGAGTCGATAAGGGTTTGGTTTTTGAAAATTCTTAGATAAATTAATTAATATTTATATAAATATTTCATATTTTTATATTTTTATATTTTCATATTTAATGAATTATTTGTTTATATAATTATAATTCTTATTTTTTATATTATTTGTCTTATGATCATTTTAGATTTTTATTATAAAATAAACTTATTTTATTAATTTCATAAATAATCAATATTTATATAAAAATTCTTATATATATATTTTTTATATTTACATATTTTTTTTATATTTTCGTTTCGTCTATTCTTATAAAATATTATTTTTTTGTATCATTTCACGTTCATTTTTTTCTTTTCATTTTCATTTCTTCGTGATCTAGCTTATGGTGAGGGTAACAGCTGTGCCGGATTCTTAGCAAATGTTGGTGGAAGCTTGGCATATTTTGAATCAACCCAGGTCTTGTTGCAACCGGCCCGACACCCTTGCTTTTTTTTTGTACTATGTCTTGAATATCGTCTAATATCTAGAGTTTTATCCCGATTAATCTGGATTAATCGTTGTAGTAACACTTTTTAGAGGGGACCCGGCACCCTTTTGAGACCTCTTCTCATGGCAGATAGTGTAGGGATCTTTACCTCTTGGTTGATTTGAGTTGCTTTTAGGGTAAGCCCTAGATTTATATATATATTCAAGAAATTTCTTTTTATAAAAGTTGCCTTTTAATCACAATCACAAAACGATATTTGATAACCATATTGAATTCAACAAAATCTGATTTAAGTTGATTAGACTTTTAAAAAACAAAACACAAATCTTTCTAGAGATATGTTTTTGTCATACACAAAACTGATGTACTAATAATGAGTTATGAATTCAAAATTTTAATTCAAGACATACTAATATCAGCATAAAAAAATATAACTTTTTTTTTTCTTTTTCCTTGTATGCAAAATAAGATTAAATCATTCAATAGTGGGGGTTCTCACTCCATCTATAAATCTTCCAACCAAAGATCAAAGAATCTGATTTCAAAATTTTTAAAAATCTCTTTGATGGTGTTTAACAGCTGATGCAGTTGGTATTAATATAAAAATATATTTAATAATCAACTTGTTTATTTAACTGAATAGATCCCCACAACTGATATTTTGAGTAGATAAACCCTCTCGTATTTTGAACAGAGTGCATGTATAACCTATGTTGTATAGAAATAGAAATAGAAATAGATACGAAATAATACGATGTAATATCACTTTGTAAGAAGACAGAAAACAGATCCTGGACAAATACGTAAATATAAAAAAAAATATAAAGATATTTATGTAAATATTAATTAATTTATGAAAATAATAAAATAGTCATATTTTAAAACAAGAATTTAAAATGATCAAATATGTAATTATTAATCATAAGACAATAAATATAAAAAATAAAAATTATAATCAAATAAGTATATAAATAATTAAATATAAAAAATATGTAATTATAAAAAATATAAAAAACTTTTATATAAATATAAATTAATTTATAATATTAAAACATTTTTAAAATAAAAAAACTTCGATATTAAGAAAGTTTTGTGTATTACAATGTATAGCCACATATTTTGAATAAATTGAATGAAACATGGAACCCTAGATGGATTGTTCACTAATTTAGTTAATTGAATCAATTGCCACAATTGCATCTTGAATAAATGGAATGAATATACGAAAAGTTTGAATTAATAGAATATATACTGTCGCATATTTTAAATAAATCGAATATATTGTCATCGAATATTCGATCATAAATGATTTATTTACTGACTTATAAAAAAAAATCACATTCAATCGACCAAATTGTATCAAATTTAAAATAATTTAATTAATAAAAGCATATATAATCAAATTTGAAATAACTTTTAACTAATAATATTCATCAAAATCAGGAAATTGTAGCTCTCTATTTTGAGTTAAACTTTAGAAGGGTCTGATCATCCAATTCTTATGTAAAATTGAAAACGAATGACCCTAATAAATAATATTTTTTCACTTATTCCCATATCATGTGAAATATTTTTCTTGTCCAAAATCAATGTCTTGAACTCCATTTGCCAATACATGACACTACGAATTCAGAGAATAGAATGATCCATCAAATCATCTCCCCCCTCTGTTCTTACTAATTTAAAACAGGGCAAACAAACAGAGAATCTTGTTCTCTGCTAGAGTATTGCTCTGTCCCTTCCTGCAGTCATTCAAACTCCAAGAATCGTGATCGCCATTTGCAGAACAAAACAGCAAGAGCACAACAGACAAAGCAAAAATGAGCCCAACAAGCGCTATGGTAATTGAACCAGAGATACCTTCCAATTTCCAAAGTTCCACTTTTGTTGTTTTCTTCAATTTTTATTTTTTTTAACACCTTTGCTCTGCTTTGTACTTTCTGTAATCTGTGCTTTCATTTTTTTTTTTTGATTTTAATTGCTTCACCTAAATCCTTGTTCTATATCTTTACCTATAAATGTGTTTTTTGTGTACTAAATTTTAGTGCCAAACTTCAAATGTGATGAAATTGGGAGGTAGGATTTTGCGTTTTGCATGAAATAAAAATTGTGTCTACTTGGTTTTGATTGATCGGCCTATAAATATGTGTTTTCTGTGTATTAATTTTAGTATCTAACCATCAACGTCTGATAGTTCAGTTGGTTTAGAAACTGATATCGCTTAATCATGGTTGGAAGTTCGATCCTCCATGGGAACGAAAAAATCAACGCTGGGAGACCTGCCCTTTCAATTAGGTCCTACAAGCGGTCGACCCAGATTAGTAGGGACGAATTCCCGGATACTAGGTTAGTGAGCTAGTCATGATATCCAAAAAAAAAATTCTAGTGTCTACCCCCCACAAAAAAAAAAAAGGAAATTGGGCTGTGAGTTTTGTCTGTTGCAGTGAAGTAAAATATAGGGCGTTCTTGGCTTTCATTGATTAGAAAGGTTTCAGCTTTGTTGCATCTAAATTTTTCTTCATAGAGCTCTTTTTTGGTTACAAGATGAACAACAGATGAGCCCCTAAACGAGACCACAAATAGCGGTGGGCCACACTAGGGGGGAGACAAACTCGTGAACCCCTGGCGGGACCCTCGGACCTTCCTTGCTAGGGCACCAGCACACCTACTGCCTTCTCTAGGAACATAAAGAATCCTATGGAAAATTGTTTTGTGGCTATAAATATGGTGCCCATTTATTGCCAAACATAAATAAAAATGAAATTGGAAGATGGGTGTTTTGTTTTTGTTTTTGTTTTTTTTTTTTTTGTCCCAACCATCGGATATTGGTAGAACTTAGTGTTCCCTCGATAGGAGTTACCGGGTGTACCAGGTTATGTCTGCTTGTACGGTTGTTATTTTGAAAAGAACATACGGGTCTCTTTGGTTGCTTTGGATCCTCATTTACTCATTTATGTTTTGGGTGTGATTTTGGGTGTATGTGCAGTATTAAGAAAATTAATGAGTCCATATTTTTCAGTCATAAATGCAAAATATTTTCATGATGATCCGGATATAAGTGAGGATGAAGCTTCTAACGGATTGACTTCTTGGATTTGGTTAGATAATCATGTTTTTCCATTGAATTTTGAACAATGTCAAAGTCTTGGATTTGGTCTTGATTAGCTTTTGCTCTTTTCTAGTGTATTTAATAAATATTATTATGATTTCATAATTGGACATAAAGCAACCTAGAATTGTTTGGGACACAGATATGCATTTTCTTCTGCAGCATTCTGTGGCTTAGTTGAATTTGTTGAATGATGCCTTTTAAAATCTCCATAAAACTCGGGTGCAATTGCTTGTATGTTCTATTTCGATAAATATGGGACAAGTGAAGGGTGTAAGTGCATTATGATAATTCTGTAGTAGTATGAAATACTACAAGGACGCTTTATGCACTTTGTGCACCGGGGAGCACTTATTTTAGTATGAATTACTACAAGGACGCTTTGGTGAACCAAGCCAAGGTCTTGTTGTTGATCACAAGTTGAGCAAATCAAATGTTACATGCTAGAATGCAATATTTTATGGCAATTTCAACTAAGCACTATCATTAAAAAGCTGAAGTGCTAAGTGTATACTGTATTCTGAAGGGTATGTGATTTTCCTGTGTAGGTTGAGGATAAGCCTTGCCAAATATGCTGTAGTGCTCGCTCTACAATTCTCATGGCGCAATGCTCACGCTGTAAAACATCTCAGCATGTGTATGTTCTACATCCCTATCACTACCTTTGCTCCTTATAAATCATTGAGTATTTTCTCTTGCGAATCTGAAATCTGAAATTATCTTTTAAATTAATGACTGCTTCTAGCATACCTTTTCTCGTCTGATCCAAAAGCACCGCATTGGCAATCAGTTTTTTGCTCTCAAAACTTAGTTTATCAAAAATTTTTTCTCACATAATCCTTGAGCTGATGAGTAATATTTTAATGTTTCCCTCACACATCTTGTGCATTGAATGTAAGAGTTTACTGAATACGTGGCTCATGTTCTCCATCTGCAGCTTTGGCATGACGACCTTGTTGAAGCAGGTCCCTGAAAGATGGGTGTGCCATGAATGTAGCCTGCAGCAAAACAATTCTAGTCAGCCTTCTGAGAATGGTACCATGCAACACCAGTTTGGAAGGCAAAAGGCCGTTCGAACCAGCAAAGTAAAATTCATTTCACCAGAAGAAGCTGCACAACAAATTTCAGGAAGTTGGAAATCTCAGCCAACTATTTCAGTATCTACTTCAAGAAGGCCCTTAGCATTGTCCGATCGTGCTGCCCTTCCCATGTTATCTGGACATTTGAATCCTCCGGTACCTGGAGCTAAGAAACCCTCTCCTATTCCAGAGCAACAGTCTCAGACGGCTAAGCACTTGAAAGGTAAGAACATCGTCCACATTTCATGCTTGCTCAGTATTTCTTTTACCCCAAAAATTGTAAGAAAAACATAACTTATGGCCATTTCTGGATGCTTTGTAATCCCTTGTAGGGGAACCATCCTGTTCAGCTCAAAGTAAAAAGGCAGCATCTAAGGACCCAGCTGTAGCTGACAGGAAAGGTGAACTTTCAAAGTCCTCGTCGCAGAGGGCCAGGAGGAAGCATGAACCATCTCGGTTAGAAGATGACAAGGCTATCAGCAGATCAGGCAAGGCTTATTTTGAATTTCTGTTTGATTATTTTAACAGCATCAACATCGAGCTGGTATTTACCTTTAATGATGCAAAGTAACTGTTTGCAATTTTTCTCTTATAGGAGACAATTCTTGTGTTGATGAGCCGAAAAAGTCTCAGGTCCAATATGTTGGTCTGCCTGATTTTCTAATAAGAATGGAGAAATGTCTTCTCAATCATCCTGCTCTCAATGCAACTTGGCAGTAAGTTATCAACATTTTTATAATTCATATATTTACATTTTCATTTTCCAGCAAAACAAGAACAAGAACAAGGCAAAAAGCTTTTTATATCTTTTTCGAACCGACTTATGATGCAAATTGATTATTTTATAGACTTAGCCAGCAGACGTATAGCTGCCTTTGAGTAGCACGTCATTCATCATTCCTGCATATTGTTTAATTTCATGCATGCAAACCTAATTTGGGTCACTTTCTCTTGTAGCGGTGATATTGAGATTGTGGGTGAGGTATCCTGCAATAACGTTTATGGTGGACTGCAGGCGCACCCTCCCACCAAAACTCATCGTAAAGCCTGGGAACTCTCAAGGCAAATGCCAAGAGCATTGCAGTTCGCTGCAATTCCTCGTGCTGCAATTTGGACTAAGAGGGGCATGTTTCAGGATAGGCGCCCCAGTGGCTTAGACATCTCTCTCTATATCTTCCCTAGTGATTTTGAGAGGTCTGTTCTTCATTCAGTTCCTAGTTTAAACTTAAAATTGTGATGATCTATATTTAAAAGTTTCTTTCGCTATAATGTAGGTCTAAATTTCAATACCGTTGCCTCTTGGAGTTCGTAGAAGAAGAGGATTTTGTCCTCGGATGTTGCATTAATGGCGTTGAGCTGTTTGTATCAACTTCCAAATTGCTCAATGCGGATTCTTGGGGTAAGTGTTGGTTAGATTTAGGGCAAGAAATTTGTGTCTACCTCACTCTATTCTCGTGGATAATCTTCTTCTTGTTGCAGATTCAACTGGGGAATCCTTCCTGTGGGGAGTCTTCCATGGGGCGGGTACCAGTTGAAGGTTGGAAAGTGCAGCCGGGAGCAAGTAATGCATAGACTTGCGGACCTTGAGCAGCAGCACAACATGTCTTTTTACAAGCACCACAGCTTGGGGGATTAATGTATCTCTTTGATTGTTAGAGAAAAAAGCAGTAGAAATCTACTTTGCATTGTACTTTTGAAGTCTTAATCTATATGAAACTTATAAAAAAAAAAACAAAAAGGAAAACCAATAATTTTGTAGGCAATGTGTTTTTTTTTCTTTTTTCTTTTTTTAAAGATTTTATAAGATAATATTTGTTTCGGAATGCCACGGTGCACTCTCCCTCTCCAAACATTTTAACTGAGTGAATCAAAATTCCTGGTAAATGGAGATTTTGTGATCAGCATGGCAATGGCCATTTTCTTTCACACCAGACACTGGGGTGGCTCGGCCTAGTACCAGTCCGATCAAACTCGGGAGCGGACCCGGTTTAATGGTCCAAAAACCGGCTCTGGACCTCAAATTAAACCCGAGGAAAAGTGCCGGTTCCCGAAAAAAAAAACTGGAACGGTTTGGGTTGGAACTTGGGAGGGCGATTCCTTCACTGATCCATCATGGTGCAGAAACCATCTCCAGCCTCCTCCGCTCTTTGAGAACTTCCTCCTTTGCTCCAGCTTCAGCCTCCACTCCGTCCGCCATCACACCCACGATAGAGCGAGAGACCTAGCTTTCAATGGAAGCCCAAGAAGAAACCCAGTTATCAAAGCGAAGCTCCCAATGTTAGTCTTCACTCTCCCTTACCCCTCCGGCATTCTTCTTGGAGACTCCTCCTATCTCTCCTTCAATTTGCGCACCAACTTCCTCTCCCGCCCTTCCCAAAAACTCTCTTTCACTCCCTCTTCAAACCCCACTTCCTCTCCTCCTCCTCCTCTCCTCTCTCTCTCTCTCTCTCTCTCTCTCTCTCTCTCTCTCTCTCTCTCTCTCTCTCTCTCTCAAATCTGTGGTAGGCCTCTTTGGCTCTCCCCACAACTCTCACTCATCATCTTTGCCAATTTCTCACTCTCCTCGCCAAACCCATCTCCATCTTTCCCTCTCCTCCTCATATCCCAGCTTGTCTCCACTCAAAATACCCTTTCGTCATCAAACTCCAACCCCAGCACAAACCCTAAGCCTAATTCCAATTTTTGTATCCCAGAAGGGGATCTTATCGTGGGTTGAGTTTGAAAAGGGACATTGCGTTTGGGCCAGAGAGGCCATAAATGGAGTGAGATAAAGTTGGGTTCCTATGGTGGGAAAAATGGGATTTTGCCCCAAGAAAAAGATTAAAAAAAAAAAGAAGAAACGAAACGGTGCTAATATGAGTGGAAAGTCTGTAAGAAAATCAAACCAATTCAGGGCACTAGTGTCCAGGTCGGCGCTGTGATGGACGCATTGATGGTTTGCCAAAATGGGAAATTTGTAGGAGAATCCTATGATCCTTGAAGCAATTAAAAGGCAACTTGGGGTTCCTGTCTTGCAGACCCAAAGAATGTGGCAACTTGGGAACCCCATTGATGAGTTAAAATTGATTTGTTGAGTGGGGAAAGATGTGAAGCATTTTATGGGCACATTGCGTGAGGAAGTCTGATAAGATCATTCATGTGCAACAATGGACAGTGGTACCCTACTTCAATATCATCTATCTACTTCAATATCATCTATATTCATCGAGTTAGCAAAGTTACAAATTTAAACCCGAATTATAATATTCGTTTATAGACGAGATATTATCATAAAATTGAATCGAAAGAATAAAAAAAATATTAAATTTAATAATTTATATTTTGTTATTATACTAACACTATAAACATTTGAATTAGGGTGATAGTTTTTTAGGTTAAGAAGCATCTTCCTATTGGGTCAAAAAAAAAAAACTTTATTATTTTATTTTTATATTATATGAATCGATATTTAAAATTATATTTTGATTAATTTAATTTAAAATTTATAATAATTCATTTAAAGGAATTATGTTTCTAGCCTGGTTTTTGTTATATTTAAAGAGTAAGTTAAATTTATATCACAAAAAAAAAAAAAAAAAAGCATCGGATAAATCGATAACTTTTGTTTTCCCACACGGAGGATAAAAATGACATTTTACAAATAATTTATTTGCTAACATTCTCTATCCAAACAAGGCGAAAACATTCTCCATCCGCATCTTTAATTTCTTTAGGGACAAAAAAAATCCGGAACAATAGGGAAAAGGACAGCGTTGTCCATGGCACACGCGCTTAAGATTCGCGTTAAATCCACGGGCCGTGCACAAGCGTTTGCGACAAAAGATTTTAGTGGGTTGTGAGCCAAAACGAAAAGACACACGCGCAAGACAAGAAGGACGAGAAGGAGAAGAAGGGTCAAGCGTCAATATCCTCTCTCTCTCTCTCTCTCTCTCTCTCTCTCTCTCTCTCGTCACAGTGATTGGTGATACTCTACTGTGTACACTGATCCCTCATACTCTTCCCACCGACATTTTTGCTCCACTTCCAAGAACACCCACATTGGAAAAAGGATACCGAAAGTGCACGCAGCTCGAGATTTTAACAGGACCCACATGGTAATTAACTCAGGTTTTGGAATCATTCATTCTTAGTTCTTTCCTTTTCCCCCCCTCTCTCTCCCTCCGTGTTGCAAGTTGTAACACATTGCTTTAACTAATTTTTTATTACATCTTTTTAGGAATATTTTTGGTTCTTTACTGACTTAGTAAAAATTTTTAAGCATTGTTTGTTCAGAATGGTTGACGGGGTTGATGGTTTTCATTTTTAAAGCCATTAGGTTAAGATGGAATGTGTTTTCTAATCTTTTTTGGCGGTTGGGTTTTTCTTGATTTCCCAAATCCAGAAGGAAATTGATCTTTCAAATCAATTTATCTTTGGTGGGTCTGGTTTTGTTTTATTCCATTGAATAGGTTGTGCTAAGATGAGTTGTTTCTTTATGTTTGTGAATGTTTTTTTGAATGGATTGTGATAAAATGAGCTATTTCTTCGGAGATTACTCACTGCGTTGTGAAACCCACAATTGGTGTTGTTGATTACATATGGTTTGGGTAATATGGTTTGTTGGGTTTTTGGGGAGACTGTATCTGTGACCTTTCCTTTTTTTTTTGTCAGTTGAATTTTTTTATACAGTCTCGACTCCATTTATGGTCATTGTGTAGTGGTGTCATTTAGGACCACACTGCTGTGCTTATTTTCACTCAGTGACCTGTACCACTGAGTTGGGATACCCTCAATGGTCTAGTTGATTACCTAAAGTTTGGGAGATTTGATTTGTTGGCTTGTGAGCTCATTGCTTCTGGTTAAAAAACGTTTAGTAGTCTGCTTACCTGCTCCCCCCTCTTCATTAAGAATTGCTTCATATGCAAGCGATTGGTCCCTCCATAGAAACTTTCCACAGATAAATTATCATCTAATGTGCGATTAGTATTACAAGCCCAGGTTAAGGGTGCTATTTCCCATGGATGGTGAATAGCTCAAGTGAGGCGTTCTTTGCTTTAGGGTGCTATTTCCCGTGGATGGTGAATAGCTCAAGTGAGGCGTTCTTTGCTTTGGCCTGGAGGATTGTCATGGTTTTGTCCATTAAAAGTGCCCCACCTGCAAAAAAGGGGGGGCCAATCGCTTCATAAGTTTTGGTTATTGTATATTGACATGAGCTTTGATTCATTCTTGAACTTCACTTTTTGAGACGAGGTCCTTGAAGTTCGGGAAATTGTAAAATGAATTCCTTAGTTCTCATTCCATCGGTGCGGTAAAGATGTTTTCACCTCTGCACCATATGACTTTTAATGAATTTCTGAACATAAAGATTACTCATTACTAGGTTTTCAGAACATATCTGTATCTTTAGTATCCCACAGTTGGAGCATTGTGCACTAAGGGGAGGGATTTATATTTTTATTTCCTGAATCATGGTACAAATATGCAGTCAGAGTTAGGTGTCTAGGATTTTTATTTTTTTATTCTTATTTATTTATTTTTTCATTCTTCTTTAAACTCTGGTTTACTAATTTTAAAGAGCATGTGTAGCCCAGTTCCAGGCATTTTTTTTGGTGCATTAGTAAAACAAAAATAAGTAGACATGCAAAATTTAACCATTTTAATTATGGAGTTTCCAGAATAGAGCATTCTCACTCACAAGGGAGGAGGCAATCCCCTCCAACTAAAAACACTAGCCTTCTCACTTTTTTCTTCCATTCTCTCCCTTCTCCCCCCAAATCGACATTTTTCTTTCTCCTTTCCGGTACCAATTCCTCGAACCTGTGGCTAGAACAAATACTAGGTCACAGGTGGCTTCACCACTTGGGCTAGGGTGGAATGGTCCGAAAATGACATTTTCCATACCCTTTCATTGACTCAACTAACTTAACCTTGAAGTACCTTGCGGTTGAACGCCAACCATACAACCAATCTAAATAAAGGCAGAAATTTTAAATAAAACCTACTTAAACTAATGCAAGGTCCAAAAACTCCTTGGGCTGACTCCCTATGGCACGCACTAAGGCCCAAAACATAAAATAACAACATAGTTACCAAAATAAAAATAGAAATAAAATCAACGGATATTTGGTTTAGTGGGACGGAGAATTAGGTCCTTTAATCAAATTTGAGAGTTCAAGATTTGGAGATGGAAAGATTTTGTTGGGAGGATTTTCATAGATATTTAAATCGGATTATTCGGCGTATGACTCCGAATATCTATAAAAAAAAAGGGCAGAAACAAAACAGCGCAAGTTCACTTAACATGCTCTTTACCATTGCTTCCCAGCTTGGGAAGACTTTGCTCCAACGGGTTAAATGAGTACTACCTGACACTACACCAGGTACTTTTTCTCCTCCCTATGCGCAATGTCGTTGTTCACGATGCCCTGAACTGAAATTCAGCATTCATTGATTGCTGTGTTGTATAGGCTAGTAAATTTGGCAAGTGTATGCGTAGAACCAAATGAGTTGTGTGCTAAATTTTAGATATGGTTGGCCAATCAGTTGAAAGTCATCATGTGATACATAAGATAAATCCTATACATCAACGTAGGTTGATTTAACTGAGTATGAGATTGACTACCTTTAAATATGATCAAATTTTAACTCCTGTTAGAAGTATCGGGTTTTCATATATATGGAGTGTTTCTCGTTGAGAGATTCGCCCTCCGAAAGGAGTCACTGTAACGGTTGTCTGGATTAGTCGGGGTAAAACCTTGAATACCTGGCGGTGTCCAAGACATGGTATCAAAAAAAAAAAAAAAATCCTATACCGGTTCAGCCACCTGTTTGGGCACTTCTGCAGACTCATTGCAATCTGGTTTTACAGTTTCTTCACCTATGATACCATACATCATTTTGTTTCTGGGAATTATTTACTACAAAGAAAAAACTTAGGCATCAAAACTCCCACTAAAGACCTAAATGACACTATCATACCCTTTAATGGAATAAACGACTTAAACATAAGAAAACTTAGCCATGGAGGACATTGTCGTGAAATACTTTTAAGACCAAGGATATGATGTTTCTAGACATCTCAATAAATCCCAGGTTATCGGGAGTTCGACTCCCCTGGACACGAAAAAAATAATATTGGGAGGCTTGTCCCAAAAAATAGTTCCTACAGCGATCGATCTAGATTAGTTAGGGGTGAAACTCTAGATATCGGGTGGTGGTCAGTCAAAATAACAAAAATAAATAAATAAATCCCTGATAAAACGTTGAGTAAACTAATACAAAGCCCACAAAATCTTATTGGGCTCATCCTCTGTGGCCCGCTAATGACTAAAGGCCCAAGTTCACTTGAGAGCAAATGAGAGAACAGAACTGTACTTAAAAAAGTTCTCTTGGTTTGCTCTTCATAACAATTGTACTATACTCAAAAAAATTTTGGCCGGTAACAACCGAAGGATGATTTTCTAATAAAGTTTGTAAGCTCTATGTACTATGTAAATGTCACTGTAGTTAATGTAAGCTGCATGCGTGTACTATGCCAATTTGTAGCACACTAAGTGACTCAAGTAGTACATGATCTAAATGCCCTTTCTGGTGGTGTTCACCGCCACCTTACTTAAGGTGTACAATGCGTTCATGTGTTACCTGTGCTGCTTAACGGAAGCAAATTGAACAAGATAACTAAGGCGATACTAGTGATAATTTAAAAGTTGTCAACTTGTGGATTTTGTCAAGACACCGCAAATAGTAAGGAATCCCTTTTTTTTAGGATTTCTTTTTTGCATGTTCTTTAACATAATGCAAGTAATTTTTGGTTCTTTATGTGATTTTCTTCGTGTAACAGGAGAAAGTATGCAATGTGTGTGGTGGTGATGGCTGTGAAGAAGCATCGACCTTGCGCTGCCAATGCCACATCACTCATGAATACATGTAAGATCTACTTCTTCCTCTCTCTCTTTCTTGAATACATCCTTGAACCAATTTGTCTCTGAAGTCAAGGAGCTCGACAACCAAGCGTAGCTATGAAAATACCAGTGAATAAATAAGTATATGAATTAAAGAGAGTATGCCAGGTTGTGTGCGAGGTAATTCTTCACTGTTTAGAACTAGGTGTAGTATGTGTTTAGTTGGCCAGTGCATAATCAGGCTAAAGAAAATGGAAATCTCAAACAAAGCTTGCATTTCCAGCTAACAGATAAAGTAGCAACACTGTGTCTATTGGTGGTATAAATTCTATCTCCTTGTTCATCCAAATCAATTGAATTGAACTATAGAATAGTTAGAGATTTAACTTGTTTATCATGCTTTTGAAATAAACTGTTAATTTTAGGCGGCGCTGGTCTAGACAGAGTTACTTTCATCTATCTCATTGGCCATTATTGATCTTCAAATTAACTTGCAACATCATTGTGCAGCTACATATCTACCTTGGGAATTGTTATAGTTATGCTCTGAAGGTCATTACATTGTTTATATATACAGTTATTGCATGAAAACCCGTCAAAAAGATGTCCCACAAGATTGGCTTTGTGAAGATTGTGGTTCAACCATGAGCAGTGCTGGTGAATGCTTGCTGGGCAATAACAACAATTTTTCAACAGGGAACAGGGGCATAGTATCTCCCAAATCTTGTGCAAAGGAACTCTTCCCCATAAAATCAACATCAGATTCTTCTATAGGCACATGCTTGGATAACAGAAATTCCAATTTTCCTCCAAAACCTCATGGTACAGGGGTACAAGTCTATCATCAAAGGTCAAAGACTGTTGAGAAGGGCAAAGTGAAGTTTATTCCAGTGGAAGAAACAATTATGCTAGCATCAGGGGCAAGAAAGGTCCGGTCCCCTCCAACAAAGAAATTATGCTCCAAGCCTAGCTGTGTTCGGGTTAATGGAGTAATACAAACACCAAAAGTTACTTGGGCAGGCTCTGAGAACTTTGATGGAAAGTTCTCATTGAAGGTGGCAGCAATTCCTTGTCCAAGACTGCCACCACAAATGAAGTCTCCTAAACATGACAGTCCGCAGCACAGTTTAGTGGAGAAGCAAGAAGTATCACAGGCATCCAAGGAAAAGAAAGGTGATCTGACAGGACGTAAAAATATTGGTGGAAAATGCTCACTGAAGGTGACTACAAATCCAAATTCAGAACATCCATCACAACTGAATTCTCCTAAACATGGCAAGTTGCAGCTGAATTCAGTGGAGGGCCAAGAAGTATCTCAGACATCCAAGGAAATGAAAGGTTATCGGGCAGGCTTTAAAGGTATTGAGGGAAAGTGCTCATTGAAGGTGATGCCAAATCCTTGTTCGATACCTCCACTACAAATGGAGTATCCCAAACATGGCAATTTGCAGCTGGGTTTACTGGAGTGGGAAGACGTAGGTCATGCATATAAAGAACTGAAAGGTGAATGATGACAACTCAATCCTTTTTTTTTTCAGCTTCATGGGAGTCAACTTTATCTCTCTTATGCTACTAATGTTATGCACATGTTTGAGCATTATACAAGCTCATTAAGCTGTTGGCTTCTTGTGCCTGTATAATGGCACCTGTTGCTCATCCATGATTTACTGTTTCTATTATTTCCTTTTCTATTTCCAAAATGATCGGAAATGATTTGACACGTGCGTGCGCTCCCAACATTTTCTTCCCCTTATGTATGATTGTATGCCTTAATAAACTGAGACAAACAATCTTTTATCCCCTTGTTTCTACTTCATAATTATGCAAAGATTAAAACCATATATTTAACTACCTGACCCTGGAGAGAGGCAAGCTGCAAAACTCCAAGCGCTCCATCATCCAAGAGTGTTCCCTCCCACTCTTGGACATACCATCTACTTTGGTAACACCTTCTAGGAATTTCTTCCATTTCTACTGATTAGGCCCACGCAAGGTTGAAAGATGTTACTCCAGCTTAGGTTATTGATTCCATGAGCTTAATCGACATATCCCTATCAATCACTGTTTTTCAATGTAGCTTTTCACATGCATGCATTCCAACTAACAATTTCTGTAAATAGTTATCTCTCTTAGAAACTCAAGAGTCATCATTGCCATGTCTTCGTGCATATAGTGACAGCAGTTTATTTAGCAATGTATCATTTAAAATGTCTCTGAACTAATCCCACTTTGAAGTGAGCTGTCATTAGCCAAATGTCTTACTTGCCAATTTTGAAGCATCGACAAGATCATGTTGCACCAACATTGTTGCAGGGGATTTATTTATTTATTTATTACTTTTTTCTTGTTTAAGTCTTCCAACTATGGACTATTTGTGCCCTTTTTCGAACAATCTGAGGACTTATCGCTTCCAATGTCTCTGTAAGAAATTTGGCTTTCTTATAGATGAGGCACCTCCACAATTTTTGTGGATTTAGCTATTGACACTTAGTTTTAGCCAAGTTGTAGACTTAATCAAATTGAGCTCTCAAGAGAAGTCTGAGTTTAGTGACTATCGCTACAGGTCCTAAATTTTTATATGGCATGCGAGTTTTGTAATACAATAGGTAAAGTTTCAACCAAGACAATTAAGTAATCAAATTTCATCAATTCTTTAGCTTATATTTGGTTACTTGGGTATTGTTAGAGAATATTATGTATCAAAATAAATTAATTATTGATTTGATTTTAAAAAAAATTTGACTTTCTTTATTTTTATATTTTTATATTTATAATAATGAGTTTTCTATGAAAATCCTACCTGTTGTAATAGTTTAGCAAAGCAATGGATTATTAATGTTTCGAATTTTATATTCTTTCCTATGCTCAAATTGGTATCAGTGCCACTAATCTTTGATGGTGTTTCTATTATGATCTCCATGTCGTTACTGTTATTAAATTTCTGTACAACTTTTGTCATGCTTTCATGCATGTGGCATTGACACCTTGTCTTATCTATTGTTGGAGAGTTGGAGTGTTCGCTTGATGCATGCATTATATTTTCTTAGTTCAACCTCTTTACCCTCTTTTCTTTTAGTCATGTTTTTGAAACCTATTTTACATTCTTTATAGGTCTAAAGGGAGGATATTTTGGTTTTCTGGCTGGCTTGCAAATAGACTTGTAGATGCATCGAAAATTATTATAGTTTTCAAATTCAAGTAGTTTTTATTATACTGTATTGAGTTTTAGGGGATGTTAGAGAATAATATGTATCAGAATAAATTAGTAATTGATTTGATTTTAAAAATATTTGACTTTCTTTATTTTTAATAATGATTTTTTTTACATAAAACCAATCTATTATAATAATTTAGCGAGAGTTTAATATTTTTATATTGATTCTGATGTTCAAATTCTCTAACAGGTATGATGCCCTCAATGAAGCAAACTAATATACTACCAAAATTGTATCATGATGTATTGTGATAACAATTATAGTATTGTCGCTTGATGCTCTCAAATGGAATATACAATCAATACTGAGTTTTGTTAATAATCACGAGGATTAATTGGAGAATTTATGATATTGTAGGAGGCAACCTTGATGGCTGTGGTATGGCATTGGGGTTTGATGCTGGAGAAAGGAAAACACCAAGGTTTCTAGAGAATCTTGAGCACACTCTTCCAAACCGCCCTGCGTTAATTGCTACATGGAAGTAAGTGACCTTTCTTTCTTTAAAGGTTGTTGTTGATATGTGTAAGAATATCAAGTTAATCCATGAAGAAAAGTTTATTGAAGCTTTGATCTCATTTCACGACTAATATTTCTTGATGGAATAATTGAGGGCTATGATAAAGTACATGTGCATATGTTTGTCTTGTTTGAAAATTTGAATTCACAGTTCACTACAATTTATTGCGTCAGAAGTACAAAAAGAATTTGCTTTACTTATTGCAAGAAATAGTTCAATAATTTATAATAGGCTACTCATCTGTGAACTACATGTGGTGCTGCTTGCAGAATCTATGAGGACAATACAAGAAAAAATATAAGAAACATAATATGTAAATAAACAAGTTGTTAAATGTTCAAAGCATGAAAAGAGAGAAAGCTAGAGAATGTAATGAAAAGATGAAAGGGAAGAGGAAAGCTTCCTTTCTTGATATTCCAAAGATTTAGGGGATAATGTCTCTCACCTTAAAAAAGAAACACCATACAAGTGTGTAGTGTCCAAAGCATCCAAGTATATTGTGTTCACAGTATCCAACAGTGTGGCATTTCGTTTATTCAAGCATGTGGCGCCATCAATTACATCACGGTGATGTCATGATTTGCATCATTGGTGATGTCATGACTTGCATCATTGGTGATGTCATTGCTTTCATCACTCTTGTCACACATGCTTCAAAATACAAATTTGCTTCCTCAGCCATTCAAACTCGGCGTTGGGCAAAGCCTTCATCAGGTTGTCTACAACTTTATAGTTCTGTTTCTCCTTTTCAACATGGAATTTTGACCGCCATGTAGTATCTCAATTTTCCTTGTAAGTTTGATTTCTTTTCATTGGCCTTTTCCATTCACCACAACTAGGAGCTGTCATGCACTTGGGATTAGCCATTTGTAGTGCCTCCCGTTCACAATTCGCCATCCTTATCATCATCCCAATCTTTTGGTTTTGATGTATTAGAATCATCAATCAGCTATTCATCAGGTTTTATAGATTCTTCATCTTTAATTTTCATGGGTGCATCCTTGCCCATGTCAACTGTCTTAACTGGTGTCACGGTAAGGTCAGGAATCGTAGCCCTCTCATTGGAGTCCTCAGGCCTTTTATCATCTAGGTCGGGAAGAGTCTTGGCAGGGATGATTGGGGGATCAAAATTCTCAACAAGAAGAAAATCAATCGTCCTTCTTCTTCAACGCTTCAATTAATTCACACCTTATTATCATGTTCCGAAATAGCAGTACACACTTGTGCTGGCTTGTCTCAATATACTCCCTACTTTTTGGGTTTTTATGCTTGAGGATGGAATGCACTTTTTTTCTTTGATTCAGTTGTAAAAAAAAATGTTCTTTCCTTTATTTTCACGTTCATTAACTCACAGCCTGCAGGTTCAAATATTGTGCATGTTTTATTCTTGAATTCCAGAGGGTAGCCTATGCTTAAAAAACTTGTCTAAATCAGACACATATAGAACATTAGAAATAAATTTTGTACCTGAAGGAGTTTGAACTGCAACAACTCCCTTTCCTTTTGCTTCAACAAGTTCTCTATTGCCAATTCTGACTTTTGAGGTGTAGGACTTCCCTCTGAACATCACGAGTTTTTAAGTCATATGGTTAGTGCAGGAACTATCAATGAGCCAAGCACTTCCTTCACCTTTAGCCGCACAGCAAGTTGCTACAAACAGCTTCGTGTTTCAGAAGTTTGTTTTTTGCATACCTTGTCTATATCATCAAATTTTCTGCAAATTCTGCATTGTTCATTTGGTTTGAGCCAGTAGTCCCTTTCAGTATGATTGGTCTTTTTACTGTCTGGACAAGTTGGAAAGCATCCTTGCTTTTCCCCATCTGTCGCTTTCTGTTTTCTTTTGATGCATATTCTTCTTTTCACTAACTTGCATCTCATTAATTCCATTTGATTGATCCTTCCTTGTGTTCTAGACATCGAAAGCTACTTCCATAGCCTTTTCTTGTTTTATAGACCTCCTTTGCTTTATATGTTAGCGAGCATTAATGAGTTCTGTCATAGAGAGTTTTGACAGATCTCTAAATTCCTCAAGAGAGGAAATCTTTGCTTCAAATTTTTCCGTAGAAGTCACTAGAATTTTTTTCCGTAACTCTTGAATCTGAATCCTTTCCCCTCAAGGTTGACTATCTTCATAATGCTCTTAGTATATTCCTTCACATTCTCAATTCTATTAGTGGGATGTCATCAAGCACAGCATTGTTTCTTGGATGAAAAGGCTGAAAAAATAGTGTTAAGACCTTCAATAGGAGGCTGAGGACAATCTAATTAGAGCCCTAGTCCAAAAGGAGTGTGTTCTGGGAAATCAATATAGTATGCTATGAAAAAACCAGAAGGGTGGGGATAATGAGCTAGATTGATGACATCAGGAATAAGATTTGGTAAATTCATTTCCAGGAAAGGTATGCTACTATGGAGAATTTGTCAGGATTTCTTGCCCACCTAGACTGTCCATTTGCAGTTATGAAGTGGAGTCTCATGATCACGGTTTCCATCAGTGCCCTTACGGTTGTGCACTCTGGAGATTTTCACCTGGGGGTTTGGATTTTTGAAGAAAGGACCAGGTGCTGATTGTAAGTATTCCAGTCAGTCTTAGGGCTTGAAGGCTTGGAGGCCGTAGGATAGCAGTAGGATATACTCTGTGCAATGGCTTTACTTGATGAGGTTTGGAAAGTGAGAAATACAATTGTGCATTCAGGTGTGAAGGCAGACCTGAAGTAGTTAACTGTCTCTATTTGAATGACACAGAAATGAGCAGTTTGTTGTGATCCCAAAAGCCAAGATTCATAGGCTATGTCACCTTCAGTAGTGAGATGACAAGCCTCTCGAGAAGGACGCATCAAATGCAATGATCATTAATCTGGTATATGGATTATGAACAACAGATTTATGTCTGCAGAGTTTGGGGAAGCAGCGGCAGTGCCGTTCGAGGAAGATGCCCTTCATGCAGTTTCTACTCTAAAAGAATTGCTTTAAGTCCCAACTGGGCTACCGATTTCCCGATTCTTAAGGCTAGGAATTGCTTGAAACCCCAGCCACTTGGAGCTTTAGTGATGTATTCAGAGAAGCCAATGTGATGGCATGTCAGGTAGGTCATTTGACCGCTAGTCCTGAACCTGATTGACCCGCAAAGGCTAGATTCCCCGCAGGGATTTGCCTAATAGGTTGTTGTCTGAGCTGTTGTCTGAGCCTGTGTAGTTTTTGTTTGGTTTATTGTTTCCTTTCATGTAATCAGCAAAATAAAAAAAGGGGAAAGAGTTTTCTTGTTGTTGGTACTACTACATTGATTAGTTAATACATGCTTTTATTTAAGTAACGTAAGAGAAGTTTGATAGAATTAATTTGCATTCAATTGTAGATTGAAAAGCTAATTATAGTGTTTATCCTCAATCAATGATTGATGCCTTCTCTGTGATTTGGTAAGCTACCATTAAGTGGCTGATATTGATATTGATGCAGGGATCTGCATAACACCAAGAAGAATATCGTCTATTTTTCTGAATGCATAAGCATGACACTTGCAAAATGCATTTATTTACTTGGACTGTGAGATCATTTATAGAGTAGGTTTTGGGATAACTTTTTGATGTATTTGTTCTTTTGATTGACTGCAAACCACAAATCTTTTGTTGATGTCTTTGAATTCATAGATTTTATGTTTTTGTATACCAGTGAGCATGCACCTCCATGTTGCTCCTCTCTCTCTCTCTCTCTCTCTCTCGTTTTTTAATTTCTTTTATTGTGAATTCTGATCCCCAACAGTAAATACACATGCTAGTAAATTTTTCTGGGCACTTCTGCTGGTCATCAAAAGACATTTCTAATGGTATTATGTATCTGATTGTTTTGGAAAATATTATCATTACAAATCTTTTCGCGTTTAACAATTACCATTACAGCTGACTCCCTGCCTTTTCGAGAAGGAAAAAACCCCAAATTTTGAATTGCTAATGATTGCATGGTATAATAACTGTAGGGGAAGCTTCCACATAGGTGATGGCAGAAAGTTTGAATCCTTTGATGACTTTCAGGCTCATCCTCCCTCCAAGGTACACCGTAGAGCCTATGAATTTTCAAAATTAATGCCATCCTCCCTTCAGCTTGAGCTGCTTCCTCGACACAGTCTTTGGTCAGATATTTTTCAAGATTATTATCCAACTGGAAATGACATTGCTCTGTATTTTTTCCCTAGTGGACATGAGGCCGAGAGGTTTGTTTTTTGACTAGATCTTTATTATTTATTTATTTGACTAACATTTTCCCGATAATATGGTGTTGGGGCTTTTTTTTTGGCAGCTTGGAGAAAGGCTACTATTATCTTCTCAACTTCTTGACTAGACATGATTTTGCATTGAGAAGTTCTATTAATGACATTCAGTTGCTAATATTTTCCTCCGAACACTTGTCTGAGGACTCCCAAGGTGATTTTTCTCTCTGTTCCTATGCTTTGTCATTATATCCTTGAGGTAAGCTTCAAGCTGTCATTTGTTTTTTAGGATCTTTTCGCTTCTCAGTAAAAGGCCATTTGTCTAAAGAAAACTAGAAACTTTTGAAGCTTCTGAATATTCCATAATTTGGATGATAATTATACTTTTATGTGGGAAAAAGTTGTAGAGCATAACCAAATGAATATTTGTGTTTATTGGTTTTTATACATAACCCTATGTAGTTTACAGGTGCTGCTGTCTTTGTATCTATGACTTATATCTGTCCTTGCATTTGTCTCTTTAGGATCAAGTGTATTCAGATTCCTGTGGGGAATCTTTTATTGCGTGATTCCTGAGGAGCTCTCACAAAACATCATTCCTCTGCAATATTCATGTGAGGAAGCTGATTTGGAGATTGATATGACTGAGGGAGAAGATGTAGGAAAAGTTGACGTGGTAGTTGACCGAGAGTTAATCAAAAAGCCCAAAGGGAGAACCTGTGAAGAAAATACCAGTGATGTCAAGCAGAAGGAAGACAAAAATACACTTGCTTTTGAGTCTGAGCAGCCATCTCCAAGCCCAAGTCTCAAGGCTTGTGATGATGGAAGCAAATTGGATTTTCCTCCAGGTTTTGAGAATTTTCTAATGCAGAAATTAAATGCGAAGGTCCAAGGGAGCAAGCCTGAAGAAAAAGCCTGTGCGATTGTGAAGAAGAAAGACAAAAATGTATTTGCTTCTGGGAAACCATTTCAAAGCCCGAGTCTTGAGTCTTGTGGCAATGCATGCAGACTGGAATTTTCTCCAGGTTTTGAGAATATTTTAATGCAGAAAGTTGGTTTAGCTTCTAAAAAAGCAATGAAAAAAATCAAAATGAAAGCTTCTCATGATGAAAAATATTTAACT
Source organism: Dillenia suffruticosa (assembly GCA_033439265.1). NCBI lineage: Eukaryota > Viridiplantae > Streptophyta > Magnoliopsida > Dilleniales > Dilleniaceae > Dillenia > Dillenia suffruticosa. The sequence goes on from JAVTVX010000009.1 coordinate 5,038,324, forward strand.
TCGAGTCATCCTCAGGAGGATGATAATGTAGGTCCAGAGATGGTCTCAATAAAACTTTTGTTGCCTGCAGGTTCCCCTGAAGCTTCTGCTGAAATTCGGAAGAAGCATCCTGAGGTACCAGATTTTCTTATTTAGAGAATCAGTTTCTTTCCTTGTTCATTATTTAACCTCACAGCATGCCTTTTTGTAGGTTTTAGCTGATTGGCCATCAATGGACACCACACTTGGTGGCTCTCTCCCATTTTCCAGAAAGGGGAAAAAGCACAGAGTGGAAACCAGTGTTGGGGTAACCATCGGCAACATGCAAGCTAAGGATGACAAAGAGTATCTAGCTGCATCATTACCCAAAACTCTGAAGGTTACCCTCCCAAGTTCCAAATTCAAAAGTCCAAGTAAAATTTCATTGGAAATGCCTAAAGAGAAGGATGGTGATGAATGCAGTATTCTTTCTCCAGAGGAACCGAAACCTGCTGATAGGGCCTGGCTAATGAAAAACCAAAAAAGAAAAAAGAAAACACGATCAGTTTATGGTTTGCCCTGATTAGAGGGACTTTTGTTCTGGCTATATACAACTGAGACAGATTGGACATCCCATAATTGTTCAGGAACTTACAATAATTTTGATACGTCTGTTGTTTGGGAACTTATGAGTGCCATGCCACTAATTGTTACTGAACATTTTCTGCAGCTTGCCCATTAACTTCTATAGTCATCTAGTTTTGCCCATATGATATATAGTTCTTGATCTCAAGATGCCCATTTTATTTTCTCCTGTATGGTGGGAACTATTTTCTCTTGTATTCACTGTGCTCAGTTTTTGGTTTCTGTTAAAAGCAAAAGCTAAGGAGTACAAGGTTTCTTATAATCAATGTGTATGTGCGTGCATAGGCATACTGCCCACGGGAGAGGGGTTGAGGTGACAGGCTTACCAAGCTGTGCTCTCATGTCCTAAATCACAGTACGAGATTTGTTCCGGACAAGGTGAGTTCTGTGCAGGTTTTATTTATTTAATTATTTATTTTTTGGTACTTAAAATTTAAAATTTTTATAAGGTGACGGTGCCAATTGAACTCCAGACAAGGTGAGTTTCTGCGTAGGTTTGATGAGAAAGAAGAGTGACTAGTTTGGTTGAAAAATTATAGTTAAATTAGAATTAATGAGAATTATATTATTATATATGATTATTAGTAAATAGTACTTCTCTCTATCCATTTCAAGTGTTACTTTAAAATTTCTTTTTTTTTTTTATTTATTTTACTTAAAGTGTCATTTTAGAAAATCAAGAAAGTATGATTTAGTTTTTTTCATCTTTTGCCATTTGTTTAGTTATATCATAATGAATTAACTTCTCAAAGGGTAATTTAATTTAATTATTTAATTTTTTTTTTTTTTAAATTGTGGTTGTTCAATTGTTAATGGTATTTTTCCTTCTTCTTCTAGGAAAAGGTGCGTGAAGTATGACTATGCGCATATTTGTAATGTGGGGGCATTTTTGCTTTTTGGGATACATTTAACTATAAAAACCCATATATATATGAGGAAAGAGCACAAAAAATACCTAATTTAAAAACAAATGGGCTAAAAAAGGGAGAGAGAGAGAGAGAGAGAGAGAGAGAGAGAGAGAGAGAGAGAGAGAGAGAGAGAGAGAGAGAGAGAGGCTATTTTTTGTGGGATAGTGTAATGGTCATAATCTTTCTTTTTTATTTGATTTTTGATTCAAATTTTGATATAATTATAAAGAAATAGAGGTTAATTTGTTCTATTAAAAAAATTGAGGTTGAAGCTGCTTAATAAAATAGGAGAGATGAGATAGAAAAGTCCAAAAAAGATAAGAAATGAAAAGGAAATTAAAAGGGAGTCCAGCACTTTATTCTCCTATCCTACCATACCTTTCTAAAAATAAATACTGACCCCCCCGGGCCCGCGTTTGAAGCCGTCCTCCGTTCTCGTGACCACTTAATAGAGGTATCACTGCCCGAAAAGGGAAATGTGGTCCTCGGACAGGGCTCTTGCGACGTGCGAGACCGGAGAATGTAAGCAATAACCGGGAAATAATTTCACTTTGGGAAGATGGTCTTGCACAACAATCCTCCCATCCAATGCTTGCGTTAGCCACAATAAGCTACTTGCTCTCCTGGAGTTGGCCTAAATCAACGGCCTAATAATAAGATATTAAAATCTTTTAATTAAAATTTTAAATTTAAATCTTAAGAATGAAAAAATAAAAATCGGGAGAGTTAAATTTTAAATTAGATTCTAGAGTTACTCAAATCAGCTTAATTAGATTTCTGGATACATATGATCAAATAAAAAAATTCCCAAAATTAAATAAAATTCTTGTCAAATTTGTATTTATTATTAATTATTTTTCAGAACTAGTCGAATAACTTTTTTATTTATCCCCTCGCCGGATGATTTTTACGGATACTCTTGTTCGGATTATTTCTTAATTTTTCATTAATTTTATTATTTTACACACAAAAACTATGCATTGTCTCTGCTTTTGTTAAGAGATGAGGAAGGAGCGAAAGAAGGGGGAGGGGAGAAAGAGAGGCTTATCAAAGAGAGAGTAGAGGAGGTTCTCCAACCCCAAAACGTACAGCACAACAAGACATGGAATAATAGATACTCAACACCATAATGCTTGCTTCTTTGGATCTCTCTCTTTCAGTAACACCGGTTTTCTTACTTCTCTTGCCGGATCAAAGTCACTAACATATCCGCATGTCTTAACTCAAACGTTAATCCCCATGACTAAATGCAGCAAGCACAAAGCATCAAAGCACATAAAGTGCTAATGCAATCTCTGGATCATCACAAAATTTGTGTTGGTTTTGTTGCCTGACTTATTCAGTGCTATCTATTCCTTTCATTGATGTTTATGTGTCATTAGGGGTTGCAAGGTTTTTCTGAAAGTCATCCAAACTAAGAATGCCTTTTTCTCCTGACTCTTTAGAGTTTGAGCTAGAGACACTTAGAAGAGATGATGAAGGACCTTGCAATGAATGGTGATGGCATGCCCTTGAACTCTTTGCGAGATATGGGCATTTGCTGCGTATTTTGGGCAATCTTCAGAATGCCCTTCCAATGATTAGTGGTGACCAGGAGAGTTATCCAAATAGTCACCCAAAACACTTAAAACTTTTGCTCCTGATGGTCATAGATTCAAGTTCTATTTCCTTCTTCACCATCGAGAACAAAATTAAAAATAGAAACAAAAGCAAAATCAAAAAACTAACAAAAATAGAAACAGAACCTTAAAGTGATTGAACTAGAATTTATAGCATGACAGTCTGTCTAGTCTAGTCTAGTGTGTAAGAGTACTAAATCTTTAACGAAACATAGGGTTTAAAATTTAGAAATGAAAAAAATTATATCGGAGAACTATTTCTAAAATGAACTCGATAAGTATTCGAACCAGATTAGTCGGAATATGACTCAATTAATTATATAATCTATTTTTAAATAGTGATAATTCCTTATTATCCACAATTTTAATTTCTTTGGTATTAATTATAGAAATTATCTCCAAAATTATCAACAATGTTCCCAAAGGCTATGCTAGAGTTTTCTACTTTTAATCTTTTGAGATGTTTTCCACATTTTGTTCGCCAAAACATATAGAACCCAACTTTCGTGAGGCTTGAATAGGTTGATATGATCAGTGGAATTATTACTTTTGTTCACCAATGTTAATTCATTAAAACTACATTTATCAAACCTATGGAATGTCACAATGCGTAATTCTCACATGTTTACTGGTTCTGTTTTTGCCATTTCTTTATTTTATAGGGTTGATGACCGTAAGATGTCCATTCAATAGACTTTATTTCTTGTAAGATGAAGATCTCGAAATATAATTTGTGGCCACAGGATGATTATTTAATTGTCACAGTTCGTTGAAATGGATGGTAGACCAGTGGATAAGAATACTAAATTTTTTAATCAAGTCTCGAATTCAAAACTTGAAAATGAAAAAAAATTACGTTGGGAGATTTTCACTATAAGGGTTAGACAATAATCAAACAAAATACTCTAAACCGAACTCTCATGGATACAACGGTAGAGTGCTGTATTTTCTTAATCATAGATTTCAAGTTCAAGCTATAAAAATAGAGAAACGAGATTTATGAAAACCAACTCTTCAATGGACTCTACGGTAGTTAAACCGGATTAGTCGGACGGAATCCGAATATTGATCGGTCCGTTAAAATAAAAAAAAAAAAAAGAAAAGTCTAAACTTGAATAGTTCAGCTTTAGAAGGGTGCAAACTCTTGCCGATTCAAGGGCTTGATTGGGCCAATTTTAGTTCTGTTCTGATACTAATCGGCTCGCCTAAACTTCACTTTAGGTAAATTTTTAATAGGAAAACTATTAATATATTAGTGAACTTTAGTTGAAAATTTTAAAGTTCGTGTCTAAATTTTTATATGTTTTTAAAAATTTACTATAATTAAAAGTATCATAAGTAAAATAAAATAAAATAAAATAAAAAGTTAAATTAAATTTATATAAGTTGAGATTTTCTAAATAAATCGAGTCTCAATCTCGACCTTAAAATTTTAGACTATGCAGCCTTGAGTAGCAGACCAAATACCACATCCTAGGGGTGTTTGGAAACATTTCTACAATTTTTCATACACAAGGAGAAAATGCTCGTCTTTCATAAACATTGGGCATATTGTTTACTAATCTTCCAATGCATACTTTGGTCAGGGTTGATTTATCTTGGCTTGCAGATCAACAACAGGTCTTAAGAACATACTCAAGAAGCTAAACACCATTCAACAACCAGCCCTCCCTCCACCAGTACTTCCTCTTCCTCCTCCTCCTCATATGGCTGGTGGACTGATGCAAAAGCAACCATGAAGAGTGCTCCCACCGAAAGCAGCATGACGCTGCCTGTAGCCATCTCGGCTCCTCCACCCCCTCACTCTGGTCCACTTTCTCTGCCTTATCATCAACAGATGGGCATGGACAACCCTCCTGCTGCTGTTGCTGGTTAGAGGCCACCATGGACATCCATTATCAGTCTTCTAGCTCCGGGACGAATCATCCACCACCTCCTTTTTCTCAGTAAAGTTGGTCCATAGCTTAAGCATTGAACTTGTAAAATTGTAAGTTTGGTGTATGTGTCTATGTCCATTATGATGATATATTTTACTTTCTCATATAAAAATTACTATATTTGACATTGTTAGTTGAGTAGTGTTTGAAACCAAAGTTAATATTAATTTATGGGAGGTGGACCTCAGATCACAAGCAACACCTTGAAAGAGAAAAAAAGGTTGGTGGTCTGTGCTTCCTCCTCTTAGGCGCAGCACCATGAACTGAGGTGGGAAAATAGGAGTTGATCTCGTGAAAAATGTTTACGAGTGTTCGACCACTTGGGTGCCCCTAACCGCAACCTCCTCCTTCCCCGCCTCCCCCGCACTACTCCTAAGCCTCCCCCTACTAACACCTCTCTGGCATGATGTGGCCCCTTGTTAGATTGGATCTTTTTTCAATATTTTCTCTATACACACACACACACACACACACACACACACACACACCAATATTTTGTATTTTTTTTATTACATGAGATTTAAACCCCGGATCATGAAATTTGAGGATGTGAGTTGTGATCATCAGAGTGTCCCTTGAGGATCAATATTTTGTATTCTAACATAATGACGAATGTTCCCTAACAAGTGCTTTATCTTTTGCCATTTTGATGTTGAACCTCTCAATGAGCATTGGACTGAAATTCTCCATGATTGGAGTATTAAGTCTCCACCGGTTAAACTTGTATGCATTGGATGAAGACATGTACATAAATTTATTGCCTTTTTCCCTTTCCCCGTTTCAATTTTTTCATCGCATTTTCTTTAAACCTCCCAATGTCCATATGCATTTATGACATATACTAAAATAAGCTTAAAAAGTAGTGTTGTGGCTGAAAAAATTACCCCACACTAAATTTTTGTGTTATGACCTAAAACCAATGGAAAAATATTTATACATCAAATTTAATTAAAAATTATGTAAAGATCGAAAGAATTATTTTATAGCAAACGGGTAATTTTTTCTCATTCGTTTTTACAACTCAAATTCTTTTATATTTAATTTTACCTCTAATATCAATACCCTACCAAAATAAATAATAATGTCTCTAAATTATGATGTAATTCAAATCATCAAAGCCTTTTCTAACTTAAAGTAAGTTATATTATATATATAATTTTAAAAAATCAATTGTTGGTTATTAATTCAACTGTATTTTTCATAACCAAAATCAAATCGAATTAATTGAAATTAATTCGGTTTCGGTTATTAAAAATTAAATTTAATAAAAAAATTGAACTGAGTTTACTATTTCAGTTCGATCTGATTTGCTTATTTGGCTATACCCAATTCCATGAAAATAAGTGAACAGTGATCAAAATGGGATGTTCTTAGATAGGATAATTCCTGATAGGAAAAAATATTAGTGCAAAAAATCACATCTAATATGTTTTCTTCTCTTATGCAATTAAAAATTACATAATAATTAAATACAATTAATGAATTAAATTAATCACCAAACAAGATATGAAAATAAAAATTACAAAATCTAGTTTAGAAAAATTTTATGATGAAATTACAATGTCTTCTCTAGAAGCATAAAAGATATTAATAAATTAAATTCCTCAAAGTACAATTTTAAATCCCCAAATATTATTTTCATCATTTAATAAATAAAAATAGATAGCAAAAATCATCAATTGTGTCTCTCCAATTTTCGTGCAGAAGAGGAATCCCAATTTTCTTTGTTGGGCTCTCCAAATGGGAGAGAATCCCAACACTGAGCTTCCCTTTTTTTTTTTAAATGGCAAAACTATGCTTTACGAGGCTACCTTGAGGTTGATGGCATGCCCTCGAACTCTTTGCTGGAGATCAATTTTCACCTATTTTTTTATGCTTAGAATGCTCTTCCAAATGATTAGTTGTGACTAAGAGCCTTTTCAAATAGTTATTCAAGGAACTATCTATGGGCAATCAGTTTGGTGGTAAGTCAGTTTAGTGATAACAGTGTTAAATTTGTTAATTCAATTTCGGATTTAAAATTTAGAAATGAAAAAAACTATATTGAAAGAGTTTTTCCCTAAAATAGGCACAACAAGCACTTGAAATGACTTAGTATGACTCTAAATACTGATCGATATAATACCACAATGAAAAATAGTTACTCAAAGCACTTTGTGATCATTTAAATATTCGATGGCCGTTATCTAATACTATAATATCTGCCCACACTTTTTGTTGAGCTGTATGTTCACCTAAACCCCATTGCAAATCCACACTTATTGTATAAAAACAAGTGTCCAAGAGCTGTTCAGGACATTTTTCTGGTGCCTACTTCAAGTTACATTTCTATCATTTTTTTTACTAATATTTGTTAAAGGGTCATTGATATAATCTCAAGAACTGCATTAAAGATTTGGTTTAAACTGATCCTTGCATCTGTTGGTGAGTTTCCATCCATTGTTTTCATGCAAGCAATCTTCTTCATGCATCCTTGTAGCTGGCTCACGGAAGTGATGAAGCCGTTCCTATTCGAAACCTGCAGCTTTTCGCTGGTTCAGGGTTCGATTGGATTGTGAACTTTACCCTTAACTGTCATTCGTAAGGAAGCCGGGCTCACCTTGGTCAGATGCGGGTTCAAGGGTTTGGATGAGGCGCACTCTTATTCAGTTGCGGGTCGAATGACCCTGTGGCCAATCCTGTGGCCAAGTCTAGAGAGGGTTGCTAAATAACGTTTGGTCAATAAATTTAGGGGATCTTACTTAAATCTCACCTTAATTAGATAATTTTTTTAATTTAAAATCATTTATACATAACAATAATTTAAGTTAAAAAATTTAATTTTTACTCGTAAAATTTTATTTTATTTATTTTTATAAAAATCATTATAATAAAAATTTATCATTAGTAAAGTAAAATAAAGTAAAAATAAATTGAATCAAATTGAGATTTGAGATTTTCTAAACAAGATTGAAGCTTCAAACTCAACCTTAAAATTTTAGAGGATGCTGCCTTTAGTGGCAATCTGAATACCACATCTCAGGGTGTTTGGAAACATTTTTATTGTATTTATAAGAAGAGTCGATTTCTAAATTGGATTCAGATATATTTGAATAGAATTAATCAAGTTTTCCGATATCGGTGATCAAAGTAACAGAAAAAAAAAGTTCAACTTTAATAAAGATAAAAGGCATGTTGCGCGCCAAAAGTGTTCTTCGTTTTTTCTTTAGGAGTATCCGAACACCCTATGCCACCCAGAGATGTTTTCCACATTTTTGTTGGGTCAAAACATTCTATGATTCCTTATTGCAGTTAACCTATAGTTAACAATGACCTAAACTTCAACCCCCCAAAACTTCAACCCTAAACTGCCCAACCATTTCTATTATTGCAGTTTGTCCCTAGCTAATATTTTGTTAAAGTCGTTAGTTTGTTGGGTACCTTGTTGCAGTAGCCGTTGCTTTTGAAAGCTCACAACTTGCCTCTACTCTGTTACGTAGGGTTAGGGATGGAAGAAAGATTAAGGTAACTCCTGTAGCCAAATGGGCTCGCCTTCACCAACAACAATTGCTTCAATTTCCACACACTCTCTCTCTCTCTCTCTCTCTCTCTCTCTCTCACTTTGAAGTTTGCACTAAACATCCTAACCCAAAATAGGGTTATGGACAGGAGCTCCTCTCATTAATGTAAAATCTACACACTCGTATATAGCATTTATGAAAAGCTAAAGAAATCTGTAGAGATCGATGTCCATTTGGTAGGTTTTTTTTTTTTACTTCTCTTCTCTTTTTAAGGAGAAACCCTGTAAAACAATTTTTTTAGAAACTTTTAAAAAATAAAGGATCTTTTTTTTAATGAAGAAAAAAATATTGTTTCTCCTTTTAAAAATATGTCAACTTTTTAGGAAATCTGTTTTCTCTTATTTCATTTATATATTCATTTGAAAGATATGAAATTTTAAATATATTTATATCATAAATTTATTTACCTTTATATTCTCTCTTTCTTTTTAACTTTAATTTTTAATTTTTAATTTTTAATTTTTAATTTTTAATTTTATTTTAAAAATTATGAAATCAGTTTATTTATAAAAATAAAAATATCAAATAACTTTTAACTTAATTTCAAAAGTTATTAATTTTTATTTCTCTTTATAAGAAGAAAAAAAGTTAAGAAAAAACCATATCAAACAAGTACTAAAAGAGAAACATATTGACTTTTCATCTTATGGATACACTAAATTTGTTGAAAGAACTGGTTTGGTGATTCTCTCTCTTTTCCTTTTTTTTTTTTTGTATTCCATGGTATTAAAAGAATTTTAAATTAAAAAATATTATAAATTTAACATGTAAAAATTGAAGCATTTTTCAATAACTAAGTTTTTTATTTTCTTTTTTCCTAATTTTTTTATGAATTTGATTAACCCTAATGAGAACTTTAAGGGTTTGAGCACTATAATTGCTCAAAATGCATAATTTTTTGACAATTGAAAATGGTAAATGAGTTTCTTGTTCCATGCTTGAAAGATACATGGTAATTGAAATTTCTACAAATTAAGATAAAGAAATTGAGAGGGTGAGAGAGCATTTCTTATGCAGAGAAATCTTTTATTACTGACGATTTTTCGTTTTCGAAATATTTTAATACGTAAATTAATTAATATTTATAAAAAATATTTATATTTTTATATTTACATATTGTTTATATTTAATGAATTATTTATTTATTTAATTATAATTATAATTTTTTATATTATTTATTTTATAATTAATAATTATATATTTAATTATTTTAAATTTTGATTATAAAATGTTGTTGTTCTATTATTTTTATAAAATAATTTTTATTTTTTTTATATTTATGTATTTTTTTTTTGTTTGCCCGTCTTTTTCCGCCGTGTTCGGTATCTTTTCGTTTTCCCCCAAGGAAAAGGAAGAAAGAAGTTCGATTATTGGTTTTCAGTTTCTTCCTTTGAGGTTTTGGAAAACAGAAGTGGAGAACCAAACTCTTCCATTCATCAAACACTTGATGCTCTTTCCTGCCTAATTCTCAAAGTTGCCTCTTCCTCTCCTCTCAAAAATCGCTTCACAGGTTTCTCTCTCTCTCTCTCTCTCATATGCATTGTCCACAAAGCCTGGGTTTCTTTTCCAAGCGATTCTGAGTGTGTTGTCTGATGCAATTTTCTGAATATAGAATCTTTCTATTAAGAACAGAAATGTAATTAATTAGGGTAAGTAATTACGGGAGAGTAACGGAATTTTGAAGTTCTTCGAGTTTTCTGCGAAGACCTTGATCTGAATTTTGTTAATTAGGTTATAATTTGTGACTTTTTCTTATTTTCACTTCAATTTTCACAATCCTTTATTTTATGTTGAATTTGTATGTTGTATATGTTCCAAAATTGTTTCCTGATGGGTCTCCTTCGAATTGACCTCGTACCCTTTGCTTTTCTTGGACCAATTTCCATGATTAGGTTTGGTAGCGATGGTTATGCTTTCATTTGCTTCATGTATTCTTCAAATTTTGTGGTGCGGATTTTTGTCAATCGTTGTAAATGGGTTCTGTCCGATTGTTTGTCAATTCCAATCTCTGAAGTACGAAGTACAATGTTTAGTTTTAGTATCATTCAAACCAACCTTTTTAGATTATTGTTCTGATTTTTGTAATTGGATTTGGATTATATAGTTGCTATGTAGTGATTGTTATGGTTTCATTTGGTTGATGCGTTCTCCTAATTTGTTGTCCCGATTTTTTTTTAGTGGTTGTCAATGGTTCTGCCAGCTTTTTCTTACTTCCAATATCTGAAGTACAAAGTACAATCTTTAGTCTCATTCAAAACCTAGTGCCTTAGATTGATGTTCTAATTTTTGTAATTGGTCATGTTCTGTTGTATTTGGATTATATAGTGGCTAAGTAGTTAATATGTGTGCTAGGAGTTTGAAGTCATGGAACAAAGAATGATGAAAATAATTGTCATAATGGTGGTGATGCATATGCAAATGCTGGATATGATGGCCATGTTTATATTGGATTTGTTCAAGATTGTTTCGTTATGGGTCTCCTAAGTAGGGAAAGAAGAAGAAGATGAAAAAAAATCCCACCTTGGATGGAACCCCTCTGCCTTCAACTAATGACCTCATACTCATTGCTCTTCTTGGACCAATTTCCATGATTTAGGTTTGTGGAGAAATGGTTATGGTTTCATTTGGTCGATGCATTCTTGTGCAGATTTTTTGTTTGTGGTTGTAAATGGTTCTGTCCTATTGTTTCTCGATTCCAATCTCTGAAGTACTAAGTACAATGTTTATATTGATTAAACCTAGTTGTAAATAGGCATTCTGTTGGATTTGGATTATACAGTGGCCAAATAGGTATATGTGTGCTAGGATTTTGAAGTCATGGATCGAAGAAGGATGAAAATACTTATTATAATGGTGATGAGGTATATCCAAATGCCCAACATGTTGGCTATGTTTTGTATGGTTATTCACGCCTTTGCCGCAAGGCGTGATCACAGGTGCATTTTACAGGTGAAGTCTGCTAGGAAGCGTTTTGTGAAGTCCGAAAGTCTTAACAGAATCATATATGAAAGTGATGAAGAATGTGTGGCGCAACTTTGTATGGATAGGCATACATTTGCAATATTATGCACATTGCTTCGCTCTATGGGTCGGTTAAAGGACACTAGAAAGATCAGTGTGGAACAACAAGCAGCAATGTTCCTGCAGATTCTTGCACACAATGTGAAAAATCGAGAGATTAGGATGCAGAACAGTTGGTCTCAGGAGACGATCAGCAGGCATTTCAATGCTGTTCTGGTTGCAGTCTTACGACTGCATGGTATTCTATTCAGAAAACCTGAGGCAGCCTCTGCGAATTCAATGGATGCTCCATGGAAATGGTTTAAGGTACGCCGTCATGAATTAGACTGATGATTTTAGTCTCATGCCCTTTATTTGAATAAATAAGTTCTTAACCCTTAAGATTCCAGGGCTGTCTAGGAGCATTAGGTTGTGGCCACCTCAAGGTTAACGTGCCACAAATTGACAAGCCCAGATATCGAACGGCAAAGAATGAGATTGCAACGAGTGTGTTGGGTGTTTGTTCACAAGAGATGCAGTTTATATACGTCTTAACGGGTTGGGAGGGCTCAGCTTCTGATTCTGAAGTACTTCAAGATGCACTGCACAGGAAGAATGGCTTGAGTATCCCTTATGGTAACCTTCATGCAGAGTAATAGTCTTTTCTACTATGCTAGGTATTCAAGATTCAGTACCTGAAATATCCATTGTTCTTTTTAGTCTTTTGACCTCAAATATTATTTATGACTTTTACATAGGCTATTATTACCTTGCCGATGCAAAACATGAAAATGGTGAGGGAATTCTCACTCCTTTTCCAGGAAAAAGGAATCATCCTGATTTATGGAGAGAGGGGTGGACACCAGTGGACCATGAAGAACTTTTCAACATAAAGCATTCAGAAGCAAGTAGTGTTGTAGATAAGTGCTTTGAAATGGTTAGACGTCGTTGGGCAATTCTGAGAAGTCCATCCTTCTTCACACTGAAAATACAGTGTCGGATCATTATGGCGTGCTGTATACTTCATAATCTCATAAGAATGGAGATGCCTATAGATCCTATTGAACAAGAAATCAGTTCAGAAATGACAACTCCTACTGATGCATGTGGTGATCCAATCCCAGTCAATGAGGAAGATGATCAATGGAGCACATGGAGAACAAATTTGGCACTGCAGATGTATAACAACTGGATAGAAAATAAGTATCAAGAGTGAAGCAACAATAAGGTGATTGTATTCATTTGCTCTGAATTTGTCTTCCATTTCTCTATTTTGATTTGAAGTGTGAGACTTTGCATATCTCTTCAACAGCCAAACTTAGCACCTTAGGGAAGTCTTTGGACATTTGAGTTTTGAATCTAACCCAACTCGATGATTCTGTAGTGAGATTGAATGAAAATTGGCATGAACAAGAGTTTTGACTCAAATGGTCACGTGGATGACTCGAAGTCCATTCGTGTGATAAAGGGGTTCAAGTCTTGCCCCCTCCTTGTTATCAACCCCCTCCCCATGAAAAAAAAATGACAATCGACAAGATGGATCTGTATCGAATTTGAAACATAGGGGCCTGCATCTGTAGATTTTTTTGGGGGGGGGGGAATATGGAAAATTACTGTTTTGTTTACACTTTTGTGCATGTTATAAGTGATAATACTATATCTTGGGATAACTGCATTTGCTTATTTACCCGTAAAGTAGACATGATAGATAAATTCTTGTTAGTTGAAGCCATAAAAGTATTATTGCTTGCCTTGTTTTCATGGAAATATACACATATATATACACGCAAGTATACATAACAAACAGAATTCAACTTCAAAAATTCAGTTTTGTCAAATGAACCTCTTGTATTTGCTGCCCAGCAGACTACAGGGCTAAACATAGGCATAAGAGTGGTTTAACAGGGAAAATAGTTGTACCATTGAGGAAGCAATAGAAGTAGCAATGGTGGTCATCCCTGCGATCCTACGACCCTTTCACTCTGGGGGGAGAGAGGGAGAGAGAGGGGGGAGGAGAGATCTTAACTGGTGGCAGGTCCTGCAGTCACCGTATAACCTGTTTGATGCGTATAGCTTAAAATTCAAATATGAAAAAACAACTAAAGGTCTGTCCTGGTATCCTATGCGAAGAAAAAGTTCTCTGTATAACTAATGCGACCATAATTAACCAAATTATAACTACTAGTGCGTTGATGATCCAAACCAAATACTAGGGCATAAAATAGAAAGACATACAACATTTTTAAAACATTAAGTTGGCACCAGTTAATGGAGAGAATGATGTGCATTTGTTGGAATAATTTTTCACACTTTGGTTGACAAAAGAATACTGTGTCTTTGAGGCCAGAACACAAACTTGGGAATCACCTTCTAATAGTTTTCTTTGTGGAATACTAATCTACTTGCGCTTTTGGTTGAAAATTTGGTGCACAACCTCTGCAATTCTCTTGCCAAAACTTGTGGGCCGCAATAGAAAACACCTGCAATTTGCAAAGCAAACCCCACATTTTTGAGTTAGCAGCACCTTGTCTACATATATATATTTGCCGAGCAGTATTCTATCCAAACTGTGACCATATTAAAATTTCCCATCATTTACCCATGTTTGGTCCAGCGGAAAAATCAAGGAAAAAGGAAAAGAAATTAACCACTTGTGATGGTTAAGAAGAAATTTCTTAACATTTCTCTTGCTTCATTGTCTTGTTTTCCTCTCGCTCTGGTTCTTTCCTTTCTCTTCCATACCATGGAACCAAACAGAGTCTTTGGAGGGGGGGTTTAATAAAATTCAATGTGACAGCATTCTCGTTGGTCTTCACCATACTTGATTTCTTGTTACTATAAACCGAAATACATTGAATTTTCTTCTGTTCAAGGTTTCACTACTTAAAAAATGTAATGTGGGTGGCTTTGCCTCTTACCAATATGTGCACCTTGGTGTCTTGAAATCAAGTTTGAAAAAATCTCAAACCAATTTGGTCGACCAAAATGTGTGTATACCTGCAAATCAAAATCCAAACCCAACCGCAGAAGATATATTACCAGAATGCTTTTAAGCAATGTCTACTGATCAAACTGTCAAATTTGGAGAACACAATCGATGGACTTACAGGAGTCTGGGAAACAATGTCAATGCCCTTCTTGGCATGTTGAAAAGCCTGAATAGCGCTTATCAATGCTGATCGTGCATCTCCCTTTGGATATACACTGGTTAAGAAGTTGTGCATCTCTACCACATCCTTTTTTTAAACAGAAAAATACAAAAAGTAAAAGGTTATCAAATGGTTTTTAAGATTGAAAACATTGAACAAGTATGAAAAATCAGGAAAATTAGAGGACCACAAGGAGCTACCCATCTTTGATTTTTCTCCGATATGTCCTTCATCACTTCTCTGAACCAAGTAAAGGAGCCTTGCTCTCTTGTAACCCAATAGAGATAGGCTTTGCATGGAGTCTTTGTATTGTAAGGTTCTTCTTCATTCAGCTACACAAAGTCAAGAAAAGTTTTTAAAGATCATACTTCTAAAGCAGAAAGTAAAGAAATATATAACGAAAATGTTTTACATGATTGAAATTTGGATTTTGAAGACCATCCACAATATCTTTGAGAATGCTAATGAACGGTGTAGCTCCTATGCCAAGGCCTATTAGCATAATGACATCATATTTGATATAATCTTGAGAAGCTGCACCATATGGTCCATCGACATTTATATGTGGATAATTGTTATTCCTTGATAATATTGCCTGTCAACCACAAGTGCATTCTTTAGGTAAAAGAAGGGTGAAACAATATGATATGCCTTATATCTCTGAAGTATTCCCTTAAAATCTGAATTTTTATCCTGCCTCTTGGAATAGATTATAGATTTCATAACTCCAATCTCCAAGGCTTCTAATATGTAGACTAAGATGGTCGTCTTGTGGTGCTGAGGTAAGAGAGAACGGGTGCCTGAAAAATAATTAAGCGAGTGGAAATTCAAGAGGTGAACCTCAAGGGCACACAAAAACATATAATCCAATTATGAAAATCTTAATGCCAAAGAATTACCATTCAAGGGGTGAAACTTGAGGGCATTGGATGTAGACATACATTCCACTGGAGTACGAAAAACCTTCTGGCTTGCACAACTTCAAGGATAAAACTTTCCCAGGATATACTTTTGCCTGTAAAATGTTTCCAAATAAGTTTAAATAGAAAGAAATTTACAAAACTTTCCCAAATTATGAATTATTACATCTCCAATATATGTTTATTACCTCAAGAATTCCTACCCTCGAATCAATTGATCTTAAGGCTCGGAAGATACGTTCCCAAAGGTAGAGCATAACCGGAATGGCAATGTACATCCATGTCTACATAATCATCCCAAGATAGGGTATAAGCCCTACATTAGGTGTATAAATTTTAAATTTGTGCACATAGCTACTAGCTATAGCCTAGACATAAGCTTGAGTGAACTTCCTATTAATTAAGGGATGTTAGTCTTATAGAACTTACAGTCTTTTCCATAACTTCGCTTGTTAAGAAGAGAAACATCGAGTGAACAATAAGGAGAGCATAGACAAGTATGAACAAGTGGTGTGTATACCAAAAGGTATTATATCCAGTGACATTTCTTATGGACCTTGGTAGTGAAGGAGATTGCCTGCGTGGCAAATGGGTTGCCAAAGAAAATGCAATTGCCATTAATATAACCATGGCAATGCCTGATAACACCTCTGTTGTTGCCAGTATTTGACCATATGATGGTTGATGGTTCCCAAATCGGGAAGCAATGGTCTGTCCAAATACCAAGTGATCGCAGTAGCTAATCCTTGGAAAGTCACAGGCAAGGTGAGTCCCTCCATGTAGGATTACGCCCACCACTATCCCACCTGCAATCAGCTACACTACTGGAATTAGGTAAGCAATCAACTCAAAGGTGAAAATATTTGGTTTAAGATAATACAATGGAGGGGTAAATGTTATGAGGATAACATTATGTGCATCACATGGACTTCTATATCATTTGTGTTTATATAGGAGACAGACAGATCACATTTTATCTCTACAGGATTAAATCTAACCTGGCTCTTGTTTTCAACATTAACATGACCTCCAGCGTCGTAGCTAGCATAAGCAACCATGCATATTGATATATTGGAAAATTCTATTTGTCACTATGGCTACAAATATCTGCATTGAGATGAGCTAAGCCAAGTTGAGATGTCTAAAAAGAATATTCCAATTTGTGTCCTTCACATAACTGAATAAGCTAAAAGTTGAGCTCTACACGACTCGGCTCATATTGACAAGGCTGAACCCTATTCCAGCTCAGTTCATTTAATACATAAGGCTAAATACATGCTCGAGCAAACCTAGTTAGCTAAATGAACAAGCTGAGCCACGAACCGTCCATAAATGACTCAATTTAGTTGTAAACCTATCTGTCCCTATTAGGGTTTACCATTCTACACCTAGTGACAAAAGAAGTGAAATTTCACTACTGACTTAATGAATAGTATAGTGTTGACCGATCATACATATCCTGCTGTGTCCAGACATGATCCATTAGTGTTTGTAGACATTGAAATAGGAAATTGGTAAACCTATTTAGTTACCTTGTGGAAGTTGATGTTGTCATTGAAAGGAACGATGGAGTTAATCATACGATTAGCACGAAGCCATGTCATTGTGTTCCGACAAACAGGAATGAGAATAAGAGCCATATTGAACTTCAAGGTCTCGGCAGCTCCCTTGGCAGTGCAAAGACAATACCCCATGACTTGAAAAGCCTTTCTATGTCTATATTGTGTAAATTTCCAGGCAAACAGTGAAATGCATATTATAATCCACAATGCAACCACCCAAGCCATTCGCCAATAAGTTCGAAACAAAACCTCTATCTTCAACATAGGCTCCTTATCCGTTGAATAGGGCACGGTCCATGTTTGATCACTTATAAATGGTCTTGCTAAATGACTTGCTTTGAAGAGAGTCTCTAGTTGAGAAAGCTGCAATTCAGAGATCAAATTTGGATAAAAAATTTAGTTCTGAAAATTTGGACGATTTTGAATGAACTTTTGTTGATTGTTACCTCAATGTAGCCTTTGTAGTCTGTGTCAAGCTCATGTATAACTAGAGCTGCATATTCTTCTGCTTCATCCTGTGATATAGCTAACTTGTTTGTAGTAGCACTCAACATGATAACCTGTGAAATGCTCAAGAATTAATGTAACTTGTCTAGACAACTCAAGTACACCAACTAAACAAAGTGCTTACACATAAGATACAGTTATGCGGAGTCACATATACAATGACCCCCCAGAAAACCAAACTCTGCCTTACGTAAAATTGTTAGAGTATGATTATCCTTAAGATCTGAAAAAATCACTGCTTATATATCTAGTATTGATCATAATTCACAAATTCATCTTGTAATCTTGGTAAGAAATTTTAGTAAGAAAGAAATTTTTATCTTCATTTCCTATGTAAGATAAGCATTTAAACTCATCGGGGCTCTTGTCGAGTTTGCTTATGTACCCTTCCTGACTTGAACAGGATCAAGTCAAATGTAGTTCGAATAGAATTCAATCCAGCCGTGGGGAAAGCCCCCCCACACCCATTCCCCTGCAGAACTCTCCAGAAAAATAAAATTAAGGCCGGATCTCTCAACCATGAAAACGTTCTGATCTATCTTCATCCGGGTCGCAAATTCTGTTTGTCGCATCACTACCTTGCCTCCGCCGTAAAGCAGGAAAAAATTAGCCCAAAGGGAAGGGAAGGGGCCACTTATATCAGAGAGAAAACTCCCAAAAAAAAATGTGACACCTAAAGAGTTTTTTTTTCATCATTTTTTTAAAATAATATACAAACAGACAAAGAAGAAAATTACATAGTAAAGGGAGGCCGTATATGAGAAAACAGCACTCACAAAGGCTAGAGTAGAAGTTTGAAATCATGGAATTGAAATTAGTAGATTAAATTTTTGTGATTAACAAATAAACAACTGCAAATTGGAACTTTATTTACGAATTTTTAAATTTCCACTGAATTTCTATGCTTTCCTTGTATAATTATATACAAGAATTAACTTAATTATATACTCTTTTTGTGATCTTGAGATTACGGTCTTAAGACTTGAAAACAACATTTTTATAAAAATGTAAGGCAAAGCCTGTGTATACATACGCCTTTCCTCCTCCTACCCTCGTACTAAAACGAGGAACACTTTGTGTACCAGTGAACCCGAACTTAATTATATGGTCATGCAAATTTCTACCATAAAGAGAACTCACCCATTTGATATTCAAAGTATGCCATGACTCTCCCAGACATATATATCAATTCTTCAAAATTTAATGAAAAATATTTAAATAAAAAATTATGCAATAATTAGCCGTTACTATCTATACCCCACATTTTCATATATTTCTCTCATACTTACTTTTTCGCAGAACTTATTTTTTATTATTTTTTTTAAATCAAATCTATTGTATTTCATTGGAAGCAACCTTAATGGAAAGTATAATGCAGTATACGTAATTACAACAAGACCCACCTGCTTAATTTCCATTTCTGTGATGATCCCATCCATGTTTATGTCACACCTGCATAGAAAAACAGATAACTTCATTAATTATCCTAGAGAGAGAAAGAGAGAGAGAAGGGGGGAGAGAGAGAGAGAGTATACAAGTCAAAGAAAATTTGCAATCTAGAATGAAAACAGGGATTTGTAATCCGACACCAGAGATTATGAAGTTGCTCTTTTGTAATTTCATTGCTTGACAATGCACTTTTCCCTCTCAATGCTCTCAAAAGCTCATTAGCAAATTCTCGATTCTGTTGCATTCCTGCACATGGAGACGACGCCGTATTAAGTTCTGCCACAACGACGGCGTATTGAACCTTGCGGTATTTATCTGACAGTCTATGTTCTTACCGATGCAGAAGCCAAAATCAGAGGATTCAACAACGGGAACCGGACCGTACCCTGTTGAAGCCAACCTGTCGAACCGGTTTTCCACTTCTTCCCATTGCAAACCTCCGGCCGTCGCCTGATTGATGAATCTCAGCCGTTCAAGTGCTGATTCTGCCACCGACTTGACCCCATTTTCTGTCAAGTATCCGGTTCGACCACGGAGGACTGAACCGGGTTCGGTGTTTGGAAAATCGGTCCGAACCGCTGAGAAAACTAAAGGAACTATGCCATTGCAAAGAGCGGAGGATGAAGAAGTAGAAGATGTTGAAGATGATGGAGAAAGTGAAGAAGCAGAGAA
Organism: Dillenia suffruticosa; assembly: GCA_033439265.1. Lineage (NCBI taxonomy): Eukaryota > Viridiplantae > Streptophyta > Magnoliopsida > Dilleniales > Dilleniaceae > Dillenia > Dillenia suffruticosa. Next base: position 5,058,210 of record JAVTVX010000009.1, read on the forward strand.
TTCTTGTGTTTCCATTGTTGAGAGAGAGAGAGAGAGAGAGAGATGTGTTATTGTTCTTGTAACAAAGTTTGCTCAAGTGTAATGTGGTATGGTTATTAAACTTAGTTTAAAAAAATGAAAATAAAAGATAAATGGGTTTGTGGGCTTTTTTCTTTTTCGTGATTTATGAGAATATGGAAAAATATGAAGTATGTGAAGTAAGAAGTAAGGAAAATCTCATATAAGTTCACAATGTGGGCGTAGATGATGAAATGGTTTGGGTGTCTGTAACTAAAAGAAAGCGTGTGCTTTGGAAAGTTTTGTGCAAGGAGGGACAAGAGTTGGACAGGTGTTTGATTTGGTAAGAAATTAGATATATATGAGAGGAAGTTTAGTAGAAGAGGAATGGTGGGGGGGTTTTGTTGGAGGTGTAGAAGGTGGGATGGGAAGAGAGCAGGTAGGAGCTTGGAGAGCAAATCCACAACCCACAGCTGCATGCCATTTGTAACGAGAGATAGAGATAGATATATAGAGAGAGAGAGAGAGAGAGAGAGAGAGTGTGTGGGCATTTATGGTCAAATGCTATAAAGAAGACATGTTTCTTGCATGGTCAAGTGAGCGGCAAATTTTGGATTGGTTGATGTTAGGAAAACAATCTTGTGACAAGTAATGCTGCTCTAACACATCACTCAACCTCCTAATTGAATGCCATTCAAGTCCACTCTTATGTTTCCTTTTCTTCCTTTTTTTTCCATACATTTGACCTTTATTATAAATTAAGGTTTTAAAATAAATTTGACAGTTTTAACTAAAATTTGTGTTTAGATTCATGTTACACATTGGTTATTTTGTATACTACTTGGTGCTAATCCAAGAGAGATGATCTCTAGGGCCAACGATTGTGGAAAATACTATAGGAATTCCTTAATTTTCTCTAATTCCTTTTAGAAAGTAAAGAGAATTTTTTGAGATACGGAGTATAAGCTGGAATTTAGCTTTAGGTGAGTTTTTAAACTAGACATTATCATCGATATCGATATTAGTTTATTTTTATACGAACGCCTGATTAATATAATAATTAGATACTGATATTTTTTAAATAAAATCTTGAATTTCAATTTTATATATGATGAAAACATGCATCAGAAAAGTTTTACATTTTAAAAATTTAATACAGTTCAAATCAGATTTAGTCAAGTTCAACTTGATTATCGGATATCGATAATTTATAAAAGAAAATAGTTTATTTTATAATAAGGAAATTTGGTTCTCTTATGAAATTGAACGAAATCGAAAACATTGATCTCGACAATGAAGAGAGGTAACCTCATTGGGACATCCCCATTAAAGAATTCAAAACTTTCCACCTAAAAGTTATCCATTCTTTGTAACATACATGGTTTCTCTTTCACAACAATCAAAATTCTCACCAACTACACCTGAAAAGGTGAAGGGCTTTTTCAATTGCTTGGTGCAGATCATTAATCCCATTATGGTGCATTTGATACATCCTTCCCAACCCAACAAATTTACATTGAGAAATTGGTCTTCACATGGTTCTAACTATTTTGAGTACAAATCTTAATAATCCACACCACCCTAATTAGCAAGCCTACGATGTTATCATGGTTGGGTATCAAACACAAGGCTGTTAACAACTCACATATGTTTTTAAGAAATTTCTATTTTCCTTGTTTTTGGGAGGCAAAAACTCGAGAATTTTATAAGGAAGAGGAGAGACGGTATCAGTTGAACTATAACATATAGGTTTTGAAGGATGAACATTATAATTTTTAGTAAACAAACAATACCCATGAAAGATTTACACATTGTTTCGAAAATCTTTAATAGAATTTCAAAAACTTTTAACCATATTTATTAAAATTAAATTAAATTATTTAGATTAAATTTTTGTTTTGAAATTCAAAAAACAGTTGCCCCTATCTTCTTCCTTTCGTCTTCGCCACCGGAAAAAAAAAAATTCCATCACTCCTCATTTTTCACGTCATTGTTTTGAGACAACATTTTTTTTTATCTAAAATGGCGTCTTAATTTACTTTTACTGACGTTTAGGTTAAAAAATGTCGGTAAAAATATTTTTTTATGACCCTTTACTTAAACGTCGAGAAAAAACATCGAAAGGCTTAGAATATTTGTAATGTTGAAGTCTTATTGATGGGTGCACTCAACACTTGTCAAGAAGCTTATTTTTTGTCTAAATAAATATGAGCAATATTGCCATGCGTTGCAATAATTAAAATATTTTAATAAATAATTCTTATATTTTTAAATCGGCAATAAAAAAAATATAGAAATATCTACTTAATTTTTCAAAATATACTTGATAAATATTACTAAGTTCCTTCAAAGACTTATTACAGAATACCAGAACACATTAAATTGAAGAATAAACTAAAATTATTAAATTTCAAATTTATTTTTTTTAAAAAAATAATACAATATATAATTGTCAAATTATATTTATTTATGGAATTTTCGACACATCGTAAACCTATGTATGATAAAAATATAAGTTGAAAGAATTTTATCTCTTAAAAATCTAAATCGATTTGAATCAGATTTAGTTGTTCATAACATGAATAATGGATATCGATGGTCTATATTAATTAAAAAAAAAACCCAAACAAATCATAACCTTTCAACCCACGCATTAAGGCCTAAAATAACCTTCCTTGATTTTTTTTTTTTTTTCCTTTACTTGTTTTTGCTAGGGTAACTGAAGTAACAATAGGTACCACTAGACATGAGCAAGGTTCTGATTTAAACCTTAATTGAACCAAAAGCAAACCTTATAAAACTAAATCAGAATTTTAAAAATGGTTTTATCCGACTTTTGAACTAAAATCGCTAAGCCATTGATTCGGTTTTGATTTTGAATCAGAATCAAGACTTGTAGAAGAAAGTTATGGAATCAAATTCAGGAATTGAATCGTGAAAATCAATAAAAAATTGTGAGAATTATAAAAATAAATAATACAAAAACCGTAAAAATTATAATGGAATCAAAACCACTCTAGAATAGGAGTATAAATATTTTCAAATTTTAAAACCGAAAGCAAAACTATCATTTGGTTCTAGTTTCAATATTTTTCCCTACTAACCAAATTTATAAGTTCATATCCTATTCCTAGCCTTTAGCAATGTCAAGCTACTACATTCTTTTTTTTTTTTTTTAACAACCGGTATCCAAAATTTACCCAACTAATCCACCTATTACATTCTTTAAGCACTACAAAAATTCTACCTACTACAAATATTTACACTACTAGAAAACGGACTTTTAGTGACGGAAAAATCCGTCGCTTCTGTCACTAAATCCATCACAAAAAGTGACCTCACTAATTTTCAGCAACGGATTAGTGATAGAAAAAATCCGTTGCTGATATTAGCGACGAAAAAAAATCCGTCACTGAAACCGAAAAAAAGAAACTGAAAAAAAAAACAGCGACGGACAGGGATCTATCGCTAATTTGAGTTATGAAAAAAGAAAATAAAGTGCAACCCATGCGCAAGGATAATGTGAGAGCACTCTAGCCACTTGACCAAACAAGTTATCTAACTATACTTTTTTTTTTACTTATTATCATAATTTCTTATTTCTTAATAATATTAAAATAATATAAAATTATAATTTATTATAAAATAATAAAATAATTTTATTATTAATTAAAATAAAATAATAAAAAATTTGAAAAAATAAAATAATATTATTCTTTGCAAAATAAAATAAAAATAATAAGAATTATTAAATAAAATTAAAAATTAAAAAATTAAAAATAAAGTTAAAAATAAAAAATAAAAAAATAAAAAAATCCGTTACTAATCCATCGGTAATCTGTCACTAATTTTCGGTCGCTAATCCGTCGTTAAAAGCTGTACATATAATCTTTTTATTTTTTTTCCTTCACCAATTCACTGGCGGAAGTTAGCGACGGAATATTTCTGTCGCTAAAAATTCCGTCGATAATTCGTCGCTAATAATTTTATAATTTTTTATAATTTTTTTAAGGGTTTAGCGACGGAAATATTTCCGTTGCTAATCCTTCGGTATTGATTCTAACGTTAATTGGTCGCAAATCCGTCGTTATTACTGACGGATATTTTTTCGTCGATAATTTTTTATCGCTGAAACCGTATTTTCTAGTGGTGTTAGTTTATTTGAATGCCTTCAATATAATTTTGTAAATGATTTTAATTAATCGAATTCCCTTTGTAGATGTTAGGTGAAGAAAAAAGTTACAATTTTACTTTTTCTTGGAAAATATATAGGTGTGGTAAGTTTATCCCTATTAATTAATTTCACTTATTTAGTTGCATGATAAATTTAAAAAAAAAAAAAGAAAAAGGTTCAAGAAGGGTATAATGCCAGGGATTCATTGAAATTTTAAAATAAATATAATAAAAAATTAAGATAAAAAATAGGAAATTAAAAATGTAAATTTTGAGAGAAAAATGTGGAAAAGAGAAGTCATGGGTGATTATGAAGAAATTATTTGATTTTTGTTTCTTACAAAAAAAAAAAACTACATAGAGTTTATCCAAGAAGTCACCGTTGCCGACGACTAATTGATCTAATAACCAGACAATAACATTTCTTAAATAAAATTTTAGATTCAAGTTTTGTGTATAGAGAAAAAGAATGTTAAGAAAGTTTTATTCTTTAAGAATCCAATCCAACTTAAATCACATTTAGTCGAATTTAAAATAGTTAACTGATACAGGTAATTTATAAAAAAAAATATACAAAAAGCTCATATAGTGCCCCTTTTCTTTTCTTTTTTTTTCACAAAAATCAACATTTAAGACTATTATGAGAAACAAATACCGACACATTTAGAATTGCCATAAAATCATGTTCTCTTTTTAGTTATTCATAAGTTACTTTTTGTTGTTTGCATAGATGACTAGAATAATGGGCATAGGTTATACCTGTTCAATTTTATAAATTGGTTTCCAATGTGCCCCTTCAATAAAATTATATATAAAAAAAAATAACTTTAATAGGATTTGGGCCAACAAATGCCACATCTCATTGCATGGCTTGATTAGCTCTAGACTATAACAAAAGGAAAAATCTTAGTCTATGGAACCATATGCAACATGGTAGTCTCCTTTGTTTAGTCGAAGGGCCAAGTTATTAATTTATGAGAAAGGCAAAGTGAAGCCGAGTACAATACCAAGAGGGTTTTTGGTTCGAATTCATGAATTAAAATTGAATTTGAAATAAAAAATCATAAGAATCGAAATCAGAATCAAAATCCGATATCCCTTGTTTAGTTCAATTTTTAGAATTGATATGATTTATTTGATTTATATATCTTTCGAAATAGAAATTATATAATTATCGATTATTTTTGATAAAAAATATTTTAATGATTTAAAAAGTTTTTTATTAAAATCTTTCGGGGTAAAAAGTATTTAATAAAAGAATTGATTTTTTATGATAAAAAATGAATTTTTTATGATAAAAAATGTTTTATTAAAAAATATTTTCTCAGATTTTTCCGTATTCTAATATTTTCTATATTTTTATAGGATGTTATTTTTCTGTATTATTTTATATCAATTTTAATTTATGTTTCTCCATTTCTATTTCGATGCAAGCTGGCTGGAGTCTTAGTTGTAATGTTTTCTCTTCTGCAAACTCTCAAAATGGAAAAGCAAAGTTGTCTTCCAACTTTGATTCCAAGGGAAGAATAAGGAGAATTTGCTAGGGATATTAAACAATGACTACTTTTATATGATTTTTTTTCCTTCTAAGTCTCTATATACTACGTTTGTTCCACGTCCTGGAAAAAATAAAAGAAGGATCTTCCTCTTTTATCCTCTTATTTGTAAATTTTAGTAGCATAATGCAGGATGGGAGTCATGTGAAGACCAAAGGGAGTGGCCTTTGGAAAGTCATACTTCACATATAATAAGTGCTCCATAGGATAATCCTTTGTATGGATTGGCATATGAATGTAGTGACACAATATTAAATTTTTTTGATTAAAATTTTAAATTCAAATTTTAAAAATAAAAAATAAGTTCAGGAAGAGACAATTCCTTAATTGATTTTCACAACTACTCGAACCAAAATTTAAGAATAAAAAAAAAGTATAAAAAGAGATGGTCTCTTGATTGAACGCTATAACTACTTGTATCAAATTATTCAGAATTCTGGATATCGGTTCTTAAGTAAAAAAAATAAAAAATAATCTTCCATCCATTTGTCTAACTTAGCTCTTAAAACTTGTTGGCGTAGGTGGGATAAGTACCTTCGTCCCTTAACTAAGTTGAGAGTTCGACTTCCTCTTGGTACGAAAAAAATAATATTGGGAGACCCGTCTTCACAAAGTGGGTCCTATAACAGTCGATCCAGATTAATCGGGGTAAAACTCTAGATACTGGGTAATGACCAAGTCATGATACCAAAAAAAACTTAGCTCCCAAGACCCAGACAAAGCCCATATAATCTCAACCCAAAACCTAAAGACATACAAAGAGAACAAATGGGTCAAATTTTATTCAATGTAACAACATAATATAATTAATTTTAAATTATATGTATTTAAACCGATCTTAATGATTTATCAATAATCAAATAAATAAAATATTATGTTGACATATACTTAATTAAAATAAATTAATTCAATAAATCATGCAAACTTTTTATATGATTCTCGTCATTGTTCATTTCACTTAAACAGAGGGGGAGAGGGGGGAGAGGGGGGGCAGAGAGAGAGAGAGAGAGAGAGAGAGAGAGAGAGAGAATGATACATTAGATAAGTCCTCCCAATGTAATTGTTATGGTTATTCATTTCTCTTAAATAAATAAAAAAACCACCTATTATTACCTTTAGCTCAAATTTGTAAAAGAAAGGAAAGAGGGGTAGGTCAACACTTGTTATCAAATATTTTTATTCTTTAATTAGGTCGAAAGTTTAACTCTTTTTTAGTATAAAAAAAATATCGGAAGCTCCTTCCTTATAAAGTATATCTTATAATAATTAATGTTGATTAATTAAAATAAAATTTTGGATATCGAGTGCTGATATAATTATGGAAAAATAAAAAACAAAGGAAAGGAGGCGTGGGGGTAGGCGAGGTTAGGCCCAAGGAGTAACTAGTTCATCGCACCACGGCCCAAGGAGGAGGGAGGGAGGGAGAGAGAGAGAGTTGAACTCTTCACTCACTTCCAAACAAACCAAGACAGAGAGAGTTGCGGGGTTGGTGAGCTTGAGGAAGAGGGACGAAAAGGACATCGCACTCAGAAAATGGGTCTTTTATTTTATTTTATTTTATTTTATTTTTATAACCGTAGTTGGTCGAATTTGAATGTATAAATATGACAAATTACATCAGAAGAGAGATCGAAGGCAAGAAGCGAAGCGAAAGATCTAAACAACATACAGACAGGAGAGACAGAGAGAAGGTAACAGAGAGGTTACAAAATCTTCTTTCTCACCCCTCATTTATGAATTTTCGTGCATTTCTGTAAATGGGTCTCCCTCTCTCTACTATTTTATTTTTGTTCCCGCCATTGTCGTTCTGTGTTTCAAAGTTATATTACTTCTGCAGATCCCTAGATCTTATTTTGTTTGGTTTTATTTGTTTCCTTCAAATTGTTCTGAATTTGCTTCTTTCTTTTGGGAGGGGGGGTTCTGCTTGGTTTTTAAGAAGGTTAAGAAAACTATACGTGAATAATGTTCTATTTCTGTGTTTTGCCCATGTTCTGTTCTATGAAAAGCTTGTATTGTTCAATTTTGCATGGATAGCTGAAGAGAAAGTACTTTGTTGCCGGGGGAATTAAGAGGATATTGACATATATCAGATATTTTGAAAGCACAAAATAGTTTTCTTTGTAAGTTAGCCAAAGGCAATTTTTAGTCATACCCTGAAATAGGAAGCCGTGTTGTGATAACCCATCTGGTTTTTCTTTCTTTTAACCTCCGCCCTCATCCCTGTAAGGAATTCAACACGAATAAGGACTTGTTTGGATCCAAATTGTGTGATGGGCTAAATTTTGACCATAAATTTTATGTTGTTAATATGGGTTTTAACTGATTTAGCTTATAAAGTTTCTTAGGGTGGCCCTAGAGATCTAATATCTAATCTCGCTTGTGTAGTGATTTGAGGAGAGGTTGGATTTATGTGTGGGGTGAGGACCCCCCTTTTGTTTGGCTCAAATGCCTTTGGACAGAAAAAAAAAAAAAAGAAAAGATGATTGTTGTAAATGGTTTTATAAGTGCTATAATGTGACCCAGCAAAAAAAGGAAAGTGTGATGAAGTGCATCGTAGTAGAACCTATGAGCAATATGGTTTCTCCTAATCCTAGAAATGCCCCCTCATGGTTATTACATAGCTTGATTATATTAAGTTTCAATGCTTTCATTTTCAACAAAAATCATATTTCTTATCAGTCTTTTTACTTGCAAATGCAAATGAAAACCCATTTCTTCCAATTGACAACCAAACAAATCCCCAGTGTTTTGCTTTGTTTAGTTCACTTTCTTGGTGAGTGTGGAATTCAATTGTTACTTGTGATGGTTGATTATAAATGCTTCAGCTGCATGCTTTGTTGGTTAGGCTTTGTGCTTTGACCGAATTTTGTGATTTTCCTTATCTTGGTTTAATGCATTGGTGACTTGTGCATTTTCATACATTACAAAAGTTATTTGTTGGAAACAGTTGACTTGATGGAAGCATTGGTTAACGCACGTATAACCCCTATTCGTACGTATAAAGGCAGAGACTATTCCATTCATTGTTCGTTTGTTCCAACTTTCCCAAAGAAATTGTTTAGAGGTCCACTTGGGATGATGAGCCATCCAAAGTCGTTAAACTCAGTTGCAGCTTCAATTCAACCACTTAAAACCTCAGGACCCACTCACTTTGACAACACTCTTCCTTCCAAAGGTTGCATCATGATCTCAATGTATTTTATTCAGGCTCTTTCTTTATGATTTGATATATCATACATATTTTCATTTCATTGGGTCGGGGTATAGATTCATAGCTCAACTTAGAAACAAGAAATCCTATGATTAAATGTGAGGGATGATTCTCAATGTCCTGGGGAGAAGTACAGAATATTTTTTGTTAGAGGATTTGGACCATATTATAGTGTAACCAAGCATCAAGATAACAAAATGAGGTTTTAGACCACTACTTACCACATCAGTTTCAGATTTCACAGTATATTTTGTGTGATTAACAATCCTTCTTGTGATTACAGAAGTCCTTGAGATCTGGCAAACTGCCGATGCTGTCTGTTTTGATGTTGATAGTACAGTATGCATGGATGAGGGCATTGATGAACTTGCAGAATTTTGTGGAGCTGGGAAGGCTGTCGCAGAGTGGACTGCTAGGTTTGATGTCATTGCATTCAATTTCCTAAATAATTTTGGTGTATGTGGGCGTATGTGTGACTTCTTTTGTTGGCTTATGGCAGGGCAATGAGCGGGTCTATTCCTTTTGAGGAAGCATTGGCTGCCAGATTATCTCTTTTTAACCCTTCCCTATCCCAACTCCAAGAATTTCTTAAGAGGCCTCCAAGGTATGAGGACTATAATGCCTTTTTGTCTCTTTGATTACAGTATGCGGTATACATGTAACTTGATCCATGCTTGCTCTTGGTAACATTAAAATAGTATAGTTGTAGTTATGGGCTCATGATACTTACCCCGGGCTCCTTTGGACGTACCGATATACGATAAACCTACTGTCCTGCAGAAAATAGAAAATTATCTTGAATCTTTATGTAAAAGAAATATCAGCATGAAATTGAATTATCATCATGATTGTCTCTCACTATGTTGAAATTGCTAATATCTACAGATGAGGAAAACTAAGAAAAGGAAACTATGACCGATCTAAATTTTTAGGTTTGATCTTGTTTAAAATAGAGGAGGAGAGACAATATTCTTTTAACTCAATTGGCTTTGAGTGCACACACCCAACAACATATTTACATATCAAAGAGAAGCATCCCAAAATAATAAATATGTTGTATCGTTGCTACAACTCCTATTCATTCCGTAAAGGACTATTAATCTTCTCCAAGTTCCAGTAGGCCCTATTAATTCTGTTTTTGCTATTTCCAACACTCCTCAAGCTGGAGCATATGGAAAACATGCACCAAGCTTGTTACAAGCTTAATGACTTAATATAGAACCAGAATCCCTTTATTCTAGAAAAATTATTGACGGATCTGAATTCTTATGCCAAGAAGCAGAGCATGCTTGAGTCATGGTTCACAAGAGCAGCTGTTCGGACATATTCAGCTCTGCTGGAAAATCAGCGGCTCGAAGTGAACCAGATTCTACTGGAACAAATAATATTTCTGTTGGAAACCAAACTTGATAGAGATAAAGGGAACGGCTTGACCAGATGGTAGTCCCATGGAAACTCCTGCCGAGGATAACAGAGAGACCAGATTCATTGACGGTGCGAACAACTATTTTAAAGCTTGAGAGGTTACATGGTGAAAGATTGCTTGAGAGAGAGAGAGAGAGAGAGAGAGAGAGAGAGAGAGAGATTATATGGTGAAAGAGGTTGCTTTAGAGGTTACATGTTACTTGAGTGGTTAGCACTAAGCATACATACATCTATTTATATATCAAAGAATACGCCACTAATTAAATACAACAATTTCCTATGACGACTATTCATATTCCCTAGAGATTATTAATTTTCTTCTATTTCCAATAGACCCTGTTAATTCTTTATTTCTATTTCCAGTAGATCTTATGGCCAATCAAGGTCTTAAATTTTCTAATTTTTTCATAAATTTCCATCGAAATTCCCCAAATGAGATGGTGTGAAAAGAAATTTACACGTGAAATATGTATGTATAATTATAGCTCACAAAATTTTGCAATATGTTGCAAAAAAAAATTGGTTTTGCAGAAAATTCCTAATGTTTTAGAAAAAAGACCAAGTTTTGGGACATTTAGGAAATTTTGAATAGAAATATGGCAAAATTTTCTTGGTAAAAAAATGGTCTTTTTTTTTTTTAATTTTGCAATGTCATATTTTGTTTTGTATTTTGTTAATTAGTATTTGTACTCTACATGGACTTGGTACATTTTTTTGGCAAATTTTGTTAGAATTGCATTGCCAAAAAAAAATTATTAGAGTTAGGGATTACAAAAGCAACAAAATAAAGTAAAATTTTTAGTACAGCTAAATCAAATATCTCAACTTAGTTCAGAAAAGTTTGAAAAATATATATGTCATTGTCAAAATCAAATCACATGGGAGCAATGTTGTTTGCAACTCACAACCCGAATGCTGGCTGCACCTTATAGTGAAACAATGTTTGACCCCAATGGAAATTTTTTATGGTACTATTAATGCATATCTTTCAGGTATCTAAGTAGTTGATAAAATTCTATACACTTTGTAATATAATAAAGTTTTTTTTAGTTTAAAAGTATGATAACTGTATATAAAGTGTTACAATACAACATTGTGAACATTTATAACCAAATTCACTGTGTATGATCACTCTATATAAATTTTAACAACCAAGTACATGACATTATGAACACTTATACCCAAATACATTACAAATAGACTGAATTTATTATTTTAAAAAATTACTCGATGTCAAACGTTATATTTCAATGTAAGAACTTTTTCTCAAATTTTTAAAAATTTTCATCATTTTTTCTAAAAACAAATTGTGAAATTGTGGTGTGAAATATCTATACTTTGATCCTTGCAAGATTTTATTCCCTGCAACGAATCACCACATTGATTTTTTTTTCTTTTTCTTTTTCTTTTTATTCAAACGATGACCGTATTAGTTGCTATATGTAAGTCAGAATTTCATCAAACATTGGCTATACATGACAATTCTCAAACATTGTAGAGAAGAAATCTTTTAATTCCTGGAAAAAAAAATGGCATCACATATTTGCTATCAAAGCTTCAAAAGAACCTGTAGTCTTTTCGTGATTATCTATCATGGTTGTCAAGTCACTATTATATTTTCAACTGTCTGGCATATTTTTAATCTTCCAAGGTATATACTTGAATCATTGCAATCAAACTTAGCTTACAGTAGGAATTACAATCTGCAGTGAAGCAAGACTGCCCAGCCAATGGCCGAGTACATTGAAAAGTAATCCCTCTCTGATTTCCCTCCTTTCCTACCCTTACATTTTATAACCCCCTACACTCCCTTAACCACAAAGATTCTTGCAGTTGGGTTGTTACATCACATCAGCATTCACATTTTCTTTCTTCCTTCGGTTGTAAACCTGCAGAATCTTTGGAGCAGCCAGCTCACCCAGCTTACTTGGCACCATGTCATCAGTCTCATAGTGAACTTCCTGTCATAACACTCGTGCTTTAAAACTACCTGTGTTTGACAATATACATGTTTCTGGAAATTATTAGTGTATTATGACTTGATTGGAAATAATAAAACAATAAGATGGAAAATTATTAGTGTTATTCTGACTTGTGAGTGAATAATAAAAAAAAAAAAAAGATGGAAAGAGAAGTAATAAAGAACAGCACTGTAATGACCCTGGACCAAATTATAATTTATGTTCCAAATTGGTTGAAGCTTTTCTTTGTTTCTAGCCTTCATGCTGCATTTTGATGATTGTTGATTGATAGTGTATTGGCTCCTGAATTAACAAGCTTTGCTGATTCTACTCCTTAATATGCAGGATTTCCCCCGGTATAAAGGAGTTAGTCAAGAAGCTGAAGGCTAAAAATACTAATGTGTATCTTATCTCTGGAGGCTTTCGTCAAATGATCAATGTATGAATATGGACCATGGATCAACCCTCGCTTGCTCGATGATTCTTTGTTAATTCCTTCTACCATCCACAATTAGTTTTAGTGCCATCATTTTTGGGGTAAAAGAAAATTTTGCTTGATACTTAATATTAAGAACTCAAGTTGGTGACGACTAGCCAATCAGAGACCCCTTTTCCAAAAGTTACATTCTTGACAGAAAGTTGCTATTTTATGGTTAAAGGTAGCAGTTATTTTTCTTTTGAAATTTCTGAGCATGATAGGGCAATGTATTCTTTTCTTCACCTGTAAGAAGACATGTCCACTTTTTGTTAGTCTCATGAGATTGAACAGTCGTATATGCAGTTTTAGTGAACTTAATGCTATTTGGGATTTAAAAATGAAAGTGAAAACAAATTCGCTATCAAAAAATCATTTTGAAAACAGATGTAAGTTATAGAAGACTCAGATTCTAGAGTGAATGAGCTTACTTCGATTACTGTTGCTCAGTACTTCTAAAATTCATATGCTGAGGCTTTAATTCATTCTGTCTCTGATTCTTATTTATGAGAATTTCCCTTTAAGCCTGTTGCATCAATTCTGGGGATCCCGCTGGAGAACATTTTCGCCAATCAACTGCTGTTTGGTGGCTCTGGAGAATTCTTGGGCTTTGACACTAATGAACCCACTTCACGGAGTGGGGGGAAAGCTGTAGCAGTTCAACAAATAAGGAAGGTCTGTAATAGATATCTGTTTCCCCATGTGGTTGATACAAATACTCAATAGTTTTGATAAATGCTTCAGTGGGTTGAGTGTGAAATTTTCATAATTTCTATGGTTAAATCGAACTTGCTGTCACTTCAGGTTCATGATTACAAGACCTTAGTAATGATTGGGGATGGTGCAACTGATCTTGAGGTAAGAGAGGTTTTTCTAAACTTCTTTTATTGAAGTCTTTTGTGCCCTATTTCATGTATTTATTCATCCCAAAAGTAGTGCTGTTAATTTCAATGACTTCTAAAACAAATAGCTCATTCAAATTATTTATATGGCCTATACTGAAGTAGGACATGAGACTAGGAATTTTCCACTCCAATAGAATACAGGTGTAACAATGGCATTTCGGCCCATATTGGACTGTGAAATATAGGGCTATGACTACTTTACTTTATTGGTAAAACCTTCAATGCAACAGTGTCACTAATTTTCTGCTTCTAAGGGTTGCTAGCTAGGTTGTTAGTTTATATTAGCAGGCTTTCTTTCAAGCCAATGAACATCCTTTAACTCTTACTTTTTCTTAGCACGTAGACCTAGTGCTTTACTTTGTGTTTCTGTGTTAATCTTATGAGGGAGTGGATTTTCCACTATAGTGGTAAGTACTTAACTTTGGAATCCTGTATCAATGAGAACCCACCCTTTCCTGTTCCTTGTAGGCTCGACAACCCAGTGGTGCTGACTTGTTCATATGTTATGCTGGAGTCCAACATCGAGAATCTGTTGCAGCGAAAGCTGACTGGTTGGTTTTCAATTTTAAAGATCTAATCAATTCCTTGGATTAGCTTATACTTGTTTGAACTATATGTTGAACAGTTTTGGCATCTTTCCTGTTCTATTGGCTGGCATTGTAACTGCTGAGATAACATTATTTTTACATTCTTCCCTTCCCTATATGAGGATGTAAAGCATTAAATTGCCATTTGATTTATGGAAAATGTAATGCAATATGATTTCATGTAGACACAAAGCGAGGCTTGAGCCAATGGGATGATGTTGTTTACAATAGAAACAGTAGAACATTTGCTTTGTTCTGCAGATCTTGATGAGGAAACCGATACAGATGATGATGTTGAATCCTGTTCTTCAGTAGTGGCCGGAACCAGCAACTATGACAGTTTTGGTTTGAATATATTTTCTATAGCACATAGATTGAAACTTCTACCTTGTGTAGATTAAGGAGTCAAAGATTGCATTGTTTGTATCTGACATCTAATTTCTTGGTTGATCTTTTATAAGTCAAGGGTCCTAAGTTAGTTGCACTGAAAATAGGTTCTCATTTCAATTTATTGGAATGTGTCTATTGCTGGAGATGTCATACCATAGGGAACCTTCTTTTGTGACTAGTAGTAGTTTCAAGGTGTTTGTGCCACATAATGCAGAGCAGCTCTTTCACTGCCTATATAAATGCCTGACCTTGGTGTTGATGGGTGTTGTCAAGATTTGATCTCAAGACCTGTTGATCATATAGATGCGTTTTCTTCACGTGAGGAGTATATGTTCAAGCCATTTGGTTGCCAGTGGAAATTTCAGGGGTGGTTGATTCTTATTTCTCATCATGTTCATCCTTTCTTGAAGCCTCATACAAGTCTAAATGTTCCTCTTGTTCCTGAATATTGTTTTTGCTGCAAGTAATATCTCCTTTACCATTATCTTTAATTTCTTTCTGATTGCCTGATAAATGCTCTGTGTATCACTCCACTGAATTGTTCATCACCTGCAGATATGCGGAATGTCAGAAATTGAGAGTTTAAGACGAATCTGTTTTCTTACCCCACACCACTTGATGGGACTAATTTCTCAATACATGAGGGTTGTTTGGTTTCTATTTTGAGAATGCAGGGAAAAGTTTGCCAGATAAAATATTCCAAAGAGATCTCTCTCTCTCTCTCTCTCTCTCTCTCTCTGCTAGGCTAAAGGCTGGTAGGAGACTGCTAGCATGGATATTTTCTCTAATTTGAACGTCAGCCATTATAAAATTGTGTGATGAGGCTTAGCTATTGTCCTTAAAGTAATCCCCTCAACACTAATCTACCGAAGTGCCAAGTGCAGTCCCAATACCCTTACGAAGGCCTGAATGTTTTAGATACATTTTTGTAAATAATTTCCCTCTGTTCGAGCCATTGAAGTGTATGGCATATGCTTCCATTCGCTTAAGCTTCCACCTACGCAGTGTTGTAAGAAGTTGGCAGGTGCATCATATCATGCGATATGACCTTTGAGACCAACGAGGAATTGGTATAATAAGATGAAATATTAGATTTTTTAATTAAATTTCGAGTTTGAAAATTAAAAATAGAAAAAATTATGTTGGAAGAATTGTTTTCTAAATAAGATTTATAGACATTCGAATCGTATTAAACAAAATATGATTTCAGGTATCGGTGAAAATGATGCGACCTTTGTGTTGACAACTGCTTTGAAACAAAGTGATGGTGGGCATCGATTTGGACCTTCTAAAAAAGCACGCCTCTTGTGGGTCTATTGAGTTATTGACAGACATTTTGCATCACACACCAAACCTCAAATCTTAGCGTATGTCTCGTTTTGTTAAAATTAGATTTGAGGTCTTTTACATGTCAATATAGTTGGCCAATTGCCTTTTCTCCAAAAGCTTTTGTGCTCAAATGCCTACACCACCTTGAAAAGGCATTCCCTTGAAATCTTCTTCAAGTAGTGTTTTTACACAAAATACATGAAGATGTTATTTAGTGAAAATGGGTACAAAATCTCTTAACACTATTAAGTCAATTACTGCCATTATCTGTGTAATTAATGTTATTAACATGAGGAATCATTGTCGAGCTCATTGACACCAACTTCCAACTCTTGTGCCTTTGTTCTAGAAAATATTTAATGATTCAGTTGAAGAGAGAGGCTTTGTTTCATAAATGAGCAAGTGCTTTGGTAATACGATGAAGAGCTCATATTCATAAAATCATCTGCATGACTCTTACTTGCACATTTTTGTGCTCATGACATTGGCCCCCACAATTTTCTAATAGAAATAATATTTGGCCACAACCGGCAAGTTGGCCGACAGTCTTTATCAGTGGTCAGAGTTCGAAATCATGCATCTCTGTATATATTTGATATTTTTTTAAAATGCTAAAATACTTTTTATAACTGCACCTCAACTCTGCTGACCCAAGTTCGGGCAGAGATAAGGGTTGCGTTAGATAATCGGTCAATATAAAATAAAAATAAAAATTTATATATATAATCGATTTCATTTAATAGGATAAAAGTTTGGTTATTATTATTGTTAAAATATTTTTAATAATAGCTATCCTATTTTTTTTACCTGGTCAATTAATCTGATAAAAATAATAATGAAGTTTAATTTAAGAGTTTATTCTCTCAATATGTCTATTTTTTTAATCTCGACTTAAATTTGAAATTTTGATTAAAGAGTTTAACTTTTTGTTACCAGAGTGAGAGGTTGTTGACTTATAATAGCTAAAGTAAGAATGCATGGCTCTAGCATGAGAAATTTAGAGATGAGAAATTTAGGGCTCTTGACTTTTCGGTGGTGCAGCAAAGGAATACTCATTTCAAATTGAACCATTTCTAGGAGATTAGTGAGCTTTACTTGAAAGTTTCTTCAGAGTGGCCCTCCCTCCCATTGATTGATCCCAGTTGTTTGGTTGCTTCCATTTCAATGGACCACCAATCTTCTCTCTCTCTCTCTCTCTCTCTCTCTCTCTCTCTCTCTCTCTGTGGAAAGAGAGTGACAGAACAATAGCAAGGGTACCTCCATCATTATCTTAACAACCAAACACTGCTTTTCTGTCGTCAAGGGTTGTGGGAAAAATCTATTGTTGGCACATATTGGATATTTTCTTTTCCAAATCATTTGAGCAATCTGCCTAATTAAATAAAAATAAATGACTTAAGCAAGATGTCAGTAAATTTGAAGAGTTCTAATTTAAAATAAATAAATAAATAAAATAGCTATTACTCCTCTTTCTAGACGTTGTGTCACAAGTCTCCACTCCTTTGTCTTGGATTAACCATATTTACTTTATTTTATTTGTAATCTAAAATTATAATTATATTAATTTTTATATTAAAAATCATATCTAATCTCAATTTAGTTTAATGCCAACTTTCCTCTTTGTAAAATATTTTTTATATTACTAACATCTAATTGTTTCATTAATTACATACCGATATCTTAAGTAACATTTAGACTCGAGTCTTGTGTATGACAAAAATAAACATTTGGAAAGTTTTGTTCCTTAATATCCAACCCAACTTGAAATGAATTTAATCAAATTTAATGTGATTATCAAATATCGATTATTTATAAAATAAGTTATAATGGTCGTATCAAGAAAGTGCATCGTAGTTTAACATAGTTATGTCTTCCTCCTATTTTCCATTGAATAAGAAAAATAAAAGTTATTGGTATCAATTAATTAAAATGGCCAAAAAATTCTTAAAATAACATGAAAATTGTTTTTGAATCGAATCCTACTTCTATTAGAGTCATTAATTTATGGGTATATTTAATAAAAATAACCCTAAATATTAAATAATAAATATACACCAACCAATTAACAAAGCCATAGTTATCAAAAATGCATTTTACAAGCATGCTTATTTTCCTTATTGTTTTGTGAAATATATATATTATATTTATAGACACAAGAAAACACTACAATATGTATTACTAATATAAAATGTTTATTTTTTAGATTTTTTTATATAAATTATCAGTATTCGATAATCAAATTATATTAGATTAAATGCGATTCGAGTCAGGTTTGACTCTCAAAGGATAAATCTCTCTGAATATTTATTTTTATCATATATAAAATTCAAATACGAGATCTTAAGTATCAATATCTAACTATTAAATTAATTAGGATTCGGTGTATATTTTTTAGATATTAGAAAAATATTATGAAGTACAAGAAAACTTATTTATTCGGACTTTGACCTAATCAAACTAGGGTGACAAAAGGACCGGATCCGCCCCCCAAAAAGGAAATTCTGAAAAGTCTATGGCTTTATAAAATTAACAAAAATTAATTTGGTTAGGATAAAACCCATTCATAAACTATTCTTTTATCAACTTATTCAAAAATTAATCTCCCAAAAAAAAAAATCTAGATATTTAAACCTCAAGTTAATTAAAATGAGATTAATGGAATGAGAAATAGTTATTTAACTTCATCATAGTCAACAAAGAGTTTCGACTCTGATGGCACTTTTCTCTTCATCTCATGTAATGGGTTTGGTTCAAATCCCAACATACATAAAAAATAATAGTCAAAAAAGAAATTTTGTACAAATTTTTTTTCTTAGCTTACCTAAGAAATATTATTCTTTTTCTTTGATTTTGGTAAACAGAAAACTAGGGATACAAGTTATAATACACCCACCCTAAACTAACACAAACATTTGTGTATATTAAGGAAATTCTAGAATTATATGTAATAAATAATTTGTTAATTAATAAAGCTCACGAAAAATATGTGTTAAAAAACCTATATCACGGAAATTGCACGTTTAAAAGGTCATATATATATATATATATATATATATATATATATATATATTGTATTTATAAACGTTGAAAATAGAAACTTTCATCGTATTTGTAGATAAAACGATGATGGGTGATTCTTCCGAGGATTCTATCCAACGGCTCCATATCTGGGCTCTGAAAATTAGGCGAAGTTTGGATTTTTCCGGTGAACGTCACGGAAATTGTTGAAAAGGGTAAGCTTCTTTCTCAATGTTGCAAATCAGTACTGGGAGCAGCGATGCAACATTGTTTGTATCAAATGCTAAAATTGAAATGATGAGTTTTGCGGTTCATGGGTTGCTTTCAGTTGGGTAGAATTTGGTTTCCCGTAACTTCTACACAAATGGGTTTTGTTTTGTTGTTGTAGGTTTTGATTTATTATGGGTAAAATTTATGGCTAGTGAATTCTTGGTCCTAGGTTTCTGATTCTTGATTCTTGGTTTTTGTTGATTGATTTTGGTGAAATGTGACCTTCTCATTAATGAACTCTTTGGTCTGCCTGGAGTCTCTATCTGATTAATCTGATTATTTAGAGGTATATTTGCTTTGGGGTTGTGAGGCGTTATTTTTTGGGTGGTGTTTAATTGGCGAATATTTTTGGTTGCTTTAATTGTTGCTGGATGAAGAATGTCCCTTGTTTTAGGGCATATTAATATTTAAAGCTTAATGCTTCATAGAAGTGGAGGTTCTTGAATTCAGATACATGGGTTTTGTTGTATTTAAGCTATTTGTGATGAAAATTGAGGTTAAGGATATAGTTGATATTCTAGAATTGGGGTAGATTATTGTTTGTAAAAGGCGGGGTTGAAATGGATTTATGGGTTGTTGCAGCAGCTGCTGGTGCAGGCTACTTAGCTAAGTTCTGCAAGAATCTTTCGAGGGATAAGGAGAGGTTATGTGGTTCAGGAGGATCGAATTTTGCAAAATTCAAATCACCACCAACAACACAACAGCTTCTTGATCTGATACCAAACGACTTGGGTGATGGTGTTCCTTCACAGAGAAAACAAGTTTCGAATGGGAAAAGTTATCCTGTGGATGGTGCATGGCCAAAAGAAGTTGAGAATACTACTCACACTGGTGGAGAAGATACAGTGAGTATGGACAATTTTGAGGAATGCAGGTTCCTTTCTATATCTGGCTTGCCACCAAGGCTCTCGGAAAATGGAAGTGATGAAAATAATGAGGGTAACATGCAGCTAGCTGGTGAGATTGATAATTTTTCTGATGATTTATTACCCGAAACTTCCATTGCGGAAGTTGGTTCATTTCGTGCATCTATGCTTAAGAGAAGACCTCTTAGAACTAGATGGTCTTACCGACAAGTTTTTAAACCTGTAAGCTCCTTGGATAGTTGCCTTATTGCTCAGCTATACAGGGAGAATGCGGAAGTAGATGATTGTGTACTTCGTCCCCTCCCTTCACCATGTACATCAACTGTAAAACCATTGATTGTTACTGATGGCAGACAAGTCATCAGCGGAGGAGGTAGGGATTCTTTTTGTTCCCACTTTGGATATGGAGAAAATAAAATGCAGAAGGAAGCCACTGGAAAAGAAGATAAGACAATAATTGGGGTTCCTCCACTTCCTCAAATAAGATCTTCAGAGTCCACCAAGAAGATGAATCTCAAGAAAGAAAGGGCTGAGGTAGGAAAATTGAACAGTGGAAGTAAAGTGTTTGCTGGAAATGAGTTTCTTTGGCAAGGTACTGCTGTCCTGATAATTATTCCCTTTTTATTTTTTGTTTTTTATTTTTCATTTCAACAGCATTCTACACTGTATGCAAGCAAGTGGATTGCTGATGGCATATTCGTATTTGACATTTTAAATTCTTGAAATTCAAGTCAATTCTTTTTTAATTCCATTCTTATTTCTGGGTATTTATTGCATCAATATATGTATTACATCTGCAAGAAAAGAAATATTGAGGTGCGTGGCTTTAACTTGGGAAGCTGATAATATACATGAGTATAAAAATTGCAAGGAGTCATATATTAGTACAGCTTACGGCAGGAAATTTAAGATTTGTTTCTGGAAAGCTTGTTGAAGAGACTAGGGGAAGGCGGAAAAGTAAGCTAAAAGTTTTCCATTTTCATAAATCGTAGATGTGAAAGGTGTTGACAGACTGATAGAGAAGATGGACCACTAGCTGTTTATCTTCCACTAGATGTGTGTGTATGAGTGTGTCTGTGTCTGTGGCTGTGTGGTGTAAGGATAACCATGTTCTTGATTCCTTTCTTCTGGTTTTAGGCAAGGAGTTGTTGGTTTGCTTTTTATTTGAACTTAGCCTTTTATAAATGTGTAGTTTCTTATATAGAATAGCCAACATGCCCGGACCAATTTATTGGTAAATGGAATTTGGGAAGTAGTTTTGACAGAACAGATTGAGATGAGGCATGTCATTGATAATTTCTTCGATAATTTATTTACCTAGAACTGGCAGTTTGGAGGCTAAATCTTGACTAGATGGAGTTTCCTGCCACTGGTAAAGAAAGGTTACTGTGCTTTGAATGAGCTTTTTCAAAAGATTAGGTAGTTATAACCTGGATGGTTTTGGTATATAGCTTCTACAATGATAATTGCAATGTTGTCTCGCAGGACATTATGAAGTTCTATGAGGAACTTCCATGAAATGATGGAATTTTTTTGAGTATGAACCAGAACTTTTTGGTTCTTATTCCAAAAAACTAAAGCAATCAGTAGAAAGGGATGTTCTCCTCTAAGTTTGGTGCACAATGTGTACAAAATTTTGTCAAGTGTTGGCTAGTTAATTATAAGATGTCTACGGAAGTTAAAAAAGTTTTTAAAATGCTTTTGTGGAAGGAAGACACTACCTTGATTCTGTTTCCGCTGCAAATATGGCAGTGGATGCCAAGATGAAGAGTGATGGTAGCCGGGAGTTCCTAAGCTAGAAATAGAAAAAGCTCAATGTCATGATACTTTTTGGGAGTCTCCCCTTTATATCTTAGATGCAATGTGTTTGGTGCAAGATGGTAGAAGTGGATCAAAACCTCAATTTTAAGCAGCGGATTTCCCCTTTGATCTTTCCACTCCTCAGGGGTCTGGTAAAATCTGTGTCATTGTTTCCTTTTATCTTGGTGATAGAGGTTTTGGAAAAGATGATCCATAAAGCTTCAGAGAGTTGCTGATTGGGTGGGAAGATGGGGAGAAAGATGGGCCAAGATATATCATCTTCTTTTGCGACAAAACCATTATAAAGGTAAGGTGAAACGTCTATGCATGGAAAGAACTCTTACTTGTTTTGAAGCTGTTTCTGGTCTCAAAGTTTACATTTTGAAGAATGAGGTCATTAGGTTCATGATATGTTTATATTATTGCTAAACTGGCATATTGGGATGCGAAGCAGGAAAATTATCATTCTTTATTTGGGACTGCCTTTAGGATCTTGGCACAAAAATAAAGCTATATGGGATGAGATGGTTACGAAATCTGGTGTAAGAGAGGTTTCTTATTGAAGGAGAAGGCTCATATTGATAGAGGGCACTCTCTTTAATATATTAGTTTATGATGTCTCTTTTTCTTCCATGTGTAGTGGGCCTAAGGTTAAAGGCTGCTGAAGAAGATTTCTATGGAGTGATATAGAGGAAGAGTAGCACTTGTTTTGTGGCTTGGGAGGTGGCAAGGAGATTTCCAAGTGGGGAAGGGGTTGCTTGGTTTTAAATCTTTTGTTTTTTTGGATTGGAAGTTGGGTATTAAATCTTTGATGGAATTTAACAAAGCTTTGTTAGTTAGGCATTTATGGAGGTTTATGGTGGAAAGCATAGATTTTAAATTCTAGTTTGATGTACTCCACAGATAACATATTTCTAAACTATCATTAGAAGCTTCCGTGTTTGCCTTTTAGCTGAGATAGTTGCTTCCATCTCTACTCATGGCTTGGTAATGGTAACACCTCTTCCTCATAGCATTTTGCAAGTCAGAGTTGCAAGCTTAGCTTTCGTCACCCAGAACTGCTGGGCATTTAAGGCGGAGGGAAATTCCATAATTACGTTTTGACCCACATTATATCTCAAAAATGGATTTCTCCTCCTAAAGAGTGTGAGTCTGGGAGAGGTTCTGGGGGTGACTTACTGAAAAGTGGCCCACAAGCACTGAAAGGGTATCTTCTTGAAATATGGAGGCATTTGGACACTAGAAAATGTGGACACGATTGAGATGGGAGTGTCATCTCTGTTGAAGTGCACATGACAGACATTTACACCCTCCCCCACCCCCTGGGTAAAAAAATAATATCACCTATACATTCCCATTATGTTGCACTTTCAACAGAACGGAGAAAAAAATAAAAGGCTCTATCTCTCATGGAGTTTTCCTAAATGGACCAAAGAGTTTTCTCATACAAACTGCATAGAAGTTAGTACAACAACAACAACAATTTGAGTCTTAATCCCAAATTTTAGGGTTAGCTGCTTGAGAGACACATATGGGATAGAGGAAAAAAAGAAAAACATAAAATTAAAGTGTGAAAGCAAAAATAGAGGAGATAACATTAAAAAATAAAAATAAAAATATGAAAAAGAGAAATAAAAAACTATTTATAGAAACTTAAAATATTAAAAGAGATGATTTAATTATTTCAGATTCTTTTAAACCACTCATTCCTATCTAAAGTCATTTTCTCAATTAAATGCTTGACACTCGTATCTTTACATATAACTTGCATCCAGATTTTCAACCGCCTATCTCGAGATTTTACTTAATCTCCTATATTTAAGATTTCATAACTCCTAACTGGTATGTATTTGGGTTTTCGTTGCACGTGTCCAAACCACTTTAAGCGATACTCTCGCATTTTATCCATAATTAAATTCATTCCCAACTTGATATATATATTTTCATTTCTAATCATATCTTTTCTAATTTTATCACACATCCATTTGAGTATTCTCATTTTAATTATAACCATTTTATATTTTTATTATTGTTTATGGGGCCAACATTCGGTGCCATATAATAATACATTTTTTACTGTAGTTCTATAAAACTTCCCATTGAGCTGCAATGGTATCGTGCGATTGCAAAGAATTTTAGATACATTTCTCCATTTTATCCAACATGTTTGATTCCTATGATTTACATCTTCATTTATATTATTATCGTTTTGAATGATAGACCCAAGATATCTAGGACGTTACCTTTTTGAGACGCCTTAACCTTCTAACTTAATAGTTTTTTTATCATTCTGATGGTTGCCACTAAATGTACATCTCATATACTTAATTTTTGACCAACTCAATTTAAATTTTTTGAATTCTAGAATGTCTCTCCATAATTTCAATTTAACATTAATACCCTTTCTAGTTTTAGCGACCAACACTATATCATTTACAAAAAAATATACATCATAGTATTTTATCTTGGATACTTTTTGTGATTTTATCCATCACTATTATAAAAAGGAGGGGACTTAATGTCGAATTTTGGTGAAGGTCAATGTTAATTGGGAAGCTATCAGTTAAATCTCTGCATGTTCTTACACTGATATCAGCTCCCTTATACATATCTTTGATGAAGTTAATGTATCTCAACAAGATTCCCTTTTTCATCAACGTTCACCACAATGTCTTTATGTACCCTATCATATGTTTTTTCTAAATCAATAAATATCATATGCAAATCTCTCTTATGCGCTCTAAATGTCTTTATCAAATGTCTTAACAATTGAATGGATTCGATGGTGGATCGTCCTAACATAAATTCAAATCGATTATGAGACATACTTAATTTCAATTTCAACCTATGTTCTCTCTCACAATTTTATAGTATGACTCATAAATTTAATTTTTCTGTAATAGGAACAATCTTGTATGTCTACTTCATTCTTATATAGTGATACAAGTATGTTCTCCCTCCACACTTGGGGCATTTTCTTGGTTTGCAAGATTTTATTTAAAAAATCTGTTAATATTTCTATCTCTATTTCACCCAAACACTTCCTCACCTCAATAGGGATAACATCGGGTCCTGTAACTTTATGATTTTTCATTTTCTTTAAGGTCTCCTTTATTTCATGAGAACGAATTTTGCGTTTAAAATCTCTATTGATCTTATTTATAGGTATCACGATATCGTTAATATTTGTTGTACTCTCAATGTTAAAGAAATTATTAAAATAATTTTTGTAATGTTTTCTTATATTCACATTCCTTATAAGGACATTATTGGTTTCACTCTTAATACACCTAATACTATTTAGATTTTTTCCCTTCCTTTCCCTTAATTTGGCAATTTTGTAAATCCCTTTTTCTCCGTCCTTTGTTTCTAGTTTCTTATATAATTTCTAATAACCTTATTTTTTGATTCGTAAATAATCTTTTTCATCTTTTTTTTTTTTTTGCAATCTTATACTTTTTAAATGTATCACTATCTCTCTTACTTTTAAGTTTCTAATAACACTCTCGTTTGGGTTATGTAGCAGTTTAGATTTTCTCATTCTACTACCATAACTCATTGCCTATTGGAATCCAACCCCTAGATACATCAAAAATCTTCTTACCTATATTCTTAATATTATTAGACATTTCTACCCACATGGTTTTTGAATTATCATTAGTGGATAAGGTTGCCACTTGCATTAATTTGTTTTTAAAAGTCACTACTTTTTTTTCTTTCAAATTTCACTACTTAATTCTTTGATCTACAAATTGGTGATTCTTCTTTTGTCTTTTAGGCATATGCACATCTAAAACTGAAAGCCTATACTGAGTTTTTACACTCTCTCGTGGTATAAACTTACAATCCCTACAGGTTATTCTATCGCCCCTCCTGATAAGAAAGAAATCTATTTGGCTGACATTTGATCCGCTTCTATATGTAACTATGTGCGATTCTCTTTTATTGAAGAAATTGTTTATGAAAATCAAATTGAATGCTGTGGCAAACTCTAAAATGGTGTCTCCCGCTTCATTCCTAATACCAAA
Organism: Dillenia suffruticosa; assembly: GCA_033439265.1. NCBI lineage: Eukaryota > Viridiplantae > Streptophyta > Magnoliopsida > Dilleniales > Dilleniaceae > Dillenia > Dillenia suffruticosa. The sequence continues at coordinate 5,084,201 of JAVTVX010000009.1, forward strand.
GCCAAAGTTCCTATGTACGGCTTCCAATCCCTTATTTTTCTCACCTACATGTCCATTTAGATTTCTTCCGATAAATAATTTATGTTTAAATTCAACTAAATTTTTTCAAAACTATTGTTTACTAATTGCATCTACACCTATTTGAGGTGTATAAATATTAACTATATTAATTACGTTTTCTCCACTAACTACCTTGACAAGTAAAATTATATCTCCCTTCTTTTTTATCTCCGCTACATTCTCTTGTAAGTCCTTATGGACAGTTATTCCTACCACATTCTTAGTTCTATCCCTATCTGTGTACCAAAACTTATGACCATAAGGTTCTACTATTCTAGTATTCTCCCCCACCCACTTAATTTCTTGGAGACACATAATATTAATCTTCCGTCTAATCATTACTTCTCCTATTTCTCCTAACTTACAGGTTAAAGATTCTATATTTCAAGTGGCCAAACGAATCCTATTTTCATGAATTAACTTCTTTACCCATATTTGTCCACATAAATTTGACACCACATCCAATTGGCAATGTGATGCATCGCTTTTGGGTGACGGCCTAAAAGCCCTTGCTAACCTGTCATTACACCCGGATCCGATCCAGCGCATCGCTAAGAAGGGAACACCCCAACGAATTTCCTATATTTGTCTCTTATTTTGGTTTTGACCAGGGGTTTTACACTAATTGTCAACCTATCGTAACCTTTCTCTTTTACTCGGGTTTGGGACTGGCCATGGCGGATTTTACATAGAAGTTAGTATGGTCTCAAAATAAATCCAATTTGCATATGTAAAAAGGGTTAAGGTTTTGATACTAAAAACAAGTGAAAATGCTAATTTATGACGTTATTACAATATTTTCATATAAAATCCATGTTTAATATTTACAACATATCATTTCTATTAAGTTATACATTTACTTATATATGTGTCCGTATCATGTCATGTTCTCTTATCATTATTCTCTCTCCCCAGTCGATCTCTATTCTCTCCTTGTGTCGGTGTCTTTTTCATACTTCATGTCTAAGCCTACTTTTCTTCAACAAGTTATCTTTGCAAGTTCAATATTCTACAACAACAACAACAACAACAACAACAACCTCAACCTGATCCTTAATCCCAATACAAGTTCAATATTCTATTTGCAATTAAATCCTTCTTCTAGCTAGGTGCTTTTAACAAGATTTATATGAATAATTTCTTGTGGTTGATGAGCCCAAACAAAGCTTTGTCTCCATAAATCATGGCCATGAAATTGTTGATACTTTTTGTGAATGTTAGTTTTGTTTGCAGAATGTAGAAGATATTCTTATTAATAGATTTTAGCCCTCTGCTTGCGATTGTACAATGTTTTTGACTATTATGTTTCTATGAAAAATAGCTTTCTCTCTCTGATTTTAATCCTTTTCTCTTTGTCATTTAAAACGTCTCCTGTTTTTCTATTAAATAGAATAGAGGTGGCACAAAAGATCCTATATATTCTATTTGATTTCTCTTCTAATTGGAGTATCACAACAGCATTGGCGGTCCGAACCATTGGGATCATCAATTAAAATATTCTTCCTGTTTCCCCACAACTTATATAACTTGCATGGACTCTCTAAATTTTACATCAAATACGATGCCTAACAAAATCTTTCAGACACAGAAATTTGGTGAAGTTAGAATTCAGCATCTAACATCTGTGCCTAATTTATTTTTCTTTTATTGTGATGGTTTTCTAGCTGTAACATGGCTTATATCAGGTCCATCGCAGGAGATTATCCCTTTCTGTTTTGGGGTCTCCATTGGTGTAATATCTGCTACGTTAACTGCTAAAAAGGAAGTCGAGAAGTTGAAAGAACTATTGAAGCAAACTGAGAACTTAGTTCAAGATCTGGAAGATGAACTTGAGATGAAAGATTCTTTGACTGTTAAAGAGCTAGCGAGTGAAGACTGCGAATCACAGCATACACATGAACATAATTATCCAAGAAGTGAATCATTTGAAAATTCAACTGAGAAGGATTTCATAGATGAATCATGTAGTTGTCATGGAAAAGAAACAAACATCAAGAAGGCGGATGATGGTTTACTTCACATGAGCCAAATTGAAGCGGAACTTGAAGCTGAACTGGAGAGGTTAGAGCTAAACATGAAAGTTCCTAGCTTTAATAAAAGATCGTCCAATCTTGTTGAGGTATGGATATACTTGGTATAATTTTTTTTTATCTGAATATGGAGATTCTAGCTTTATTCTTCATCAGCCTTTTCCTATTAACATAAATATAGCCACGACGATCACTAGTTTGTTGTTATGCTGCAATATTGTTCAACTCTTTTATATGTTGTTATTTAATGATTTTATTTCTCATGAAATGGTATTCTACAATGTAGACAGCTCATGTACATTGATTTAGTATCTTTAGATGGATATGCAATTTTGAGATTTAGTCTCTTATTTTTCTGACATGCTTTTTGGTATTGTTTGCACCTTAGTCATTTGATTGCTTGTGAATCTTGCAAGCATGTGCAACTCAGTAGTATGTTACGTGATATGGATATGTGAAGTAGGTGGACAAAAAAATTTTCAAGTCAAACGTGTTCATGCTTAGATCTATAATGGGGTTTTATGTGGGATTAAGATGACATATACCTCAAGATTAATGCATCATAAAGATAAGCTGGGGAGTGCTGTATGTTTGCATTTGATCAAGTTAAGAAACGAACTTTTACGGCCAGTAATAATGGTAATATTGTAATTCTCCATAGACATTGTTTAATAAATAACAACACAGCCTAAATGTGATACCTATGAGGAAGACAAATTCATGAAGTCGAAATACTAGAGGAATTTTCAATGGAAAATAATAGAGAAAACTGGTTCAGTGGCTTGCAAAACCACGAGAGATAAATGCTTCTCTTCTGCCGTGAAAGCCTTCAACCCATTCATAGCCAAAAGCTAATTACCTATTAAAAGATTTCGAGTAACTAATCTGAACAACTTAGATGGGAGGTGTAGTGGAGTTATGTTGAGTTGCAATTTGCACAGAGAAGGGAATTGTGCTTTTTGGTACACAAAAGAATATGTGGAGACTATGGAGGATAAAATCTACTTCAATTCTTCACAGCCTGCAAGGATATATCTATTATGGTGAGAATCAATTTCTCTTGTTTGAAATTATAGAGCTCAAAAATGTTCGTGGGGCTTATGAAGAAAATTCGAAGAGGTAAAAATGGTTGTTGATGCAAGAAACATCAACTATGAATACCAAGTTGTGATAGTTTAGTTGGGAAGTTCCCTCTGAAACCTCTACTTGAGTCCTGTTACCATTGGGTAAGGATGGGGAATTCTCTTCATCTCATTGCCTATGCCACTTGAAACCTAATGGCACTTGTACATTACAATAAGGGAAGATCTTTAGATCACTTTGAATGAGCTCTGGGGTTGGTAAACAGCTACTCCAACCCATTTCTATTCTGCCTTGAGTTGATTTTTAATTTCCTTGGGCAGTAGCTAAGAATATTACTCTCTAATTCATACAAACCCTTGGTCATTCTCATTCTCTTTATCTGTTTCAATGATGTGAAGTTGATTCATGGTTTATATGCTGGAATTCTTTGTTCAAGTCTCTCCATCGCTCCCTCTTCATTGCTGTTGCTTGAGTCAGGCTGGTTTCAGCATCAGACCTCTAGTTTTACTAGGATCAAGGACTGGAATTTGTTTACCAAGTCTTGAGAGTATGGGGCAGGACTTGGGAGGACCTTTCCTGCAAGACGGTAGAATTGGGTTTAAGTCACCCACCAGATGCTGGCCTTGTTGCCTTACCTAATCTCCAACCACCGCAGAGTACTTGGTTGGTCATACTTGTCTCGACCATCATGAAGAGTCCAGCTTAGTCATAGCTTTTGCATCATTTTTAGTTTACTTCAATCCAAGCTTACGAATTAATTGTCACCAAGTGTAAGCGGAGTAACAAAAAGCTTGAGCTTGGCTGCGGTCTTTTAACATAAGGAGTCGAGCTCAGAAGAGTTTTTGACAAGCCAAGTTTGAGCCACCATATTCCTTTTACAGCTTATTTGGTCCAAGTTTTGAGTGGATGAGGAGATAAAACCATCAGGTAAAGAACAGACATTACACAAAATTTTCTTGGTCGTATTTCTGTTAATCAAAGCCAAGCCTCCACATTACATCCTCTAACTTTACTTTAATCATGTCACCCTATTCCTATGTCTGAAAACATACAACCTGAATTAGTATGTATGCCAGCAGATGGTGAGAGAGATTCCTTTTGCCAATGCGAATGTCCCTCTCCTTATCAATCCACCTCTTTCTGACACTAACAAAAGCTTGAAATAGCCTGATGCTTAATGGGAGTGGAAGCCCTTGAAGACAATATCTTGGTTTTTCATCATAGGACCAGATAATACAAATGTTGCCTGATTTACTCCTGGCAAGTCATAATCTCTACAGCCTCACTTCCCAATTGAAGCCAGAAGTTGCACCCACCAAGAAAGTGAGATATGGCTCCCTTAGATTCTTAAGGAGGGAAAAAAAAGTTTCAAGTCCAAAGAAAAGGGGACTTGGTTTATCCGATTTAAGAATTGAATTGAGTTCTCTGGGATCCAACATTATGGACACTACTTTCTGCAGTGATGTTCACTTAACTTGTATTATAGAACTTGCAAATGGTGTGACAAATCAAGCATTAACTACCACTGAAAATTATATAGAACATAAGGGAGTGGAGACCATGCTTTAACAGAAATGGCTGAAGACTTTCGTGCAACACACAGTTATCAACTTCGAGGGTAGAAATGTATGACAATTAGAGCTTAGCAGAACTCTGGGCTTTCATTTGATTACATTGATTGAGCACTTACTTGGACTTGTTCAGAAGAAAGGTAAGAGAATATCCACAACACTGAGCATCCCTAGGATAAAAGACATTAAGGGAAAAAAAAAAGTAATAATGTAGAAAACCTTCTGAGGTGATCCCTTGCATATGCCAGGTCAAGCTAAGCTGTTAATAATTTCGTATGATGAAATATGTGGAAGTTCCTTTCAGTCTCCCTCTGCAGCTGATTAGGCAGTTTTGTGTATGCTCTGGGGCTGATAAGGGGCAGTATTCCTATCCTTATTCTTATTTTCGATATATCTTCTCCTATATCTTCATTTGCTCGAATAGGCCATAAGAAGCAACTGTTAGATGATTGGTGTTGCAATCCATGTTTCCGCCATTATAAACTCCTCTTTTTGTCACAATTGAACCTTACCCTTATTTACACCCAGAGAAAGATGACATTTAAACCATGGACTATATTCCAAAAATTTTAATGAAGTTTTTTAATTCTAGTCTAAATGATGAACTGATGGGGTTTCATACATCCAACTGAGGTACTTATTATTTCTTTGTTAGTGATAACCTTTTTATCTTTTAGTGTAGGCATACTACTGGGTTTTTTGTTGCTTATGAAGAATGTATTTTCCTTGAAAGTCTTTATGCCTAGATTTAAATAAAGTTAGATAAAAATCTACAGCTACAACTACAACAAGGTGAATCTTAAGTTTGTGACAAAGGTTTTGCATGTCTAGCATGCGAAGAAAAACATCTTAGGAGTTAGAACTGCCACTTATGATATCTCATTAAGAAAATCATTGGTGAGAACTTCTATAGCACTTTGCTTTGCTTTTGTGACTACAGCGGTCTGACTTTTTTTTTTAAATACTTTCTTCCCTTTTGTTTTCTGATGACTTCTAAATCTTTAATATGCTTTGCAGCTTGACTCGGATATTGTTGGAGATCTCATTTGTGGTGAACTGAGAACTCACATGGTCAATGGACAAGCAATTGCTCCAGACTCAGATTGTGATTCAAGCGGCACCTCTACAGTTCACACAGCAAACTATGCAGTTTCACCTCGAGAGCTAAGCTTGCGTTTGCATGAGGTCATTCAATCAAGACTAGAAGAACGTATAGAGGAGCTCGAGACTGCACTTCAAGACAGCCAGAAGAAGTTGCAGCATATGGAATCAGAGGGTCTAACATTCAGAAGGCTTTCACCTAATTATGAATGGAGATCTCTCTCTCCCCAAGAAAGTTATGCTGAAACAGGAGGAAGTTCCATGGCTGAGCCAATGGTTTTAAATCTTACTGGAGATGCTCTTACTGCATACAATGAGTGTTATATGGAGCTCAGGAGGATGGACGAGTCAGAAGAAGAATCTACTTCTGGTATTCAAGAAGATACTGATCAAGAAGGATTTTATGCGATTAAACACACATTCATGCAATACGACAGTCTTCTATCAAACCATCCGGAAAATTTTGCTGCCCCGCAGGAGCTTAGTACCAGTAAAGAGCACATATGGGACTCAAGTGACACGAAATTCAGATGACGATGAGGTTGCAAGATTATAGATCTAGTGAATTGTAGAGAAAACTAGAAAAGGTTCCCCCACAGCTATTTTAAAGGCTCAAAAGGCGTTGTATCCATTGGATGAACACCAGCATTCAAATTGAATAGAAGTATAATTTTGCATTATCAACTTTGCCTTTTATATTTACACCTTTGTTCCTGCAAAAGATGCATGAATTTCATATCATGGTGCCCATGATCGCCATGAAAACGTAGAACTAGAGACTATAGACTGTCATCAACAACATTCGACTTTCCTGCAGAATCAATTGCAGTTGAAGCCTACTGTTCAATATAATCATGATAAAACATCATACAAGGTTTACAACTAATCACACGCCCATCTCAAATTCTGCTAAATTTCTCAGAGTTGATAACAACCGCAGTGTCCCTTGAATGAGAAAAATTTACTGATTCGATACATGATGAGACCTAATGTCACATAAGACTACCAGGATTCCTTAAGACAACTACAAAATGTCCTTATAGTGTTTGGATAAGTTCACAGAAAAGCATTTCCAGAGGAAGTACTCTTCTTTGTTTGAGAAGAAAGAAGTGCTTTATTTATGGAAAATCCAAACAAACCGTCTGTAGCCTCTCTTGTTGAAGAAACAAGGAAAATGTTTCATTCCTACAAGTTGCAAGTGGAGAGAACTTTGATAATTTTTTACAACAATATATAGCATTAGAGCATAAATTTTAATATTAAACCACTAAAACTTCATCACAATTAAAATTGGAAATTGACAATTTGCAAATGAGATAAAAGAAAATTATTTTTGACATCGATTGTGCCATGGAGGAAAATTCAGACGGTAAGTTCATTTAAATTCATGTTTACAATGTGACAACCAACATAAACTAAAGCAGAGACAGAAAATGGAAAAATATAACAGAAAATTCCTCTACTACTGAACTGGAGGAAGCATTTCAATAACTTCACATCCCCTCAATTAACCAGGAAATCTTCATTTAAAAGACCAACGGTTTTAGGCCCTCTTGTTTGCATAGTCATTAGGCTCATCATCATCATCCCTGTAGTTCCCTTCAAATTGATCATTCTGGTCCAAACCTCCAATGCCCTCACCTGCGTGACTGCTTTGGTTGACATAGTCATTGTTCCCACTGCCATAAGCAGTAGCATTGCTAACATTGCTTTCGGCTCCAAAACTGTCGCTGCTTTGGTTGACATAGTCATTGTTCCCACTGCCATAAGCAGTAGCATTGCTAGCATTGCTTTCGGCTCCAAAACTACCACCACTGTAGTTTCCCCCAGCAGTAGGAAAGTTAGTACTGCCCCCACCACCACCAGAAACACCATAATTATCGTCACCACCACTGCCATAAACATTTCCACCACCGCCATAGCCTGTGCCACCGCCTCCACCATAACTATCAACATTGCCACCATAACCACCACCTGCACCACCATAACCACCACCTCCACCGCCATAATTACCGCCACCATAACCACCACTTCCACCACCATAATTACCACTGCCATAACCACCGCCGAAGCCACTGCCATAGCCACCACCACCTCCAAAGCCTCGCCCTCTATCATTTGCATAGTTTACCCTTATTCTACGACCTTGGAGATCCTACAAAGAAAATGTCAGCATTCTTCCCAACCATAGTAGCAAGCTTGCATGTTCCAGCAAATTGGACAAAAGCTAAAACTGGACTAAAATAAGTACTTGTGTTGCTGTACCATGGGAATTTTGCGTAGGTATTTATTAATTGGGGGTGCACTAAATTTCAAAACAAGTGCAAAACAAAGGAAAATGTCCATCAAACAAGTTTAAAAAGCTGATGTTGAAGACAGTGTATTTAATTAATTGTTGACCAGTGCATGGTTTAAATGGAAATGTACTCAACAAGCAGCACAGATGCACACCAATAACATCATTGGGCCACTGTTCATGGGAACTGGGACCCGAACCCAAACCAAATGTGTGAATATTTCACAGTTCCAAACCAAACCAGAGCCATAGTTCAAAGGTTCACGTCCCCTCCTCTCAATAACCGGAATTGAAATCAGTTTTGGAACCCAAAATTTAAAATAAAGTGTTAATTTAGATTTCAGAGCTCCCAATTGTTAAATAATGGCTAGTTGGGGAGTATTTTAGCCAAAGAATGCCAAATTAATTTTTGTATTAGTCATTGAACCCAATAGGAACCAGAACTGAAGCAGAACCAAACATGAACCCAAACTGAACCAGGAGTGAAGGTGCAGGTTCAAGTACCCCTAACCATGGAACCCGACCCCATATCGCTACTCCTTGTTCCATGGAACCATTATCAGACCAAAACCCATCTACCAACCAAACGAACATCCAAGTGTAGGATTTCTAATTCTGTTATCTACAACAACCAGGAAGTCCCAGCATGGAAAAACTTCCACTGATGAAGGCTTTTTTTTTGGGCTACTTAGGTGCCCACCACATGTGCCAAGAATCATAAATAGAGAGTCTAGTAACAATGAATTCATAGCACAGACATCACAAGAAGAAACACTTGCACCAATGAAAGAATATAGAGACTAAATGCTGCAGAAGGCAGGAGACTAAAGGCTGCATAAGGCAGCACATGCACTGATCATGACATCTCCCTAATGAATGTTCGAACTGTAAGAAGGATTTATAAACTTATTTTCCACAAAAGCTGGACAGTTCCCCGCATGGAAGACTTCTGAACATGAAGAGTTCTGCCTCAGCCATCCATAAAAGGTGTCATGAATCATAGAAAGAAGGAACAGCACTAATACCTGTCCATCCATTGCCTGGATTGCAGCTGAGGCACCCTCAGTACTGGTGAATGTTACAAATCCAAATCCCCGAGATCTCCCCGAGTCACGGTCTGTAATAACTCTGGCTGCAGTGACAACCAAACTGATCAGAGGAGCCCCACATGCAGGAACAAGAACAGTCATCAACATTTGCCTCATCAAAAGAAACAGAAAATTTCCCTTAAAACTACCTCTGCATGTGTGAGAGATCTATCATGGTTACTAGGATACCAATTGATAACTACTTTGACCTCAGGAATTTTCAAGGCATCGATATGCCTTTTTGTTTGAGCAAGAAGATAAGATAGCCTAAAGATGCTGCCATTTCATGCCAATAAAAATACGACCAGGGAAAAAAGGGGAGGAAAAAAGGTCACTTTTGTAGAGACACTGGGAATTTGTTATCAACAGCAAAAAATTATGATTACAGTATTAACTGACAACAAAATAACTAAATAAACAACACCAAAATGGTAATCCTTATTATGGCTGAATCCAAGCATCAATAGAAAGGCAAGAAAGAGTAAGAATAGAACACATTCACGGAAACAAAATAAATGGAAGAAACTTGAAGCACCTAATTTAACCTGCTCTTGCAGTTAAACACATATGAGCATGCTTTATCTTCCAGGAAAATAGTACGGATTCGTCATACAGGCATCAAAAGATAATTCTTCCACAAAAATCTCTTATTGTTAATTAGAAAAGGAATGAACATACCTTCAATAACTTCCCCATAATGTGCAAAAGCCTCTCTCAAAGTTTGTTCATCTGTTCCATAAGAGATCCCTACAAACCCAACATAGACATTTTCATCATGAGAGTGAAAAATAATTGTCAAACCTATCTAGTGAGAAAGAGAGGGGGAGGGAGAGAGATATCTGAACCTCCAACAAAAACTTTTGAACTTGACATGAAACGCATCATCTGGAAAATGGAAGGGTTGGAGCCGGACAGATCTGTGTTGCCGTGCCTGCTGACTGTCTGCCTAAGTGCATTCCCCATTTTACTAAATAAAGCCATGGTTGCAACCTACTCTATTAGAGGGAGGAAAAAAAAGTCTGTCACAACACCAACCATCAGAAGTGTGCATAAACACAATATAACCTTTTGAATGGCGAGAACATGCTGCAGCTTATGTTACGATTGAGAACAAACAAAATTATACTCAAAATTACAGAAGATGGGAATCCAGTGCCCATTGCCAAGCCAACCAAGAAAGACTAGATTACTATAAAGAACCAAAGAAGAAGAAGACAACAGAGCCATTGTTCCATTAGTATATAATAATATGCTAACTCAAGGTCTCATAGGCCTTTTGGCTAAAAGAACCCTAACCAAATAAGTGCTATTTTGCCACTCGAATAAATCTCACAATCTTGCAACGATTTCTCATTTTTAATTTTTACTTCTCAATCTCTTCCATATTTCCTCAGCTTTTGCTTTTTGACAGTGGAAATCAAAACAAGTCCTACATTTTAGGTCGAAAAAGAAGAACCCGAATGAGAATCAGAGACCCAACTAACATAACCCAACTATACCACACATAGAACTTCTTATAAATCATGAATCACCACTGATAAATCAAGACCCTTCAAAAAGAACTACTACTAATAGAAAACCCTAATTCTAGTTTCCCAAAAAAAAAAAAATACTTTTATTCGTGCAAAAAATTTTTCACCTCAGACGTTTCAGCTTGTTCCAAAAAATGATTCTTCTCACAGTATCAACAAGAACAATCAAAACACAAAGCCAAGTAAATCAAAACAGTTAATTTCGTACATGTATATGGAAAACCCCGACTATTCAACAGAGAGCAGCTATCATGTGAGCGCACACAACACTCGAATCGAACTCTAAACGAATTGAACAATACCAAACCAAAAAGATATCAATCAATAAGATCTTGTAAAGAGTCTACAAGTGTAAAACTAGGGTTTTTGCGGAGAACCGAGAGAGTACCTGAGAGAGAGAGAGAGAGAGAGTAAAACCCTAGGCGAGGGTTTTTGATCGGAGAGGGGTTTATGTGGCCATTTAGGAGAAATATATCGACTTTTTAGATTGATTTACGCCGTCCATTTCTATTTGGAGACGCGAACGCCGTTGGATTGGAGGCGAGAGTGATGCGGACATTTGCGCTGAGCAGCACGAACTCCGCACGTGCGCGGATGCAATTGTTTCTTTTTTTTTCTTTTGAAATTTCTTGAACCAAAAAAAAAATGAATTCTATCTATAACAAAATTGTATTAATATTATTAACAAAAAATACAAAATAATATATTTTTATTTTAAAATTTAAAATTAGTGAACCTAAATTCTATCCAATTTTTTTTGTCCGTACCTACTATAACGTGCTTATGATGAGTTTTGGATAAAATAATCAAATCCATTAAGGATAAAAATTTTATAAATCGACTAATTTTAAATTAAATTTGACATATTTAATTAGATATAAAAATTAAATTTAAATAAATCCCATTTTCTATTGGTCAAATATATAAATAAATGAAATAAATTATAATTTTTAGAATTTTTTTCTTTTTTAAAATTAAAAATTTTTGCACTTCTTTTTTATGTATACATTTAAATTTATAAATAAGCGCATATTCTCATAAATTATGTACACAATAGCATAAATAGAGATGTGAATTATAAAATTCAAACAAAGCAAGTCGGATGAAATGGAGAAATGCGTTTCAAATTCTTTACGACCATATGATAGTATTGTAGTTGAAAGAGAAATTTTATAGAATCGGGACAAAATCTGAATTATTGTGTAACATCATTAAACAACAATAAAAGTATAAAATTATTATAATTAAAATAAAAATATTTAGATAGATGTATGGTAAAATAAAAAAATATAGAATTAGAAATGAAGAAATTGAAAATGATTTTAATTGTGGATAAAATAAAAGAATACTATTTAAGATGGTTTGGACTAATACAACTAAAATTTAAAAACGTACTGTTAAGATAATGAGATTTTAAATATAGGAAATTTAGTAAAATGTTATGGTAAATCACTGAAAATATAAATGCAAAGGGAGAGAGCCGCAGAGGGAGGGAGAGAGCCGTGAGGGGGAGGGAGGGGGAGGGGGGGAGGGAGGGAGGGAGAGAGGGAGGGAGAGAGGAGCGTCGCGGACGGAGAAGGGAGAGGCCATGGGACGGTTGTTGCGTTTTCAAGATACGATAAGTTATGTCGCGTCTTGAAAACCCGCGACGTGTGGTCTTTGACCAATCGAGTGTTATCACATATTGTCGTGAATTCAACTTGCGATTTGTGAATTTTTTTTTGACTCCAAGATTATTTAAAAAAAAAAATCTTTTTAAGGATTAATTCCGAACATGACACCTCCATTTTGTGCCATACAACCCGTTCAAAGTATCTACAATGGAATAGACGACTCGAGCATTGAATCACGCGGTTGACAGCCAAGACGAGTAATCCCAAAAACAACTATCAAAACAACCGGTCAAACCCAAACCTCAAAAAAGACTACAAGAAAACAATCTGAAAATGCAAAAATTCCTCTTCCTCAGATCAAAGCCCTAGCAAATCTCACACGTGCCCACCTCAAATCCAATCACTCGCATCATCAAAACCCAAATTTGATCCCGATTTCAGACACCCAATGGCCCAAAACCCAAAACCCACAAGTCTTCTTGATTCTCTTGGTGAAGAAATCATCAGAATCGTAACCCCTGTATCTATATGCATGCTCTTAGTTGTCATTCTGGTGAGTGTTATAAACAAAGATTCTTCAAATTCTGCTTCAGTTTCATCAATAGCTACAATAGCTTATAACGAGAGCAGCTCAGATTCTGATTGGGATAAATTCATTGGTGCCCTATTGAATTCTCTAGCTTTTGTTGGTGTTGTGACTCTTGCTACCTTCATCTTGGTGCTGTTTTTTTACTTTAGGTGCACAAAGTTCTTGAAAATCTACATGGGCTTTTCAGCTTTTGTGGTTTTAGGGTTTCTAGGTGGTGAAGTTGCTCTTTTTTTGATCACTGACTATAGTTTCCCCGTTGATTGTATCACATTTGTAGTGATTTTGTTGAATTTTTCTGTGGTGGGTGTGATTGCTGTATTCATGTCAAAAACGGCAATTTTTGTTACGCAAGGGTATTTAGTTGTCATTGGAATGTTGGTTGCTTATTGGTTTACTCTTCTGCCTGAGTGGACTACTTGGGTGCTTTTGGTTGCCATGGCTTTGTATGATCTTGCTGCTGTTTTGTTGCCTATTGGGCCTTTGAGGATCTTGGTTGAGCTTGCAATTTCGAGAGATGAGGATATACCGGCTTTAGTCTATGAAGCTCGGCCTGTTACACAAAATAATTCAAGTAATGCTACTGGGGTTGCTCGAAGGAGAGTGTGGAGAGAAACAAGGGTGGTTAATTCAGCTCGGGTTGAGGATCAGAATTCTGGGGCTTTGGATTCGGATTCTGTTGGGAATAACCAAAATGGGACAAATTTGGTTAGTGTGGAGGAGGGGCGGTATCAAGAAAGAATTTCTGAACTCACTGCACCATTAATTGAGCAGGGACTGAATTATCAGTGGCTAGTGCAGGAGGAAGATAGCTCTGGTGGAGGATTTCCGATTGAGAGAATCGGACTTGGGTCATCAGGTGCAATAAAACTGGGACTTGGAGACTTCATATTTTATAGTGTGCTTGTTGGTAGGGCTGCAATGTACGATTTTATGACAGTATATGCATGTTATCTTGCAATTGTTGCTGGTCTTGGTGTTACACTGATTCTACTAGCGCTTTATCAGAAAGCTTTGCCAGCTCTCCCGGTGTCAATTTTTCTAGGTGTGTCATTCTATTTTATCACTCGATTCTTGCTTGAAGCATTTCTTATGGAATGTTCTATAAACCTCTTGATGTTCTAGTACCATTTGTTATTATATCAGAATTGAATTCATTACACAATTTTTTCATGTGGGATTCTGTGACTTGTTGCTAGAACTTGTTATTTCTTGGCTTACACCCAGATTATCTTATAATATATTAGCAACTACTTGTAAATAGCCATTTCCCCAAGCTTTTTCATTTTGCATCCGATAAGGGTGCATTGGTGAGTGATGTGTTTGCTGTTTGGGAAGACTACTATTATTGGGGTGTTAATTTTAGTAGTAGAACAGATGATCGGGATCTCTTGAGAGCACTATATGTATATTTTGAGTAGTTGGAAGGAGTGAAGGCAAATCAGGCGGAAGATGACGTGTTGTGGAGGATAGTCCTTCACAGCTTGTTCATGTGAGAAGTCTTGTGGATTTAATCTGCAATGTGAAGGATGGAACTTCCTTTTCTGGAAGATGGCTTGGAAAACTGCTTCTCCTCCAAAACTTTTTTTTCTTGCTTGGGATGCCTTTAAGTCAGAGGGGAGGATCTTAACTTTGGATAATCATCAAAAGAGAGGGCTAGTGGTGGTTAATAGTTGTGTGCTTTGCAAGAGAGACCTTGAGTCGGTTGATCATTTGTTACTCCATTGAGCTAGAACTCAGTTTTGTGGGAACAGATTTACTCGAAGTTAATTGGATGACTACAAGCAGTTTATCCCTTAAAAACTGCATATAGTTTAACATTAATTTAAAATTTGTGACAAACTACATATAGTTATACTTCCCCTTAAGCTGGAGACATTCCCCTCATGTCATAGCCATCTCATCGGCAAGCAGTTTATCCCTTGAAAAACCTCTTGGGGGCTTACCAGCCGGCTGCTACACAAACTGAATAGATGCCTGTGCCATGCCTCGGCAACCAGTCCATTGGTCCACTCCAGCAATACTAAGGCGACCTTGGCTGAAATCACATGTTACTACCCATCAGCCCCACTGTGGGGTTTCCCACTTTTTATGGGAATATTTCATCACACGGAGTTATTAGATTGGTCTGTTCTCAAATACTTAGGATTTTTGGTGTCAATTGGGAAAGTCTGACCAATAGTTGCAAGCAAAAACAACTAAAATCAATATCTTCAGAACTGAACAACCCCATTTTTAGATTCAATCCCTCTCCTAAAAACTTGGCTCCCCATGTGAAGATATAGTCAATAGATGAACAATAAAGCATGACAATTAGCATTGATTTAAAAAAATTATGACCCAATTCAAATTCTTCTCACATCCACTCCCAAAATTTTGTTAGCAATATCATGTGATTTTGTAAAAGAGGATGAAATCAAAAAATAGCTGCCAGACTTAGAGAACCAAAAAAAAAAAAAAAAGTGTCCTTGTGTTGAGCTAGAAATAGTTGGACAGATCAAACAGAGAGAGAGAGAGAGAGATGATACAGATTAGAAGTTGAAGATATAACTTGAGCTACTAAGATATTTGAATTTAATATTGTTTGATAGTTAAGCACAGAAAAATTTGCAGGACAAAAAAAACATATACACATTATATACAATGTATGTATGCAGATGAGAACGCTAGTAGTGTAAAGTTGCCAACCCGAAGCGGTGGAAAGCAATTCTAAAAAGAACAGAATCGAAGATGGACGGCAAAACTAAAGAGACCGGTGACTTCGAACAAGGGCACAGTCGAAAGCGAAGATGTGGCTGAAATGAAGGCGCGGAAGAATCGATTCGGTGATGATGTGAAGGTGAACTCACAGTGGATGAATCATAGCAGCAATTGACAGCAACAATTGTAGACAATCGATAGTGAAACAAAGAAAGAACAATAATAGAAGGCAATTGAAGTTAGATTTGAAAACAAGTGCAGAATTGAACAACAAAATTCAACGGTAAAATCCAAAAAGATTCAACAGTAATCAATAATCCTCTCTCCGACGCCGTCACTGGCCGAAATTGGGATTGAAGAAGAGGGGAGAGAGAGATAGAGAGAGAGAGAGAGAGAGAGAGAGAGAGAGAGAGAGAGAGAGAGAGAGAGAGGAGAGTTTCAAATGAAAAATATATATATGTTTTCAAGAAAGATGTAGAGAGACAAGTCATGCAGAGAGGGACAATGCATGGAAGAGAGAGGGAGAGATAAGGGAACCAAACAATGAAAGAGCCGTACAAAGAAGAAAGCCAAAGTACGAAATTTTGCTCAAAAATCAGGTTTTGAAAGGGGTTCAACAATCATAGAGTTAATTTTATACTGAATAATTAATTAGAAAATAATGATTATACAATTGGAAAAATATATAAAATAAAGTATAATTGAAGACAGGGAAGGTTCTTTAATATAAAAAATATATACTGAATATTTTTTAATAAAAAATAATTTTTTTACTATATTTTTATTACTTTTCCTTAAAAATAAACAAATGAATTTGTCATTATTATTATTATTTTTTTTTTGAAGTTTAGGGAGATTTTATATTTCAAGTGATATTTTTGTATTTTCTTGGAAACTTTTTATTGAGAAAAATCTCCTAACCTCACCTCTGACAAAGACCTACAAGACGAGAGTCCTCAGGTTTCTCTCACTAAAGAACTGGATAGTTCTCTCACTTAAGAACTTTGCGGGTCAGGTCAGGGAAGAGAAGGAAATCAGTGGTCCTGCAGACTTAGTAATGACACCCATTTCCTTAATAGGAACAGTATTAGTTCAATCCAGTTAAGTTCTTTGGGTGCAAATCATCATCAAGAGGTCCAAATCAGCGGCTGGCATTTGATTGATGAAATGAGTAGTGCCTAAAAGAAGACTGATGAAATGAGCAGTTAGAAGGGAAAGTGAGTACTCAGTAAGAGGGCAATCCCAAGTAAAGGCAAAAGGAAGAAAGGACTTTTAAGAAACATAATCTCAATCAAAATGATCTCCTCATAACTATATCAAATCCAAAACTGTTGTTAGGCAAAAGGGAATGAGATAAGTAGACTGTGTGTGTGTGTGAGGGAGAGAGAGAGAGAGAGAGTGGAAGTTCATGATATATTACAAACATGTAGTTGTCTGTTTCGCAGAAAGAACAAAGTCCCCTCATGCAACTATTCGGATCAGCTTTACAGATCATACTCATTGTTCTCTTACAATCGCAGAAAGAAAGCATGAAGTAGAAAAAATAAACAATGAGAGAAGGAAATGCTGAAATTCAAACATATTTCAGCGTTTACCCTTGCGGAAATTCTGCAATGATTTTGAGGTCCCTTCTAAGAGATCCAAGAGGAAGTTCTCCAGCTCATCCACGGTGTACTTAATGAAGTTGTCGCCAACATGCTTTGAGCTCCACCCAATAAAAGCCCTGTATGCTAAGAAAACTCTCTGGGAGGTTACAAGCCTCAGATGCTCCCTAAGTTCACGGTCTGAAACTAACCATCCCGTCTGAATCTTATATACGTCCTCAAAAGCAGTATTGAAACTCTTGAACAGTTCCTTTAAGGTGGCTCTCATATTCTGACTTGAATGCTCCAAACCATCCTCTCTGAGGCAAAACAGGATTGAACTCCACGTGGCCCTCTGGTAGCTTGTTGCATGCTGCTGAAATTTCCTTATATGATCTCGCACCCATTCACCTCCAAAAAGATCCAAAAGATCGGAAGCTTGAATCTTTTTAACCATATAATGGATGTTATTCATCAAAAAAATATGTTTTAGAGCATCATCACTGTACAATCTGGATCTGGCATCCAGGTTGGCTTCTAGGTCAGATATAATCAACTTAAGATGATGAGTCATTGGAGAGAAATCACCAGAAGAACCACCCCTGTTATATGAGGTGCTAAAATGATGAACCGACTCATTCTGTTCTTTGTCTCCTAGAAGTGCGTTGATGGTGCTGCTATATGCTGTAAGGGCATTGATGTAGTTCATGCAATAGCTAGTAAGAGGGTGAACCCCACCTTTTGGAAAAGGGTTTTTGGAAGTTCTCGATGCAACTACGTTTCCAAACCCCAGAAAAGTAGCTATTGCAGAATCGCCCAGTTTCTTCAGAAGCTCGTGGAACTCGGTCCTGATAAAACAACCAACTTCTTCCGAGAACAACGAATTTACATCAGGGACAAGGTCCAAAAGAACTTCGTACATGTTGAGTAGCATGAACAACTTTTCAGGTGTATGAGGACCGATAGCAACAGCATCGCCAAAATTTAGAAGACACATCATTGAGGCTTTTGAAATCTCTAGGAAACAATCCATGCTAATGGGTCCAAAATCCCTTAGGATCTTGTCACACAACCGTTTTTCACTAGCAAGATAGACACGGACAATGATTTTTAAAGCCCAGATCCATCTTCTAATCATGCAATTTGAGCTATCCCACTCCATATAGAGCACATCCTCAATGCTAAGTTTCTCCACCTCAAGAATGGTCAAATACTCAATTAGAGCCTCCTTCCGGGCCCCAATGAATGCTAGACACAGCTCTTGACCATAGTTTGATTCAACAAACATATTTGCAATGGACTTGAGAGCAGGAACCACGTCAGGATGGACTAAATCTAGAGAATAAACCTCAGGCTCATGGTGAGAACTCTGTCTATGAACTGCATCCTCAACCGTGCAATCCACCTCCAACTCAAATGATTCATCATACATGGCACACCCTTCATTCGAGCGAAATGACATGAACTCAGGTTCAAAGAATTGCTTGTTCTTAACAAGAACGTGGATGAATTCTTCCTCAAGTCTTGACATTGCCATATGCAGAATTATGTGAACTTGGTTAACAAGTTCCTGCTGTTTTCTGGGCTGGTGAAAAGACAAGTTTCCTAGTACTTGATCAATTCTTCGAATTTCATCAACTGCTTGTAGATAGTCCAAAGCTTCATCAGGGCCAGCATCCCATATCATTGACTGCTTTGAAACGCATCCCAAAATCTTTTTCTGAATACATTTGAGCCGCTGTTCAATATCACTCATCTCATCTCCCTTGGCTTCATTGACTACAGCTATCGGGGACAAAAGGGTGCCAAGAGCAGCAAGGTTTTCCCTGAGATCATCTGGTAAATTTACAGATAACTCCAACGCCTTCATAATGTGCTGAACTGCAGCTATGAGATGTCCTTTTTGATCAGAAGTTAAGACTATTGATCTATCATCACCCATTTTCTACAAAGATGAAAGACCAAGGAGCCCAACCCTAATCCAAGTAACTCTTCAAACTGGCCAAATGAATCGAATAAAGACTGACATCCCTCCCAAACCTAAACTGCTCTATACAAGAGAACTAGCAAAGAGCACCCAATTGGATTTAAAAGAGAGGAAAACTAAGGCAACAAGTGCCCGAAGAAAAATAGCTATACCGATCTGGTCTACTCTAAAAATAACCTCGAAACAATATTAACATCTCATCAAGGGATTCCAGACAAGGGTTTCAAGAAGCACTTTAGTGGGTCAATGAGTGTTCACTTAAATGATCTAACATGGAGTGACAGAGAGGTTCGAAGCACCATGAATATTTGATACACTGACTATAGAAGTGAGAAATTTTGACTATATGCACACGAGACAGAAGACAATGAACTCACAGGACAAGTGCTTCTCACCTGCTCCTGTAAGCTACATACATGAATAACAGGGAAAAAGCAAAATTATGTCAACAAATAATTAAAAAAGTAAAAAAGAAAAATAAAAGTGCCAAAAGTTTCAAAAATTGAAATTCATGAAATCCGGAAGAACAGCGCCAAATATCAGAAAACTTCACCCAGAACATAAAGGAAAAAGCTCAACTTTTCAGATTTAAGCCCATTCATGCCTTCTCAAGTAAATTGATAAATACAAAGTGATCAGACAACGATCAAGAATATACTCAAAAACACACTTCACAATTTAGAAAAGTACCCCCCAAATAAAACCTGAATTCAATTGATCATAGAAATGGAAAATTGTAAACAAAAAACGATTTAGATGCACAATAGAGGCTGATCAGCATATATCCATCAAAGAAATGGAAATAAATACCAAATAGAGACTTATATCATCAAAATTTTCAGTTGAACACAAAGAAATTCGAGTTTTACAGAGAAAGAGCTGGAGAGAGAGAGAGAGAGAGAGAGAGACTGACTGACAAGATTGCAGTGAAACCCTAGAATTCTGGAGCCTTAAGACTGTTCAAAGCTTTTGCTTATTAAGTTCTGCCAGTACAGGTAGAGAGAGAGAGAGAGAGAGAGAGAGAAAAGGAAAATTTTTTAGGGAGAAGTTGAAGATGAAGCTTCGCTAGTTTGACAAGTATAAGGAATTCACCTCTTCCTCGCAAGTTCCCTCTGGGAAATCTTTATTTGGATCCCCCCTCCCTCCCACCCACTCTCTCTCTCTCTCTCTCTCTCTCTCTCTCTCTCTCGCTCACATCGTGGGTATTGACTTTTGATTTTGACTTCTTGGTCTTCAAGAAACGTCCAAATTCTCAGCAACGTTGGAAGAAATCCTCAGATGATCTGTCCCCTCATCCTTTCCAGCCACTTTGGTTTATTCCTTACGGATAAAAAATAAGTGGCTGCACATTTTTAACAAAGTTGAATTTCCATAAATTTGAATAATTTTTATATAATTTATGCAAAATAAATAAATTTATGAGACGGAATCCACACGTAAACTTTTAAAAAATTACAAAAAGAATGTAAAATAAAAAATTGCATTGGAATTACAAAAACCTTAAATGGGTGCTGGGAAATATTATGAATTCGCCATGCGTAAAATTTCCACCACTCATTTTGCATCGATCCCTTCTCTTCCTTTCTTTCTTCATCTTAATTGATCGATATTTTTCCTTTTATCTTTCTCAAAGTGTTGAGCGAAAGTATTGACGCAACGATTGAGTTGCTCTTTTGATAACTTTAAAATCACGAGTTTAAGACGTGAAAATAATTTTTTTATAAAAATACAAGAAAAATACTATGTATATATAAATCGAGGAATACTTTATATACGGGATAAATCCTTTATCTCTCCCAAAATGTTGACGTGTTATTTAAATATGACTTTTTTTAATTTATGGGTTTGATTTTGATTTCAATTTCAATTTTTGGATCGGCCATAAGACTTCCCTTTTATTTCAATTTTAGTTTGAATTGTTACCATTAACTTGATCGTCTATTGTGCTTGAAACATTTAAAAGTCGAGGAGGCTTCCCTTCTAATGACTCGATTGGCTCCGATCGACTTCAAGGATTAGACTGGTCGGTCGACCAGGACATATTATCCCAAATAGGAAGATCAAACCATTTGATAGGACCATAGTTAGGACATGTAAAATTAATATTAATTCCAATAATGACGATAATCAAATAATTATTTAATAATTATAATTCATTAATAGCGTCTCTAAGGACACCATAGAAAATTTGAATAGACGAGGTCATACCAGGGCAACATATACGAGGTGGTCTGTTTGATTAGGCCTATGGAGGACTAGAAAAAACTTGATGAGTTCGGATGAGCCTGGCCGATGTGAACAAGAGAAATTGGTAGTCATGACCATCTTGACCACATATTTTTTCTTTTTTGTTATACGAGACTGTAAAAATAATAAAAATATACGTATTTATAAAAATTTGAGGGAAAGAGAGATTTATTACTCGATGTCCCTACAAGGGCCTTAACCACATACTATGATGATTGATGATCGATGAATGTTCTTATCTGCATCAAATGTAATAGATTGTTGCAAATCGCGCAAAGATTATTTTTATTCTTATAAGAATCGAACATATCTGGTTTATGATGATATATATCACCATAATATCGGCGTATATTGATTACAATGTAAATGAATATGTATTTAAGAAAGTTAAAAAAAGTCCTAATTGGTATTTTTGTATAGATTTGATTATCTTACCATCAAGTTTAGTTCTCTTAATTATATAGGCTGCAACGAGTATAAATACTCTATTGTACAAAATTTTACTCACACATCTCTCTTTCAAATTCTGTCTTCCTCTTTCTCGAGTAAATTACTATCATTTTTAATTCCTTTGGCCAAATCAAAGTTATTAAAATAACGGGCTTGGATAGAGAATTACGCTTGGCTTTCTGGATTTTGCTTCTTCTTTTTTTTTTTTTTTTAAGAGGAATGAAAATCCTGAGAAGTATGTATATGAGATGTACGTTTGACGAGAGTCATAAAAAAAAATGACGTACTAAAAAGTGAATGTGTTAGATATATTGGATCTATCATTCAAAATAATGAGAATATATATGAGAATGTAAATAATTAGATTTAAATGAATTAGATGAAATAAAAAAGTGCATTTATAATTATTTGCAATCGCATGATATCACTGTAATTATTTGTACTAAGTTGATGGTTAATTCAATTATGGATAAAATAGGAGAATATCATCTAATGTATTTTGGATATATGCAATGAAAATACAAAAATGTATTATTTGGGAAAAGGGAGATTTTAAATATAAAATATTTAGTGAAATGTCGTAATAAATCATTGAAAATCTGAATGAAAAATCTCCATGAGATATGTGTTAAGTGTTTAATTGAAAAGACTATTTTAGATAAGAATGAGTGTTGTAAAAGAATCCGAATCAGTTAAAAATATGAATGTCAAGCGTTTATTATTATTTTAAATTTCTATGAATATTTTATTTTAATTTCTTTCTTTTCATTATTTTTTTTAGTTTTATATTTTCTATTTTATTTTCAAATTTTAATTCTTTTATTTATTATTATTATTATTATTTTCTCTCTCCTCGCTCTTCTGTATTGATATCTTAAATTATTAATTTTAAAATTTAAAATTAAGACTCTATTTATTATTATTTAGAGGAAAGAGAAATCTAAGCCAGTCCAAACTTAGTCACGCTGGATTCGATTAATTTGAAGAAATATTTATCATGGTATATACTATATACCACGTAGTACAATATCATTTTGCTTTCGCTTTTTGTTTGGTGCTATAGTTGCCCATTTGCTTTGTTTGGCCGAATCTGGCCTAGTTTTCCACATATACGTTCAAGCTGTCCCAATTTTCACACCTGATTCAATGGTACAACTCTCTCTCTCTCTCTCTCTCTCTCTCTCTCTCTCTCTCTCTCTCTCTCTCTCTCTCTCTCTCTCTCTCTGTTGACTTACAAATTCAAGCACTCCAGTTTTGAGTATGCTTTGCTTTCGTGTTCTATAGGTATTTATGGTGTTAAGTGTCTCTCATAAAAGTGGGGTTTACAAATATTTATATATTATTTTCTTAAAAGTTGCCTATTAAAATATTTTGTTCTAATGGTCAATTTATCTTGGCCGGCCGTTTAGACGTATAGAACAACAAGAAAGAAGGGATTCAGTTTTCAAAGACAAAGGGAGAGGCAATATTTTCTTGTCTCCATCGTGTGAAACATTTACCTGTCGCTCCTTTTTGATTTTATGACCACAAAAGCCTTAAAGACCAAACACCTAAGAATTCAATTCTGCTCCTCGCCAAAACTCTCCCCCCCCCCTCTCTCTCTCTCTCTCCCTCCCTCTCTCTCTTCTCTCCTTCCCCACCCCTCTCTCTCTCTCTCTCCCCGTAATTGAACGATATTTAAAATCATATTTCAATTAATTTGATTTAAATATTATCGTATATAATTTTAAAAAAATCTTTTTTAATAAATTTTTTTTTTAAAATTTCAAATCAAACATTTATTTAAAAAATCTAATATTATTTTCTACTAAATCGACTGTTTGTTAATTTTCTCTTGCGAAAGAGAAGTGTACCATTTTCATACCGTAATATAAACAAAGTATATCTAAAATTATAAGTACCAAGTTTATTGGGCAGCATGTAACAAAATATATGCAGTGATAGTGTAACTTTATAATCGGGATCATGTCATCTTGTCAGATGTTACTACTTACGTATTTAATATCATTAGAAACGCGTTTTTCCAAGTCACATGTTACATCAACCTAAATTACTAATGCTTAGCTGCCACATGATGCTTTTGTTTTGGTAGATACCTCTGTAAGAGAGGTATACCCAGAAGCTGAGCAAGAGGCGGCACTGGCAGGGAGCTGTTTCATCCGGTCTTTCCGCGGGCCCTATATCTCGGGTATGAGCGGTTTTCAACCCCTGAAAATCCCAACTTATGGAAGCGTACATCCTGTGGCACGAGTTACAAGAGCCGAGGATTGGTGGGTAAAATCAGACACAAAAGATCTTTAAATAGGAAAAATAAAATATCCTTAAAAATCTCAAATTAAAATTTTTCCTATATTAAATTTTTATTTCAATATGTTCATATTTTTTTTTTATTCTTGACCTCCGGTATCTAAAATTTTACTCTGATTAATTCAAATATAGAGAGAGATCTCCCGAATTAGTTTTTTCTATTCCTAAAGAGGTTTAAATCCGAGTATTAATTAAAAAATACAGAACTCTTCCTACTACACCGATCAATCTTTGTTCAATATGTTCATATCTCCCAACTACCTTCGCACCAGCCCTTTAGTTCCCTCAATAGACTCAACTCCAACCATCTCAAGCCCAATCCCTCAGTCCCACGGAATTTAATGTTATGTGTTTTAATGACAATAATGTTTCTTGTCTCTCAACATGTGATGTGTTTGGATAAAATTTTTCTCAATATTTAGTTGTAATGTGATGTGAAGCATAATTTTATCTTTGGTGTGTGTGTATAATATAAAACCAACAATAATAAGATAAATTGAGTATTAATTTCAAAATCTTAGAATTGATAATTTGAAAATTCAATATAAGAAAAATAAAAAAGCAAGAGAAATAATAAAATAATATAAAATTAAAATTTAAAAGTAAAATAAGAATAAAACTAAAAAATACAAATAATAAAAGAAAAATAAAAATAAATTGTTCTTAAAAATTTTAAATAATAATAAATACATTGATTCAACTTATTCAAATTTTTCTAAACTACATATTTTTATCTAAAATTATTTTTTAAACTAAACTCTTGACACTCATATATTTACGGATAAATTAATCCAGATTTTCAACAGTCTAATTCGATATTTTACTAAATGTTCTACATTTAAGATCTTGTCTTCCTAATTAGTGTGATTTTGGATATTTATTGTCAAAATCATTTTAAATGATATTTTTTTCATTTTTAATTCTATATTTTCTAATTTTATCATATATCCATATGAACATTTTTATCTCAATTATAATAATTTTATGCTCATATTATTATTTAATTGTTCAAACACTTGATGTTATATAATAATACAACTCTTATTGTAGTTTTATAAAACTTTCCTTCCTACTGTAATGGCATTAAACAATCGAAAAAAATTTCAGACGTATTTTTCAATTTCATCTGATTCTCTTGAATTTTATGATTTATATTTTCATCGATATTATCATATTTTTAAATAATAGATTCAAAATATTTAAAATGTTCACCTTTTGTTATATCCTACTATTTTAACTTAGTCATTTTTATTATTTTGATAATTGTCATTAAACTTATATCTCAGTTTTTAACTGATTCAATTTAATTTTTTTTTGAATTTTAGTGTGTCTCTCTATATTTTTAATTTAACACTAATATTTTCACTAATTTTATTGACTAATACTATATTATCCGTAAAAATATATACAAAATATTTTATCTTAAATACTTTTCGTTATTTCATCCACTACTACTATAAAAATGATGGGATTTATTGATAAATCTTAGTTAAATTCAATATAATTTGGGAAGTTCTCATTTAAATTTCCCAAATTCTTACATTGGTAACAACTCCTTGTACATATCTATGATGAAATCAATATATTTTAAGAAGATCTCCTTTTTTTATTAACACTCACCATAGTATATCTTTGGGAATCCTATCATATACTTTTTTTAAATCGATAAATACCATATGCAAATATCTCTTCTATATTTTAAAGGTCATTATTAAATGTCTGAACAAATGAATGGTTTTGATAGTGGATCGTATTAACATGAATTCAAATTGATTTTGAAACACATTTACTTTTAATCTCAATTTATATTCTATCATTCTCCAATTTCATAATATGACTAATAAATTTAATTTTCTTATAATTAAAGCAACCTTTTATATTACTTTTATTCTTATATAATGATACAAGTATACTCACCCTCCATATTTGAGATATTTTCTTGATTTATCAGATTTTGTTAAAAAGATTCATCAGCATTTTTATCTCCATTTCATCCAAATACTTTCACATCTCAATAGAAATAGCCATCAAGTTTTATGATTTCATATTTTTCATTTTCTTTAAAATTTTCCTTATTTCATGAGAATAAATTTTACATTTAAAATTTTTATTAATTTTCTTTACACGTATTGCGATATTACCGATATTTTTTTATACTCAATGTTAAAAAATTTATCAAAATAATTATTCAAACACTTTCTTATATATCTATTCTTTACAAAGACATTATTAGTCTTACACTTAATATACCATCACCATTTACATAAAATATAAAAACCAAATATATATTTTCTTTGTATGTTCGTGTCTTTTAAAATATTTAATTTTAATTTAAATATTTATTTAAATTTACATAAACAAATTAAAAACATTAAAATATTAAAACAATTCGGTAGTGACCAACTTTAAGATGCACATGGCGTTACTATTGATCCGAATCAACTACGAAAAAGGCCACGCTATAGCACTGCCGTGTTGCCATGTAGTCCCAAAGCCTAGTTTCGTGGATGGTGTCACTAAGGGTATCGCAAAACTTTCGTGGTGCCCTCAAAAGCATGGCTAGTGTTCTCTAGCTGCCGGCGTTTGGCATCACTTATATCTATAATCCTTCTTCTAAGTTTCGTTTGTAGATTTTGCGACGAGGGTTTTTCAAATGCCGTTCTATGACGTAGTTGTTGGCATTATAAGGAATTTGCAACGAAAAAAAAAAATCGTCGCAAGATTGCATCACAATGTCTCATAATTTTTGTGTAGTGCCAAATGTTACATTTAACTTGATCATGGATGTGATCAAATATCACACATGAGCAGATATTAAAAAAAAAAAAATCAAGAATTTGCTGGACTGGGGGAATATCAAAGCAATCTCAAAAATTACGACGTATCAAATATTATCATTTTTATTATTGAGTTTTTGGTCGCAAAAAAGAAAGAAAAAAAAAAACCTTTCTTTATGGGGGGCAGAAGCTAGGACTTTCTGGACTAAATACTTCCAAAATTTGCAAGAGTTGTTCTAGTCAAACAAACCTACTATGTTTGAAAATCCAAACCCTAGCATCATCTTATGCTTAATTGCTTCCATCATCATATTAATAGAGAAGCACCAAACTTCTATAAGTATAGCGATAAAGCGTTGTACCCCTTAATCATAAGTTTTGGATTTAAATCATGAAAATAGAGTAATAAGATTTGAGAGAGTCAATCTTTTAATAGATTCTACGATATTTAGAATAAATTAGTCGGTTGAATTTTAGATACCGATCGGTAATACAAAAAATCCAGCCCAATTGAGTTCATGGGCCTAAAAAGCCTACTCTAGATGACTCAAATAGTAAACTGGTCCCATTGGCTTGCTATCAAATCCCGAAAAGCCCCCACCTCCCCCTTTTTATCGACAATTCTACTACTCCCCCCCTACTTCCGCTCTCCCAATCTCCCCAACACAGAACCCCACCTATTGGGTACCCTAGAAAAAACCCATGTCAATCCCGAAAGCAAAGCTCCTAGTCAACTTCAATGGTGAATTCACCACTTATCCTCACAACTCTTCCGTAGTCTACGTTGGTGGGAAAACCCGGCTTGTCCTTGTTGACCCATCTGTCAACTTTGATTCTCTCATGTCCAAGATTTCCCAAATCTGCAATTCCTCCTCTACAGACACTATTGAGCTCAAGTTTCAGCTACCCAATGAGACCCTAAACTCTCGCCTTGTCTCCATTGAATGTGACGATGATGTTTTTGCTATGTTCAGTGAGTTTGATCCCTCTCAGAGAATACCCATTTACGTACTTCCTATCATAAAACAATCCTCGACTCAGAGGTAGAGTGTGAAAATCATTTTACTCTGTTTGAATTTGTAATTTCTTTCTTTTCGGTTTTTTTCTGAATTTCAAGTTTATTTATTTATTTTTTTAATGGTTTCATTGGGAAAATTATGTCACGTGATATGTACTACCACTAAGATTGTACCTTAGTGGTACAAACATAATATTTCATGTTCCCCAAAGTCATGAATTTCAACATGTTTCTAGTAGTAGAGTACAGAGTGAGTTAGGTTGTCCATCCAGAAATGTTAAATACAATTTGTGAATGTTAGTAGCATTTTGGAATTGAATCAATTCTACTATTTTATTTTAGTCCGCTGATTTTTCATAGTTTCGTTTCTCACAAGTTTTTTTTTTTTTTTTCCTTTCTTTCTTTTTTGATCATAAATGTAAACGGGACAGTTAAACATGCTTGCAGTGCTTGCTCCTTTGTTATATAGTTTTGAACTTTTTGATACGAATGTTTTTGATGTATGGTCCTTTCGGTTGCAGAGGAAGTATTTGTCCAACTGGGGTCGAAATGGTGGTTGATGAACCAATTTCAAATGATGGGTATTTGTTAATTTTATATTCTTGTTCTTTTATTCATTTATTTATTTATTTTTGCATTGGGTTGGCCGGTATTATGTTAATGGTTAATTTCTGGTATTATTTACTTATTTATTTGAAAATTTTTTTAGAGAGAATGGCTCAGCAGTTAATCTTCAAGAGCTCGGCGGTGACGAGTTTCATGCAGTTGCATTTCCAAGGTATAAGATTGCATAAATCTATCGATATGAAAGTGATTGAGTTTATCAATAATGTTGGGTTCTTTATAGTAGAAGATGATATATCTTGTTTGTCCCCTACAGCATGCTACACTTGTATTGGAAACCCTATTTTTGTTCTCGAACCTCAAAGTTCCAGTTGCTTTCTATTAATTTAGTTACCAAAGGAATTGTTCATACTGTTTGTAGATGGTCCAACTGCACATTGAACAAAAATTAGTTTCATAAGCATGTACTTGATGGAAAGAATAGTCCTTAGTTTAAAAATTAACAAAACCACATTTTTGTATGTCAAAGTTATGTCTATGAGTTACGTTTGCTAATGATTTATACTTGGATAAGGAATACTAGAAAGGTGTAAGATGGTTTTGATTTTTAATCCTTCCAGTGCTACTGTGTTTTTTGGTTGTGCATTGTTTAATCAGGAAACAGGATATTGGACTGTTGGAACTTTTGTTTAAACTGAAGTTCTGCAAGGTCCATTGATGAAAAATATTGGTTTTCTGAACCTTTAATAGATGAATGTAATTATTTTTTGGAATTTTTCTTGTGTCATATAAGAATTTGAAGTTTTAGGAACCTAAATTCTACAATATAATTTGGGGTATTTATTTATGATTAAATACATACAATGGCATTTTTGGTTTTTAAATCAATTTGTTACTTATCCGGGCCTTTGAGTTTTCTCTAAAAATTTAAAATTGGTTGAAGTAAGCGGGAAAAAAGCAGAGGAAACAGCTAGAACCATATGTTTGTGCAGAAAGTTGTGTTGAAATAGATGCATACTAAAATATGATTGTTTTCTTTTGGAGAGTGAAGAAATCATCTATGCGAGTAATCCTACATAGACTTTATTATGATCATAGCATAATTTTTATGATGGCTATTTTTTCATCACCTCAAAGAAGACAGAATGATGCCATGTGTTCACTGATTTATGAGCTTTAACTGTTGAAACACCTTGTAGTTTCTATGAGAACTGTCACATGAATGTGTGTTTAATTCCATAGTGCTGCAGGGTTGATGATGCTATGCCCCTGGATTCTGTGGATAGCCAGACAAGTCCAGCTTCGTGTGCCTTAGTTTGTGGAAGAGATAATCAAACTTTAGCAGTTGGACAGGAGTTTCCTGATGTGCAAGGATTTCGAAATGCTTTAAGAGCAGCTGCAATCACCATGAAGTTTGAGCTAAGGATGATCAGATCAGATCGAACTCGAGTGACTGCCACATGTGCTGCAGATGGTTGCCCATGGCGAATCCATGCATCTAAGCTTCCAGATGTTCAAACTTTCCAAATAAAGACTATGAAGGAAAAGCATACATGCTCTCGCCCTGAGCGTACTACCCATCGTCAAGCAACAATGAAATGGATAATAAGCTGCATCAAGGACCGAGTTCAAGATAATATTGATTACAAGCCAAAGGATATCATGAGAGATCTAGAGAATGAATATGGCGTGACAATACCCTATCTTAGAGCTCATCGGGCAAAGGAGCGGGCCTTGGAATTGATATATGGGATGCCAATTAAGGACATAATTTGTAGAAAGACAGAAGCTGTATGCATGGAGAATGTTATAGACAACACTGCGGATTTGCAGAAGAAGAAGCTCTTAAAAGGGAATCCTGCTCACTGCAATATCTGCAAAAAGATAGGACACAATAGAAGAAGCTGTGTGAAGTTTAGGCAAAAGGAGAGCCAAATTGTCAGCCCTAAGGAGAAAAATTTTCATTGCATGCTTTGTAAACAAAGTGGGCATAATCGAAGAACATGCCAATGCAAGGTTAGTTCTTAGCTTGGTGGAGACTAACATTCTGAGAAACAGTCATATTCAAGTTAGAGTTTGAGAAAGTTCGAATGAGCTGGTGGCATCAACAGTCTTGAGATATAAAAATTAGGTAATTTGCTTATGCTGTGATCTTCTTATCATTGTTGTTAGGTTACTCGTATGTGTTCTCTATTCCAGCAAATAACATGCTTTGCATAAAGGGCGTTGCTACACTTCATGATCCATAATTGTTGTAGAGGAGCTCCACGACTTTTGTGGCAATTAAGCATTGGAAAAGGTTAATCAGGAAATCATAGACCGAAAAGATTAGTCATGAAAAGCATGCGGTGGATGATGGAGAATGGTATTGCATTACCTGTATGTTATGCTAAGTTTCCTCTATCTCTGAATGGCTTAATTATGTGATATCCCCCCTGGGGGGGGGGTGAACTTTTCTCTTGCTGGTGGCTGTGATAGGAGCTTTATGGGGGAGAAACAGGGATGTCCTCTTGTCATCTTGGATCGTCTCAACTTTGACCTCTTTTAACGAGTCCATGATTTTGGGGGGGGGGAATGACCTTGTAAGGATGCTTCATTGAATGCTTCGATATCTTCCCAGCACAGTGGACTTTCATTGAACATAGGGAGGGGGAGAGGGTTGTAAAATTATGCATTTGCTACTCAAAACATAAAGCCTGTGGGCACTGAAGGGTGTGCATCTGAATTTGATCTAAATCCATGGCCTAGCTTCAATGACAACATGCATCTTGGCGCCCTCTTATAGCATAAACAAAAGTTTTGAAAGGGCATAGGAGGGTCTCTGTATGAGTGTGGACTCTGGAGTTCTCTTGCAGGATTCAGGTCTATATCTGGGGTTCGAAGTCATAAGAATCGTGATATTGTGCTTCCCAGAGGTCCAAAGACCGGATTCTTTTTGGGTCTTCAGTTTCTCCAACTTCATTAGCGGGACTGGGATGGGATACTGTAATCAATGATGTGAATGAATGAAACTTATTCTGTACTTCATTATTAAGGATTTCCTTTAGATGCTTGCATTACCGGAAAGTACAAAAGATGTACCTTCTTTCTCAACTTTCTGACTTTTAACTGTTTGCTCTTGCACAGACGTATAGTAAATACTCCTGCTTGTTTGCTTTCTGAAAAAAATTCTCACCAGTAATGAACCATCTAGGCAAGCTTAATTGTTTAATGCGGGTGACTGAAACGCCCCACGCCCAAGCACCCTAACAGCCGTAGGTTGGAAACTTTTTGATGATTCAACTCAGGAAATTTGGTTTCAGGGTGGGGGTTGGTTGTTGGTTGTGCTTGCCCTTTTTTTTTTTTTTTTTTTAATCATTTGGTATTTGGTAATCAATTTTTATTGGTTCTGACTATTTCAATTCGAATTAATTGTCGGATCCATTAAAGCATGAACTCGTCTTGTATCTATTCTTTTCATTTTAAGATTCAAATTCGAGATTTTGATTAAGAAATTCAGTGCCGTTATTATTGGATAAAATTTGGGCTAATAGAATCCGAGTAGTGGTGATCATATTTAATCAAGAATGTAATGCTACTTTACAAGACGTATTAGGGCTCAGAGCAAATATGACCCATTTGGAACAACAACAGAGAAGTTGCCCTTGTGTTCATATGGTCGCCGATGTGGTGCTTTAGGGCTTCTTAAATTGGGAATAGACTTATAGCTGTTACCAATGTGAGTAGGTCCGGTTAATATTAGTGGCCTTGTTAGACCATTCTCCGCGTCTGAGAAAACCGTAAAAATGCCGAACAAAGCATACGTCCGTAGGAAAAAAGGCGTCAGTGTGAAACCCAGCTTGAACTATATTTAGGGAAGGGGGAGGGGGAGGGGGAGAGAGAGAGAGAGAGAGAGAGCGAAGGAGCGAAACCGTCGATATGCCTTCAGTGTCCCGCCGAAATGCTCGCTCGCTCTCTCTCTCTCTCTGCCCCCTCTCTCTCTGTGCTTCCATCTTCACACGAAACCTTAACAGAATCTATCTCCTGCATGATTCAAATCTCGTCTTCCCTCTTTCTTCCAGGTACAATTCTCATCCTCTTTCTCTCTATATCTCTCTCTATAAAGAAATTTCTAATCCCTAAACCAATATGAACAGGTTGGATTATGGGCCGCACTTGCACTTGTCTCTAAAGCTGATAACTTTAGGGCACATATACTGGAATGGGTGAGTATGTTACTTTCTTCTCTTCTGCTTCAGATTTTCTCAAATCCCACAAAAATTTTTCTCAATCTATTTCTCTGATTTTGTTTTCTTGGTCACTTAATTCGAGGCATTTCACATGTAACATAGCTTTTCCAAAAATAGGAGTGTCGAATACCCTGAATGAAGACCATAAAGATTTTTGATTAGTTAAATATATTCCTGAAAATCTTAAATTGTTTGATTGGAAGTCTGGATTTAAATTAACTTTTCATATATTTCGGATCTTACAGATAATTAGGTTAAACACCTGTTTTGGCCACTGAATTTTTAGGTCAATAAACTTCATTAGATTGCAAGACATGAATTTCTTTTAGCCCTCAAAACATGTCTGTTGATGGTTGCTCTAGTGATGCTACCGCCTCCATTGACCTTGCAATTGGTCAGCTTGGGCCACATTGTAAGAAATTTTGAAGTTCAAAATAGAAACAAAATAGCTCAGGTACCAAAATAAAAATGACCTAAAAGTTTGGTGGTTGCGGGGCAAAATAGGGGTCTAGCTTGTAAATCTCATGTATTGTTCCTTTTAGTCTTCCCACTATCAAGCGAAGAAACATTTTGCTTAGAAGGATGAATTAGTAAACAAGGCGCAAACCCATAGAAGTAGTATGATCACAGTCATGTAAAAGGTTGTGCTCATGGAAAATGGTGGTGGATCTTTTTCTTTTTCCTTTTTGAGAACAACAATCAACAACAACAACAACAACAACCAAACCTTTATTCATTAAATGGGGTTGGTTATATGGATTCTTCTATGCCATTTTATTTATTTCATATCACATGCTCTCTTGTATGATAGTTTTCTTTATACCAGAACAACAATCAAAAATCCCAAATTATCCAGGGAGAAAATGAACAAGCAAATCATTGTTTCTGCTTTACTTTTTCAGTGAAAGAAAAGGATAAAATCCAACAAAGGCCCTTGATCAAAGGATGTAAAATATCATGCTTGATTTGATGGTGGTGCTGTGATTTTAACATCTGCAGCCAGCAATGTTGTTACTGCAGTGCTTATATCATAAATCAACCACGACTGTAATCATGGCCTTGCTACATTGGTTGAAGCACCAGTGCTGAAAGGTCAACAAGCATAAACAAGTGCCTTCTACATGACTTAAATGCATAGACCTATGCAAAAGCAGGAATTTGATCCATGCTAGAATTTTGGAGCGCTTCAATGTCCATTGATAGCTTACAGAATCCGTGATCTCTAACGAAGGAGCTAAAGTGCTTTATTTATTTATTTTTTGTTTTCCCCATTTTCCCTCAAGTAAATATACATCCAAACCAACCATATAAAAAGTGAGAAAAAGTAGAACCAATATGTGTTGGTTAGGCTTATTTTATTTAGCTTAAATTAAGATGCCAACAATTAAAGCTAATGTTTCCTATTTTCATGAAGAGTAACGTTTTTCTATTATGTATTTGTCGAATAGTATATCTACGTAATCCGATCATTGTAGCGTCAAACAGAGCTCACTCTCTTTCCTGTGCACCTTATATGTTGTCGAGTTTTAGGTAACCCCTCTAACAACTTTCTCTTTCGAGCAATTGAAAGACTCCAGAGACGTGTCGCATAGTTAAGCTGAAAATAGACTTGCACCTCTTCAGATTTTGTTTCTTCTTGATACCAGTATAGAACCCACCACCATATCATGTTCCTCTCAGCCAACCAAACTAAATGCTTGTAATTGATCATTCATTTTCATTTTTACTTTTTATTGTCTGTACTTGGATCCAGGATTTAGTGCGACTTTATTTTAACCTGGGCAAATTAATTGTAAAGACTATGCATTACCTTTTTTTTTCCTTTTGTCTTTCCCAGCTATGCAAGCTGAGCATGTGTTAGTATCAACTCCAGGAAAACAATTAGGCTCTGATGTGCACTCAGATCTTGCTGCAAATGTCAAAGATGATTTTTTCGGCATAGGAAAATTTAAAAGCTCATCTTCATCGTCGTCCTCTTCATCTGAATCGGAGTTTAAAGATATCTTAAATGATGATATAAATGAGTCTAATAGCTCCACGAC
This sequence comes from Dillenia suffruticosa, assembly GCA_033439265.1. Taxonomy (NCBI): domain Eukaryota; kingdom Viridiplantae; phylum Streptophyta; class Magnoliopsida; order Dilleniales; family Dilleniaceae; genus Dillenia; species Dillenia suffruticosa. The sequence continues at coordinate 5,119,065 of JAVTVX010000009.1, forward strand.
CGACTTCCCAGGAGTTGTTGAGCATGCTCAATTAGCTTCGAACAATGCTTCTGGGAGCTCTACTTCTCATCATGGATTGCCTGTAAGCACAGTACAAACAAATACTCCGGATTATGTACCCTACAGTTTGCCAACTCAGACACCTTCAGTCCAAGTAATGGAGTACCCCCCAGGCTATGATGAAAATAGGATACCATCTTCAGTGTTTGCTAGAACTAATACAACAGCTCCAGTGGAATGGAGTTCTGCATCCAATGAATCTTTGTTCAGCATCCACCCTGGAAATATGAGTTTCACAAGAGACTATTTAATTTTGTTGCAGAAGTCTGAGGAACTAGGTACTGGAGAATTTATGATACCTAGTCCATTGATAAGCTTTCCGGGGAGCAACCTTTCCTCAGTTAATCAATCACCAGAAATCCACAACACAGATGCACCAGGGAACAGTTTGGATACTAGTAATGCAGCTTTTGAGACCATGAAGGAGGTGATAAATGAAAATGCAAAAGTTCAAGGTCATCACAAGTTTTCTCCCGAAGAACCACAACATTCTCCTAGTGTGTCTCGCCATTCAGATGGAAGTGCAGCTAGTTGTAAATCCTTTGCTTTTCCGGTGTAAGCCACTTGATTCTCATCTCTCTTTCTTGATCTTCTATTGAATTTGGGAGTTGTAGGCTTTGACTAGTTAACTAAGTAGGAGCTTTATAAGCGAGACAGTAAATTGGATTTTAGATGATATTAGAACCAAAACAAGAAGGGTTTAGTAATGACAGATGTGGTTTTCGGTCATTTGATCCTCGATTAGCATGCCGTTGCTACTTACATTGCTGCCTTATTGTCATAGGACATTGCCATTACCTTAATGGTTTAGCTGGGGTAGATCCACATCTACCTATTCTCATATTTGTTTGTTTGTTCTTGTGTGTGTGTGTGTGTGTGTGTGTGTGTTTTTTTTTTTTCATTGCAAACATAAGTGATTGAGCTTGCTCTTGTTTCTAGGACCATCTCTCGCTAGCTGCACAATATAAGACAAATGCCATCCTCACTCGTGTAAACCCCTTGTTTTAATTGTAGCTAGATCATTATCTTGCACCACACGTGTCAGTTCCCATCAAAAAGCAGTATGTTACGAGTGATAATATGAGACCAAGTTTCAGAAAATGCTCAAAGTGATAGTAGCTAAATTGTGAATGTGATCGAGCCTGTGTTTTTGCCATGTCACACCTTTAAAAACTAATTGACCATGTTGGTTGGCCGCAGATTGTCACAAGGTGAAAAGAATTCATTGAAGGTGCAGTCGTCAAAGCATAACCTGATACTAAATTCAGAACCAGACACACTGCCAACGCCAGAAGCGGCAACACCGACAAGAACAGCATCAAATGATGCCGCACAGAACAGATGGTTTTCTTGCTTCTGCTGCCCATCATGCTGCCCTTAATATTCTTGAGAAGACATGCCTTTTGGATTCGCAGGCTTATAGCAACCAAGGTGGTTATGATTTTGCTGCATGACAATGCCTCGCCAAAATTTTCCCGATTCTCGATTTTAGACTCTCGAATCCAAGAAAAGAAATTTGGTCTAGTGCAAGGGTTTAACTCCTGTATAGAACGTGAAAATGCAGATCTAGTTTTCTAGTGATTTTTGCCACCAACGTGATATTCTTCCCCAAACTTGTGGGGTTTAACTCCTTTTCTTTTCTTTCATTTAGATTGTAGAGACAAATCTTTACCTAATGAATGCACAAGATTAGTGGCTTGAAACCACGCAATCCATCCCTTCAGTATCATACGCCTTGGTCGGTTGGTTTGTGACCTTAGCATACCCTAACTCCTGTGGATCTTCGCTCCGGCGTAGTCATCTTAGAGGGTAACATTAAGGGAACATTTTGTTTATCGTCCTTGTCTCGGAAACAATGTTAACCTTGAATGCAGGATTGAGCATAGGTTACACATGAGGTTGATGGCCCCTCAAAGAAAGAAGATACAAAAATGAATGTGAATAAGTTGTCCTTTCAGGAGCATTGGCAAGGCCAAGCTGTTGAACTGCAATCTAAGAATTAACTTTTCAAGTTCTCTCATTCAAAATCAAAATTCTTTGAGAAGAGGAATCTTGCTTCCGAGAAGAGGTGCCTCTGAAGGTCTCCTAGGGTGGGTAGAAACCAGAGATGGAAACTTCTCAGTATCTAGCGCTTATCAAATCCTGCAGGACAGGGGTCATATGCAGCTCCATCAACATGTTAATTGGAAATGGATTTGGAAAGAAAAAATTCCAGAGAGTTAAATTTTTTATTTGGTTGGTAGCGCATCAAAAAATCATGACAAATGTTGAAAGGAAGAAGAGGAGTTTAGTGGAAAATGACATGTGTAATCTTTGTAAAGAGGAAGCAGAATCGGTCCTTCATGTGTTACGAGACTGTAAGGAAGCCAAGGAGGTCAGGAGGTGTGTTTGCCAGGACAGTTTAAAGATTAGTGAATTTTGGACCGACAACCTTTTGGCTTGGATCAGGATAGGAATTCGGGATGCGTTCAGATTAAAGTGCCCCCGAGGAAAGGGAGTCTTTGCTGCTGCTATATGGAGTATATGGAAAAGAAGATGCAAAGCTGTTATGGAGGGAGAAAAAACTCCTGCTGGAGTTACGGCAAGGATTGTCACAAGTCTCAGCAGAAGGTGGGAGGAAGCCCAAGAATCTACTCAAACTCATAAGCAGACGTCAGTTCTGAATATTAAATGGGTTCCTCCTAGCAGGGGAAAGATGAAACTGAACACAGATGGTGCTGTGGACATAGCTTCTGGAATGGCAAATGGAGGAGGAATCTTGCGAGATGAAGATGGCAACTGGGTTATGGGGTTCGTTATAAACATAGGGAAAGCTGATGTTCTTGCCGCAGAGATTTGGGCTTTGAGAGAAGGTTTGAGGTTAGCTAAGATTAGATGTTCGACTCATTTGGAAGCAGAAGTTGACTGCCTTGCTCTGACAGAGTTGATCAAGAAGGATAACGAGACCACCCACCCTCTGTCTCATGCCGTGCTGGACTGCAAGCAACTCATGTTGGAGTTGGGGATATCTGAAATCAAGCACACCTACAGAGAGTCTAACAAATGTGCGGACCATCTGGCGAAGCTAGGCAGAACCAGCATTCATGGTTTATCGCTTTTGGAGGTGCCCCCTAGATCCATCCTTCCTCTTCTGTGGGACGATGGTTCAGGCGTCGAGTCAAGTAGAATTGTTAGTTTAAGGCCCATGGGCTGACTGTTGTTTTTTGTTTGCCTTGGGTTTTCTTTGGCCTGTTTTCTTTGTTTCCTATCCAACCGAAAAAAAAAATCAAAATTCTTTTGGCTACATTGTGAACCTGTACATGGGCCAAGCCGTCTGCCTTAATAAGCTCAATCAACGTTTTGCAAATTTCTCTGTTTTCTAAATTTATGTTCATTTAGTTTAGCTCAGACGCAATCCCAATATTTTTAAGGGGTTTGGACAAACAAAGCTTTAAATTTTTTTTTTTTAATAAATATTTATCACCGATATCTTAAAATTCGACTAAATTAGTTCAAGCAATTATAAGATTCAATTAAAAGGGTACCTTAAAATGTTTTTGTTTAGGCCCCACAATGCCCAACAAATCCTCGCTTAGCCTACCTTGCGCGTTTTTATTTTTTTATGGTTCAATTTAAATATTCATTTATGTTTAATTTTTTTGGTTTGAAAAATCTTTATTTGTTTATCTGTAATTTAATTTCATTATTGCAGTTTTAATTTTAAAAAATAAAATAAAAATTTTAAAAATATTAATTTAGGTTTTATAATTATTTTAGGATTATTTGGTATTATTTTGGCAATTTTAAGATATTAATAATTTTTAGTTTTATTTTGTAAATAAGTTTAAAAATAATTTCTAGGGTTTTATATTTAGTTAGGTTTATTTGTTTTATTATTTAGCTATTTAATTGCCTTTTAATAAATTTCGGTTGAGAAATCATTCAAAATTTGGCTACATAAATTTTGGTAATTAAAATAAATAAGATTAAAATAGATTATTTTTGTGGGTCGACAACTTTGTTCACTCAAATTTATCACATCGTGAGTGAATTATCATTCATAATTATTAATTATTTTATCTTTCTGTTTGATAAAAAATAGTAACGATTAATATTTAAGGAAATAATAGAAAAACTCTAATTTTGAATTCTCAATATGTATATTTAATTTAATTCCGAATTAATTTAACTTCTTTAAATTAAAAGAAAAAAGTAAAGAACATTTTAACTTCGTTAAAAGAATTAATTTAATTCCAAAATTCAATGCCCAATTTGACCAAACAAAACAATTGACAAAAATTGCCACCCTGTACCGTACGAAGGGTAAAATGGGAAATAGAAAGGTCACGTTCAAAACGACAATCGCGCAGGGTGAAAGATCTTTTCAAATTCCATTTTAGCGCTCTCACCAAACTCAAACACAAAACCCTCGCGCGAAAATGCCAGAGGAAAATTTGGCCCACAAATTTCACCGAATACAAAATGATCAGACTCTCTCTCTCCTCTCATTTCACATTTTCACCATTTCCCTCTCTGTGCTTCTGGAGAAGAAGAAGAATGTCGACATCGATGATTGCCCCGATGCGATTTCGACCATGCTTAAGAACCCATCTCCAGATTCTTCATCAGATGTTCCAGATCTCGTCGTTCAAATCCTCTATCTTAAGCCTGTCGGAAAGGGTAGCAAATTACATGTAACCTTTCTCTCTCTCATCTAGCTTTTGTTTATATTGTGCTATTTCGTAATTAAATTGTTTGATTTTATGCTTCTTGGTGTTTGCTCTTTCAAAGAGATTTTGATGATTTGATTCTTAGATTTTATGCATCTTGATCTCCTCTCTCTATCATCTAGTTTTTGCTTGTATTGTACTACGTCTTCTTTAAGTGACTCTTTAATTTGATTTTCAAGTCTACGCATCTCTCTCTCCTCTCTCTCTTCCCTCTTTCTTCTCTCTCCCTTCTCTCTCGCACACGCACCCGCAGTTGGGCTATCATTCTCTTGCACTAGAATGTCTTTAAATGATTTGATTCTATACTTCTTAGGGTTCAATTGTCTCATTTTTAAGTTTCCTATACTTTGATTTATCAGATTCATCTCTTTCTCTCATCTGGGTAAAGGGTAATTTGATTTAATGCAAATCAATTTAATGACTTGCTTTTTTTTTTTTCTTTACAAAATTTTTTCCAGATTTACGGCTAGCGATGGAAAGATGAAGCTACAAGTACTGTTGCAATCTAGCTTTGCATCTGAAGTCAACTCTGGAAACATTCAAAACTTGGGTCTGGTTCGGATCTTGGAATACGCTCTCAATGATATACCTGACAAGCCAGACAAGTAGGCCAATACTTTTTTTCCCCCCTTTTTACTCTGAAAAATTTAGTGCTGATTTTTTGTGATCCATGGGCTTGTTTCTAGTTTGTGGTAATTTGTACTATGCTGTTACTTATTACGTGCTTGATTGTCTCTAAATCTAAAAAATGATCTTCTTTGAATTAAAAAGGCCCTTCTGAAAAATTTAGAATGGATTTTTATCACACATGGATTGTTTTTAGTTGATAGAAATTTGTACTATATTGTCTTTTTTCAATAATTAAAGGAAACCCTATTTTCCTAGTATTGATTTCTGTTGTGCATAGGTTTGCTTCAACCTAAAATTACTTTCTACCATATTGTTAGGTTTTTGGTGGTGTCCCAGTGTGAGGTGGTGTCACCTGCACTTGAAGTTGAGGTCAAGAGTGAGGTGAAAAGTGAAGATACTGGCATTGTATTGAAGCCTAAGGAAGATATGGAGATGAAAAGCGTGGGAGATGGCATTCTCTTGAAGCCAAAGCTGGAGATTGTTGCTAAATCTGCTGCACAAATTGTTCAAGAACAGCATGGAAAGTGAGCATCTCGATTCTCCCACTTTTATTCTTTTATTAAATGTGTTTGTAAATGCTTTTAGTGAACTTCATGGTTCATGATTGAAGATATAAGTATTTCCTAGATGAAAAAATATTGTTGGTTTGTAAGATGCCTGATCAAGGATGATGGATGTGGCAATTCAGTATCTCCAAATCTTATTTCCGCTGCAATGCATTTCTGTAGCATGAAGATTTGGTGCAGGAATTTACATAAAAAGTTGTATTTTCTCGTGTTCTAGAGTTTCAATTTTAGGATTATTGTTCAGTACTGAAACAGTGGAAGATCCAATTGACCGGATGTATGCAAACCCTTTTAGGCCATGTGGTCAATTTGGCCACTCACCAATTTTAATTAACCTAGTAACACACTTGGTTTTATGCTATTAATCTAATCATAAAAGCATGTGGGTAATTGATAAGATAATTTAAAATGATGGGTGTGACAGTTCTTTGATCTGAGGGTTTTTTAAATTCTGTTTCTATCGTAACCATTTAATTAATTGCATATGGATTGTGTCAAAAGTACTGTTTCGTTGCCCTTCAGTGACGGGTTTATATTGTCTATTGATTTATTTATTGGAATGCAGTATGGCTCCATAGGCACGAATGGCTATGACAAGGCGAGTCCATCCTCTTGTCTCACTGAACCCCTACCAGGAGCATTGGACCATTAAGGTCCAGCTTACAGGGAAAGGGAACATGCTCATATATAAGAATGCCAGAGGAGATGGGTGTGTGTTCACTGTTGAATTAACAGAAGAAGATGTAAGCAAATTGTTTCATGCTTTTGGATTGCTTACTTTCCAAAACAATTGTCTGTTCTTAGTTAACTGATTTTTGATGCATAGAGGTTTCTTACTCCCTTGTAGGGTACTCAAATCCAGGCAACAATGTTTAATGAAGCTGCAAGGAAGTTCTTTGATAAATTTGAATTGGGAAAGGTGTATTATATTTGAAGGGGCACTCTTAAGCTAGCCCACAAGCAGTTCCATATGGTTAAAAACAATTATGAAATGTCCTTGAATGAGAATTCAGTGGTTGAAGAAGCTAGTAATGAAGCATCCTTCATTCCTGCTACTAAGTTTCAACTTTGTGAAGATAGATGAGTTGGGATCGTATGTTCAAGGCTGGGAACTAGTTGGTGAGAACCATCTCATATATGTTCAAAATTTTTGTCTCCAGATTTTTTTTGAATTCATTTAATGCTCATTAATATTTTGGAATTTCAGATATTATTGGGGTTGTTGTGCATTTATCTCCCACTATGAGCATCCGAAGGAAGAGAAATGATGAGACTGTTCCAAAATGCAATATAACAGTTGCAGATGAGACGTATGTGCTTTTCATCTCTTCTATGCTTACAGGCTTGAGATTTTTGAATTACTGGAATAACACTGTTATAGTCTCTTTATGGACTGAGAATGCTACCACAACTGGGCAAGAATTGTTGGACATGGCCGACAAATTTCCCATTATTGCAATCAAGTCACTTAAAGTTGGTGACTTTAATGGTATGCCTAATAGAGGCTCACAAGAGTAAAATTCCTTATTTTGTTTACAAGCGATCTACATGAAAATATGCAATAATTATTTTCTATCTATTAGGTGTTTCTTTGTCAACATTAAGCAAGAGTGTGGTATTGATAAATCCAGATATACCTGAAGCTGAAAAGCTGAGATCCTGGCAAGATTTGGCTTTGTGAGCTGCTGTTATTCATGTTCTTATGTATGTCTTCCTAACTATATGTTTGTGTGCAGGTATGATTCCGAAGGGAAAGGGAAGTCAATGGCTTCTGCTGGCACTGGCATGAGTTCTTCACCTCAGAGTGGAGCAAGATCCATGTACACCGGGAGGGTCTCTCTTTCATATATTATCAATAACCAATCACTGGGGGAGGAGAAGGTAATGTTTCATTTAACTTTTTTTGCCTGCAAACAAACATTAACTGTTCTTTTACACTTTGGTTTCTTTCATTAGTTTGAATGATCAATATTAGCTTAACCTTTCGCCTTTTGGAAGAAATAACCACTCATGATCTAATTTTCTATTCTGTGGACAGCCTGCGTTTTTCAACATAAAAGCATGTGTAAGTTTAACAAAGGCTGATCAGACAATGTGGTACAAGGCTTGTAAAACATGTCACAAGAAAGTGACTAAGGCAATTGGATCTGGATATTGGTGTGAAGGATGTCAGAAGAATGATGAAGAATGCTGCCTAAGGTATGGCGAGTCCTGTTTTCCTTTGTGGCCCCTCTTCTTGTAAACAAACATGCAGAGCTTGTTCTTATATTATGGTCTCATTTACTGCAGGTATATATTGGTATTGAAAATTTCTGATGCAACTGGAGAAGCGTGGATATCAATGTTCAATGAACAAGCAGAAAAAGTTATTGGTTGCTCAGCTGACGAGCTTGACGATCTGAAATCACTGGAAAATTTCAAATGAGTTTTGCTACTTGAAACCTTGTACCACATGGATTTGTCAGAATATTTTCTAAATTCAACTTAATTGATGTTTGAATTACCCAGAGTGCGGAGGAATATCAAAGTTGAAAGAAGCAACATGGGTTCCTCACCTTTTCCAAGGTAGTGTGGCACAACATGAATGCATGAATGAAAAAAGGCAGAGGATCACAGTCAGGTCTCTTGCTCGAATTAATTTTGCTGCTGAATCCAGGTTCCTACTAGAAGAGATGAAAAAGATGCAGGTCTCTCTATAGGATGTGTAATTTTTACAAAGTTCTCCAAAGCCAAGACGTTTAGGCAAATATGTAATTATATTTTGGATACTGAAGTCTTAATCTTCTTGTGATCAAATGAGGTTTTGGAATTTCAAGTTTTTTTGACTCAGAATTTTGTTGCATTCTTTTAGGTTCTCTATCTGCATTGTGCATGGATAGCTGTCTCCTTAACTAGATTTGTAATTTCCTTGCTTACGTTTTTAGATTCTTGCGTGACTCATCATGAACCTGTTTACATTTTTCTTTAGACAAGTTTTGAGGTCCTGTTCCTTATACTACTAATTGTAATATGAAAACCAACACTTGGTTTAGTGATTAAATATGGATATTTTTTAAATAAGATTTTAGTTTCAAGTCTTTCAAAAATAAGTATTAAGATTGATCTTGATTTGAATTAAATTTAGTTAAAAATATCGTAATTTTCGAATGTTAGTGATTTATTTAAAAAAATGGTTACATGGAAATACTTCACTTGCGTTCCAAATTCACTTTTTTTTATTTTTTATTTCCTTCAATCAGATGCGGATATGATCTCAGTAAGGCAGGAACAATACAAAAGAAAAGGCTAAAATAGGATGAAGATAATTTAAGTCATGCTAGAGCCGAAGCCTGTTGGATACCTCAAAGTTTTAGAGATGCTGTGCCCCATTGAACCAGAGCTAGAGCATTTTTTTTTTTTTTTTTCTGGTACTGAGAGCTAGAGCTTTTGTATAGCGGGAGTCCCATCTTTTGATTGAATCAATTAAGATGTTTTCGAACCGTTGCAAGGTGGACGGCACATGCATCGGGAGGAATGTGTTGGTATCCGCCTGACTTGAAGTGGGACTGAGTGGTTAAGACAGAATTGAGATTAGGGATTCCGAGGAGGGGCTTAGTTATTTTTCAAGGAGGAAATTGTGGACCCCAAGAAGCCAAGTCCATGTTAAGTAATTGGTGAACTCAGTGGCTCCTCTCTGTCCTTCACGCAAACATCATAGAGACCGTATTTCAGATGATGTCATGCAGACAGAACAACATCCTCCTGAGGGTGGTTAGGACTTGGTAGAGGCAGGAAACAGGTCATGTCCCCAAATCAGGTTAAGGGTGACTTGGTAGAGGTAGGAAACCGGTCAAAAATGAAAAACGTTAAGCGTGTAGAAGCTTCATAAGGGATATCAGTTAGGGGCGAGAAGTTTCATAAGAGATATCAGGTTCGTTGGGAGAGTAGTTGCAGCTGAGTTTTTGTCTTCCTAGAGGCTAGAGGTTGGAAAAGCTCGACTTTGTGTAGATTGCCGCTTGCTGGCAGGGGCCTAAGGACACGTTTCCTGTTGGTCAGATTCATCTGTTTGATATCCAAGATTACATCGCGCTATTGTTCTCGATTTCCCCCTATTTGCTTCATGTAATCATATACTTTTTCTTCCAAGATCACTTATGGTAATCTACTTAGAAGTTGGCGTTGTTGCATGGTCTCTCTCTCTCTCTCACATAGTGTTTTAGAGAGAGGTGTGGCATGGCAAAGCAAACAGATGGTGCCTCTGTTGTAAAGGTTGTATAGAAGAACTGGTACAAAAGCAGAAAGGCAACCTTCATCAAACGAAATGGAATGACTTTATTCCAGGAATGCAGCAAATTCAACAGATATATAAATAGAGGCACGTATACAATAAAAAGCTCACTCAGCCCCTCTTATAAGACTGGATCATTGATGCAATCTTGTGCAACAATTCCAATGCACTATCATCGTTTGAAGAGAGAGGGGTTGTCCATTCCTGAAAATCGTGGAGGCTCCCAGTGAAGTCGGTGAATAGTCCATCAACTCCTATCTTGTTGATCCAGTAATCATATTCCTGATATGGGTCTTGATGGAAATTGAAATGCAAGAAAATATTTTCATTTCTGTAAGTATAGGGATGCACCTGATGTGGAACCACCAAAACAGAAGCTGTCAGAAAGGTCTCTACATTGTACAGAGAGAGAGAGAGAGAGAGAGGGCAAATAGGAGCAAAAAGTTTGAGCTTGTCGCTTACAAAACCCTTCAACTAGATGGTTAAAATATGGTTCTTGAAGTATAATGACTTAAAAGTGGAACTTCCTCCCCCTTTTCTCTGGTTTTTTTGGGGGGGGGGGTTTGCCAAAGGATTTCAAGTATATAGGAATCAACCGGTAAAGACACGAAGTGGCATAAAGAGATCCCAGTAAAGGCACTCTAAACCATGTTTAGAGTTTGTATGACAGAAATTGAGCAACAGAAAAATTCTTAAAGGCGAAATAGTCCCAGTGTACTTTGTCAATATTAACATGAAAGAAACAATGCTCAAGAAGAAGCTTAAAAAAGTCACTAACCTGTAGATTATGGGCATGAGCCCTGGCAACAAGATCGGTAGCCATTGTCAAATAATTCCCTTCAACGGGGACAATTGTGTCCTTCCAAGGTCCAATCCCAACTACATATTCCTTGATGTAATCAAGGTAACTGTCTGACGTGATTTCTGCATATGACTGCACATTGCAGGTAATCACATTATTTTGACGGGAACCAGTAAGCAGTTTACATTCCAAACAATCCAGGCTACACCATATGTAGTTTTAATGAGAAGTAATCAGCAATAGCAAATTTCCGACCAAACTCTCATATTGCTGCACTTCCAAATATCAGATGTAGCATGAGAGAATGAAATATAGACCTGATTTGTGTCCTGGGTTGGTACAGTCACATCATCGATTAAAAAGATCTTGGGCAAGTCCGTCTGGTTTGATATATATACAAGCGAAGTTGGAGCAAAAGACTGGATGAATGCGGGTTGTCTTAACCATTCCTTTGACATATATGAGCCTTTGTATCCATACTTTTTGAGAGTCTTGACAAATATGTCCTCAAATCTTTTTCCACCTGGCCATTTTACCTGTCAAAAGCAGCAGCCAAGTATTGAAGAACATAGAGAAACAGTTTAGAATGATGTAGAAACATGTAAATAAACCAATTTCATATGAAATTATTTAATTAAACTCATTTCCAGATCAACAACTCCATTGTGACCTCCTTAGACGGATTATGAATTTCTAAATGCTTCATTTCTCCCAGAAAGAAAGAAAGAAAGAAAGAAAGAGAAAAAGAAAAATACTCTTTAATACATTCGCAATGATTACGTGTCCTTGACAGGATCAACACCAACCAGTCTTTTGATAAATGTTATTGGGGAATGATTGCAAACCATTGCTATTGGATGCAAATTGTGGAAACTCCTATTTTCAAAGATTATGAAATTCCAAGATAGCTGCTCCCTTTGAATTGATCAGTTCTGAAGGCTTTATACCTTCTTTTATGCTACTCTTTCTATCATCATCTCACAGGCATGATTTACTTACATTCTGGTTAATGAATACAGGATTTTTTATCTCTGGATATATTCCAACGACTCTGGGAGCATCCAAAGCAATTGCAATATATTCTTCAAAAGTAATGATCTGAAACTTTCCTGCACAGTACATCACAATGCAGTGTTAACCATAGAGCCTCTCACTACAGTGCTTTTACAATCTAAGAAAGATGGAAGAAAAGATAAAAGTATTGTGATCAATAAGATGCTACAGCTGCCAATACATTTTACAACCATAGTGTTCAGGGACTTTGTTCCTCATACTAGACAATGAGAATTGTAATCGTCTGACCATACTGATGCACCGGGTGTATTAATAGTCAACACTTTCAATTATGTGGAATGAATTTGAACAGAACATGAACTTGGTACAAGAAATCCCTTGCATAGGGAAAATTGCCTCCAGTGGCCACAGTGACAACGCAACTAATCATTTGACCAAGTAGATTTTCAAAATTTAAAGAGGACTAAAATTCACAACTGATGTAGAATAGAAATTGGCAATTCATTGTGTAGTGCACAGTGAATGTGTACAGATTCCTTATGATGCCACAGTGCAATAGATAAAAAAATTCAAATAATGATGCTATGGCATTCTCAGAAAAAATGGTCACAGAGGAAAACTTATTAACACAGTGACAGCTATAGCTTCCTTCAACAGCTGTAAATCTATTATGTGTGTTTTTATGTATGGTATGAGCAATACCACAAGTCTAGATGTATAGTTGTTGGCCAAAAGATTTGTTTGTATGTTCTTGTCTTATGCTGAGATGAGCTGGGCAGCCAGGAAGGCATTGATGCCAGCATGTGTTGATGTTGATAGAAGTGTTTGTTTTACTCTATCAGGTTTTTATCCTAACTCTAGGTGGCTAATTGGCCACGTAGTAGGAGAGACTTTGCCAAATATTCATAAGAAAGAGAAATTTTAAACTAAATCAACTCCTTCCGTGTCATCACACATGGGGAGACCACTCTCGTGAGTTCAGATGTTGTATTTTCAAATATATTAGTTTGTTTGCTCCTGAATATGCATGTTTGATTGCCTCTGCTATGGGGTGGGACGCCTAGATAGCGGGTAGTCTCTAAAAAGTGAGGCAAACAACTGAGAACTGAAAAGCAAGTTAACTTATTTTACAGGAACTAACCATTGTATTGTTGATCACGAAATGGATACCGTTGATTCACCCGTAATAATTTCAACTCCTCGAGTGTAAAATCAACTGCACAAAATCAAAATAATTGTGTTAATTTCTATTTTTGTAATAGTCCTGCACAAGAAAAAAAAGGCACCATAAATGATTGAAATTATCGATGCATTCACCGAACAAAAAATGTAGTGTTTTGGGAATACCAATGAACCAGCCTGTGGTGTTAACCCCCTGGACCTCATATGTTTTTTTACGGTTGGCAAACCGTTTGAAATCTGCTATATTAGTGGTGGCATCAAGGGTTACATCATGGAAACATATAAGAACACCATCCTTGGAGGAGAGAATATCAGTTTCTATAAAGTCCGCACCCTCTTCAATAGCTCTCTGCAAGAGACTCAAGTTTAGGGGCCTGAATGAAAGGTCTTTGGAAGGGAAAAAATACAGAAAGTATATTGAACGGTATATCCATTGCATTGGAATAAAAGGATTCCAAGGATTTACCATCCAATTTTAATAAAAGTAACTAAGTTCAAATGTTTTCTTTTTACCTAGTGTAAAAGGATATTTATAACCTAAAAGGTCATTTTCTGCACACATATTACAGAAGCATGCATTGCCAGTGCAGTGCTCAACCAAATCCTCTACCATAGGATTATAAAGATGTGAAATTTTTTTTTATAGATTTCCTTTTGCGCCTTAATCCTGCACTTCAGAAATTGAAAAGAAGACAAAAAATATTGCTTTCCACCTGCATCAAATCATATCATAGAGATTGTTCCTATAAATGTTAAGAAAGTTGCCTCTCCCATCCTTATCTAAAAAAATTTCTTAAGGATGGTTTTTTTTTTTTTTAACCATGGGCCAGGTGAATTTTTTTATTGATCTTCACAAAATAGGGAAATGGTTAACCTTTTCCAATATTAAAAAATATACATAGGCAGAGAATGAGATATACCATGTAGGCAGCAGCTGTTTCTTCAGGGATCTCCCCATTTGAACCACGATGAGCAATGTTATATGGACGAGATGTCTGCAAGGGCTGTCTGTGGTTCTCAGTATCTTTGCTAGGAAGGGGATAGAAAGGTCTTGCGGCAGTTCCAGTAATGAGTAAAAGAACGATAATTGGAAGAGAGCCTGCCAAGTTCAACATGATTAAACCATCTATTTTCCAGGAACTCACGAGATATAAGACTTATATAACCAATAGACAGCACACTCATGGAGTCTAAACAAACAGAGGATCATCCAAAGTATCGGCCAGATACAACTAGAATAACATGGCATGCAAATAGGCAAGGACTACAACTTTAAACTTCTCATTTGTTGGTCCTAACCATTTAAAAGGCACATATTAGAGCCTGACTAGTGTGAAGGATATGTTTGAATATAATATGATATCCACACATACATTACGCAAAGAGACATAAAGAAATCATGCTTCCACACCCATCATAAGAAGTTTCCAACATTTGTTTCTTGAGAAGTTCTTGGGAAGGTGGTGCCTTCTTCAAACTTGTCCAAGTGTACTCCACCTGGCTAATACAAGAGCCTAAACTCTGTGTAATATCTGCCTTAGCAAGCTGACAGGATGACTCGAATCCAGTTCCCCACAATTACTTCAATAAATACATATGAAGTTTGACATCACACACAAGGATCTTAGCTTTCAAATAGTCATCAACAGTTTAGGTCTTTATTTATTTGTTTGTTTATTTATTAATTGTATGATAGCTTTGATTTAATTTGGAATAGAGAATCAAAATGGACCCACTAGATAAATACCAGATCAAGCAGTTTACTGAGATCAAGGTGAATATGCATCTAATCCTATCAAATAAGTGAAAAGCTCTGAATTGATCATGTTGCTCCTTTAAGTTTATTGTTACAATCAGTCCAAATTAGTATGTGTATAGAAATCAAAGATTTTTTTGGAAAAATAAAATATAGTTAATAACTCATTACTGGGTCTTTGATTTTGGATTAAAAGTTTCTAAATATAGTTAAATTCCAAAATTACACACGCATACACAGACACCAACACAGACAAAAAGTTGATTTCTGTTTAGCAATTCTCTTCATTCTGCATAAAAAATTGAAAGCCTTCTATTATGTTTTCAAGGCTTTTAGTCATTAATTACCCATTACTGGGGCTTTGATTGTGATGAAAAACACACTAAATTCTACCACTCATGTAATTTCAATCTGACATTCTAATAATCTGCCCACAAAAGATCACAAAACAGCATTTAAATTGCAAATTTATGTAAACTTCATGAACCCCAACAAAATTTTATCATGAAAATCATAAATAAACAAAAAATAAAATAATAAATTCTTCAATAAATTCAAGAAAGAATACAAAATACAAACATGGGTTTTGTAGATAAGGGCTTGAATTAGCTTACCGAGTAAAGAAGTCATGCTTGCGGGTCCTCTCTCTCTCCCTCTCTCTCAGAGCTCGGAAGTCAAATGTTAGGCATTTAAGATGCGACAAGGAAGAAAGAGGACCTCGTGGTCTACGAGGCATAATATGAATAATCAGGCGTGGCGAGGGGTTTATAATCGTGACTTGCATGACCTTGCGCCATTGATAAAACAAGTACTGTTTCCGAATATTCGATTTATTCGAAAAAGAAAACTATTTTGACAGCTAAAATGCTGTTTGGCAGAAGACAAGAATTGAGGAGGACCGTCTAGATTGAATAGGAATGAAGACGAGGACGGTTCTGATTTGTCTGTTGCTATGTGAGGACCAGTGCTCCGGTTGCTTTTTGATTTTTTGAAGTTCTATTCCGTTGACTTTTGAAACGGTGTGCTGAGAATTCTAAAAAACAAAAGCGCAGCGTTTTGATAATACATTGAATAGCGCCACAATTAAAATCTTGGAAGAAAAGAAAATTTTATTATTTAATTTTCAAGATAAAAAAATTTTATTATTCTAAATGTAAGAATTTTTTTAGATAAATTTGCCCTTAGGATCGGCTCTCTTCTTTTCTCTTCTCCTCTGAATAGTTAATTTTTGATCGAGGAGAAGAGAGAAGAGAGAAGAGAGAAGAGAGAAGAGAGAAGAGAGTGAGAACAGAGAGAAAATGTCTTGAAGGAGACAAGGAACGAAAAAAGTTCCATAGGCAATCAAAGTCATCTTTGAATTAGAGGGATTCTATGTTTTTCTTAAGGGTATAGACACTCATGGAACTAGTAGAAAAGCTCTTGAATCATCGGTTATGTTCTTCGATATACTCATTTTTGCATTTTTCACTGTAATATTAAAATTAATATTTTTTTTTGTAAATATTTTGGTTTTTAATGAAATTTAAAATTCAAATTTGTTATCAATGGAATATACAGTGTATCAGCTCTACATTAGGACTTATTTAAAAATTTTTAGTTTAATTTTTATTTATTTATTAATTAGATTAAAATATATTTATTAAAACCAGAGTTCAATAAATAAAATTAAATTTTTACATAATAAATAAAATTATTATTAATAATTTTTAGTAATTAAAATTTATCTATCAATATCTTTCTCAAATAATTAAATATTTTTTAATTAAAATTTTTAACAAAATTTTTAATGGGATTCTGCCCTGGTTTTGCCCCATGTATATAATATTGTTAAAAGATATCATATATTATAAAATATTTGATTTTATTAAAATATATTATGTATCAAAATTAAATCAATTTTGATTTATATATTTGTTTCTATATTTGACTTTATTAGAATATATTATAAGTCTATTTGATTTTATTTGTTTCTATATTTGTAACAATCGATTTTTATATAAACCCAATATATTGTAATAATTCATTAAAGCAATGGAGCATTATAGTTTATATTATTATTATTAATTTGTATTTTCTAACATAATACCAGAATCATATTCATGTATCTTTTATTATGATATCGGAGCTTTCTTTGCGAAAAGGATTATTTATGCATTCGCACGCACCTCCAGAGCCAAGCTAGGGCTAGAACCAGAATCAGAGGCATAACCACACTTGGTGCCGGTGTTAGTAAAACTATATTCAAACTATCTTCTAATGCACTTATCGACTTTTTCAAATTAAAACATCTTTCATTATGTCACATTTAATTTTAGGGGATGTTAAAAAATATTATATATTATGAGAATATTTTATTTTATTATCAGAATATATTATGTATCGAAATCAAATTAAATTATTTTATTTGATGATTGATTTGATTTTAAAAATTTTTGATTTTATTTGACCACAAAAAAATTTGAGAGAAAAATTTACGCGAAAGGAAAAATCCTCTATTTTTATTAAATTAAAGTTAAACTTTTATAAAAAATCGTAAACAAAACAAAATAAAATAAAACTTGTTTTATTAATTAAAAATGCTTTAAATCTTAAGTTTGTTATCCCAGGGCTCTATAGAGCTATTGCATTTTTAATGTTAAAATCTTCCTTAAAATTGGATAATTTTTTTACTCAATCTCTCTCTTTCTGATATTTTTGTTTGCCCTTAATTAAGTTCCTAAAAGATTTCAGAAATTAAGAGGTCCCATATTGGAATTTCACTTATCAAGCTGCGCTGAGTCGAAGAAGGTGCATGATAGAAGATTCATCAAGATCCACATCAAGATCGAAGGTGGCAAGCACATCTTGCTTCTGGGAGCAAAATAGATTGTCCCCAAAAATGAATTCTGGTTTGAAATATGAGACCACACAAAAGGTCGTGGGGGGCCATGGCCCCTCCAAGACATAACGTAGCTCCGCCCCTACTTGCAACACTCTTCGTATTCCCATTTGAAGTCTGAAAGAAAGTTTTTTCAAACCAAATTTTTATCATCGTATAGTAGTAATAGAATATTGTATTCATTTAATTATATGATCTCGTGATTCGAGACATTGAAATAAAGAAATGAGATTTGAAAAATCAATTTTTATAGGTATGATAATATTCAAATCGGATTAATTAGATAAATTCTGAATATCATAATGGTAATAATCTATTAAAAAAAAAGGATTTTGCAAATGTAAAATGGACCACCAATATCATGGACACTTTTGCAAATGGGCAAGAGGCAAATTTCAATTCCAGATGAGATGGTAAGCCCAAAGAAAAGGCCCACTTTTTAGAATCATCAACCAAGTAAAATGGACAAAAAGTTTGGGAAAAATTTACATAATAAATGGGAGGGGGCAAGGGCAAGCTGTTCCCTTTAAACAAGAGACTGCTCCAAAAGAGAAAGCAAAAGGATGATGATGAAGAAATTGAGACCTGTATCAAAAAAAAAAAAAAATGAAGAAATTGAGATGATTGGTCAATAATCAGTATATTTCAGGGAAAAGCAAGCCAAGAGTAATCAGGTTTGTTTTCAACAAAATTTCTTAGTTCTTTTACATTCTATTTATAATTCTTAAGACATCTTTCTTTTTTCTTTTTCTTGAATATTCATTGAACTTCATTATTCAATTCTGCATGTACAATGATTTTTTTTGGAAAAATCATGCTGCTATTGTGTGCCCTTTTTAGGCATAACTACATATAATATGTTTTAAGCAGTCTTGATAGAATAATTTGTGATCCATGGATGATGATCCAATGGTAAAAAAACCATTATTATTATTATTAATATTTTATACATTACCAATATTCAGTAATTATGTTGAGTCCGACTAAATCTAATTCGAGTTGAATTGGACCGTTAAGGGATAAAATCTTTTCGTTTCTGTTTTCTCTATATACAATACTTGAAATCGAGACCTTACTTAAGATAATCGGTATCTGATCAACTAGGTGTTCATATAAAAATGCCATTATTACATAAATATTAATACCTCTGAGCATGACCCACAAGAATGGGATGGTAGAAAACCAACGACTCCCATGTATCATAACATACTAAACAAAAAACAAAATAATATATGAGACTAAAATATTCACATAAAACAAATGAAAACTGCCACTCAACATAAAAATTAATAAACATAAAATAGTTTTATATAAAAACAGAGAAAGTTTTTCCCAAAAGGAAAACTTGAAACAAAAGAAACACATAAATATAAATGTTTTGCAAGCTCAGATAAAATGTTCATGACACTAAACAGAGAAACATCAAAGAGGGCCTCATTCCCATAGTTGCTTGATCACCATCATTCCGGCCCAATCCATGCAAGCTTTCAATTTCCATTGCCATCACTCTCATCACTGGCATCCTCACTGTTATCCTCATCCACGTTTTCATTGCCATTGCCATGGCCATTGGGATTGGAATTAGGATTGGCATTGGGACCGTTCATCAATTGAGGGGGGACATGCGCAACCGTTATGTACCTTGAGGGATTAGGCACATCGGTCCCTCCTGCATGCTTATAAAAACCTGCAGGACTAAAAACCCTTCCATGACAATTACAAACAAGCTTTACCTCTTCCGGACTGCTGAACTTATATAGAAACCCTTCAATTCTCCGGCCAAGTGGACCTTTGCCTACGGAAGTCACACTTGGCATAATGTCCACAGCGTCTATACCAGAGTTGTTCGTCCTGGCTGAGCTTTCCGCGTCAAAGAAGAGCCTCCTGTTCCTTGGTAGGGCCATGTTGCTTGATTGTTGAGTCATGGTGCGCTCGGCTGCTCCCGCTTCATTGCTCCTTATCTCCGGATTCCTTGAGCCTATCTGCAGTCTTGGCATGGCAGGAGGGATCCTTGCAGAATTCATATTGCTCCTTCCTATACATTAATTAATTACAATTAAGTAGTTAAAATTGTAGGAATAATTTTATGACTTGCCTGCATTAATTTTTTCATAATATTTCATAATAAACTACTGCCTAACTATATATACAATTATTCTTCTTCATTTTTTTAATTAATTTTTTTCTTATAAAAATAGCTTTTGTACATACCTATACACTTGCTTTTTCTCCAGGCTAGTTTCAGAAACCCTCTGAAAACGGCATTTAAAAGCCAAGCTTAAAAGAGAAGAGAAAGCACTCCAACTCAACCAAGTCTTAAGAGAACCAAGTATATGAGCTTATAAAAGCCACACCATTCTTTTGGGTAAAAGCCAAGCTTCCTTTAAAACATCATTTTATGTCTGATAAGAGACCAGGATGATAATCATCAGAGTGTATACATGTAAAAGGTTCTTTCTTAGCATTTATCAATAGAAAAAATTTTATGGTCCAATAAAATATAAAAGTTATTCTATGATTTGCTTACATAATCCTCCTCAAAATGTCGTTATGTGGATATTCAAGCAATCTAAATAATCTTTTTGTCGATACATATCCAACCCAGTTATAAACTCTTTTTCGCGATACTTATGTGATTTACTAATTTTTGTCGATATGTTGTTGAATTCAATAAATTTTAATTTTTTTAACATCTTGCGTATTCACTTTTGTCGATATGTTGTTAAATTAAAAAATAAAAATAACTACCTTCTATAAAACAAAAAAACATATCTTGGTGGAGTTCTTTTTGTCGATATGCTATTAGATTCACTCTATCGATGATTATGCACTCTATTAATTTTGTCGATATGTTGTTGGATTCACTAAAAGCTTATTTTTGTTGAATATAATGTATTTATCTTTTGTAATATGAAAATAAAAGGAAGAAAAAAAGAACCATACGATTGTTTGTCTAGACTTGAAATTCCCCATGTCCTCTAATTATGTATTCTTATTTATATTTAACAAAAATTAGATTATATTTTACTTGGATAGGCACACACACACACACAAAGGACATGTCATCTTAACTCAAAGCCTACTAGATGAATACAACCTTAGTACTTCTTAGATTCTTAGCTTTTATAATTGTTGTCATGCATAAATAATTAAACAATCTTTTTGTTATCAATATATATGCAATCTAGTTATTTTTATCGATAGGTTTTTAATTCACTTTACAAAAATTCTTCTTGCTGTTCTTAAGCAATCTATTAATTTGTGTCGATACATTGCTGAATTCACTAAAATCTTTTTTTTTTTCATAAAATCTATTTATTTCTGTCGAAACATTGTTGGACTTGGAAATGAAAGAAAAAATAAATAAATAGCTCATTTAGAGAAACTTTAGCACAACCCTAGGCTTGAAATTTTCTAAGTCCTCTAGGTTAAGGCATTACAATTAATATTTAACTAAAATGAGATGATATTCTAGTAGGATGAATGATCCATAAGGTCCTTGCATTCTATTCTAACTTAGCTCTTCCTATTGGAAGAAATAACCACTCATGATCTAATTTTCTATTCTGTGGACAGCCTGCGTTTTTCAACATAAAAGCATGTGTAAGTTTAACAAAGGCTGATCAGACAATGTGGTACAAGGCTTGTAAAACATGTCACAAGAAAGTGACTAAGGCAATTGGATCTGGATATTGGTGTGAAGGATGTCAGAAGAATGATGAAGAATGCTGCCTAAGGTATGGCGAGTCCTGTTTTCCTTTGTGGCCCCTCTTCTTGTAAACAAACATGCAGAGCTTGTTCTTATATTATGGTCTCATTTACTGCAGGTATATATTGGTATTGAAAATTTCTGATGCAACTGGAGAAGCGTGGATATCAATGTTCAATGAACAAGCAGAAAAAGTTATTGGTTGCTCAGCTGACGAGCTTGACGATCTGAAATCACTGGAAAATTTCAAATGAGTTTTGCTACTTGAAACCTTGTACCACATGGATTTGTCAGAATATTTTCTAAATTCAACTTAATTGATGTTTGAATTACCCAGAGTGCGGAGGAATATCAAAGTTGAAAGAAGCAACATGGGTTCCTCACCTTTTCCAAGGTAGTGTGGCACAACATGAATGCATGAATGAAAAAAGGCAGAGGATCACAGTCAGGTCTCTTGCTCGAATTAATTTTGCTGCTGAATCCAGGTTCCTACTAGAAGAGATGAAAAAGATGCAGGTCTCTCTATAGGATGTGTAATTTTTACAAAGTTCTCCAAAGCCAAGACGTTTAGGCAAATATGTAATTATATTTTGGATACTGAAGTCTTAATCTTCTTGTGATCAAATGAGGTTTTGGAATTTCAAGTTTTTTTGACTCAGAATTTTGTTGCATTCTTTTAGGTTCTCTATCTGCATTGTGCATGGATAGCTGTCTCCTTAACTAGATTTGTAATTTCCTTGCTTACGTTTTTAGATTCTTGCGTGACTCATCATGAACCTGTTTACATTTTTCTTTAGACAAGTTTTGAGGTCCTGTTCCTTATACTACTAATTGTAATATGAAAACCAACACTTGGTTTAGTGATTAAATATGGATATTTTTTAAATAAGATTTTAGTTTCAAGTCTTTCAAAAATAAGTATTAAGATTGATCTTGATTTGAATTAAATTTAGTTAAAAATATCGTAATTTTCGAATGTTAGTGATTTATTTAAAAAAATGGTTACATGGAAATGCTTCACTTGCGTTCCAAATTCACTTTTTTTTATTTTTTATTTCCTTCAATCAGATGCGGATATGATCTCAGTAAGGCAGGAACAATACAAAAGAAAAGGCTAAAATAGGATGAAGATAATTTAAGTCATGCTAGAGCCGAAGCCTGTTGGATACCTCAAAGTTTTAGAGACGCTGTGCCCCATTGAACCAGAGCTAGAGCATTTTTTTTTTTTTTTTCTGGTACTGAGAGCTAGAGCTTTTGTATAGCGGGAGTCCCATCTTTTGATTGAATCAATTAAGATGTTTTCGAACCGTTGCAAGGTGGACGGCACATGCATCGGGAGGAATGTGTTGGTATCCGCCTGACTTGAAGTGGGACTGAGTGGTTAAGACAGAATTGAGATTAGGGATTCCGAGGAGGGGCTTAGTTATTTTTCAAGGAGGAAATTGTGGACCCCAAGAAGCCAAGTCCATGTTAAGTAATTGGTGAACTCAGTGGCTCCTCTCTGTCCTTCACGCAAACATCATAGAGACCGTATTTCAGATGATGTCATGCAGACAGAACAACATCCTCCTGAGGGTGGTTAGGACTTGGTAGAGGCAGGAAACAGGTCATGTCCCCAAATCAGGTTAAGGGTGACTTGGTAGAGGTAGGAAACCGGTCAAAAATGAAAAACGTTAAGCGTGTAGAAGCTTCATAAGGGATATCAGTTAGGGGCGAGAAGTTTCATAAGAGATATCAGGTTCGTTGGGAGAGTAGTTGCAGCTGAGTTTTTGTCTTCCTAGAGGCTAGAGGTTGGAAAAGCTCGACTTTGTGTAGATTGCCGCTTGCTGGCAGGGGCCTAAGGACACGTTTCCTGTTGGTCAGATTCATCTGTTTGATATCCAAGATTACATCGCGCTATTGTTCTCGATTTCCCCCTATTTGTTTCATGTAATCATATACTTTTTCTTCCAAGATCACTTATGGTAATCTACTTAGAAGTTGGCGATGTTGCATGGTCTCTCTCTCTCTCTCACATAGTGTTTTAGAGAGAGGTGTGGCATGGCAAAGCAAACAGATGGTGCCTCTGTTGTAAAGGTTGTATAGAAGAACTGGTACAAAAGCAGAAAGGCAACCTTCATCAAACGAAATGGAATGACTTTATTCCAGGAATGCAGCAAATTCAACAGATATATAAATAGAGGCACGTATACAATAAAAAGCTCACTCAGCCCCTCTTATAAGACTGGATCATTGATGCAATCTTGTGCAACAATTCCAATGCACTATTATCGTTTGAAGAGAGAGGGGTTGTCCATTCCTGAAAATCGTGGAGGCTCCCAGTGAAGTCGGTGAATAGTCCATCAACTCCTATCTTGTTGATCCAGTAATCATATTCCTGATATGGGTCTTGATGGAAATTGAAATGCAAGAAAATATTTTCATTTCTGTAAGTATAGGGATGCACCTGATGTGGAACCACCAAAACAGAAGCTGTCAGAAAGGTCTCTACATTGTACAGAGAGAGAGAGAGAGAGAGAGGGCAAATAGGAGCAAAAAGTTTGAGCTTGTCGCTTACAAAACCCTTCAACTAGATGGTTAAAATATGGTTCTTGAAGTATAATGACTTAAAAGTGGAACTTCCTCCCCCTTTTCTCTGGTTTATTTGGGGGGGGGGGGTTTGCCAAAGGATTTCAAGTATATAGGAATCAACCGGTAAAGACACGAAGTGGCATAAAGAGATCCCAGTAAAGGCACTCTAAACCATGTTTAGAGTTTGTATGACAGAAATTGAGCAACAGAAAAATTCTTAAAGGCGAAATAGTCCCAGTGTACTTTGTCAATATTAACATGAAAGAAGCAATGCTCAAGAAGAAGCTTAAAAAAGTCACTAACCTGTAGATTATGGGCATGAGCCCTGGCAACAAGATCGGTAGCCATTGTCAAATAATTCCCTTCAACGGGGACAATTGTGTCCTTCGAAGGTCCAATCCCAACTACATATTCCTTGATGTAATCAAGGTAACTGTCTGACGTGATTTCTGCATATGACTGCACATTGCAGGTAATCACATTATTTTGACGGGAACCAGTAAGCAGTTTACATTCCAAACAATCCAGGCTACACCATATGTAGTTTTAATGAGAAGTAATCAGCAATAGCAAATTTCCGACCAAACTCTCATATTGCTGCACTTCCAAATATCAGATGTAGCATGAGAGAATGAAATATAGACCTGATTTGTGTCCTGGGTTGGTACAGTCACATCATCGATTAAAAAGATCTTGGGCAAGTCCGTCTGGTTTGATATATATACAAGCGAAGTTGGAGCAAAAGACTGGATGAATGCGGGTTGTCTTAACCATTCCTTTGACATATATGAGCCTTTGTATCCATACTTTTTGAGAGTCTTGACAAATATGTCCTCAAATCTTTTTCCACCTGGCCATTTTACCTGTCAAAAGCAGCAGCCAAGTATTGAAGAACATAGAGAAACAGTTTAGAATGATGTAGAAACATGTAAATAAACCAATTTCATATGAAATTATTTAATTAAACTCATTTCCAGATCAACAACTCCACTGTGACCTCCTTAGACGGATTATGAATTTCTAAATGCTTCATTTCTCCCAGAAAGAAAGAAAGAAAGAAAGAGAAAAAGAAAAATACTCTTTAATACATTCGCAATGATTAGGTGTCCTTGACAGGATCAACACCAACCAGTCTTTTGATAAATGTTATTGGGGAATGATTGCAAACCATTGCTATTGGATGCAAATTGTGGAAACTCCTATTTTCAAAGATTATGAAATTCCAAGATAGCTGCTCCCTTTGAATTGATCAGTTCTGAAGGCTTTATACCTTCTTTTATGCTACTCTTTCTATCATCATCTCACAGGCATGATTTACTTACATTCTGGTTAATGAATACAGGATGTTTTATCTCTGGATATATTCCAACGACTCTGGGAGCATCCAAAGCAATTGCAATATATTCTTCAAAAGTAATGATCTGAAACTTTCCTGCACAGTACATCACAATGCAGTGTTAACCATAGAGCCTCTCACTACAGTGCTTTTACAATCTAAGAAAGATGGAAGAAAAGATAAAAGTATTGTGATCAATAAGATGCTACAGCTGCCAATACATTTTACAACCATAGTGTTCAGGGACTTTGTTCCTCAAACTAGACAATGAGAATTGTAATCGTCTGACCATACTGATGCACCGGGTGTATTAATAGTCAACACTTTCAATTATGTGGAATGAATTTGAACAGAACATGAACTTGGTACAAGAAATCCCTTGCATAGGGAAAATTGCCTCCAGTGGCCACAGTGACAACGCAACTAATCATTTGACCAAGTAGATTTTCAAAATTTAAAGAGGACTAAAATTCACAACTGATGTAGAATAGAAATTGGCAATTCATTGTGTAGTGCACAGTGAATGTGTACAGATTCCTTATGATGCCACAGTGCAATAGATAAAAAAATTCAAATAATGATGCTATGGCATTCTCAGAAAAAATGGTCACAGAGGAAAACTTATTAACACAGTGACAGCTATAGCTTCCTTCAACAGCTGTAAATCTATTATGTGTGTTTTTATGTATGGTATGAGCAATACCACAAGTCTAGATGTATAGTTGTTGGCCAAAAGATTTGTTTGTATGTTCTTGTCTTATGCTGAGATGAGCTGGGCAGCCAGGAAGGCATTGATGCCAGCATGTGTTGATGTTGATAGAAGTGTTTGTTTTACTCTATCAGGTTTTTATCCTAACTCTAGGTGGCTAATTGGCCACGTAGTAGGAGAGACTTTGCCAAATATTCATAAGAAAGAGAAATTTTAAACTAAATCAACTCCTTCCGTGTCATCACACATGGGGAGACCACTCTCGTGAGTTCAGATGTTGTATTTTCAAATATATTAGTTTGTTTGCTCCTGAATATGCATGTTTGATTGCCTCTGCTATGGGGTGGGACGCCTAGATAGCGGGTAGTCTCTAAAAAGTGAGGCAAACAACTGAGAACTGAAAAGCAAGTTAACTTATTTTACAGGAACTAACCATTGTATTGTTGATCACGAAATGGATACCGTTGATTCACCCGTAATAATTTCAACTCCTCGAGTGTAAAATCAACTGCACAAAATCAAAATAATTGTGTTAATTTCTATTTTTGTAATAGTCCTGCACAAGAAAAAAAAGGCACCATAAATGATTGAAATTATCGATGCATTCACCGAACAAAAAATGTAGTGTTTTGGGAATACCAATGAACCAGCCTGTGGTGTTAACCCCCTGGACCTCATATGTTTTTTTACGGTTGGCAAACCGTTTGAAATCTGCTATATTAGTGGTGGCATCAAGGGTTACATCATGGAAACATATAAGAACACCATCCTTGGAGGAGAGAATATCAGTTTCTATAAAGTCCGCACCCTCTTCAATAGCTCTCTGCAAGAGACTCAAGTTTAGGGGCCTGAATGAAAGGTCTTTGGAAGGGAAAAAATACAGAAAGTATATTGAACGGTATATCCATTGCATTGGAATAAAAGGATTCCAAGGATTTACCATCCAATTTTAATAAAAGTAACTAAGTTCAAATGTTTTCTTTTTACCTAGTGTAAAAGGATATTTATAACCTAAAAGGTCATTTTCTGCACACATATTACAGAAGCATGCATTGCCAGTGCAGTGCTCAACCAAATCCTCTACCATAGGATTATAAAGATGTGAAAATTTTTTTTTATAGATTTCCTTTTGCGCCTTAATCCTGCACTTCAGAAATTGAAAAGAAGACAAAAAATATTGCTTTCCACCTGCATCAAATCATATCATAGAGATTGTTCCTATAAATGTTAAGAAAGTTGCCTCTCCCATCCTTATCTAAAAAAATTTCTTAAGGATGGTTTTTTTTTTTTTTAACCATGGGCCAGGTGAATTTTTTTATTGATCTTCACAAAATAGGGAAATGGTTAACCTTTTCCAATATTAAAAAATATACATAGGCAGAGAATGAGATATACCATGTAGGCAGCAGCTGTTTCTTCAGGGATCTCCCCATTTGAACCACGATGAGCAATGTTATATGGACGAGATGTCTGCAAGGGCTGTCTGTGGTTCTCAGTATCTTTGCTAGGAAGGGGATAGAAAGGTCTTGCGGCAGTTCCAGTAATGAGTAAAAGAACGATAATTGGAAGAGAGCCTGCCAAGTTCAACATGATTAAACCATCTATTTTCCAGGAACTCACGAGATATAAGACTTATATAACCAATAGACAGCACACTCATGGAGTCTAAACAAACAGAGGATCATCCAAAGTATCGGCCAGATACAACTAGAATAACATGGCATGCAAATAGGCAAGGACTACAACTTTAAACTTCTCATTTGTTGGTCCTAACCATTTAAAAGGCACATATTAGAGCCTGACTAGTGTGAAGGATATGTTTGAATATAATATGATATCCACACATACATTACGCAAAGAGACATAAAGAAATCATGCTTCCACACCCATCATAAGAAGTTTCCAACATTTGTTTCTTGAGAAGTTCTTGGGAAGGTGGTGCCTTCTTCAAACTTGTCCAAGTGTACTCCACCTGGCTAATACAAGAGCCTAAACTCTGTGTAATATCTGCCTTAGCAAGCTGACAGGATGACTCGAATCCAGTTCCCCACAATTACTTCAATAAATACATATGAAGTTTGACATCACACACAAGGATCTTAGCTTTCAAATAGTCATCAACAGTTTAGGTCTTTATTTATTTGTTTGTTTATTTATTAATTGTATGATAGCTTTGATTTAATTTGGAATAGAGAATCAAAATGGACCCACTAGATAAATACCAGATCAAGCAGTTTACTGAGATCAAGGTGAATATGCATCTAATCCTATCAAATAAGTGAAAAGCTCTGAATTGATCATGTTGCTCCTTTAAGTTTATTGTTACAATCAGTCCAAATTAGTATGTGTATAGAAATCAAAGATTTTTTTGGAAAAATAAAATATAGTTAATAACTCATTACTGGGTCTTTGATTTTGGATTAAAAGTTTCTAAATATAGTTAAATTCCAAAATTACACACGCATACACAGACACCAACACAGACAAAAAGTTGATTTCTGTTTAGCAATTCTCTTCATTCTGCATAAAAAATTGAAAGCCTTCTATTATGTTTTCAAGGCTTTTAGTCATTAATTACCCATTACTGGGGCTTTGATTGTGATGAAAAACACACTAAATTCTACCACTCATGTAATTTCAATCTGACATTCTAATAATCTGCCCACAAAAGATCACAAAACAGCATTTAAATTGCAAATTTATGTAAACTTCATGAACCCCAACAAAATTTTATCATGAAAATCATAAATAAACAAAAAATAAAATAATAAATTCTTCAATAAATTCAAGAAAGAATACAAAATACAAACATGGGTTTTGTAGATAAGGGCTTGAATTAGCTTACCGAGTAAAGAAGTCATGCTTGCGGGTCCTCTCTCTCTCCCTCTCTCTCAGAGCTCGGAAGTCAAATGTTAGGCATTTAAGATGCGACAAGGAAGAAAGAGGACCTCGTGGTCTACGAGGCATAATATGAATAATCAGGCGTGGCGAGGGGTTTATAATCGTGACTTGCATGACCTTGCGCCATTGATAAAACAAGTACTGTTTCCGAATATTCGATTTATTCGAAAAAGAAAACTATTTTGACAGCTAAAATGCTGTTTGGCAGAAGACAAGAATTGAGGAGGACCGTCTAGATTGAATAGGAATGAAGACGAGGACGGTTCTGATTTGTCTGTTGCTATGTGAGGACCAGTGCTCCGGTTGCTTTTTGATTTTTTGAAGTTCTATTCCGTTGACTTTTGAAACGGTGTGCTGAGAATTCTAAAAAACAAAAGCGCAGCGTTTTGATAATACATTGAATAGCGCCACAATTAAAATCTTGGAAGAAAAGAAAATTTTATTATTTAATTTTCAAGATAAAAAAATTTTATTATTCTAAATGTAAGAATTTTTTTAGATAAATTTGCCCTTAGGATCGGCTCTCTTCTTTTCTCTTCTCCTCTGAATAGTTAATTTTTGATCGAGGAGAAGAGAGAAGAGAGAAGAGAGAAGAGAGAAGAGAGAAGAGAGTGAGAACAGAGAGAAAATGTCTTGAAGGAGACAAGGAACGAAAAAAGTTCCATAGGCAATCAAAGTCACCTTTGAATTAGAGGGATTCTATGTTTTTCTTAAGGGTATAGACACTCATGGAACTAGTAGAAAAGCTCTTGAATCATCGGTTATGTTCTTCGATATACTCATTTTTGCATTTTTCACTGTAATATTAAAATTAATATTTTTTTTTGTAAATATTTTGGTTTTTAATGAAATTTAAAATTCAAATTTGTTATCAATGGAATATACAGTGTATCAGCTCTACATTAGGACTTATTTAAAAATTTTTAGTTTAATTTTTATTTATTTATTAATTAGATTAAAATATATTTATTAAAACCAGAGTTCAATAAATAAAATTAAATTTTTACATAATAAATAAAATTATTATTAATAATTTTTAGTAATTAAAATTTATCTATCAATATCTTTCTCAAATAATTAAATATTTTTTAATTAAAATTTTTAACAAAATTTTTAATGGGATTCTGCCCTGGTTTTGCCCCATGTATATAATATTGTTAAAAGATATCATATATTATAAAATATTTGATTTTATTAAAATATATTATGTATCAAAATTAAATCAATTTTGATTTATATATTTGTTTCTATATTTGACTTTATTAGAATATATTATAAGTCTATTTGATTTTATTTGTTTCTATATTTGTAACAATCGATTTTTATATAAACCCAATATATTGTAATAATTCATTAAAGCAATGGAGCATTATAGTTTATATTATTATTATTAATTTGTATTTTCTAACATAATACCAGAATCATATTCATGTATCTTTTATTATGATATCGGAGCTTTCTTTGCGAAAAGGATTATTTATGCATTCGCACGCACCTCCAGAGCCAAGCTAGGGCTAGAACCAGAATCAGAGGCATAACCACACTTGGTGCCGGTGTTAGTAAAACTATATTCAAACTATCTTCTAATGCACTTATCGACTTTTTCAAATTAAAACATCTTTCATTATGTCACATTTAATTTTAGGGGATGTTAAAAAATATTATATATTATGAGAATATTTTATTTTATTATCAGAATATATTATGTATCGAAATCAAATTAAATTATTTTATTTGATGATTGATTTGATTTTAAAAATTTTTGATTTTATTTGACCACAAAAAAATTTGAGAGAAAAATTTACGCGAAAGGAAAAATCCTCTATTTTTATTAAATTAAAGTTAAACTTTTATAAAAAATCGTAAACAAAACAAAATAAAATAAAACTTGTTTTATTAATTAAAAATGCTTTAAATCTTAAGTTTGTTATCCCAGGGCTCTATAGAGCTATTGCATTTTTAATGTTAAAATCTTCCTTAAAATTGGATAATTTTTTTACTCAATCTCTCTCTTTCTGATATTTTTGTTTGCCCTTAATTAAGTTCCTAAAAGATTTCAGAAATTAAGAGGTCCCATATTGGAATTTCACTTATCAAGCTGCGCTGAGTCGAAGAAGGTGCATGATAGAAGATTCATCAAGATCCACATCAAGATCGAAGGTGGCAAGCACATCTTGCTTCTGGGAGCAAAATAGATTGTCCCCAAAAATGAATTCTGGTTTGAAATATGAGACCACACAAAAGGTCGTGGGGGGCCATGGCCCCTCCAAGACATAACGTAGCTCCGCCCCTACTTGCAACACTCTTCGTATTCCCATTTGAAGTCTGAAAGAAAGTTTTTTCAAACCAAATTTTTATCATCGTATAGTAGTAATAGAATATTGTATTCATTTAATTATATGATCTCGTGATTCGAGACATTGAAATAAAGAAATGAGATTTGAAAAATCAATTTTTATAGGTATGATAATATTCAAATCGGATTAATTAGATAAATTCTGAATATCATAATGGTAATAATCTATTAAAAAAAAAGGATTTTGCAAATGTAAAATGGACCACCAATATCATGGACACTTTTGCAAATGGGCAAGAGGCAAATTTCAATTCCAGATGAGATGGTAAGCCCAAAGAAAAGGCCCACTTTTTAGAATCATCAACCAAGTAAAATGGACAAAAAGTTTGGGAAAAATTTACATAATAAATGGGAGGGGGCAAGGGCAAGCTGTTCCCTTTAAACAAGAGACTGCTCCAAAAGAGAAAGCAAAAGGATGATGATGAAGAAATTGAGACCTGTATCAAAAAAAAAAAAAAATGAAGAAATTGAGATGATTGGTCAATAATCAGTATATTTCAGGGAAAAGCAAGCCAAGAGTAATCAGGTTTGTTTTCAACAAAATTTCTTAGTTCTTTTACATTCTATTTATAATTCTTAAGACATCTTTCTTTTTTCTTTTTCTTGAATATTCATTGAACTTCATTATTCAATTCTGCATGTACAATGATTTTTTTTGGAAAAATCATGCTGCTATTGTGTGCCCTTTTTAGGCATAACTACATATAATATGTTTTAAGCAGTCTTG
Source organism: Dillenia suffruticosa (assembly GCA_033439265.1). NCBI lineage: Eukaryota > Viridiplantae > Streptophyta > Magnoliopsida > Dilleniales > Dilleniaceae > Dillenia > Dillenia suffruticosa. The sequence continues at coordinate 5,151,238 of JAVTVX010000009.1, forward strand.
ATAGAATAATTTGTGATCCATGGATGATGATCCAATGGTAAAAAAACCATTATTATTATTATTAATATTTTATACATTACCAATATTCAGTAATTATGTTGAGTCCGACTAAATCTAATTCGAGTTGAATTGGACCGTTAAGGGATAAAATCTTTTCGTTTCTGTTTTCTCTATATACAATACTTGAAATCGAGACCTTACTTAAGATAATCGGTATCTGATCAACTAGGTGTTCATATAAAAATGCCATTATTACATAAATATTAATACCTCTGAGCATGACCCACAAGAATGGGATGGTAGAAAACCAACGACTCCCATGTATCATAACATACTAAACAAAAAACAAAATAATATATGAGACTAAAATATTCACATAAAACAAATGAAAACTGCCACTCAACATAAAAATTAATAAACATAAAATAGTTTTATATAAAAACAGAGAAAGTTTTTCCCAAAAGGAAAACTTGAAACAAAAGAAACACATAAATATAAATGTTTTGCAAGCTCAGATAAAATGTTCATGACACTAAACAGAGAAACATCAAAGAGGGCCTCATTCCCATAGTTGCTTGATCACCATCATTCCGGCCCAATCCATGCAAGCTTTCAATTTCCATTGCCATCACTCTCATCACTGGCATCCTCACTGTTATCCTCATCCACGTTTTCATTGCCATTGCCATGGCCATTGGGATTGGAATTAGGATTGGCATTGGGACCGTTCATCAATTGAGGGGGGACATGCGCAACCGTTATGTACCTTGAGGGATTAGGCACATCGGTCCCTCCTGCATGCTTATAAAAACCTGCAGGACTAAAAACCCTTCCATGACAATTACAAACAAGCTTTACCTCTTCCGGACTGCTGAACTTATATAGAAACCCTTCAATTCTCCGGCCAAGTGGACCTTTGCCTACGGAAGTCACACTTGGCATAATGTCCACAGCGTCTATACCAGAGTTGTTCGTCCTGGCTGAGCTTTCCGCGTCAAAGAAGAGCCTCCTGTTCCTTGGTAGGGCCATGTTGCTTGATTGTTGAGTCATGGTGCGCTCGGCTGCTCCCGCTTCATTGCTCCTTATCTCCGGATTCCTTGAGCCTATCTGCAGTCTTGGCATGGCAGGAGGGATCCTTGCAGAATTCATATTGCTCCTTCCTATACATTAATTAATTACAATTAAGTAGTTAAAATTGTAGGAATAATTTTATGACTTGCCTGCATTAATTTTTTCATAATATTTCATAATAAACTACTGCCTAACTATATATACAATTATTCTTCTTCATTTTTTTAATTAATTTTTTTCTTATAAAAATAGCTTTTGTACATACCTATACACTTGCTTTTTCTCCAGGCTAGTTTCAGAAACCCTCTGAAAACGGCATTTAAAAGCCAAGCTTAAAAGAGAAGAGAAAGCACTCCAACTCAACCAAGTCTTAAGAGAACCAAGTATATGAGCTTATAAAAGCCACACCATTCTTTTGGGTAAAAGCCAAGCTTCCTTTAAAACATCATTTTATGTCTGATAAGAGACCAGGATGATAATCATCAGAGTGTATACATGTAAAAGGTTCTTTCTTAGCATTTATCAATAGAAAAAATTTTATGGTCCAATAAAATATAAAAGTTATTCTATGATTTGCTTACATAATCCTCCTCAAAATGTCGTTATGTGGATATTCAAGCAATCTAAATAATCTTTTTGTCGATACATATCCAACCCAGTTATAAACTCTTTTTCGCGATACTTATGTGATTTACTAATTTTTGTCGATATGTTGTTGAATTCAATAAATTTTAATTTTTTTAACATCTTGCGTATTCACTTTTGTCGATATGTTGTTAAATTAAAAAATAAAAATAACTACCTTCTATAAAACAAAAAAACATATCTTGGTGGAGTTCTTTTTGTCGATATGCTATTAGATTCACTCTATCGATGATTATGCACTCTATTAATTTTGTCGATATGTTGTTGGATTCACTAAAAGCTTATTTTTGTTGAATATAATGTATTTATCTTTTGTAATATGAAAATAAAAGGAAGAAAAAAAGAACCATACGATTGTTTGTCTAGACTTGAAATTCCCCATGTCCTCTAATTATGTATTCTTATTTATATTTAACAAAAATTAGATTATATTTTACTTGGATAGGCACACACACACACACAAAGGACATGTCATCTTAACTCAAAGCCTACTAGATGAATACAACCTTAGTACTTCTTAGATTCTTAGCTTTTATAATTGTTGTCATGCATAAATAATTAAGCAATCTTTTTGTTATCAATATATATGCAATCTAGTTATTTTTATCGATAGGTTTTTAATTCACTTTACAAAAATTCTTCTTGCTGTTCTTAAGCAATCTATTAATTTGTGTCGATACATTGCTGAATTCACTAAAATCTTTTTTTTTTTCATAAAATCTATTTATTTCTGTCGAAACATTGTTGGACTTGGAAATGAAAGAAAAAATAAATAAATAGCTCATTTAGAGAAACTTTAGCACAACCCTAGGCTTGAAATTTTCTAAGTCCTCTAGGTTAAGGCATTACAATTAATATTTAACTAAAATGAGATGATATTCTAGTAGGATGAATGATCCATAAGGTCCTTGCATTCTATTCTAACTTAGCTCTTCCTATTGGAAGAAATAACCACTCATGATCTAATTTTCTATTCTGTGGACAGCCTGCGTTTTTCAACATAAAAGCATGTGTAAGTTTAACAAAGGCTGATCAGACAATGTGGTACAAGGCTTGTAAAACATGTCACAAGAAAGTGACTAAGGCAATTGGATCTGGATATTGGTGTGAAGGATGTCAGAAGAATGATGAAGAATGCTGCCTAAGGTATGGCGAGTCCTGTTTTCCTTTGTGGCCCCTCTTCTTGTAAACAAACATGCAGAGCTTGTTCTTATATTATGGTCTCATTTACTGCAGGTATATATTGGTATTGAAAATTTCTGATGCAACTGGAGAAGCGTGGATATCAATGTTCAATGAACAAGCAGAAAAAGTTATTGGTTGCTCAGCTGACGAGCTTGACGATCTGAAATCACTGGAAAATTTCAAATGAGTTTTGCTACTTGAAACCTTGTACCACATGGATTTGTCAGAATATTTTCTAAATTCAACTTAATTGATGTTTGAATTACCCAGAGTGCGGAGGAATATCAAAGTTGAAAGAAGCAACATGGGTTCCTCACCTTTTCCAAGGTAGTGTGGCACAACATGAATGCATGAATGAAAAAAGGCAGAGGATCACAGTCAGGTCTCTTGCTCGAATTAATTTTGCTGCTGAATCCAGGTTCCTACTAGAAGAGATGAAAAAGATGCAGGTCTCTCTATAGGATGTGTAATTTTTACAAAGTTCTCCAAAGCCAAGACGTTTAGGCAAATATGTAATTATATTTTGGATACTGAAGTCTTAATCTTCTTGTGATCAAATGAGGTTTTGGAATTTCAAGTTTTTTTGACTCAGAATTTTGTTGCATTCTTTTAGGTTCTCTATCTGCATTGTGCATGGATAGCTGTCTCCTTAACTAGATTTGTAATTTCCTTGCTTACGTTTTTAGATTCTTGCGTGACTCATCATGAACCTGTTTACATTTTTCTTTAGACAAGTTTTGAGGTCCTGTTCCTTATACTACTAATTGTAATATGAAAACCAACACTTGGTTTAGTGATTAAATATGGATATTTTTTAAATAAGATTTTAGTTTCAAGTCTTTCAAAAATAAGTATTAAGATTGATCTTGATTTGAATTAAATTTAGTTAAAAATATCGTAATTTTCGAATGTTAGTGATTTATTTAAAAAAATGGTTACATGGAAATGCTTCACTTGCGTTCCAAATTCACTTTTTTTTATTTTTTATTTCCTTCAATCAGATGCGGATATGATCTCAGTAAGGCAGGAACAATACAAAAGAAAAGGCTAAAATAGGATGAAGATAATTTAAGTCATGCTAGAGCCGAAGCCTGTTGGATACCTCAAAGTTTTAGAGATGCTGTGCCCCATTGAACCAGAGCTAGAGCATTTTTTTTTTTTTTTTCTGGTACTGAGAGCTAGAGCTTTTGTATAGCGGGAGTCCCATCTTTTGATTGAATCAATTAAGATGTTTTCGAACCGTTGCAAGGTGGACGGCACATGCATCGGGAGGAATGTGTTGGTATCCGCCTGACTTGAAGGGGGACTGAGTGGTTAAGACAGAATTGAGATTAGGGATTCCGAGGAGGGGCTTAGTTATTTTTCAAGGAGGAAATTGTGGACCCCAAGAAGCCAAGTCCATGTTAAGTAATTGGTGAACTCAGTGGCTCCTCTCTGTCCTTCACGCAAACATCATAGAGACCGTATTTCAGATGATGTCATGCAGACAGAACAACATCCTCCTGAGGGTGGTTAGGACTTGGTAGAGGCAGGAAACAGGTCATGTCCCCAAATCAGGTTAAGGGTGACTTGGTAGAGGTAGGAAACCGGTCAAAAATGAAAAACGTTAAGCGTGTAGAAGCTTCATAAGGGATATCAGTTAGGGGCGAGAAGTTTCATAAGAGATATCAGGTTCGTTGGGAGAGTAGTTGCAGCTGAGTTTTTGTCTTCCTAGAGGCTAGAGGTTGGAAAAGCTCGACTTTGTGTAGATTGCCGCTTGCTGGCAGGGGCCTAAGGACACGTTTCCTGTTGGTCAGATTCATCTGTTTGATATCCAAGATTACATCGCGCTATTGTTCTCGATTTCCCCCTATTTGTTTCATGTAATCATATACTTTTTCTTCCAAGATCACTTATGGTAATCTACTTAGAAGTTGGCGTTGTTGCATGGTCTCTCTCTCTCTCTCACATAGTGTTTTAGAGAGAGGTGTGGCATGGCAAAGCAAACAGATGGTGCCTCTGTTGTAAAGGTTGTATAGAAGAACTGGTACAAAAGCAGAAAGGCAACCTTCATCAAACGAAATGGAATGACTTTATTCCAGGAATGCAGCAAATTCAACAGATATATAAATAGAGGCACGTATACAATAAAAAGCTCACTCAGCCCCTCTTATAAGACTGGATCATTGATGCAATCTTGTGCAACAATTCCAATGCACTATTATCGTTTGAAGAGAGAGGGGTTGTCCATTCCTGAAAATCGTGGAGGCTCCCAGTGAAGTCGGTGAATAGTCCATCAACTCCTATCTTGTTGATCCAGTAATCATATTCCTGATATGGGTCTTGATGGAAATTGAAATGCAAGAAAATATTTTCATTTCTGTAAGTATAGGGATGCACCTGATGTGGAACCACCAAAACAGAAGCTGTCAGAAAGGTCTCTACATTGTACAGAGAGAGAGAGAGAGAGAGGGCAAATAGGAGCAAAAAGTTTGAGCTTGTCGCTTACAAAACCCTTCAACTAGATGGTTAAAATATGGTTCTTGAAGTATAATGACTTAAAAGTGGAACTTCCTCCCCCTTTTCTCTGGTTTATTTGGGGGGGGGGGTTTGCCAAAGGATTTCAAGTATATAGGAATCAACCGGTAAAGACACGAAGTGGCATAAAGAGATCCCAGTAAAGGCACTCTAAACCATGTTTAGAGTTTGTATGACAGAAATTGAGCAACAGAAAAATTCTTAAAGGCGAAATAGTCCCAGTGTACTTTGTCAATATTAACATGAAAGAAGCAATGCTCAAGAAGAAGCTTAAAAAAGTCACTAACCTGTAGATTATGGGCATGAGCCCTGGCAACAAGATCGGTAGCCATTGTCAAATAATTCCCTTCAACGGGGACAATTGTGTCCTTCGAAGGTCCAATCCCAACTACATATTCCTTGATGTAATCAAGGTAACTGTCTGACGTGATTTCTGCATATGACTGCACATTGCAGGTAATCACATTATTTTGACGGGAACCAGTAAGCAGTTTACATTCCAAACAATCCAGGCTACACCATATGTAGTTTTAATGAGAAGTAATCAGCAATAGCAAATTTCCGACCAAACTCTCATATTGCTGCACTTCCAAATATCAGATGTAGCATGAGAGAATGAAATATAGACCTGATTTGTGTCCTGGGTTGGTACAGTCACATCATCGATTAAAAAGATCTTGGGCAAGTCCGTCTGGTTTGATATATATACAAGCGAAGTTGGAGCAAAAGACTGGATGAATGCGGGTTGTCTTAACCATTCCTTTGACATATATGAGCCTTTGTATCCATACTTTTTGAGAGTCTTGACAAATATGTCCTCAAATCTTTTTCCACCTGGCCATTTTACCTGTCAAAAGCAGCAGCCAAGTATTGAAGAACATAGAGAAACAGTTTAGAATGATGTAGAAACATGTAAATAAACCAATTTCATATGAAATTATTTAATTAAACTCATTTCCAGATCAACAACTCCACTGTGACCTCCTTAGACGGATTATGAATTTCTAAATGCTTCATTTCTCCCAGAAAGAAAGAAAGAAAGAAAGAGAAAAAGAAAAATACTCTTTAATACATTCGCAATGATTAGGTGTCCTTGACAGGATCAACACCAACCAGTCTTTTGATAAATGTTATTGGGGAATGATTGCAAACCATTGCTATTGGATGCAAATTGTGGAAACTCCTATTTTCAAAGATTATGAAATTCCAAGATAGCTGCTCCCTTTGAATTGATCAGTTCTGAAGGCTTTATACCTTCTTTTATGCTACTCTTTCTATCATCATCTCACAGGCATGATTTACTTACATTCTGGTTAATGAATACAGGATGTTTTATCTCTGGATATATTCCAACGACTCTGGGAGCATCCAAAGCAATTGCAATATATTCTTCAAAAGTAATGATCTGAAACTTTCCTGCACAGTACATCACAATGCAGTGTTAACCATAGAGCCTCTCACTACAGTGCTTTTACAATCTAAGAAAGATGGAAGAAAAGATAAAAGTATTGTGATCAATAAGATGCTACAGCTGCCAATACATTTTACAACCATAGTGTTCAGGGACTTTGTTCCTCAAACTAGACAATGAGAATTGTAATCGTCTGACCATACTGATGCACCGGGTGTATTAATAGTCAACACTTTCAATTATGTGGAATGAATTTGAACAGAACATGAACTTGGTACAAGAAATCCCTTGCATAGGGAAAATTGCCTCCAGTGGCCACAGTGACAACGCAACTAATCATTTGACCAAGTAGATTTTCAAAATTTAAAGAGGACTAAAATTCACAACTGATGTAGAATAGAAATTGGCAATTCATTGTGTAGTGCACAGTGAATGTGTACAGATTCCTTATGATGCCACAGTGCAATAGATAAAAAAATTCAAATAATGATGCTATGGCATTCTCAGAAAAAATGGTCACAGAGGAAAACTTATTAACACAGTGACAGCTATAGCTTCCTTCAACAGCTGTAAATCTATTATGTGTGTTTTTATGTATGGTATGAGCAATACCACAAGTCTAGATGTATAGTTGTTGGCCAAAAGATTTGTTTGTATGTTCTTGTCTTATGCTGAGATGAGCTGGGCAGCCAGGAAGGCATTGATGCCAGCATGTGTTGATGTTGATAGAAGTGTTTGTTTTACTCTATCAGGTTTTTATCCTAACTCTAGGTGGCTAATTGGCCACGTAGTAGGAGAGACTTTGCCAAATATTCATAAGAAAGAGAAATTTTAAACTGAATCAACTCCTTCCGTGTCATCACACATGGGGAGACCACTCTCGTGAGTTCAGATGTTGTATTTTCAAATATATTAGTTTGTTTGCTCCTGAATATGCATGTTTGATTGCCTCTGCTATGGGGTGGGACGCCTAGATAGCGGGTAGTCTCTAAAAAGTGAGGCAAACAACTGAGAACTGAAAAGCAAGTTAACTTATTTTACAGGAACTAACCATTGTATTGTTGATCACGAAATGGATACCGTTGATTCACCCGTAATAATTTCAACTCCTCGAGTGTAAAATCAACTGCACAAAATCAAAATAATTGTGTTAATTTCTATTTTTGTAATAGTCCTGCACAAGAAAAAAAAGGCACCATAAATGATTGAAATTATCGATGCATTCACCGAACAAAAAATGTAGTGTTTTGGGAATACCAATGAACCAGCCTGTGGTGTTAACCCCCTGGACCTCATATGTTTTTTTACGGTTGGCAAACCGTTTGAAATCTGCTATATTAGTGGTGGCATCAAGGGTTACATTATGGAAACATATAAGAACACCATCCTTGGAGGAGAGAATATCAGTTTCTATAAAGTCCGCACCCTCTTCAATAGCTCTCTGCAAGAGACTCAAGTTTAGGGGCCTGAATGAAAGGTCTTTGGAAGGGAAAAAATACAGAAAGTATATTGAACGGTATATCCATTGCATTGGAATAAAAGGATTCCAAGGATTTACCATCCAATTTTAATAAAAGTAACTAAGTTCAAATGTTTTCTTTTTACCTAGTGTAAAAGGATATTTATAACCTAAAAGGTCATTTTCTGCACACATATTACAGAAGCATGCATTGCCAGTGCAGTGCTCAACCAAATCCTCTACCATAGTATTATAAAGATGTGAAATTTTTTTTTATAGATTTCCTTTTGCGCCTTAATCCTGCACTTCAGAAATTGAAAAGAAGACAAAAAATATTGCTTTCCACCTGCATCAAATCATATCATAGAGATTGTTCCTATAAATGTTAAGAAAGTTGCCTCTCCCATCCTTATCTAAAAAAATTTCTTAAGGATGGTTTTTTTTTTTTTTTTAACCATGGGCCAGGTGAATTTTTTTATTGATCTTCACAAAATAGGGAAATGGTTAACCTTTTCCAATATTAAAAAATATACATAGGCAGAGAATGAGATATACCATGTAGGCAGTAGCTGTTTCTTCAGGGATCTCCCCATTTGAACCACGATGAGCAATGTTATATGGACGAGATGTCTGCAAGGGCTGTCTGTGGTTCTCAGTATCTTTGCTAGGAAGGGGATAGAAAGGTCTTGCGGCAGTTCCAGTAATGAGTAAAAGAACGATAATTGGAAGAGAGCCTGCCAAGTTCAACATGATTAAACCATCTATTTTCCAGGAACTCACGAGATATAAGACTTATATAACCAATAGACAGCACACTCATGGAGTCTAAACAAACAGAGGATCATCCAAAGTATCGGCCAGATACAACTAGAATAACATGGCATGCAAATAGGCAAGGACTACAACTTTAAACTTCTCATTTGTTGGTCCTAACCATTTAAAAGGCACATATTAGAGCCTGACTAGTGTGAAGGATATGTTTGAATATAATATGATATCCACACATACATTACGCAAAGAAACATAAAGAAATCATGCTTCCACACCCATCATATGAAGTTTCCAACATTTGTTTCTTGAGAAGTTCTTGGGAAGGTGGTGCCTTCTTCAAACTTGTCCCAGTGTACTCCACCTGGCTAATACAAGAGCCTAAACTCTGTGTAATATCTGCCTTAGCAAGCTGACAGGACGACTCGAATCCAGTTCCCCACAATTACTTCAATAAATACATATGAAGTTTGACATCACACACAAGGATCTTAGCTTTCAAATAGTCATCAACAGTTTAGGTCTTTATTTATTTGTTTGTTTATTTATTAATTGTATGATAGCTTTGATTTAATTTGGAATAGAGAATCAAAATGGACCCACTAGATAAATACCAGATCAAACAGTTTACTGAGATCAAGGTGAATATGCATCTAATCCTATCAAATAAGTGAAAAGCTCTGAATTGATCATGTTGCTCCTTTAAGTTTATTGTTACAATCAGTCCAAATTAGTATGTGTATAGAAATCAAAGATTTTTTTGGAAAAATAAAATATAGTTAATAACTCATTACTGGGTCTTTGATTTTGGATTAAAAGTTTCTAAATATAGTTAAATTCCAAAATTACACACGCATACACAGACACCAACACAGACAAAAAGTTGATTTCTGTTTAGCAATTCTCTTCATTCTGCATAAAAAATTGAAAGCCTTCTATTTTGTTTTCAAGGCTTTTAGTCATTAATTACCCATTACTGGGGCTTTGATTGTGATGAAAAACACACTAAATTCTACCACTCATGTAATTTCAATCTGACATTCTAATAATCTGCCCACAAAAGATCACAAAACTGCATTTAAATTGCAAATTTATGTAAACTTCATGAACCCCAACAAAATTTTATCATGAAAATCATAAAGAAACAAAAAATAAAATAATAAATTCTTCAATAAATTCAAGAAAGAATACAAAATACAAACATGGGTTTTGTAGATAAGGGCTTGAATTAGCTTACCGAGTAAAGAAGTCATGCTTGCGGGTCCTCTCTCTTTCCCTCTCTCTCAGAGCTCGGAAGTCAAATGTTAGGCATTTAAGGTGCAACAAGGAAGAAAGAGGACCCCGTGGTCTCCGAGGTATAATATGAATAATCAGGCGTGGCGAGGGGTTTATAATCGTGACTTGCATGACCTTACGCCATTGATAAAGCAAGTACTGTTTCCGAATATTCGATTTATTCGAAAAAGAAAACTATTTTGACAGCTAAAATGCTGTTTGGCAGAAGACAAGAATTGAGGAGGACCGTCTAGATTGAATAGGGATGCAGACGAGGACGGTTCTGATTTGTCTGTTGCTATGTGAGGACCAGTGCTCCGGTTGCTTTTTGATTTTTTGAAGTTCTATTCCGTTGACTTTTGAAACGGCGTGCTGAGAATTCTAAAAAACAAAAGCGCAGCGTTTTGATAATACATTGAATAGCGCCACAATTAAAATCTTGGAAGAAAAGAAAATTTTATTATTTAATTTTCAAGATAAAAAAATTTTATTATTCTAAATGTAAGATTTTTTTTAGATAAATTTGCCCTTAGGATCGGCTCTCTTCTTTTCCCTTCTCTTCCGAATAGTTAATTTTTGATCGAGGAGAAGAGAGAAGAGAGAAGAGAGAAGAGAGGAGAGAGAAGAGAGAAGAGATTGAGAATAGAGGACGAGGAACGAAAAAAGTTCCATAGACAATCAAAGCCACCTTTGAATTAGAGGGATTCTATGTTTTTCTTAAGGGTATAGACACTCATGGAAATAGTAGAAAAGCTCTTGAATCATCGGTTATGTTCTTCGATATACTCATTTTTGCATTTTTCACTGTAATATTAAAATTAATATATATATATATATATATATATTTTTTTTTTTTTGTAAAAAATTTCGTTTTTAATGAAATTTAAAATTCAAATTTGTTATCAATGGAATATACAGTGTATCAGCTCTACATTAGGACTTATTTAAAAATTTTTAGTTTAATTTTTATTTATTTATTAATTAGATTAAAATATATTTATTAAAACTAGAGTTCTATAAATAAAATTAAATTTTTACATAATAAATAAAATTATTATTAATAATAATTTTTAGTAATTAAAATTTATCTATCAATATCTTTCTCAAATAATTAAATATTTTTTAATTAAAATTTTTAACAAAATTTTTAATGGGATTCTGCCCTGGTTTTGCCCCATGTATATAATATTGTTAAAAGATATCATATATTATAAAAATATTTGATTTTATTAAAATATATTATGTATCAAAATTAAATCAATTTTGATTTATATATTTGTTTCTATATTTGACCTTATTAGAATATATTATAAGTCTATTTGATTTTATTTGTTTCTATATTTGTTTCATATATCTCTTATCATGATATCGTAGCTCTCTTTGCAAAAAGAATTATTTATGCATTCGCACGCACCTCCAGAGCCAAGCTAGGGCTAGAACCAAAATCGGAGGCATAACCACACTTGGTGCCGGTGTTAGTAAAACTATATTCAAACTATCTTCTAATACACTTATCGACTTTTTCAAATTAAAACATCTTTCATTATGTCACATTTAATTTTAGGGGATGTTAAAAAATATTATATATTATGAGAATATTTTATTTTATTATTAGAATATATTATGTATCGAAATCATATCAAATTATTTTATTTGATTATTGATTTGATTTAAAAAAATTTTTGATTTTATTTGACCGCAAAAAAATTTGAGAGAAAAATTTACGTGAAAGGAAAAATCCTCTATTTTTATTAAATTAAAGTTAAACTTTTATAAAAAATCGTAAACAAAACAAAATAAAATAAAACTTGTTTTATTAATTAAAAATGCTTTAAATCTTAAGTTTGTTATCCCAGGGCTCTATAGAGCTATTGCATTTTTAATGTTAAAATCTTCCTTAAAATTAGATAATTTTTTTACTCACTCTCTCTCTTTCTGATATTTTTGCTTGGCCTTAATTAAATTCCTAAAAGATTTCAGAAAGAAAGAGGTCCCATATTGGAATTTCACTTATCAAGCTGCACTGAGTCGAAGAAGGTGCATGATAGAAGATTCATCGAGATCCACATCAAGATCGAAGGTGGTATTATGTAGCTCCGCCCCTACTTGCAACACTCTTCGTATTCCCATTTGAAGTCTGAAAGAAAGTTTTGTCAAACCAAATTTTCATCGTATAGTAGAATATTGTATCCTTTTAATTATATGATCTCGTGATTTGAGATATTGAAATAGATAAATAAGATTTGAAAAAAACAATCTTTATGGGTCTGACAATATTTAAATTGAATTAATCAGATAAAATTTAAATATCAGTTGATGGTAAGAATCTGCTTTAAAAAAAAAAAAAAGATTTTGCAAATGTAAAATGGACCACCAATATCATGGACATTTTTGCAAATGGGCAAGAGGCAAATTTCAATTCCAGATGAGATGGTAAGCCCAAAGAAAAGGCCCACTTTTTAGAATCATCAACCAAGTAAAATGGACAAAAAGTTTGGGAAAAATTTACATAATAAATGGGAGGGGGCAAGGGCAAGCTGTTCCCTTTAAACAAGAGACCGCTCCAAAAGAGAAAGAAAAGGATGATGATGAAGAAATTGAGATCTGTACCAAAAAAAAAAAAAAATGAAGAAATTGAGAAGATTGGTCAATAATCAGTATATTTCAGGGAAAAGCAAGCCAAGAGTAATCAGGTTTGTTTTCAACAAAATTTCTTAGTTCTTTTGCATTCTATTTATAATTCTTAAGACATCTTTCTTTTTTCTTTTTCTTGAATATTCATTGAACTTCATTATTCAATTCTGCATGTACAATGATTTTTTTGGAAAAATCATGCTGCTATTGTGTGCCCTCTTCAGGCATAACTACATATAATATGTTTTAAGCAGTCTTGATAGAATAATTTGTGATCCATGGATGATGATCCAATGGTAAAAAAACCATTATTATTATTATTAATATTTTATACATTACCAATATTCAGTAACTATGTTGAGTTCGAGTAAATCTAATTCGAGCTGAATTGGATCCTTAAGGGATAAAATCTTTTCGTTTCTGTTTTCTCTATACACAATACTTGAAATCGAGACCTTACTTAAGATAATCGGTATCTGATCAACTAGGTATTCATATAAAAAAGCCATTATTACATAAATATTAATACCTCTGAGCATGACCCACAAGAATGGAATGGTAAAAAACCAACGACTCCCATGTATCATAACATACTAAACAAAAAACAAAATAATATATGAGACTAAAATATTCACATAAAACAAATGAAAACTGCCACTCAACATAAGAATTAATAAACATAAAATAGTTTTATATAAAAACAGAGAAAGTTTTTCCCAAAAGGAAAACTTGAAACAAAAGAAACACTTAAATATAAATGTTTTGCAAGCTCAGATAAAATGTTCATGACACTAAACAGAGAAACATCAAAGAGGGCCTCATTCCCATAGTTGCTTGATCACCATCATTCCTGCCCAATCCATGCAAGCTTTCAATTTCCATTGCCATCACTCTCATCACTGGCATCCTCACTGTTATCCTCATCCACGTTTTCATTGCCATTGCCATGGCCATTGGGATTGGAATTAGGATTGGCATTGGGACCGTTCATCAATTGAGGGGGGACATGCGCAACCGTTATGTACCTTGAGGGATTAGGCACATCGGTCCCTCCTGCATGCTTATAAAAACCTGCAGGACTAAAAACCCTTCCATGACAATTACAAACAAGCTTTACCTCTTCCGGACTGCTGAACTTATATAGAAACCCTTCAATTCTCCGGCCAAGTGGACCTTTGCCTACGGAAGTCACACTTGGCATAATGTCCACAGCGTCTATACCAGAGTTGTTCGTCCTGGCTGAGCTTTCCGCGTCAAAGAAGAGCCTCCTGTTCCTTGGTAGGGCCATGTTGCTTGATTGTTGTGTCATGGTGCGCTCGGCTGCTCCCGCTTCATTGCTCCTTATCTCCGGATTCCTTGAGCCTATCTGCAGTCTTGGCATGGCAGGAGGGATCCTTGCAGAATTCATATTGCTCCTTCCTATACATTAATTAATTACAATTAAGTAGTTAAAATTGTAGGAATAATTTTATGACTTGCCTGCATTAATTTTTTCATAATATTTCATAATAAACTACTGCCTAACTATATATACAATTATTCTCCTTCATTTTTTTAATTAATTTTTTTCTTATAAAAATAGCTTTTGTACATACCTATACACTTGCTTTTTCTCCAGGCTAGTTTCAGAAACCCTCTGAAGACGGCATTTAAAAGCCAAGCTTAAAAGAGAAGAGAAAGCACTCCAACTCAACCAAGTCTTAAGAGAACCAAGTATATGAGCTTATAAAGGCCACACCATTCTTTTGGGTAAAAGCCAAGCTTCCTTTAAAACATCATTTTATGTCTGATAAGAGACCAGGATGATAATCATCAGAGTGTATACATGTAAAAGGTTCTTTCTTAGCATTTATCAATAGAAAAAAATTTATGGTCCAATAAAATATAAAAGTTATTCTATGATTTGCTTACATAATCCTCCTCAAAATGTCGTTATGTGGATATTCAAGCAATCTAAATAATCTTTTTGTCGATACATATCCAACCCAGTTATAAACTCTTTTTCTCAATACTTATGCGATTTACTAATTTTTGTCGATATGTTGTTGAATTCAATAAATTTTATTTTTTTTAACATCTTGCGTATTCACTTTTGTCGATATGTTGTTAAATTAAAAAATAAAAATAACTACCTTCTATAAAACAAAAAAAACATATCTTGGTGGAGTTCTTTTTGTCGATATGCTATTAGATTCACTCTATCGATGATTATGCACTCTATTAATTTTGTCGATATGTTGTTGGATTCACTAAAATCTTATTTTTGTTGAATATAATGTATTTATCTTTTGTAATATGAAAAAAAAAGGAAGAAAAAAAAAAAAAAACAAACCATATGATTGTTTGTCTAGACTTGAAATTCCCCATGTCCTCTAATTATGTATTCTTATTTATATTTAACAAAAATTAGATTATATTTTACTTGGATAGGCACACACACACACACACAAAGGACATGTCATCTTAACTCAAAACCTACTAGATGAATACAACTTTAGTACTTCTTAGATTCTTAGCTTTTATAATTGTTGTCATGCATAAATAATTAAGCAATCTTTTTGTTATCAATATATATGCAATCTAGTTATTTTTATCGATAGGTTTTTAATTCACTTTACAAAAATTCTTCTTGCTGTTCTTAAGCAATCTATTAATTTGTGTCGATACATCGTTGAATTCACTAAAATCTTTTTTTTTCTTCATAAAATCTATTTATTTCTGTCGATACATTGTTGGACTTGGAAATGAAAGAAAAAAAAATAACTGGCTCATTTAGAGAAACTTTAGCACAACCCTAGGCTTGAAATTTTCTAAGTCCTCTAGGTTAAGGCATTACAATTAATATTTAACTAAAATGAGATGATATTCTAGTAGGATGAATGATCCATAAGGTCCTTGCATTCTATTCTAACTTAGCTCTTCCTTTCCGACTCTCCTCATTATGGATCATGCATGAATCTGCACTGAAATCTAAGAAGTAGGAGGGATATCTGAATAGATCAGAACTTATAAATAAGAAGAATCGGTTTTGTTGATCTTAATAACTTACAAAATTAGATACTAGCTAAGAGTAACAAAGTCTACATATATGTTACAAATAGCATCATCCTTAAGATTTTCAAAGGCTACATATGTTAGAAATAATACTTGTAGAAAAGAAAATTGACTCCATTGTCTTTAAGGACTTTCCAAATATGATTCTTGGTAAGAATAACACAATTTTGAAGACTAATTTAGTTTACAAAATTTAATATAATTGTTTCAGCTGTAAACAATTCTCTTATTATTAAATATTATTGAATCTTAGAAATTAAGAAAATATAGTATTCATTACCTTTTGCTTGTACGGAATTTCATGCATTGCTAAGCGATGAAGAGATTAAAGCTAAGCAAGATTGTAAAACCTCATTGAAAGTAATGGGAAGACAAAAGCAATAAAATCCCTCGTGAATGATATGTGTAAGGGTAAGATAAAAAGGAAACCATATACATACCATGCATTGGAATACTCGGGGGCACTATGGTCTCCTCTTGCATCCTCCGAAACGCCCTATAGAGCCCAGGGTTCTGAATGGCAGCCCTTTCTGGTGTCGTAGGAGGTGAGTTAGGGGACCTTGTCCTTCTTGGTCTCTGCATCCCTCTTGCCGCCAACACCCTGCGTGCCAGCACAGAAGTAGAAGCCCTGACCATTGGACGCGAAGCTGGGTGAGTCATCGGTGGAGGAAAGCCATTGACTGCTTGGCTATCGCTTTCATCCATGGACACCACCTCACTCTCGGCAGATGATGAGGAGGAAGATGGTGTGAGGACAGGACTGATGTCATTTTGGGGGTCCTGTCCTTCTATAGGAGATCCAAAATTGAAATCGAGGCCAAGGTCTACATCTTCAGGGTTAGGGATTGGTTGAGGAACTCCACGTCTTGTGAGATCAATTACAAGTCTAGGAGGCCTTGGTTGGGGGTGGTTGTTATTGTTTCCTTCAGCTGCCATTTGATGGTGTTAGGGATTGAAGAGATTAGAGACTGCAACACGCAAAAGACAAAACAAAGTTAGATGATGAGCATGCAAAACCTTGAGAAACTCTTGATTGATTTTAGGACTTCATTTCATGCAACAAAAAGTTAAAAAAAAGGAGATTTTTGGTTTTTTTTTTCTTGAGAAAAAAAAGTTGCATTCAAGTAAACGTAAAATGGAGCAGAGATGAATCAAAGGCGCAAAATGGGAAAAAAATGTAGTAAGAAATGAAAAATTAATTAGAAAAAGAACAAAAAATTTTTAAGATCTGGTACACAAACACCCCCCCCCCAAAAGAAAAAAATAAAATAAAATGAAAATGTTTGCTGCCCACTGAAACAGCTTCTTCTTTATAAGAGATACCCCAACAAAAAAAAAAAAAATCAAAAGAAAAAATGGAAGAATTGAATATACATTGCTGAAAACACGAAAGCCCTCTAATGGTGTCAAAGTCTGATTACAATCATAAGAAGGACATACACTAAAAGAGAGGCGCAAAACTTAAAAAAAAAAAAAGATTAAAAGTTAAGACAGAACAACAAATGAGATTGAAAAAGAGAAAAAGAAATGAATAATCCTCATGAGCTCACATTGTTTCCCTAATGAAACTCAGCAGGAAACACAGAGAGAGAGAGAGAGAGAGAGAGAGAGAGAGAGAGAGAGAGAGAGAGAGAGAGAGCAAAAGAGTTTGAGAAATTTAGTTTCAGGAAGAAAAATGCGGGCAAAGAGGGCCATTTATATAGAAGATAACAGCACAATTTGAGTTTGCTTGAGAAAACACGTGTTCTATTATTCTCTCCAGCTACGTTACTCATCTTCTCTCTCCATTCTCAATATTAACGAAAATTGCCAAACAGAGGAAAAAAAATTCTTAAAAACAATGTCAATTGTATGACTTTTCTATAGAAAATAGTGAATGACAAAGGTGTTACCATTCAATGTACTACTCAGTTAGTAGTTTATTTAATTATTTTAATATTTTCACAAATTTCTAAATTTACCCAGAAAATTTTAATTGATAATTACTAATATATATATTTTTTATTTAAAAGCATATGAATCACCCATAATGAGAGTGATTTATAATAAAATATTTATCTAAAATCCTCAATTTAAAATAAAAATAAAAAAGACTTTCAGGCATGAAATGCATGGCTGGGAATTGCAGAATCTGTCACAGTTCTTCTAACCCTTGACTGAAAATTGTGACGTTGCAAAAAAATGCTTTTATTTGATAAAGAAAAAAGGGAATTATCTGAGAAGACAGACAAGTGTGAGAATGGGGTTTTTGAGTTGGTTCTTGTCAGTGTAAATTTGACACATAAATCACTGAAAAATTGCCTAATGTTGCACAATCTTCTGAATTATTCTGCCACATGCTGAGTATGATTTTAAACTGTGCCCTAATTTTTGTGTTTTTTTTTGTTAATTTTGAGATTTGATCAAGTTTATTGCATGACTAAGATTCCTCTTGTGTCAGGGTTTAAACTTTTCTCAAGATGGGAGTTAGCAGACTTAATACTGTTGAACAATGCCAAATTTTGATTAAGCATATTTTTGAAATTTTCTGTCACGATGATCAAGTCAGGTGAGGTGAAAATAAGTCGAATCAAGACAAACTAAAGCTAATGCTAAGCCTATTGTAGAAGTTTTTGCATATAGTTTTTCTATGTTTGCTTAGATAATCCCTTCTACTTAAAATGTCGTTTTGTGATTAGATATGACATTTAATTTCTTACTCAAAGTTATTATATAGATCCCAAAGTTAGTACTTTGGGATTTTTTGGTTATAATCCTTGTTATATGTGGATAATCAAGCACTTTAATTTATTTTTTGTTGATACATATCGAATCAAGTTATATGTGTTAATATGCTGTTATATCATTCTGTAATCTCCTTTTTCTTGATAGTAATGCAATTTATTAATTTTTATCGATATTTTGCTAGATTCACTAAATCTTATTTTTGTCGCATATAACGTATTTATTTTTGTTGATATCTTATTTAATTAGAAAATAAAACTACTACTTTTTGTGAGAAAAATCCCCATAGAGCTATTTTTGTCGATATGCTGTTAGATTCACTCTATAAACTCTTTTTTGTCGATAATCTTGCATTTCTGTTAATTTTTGTCAATATGTTGTTCGAATCACTAAAAGTTTATTTTTGTCGCATGTAATGTATTTATCTTTTTCAATATAAAATAAAAGAACTAGCTTCTGAAGGATAAAAAGAAAAAAAACCATATGATTGCTTGTCTAGACTTGAAATTCCCTATGTCCTCTAATTAGGCATTATTATTTATATTTAACAAAAATTAGATTATATGGTCGTTTGATATATATAAAAATGACACGTCATTCTAACTCTAACTTACTATATGAATCTAACTTTGGTACTTCCTAAATTCTTAGCTTCTAATTATTTAAGTCCTGGAAGCTCTTAATAATTTTTTTCGATATTTAATATTTTAATATTTCCCCAATTTGTAAATTTACTCGGAACATTTTAATTGATAATATATATATATATATATATATATATTGATGTGTATATATATATTAGTAAGAACCATTGTTATCCAAAATTATGACTAAATCCATTTCGAGTTGAGTTGGATACTTAATGGGTAAAATTCTCTTAACGTTTATTTTTATCATATATAATATTTGAACCTGAGATCTTGTTTAAGGGGTACCAATATTTAACTATTAGACTAATTAGACACTGATGAATATAAACATATATATATATATATATATATGTATGTATGTATGTATGTTCGTATATATATTTGTTTAAAGGTTTATGAATCACACATAAATCCCATTATTATAGGAGTAGCATTTATTAATTAGGATAAAAAGCGTTTTATGTTTAAAAACTTTTCCTATCAAACTAAAATTTCACTACAAAATATTTAGAATTATAAATAACCTAAGTATTTTGTTAATACATATGCAATTCGGCTATTTTCTCAAAAAAAAAAAAGGGGGTTTGAGCTCCTTGTTGATTTGTCTAAGTTATAAAAGAGATGGTCGGGATGCCTAGGAGACATAAGGTGCTCTCCATCCATCCTACGAAGAGCCCCGGTGGGAGCCGGGTTCTGCAAGGCCGAAGTTAGGGCCCTATCTTGTATCATATGAGGTTGGGTGGGAGGCCGCCTTTGCCTTGTTGAGACATGCAAGTTGTTGTTGTAGTTGCTTCCTTGCTCCACCATTGACGAGGTTTGGATGAAGGCACTGCCATATACAAAACACAAAGCCAATTGAAATTAGATCATGAACATGCCAAAGGTTAAAATAGAAAATAGATTTAATCTAATTATAATATTAGAAAGCTACAACTATAAGTTACCTATATTCTCTAGGCAAGTTTTATTAATCCCAAGAATGAGACTAAAATGTTTCAGAAATTGTAATAGTAGTAGTAGTAGTAATAATAATAATAATAATAATAAATAAATAAATAAATTAATTAATAAATAAATAGGAGGGATCCTTGCAGAATTCTTATTTCACTTTCCTACATAATAATTAATCACAACTATGTAATTAAAATTGTAGGAGTAATGCAAGTGTCAAACCATCAATATTTTTTGATAATATACAACTTGATAGTACATAATTGTGCCATTTTTTTCTCAATAATTTATAACTCAACTGACACTATTTATTTCCCTTGAGAGGTCTAGAGTTTGAACGTCTTCTATGTATAAAAAAAAATTGTGCATTTTTTTGTTGTAATTCATTAAAGATATATTAAAAGAACTTTGAAGCTATTAAATAATGGCATACTCAAACATCTTTTGAAATCCTAAAAGATCCAAAGCCAAAAAAAAAAGTCCAGATGTAATGCATCATCAAAGGCCAAAGCATTAGAAAATTGAAAAGGCAACAAATACAAAAAATAAAAAATTGGTTAAGGGGGGAAAAATCTTACCTTCATCTTTGATTAATGAAGTCCCGCTTTGTTATGGTAAATTGCTTATCTAATCTTTGAAGCACGCGATCCTTTTGTTGCCTAATTTGTTTGTTATTTTCCGCAGCTCAAAAAACATTTATGCGGCGAAACCTAGAGTTAAGAATAAAATGTACAATATCAATAACCATAATAGGGCGAAACGATCAAACGATTAGCATTGTGAAGTGTACGTTTACCTTAATTTCTATGCATCAAGTTGCTATTCTTGATTGTAAAATTCCATAGTAGTTTTGTTGCTCAACTTTTTGTCCTTCAGCAACACAAGAACCCTAGACTGTGTCAGTAAGATTTGATTTCCTTTCCTCTCCTTCAACCAATAAAAAAAAAAAAGAAAAGAAAAAAAAAACAATAGAAAGAGATCCACTATGGTGAATTACAGATTCAAATGTTAAGAAACACACACATTACACAAGAAGGATATTCAATGGACAAGAATTTGAGGGAAAAAAAGAAACTTCCCAATGACCGATTGCAAAATGACATTGAGGACAAAAATATATTATAGGATACTCGATCGTAACTATGGCTAATGCAATTCATGTAGTAAATTCTAATTTTAAACGAGAATTATTAAAGAATTTGCAAAAAATATCCTATGAATTATGACATTTGAGATGAGTGGGTGAACAAAATGAATCATTGGAACAACATTTCAAAAAAATATTAAGGAATGGTCAATTGATTATTCTACAAAATATTTATTTGGGGCAAATAAGGAGGAGGTCATGAATGGATAAAGCCATACCTTTCCCAAGAATGCTTTTCTTGAACCGGTCCTCTGTGCATCCACAGTTGAGACTGGATCAAAGAACCTTCGAGCCAAGCTATAAACAAAATTTTGGTTGTGCCTATATATATAAGGGGAGCTAGGTATATGTAGGGTTTAATTTAATTAAATTAGAAAGATCGTCACTCAATTGACGTGTAAAGTTCTAATAGGCTCTTGATTTTTATTTATAAATATCCACTTATCAATTGAAACCACGTGACGTCAAATCTTGATACATACATTTATGTTCTCATGTAGGCATATATATAAAAAGTAATCATAATTATGGAAAATACGTCGCAAGATTAACAGGGGTATAATCTAATGGGTTGAACTCGCTCCTCATGGATTCATTTATTTATCGTCATGTATAAGAAATCACACTTTCCTAATTCATGAGATTCATTTTTCTTCAAACTTTTTTCTTAAATAAAAGGATGAAATTTCATTGAAACAAATTTGATCACCCAATGAAAGAATGGCGGATAAGAAAAGAAGTTACAACCAAACAACCAATGTCTGTCAACCTCTTGATTTGCTAAGCAATTAGTTATACCGTTATACTTCTAGGTTATATGGACGACAAAAATTGAACGTTTGGATTTTCAAATAGAAAAATTGATTGATATAATCCCAGACCAAGAATATTAATTTGCATTGGTATATGAAGAGCTAAACTCCAATGCTGAAAGAGCCAATAGATTTATGAAAATTCATATCCATTTATCAATCATATCACCAATTAAAATTTTTGCTGAGATTTGTCTTAATTGATTTTGCTCTCACCTCAGAATTCAGGGTATCAAGAGAGAAACTATTTCACATTTAATATAAAAAATAGTTTAGAAATAAATAGAGCACACGAAAATCTCACTCTCTACTCGATTCAAAGCATGGGGGATGACCAATCAGTAGAGCAATGTACACAACATTTGCATCCAAGCATATCACTGCCTTACAGCAACACGAGCCCAAAGCTGACCACATACTTTCCACAAATGCCACAAAGCCCGTGTTAATTGTATGTACACTTCACCAACTTTAATTCAGATAATATTTTTCTAATTGATCAGGTGAAACCCTTTTTGGTATTATATGCTGTTGCCTTCTACGGTCTTGTATATAAACTAGCCTTCTTCTCTCACAGTTCTCCAGATCAAAATCTCTCCAACTTTTGCACTTTCTCTCTCTCTCCCCCCATAAGGTATGGCCTATCCTTTCTTTATGTGACTCTCTCTATCTCTAATTTTGAGTTTCACTAGAAAAACAATGAGAGCTCTGGAGGGTTTTCTTTTCTTACTCTCATTTTGCTGTGGTTTTGGCTTATGCCCTTTTACTATCTCTCATAGAAGAGTTGTTTAGTTATTCTTTTATCGCATGCAAGTGAAAACCAAAAATTGAAGAGTCTCCCAAGGTTTTGCTGAAAGACGAAATTTCATTTTCCATATGCCATACATCATCTTGCTTCTTTTATCGTTTTTGCAAATCTCTTTTTAGTCCTTCATAAATTTATTTTCTATTTTAACCTTTGGCATGTTCATGATCTAATTTAAATTGGTTTTGTCTTTTGTGTGGCAGTGTCATCATCCAATTCTCATCAATGGTGGAGCAAGGAAGCAGCAATAACAACAACAACAACAATTTGTGTATTTCAAGAAGTGCAACAAGGCAAAGGCCTCCCACCGAACCTCATATGATACAAGATAGGGCCCTGACTTCGGCCTTGCAGAACCCAGCTCCCAACAGGGCTCTTCCTGGGATGGACGAGGATAGGCATCCAACCCATGGTACATATGATATCCCTTTTTACCCTTTATCATGTGAATGATTGATTAATTTGTTTTGCTACTTCTATGAGATTTTTGATTCCTGTTTCCCATCTAACAAATTGTTTTTCATAACATAGACAAGTCAATAAGGAGCTCAAACTTTTTTTTTTTTTTATTAGGTTACAACCAAGAGAATTGTTTATAAATAAAATAATTAAGTTTCGAAAATTAAAGTAGTTATATATAAACTAAGTTTATTTGTTTTCTGATCCAACAACATAGGACAAAGATAAATAGATTATATATGAGAAAAATAAACTTTAAGTGAATCCAAACAATATATCGACAAAAATTGATAAATTATCGTGAACATATGAAGTGAATCTAATAAAGTATTGAGAAAAAAGCGAGATTGTTTATGTATCAACATAAAACTTGGTTTCTTTAATAATCTAAAAAGGGAACTAAAAGCTAAATTGAAATTACAGGATGACAAGGGGGATTCAGGCATTGGAATACCTAATAAGTAGTAGCATAGAATAATAATTCAAAAAAGAAATATGAATAAGATAAGTGTTTATCCAAAAATAACCATATGGTTAATATTCAAAATTCTTTGTTCATTTTAGGGTTATTTACTTATTTATTTATTTATCTATATATTTATCATTATTCTTATTATTATTTGCAAATCTTCAAAGCCTCTGGAACGCTTTAGTCTCATTCTTGTGATTAATGATACTTGCTTAGAGAATATAAGTAGCTTATAGTTGTAGCTTTCTAATATTGTAATTAGATTAAGAGCGGTAGAGAAATTTTTTCTCATTTTCTTCTTTTTTTAAGAAAAAAAACAAAAATTAATTGTTTTTGAAATAAAATTAAAATTGTTTGATATTTTTACTTTTAAAAATTACTTCTATACTTCTTTTTATAAATATTCTGTTTAACAAAATATTTTTTATAAACTCTATTTTTAATAAAATTATAATAAAGGGTATATACATAAAATATAATTTTTTCTTCTCATCGTATATTGATAAAAATTCATATATGTATTTTTTTTAAATAAAAGGTATAAATACTAATAATTAAAATAAAAATTAATTAATTATTTTTCTAAACTATTAAAATCTAACATTTATAAATATAAAATCATTTTTATATAATATAAAAAACTAAGAAATTTGAAAATAACATAAATCATATATTTATAAATACCCAAATCATATAAATGGAATAAAAAAATATTTATAAACATTTTTAGAATTTATAAAAAAATATTTAAACTCACCCAAATCATAACATTTATGAACTCATTTATGGTATGAACATAGTTGAAATCTCATATCATTCAAGTGAGAATATAAATGGAATAAAAAAATATGGTTCTACAGAAGTTGGTGTATTAAAAAAAAGAAGAAGAAAAAGCTCATTTCAAGAATTTCTTTTTTAAAACTGTTTTTTCTATTTTTCTTCTTAAAAAGTTACTTTTAAGGAGAAAAAATTTTATTAAATTTTATTTGACAATACTCTCTTTATAAGGAAAAAAGAAGTTGAAAAAAAACCATGCCAAATGGGCACCAAATGTAGGCCTCCAATTAATTCTAATTGTTTGAATTCTAATTTTTTTTTCTACCTAATTATACCACAGTGGTGGTTGTTTCGAAAAGAAACTAAACGATAAAAATTATATGCAAGTCCTACAAATTATTTCCAAAATTTTAATTTCCTAATGACTAATGTATATAGGAAGAAGAAATGTAAACCATGCAAGAATAGACACAAGGGCAGTGGAGGAGAGGAGTGCAGGTGCAGCGGTGGCTCCACATGAGTTGCATACCAGAAATGCTCAACCGAGGGATAGTGAAATATGGGACATGATCGGAGCGGTAAGAACACTTCACGCCATGGCTAATGGTCACAGGTCAGAGGAAGGAGCCCTTGAAGTCCCCGAAGTAGAGAGAGCCGTATTAGGTTGGTTGCCTACTGTTTCTATAGACAATGGTCCACTTGGATCCAGAGTGGACGGTTATGTCCATAGATTTCCCGGTGAAACAGATGTCACCGTAATATGCTTCTGTCATCGCATGTTCTTTAACCCTGCCGAATTCTTTAGGCATGCGGAAGGAACTCAAATACCAAACACTCATGGGCACATGAGAGATGAGCGGTTTCCTCCCTCAGCTGATGGTTTCCTCCCATCAACTGAGGCTACAGCCAATGTGCATGGTGACAGTCCTTCAAATTCAAATGTGCGTGCTAGTGTAAGACCTCATGGTAGAGAGCATGGAAATTGCACTAGAAATGGCGACGATAGTGAATAAGGGTACATTGATTGTTAGACTTGTCTTGTACTATTTTGTCCTTTAAGTAAAAATCATATTTATGTAAGTTCTTATGGATTTGATAGGGTCTTTTTTCTATTTTTTGTTTAATATATAAGTTTCTATATATCCAAATTATGATTATTCAAAATTCCAAAATTTATATTTTCTGCCTTTCAGTGTAATAAATCATGATTCATTTTCCCAAATTTGTGAATTTAATGGGAAGATTTTAATTGATAATTAGCAAGTTTTCTAATATTAACTTGCGCATGAACCCATGCACATTCAAGCACCGTTTTGGTTGAGCCCAAAATGCATGGCTCGAAATCGGAGGATATTCACACAAATGTTTCGAATATCATAACCATGCCATGATCAGATTGCGGTTGAACTATAGTTTGAAGAAAAAACAGATATTTTTCACACAAATGTATTGTCAGGATTGGTTTGAATAAAATATCATCTAAATGATTAAACTACGGATTAACACGGTTCAACAACGATTTTGTAGTAAAACATTTGACCTGTAATATTGTAATGAACCAAGCATTTTTTGCTTTCAATTGTTAAATATGAAAAAAATTCATTAAAATTTAATTCATTAACTTTAAATTGAAGGACATTTAAATCTTTTAGAATATTAGATATTAAAAAAACTTTTTACAAATCAAAATTTTTAAAAATCTCTCCAAATCTATCGACTTCTCCTCTCATTTCCCATCCTTTCCCTCTATTCTTTCAATCTTTCAAACTAATCAATTAACTGAATTTATTATTTAATATGAATTTTAAAAATGATTGTTGATTTTAAATTTATTAAAATTTCATTTTAAATATATGAAAATACCAAATCAATATATATTTATTTTAAAAATAATTATATATATATATATATTTATTATTATTAAAAAATCAATGGTTTAATCACATTCAGAACTGGTTGAACCAAAACTTTAAACTTTACTGCTGAGCAACATTATTTGCAACTTTTGACAGAAAAATTGGGACGTTGTAAAAGAGATTCTTTAATTTAATTAGGAAAAGAGATTATCTGAATGGACAGACACGTGTCATAATGGGTTTTGAGTTGGTTTGTGTCGGTGGGCATTTGAACCATCATTGGTGCCTCGTTCTACGAATTGCCTAATGTTGCACAATATTCTCTGATAACTCTGCTCCCCAGGATCACGCATGTTATGACATTTGGGTTGTGTGGTGTCATGGGTATTCGTGACACTATGATCAAAACTCGAGTTCGAGCTTGATCAATTCGAGCTCAGGTCAAGCTTGAGCTCTGCCATTTATGTATCGAGTTTGAGCTCGAACCTAAATTGTGCCGAGCTTGAAAGCTCATCGGGCTACCCGGCATATATGAAATTACGCATATGCCCCTGTTGACTATTCTTGACTTTAAAATTTTAAAGGACGAAAAGGTAATTTGGCTTTCACTTTTCCTTTCGATTTCGTCGTTTGGTTTCTCATTCTGGATCTAGATCTCGAATCGCTCTCTCCTCTTGCAGCGACCTAGTAGAGCAACTCTCGCCTCCCGCGGCGATGATCAAGCTCTGTGCGGCAAAGATTTTGTTCTTGTGTCCATCGCTGCTCCGATATCACAACTCAGAGATCGAATTCAAAGGTGAATCTCTCTCTCTCTCTCTCTCTCTCTCTCGATCAGGGCTTTTACGATTTTTTTTCTTCTCCCTTAGAGTTTTGATGATTTGTTTTTCTCTCACCTTGACCTAGCTTTCAAGTCTTCAATGGAGATCTGTGAACTACGACTGCGCTTCATCCATCACTATTCGATATCGCCGTCGCCATTGCAAGACCATTTCTTTTAGTCGAAGGTAAACTCTCTCTCTCTCTCTCTCTCTCGCTGTGAATAAGATGTTATTCTCGCTCTATTTTTGTAAGATCATCACTGTTCGTTGGACCTAGCGAGCAGCTTATAATTTAACCTAGATCTCTCATCATGCTTTGCGTTTTTGATTTTGTATCGGGTTATTATGCTAGCTCATATTGATCCACTTAAAAATTTCTGATTTTTTATCTAATGATCGGAACAATTATGAGTTGGTACATATGGCATTGATGCAAATTATGGCCACATGAACGGGTGGATGATTTGGAGAAATGGTAGGCAGGGTGCAATTTTCTGAGTTTTGTTATGATAATGTGGCTTTGAGTTTCATTTCTGTGACTTAAATTGCTAAGAGTAAATAGGAAAAGTGAAATGTAGCTTGAATGAGATTTGAGAAATAGCAAGTTGGTAATTTCAAAAAAGAAATTAGAAGAGGGTTTTGTTCATTTTGCATGTGAGTGCAAAGATTACTTTCTTGGTCGAGGAAGGTGATGACAATGGATATATGTTAAAGCAATCATTCAGAGTGATGAATGGATTTCTTTATAGAGACGTTATTTAATTGGGTTGTGTTTTGAATTTTGCATTAACCAATCATGAACTGATAAATATGATCTTGATGCAAAATCATAGCCATGCAATTTACATTACTTTATAATGAAAACTTTACAGGTGATAAACATCAATTCTTTCTTTCCTTAAATCCTATTTTATACTTTTTAGTTTCCCCTCTTCCATATCTTTTCCTTCAATCCTATTTCTATTACTGTTAATGTTCAATTTACAGAAATTTTTGACTTACATGCTTTCCCCCCTATGTCAGTTGTCCAGTGCTTGCTTAGACTCTTGCTCAAAGCTTCATTTTGCTTTAAAGTATGCAGACCAAGTAAGCCTTTCATGCCCCACAGTTATTATGTTGTTTGTTAGTGTTTCTATTTGTTTATTGTTTATTATTCCTCTTACTGCAATAGAAACATAATCAATTCAGATCTCCTTTGTCTTACTTTGAGTGTAATATTTTTAACAGAAGTGAAAAGTTTTTGATAAGAAATATAAGATTTTGCAAGTGTGATATGTTGCTAATATATTAATTTTTGTTATATGCAGAAAGATATCATTATGGTGAAAGAAATTCCACTTGTACGTTCAATAAAAAGTAAGTAAATAATCGTATCAACATTTTTATTTTTATTATTGGCATAATTTTATTTCATAACATTTATGACTCGTATAGATTGAGTTGTTGAGTGCTGAAGGATGTTGAGAATGTTGTTGAACTGTTGTTTATTTGATATGACTTTATTTTCCGGATGTTATTGTTGGGAAAGATTTATTTTTTGAATGTTGTTGTTGGTGAGTGTTGGAGGATATTGCTGGCTTGTTGCTGGAAGATGCTGATATTAGAGTTGATTTGAGTACCTTTATTTATCTTATATCATATTATTATTATGATTTGATATATTTTTATTCGAAAGGACTATTATAAATATAATATGTAACTAGTTTTGATTTATATGGTTGGAGATATATGGTTGGACTTATTCAATAGTTGTTATGGATTTTATTTAATTTTTGCGTGGTTGCAAATAAGATTGTGATTTGATTCAATTAAAACTAAAAAACTGCATGAGTGAAACTGAGTTTAATTGGTTCATATATTTTGTAATTTTGTAATTAATTTTTAAATGAAATCAAGGTTATTGTGTGATTCAAATTTCTCTGCTTTAATCTTTTCCATAAATGAAAGATAGATGAATGCATAATAAAATTTGTTTAGAATTTATTGTATGGAGAAAATAAAGAGCCTAAAAGTATGTCAAGAATCTAAAGTTATTATGGCCATGTGAAGAGTTGTGAGTTTATTATGTCAAATAAATGTAGGTTCTCCAAGAGTCATGTTGTGATTAATATGTGTCTCTTAATATGTCTAAATACAACTATAAATAGATCGTCACTCTATATAGTTATTGAAGAGAGTTGAAGTCACCATTATGTGTATCCAATGAGATTTTTCTCTTCCTATTATATTTTTTAGTATTCATATAGTTAATATTCTTATCATTACCGTATACTCTTCATCTAAAAAATATTGATCTTTTCTGGCCTAGTTCAATCCAACAAATTGGTATCAAAACAAGAGTTCAACCCAACAAATTGGTATCAGAGCCTGAAGATCCAAGAGAGGCTCGTGAAAGATTATAGAAGGTGTGTAGAGAGATCACTTTTTGAGAAAACTGTATCAGAGCTTGGTTGAGCTTGTGCTTAGGGTGGTGTCCCTTGTGCCTAGGTTGGTGTCCCCTAGGATTAAAAACAAAAGTTGTTGACATCTCCCGATTTTTGAGAATCTGTTGAGAAATCTCCATATTTGAAGAAAAGAGAACCTGTTGAGAAGGTGTGAGTCATGAGAAGGATTACACAAATGAAACTTTTGAAAAATGGAGTATGAAGAGTCTATTATTATTGTGAATGTTCAATTTAAAACAATACTCAAGAAGTTACTAGAAAAATTGAATATGCCTGTAGCAAGGTACGCATGTACAAATTTTGATACAGATCATTTTCCAAATTTCCTTGCAAAGGTAATATTTGAAAATAAATATGGAAGACATGAACAATATGGATTCAAGGCATACACAAAAAAAATACTGAAAATGAAGTAACTCTATAGGCAATAAGACACTTGAAATGTGTTTACAATATTATCATTCGAGATGTGAATGAAAGAGAATTATATGAAATCAAAAACGATTTGTAAGGACTGCAAGAAGCCTATGCAAATCTGAAGAAAAATGTTGATGAAATCATGATCGACTCTGACGAATCTGGCAACAATGAAGATGCATTGAATATCTAAAATAAATACATAAATTCTAAATTAAGAAGGTGTAATGTTGGAATAATTAATTTAGAATTTATTGTATGGAGAAAATAAAGAATCTAAAGGCATGTCAAGAGTCTTGAATTATTATGGCCACATGAAAAGTCGTGAATTTATTATGTCAAATAAATATAGGTTCTCTAAGAGTCATGGTATGATTACTAGATGTCTCTTAGTATGTTTAAGTGTTACTATAAATAGGTAGTCACTCTATGCAGTCATTGAAGAGAGTTGAAGTCACCATCATGTATATTCAATGAGATTTTTATCTTCCTAGTATATTCTTGAGTTCATATAGTTAATATCCTTATCCTTACCGTATGCTCTTCATCTCCAAAAATATTGATCTTTTCTGGCCTAGTTAAATCCAACAAATTGGTATCAAAGCAAGAGATTAACCTAACAAATTTATATCAGAGTTTGAAAATCCAAGAGAGGCCTGTGAAAGATTGGAGAAGGTGTGTGCAAAGGCTAGAGAGAAATTACTTTTTGAGAAAACTGTATCAGAGCTTGGTTGAGGTTGTGCTTATGGTGGTGTCCCTTGTGCCTAGCTTAGTGTGCCCTATGATTAAAAAAAAAGTTATTAACATTTCCGGATTTTTGAGAATCTGTTTAGAGATCTCCAGATTTGTAAAAAAGAGAATCTGTTGAGAATGTGTGAGTCATGAGAAGGACTACACAAATGAAACTTTTGAAGAATGAAGTATGAAGAGTCTATTATCATTATGAATGTTCAATTTAAAACAATATTCAAGGAGTTACTAGAAAAATTGAATTTACTTATAGCACTATCAGAAAACACGGTATCAGCGATAAAAAATTATCGACTGACAAAAATCTGTCGCTAATAGTGACGTATTTGCAATAAATTACCGACGGACAGATTACTATGAGATTTACAACGGATTAGCGACAGAAAATCGGTAAACCCTAAACCAAAAAAAAATAATAATAAAAAAAAATTTAAATCTATCAGCAACGGATTATCGATTGAATTTTTAGTGACGGAAAATTTCTGTCGCTAATCCATCGTTGATTTGTTGAAGGAAAAAAATAAAAAATATATATATATACAACTATCAGTCTCGGATTACTAACGGATTAGCGACAGAATTTTACCGACGAAAATTTTAGTGACGGATTACCGACGGATTAGTGACGGATTTTTTTAAATTACTTTAAATTATTTTTTAATTATTTTTAAAATTTATTTTATAGAAGAATAATATTATTTTATTTTTAAAAATTTTTAAAAATTTTTAAAATTTTTTTAAAAATTTTTAATTTTAATTTTAATTTTAATTTTTTAATTTTTAATTTTTTAATTCTTTAATTTTATTTAATAATTCTTTTTATTTTTGTTTTTATTTTATTTTGTTGAAAAATAATATTATTTTATTTTTTCTAAATTTTTATTATTTATTTTAAGCTAAAATAAAATTTATTTTATTATTTTATAATAAATTATAATTTTATATTATTTTATTATTATTAAAAAATATGAGATAAAGATAATAAATAAAAAAGAAATATGAATAGATAAGTAAGTTGGTTTGGTGGTTGTCTTGCTTTTATCATTCTCCTTGTGCATGGTTCAATTTGGAGCGGAGGTAATTTTCACACAAATAAAAGTTGGGCTATGTGGGCGGGTTGGGTAGGCTTTGGAGCAACAAGTTTGTTTTTTTTTTTTTTGTTTTTTTTGTTTTTTTTTTCAAAACTCAGGCATCAGCGACAAAATTGGATCCGTTGCTGATTTTTTTTTTAGTAACGGATTTTTTTCCTTCTCTAATATCAGCGATGGATTTTTTCCGTCACTAATGCGTCACTGATATTAGCGATGGAAAAAAAATCTGTTGTTGATATTTACCGTGGTCGATTTTACCAATAAATTTAGCAACGAAAAAAATCTATCGTTGATATCCTTTAGCGACGGATATTTTCGTCGCTAATGCTATGTTTTCTGATAGTGTAGCAAGGTACATATGTATAAAGTTTGATTCAGATCATTTTTCAGATTTCCTTGCGAAGGTAATATTTAAAGATAAATATGAAAGATATGAACAATATGGATTCAAGGCATACACCAAGAAAGATAGTGAAAATGAAGCAACTCTACGGGTAATAAGTCATTTGAAATGTGTTTACAATGTTGTCATTGGAGATGTGAATGAAAGAAAATTATCTGAAGTCAAAAACGATTTGAAAGGACTGCAAGAAGCCTAAGAAAATCTGAAGAAAAATGTTGATGAATTCATGAACGACTATGATGAATCAGGTAGCAATGAAGATATATCGAAGATCTAAAAAAAATACATAAATTCTAAATTAAGAGAGTATAATATTGGAATAATTAATTTAGAATTTATTGTACGGAGAAAATAAAGAGTCGTATGTCAAGAGTATAGAGTTATTATAGTCATGTGAAAAGTCATGAGTTTATTATGTCAAATAAATATAGGTTTTTTAAGAGTCATGACGTGATTACTAGATGTCTGTTAGTATGTCTAAGTACTACTATAAAGAGGTAGTCACTCTATGTGGTCATTGAAAAAAGTTGAAGTTACCATGTATTCAATAAGATTTCTCTATTCCTAATATATTTTTGAATATTTATATAGTTAATATTCTTATCCTTACCATATACTCTTTATCTCTAAAAATATTGATTTTCTCTAACCTAATTCAAATCTATCAAAATTATCATATAACAAGTCTTTGAGTGCCTAGAAGGATCACACGACAGCTTAAAAATATTAATGTGTGTGATTTGAATTTAAAATTTAAAAGAAAAAGAAGAAGTCGGTAACAATTGAATTATTGCTCATTCGGACGTCAAAAGGCACCCGCCCTCTTGCGCTAACAAGATCCCCAGTTCTCCAGAATACTCAATTCTTGCCCTACTCGCAACTTGTCCAATCATAATAATAATTTAAATTCTATTTTGAAAGTCATGCAATTAACATTGGTTTAAGTTTTTATTTTTGTTTTCATTTTCATTTGCATCTCGTTAATATCAAGAATGGGGAGAGAAGAAAGTAACGGTAAGTGCAGAGGGTTTTTTTTTTTTTTTTTTTTTTTTTTTTTTTTTAAATGGGTGATAAGTGCAGAGGTTAATGGACCACGTTGTTCCCCACCCTACATTGTGCTGTCAGCATCTATATGACGTTTTTTCTTCACACTGTGGGTGCCGCCACGTTATTATCGACAAATTGAAGAGTCCTCCATCCCACCAACCATCAAGCCCAATTTTAATTTAATCTTATCCACGCTGTCCCGACAGTCACGGTCCTTGAAAAGACTTAGATCATAATCATTTATATTTTTATACATCATGTTATAAAATCTATTTCACATTTCAATCTCATAACCATTCATAATAGAATGAAATTTTACACCTGCAGGGTTTTACAAGCATGCGGGTGGGCCGTGCCTGATCCCTCGAGATACATTATGGTTGTGGGTGTGCCCCCTCCATCGATGAATAGTCCCGGTGCCGATCCTAATCCCTATCTCAGGGACAATGGAAATAAAATTGTGGATGGGAATAACAATGAGGATAACCATGGTGCGAGCAATGGTGATATAGATGACAATGGACATTGAAAGCTTCTATGGACTGCAAATGGTCGGGAAGATGGCGATCTAGCAACTCTGGGAACGAGGCCATCTTCAATGCTTTTGTGCTCGGTGTCATTAATTTCTAATTTAAGCTTCTGAAGAGTTTATGTTAATGGTTTTTGAGCTTCCTTTTGGAAGAAACTCTATGTTTTCATACAAAACGATTGATGTTTGTCAAATTTCATGTTAAATTACAGTTCTCATTTGTTTTCGGTGAATATTTTGTTTGTTTGTTTTTGTTTTTTTTCCCCCTTGTTTAACAGGTTATGATTCATTGGAGAGGCAGCTGAAAACATATAACATATGGTTGTCACTAAGAGGGCACATGGCGGCATGATCATACCACCAAAGCACTGGACACGAAGAATGGAACAATGAATTGATGACATCCCCTATGTCATGCATATTCAACAAAAAGAATTATTATTAGTATTTTAAAAATTCTTAAGAAATTATAAATATTATCCAAAGAATTAGGGAATTTGGTTTAAGACAAACCTGATTGTGATTGATTTGCTTTTCCTTTGATAAAATAAAATAATATTATTTTTCTACAAAAAAATAAAAATAAAAATATAAAGAATTATTAAAAAATAAAAAATAAAAAAATAAAAAAATAAAAAAATAAAAAAAGAAAAAAGAAAAAATCTGTTGTTAATCCATCTGTAAAATTTCCGTCACTGATGGTTGTACATATATATATTTATAAATTTTTTTCCTTCAACAAATCGACGACGGAATTTTTTCGTCGTTAAAAATTCTATCGGTAATGCGTCGTAAATCTGTTAATATTCTGTCCGATGGTAATCTGTTACAAATCTGTTATTATTGACGACGGATTTTTATCCATTGATAATTTTCCATCACTGATGCCAAGTTTTCTGGCAGCGGAAGAAACATAAAAGAAGAAGCATTTCACTGCAGATCCAGTTGGTACGCACACATGATATGTGATGTGCTTGCTACAACAATATATTATTGAATTTCATTATATATGGGTTGATTAACTTGTTTCTCATAATTGGAAAGCTCTCATGGCCCAACGTTTCTCTGGGACAATAGAGTACGATCAAAGGTCTTTCAGTCTTCACCAGTAACGGGTACGCTCTCATGCCTTTCGCAATTTTTTCCCCCTTGTAAGATATATCTTGTTCTCGTATTCTCGATCACTCTCGTATTCTCAATTCAATCATTAGAAAAATAAAACTCTAATCCAAAAATATAACAGATGGGCTTATTGGAAAGGATCAAAAGAATTTTGAGTCACCATAATATGACACAACTCTATTACATTCATTTTATTAAGTCAAGCACTTCTTCCATCTCAACGCCCCACAAGGAGAAATGGTCAGCTTGTCAAGCGTCGCACACCCTAGCAATGAGGGAAGAAAACAAAGCAGAAGCATAACAAGAAAACAAAATAGAAGCATGCAAAGAAAAATATATAAATATCCACAACACAAAACAAGCGGCTTAACAAAAATGACCACTTAGGTATGTGAAAACCCTTGAGGAGGGTACACCAAACCCCAAAGAGATGTGCATAAGATCAAACACAACAAATCTCAATATGTCTGAGGCTCAAGACATCATTGCCATCGACTCTTAGTCCAGCATCAAGTACCCATGACATAATACAAGTATCTAAGGGTTTTTGCCCCTTCAAACTACAATATACAACTCTCATGGCCTTACACACCCCAATATACATTTAAGTCTTATGATAAGTCTCATGCCAACACTGAGTATAATCACATAATAACAAAAATAAATACATCCAACCATTCATCTAGATCAAATCTAGGAAACTAATACTAAGGGCTAAGATTTAAAAGTGGTTAATACAAAACCTTAACTGCGAGATTTAACCCTTCCCTAATTTTTATTATTTTTGTAGTTCATGCTTAGATGAGATGAAGTTTATTAGATGACTCACAACATA
Source organism: Dillenia suffruticosa (assembly GCA_033439265.1). NCBI lineage: Eukaryota > Viridiplantae > Streptophyta > Magnoliopsida > Dilleniales > Dilleniaceae > Dillenia > Dillenia suffruticosa. Next base: position 5,187,363 of record JAVTVX010000009.1, read on the forward strand.
ATTGTAAATTTCTAGAGTTTAGTATTCACCGACTAATGTGTTCAACATAATTTTATTAGATGACAGTTTTGGTTCTGATGAGTTCATCACCTAAGAGTGCACTGATGGGGATTTTCTTGGTGTCGACACTACATTGGGGACAATGGTTGGTTTCAGAAGAAAGTCCCCACCGGCTAGCGTGAATAGGCTAAAACTAAACAAACATAGAGAAAGAGTTTATTTTATTCCTTTTCATAATTGGGGGAAGGTGTTCGTACACACACACACACACACACACACACACACACACACACACACACACACGCGCGCGCGCGCGCGCGCGCGCGCGCACACACACATATATATATAAAAGAACGTTTTAATGACGTAGAAGAAGCCATATAGGAGACTTCACTTAATAGGATAAATCGATGATTTGTTATATAAAGTAAAGTTTCAAACTTAATATTGCATTACATTAATGTAGTGTTAGTGAATGTTTATCATATGACAAATGCATTGTCACCTGATATTTGGACTATATGTTTCATCATCCACAGATTCTAATCAAATCATCATTTTTATTTGTTTGAAATTTTCTTTCTTAGTTGTGGAAAGCAATATTCTTTGACAAGGGCTTGTTTGGGAAGTTGGCTCCACTTCTCTCTAATTCGCGTTGTCCTATAACATTTTTCAATTAGTAAAAAATCTATAGTATTCCGCGAAGAGAAATTAAATTTCTTTATAAAAGCGCTAAAATTATCATTACATTAATGATTTCTTTACACAAGAGTTTCGACTAATTTCAATTGAGTCTATTCTTGAGTTTCCTAAACTACCCATAATATGTTAGGTAAGATTTTTATCTTATATAATATCTATGCTCCTTCTCCTTGCTCTCTCAGTCTCGGTCATTGCCAGCTCCATTGCCATCTCCATTATCATCACGGTTTGCATTCGCCAGGGCAAGGAGTATTCTTGCCGCTTCAATTAGCTCTCGCATTTCATCATATTCTGGCGGAACAAAATTGCTAGCAGCCGGCTCCGGTGGTGGTCCTGCTGCTGCCCTCCTCTCCTCCACTGCTCCTGGAGGGTTAACGTTTCTTCGTCCTAGATACATTAATTATTATGTAATCAATTTTTAGAAGCAGATATTGTCATAAGGTATGGTATGATTAAAGTACAAAAAAAATAATTAAATTTCAAACAATCAATTACTATTAATTGGAGGACTGCATTTAATCTAACTAGAATGTTGGAAAGCTATAATTATTAATTCACTATATTATTTAGACAATATTGTAAATCACAAGAATGAGAGTACAATGTTTCACAGGATATGAAAATTTGCAAAAACCCTAGAATGAATAAAAATTTTGAATATTAACAATATGAGTAATTTTTGGACACAAATATTTATTGTTTTGAAAAATAACATGTTGTTGGGTTTAACTTTTAGTAAATAGTGGATAATCAACGATTCTTATTTTATCGACATGTACGAAATTTAGTTATTTCTGTCCATACTCTTCGGCACTCTATAAAATTCTTTTCGTCTAAAACATTTAATTTATCGATTTTTGTAAAAATATTTTTGAATTCACTAAAAGTTTATTTCGTTATATATAATCTATTTATCATTGTTGCAGCATTGTTGGATTTAGATAATAAACAAACTTAGTTTACACTACATTTCTAGTGCAGTCCATGGTCTTGGAATTAGCTATGGAGTTTCTAGCTTACTATGTGTTATCCATGTTTAACAAAAATTAGATGGAAGCTCGATTACGCTCCTTCTATCATAGCCTATCTTAGCCTCCTTGCTCTATCACAAATGTATCATAAGATATCATGCATAAGACTACGTAACTCTAAAACAAATTAGCCATAATATATATGTTTATTTATTTATACGTACATCAAACATATAATATTTTGCAATATTTTTAACAGCTACATATATATGACAAACAATACTTAGAAATAAGAAGAATTCGGCTTGGTTGTCGTTATGGTATCCTACACCTTGCATTCATGATATCTATATTCAACCGTGTCCCGGACACATGGTCGAAGCATGCCAGCCCAGTGTGCTATACAAAATCTCTGATACCGGGTAAGAATGGACTAGAAATATCTAAACTAAAACTATTTTAATTTTCAAAATCTCAGATAATTTGTTCTCTTGTCGTGTTACTTATCGAAAGTTCGAGCAACTTATTGACCTACTAAACTATGAAAGAGATAAACAATTTTCTAAATGAGAAACCAAATATCATAGAAATGGCAAGATGATCAATAATTCACACTATAGGAAAAAAGATAAAGGGTGAAATGATGTGTACCCCTGTTTCGTTGCCTAGGGGGCATAGGGCCGTCCTGGTCAATCCTATGAAGAGCCCTAATTAGGGCAGGGTGTTGCAAGACTGAAGCCATAATCCTCTGTTGTTGGGCACGTGGTAGGGCTGGGATCCTTGGCCTTAGTTCACCGTGGGGGTGGTGATTGTTGTTGTTGTTGTTGTGGTTGTTGTTGCCATCATATCCTCGTGCGTCCATTGATGAGAATTTGGAGAATAGGCTCTAACATACAGAAGACGTAAGTTAGATCATGAATTTGCAAAAGGCTAAAATAGGGTTAAAATAAGAAATTGAATTTATATGTGTGAATGATTGCAGAAAACGATAACACAAGCAAGATCAGGTATGGATATGGAAAATAAAATTTCCTCTTTCACCTAAATCTCGAGACACTCTTCAGTTTTGGGTCTTCACTTGCATGCAAGAAAAAGAAAGAGAGATCTAAAAAGTTTTTTTAGCTGAAAACATAATGTAGCAAAATGGATCAAAGATATCAAAGAGATCTTAGGTTGGCAAAAGTTTGAGAAAATCATAAAAAAAATTATATATATAAAAACAATAAAAAATTTTAAGATCTATTTACATAAACATAAAAAAAATAATTAAAAAAACAAATGTTTGCTTCTGCAATTGAAAATCAAAGAGAGAAAAAAGGAGGAACTAAACTGTTCTGTAAATAAGAGTGAGGGAAAAAAAAAAGAGAGAGAGAACTTCATGAGCTCTCGTTCCTTCTGTAGTGAAACTGAACATTACAGAGAGATAAAGAGAACTGTCAAGGAAGCCATACCTTGCAAAGCAAGCAGTAGAGAGAGAGAGAGAGAGAGAGAGCAACAGTTGGGAGAGAATTTTTGTTGTGGAAAATGCGAGGGAAGAAGGTCAGTTTATATAGAAGATGAGAGCACAATACCAAGAAACATTCGATTTAATAGCTGGTGCAGATACGATTTACTTGTGTCATTGTCCAACCTCGAGTGTATCATCCTGGAGAGTCATCAATATCATCTTGTAAACGTATTTGGTAAATTATTATGTAATTTTTCAATTTTGTAAAGTTTTGTCGAAAAAGCAAATCTATTAAATTTGCCCTTTTCTGAAATGGAAAAGATCATCAAATTCACCGAATCATTCAATTATTATATCATCTAAATCAAACTTGGGTTCCAACATATGACTAGGATTTCTGACGTTACAATAAAAGAAAGGTCCTTTTCCTCTTTCATTTAAGGAAAAAATGCCATTTTGTCACAGGTTGAGCTCCTGCCTGTGTAAATGGTTCAGATAATTGCATGCTGATAGCTCACCACATGCTTTGAATCGAATCCGGGTGAGATTTACTATGCCCTATATTTCTTTTTTCTTTTTTTCTTAAATATGATTTGTGTTCACATAGATGAGATAAAGGTTAAGGTATGTCTGTCAACCTTTTCTCAAGGTCTGATTTTTAACGTTACCCATATTAAATATGGCTGAGTTTATTAATAAATTTTTAAAATAATAATAAAATATATATATTCTATAATAATTCCCACAAAAAGTGTAATTCGAGTATTTAAATGATCACAGCAATGCTGGTTCTCATATCACCTGGGAGATGACGGGTCTTCACTATAAAAATTCAGATATTTTCTTATGTTATTTCGACAAATTCCAACGTTTTATAAGCATGATGGAGCGACAAAAAAACATGAACAAATGAAAACCTAAATTAATTCTTCCTTCAAATGTCATATAAAATTGGCAAGCTCATAATTTATTTTGTCACTTTATGGTTTGGTGGCAACATAAATGAATTAGAATGTTAAAGTAATTTTTTTTTCATTATTTTTATTTTAATATTCACTCGAACGGGTAGACAGTTGACTCATCAAGAATTTCATTTTTCCTTTTAATCATTTTATTTTGGTGGCGCCGCTATGAAATCTAATCTATTCGTTGCTAACCAACATTATTAATAAATAAGAATAACAAAATAATATTTATTTTTTCTTTTTAATTTTTGTTGATTTTGGATCAAATTTAGGTGCTGTTGACATATACCATCTTCTTTTTTGGTTTTATCCTTGATTAGCACAACCGTTAGTAATCTAATTTTCTGGTGTTAATTAATTAACTCGGCATGAACTTCTTTTTTCCTTTTAATCCTTTTATTCTGGCGGCACCGCTATAAAATCTATTCCTTTTAATTTTTTTTTTTTTTTGGATCAAACGTTGACATACGATCCTTTCTTGTTTTATCCCTTTTTAGCAGGATCGATACTAATCTAATTTATCCACTATTAATTTTTTTTCCCCTTGGATATAGTGTGGAGGGTTATAGTAGTACCTCGATTTTCCGATCTTGATTCCTATGTATAAAAAAAAATGCATAACTAAAAGAAAGAATTTAGAGGACAACTAGTGGGTAAAAAGAGAAGATTCCTGGTAGAGAAATTAATAAAATCTGTTGCTCAAGCCATCCCAGTCCGTGCAATTGGAATGCTTTTGCTCTCGGTTTGCCTTTGCTAAGAGATTAATTCTCTATTGGCCAAGTTTTGATGGGAAAGCGAAACGCCTAAAAGAAGTTGGTTGAGCCCATCCTTCTCTTAGAGAAATATATTAGCAGGTTGAGAGCTATTAAAAGAGGAGCTGATGTAGAAAGTTGGTAATGGCAAGCAAATCAGCATTTAGAGGTTCCCAGACATATACAAAATTCTTAAAAATCTCCCCCGTCCACACTCAAGTATGCTTTCTCATAAATCACTTCTTGACAACAATTTAATTTGAAAAGATTTTCGAGATGTATTTCGGGTTAAGAGTGCATTTCACCTTTTCTCCAAAATGCAAACCTATGAAAATTCACTTGGAATCTTAATATTCCCCCGTAAAGTAGATGTTTACTGTGGAAAACATGCTCAAATACCCTCTCTACAAGGGATAACCTCTTTAAAGGACATATTGCACTATCAAGGGTAGGGTATGTTGATCCTTTGGGATAAAAAAGAAAAAAAACCATTATTCATGTTACTTCTATTTAGCCGTGCTTGGTTGCAAAAGAACTCACTTGTTTGGCTAGAAAGTGATAGATAATAGTTGCATACCGCAAAGACCATCCTACGGCCCTAGATTCTTGGCTCTCTAAAATGGTCTCATCCACTATATGATCGCGAAAGGGATCTTCTGGGTTTTTTTGAGTTGTCATCAGGAATGAAACAAGTGAGTTCGTTGTGACAAAATGTTATAAGTAGACTGGATGCTATTACCTCTAAGGCTTCTTGTTGAAATTTGATTTGCTCGTGGCCTTGATCTAGACAATAATGTACCATCTCAAAATCTCTTAATTTGGCTCTTCAAGGTAATTGTTCATAATGAGTTCTTTGTCTAAATCTTCTCGATATATTTTATTCGTTCTTTTGTGCAATGTTTCTTAATAAAATAGCTTTTAATCCAGAAAATAGTAATAATAGTTTGTCTTCAATCGAATTCTCTAATTCTTTTTATACTGTTTATAATTCTTATGACTTTTTTTTTAAATTTATTATTTTTGAATATGCATAACATGCATGTATTCTATCTTTAAACACATTGTGGTTTTGTAGAATAACCATGCTACGTGTGCGTCTTGGGGACTACTATATGTTATATGTTTTCAGCGGTCTCTTCAATGTGTGATAACCTATTAAACGGAACAAAAAAATAAAATAGAGTACGGTAACACTGATAGACTAAATATTTACATATGGCATATAAGAACTATCATTAAACATGAAAATTAAGATACCTCATAGTTTTGCATGAAAATGTAAAGCAGTTTCTTCCAAAAGAAAACTTGAAAACAAGAAAAACCATATCCCTTCACAAGCTTAGATCGGACGTTTATGACACCAAAAGCAATAACTTTGAAAGAGGCCTCATTACCATGATTGCTTGATCACCATCTTCCCTACCACCTGCGGTCCATCGAAGCTTTCCATTTCAATTACCATCATCATCACCATCCAAAGAGACTTCATCCACATCCTCATTGTTATTCTCATCCTCATTTACATTGCCATTGCCATTTGGATTAGGATTAGGATAGCCATTGGGACCATTGATGAATGAAGGGGGGACACCGACAATGGTAATATACCTTGAGGGATTAGGCACATCGGTCCCACCCGCATGCTTGAAAAACCCTGTAGGACTAAAAAGCCTCCCATGGCAAACACAAACAATCTTTAACTCCTCTTCACCTCTGAACTTATAGAGAAACCCTTCGATTCTCCGTCCTAGTGGACCATTTCCCATGCTAATTGCCCTGGGAATCATCTGCACAACATTGGCAACAAATTGGTTCACCTCAGCATCTCTAGCCCTCTTTACTAAGCTTTCAGATATGCCAAAGCTTAGCATCCTGTTCCTTGGAAGGACAATGTGCAGTCTTGGCATGCCACGAGGGATCCTTACACGGTTCATATTTCTCCTTCCTATATGTTAATCAATTATAATTATGCAATTAAAATCGTAGAAGCAAGTTTATAACTTGCACGAATTAATTTATCATAACATCCTATTGCTCAACTATAATTAAAGATTTTCTTTTTCATTTTTTTTCTTAAGATAGCTTTCGTTCATACATCTACAGTAATTAGGAAAATATAATTTACCATATAAGGCAAGACATTGAATCCTTCACACATTAGAAACTATAAATAACTACAAATAATCATTTACTAATCTTTCATTCAGACGGGTTTGGAGAGTGAGTTATGAAATATTCATGCACAAAGCAATTATTTCACATCCTCTGCTTAGAGTTTAGTTTCTGCTCCTATCTACAGGTTCCTTTCTTCCAAAGAAAGGGAGATAAGTTTTCCTTATATAATTTAGTTAGAAAACTCTCCATTCACAACCTTTAATTTCAACTTTGAGGACCGCTTTAATCTATTTGCACTTCTTAAAGGAAAAAAAGAATGACAAAACAATTTCAAAATTTGTCAAGTGAAATTTTGCAAAGCCCTAAAAATCAATTAAGCATTATGCAAGCCAAACTCACGACAGAAAGACACTTTTCAAGAATGAAAATGGTATTCAAAAGGGAAGAGAAAGCACTCCAACTCAACCAAGTCTCAATATAATCAAGTATGCGAGCCAATGAAAGTCACACCTTTCTTTGAGGAAAAAGAAAAGCCTTCCTTAAAACAACATTCCATGTAGGATTGGATTAGTGAGCCAGGGGTAATAGTAGCTAAGAAAAGATTATATCTCGGTGTAAACATGTAAAATGTTCTTTCTTGGCACAAATCAATAGAATAAATTGTGCTAGAAAATTATTCTAGGTTATAGCTTACTATCCTGCTGCTTAAATCTCCCTTTTTGTTTTGTGATTAGATATGGAATCTCATCCATACTCAAACTAACCATATGGATTCTCAGCTTTTAATGGATAGTTAAGCAATCTAATTAATATTTTTGTTAATACATATCTAATCCAGTATATTTGTAGATATGCCGGTGATCACTCGCTGAACTCCGTTCATTGATAGTTATACAATTTATTAAATTTGTCGGTATATTGTTGTATTTATTAGAATCTTATTTTGTCGATACGTTGTTAAATTAGAAAATAAAGGAACTATCCTTTATTAAAAAAAAAACAAAAAACAAAAACAACGACGAACATCTCTGACATAGTCATTATTGTCGGTGGTTAGATTTACTCTATAAACTCCTTTTTTGTCGATAGTTACGGAATCTATTAATTTTTGTCGCTATGTTGTTTTATTCACTAGAAGCTTAATTTGTTGCATGTGATGTATTTATCTTTTCCAATATGAAAATAAATGAACCAACTTCTGCACAATAAATAAATAAAAATAACCATATTATCTCTTGATGATCTATTTCCTATGTCCTCTAATTAGGCATTATTATTTATATTAAACAAACTTAGATTATATTCAGTATTTGTAGAAAATAACATTTGGGTTCCTTAGTCTTAGTGACTTGCAAAATATGATTGTAGGAAAGAAACAACAAAATTTTGTTGATGACAAAATTACACATAATTGTTTTAGTAATAAAGAAAATTCTCTTATAATAAAAATTTATTGATTACTCTCTAAAACTAAGAAAAAATAGTACTAATTATCTTTTTTTTTTTTAATTGGAATTTCATGCATTTCTAAGCTATGAATAAATGAACGCAAGCAAGATTCAAAAACCTTAGATTATTTAATGGGAAGTCAAGGTAATAAAATCACTGGCAAATAATCTATGCAAAGATAAGATTAAGGAGAAACTTTATACATACCATACATTGGATGCCTAGGGGACATAAGGCCCACCTGTTGCTTCCTAGGAAGTGCCCTAAGGGGTGCAGCTTGGTGCATGGTGGAAGCCATGGCCCTTTGTGGCACTATATGAGCGCATGTCTTACCTTGTACTGTAGCTGCCGCTGCCATGGCCGCCCTTGTCCTTCTTCTTTTCCTTATTGCCAGAAGCCGGCGGGCTTGCATCCTCATCCTTGCCGTCTCTCTTTCAACCTCACGCACCATTGGAGGTGGGCTGTTGACTCCTTCAGCATTGTCTTCATCTATGGACACCACCTCACTCTCAACAGACCACGAGGAGGAAGAAGATATGTCTACTTGATTGTTGTCGTCATTATGGGGTCCTTGTCTCTCTCGAGGAGATCCCAGAAAGAGACTGAGGCTAAGGTCAGGGATTGGTTCCGCTGCTTGAGGGTTGAGGATCAGTGGAGGATTTCTACGGTCTGGGAGACTGATTATAAGTCTTGGAGGCCTTGGTTGGGGCTGATTTCCGTTGTTTCCTTTAGCTGTCATTGATGAAATTAGGGATGAGAAGTATGCTTGAGACTGCAACATACAAAAGACAAAACCGAGTTAGATCATGAGCATGCAAAACGTTGAGAGACTCTTGGTTGATTCTAGGTTTTCACTTTGCCTGCAATGTAAAGTGGAAAAAGATCAATCTAGTACTTTTTTCTTTTCTTTTTTTTTTCCTTAGAAAAACATTAGATGTAGCATTCAAGTAGACATAAAATGGAGCAGGGATGAATCGTACACACAGAATGGGAAAAAATTATAATAAAAAATAAAATAAAAAGAAATCACTAGAAAAAGATCAAACAATTTTTAAGATCAAGCACACAAACCCCCTCCAAATAAATAAAAAAATAAAAATGTTTGCTGCCTCGTAAACAAAGAGGAGAACTAAAACAACTTGGGGTTTCTTCCACCTCCAATAAAAAAAAATTAATTAATTAAAATCAAATGAAAAAACCAAAATTGAGTAGACATTGTTGAAAAAACAAAAACCCCCTCATTGGCGTCAAAATCAAATTACAGTCATAGAAAGCATAAACCCTCAAAAGAGGGGCAAAACTCTCGGAAAAAGAAGAAAAAGAAACTAGAAACAAAGATGGAGAGCACCAAATGAGATTAAAGAAGAAAAGAAAAACAAAAATTTCTCATGAGCTCACATGGTTTCTCTTGTAGAACTCACCAGAAAACCAGAGAGAGAGAGAGAAATTGAAAGAGTTTGAGAAAGTTTTTAGAGTGAAGAAAAATGCAACAGAAGAGTATAAGTTATATAGAAGGTGGAAGCACACAATTTAGAGTTTGAGGAACCACGTGTTCTGTTAGTCTCTCCAGCTACCGTTACGTTACTCTTCTTCATTCTCTATCCTCGATATTAACGAAATACAAAATAAAAAAAAATTCTTAAACCAAAGTCAATCATGTGACTTCAAAAATAAATAATATTATAATGGGATAAGTTGACATCGGGGTGGCATAATTCATTAGCTAAGATTTAAAATTTTTGTGTACCGATATTTTTTAATAAAAATTTTAAATTCGAATCTTATATATGAAAAAAATAGTTATTAAGAAAATTTTATTCCACTCCAATATAATTTAAATCAGATTTAATCAAATTTAATAAAATTATCGAATATCAACAGTTTATAAAAAGAGAAAAATTCATGTATTTTTTTCTTATAAGTTACGGCTCAAAAATAGATTAAATTAAATCCCACATTAGCATTTTAAATAATGCTTTATATAATTCATGGACGAAGGGAATCGGAGGAAAATCACCCGTTTCTGATATTTGATCGAAAAATGCTTAAGTAGTCAGGTGGGTAGACATTAACACTCATTAAATAAAATCTAAGATTCGAGAGAAAATATGTATCTAGAAAATTTTACGTTGTTGAAAGGTGATTTATAATTAAAAAAAATATTTGACTGAAAAATTGTGAGGTTGCAAAAAGTGAAATTTATTTAATTAGAAAAGGGGAATAATCTGAATGGAAGACATGTATCACAATGTGCCTGATTTCACCCATTGCCCAATGTTGCATATATTCTCTGATTACACCAGCCACATGCCTTGTGTTGAGTAATACAAGACCACATGAGTCAGATTTAACTCTGCCCTAATTTTTGTATTTTTGTAATTAATTTTTAGGTGAGATCAAGTTTATCGCATGACTCAGATTCTCTGAATTTTAAATTTACTGGATATGAGAGCTAATTGAGTTTATTATATCAATTCATTGACTAAGTGACAGTTCTGAGAGCTCATCCCCAAACTTGTAACTTGAGAATTTCTATCCCCAAATGTTCATGATTATCGCATTGAGAGTATCTGAATGGATAATTGCCCTAACTCATTAGAAACTAAATACATGGGGTTCAAATAGGATTTTTTTTTTTTTTTTTATCTTTTAAACCATAGCTGATGATGTTCTAAAATTATTCTGTTTTGAGGGTGTGGCCATTTTGAATGCCTCATATACACCATGCATGTTGAGTGTTCAAAACCCACATCAGGTATGGCATTTTAGGTTGATTTTGTGATACAAGAGAGGGTATGAATTAAAAAAAAAAAAAAAGAATGGTGTTTTGATAGAAAAACAAAGAATAATTTTTAGTCATGATCTAGAATAAAGGGTGCATGAATAGTACTAAACACTCTTATTTTTGGTCGGATCCTAAAGATGACCATGGTCCAAAACAATCCTTTTGTTGGGACCAAGGGATGTTGGTATTAAAAAAAATGGATCATATCCGAAATAAGGATCGTGCTATTTTCAATAATAATAATAATAATAATAATAACAACGAAGAAATAAGCTTTGTTCTAGGTAAAATAAGATATCAGTGTCAAAAATAATATTATAAGCATTCAAGTTTGCATCCTGTACTACAACATGACCTCTGACTCTAATAATATGATAATTATAGCATAAAATGAGTTTGATGAGTATAATGGAATATATAATAAAAATAGGTGACGACATTTCATGTGGATTCCTAGCTTTAATTTTAGCTTAAAGGGCTCGAGGTCCGCCTTGCCACTTATAGGATTATGTATGCAAATTGACCGGACAAATTCTATCATTTTCAAATTCTTCAAACAAAGTTTTCTCAGGTATTTCATATATTTTGAATAACTCATTTTGATACACTTATTTTCTTCTTCTCACTTTGCCTTCTTAGCAGCCATCTATAGCAAGGATGAGTCTCAAACTTTTTCACATGCTAGTAAGGACTAACAATGAAGAGATGCAGTGGCCAATAAAGTTAGTGCTTTGGAACACAATGATACCTAGTCTTTTGGACACAATGGAAACTATGTGGATTCTTAGCTTTTAATCATCATTACATGTGGATTTCCTTCTTCTCTTTTTTTTTTGTTGATATGTTGTTACATTCATTAAAATCTTATTTTTTTCACAATAATGGATTTATTTTTATCGATATGCTGTTAAATTAGAAAACAAAGGAACTACCTTTTGTAAAATTGAATATTTTGGATGTAGTTCTTTTGTTGATATGTCGTTAGATTCACTCTATTCAACTCTCTATTGTACTCTCTATTGTTCGTCGATATACTGTTAGATTCACTCTGTAAAATCTCTTTTGCCTATATCTGTGCAATCTATTAATTTTTTGTCAATATATTATCTAATTCACTAAAAAGCTTATTTTTGTCGCATATAATGTACCATTTTTGTCGATATGCTGTTCAATTAAAAAAAAATAAAGGAACCACGTTTTGTTTGAAAAAAGAATAAGAAAAAAGAAAAGATACACATCCGAAGTAGTTAGATTTGTTGGCATGATGTTAGATTGGCTTTATAAACTCATTTTTGTTCATAGTTATGCACTCTATTACTTTCGTAAATATGCTGTTTGATTTGCTAAAAGCTTATTTTTCTCGCATATTGTATTTATCTTTTTCAATACGAAAATATAAGAACTAACTTCTGTACACTTAAAAAAAAAAAAAACAATGAAATCAACTATATGATCGCTTGATGATTTGGACTTGAAATTTCCTATGTCCTCTATTTAGGGATTATTATTTATGTTTAACAAAATTGGATTATATGATATTCATATAATATATATACCTATGACATCTCCATTTAACTCCAAACTTATTATGTGAATCCTACTTTACTACTTCTTGGATTCTTAGCTTCAATTGTTGTTACACACAATTAATTAAGAAATCAATATAATGCAATCTAGTTATTTTTTCAATATTTTGAACACAATAGTATAAAAATTCTTTTTGTCGACACCGCTTAGCGATCTATTAATTTATGTCAAGACATTGTTGGAATGGTACTATGATACGATAATTCACGTTTGTGCAAGAGAGCGAATGCTTTTTTAGATCTACGGTGGCACAATTCAATGGTGAATATTCAAAAATTTAGTGGATTATTTAAGTTAATTATATGTTATGACTCAAAAATTAATTAAATTAAATACCATATTAGAATTTTAAATCATATATGCTTTGTATTAATTGGTATATAAAAGTAGCACTATGAACTTAATGAGCAATATTTGCTATTTAAAACTATTTGGTTCACACATGATGAGAGATGAATCTATCTTAGCTAATAATAATAAAAAAAATTAAAATAAGATATTTTTGCCAAGAATAATATTTGAACTAGCAATCAAATTTGCTTCTTAAGTTATTGATGTGCCTATTTTTTATATATATAAACTACTAGTATTCTGTGTTTTTCGCATGTGCTTATATAGTATACTTTTGACACTAGGGGCTACTGAGGTGAAACCCCCTACCCCCAAAAAAAAAAAAGTTTATAAGGTATATATTTTTGTTAGCCCCTTTCTTAATTAATTTGGTTACATTTATCAATTAAAACTCTATGATTTTTAATATTCTCTCACTTAGTACTAGATCACCGGTATCCGAAATCATATTCTGATTAATCCAATTCGAATGTCTACAGGAATTTTATTTAGTGGGCAACTCTCTCCGTGTAATATTTTCCATTCCCAAATTTAGAATTTGATATTTGATTAAGGAACCTAATGTCTCATTCCACTAAACTGACTATCTATTGGTTCTCTCTCTTTGTGTGTACATGCACAAAAACTATTTGCAGAGGGATTGTATAAAGATTTCTTCTTGCCGTCTAAATTGCAGGGTGATCCATAAAAAATTAGGGCAACGTGCAAAAAACGTATTTTTGTGAATTATTAATAAGATTGTCTCAACAACATTGATAGAGAAACTTAAAAAATTGAATAAGTAAAAGAATAAAAAAATAATAAAAAGAAAGAAAAATACCCTCTACTTTGAAGTGTACCTAAGAGGGTTAGGTACATCTATCCATCCCTGAGCATGGCTATAGAATTCGTCCAGGCTATAGAATCTACAACCGCAGTTGCAAATTATGGAGACTTCTGTCTCACCTGGGAATCCATACACAAAGCCCTCCGCTCTCTGCCACCATGGGCCGTACCCACGGTGTGCATTAGCAACATTAGGCATTGTGCATGCTACCGCAGCGGCATCTTGTTGAGACTGCCTTTCCCGGTACAAATATGTACCAGGGATGGCCTGAACTGCTATGGCCCCTTCAACCTTCTGCCTAATTTGATTGGAGGTTGGTGGAGCAGCATTTGAAGTAGGTGGCAGTGGCGCTGACCCGACTGCTGCTCTCCTCTCACTCGCATCTATCCGCATTGGCTCCATGCGAGCAGGGACTCTTGCAGAGGATAGATTGTTTCTTCCTATGTACATTATTTGTTATGCAATTAAAATTTTAGGGTATAATTTTTAAGACAAATTGCCTCTAATTTTAATCATTTATTTTCTTGTCTAATTAAATTAAAAAAAATCAAAATCCACACAATAATTAGAACTAATTGCAAGACTGAATTAAATCTAATTACAATGTAAGAAAGCTACAATCATAAATTACCAATATTATCTAGACAAGTATTATAAATCACAAGAATGAGAATAAAATATTTCCGAAGATATGGAATTTTCAAAAAAAAAAAAACTAAAAGATATTAAATATTTATGAATATTAACCATAAGAGCAATTTTTGGACACAAATACTTTTCTTACTCATTTTTTCTCTTTCAAATTACAAGTCCATTTTATTACTAATTAGGTAATTCTCATACTTAAATCACGTTGTGGTTCGATAATTTAGTAATTTATTAATTTTCTTCATTGATACGTATGCGATCTAGTTAACTCGGTGATTCACTTTATAATTTTTTTTTTTAATCGGAAGATACATGATCTAATTTTGTCATGTATAATCTATTATCTTTGCGACTATCTTGTTGGATTTAGACAATAAATAATTTTAGTTTATACAACCATTTAATATGATTTCTTGACATGGACTTGGAATTAGCTATGACGTCTGGCTACTGTGCCCTAATTGCATCCATTTTGACATGTACTTGAAGCTCTTCTCTTCCAATTCTGATTTATCTCAACTGTCTTACTAAGTGTCATGCTTACTACATAATTCTAAGACACGTGCAACATATATCCATGTGAGCGCGCAAGAAGAAATTAGACTTCGTTGTCATAAAGGCATAGAAATCTCTAATGCTTGGCAAGAATTTGACAAAACATTAGCTAATCAAAACTATTTTAATTTTCTAAAATCTTGCATAATTGTTTTGTTTATAAAGAATTCCCTTGTTTTGTTACTAATCAAAAATTTTGAACTCCTTATTGATTTGTCTATGTTATGAAAGAGAAGAAGAATTTTTTAGATGAGAAACATGATTCCAAAAACCCATAAAAAATGCAAGATAAAGTAATCAATAGTTCACAGAAGAGGTAAAAGATAAGATATTCGTACCATAGTTTTGATGCCCAAGCGACATTAGCACCTCTTCATCAATCCGACAAAGAGCCCTAAGTAATGCTGGGTTCTGCATGGCTGCTCTCACTGCCCTATCCTGTGACATATGAGGTTGGGTTGGGGGCCTTGGCCCTGTTGCATGTGCTGCGGCTTCAGGTTGCACCATAGTACCAGCTGTAGGAGCTGCCCTCTTTGTTTCCCGCCCTTGATGCCTCCTTGCTGCTGCAATCTGGTTTAATTGCATCCTTACCGAGCTAGCCCTTGAACCCTTAGCCCTATGAGCTAAAATAGGCATAGCCAAAGGTGGATGACCATTGACTTCCCCATAACTAGAAATGGGTTTGCTATTAACCGAAGTTGATGAGGATGAGGACGAGTTTTGGGAAGCCATTGCTGAGATTCGGAATGAAGTGAGAGACAAAACCAATTAACTTAGATTACCAACATGCAAAAGATTAAATAAGGTTAAAATAAGAAAATAAATTTACATGCTTGACTAAAAAGGAGTTACAAATACTAAAAGAGAAGCATGATCAATGTATGGAAATCTGGAAAATAAAATTTCCTCTTTCAACAAAACCTTGGAGAGACTTTCATTTTTTTGGCCTTCACTTGCATGGAAATAAAGGGAGAGAGAGAGAGAGAGAGAGAGAGAGAGAGAGAGAGAGAGAGAGAGAGAGAGAGAGAGAGAGAGAGAGAGAGAGAGAGAGAGAGAGAGAGAGAGAGAGAGAGAGAGAGAATCTACAAAATTTTTTAGCCAAAAATATAATGTAGCAAAATGGAGAAAAAGACGATCATATCTTATGTTAGAAAACATGAGAAAATTAATACGCATATATACACACACAAATATATCTACGTAGAAAAAGAATAAACAGTTTTTAAGATCTATTTACATAAACATAAAAAAGAATGTTTTCTTCTCCCATTGAATAAATCGTCCATTAACCTCACGATTTAATCAAAATTCTCACAAGATATAACCCTAAAAAAGTGGGAAGAGAACACTAAAAGATGACTAGAAGAACAAAACGAGAGTACCAAACACCTCCTTTATAAGCTCTCAATATTTTTGCTCTAATTAAACACAACATGTGAGAGAGAGAGAGAGAGAGAGTCACATGGATAAAACTTTCAAGGAGACCATACCTTACTGCAAAACGAGAGAGAGAGAGAGGAGCAGAGGTTTGAGAGAATTTTTGGTGTGGAAAAATGCAAGAGAAGGCCACTTTATTATAGTAGGTGACAGCACAGTATGGTTACTTCTTCATCCTCCTCGAGATTTACCAAATGGGGTCTTGATTGTGCAAGAGATTGGGGGCTTTTTCCCTTTCCACAGAATCACCTCATAAAAGTCAATATTTAATTACTTCTCATGAAATTGTACTGTGACTAATAATAAAAATGACATCTTGCAAAACCCGAAAAGTTAAATGTTTGCACCAAAAAGAAAAGTTGGTATGCAAGGTATCACTAACCCAACTTTACCTTTAAGTTTCTCATTATTCATTGTTTCGAATATTAATTATCCTTCATAATATTTTTAAAAAAATCATTTTAATTTCTCAATTTTGTAAAGTTTAGTCAGAAAAGAAAATCCTACACAATTTTATACCCTTTTAAAAATGGGAAAAAAAAAAAGAAAAGAAAAGAACCTTAATCAAATTCATCTTATACCTATCAAAATAGCAATATCTAAATCAATGTTGGTGAAGGCCACACATAATCAACAGCATGTATTGAGCACAGGTTTTTGCTTTTATTTAAGGTGAAAATGTCATTTTCTCTGGTGGTACACACGTGTCACAATATGATTGGAAGTTGGGTTCATGTTAGGGTACAGCTGCCACATGATCTTAGGTAAATGAATTTGATTGAGAGTAAGATTTAGATGAGATCAAGTTTAGGGGATGATTATCAACCCTTTATCAAGATGAGTTTGATACCTAGTTTCTATCTATTTGTTTATTGTACTTTATTTCTATAGTATTAAGAAGTAACAATGAAAAGAAATAGTTGTAGTTAAGAATATTTACTAGATATTCTATAATAATTACCTTAAATAGTGTAATTCCAGTATTAAATAGAACACAACAACAACAATTCCCATGAGAATAAAGGATATATAATATCACGATAATAATTAATTATATCAAAGTTTAGAATTATTGTTACTAACTCATAAACCAAATATGATGGTGCTTATCAACATTAGATTACTCATTCTATGGATAAACTATATTTGGAATGAATTTCGTATTTCAATTCTTACATTAATGTTCTATATATACATAATTTAAACCAGAGGTGGGATCGTTCTTGAAATCTCCATACTTCTCTGACAACTGAGCCACAAGGATGTTGAGAGCTCTCCTGAATCTAGACTCTTAGGGATCATATCCCTTGCAGGAGATGGTGACTCGGTGCTCTTAATTTCTTCACCCTTGATCATTAGGATTTTGATCATGAGAATCGTAATCACTCCTTTTTCTCTTGCAATCTGGTTTCAAGTCCCTGTCAGAGCCATTTTCTTAACCAAAAGGAGGAGAGAACAATACAAGAAGTTTCCCTCGTTTTTCTTAGGAGAAAGATGGTGGGGCAGTCCAAATACATTAGACGGCCTAGCGAAGGGTATGCCGATCTATATGATGCTCCTCTTTGCTTTACTGGTGCAGTGTCTCGGAGAACTACTTTTCCTATTCCCCCTCCAATTCTAGTTATTAGTCTAAGTTGGAGAATTAGTTTGTTTTGCATTTCGGTTATTTTCTTCTTCCACTTTTTCTTCTTGGAGACATGGTGTGATTTCCTTTGTCAATTCCCTAATGACATTAGTTTCTTCAGGCTCCATAAAGGTAAAGCCTAAAAGACAATTGTTCTCTGTAAACTTTGTAGATGGTAAAACATTCAAGAAATAGAGAACCAGCAAACTTATTGCTCTAATCCTATATTTCTAAAAAAATGGTAAAAGTGCACAAGAAGCTAATATTAGAATCTAAAGCGTTCAATGCAGCCGGAATTGCTTCTTCCTTTTAATGACATTTTCTTTCTTCGGCTGCATCAATTTCAGTTCGAGAAACTTTTGGTGGTGGTGTCTCATGAGTGAGCTCTTCAAGGAGGAAGATGCATAACAAGAAGGTACGAAAATATGGCATACTGCTTTTCTTCACTAGGCCATACAAAGGATAGGCAATAAGATATATATATATATATATATATATATATATATATATATATATATATATATATATATATATATCCAAAAGACTATATAAAAGTATCAAGAAAGTGGCAAAAGAAGTACAAAGAAACCAGCATAGGAGAGGAAGAAAAACATCAGATCAAACAACACCAAACATTTAGATAACAGCCAAACAAATTGCAGCCTTGAGAAGTCTCCACATTTCTTATCACTGGACATTACCGAAGGATCCCGCATTCCATTTGTTAAGGGCTTCTTTGAGCAACTTTATGCAAAAACATTAGCTATCTCCAAGGAGAAATGCCTTTTGTCATGAGGATTTTCCTCTTCACATCATGAGCTTGCATGACAAAACCATCATTGGACAATTTTTTTTTTCATTATCCAAATTGTTTCTTAAAAGATTTTACTTGATGAAGCATTGTGATGCGTTAGCATAAGCATGGTCATACATCCCTATGTCTTCTCATAAGGAGTGATTGAGAATATATGAGCAAGATATATGTCCCATGAAAAAGAGAGAAGGTAGGAGAGCATACCGATTGATGGGGAAGGCAAAGGCTTTCCAATGATGAACAACCATGTAAATCCACCCATATAATATGAAATTTAATTATATAAAATTATAGCAAAGCATATGAGATAGAAGGTTAAAGAAGGGAAAGTAAAAGGAAGAAAACTCACCAAGAGTTGAATAATAGCCCATGCCTATGTTCTCTAGTTGTAGATCATCATATTTTACCATCTGTTGAATGCCCAAGCTATATGAAACTAGTGAGCTCATAGATTTTTTTTTTTTATTCGCTGATCGGTTTCTTTTTCCTTTTAATCCCTTTATTTTGGGGGTGCCTCTATGAAATGTAATCTACTTATTGCTAACAAACATTGATGAATTAGGATGACAAAGTAACATTTACTTTTCTTTGAATTTTGTCAATATTGGATCAATTTTGGTAGACATTTGACTTGCTATTAACTATTTTCAGTTCTATCCTTCTATTTTAGCAATACCACTATTAATCTAATTTCCCCACTTTGATTTAATAATATTAATGGATTATGGTAAGGCACCATTTTCCTCTTGCATAAATATTTTCCATATTTGATCAAATAGACTTGTACATAGAACTTTTCTTTTTTTTTTTTTGTAACTATTGACTTTTTCTTTTTCTTTGTCAATAGTTTCCATATTTTATTTTATTTTTTGCCAAATTCAAAACATTTATCGACAGTTAATTAATAGAGTAACGCCTTTGATTTTCTTACACTTTGTCAATATCTGATCGTGAAGACTTGATTCATCATTGTTTTCGTTCCATTTTATCCTTTTCTTTTGGTGGCGCGCAATCAAATCTAATCTATTATGTTTTTCTTCTTCCTCATCAATCCTCTAATCTAGGACTAATCTATTTAATGATAAACTACCAATTTCTTTTTCCATAATTTTTGTTGATAACATATCAGGCTCATGGGTTTCTAACTTTTAATAGAGTTGTTACTAGTGTCTATATGTTTCCCTCAAACTGAATTCTTATCAGTTTTTCTAATTTATTTTATTTTTTGGTATTTTCTTTTATTCTCCTCTTTGTTGGCACCTCTATTGGCTCTATTTTATTTAGTACTGGACTTAACAACTTTCTTTGTCCTTTATTTTGTCATTGGTGTTCATTGAACTCATAGATTGTTGTTAACATAGCACTGACTTGCGCTAGGTTAATCGTCCATTTACTTTCTAAATTGGTCCTAGGAAATCTTCTGCATATCTCTTGTTTCTAATTTTTTGATGCTTCTACCAAACCTTTCTAAATTTTTCCAAGGAGAATCTTCGGGAGGCCTTGAACCCAACCGATGCAAACCATCCGCATCGTTTTACCAATCCAAATCGATTGCTACATTGACATGCCCCGTCGATCACTAAATGGTGTGAACAACGATTTAATTATTATTTTTGAACCTTTTGTTAGGGTTTTTAGTGAAGAGTGGCAAAACGCTAATGCAGCAAATCACAAAATTCTTGAATTTTGAACGTAATTGGAGGGGTTTCTGCATTTCATCTATTTATTTATTTATTATTCTATGGATGATGTGCAAAATTCTATTTTTGTGATGTAAATAAGTGCCCATCAGAGGCCATGTAGCCAATTTTAGGTAAATTCGATATGATTAACACCATTATTGTAATTTGGGAAAATTTTAAATTAAACAAAAATGTGAAGTTAATGTTCAAATTAAATAAAAAAAATAAAAAGTTGCTTAATTGGAAAATGGGTACAGTTTATGTACTCACCATACAATTGTCCCAAAAATAATTTTCATGCTATTTATAATGCAACTTGTAAGGTATCCTGACATGGCCTCAAGGAGAAGCTACATTTAGCACTAGCTTTTGCTTTCTTCAGTGAGAGCCTCCAAAGCCATCTTCTTTATCTTGATCGTTTCAGGATGAAACACAAGCAGTAGTGTCAACTTTCTCCTTTGAAGGAGGCTCGTCTAGGCTTTGTTGTTGCGATGGTTTTGACTATTTGATTTTCCTGTTCGTTCCTTTCTTCTTCTTTCATGTTTTCTTTCTTCTGAACAACAATGGATTCTGCAACTTGGAATGTGAAGGCTACAAAAGGAATAGAATACAAAACAAAGACTTGTAAGCTTTGTTTCTTTTACATTTAGTAGAAAAAAAATGTAGAGAATCATCGATATTTGACTTCCATTTTATTTATTTTAATCGGAAAACCGATATTCCTTCTTCATTCTAAAATTGCTCGTAATTTTTTTTTTTAAATTTTAACTTCTATTTTATTTCTATTAATCCTTTTATTTTGATGGTGCCACTATGAAATCTAATTTACTCATTGCTAACAAATCTTAATGTCATAGAATGACAAAGGAACGTTTTGTTTTCTTACTATCAACGGTTTTTCCGGTTTTCTTACTATCAACGGTTTTTCCGGTTTCATCCTTCCATTCTTAGTAGCATCGCTATTAATCTAATTTATCAACTTTTAATCTAATAATACTATTGAATTACTGTTAACAAAGTACCATTTTCCTCTTTCATATCTTGTCTCAATATTTGATAAACTCTTGAAAAAATTGACTTATCATTGACTTCTTTCCCTTTTGTTCTTTTCTTTTGGCGATGCTACCGTCAAATCTAATCTATTATTCCTTTTTCCTCTTCTCAGCCAATCCTCTAACCTCGGACTAATCTATTAATGAATAACTGCCAGTTTCATATTCCATAACTTTTGTCAAAATTATATCAAGCTCGTGGACCACTAAATTTTCATAGAGTTGTCTACCATTGTCTCCCTCAAATGGAATTCCTACCATTGTGTTCTACTTTATTTTAATTTTTGGTATTTTCTTATGATTCTTCTCTTAGTTTGTGCATCTATTGTCTCTAATCTATTTAGGACTGGATTTAACAATTTTTTTTTTCTCATTGCTTTTGTCAATGGTGTTCATTGAACTCATAGATTGTTGTCAATCAATCCTTGACTTGTTTGGGTGTCATTCTAATGTTTTCGTCAATCATTTTTTGAATCAAACTCTTCTTTCTGCATATCCCTTCCCTTTCCTAGATGGGTTGTTAGCATATTAATTTCCTTAAATCGTTTTCGTCCAATGGGCGTCACACAAATTCAATGTATATACGATGCTCATGAGAAAACACCCCTCCCCTATACATCTCTAATATTACTAAAATCATATAATACCATAACATATATGGTACAGGTTGTAACAATTTCAAACCCCTTATTAGATAGTCAAGTGTTTTGATAAGAATATTGTCTTTCCATTAAAAAAAATAAAAATAAAACCCCTAAAATGTTGTTTCTTATATGTGGAAGGACAATCATGGAAGATAAGGTAAAATAAAAATAAAATAAAGAGTGAAAAATAAAAATGATAACGAAAAAAATGACTGATTTATGGAAGTAGATAAAAGAAAACTCAATGCATGTATCAAGAATAAAGAGTGTGGTACTTACATTGGGGCTCCTCTTTTAGAGTAGATCTAGAGAAGGAAGAAGGGTTGGTGGAGGTTGAAGGCCCTGAGGCTACCAAATTTTGGGGATGATGGAAACGCCGAACAGCCTGAACCCCCCATCTTGGAATTAGCCGTCTACCACGCCTTTGAGCTAAGGATCCATGAATGGCTCTCCTTAGCTGTACGAGGTCTGGATCTCTTGATGTTCTGAATTTTGGCTTTTGCCCCTTAGCATGTGGCTTTTGTGCAGCCATTTCAATTTTCAACCTGTTATTTTAAATATATATATTGATATTCCTTGTTTTTGATGAGCTCAAGAGAATGGAATGAATAAGAAGTGAAAAATAAAATATGTTTGGAGGAATGAATAACAATAATCATACACA
This sequence comes from Dillenia suffruticosa, assembly GCA_033439265.1. Lineage (NCBI taxonomy): Eukaryota > Viridiplantae > Streptophyta > Magnoliopsida > Dilleniales > Dilleniaceae > Dillenia > Dillenia suffruticosa. The sequence continues at coordinate 5,210,433 of JAVTVX010000009.1, forward strand.
CCTGGATTATAGTTGAAATGGATTTGCTGCTGCTACTGCTGCTGCTTCTTCTTCTTCTTCTTCACAGAGAGAGAGAGAGAGAGAGAGAGAGAGAGGGAGATGCTGAGACAAATGTTTCTTTGATGAGAATCTCTGGATTTGTATAGCTTCTCAGCTCTTCAGAAAACTCATGCACCAAGCTTTGTAAGCAAATCAAAGGTGGAAGATCTGAAAAGGGTTTTTAACAGAATTGAGAGGAAAGATTTTCTATGCGAGAGAGAGGGAGAGTTTTGAAGCGCCAGAAGGGAGAGGCGGTGAGCGTATGACACAGCAAAAATTTTATTGATTTATGAAAAACCCAAAAGCTCTAGAAAAGATATCCACATGAATATCTTATTATTCTTGCCAAAAAAAAAAAATTGCCAGATCATATGCGTTACTCATTAAATGTTTCATTCATATAAAACCCTAATGTCTTGACAGACCAGAAGGCCATCTTTGTACAATTTTGTAATTGTGGTATTTATTACCCTTTATGTTTATTTGGCATTACATGTATTGATACAAACTCTTTGTCAAATGCTTTGCCATCTTCACTAACCCCCCCGCCTCACTCTTTTTTTTTTTTTTTTTTTAAAGTTTAGCGAGAGATTTCACAAAATCCCATGCCAAAATTGACTGGGTACAGAAATCGGACACGACACTTAATTTACTAAATTAGGGCAAAATCCCAAAGTCCATGTATCCAATTTTGAAATTGGTATTATCTATTTTGATCGAATTTACACATACACCCATCTTCTAACATCAAAATTTTCATAATTACCCCTGGGCCAGAGGTAAAAGGAGATGTTGCTACTTAAATCTGAGAAATAATTTAATTTTAGTGAAAAATAATGATAATTTAGATGATTGTGTAATTTAATTGGAAAAGGCCTCCTTTTAAGTGTAATTGAAAAATAATTTAATTTTATTCTTAAAAGTTATAATTTGCCCCTTACTCTTTTTTTAAAAAAAAAAATAAATAAATTGAGCCTTTATAAGAATTTTAAGAAAGAAAATTAGAAGTGGTTCCCCCCCCCCCCCGCCCCAAAAAAAACTTTTAATTTATAAAATAATTTTAACACAACCAAACATCCCTTCACTCTTTAAGCTCTGAACCACGCACACTTTATAATTTTTCTTTTTTTACCTCTCCTAGTCTCCTCTCTCTCTCTCTCTCTCTCTCTCCACATTGAAGGAACCCAACCCCTCTTTCTTATTTATATACATTTTTAATTTTTTATTGAAATATCGATTTTTCTTCTTTGATAAATTCTTTTGATTTTACCGGTTTTATTTTTAATTAATTAATTAATTAATAGAAAAATAGGACTATTTTTTGAATATCAATGCTCAATTGTTAGAGTGTGAGTATGTGTGTGTGTGTTTTGTTTAATGAATCCAAGTGAGATGTTTCTTGATATCATTACTTGAATCTTTGTCTTATGCCTTGCATATGAGTCTTGAAATTTAAACCACTATATTAAAGACGAGATAACGAATTTAAGTGAAATCTAACATTTAGTTTATAAAGTTCGGATACTTAGTTAACTTAACATAAATTTTCATTGTTTTTTTTCATTTAAAGTGTAATCCATTCATAAATTTTCATAGACATCCCATGTTGAGCACCGATAACTCCACAATCAACCTCAAAGACCTAATGCCTAGGGCTGGCAATTGAGTATTCTGAGCTGGACTTTTATAAAGCCCCAGCTCCCGAGCTTGGCTCGAGAAAACTCAAAGAATGAATGTAACACTGCACAAAAAAAAAAAAAAAAAAAAAAAAAAAAAAAAAAAAAGTCAAAATTAGGGCTTAAAGCCCTAATTCTTTTTTAATTTTCTCTCTCTCTCTCTCTCTCTCTCTCTCTCTCTCTCTCTCTCTCTCTCTCCCTCCCTCTTTCCCCCTTCTCTCTTTTTCTTCTCCGCCGCGGCCGCTACTCTCCTCCTCCGCCGCCCACCGCCTCGCCTTCCTCCCGCGATCGCCGCCGCTGCAGCGCCTCCCGTGAGCAGCCTCTCTCCTCCGCGCAGCGCGATCTCCTACGAGCTGCGCTAGCCCAGCCGAGTGCGCGACTGTCCGAGCGCTCCACTGCGCGAGCCCACGCCTGCTCGGGAGCTCACCTGCGCACCCCGCTCCAGCGCTTCACCCTCTGCACAGCGCGCATTCGCGCGATCTCCTGCGAACGCTGCCACCTCGAGCCATCGCGAGCCTTGTGCGCGATCTCCCGTGAGCCAGCACGAGCTAGCGTGCGACCCAGCTCGCGACCCAGCGCGAGCTAGCGCACGAGCCAGCGCGCGACCCAGCTCGCGACCCAGCGCGAGCTAGCGCGCGAGCCAGCGCGCGACCCAGCTCGCGACCCAGCGCGAGCCAGCGCGCGACCCAGCTCGCGACCCAGCGCGAGCCAGCGCGCGAGCCAGCGCGCGACCCAACTCGTGACCCAGAGCGAGCCCTAGCCCGTGAGCGGGCCAGCCCACCAGCGGCCCAAGGCCCAGTCCAGCCGCGGCCCGCTGCATCCCGCGAAGCCCGCTGCGGCCAGCAAGCCGGGCTGAGAGCCCGTGAGCCACCAGCGGGCCAGCCCGCTAGCAGCCAGCCCACCGGCCCGCGAGCCCGTGACGGCCCGCAAGCCCGCGACCGGCTTTCCCCTTCGAGAGCTCACCTGCATCTTCTGTACGGCAGGTAACGACTGTATTGATTGAAGTTCTATGGTTTACTGTTAGAAATTTAGTGGTTTCTAATACATCTGAAGTTTGGGAAATATTACAGGTTTTAAACCAACCCGACGGGCGAACGACAGCTAGGTCTGACACCCGAGGAACCCTAGGTGAGAGATGAATAAATTTTGATTGATAGAATCCCTTATTAGGGTTTTAATCGCTATAAATTTGACGATTTGATTAGATTTGTCTTTTGGAGAGTCGTTGAAAAAATAGGGATTGACCACCCTCCCTAGATATGTGAGTGGGACTCTAATCTCTTGCATAAAATAGTAAAACGTATTTTCTGTCGCATTTTCGATAAAACATGCTTTGATATGCATTCGTTGACGTGTGATATTAAATTTGGAAATCTGTTTTGTGATTTTTGGAGTGTCTTGAATTATATTTGCAATGACCATGCATCCATGGTTTGAGATGAATCAATAATTGTGCCATTATTTGAAAATGTATAAATTTCATTTTATACCAATGTATTGATATGCTGTTTTGAAATGAATTTGATGAGACGTATTGGCACGCAAATTTAAAAATGTTTTTGATGAACTATGTGGGTTGGATGCCTACTAGTTGTGCGATGATGTGATGATACTCGTGGGACGTTGTGCCATGGGACGTTGTGCCCTTGTGATACTATGGGACGTTGTGCCCTTGTGATATTATGATATTCCGTAGCTACGAAGGGCGTTTGTAGAGGCACGGGTTGCCCGGATACGCTTCTGCAGGAGGTATCCGCAAACGTCATTTATTCTAAAGGCTATAGGCGCGGCCGGTTGAACCCACGTAGGGGGAGGACGTGTGTGACGCCACCGTCTAGCACCGGGCGGGGTCCTATACACGTTGATGAGTTGGCCCCAGCGAGCTCATGGCCAACGTCGGGGTAGAGAGCGTTTTAAAGTCTATGCATAATAAAAAAAAAACCCCCGACGCGCCTGTCCTTGGTCACGGTTGACCTTTGCCAGGACTATTTTTGGCTCGCTCTGACATTACTTGATTTTAAATGGATGCATACATGCTTGCTATCGCGTGTTTGATTAAATGATTTCAAATTGATAAATATATCATGTTTTGTCGCGAAATGTAAATTTTTGTTTCAAATGATGTTATTTGACACTCCAATTGTTCACCTATGCTATTTATGCTGGATATTATCCCCCTCACTCACTGAGTATCTTCCCATGATACTCACCCCTCTATTTTATCTCCTCAGACAGGTTTATTGTGATAGAGCAGCGTTACAGGCTCTAGTGCGGATTTATTGTTCTGACGGTGAGATTTACTTCTAATTTAGTTTCGACCCTGCGAGGTCTTGACATTGAGGTCTGTAGTTGGCCATGTACTTATTTTGGGATGACTGTATAGTTTAACTCTCATATTTCATTTGCATTGAGGCGATTGTACGTACTTGAACTTTACTTGGGAAATGTGATATATATTGTATAAACTTAGGTCCGCTCGATATAGCGGCTGCTCATGCTCTAGTTGGGCATGACAGTAGAGGTCTGTGGCTAGGTTTGTTTATAGCCTTGCGTTGTTCTGAATGTTGGCTGTGGTGTTTGTTGAATTTGGAGAGGCCGGGATGGCCATTTGTGTATTGTACAGGATGATTTGGATTATACAGGTATAATTGTACATGGGAAACCTCCGATTTATGGGGAGGTTCTGTCCAATTTTCTGTAAAAATACAGCCGGCATTCAGGGACAACGGGCGGCTGTTCACGATCCCGGTTTGGGGCGTGACAGTTCTATTGGTATCAGAGCGTCTAGGTTTGAGAAAAGATCAAAGTTTTCCCAAGTATACGCAAAGTTCTCAATGCATTAGAGAGTTTCATACAGCCATTTAAAGTCCCGTACTTGGCCATAGGCATATAAGTTCGCCTATTTTATGGAGTTGGATACATAACGCATCTAACTCATTACTTTGCATTCGAATGTTTTAAATCATAGTTCATTTATTTTTAGGGGGTTAGTTACGGAGCAACTAACCCTAAATCTCGATTTCTATCCGTTGACAATGTATTTTTTTTTTTTCGCAGAATTATGCCACCTAGACGTGGTAGGAGAGGTGCTAGATTCGCCTCACTTGAGGGCCTTACAGTGCCTGATACACCTAGGGCACCTGAGGCGCCACGAGTACCAGAGGTTGCTTCCTCTACTCGAGCACGCTCACCAGCGCCACCCCCAGCACCTCCACCGGCTGCTACAGCCGAGATTCCTCCACCACCACTCGATGCCTTGAGACAATGGCAGGAGTGGTGCAGTAGATATGGGGCGCAGATGCCACCACCTTCACTACAGACTCCAGCGACCGCACCTGCGGCCGTACCTGCTCCTTCGGCACCGATTCTTCCTTCGGTGGCCGGCCCTTCCGTGTCTACCCCGACCGACGAGACGTCGGCTACTTTGAGGCGCATCCATGAGCTCACTCAGTTAGTGAAAGAGTCACGGCAGCTCGGATGCACAGATTTTTCGGGATCCAGTGATGCAGTAGCGGCGAAACACTGGATCAACAGGATTCGTAGGATCCTTACGGATTTGGGGTTGTCAGAGGAGCTCAGATTGAGAGTTGCTGAGAGACTCCTCGACGGAGATGCCCTCTCGTGGTGGGAGGCTATCCGTGACAGTGCCACACAGACCCTGCGGTGGGAGGACTTTTTACGAGAGTTCGACCGCAGGTACTTTACCCCGTTCCAGCAGGACCGGATGAGGACGGAGTTCCTGCACTTACGTCAGGGGACGAGGTCAGTTTCAGAGTACGAGGCCGAGCTTAGACGACTAGCGGCCTTTGTCCCCGATATGGCTACACCGGTTCAGTTGAGGTTCAAGTTTGAAGATGGCCTCCAATTGAGCATCAGGAAATATATGACGGTGACTCCCTCTTTTACACTATCGGAGGTGATTGATTCAGCGTATCGGGCGGAGGAGATCGTCCGAGCGGAGGCGAGACAGAGGGAGAGTCACCAGAAGAGGAAGACTGGGTCACAGGGTGGACAGTCTTCGAAGAGGGGTAGAGGTTTTGGATATCCCGGAGGTTTTTCTAGCTTCAGACCAGCAGCACCGGGACAGGGACCTCGACCACAGGGCTTTGGGGCACCAGCCCCTAGTGTCTCTACACAGTCTACTACACAGAGACCGCCCTTCTGCCGTAGATGCAACTGTCACCATGCCTTTGGGGCATGTAGAGCACCAGTTACTTGCTTCCAGTGTGGGAAGCAAGGGCACGTTAGGAGTGTTTGTCCCGATTTAGGTCGGGGAGGATCGACTTTACAGAGTCGTACTGGTACGTCTGGTACAGGCCAGCAGGGGGCACCTGCGCACTCAGCTCTTACCGCTCCCCGGACTGCAGCCGGGAGTAACACAGTGCCAGGATCGTCGCGACAGCAGCCTAGGGCCCAGGCTCGTGTGTTTGCGATGACACAGGAGGACGCACAGGCAAACCCTGATGTTATTATGGGTAATCCTCCCGCAGACCCCTCAGTGTAGTACTTTTGTGTACTTTCTGTATGAGCTTATTGTATATCATGATGTCGATGTACAGTTTTGACTAGTTAAAGCTTTAGAAGCTTAACTAGTTTGATATATATATATATATTCGTTTACTTTTTCTTCGCATTTTAAATGTCGTTGATCTTCTTTCTTACTTTTAGGTACTATGCGAATATTCGGTATCGACGCCCGTATTCTCATAGATACTGGGTCAAATTTTTCCTATGTGAGCGATACGTTCGCTTGTCATTCTGATAGACCTCTCTCGCCACTTGATGCGGAGATTCTGGTAGTCACTCCTCTTGACAAGCATATCGTTCGAGATACAGTCTATAGGGGCTGTGAGGTCGGAATTGGGGAGACAGTATTAGAGGCAGATCTGATTCCGCTCCCTATCACGGATTTCGATGCCATCCTAGGGATGGATTGGCTGAGTTTACACCGGGCTTCCGTGGATTGTTTCACGAAGGAGGTTGAGTTTAGGAGGTCCGAGCAGCCACCGTTAGTCTTCCGGGGTGAGAGACGAGTCTTGCCCCGCAGTATTATCTCTGTTATGAAGGCCAGACGTTTGGTACGCCATGGTTGTGCGGCTTATCTGGCTTATGTTGTTGACACCACCGTTGAGGGACCGAGGCTTGAAGATGTCCCTGTGGTGCAGGAATTTTTAGATGTGTTCCCCGAGAAGCTTCCCGGATTACCACCAGTTCGGGAGTTCGATTTCGAGATTGATTTAGTACCGGGGACCAATCCTATTTCTATTCCGCCATACAGAATGGCGCCTGCTGAACTGAGAGAGCTTAAAACTCAGTTACAGGAACTTCTGGACAAGGGGTTTATTCGTCCGAGCACCTCACCTTGGGGCGCTCCGGTACTGTTTGTAAAGAAGAAGGATGGTACATTTCGGCTTTGTGTGGATTACAGGCAATTGAACAAAGCCACCATCAAGAACCGATATCCCCTGCCTCGTATCGATGACTTGTTTGATCAGCTGCAGGGAGCTAAGGTTTTCTCTAAGATTGATCTCCGTTCGGGTTATCATCAGTTGAGGATTCAGGCCGAAGATGTGCCCAAGACAGCTTTTCGCACCCGATACGGCCATTACGAGTTTCTAGTCATGCCGTTTGGGCTGACTAATGCCCCAGCTGCTTTTATGGATCTGATGAACCGAGTTTTTCACGACTATTTGGATCGGTTCGTCATCGTATTCATCGATGACATCTTGATATATTCACGGAGCGATGAAGATCATGTTCAGCACCTTCGAGTGGTATTACAGATACTCCGTGAGAAGCAGCTATATGCCAAATTCTCAAAATGTGAGTTTTGGCTAAGACAAATTGGATTCTTGGGGCACATTGTCTCCGCGGAAGGTATTTATGTTGATCCGCGGAAGGTTGAGGCTATAGTGAAGTGGGAGCAGCCACAAACAGTTACCGAGATTCGTAGTTTTCTCGGTTTGGCCGGGTATTATCGCAGATTTGTAGAGGGATTCTCCCGGATAGCTGCTCCGTTGTCGAGATTGACCCAAAAGGGGGTCAAGTTTGCTTGGGATGACCGTTGTGAGGCAAGTTTCCAGGAGCTCAAACAACGGTTAACATCCGCCCCTATTTTAGCCCTTCCCACTAGTAGTCGGGAGTATACAGTGTACAGTGATGCTAGCCAACAGGGATTGGGTTGTGTTCTGATGCAGGATGGTCGGGTTATTGCGTATGCCTCGCGACAGCTGAAGAAACACGAGGGTAACTACCCGACACATGATTTAGAGTTGGCAGCCATAGTCTTCGCGTTGAAGATATGGCGGCATTATCTTTATGGGGTAACCTGCAGGGTATTTACCGACCACAGGAGTTTGAAATATCTGTTTACCCAAAAAGAGCTGAATTTGAGACAGAGGAGATGGTTGGAGTTATTGAAAGACTATGATCTCATTATTGACTATCATCCGGGCAAGGCAAATGTTGTAGCAGATGCCTTGAGTCGGAAGTCAGCATCATCCTCACAGTCGACAGAGAAAGCCTATCTTTCTTGTTTAGTGGGACTCCGAGCCTTAGGAGTCAGTTTGACTAACGATGATCAGGGAGGCTTATTAGCCAGATTTGAGGTCAGGCCGACTTTGTTCGACCGTATCAGGGAGCTCCAGAGTACGGATGAGGAGATCCAGGGTATTGCAGATAGAGTCCGCAGAGCTGAGGGCGGAGACTTTAGAGTCCGTGATGATGGACTCATGGTATTCAGAGACAGAGTGTGTATTCCGGCAGATAGTGATCTTCGGCGTGCTATCCTTGAGGAAGCACATTCTTCTGCATATGCTATGCATCCCGGGGGTACGAAGATGTATCGGACCATCAGAGGTAGCTACTGGTGGTCAGGCATGAAGAGGGATATAGCAGAGTTTGTGGCACGATGCTTGGTGTGCCAGCAGGTGAAGGCCGAACATCAGCGTCCAGCGGGCACACTGCAGCCTCTTCCTATTCCTGAGTGGAAATGGGAGCATATTACTATGGATTTCGTGATGGGATTGCCGCGGACTTCTACACGGCATGATGCGATTTGGGTGATTGTCGATCGACTCACCAAATCTGCGCATTTCATCCCTATCCGCAGTGACTATTCTTTAGAGGCGTTGGCACGTCTCTACATTGATACCATAGTTCGACTTCACGGGGTACCTGTGTCGATTGTTTCAGATAGGGACCCCAGGTTCACATCTAGGTTTTGGCCCAAATTGCAGGAGGCATTGGGTACTAGATTGAATTTCAGTACGGCATATCACCCTCAGACGGACGGCCAGTCTGAGAGGACCATTCAGACCCTTGAGGACATGCTGAGAGCATGTGTGATGGATTTCCGGGGTAGTTGGGATCGGCACCTTCCACTAGTCGAGTTCGCATATAATAACAGTTATCAAGCCAGTATAGGGATGCCCCCGTATGAGGCACTATATGGCAGGAAGTGCCGCACCCCGATATGCTGGGATGAGGTCGGAGAGCGACGTCTCAACAGCGTTGAGTTGATTGAACAAACAAAGGATAAAGTTAAGGTTATCCGTGAGCGGATGAAAGCCGCCCAGGACAGACAGAAGACGTATGCTGATCGTAGGCGGCGACCTCTTGAGTTTGCTACGGGAGATATGGTTTTCTTGAGAATATCTCCCTGGAAGGGAGTTATACGGTTCAGGCAGCGGGGCAAGTTGAGCCCTAGATATATTGGGCCCTTCCGTATCCTTGAGAGGGTCGGGAGTGTGGCATATAGATTGGAGCTGCCAGATGAACTATCCCGCATTCACGACGTATTCCATGTCTCAGTACTCAGGAAATACTTGACCGATCCTTCTCATGTACTTGAGCCTCCACCTCTTGAGTTGCGAGAGGACCTTAGCATTCCAATTCAGCCTGTGACTATTCTAGATCGGCAGGTTAGAAAGCTGCGGAGTAAGGAAATTTCATTAGTCAAAGTTTTGTGGAGAAGTGATCAGGTCAAGGAGGAGACCTGGGAGCCCGAGGAAGCTATGAGGAGTCAATACCCCCATTTATTTACAGTGTAAATTCTCTTTTAGTTTCGAGGACGAAACTTGATTTTAGGGGGTTAGAAATGTAACACTGCACAAAAAAAAAAAAAAAAAAAAAAAAAAAAAAAAAAAGTCAAAATTAGGGCTTAAAGCCCTAATTCTTTTTTAATTTTCTCTCTCTCTCTCTCTCTCTCTCTCTCTCTCTCTCTCTCTCTCTCTCCCTCCCTCTTTCCCCCTTCTCTCTTTTTCTTCTCCGCCGCGGCCGCTACTCTCCTCCTCCGCCGCCCACCGCCTCGCCTTCCTCCCGCGATCGCCGCCGCTGCAGCGCCTCCCGTGAGCAGCCTCTCTCCTCCGCGCAGCGCGATCTCCTACGAGCTGCGCTAGCCCAGCCGAGTGCGCGACTGTCCGAGCGCTCCACTGCGCGAGCCCACGCCTGCTCGGGAGCTCACCTGCGCACCCCGCTCCAGCGCTTCACCCTCTGCACAGCGCGCATTCGCGCGATCTCCTGCGAACGCTGCCACCTCGAGCCATCGCGAGCCTTGTGCGCGATCTCCCGTGAGCCAGCACGAGCTAGCGTGCGACCCAGCTCGCGACCCAGCGCGAGCTAGCGCACGAGCCAGCGCGCGACCCAGCTCGCGACCCAGCGCGAGCTAGCGCGCGAGCCAGCGCGCGACCCAGCTCGCGACCCAGCGCGAGCCAGCGCGCGACCCAGCTCGCGACCCAGCGCGAGCCAGCGCGCGAGCCAGCGCGCGACCCAACTCGTGACCCAGAGCGAGCCCTAGCCCGTGAGCGGGCCAGCCCACCAGCGGCCCAAGGCCCAGTCCAGCCGCGGCCCGCTGCATCCCGCGAAGCCCGCTGCGGCCAGCAAGCCGGGCTGAGAGCCCGTGAGCCACCAGCGGGCCAGCCCGCTAGCAGCCAGCCCACCGGCCCGCGAGCCCGTGACGGCCCGCAAGCCCGCGACCGGCTTTCCCCTTCGAGAGCTCACCTGCATCTTCTGTACGGCAGGTAACGACTGTATTGATTGAAGTTCTATGGTTTACTGTTAGAAATTTAGTGGTTTCTAATACATCTGAAGTTTGGGAAATATTACAGGTTTTAAACCAACCCGACGGGCGAACGACAGCTAGGTCTGACACCCGAGGAACCCTAGGTGAGAGATGAATAAATTTTGATTGATAGAATCCCTTATTAGGGTTTTAATCGCTATAAATTTGACGATTTGATTAGATTTGTCTTTTGGAGAGTCGTTGAAAAAATAGGGATTGACCACCCTCCCTAGATATGTGAGTGGGACTCTAATCTCTTGCATAAAATAGTAAAACGTATTTTCTGTCGCATTTTCGATAAAACATGCTTTGATATGCATTCGTTGACGTGTGATATTAAATTTGGAAATCTGTTTTGTGATTTTTGGAGTGTCTTGAATTATATTTGCAATGACCATGCATCCATGGTTTGAGATGAATCAATAATTGTGCCATTATTTGAAAATGTATAAATTTCATTTTATACCAATGTATTGATATGCTGTTTTGAAATGAATTTGATGAGACGTATTGGCACGCAAATTTAAAAATGTTTTTGATGAACTATGTGGGTTGGATGCCTACTAGTTGTGCGATGATGTGATGATACTCGTGGGACGTTGTGCCATGGGACGTTGTGCCCTTGTGATACTATGGGACGTTGTGCCCTTGTGATATTATGATATTCCGTAGCTACGAAGGGCGTTTGTAGAGGCACGGGTTGCCCGGATACGCTTCTGCAGGAGGTATCCGCAAACGTCATTTATTCTAAAGGCTATAGGCGCGGCCGGTTGAACCCACGTAGGGGGAGGACGTGTGTGACGCCACCGTCTAGCACCGGGCGGGGTCCTATACACGTTGATGAGTTGGCCCCAGCGAGCTCATGGCCAACGTCGGGGTAGAGAGCGTTTTAAAGTCTATGCATAATAAAAAAAAAACCCCCGACGCGCCTGTCCTTGGTCACGGTTGACCTTTGCCAGGACTATTTTTGGCTCGCTCTGACATTACTTGATTTTAAATGGATGCATACATGCTTGCTATCGCGTGTTTGATTAAATGATTTCAAATTGATAAATATATCATGTTTTGTCGCGAAATGTAAATTTTTGTTTCAAATGATGTTATTTGACACTCCAATTGTTCACCTATGCTATTTATGCTGGATATTATCCCCCTCACTCACTGAGTATCTTCCCATGATACTCACCCCTCTATTTTATCTCCTCAGACAGGTTTATTGTGATAGAGCAGCGTTACAGGCTCTAGTGCGGATTTATTGTTCTGACGGTGAGATTTACTTCTAATTTAGTTTCGACCCTGCGAGGTCTTGACATTGAGGTCTGTAGTTGGCCATGTACTTATTTTGGGATGACTGTATAGTTTAACTCTCATATTTCATTTGCATTGAGGCGATTGTACGTACTTGAACTTTACTTGGGAAATGTGATATATATTGTATAAACTTAGGTCCGCTCGATATAGCGGCTGCTCATGCTCTAGTTGGGCATGACAGTAGAGGTCTGTGGCTAGGTTTGTTTATAGCCTTGCGTTGTTCTGAATGTTGGCTGTGGTGTTTGTTGAATTTGGAGAGGCCGGGATGGCCATTTGTGTATTGTACAGGATGATTTGGATTATACAGGTATAATTGTACATGGGAAACCTCCGATTTATGGGGAGGTTCTGTCCAATTTTCTGTAAAAATACAGCCGGCATTCAGGGACAACGGGCGGCTGTTCACGATCCCGGTTTGGGGCGTGACAATGAAGACTTAAGCGCAGTCCAAAAAATTAAAACGATCTCGCTTCGTTTTTGTTCAGATTTGAATCCAAATCATAAATTTCATTTTTATATTTTTAATATATTTTATAGTATAATAAATAGAAAATAAAAATATATTAATTATTCAAAAATAAAACATAAAGTAAACCCTAAACACCACCGTACCAAATTAAGAATTATAGATTATCAAGAAAATTAATAATAACAATGTTATAAAAGATTAAAAAATTACAACAAAAATAATACATTAAACTCACCGAAATCATTATCAAAATCACAATATTTTAAAAAACATACAAATAAACAATATTTGATTTTAATTGGGTTAAGCCGACCATGTTCAGACTCCGCCCATAACTAAAATGGCCCTAAATAATGGGTCCGAGCTTGGGTTGAGCTTGTTCCAGCCCGGTCCAACTACCGGTCCTACTAGTGCCCCCTCACACCTCCTCCATTAAAGCCACAAAACCAGGATCCGATCTGTGTGCCTCTGTCAAGTTCTAATCAAGTTTGCATGAACCCTCCGGTAGCCGAACAATAGGCCCCATCCACTGTATCTATTTCAAACAGGAACGATCAAACTCTGCCCCCAGATGGCTCTCAGAAACGCTGTAGGCTGCTAAAGAAGCAAAATCCTCATGACTCAAGGTGTCTCCCACAATATTCGCCTTCCTGGGTGGTAATCTTTTATCAGCTTCATCCACCTTCTCTGTCTCAGGTTTAGACCCTTCTACATGAACAAATACCTGAGATTTTGATGATCCGTGAAGATATCTCACCTTCTCTGGTAGGACTTTCAACTGTTTGGAGGCCTAAGTTAAAGCTGACCCTCCCACAAAAGAACACATTCCTAACCAACTCTATTGGCATGCTACAAACCTGAAACAATTTGCCACAAGTAAAGCTAGCATTGGTGAACAACTTATTTTATGGTATTTATTAAACTCATACATTATACACACACACACACACACACACACACACACACATATATATATATAAGTAAATTCATAGAAACATAAATTGGGGGTTACAAATTTTATTCCTAATGCCCCTTCTAATGAACTAAATGTAAATCTAAGATCATACAAACTGTATACTATAATTCCTTCTCTTCAAGATCCATTTTCAACTAGAGTTATCATAAAAATCAAACCCTAATTTGTTGAACAAATTGATCAAATCCAGATTCCTATTCTTGATAATAAAAACTAAAATAATAATTATTGTTTAAGTCATACCATCCGAGTCGAGAATTTTCTTTATTAACAATGATCGATTGGTCATAGAATATTATCCCCATATATTCTGGTAACGAATCTCATTTTGAATACAAACAACTAGTCCAAACTATATAATGTTGAGCATCCGTATTTTAATACGGGTACATTAGTATTAGTAAACCTTGACTATCTTTATGTGGGATTAAATGTATTCTCAAGTCTAAGAACCAGATATACTATCATAACCTAAAATGATAACCGGTTGAGACTAAACATATTTCGATACCACTATCGTTCACATCATGTTTAACCTACTTATTTTATACGTATCCGCATGTCCATTAGCATAAGATCCGCAAACCCATACTTATTAGTATTTTTTCCTAATCATACAAGGGCAAGCGATGATCTTAATGGAGTAATGATACCTAATCAAAAGTCCATTGATCATGAACTCTTAGAATATTTTTTAATTAAAAAATTTCGTCGCTTACATTCTCAAACTCTTGAAAATGGTTTTTTATTAAAATATTTAAGAACAAAATTCTAAAATCAAATATACAAAACATAGAAATTAAAATAAAATATTATTAATTACCAAAATAGTTACAACATTACTATTTTACGTATGACTCAAGGGCATATAACTATCATCTTGAGTATAGAAATCAAATTTCTTTATAAAAGGACATAAATTATCATTACATTAATGATTTTTTTTACGTTACAAGTCTCAACTACTTGCATAGTATATATGCTTATTCTCCTAATGCTCTAGCTCTCTGTTGCTGCCAGCTCCACTGTCGTCTCATATGTCCTCACGGTTTGCAGTCGCCATGGCATGAATCATTCTTGCCGCTTCAATTATCTCCCGCATTTCATTGTAGGTTGGTGGGAGAATAATCCCTATCAGGCTCCTCAGGTGGCGGCCATACTGCGCTCCTCTCCTCTATTGTTCTTGGAGAGTTAATATTGCTTCTTCCTATATGCATTAATTATTACGCAATTAAAATTTTAGAAGCTGATTTTCTTATAAAGTATGGTATAATTAAGTACGAAAAAAGGTCAATTAAATTTCACACAAACAATTACAATTAATTGGAGGACTGCATTTAATCTAATTACAAGGTATGGTATGGATCGGTTATGTTCTATGTTAAGAATTTATTGTTATACACACACACACACATATAGTGCTAATTAGAGTTTTTTTCGGTTGTATTCAGTTTGTATTCATTTGAAAACTCCTCCTTGTACTTCCTTTTTTTTCGCCTCATATACTGAATGTCTCCTTTTTTACCTGTGGTTTTTTACCTTGATTTAGGGTTTTTCACGTAAATTTTGAATGATTTTTCTATTCACAAACTAAAACCAGAAAGTGGGAAAAGAAACCCTTTTGAGCTCTCATCGTTTCTCCAGTGAAACTCAACATTAGAGAAAGAGGGGGGAGAGATAGAGCATGAACAAAAGTTTGAGAGAATTGTTTTGTGTGGAAAAATGCGAGAAATAGCAGAATACCATACCCCTTTGTTTGTCTATCCTACCAAATTTATCTCTAATGTATCATTATTCAGGGTTGCAAATATTATCTTCTATACCCATTTGGCAAAATATCATGTAATTCTCAATTTTATAAAATTTATTCAAAAAAGAAGATCCACTATATAATACCCATGTCTAAGAATGGAGAAAATCATCAAATTCACATATTCAATTTAAAAATATCATTTAAATTAAAGCTGGTGGAGCGTATAATTAATTAACCATGCGTGTTGAGCACATGCCTTGATCCATTCAATTGAAATTATTGGGTCGTATTTCATTCTCAGAATGAAATTAAAAACAAAAAGAAGTTTTCTTTGCTTTTGTTTACACAAAAACGTTATTTTGTTAGATGGTATAATTATAAATTGCACTGTTATTTAGTTGTAACAAAATTTCAGATACTGGACGATGACCAAATCAAGGTATCAAAATAAAAAAATAAAAAAATAGTTGCACTATTATTAGGGTAAATTCATTCCGTTATTAAAGGGAAGAGAATTAGAAAATTTAAAAACCAACTTACAATAAAAAAATGAAAGAGGATGCCCAGTGGGAAATCTTACTTGGTAAATTGCTAATCCGATCATCGAAGATTGCTACGGTCTTATTACCTGTGTTTATTTTTATTTTCACCAACTCAAAAACAGAATATGTTGCTAATCCTGAGATTGAAAATAAAAAGTTCAATTTATATGAGGAGAATAGAGTAATAAGAGAGAAAAAAAAAAAGAAGACTATTATGAAATTACCTTCATAACTATGAAATAAACACTTATTTTCGTTTGCGAAATTGCATCTGCCATTATTAGAATGTATAGACTTTTTGTTGATCATCTTCTTCTCCATCTTTAGCCTCACTTGGGTAGTGTCATCTGTCAAAGAGAAAGACATTAAAAAAAAAAAAAAAAAAACAAAACAAAAACAAAAGTTTAACATCATGTTGCTCTAATACTAAAAGATTCTTGGATTATTCAAAAAAAAAAAATCCTTTTCCCTAAAAAAAATGAAACTCTCAATACTATCATGTCATAATAATTTATTTACATGATCTATGGAACAGGATAAACAATTCATTTTGATTTGTTTTAAATAAACAAAAGGGGAGATATTGGAAAAACACATTTCCAAATTTTTTTTTCCCAAGAACATAAAAAGAGCGATCGGCTATCATTTCAAATGTTAAGATAAACAACAACATTAAACAAGAAGTAATAAAGGATAAACAATCATAATATTAAAGAATACTGAATTTGGGCGCGGAGGCCATAAACGGACGGAGCGATACCTTTAAGGTTTCGGTATGCATCTAGCATTGAGACCAGATCGTGCAAAGAAAATTGGTTCTTGATTAATTTCTTGCCGCACCACTACCTAAAAACCCTTTTTTTCTTTGGGTGAATGGTTGAACCTAGTTCTTTATATAAATATGTAGGGTTTATATAATAAGGTGTTAGGTATAAGTAGGGTTTGGTGAAATCAAATTTGAGAATATCGTCATCACGTTGACGTGTAAAATTCTAATAGGCTTTCGCTTTTTATCTATGACAGATCTGCTTCTCAACTTCAACCATGTGGCTTCATTGTATCTTATACATACCACATTCAATGTCTAATCCTATACGCGTTACAAAATTATCATAACAAAGGAAAATATTTCACTAGATTGACGCGGGAAAGTTTAATACGTTCAACCTATTCTTTCTATGCATTTATTTATTATTTGTTACCTATAAGAAAATTGTATTTTCCTACTCAATGAGATTTACTTTCCCTTAAGTTCAAATTAAATTTACTATTTTGCCGCGTTGTTCTTTAATGAAAATGCCCGTTGTATAATATATATATTATGGTCGATGAGAAAACTTTTACCATTCATTTAATAAAATCTAAAAATTCTTAGATTAAGCCAAAGTGCTAATGCACAAAAAAAAAAAGAGCTCTTCATATAAAGAGACTAGGGTGGGGGCAAAATGTTTTCGATTAGAAAATTTCAACTGGGGTGAAATTAAAAATTTATTTAAGCGACAAAATACAACATGTAGAGAGTAAGGGTGGGAACAAAAGGTTATAACATTTGTAACATTTGGGAATAAGCATTTGAAAGGATTTTAATTTGCTATCTTTTAATACCTTTAGCAATATGCAAAAACATTTTTGAGACTTTTAGAAACATTCGCAAATGCCGCTAATGAGTACACATATTAAAATTTCGAGGGCAGTTGTCCATGCACCCCCTTGGTCTATCTTTGGTTTTGATAATCCACCGAATAAGCCTTTTATTTTGTAGGTAACATGGATGAGGCTACCATGGACACTATGAACTTAGAAATAGAGAATAATTTGAAGAAATGACTTTAAATCTTTGTATACCAACACCCATATAGATTTGTTTGAGATTAAAGTGCCCAAAAAAATTCATTTTATTTAATAATAGTGACCAAATTGGCGTATTACCAAAATATGACTTTATTACCACAATCGTAAATGCGAATATTTTGAGAATATACCACAGCGACCAAATGGTTAGCATCGGTTTGAATCTCTGTGCAACAAAAAAATATGCTATTATATTCAAGCCCAATATTCTTCCCTACATAGTATGCATTAATTTTAGTTTTTTGGCCTAACAATAGAAATGAGTAAAGTAATTTCCTATTAAATTCAAAATAAATAATTCGCAAAATTGGTACATATGGAAACCATGATGTTCTTACCAAATTTGGTCATTCTTTGAATAGAGTTTGGTTGTATCCCTCTTTGCAAGAGTGTCCCCATACTATTTCTAAATTATTTCACTCCCTAATTTATTTAAAGTTAAACATCGTAAATTTTCTCGTTACGGTCAACAATTTTACAATTTTCTCATAATTCTCACATCGATATATATATATATATATATATATATATATATATATATATATGATTGAATTCAAATATATCACGAAACTTTGTTGATATTTATTCATAAATTATAAAGGTGCTAAAAATCATCTTTAAGGAAATACAACCCACGAATAGAATGCATCAAAAATTGAGAGAGGGAGAAATTAATTAAATAAATGAATTGAGAGATATTGATCAATTTTCAAATTGAGTATATATTTTGTAAATTAATTAAAATATATATATATAGCTCCCTTTATCCTTGATACCACTTGAAGCTTGGGGTTCGATCTAATGAATTTTGTAAACCATATGAAGCTATCTAAACTTGAAATAAGAAACCTTACATATTTTAAACCTTAAAATAAAATTTTGTAAACCTATAGGTTTACCCTTACATATTTTATTGAAATAAGAAAGTGGGCCAAGTTAGACCTTTAAGCCTAGCCTTATGGCTATTGGGCCTCACTAGGCCAAGCATCATTTTTTTAGCCTTACATATGAAGCATCATTTTTTTTGGGTTTTCGCGGACTGATATCTAGGTTACACCGATTATTTCGATCCGAGTACCATGAGACTATTATGGGTTTGACTCTTTCAGATCTCATTTCTCTATTCTCATAACTCAAAATCAAGACTTATGATTAAAAAAGTACAACGTCTGACCGTTACACTAATGGGAATTTGGTAGGCTGAGTATCATATAACCGAATCAGATTCATAATGTCAATTTCTTTTATTATCATATTTTTTTAAATATACATAAAATATTTGAATTCAAGATCTATAAGAAAAAGAGAATGGTATTAATTGAGTTATAATTTATTGATCTTCTTTTATTTCCTTATGTTCATATTTTCGGAATTTTAGAGCTTCTCCATGATCCAAAGGAATTTCATGACTTATGTGGACTATTAGAAGGAAAATCTATGTATCCAATACATAATAAAAATATAAAAATACCCTTTAAACTCTAAGCAAAATACAAAAAAAAAAAAAAATCTCTAAACTTAAAAAAAAATACAAAAATTTTCCCCGAAAATATATAATATTAACACTTCCTTTACTTTTAATCTTCTTCTGTTTCGTTTGTTAAAATAATAACAAAACATTAAAAAAATTAATTTTTTTGTTTAAAAAATTAAGAATTAAAAAAAAAAAATCAATCCTCCCTCTCTCTGACGCCATCTTCACTCACTCTCTCTCTCTCTGCTATATTTCATCATTGTTGTCATCAAACCCTTTTGAAAATTCCAGCAAAAAAGCTTTACTTGTTTGAGAAAGTGTGTAATGATGGCTGAAAAGTAACCACACGATCTATGGAAAGAAGACCAAAGAACAATTTCTTCTCAAAGGTGACATTGGAGATAGGCAAAAATCACTTCCAAAAATCCATATTTCCCCAACAATTTCTGCAAAATTTCTTGCCTTTTCTCTTCCACGACAACGGACCTTACAAAAACTCCCCTGTTTTCCCCAGCAACAACCAATCAGAACAGCACAACCTTCCTCCAAATCCCAACAAGAACAGCTGCAGCTGCTCTCCTTCTCGAAGCTGTTTCTTTTTTTCTATATCAATCGTTATCTAAAATCATATTCTGATTAATCTGATTCAAAATTTATAATGATCCATTAAGAGACTACCATCCCAAAATAATTCTTTCTATACCCAAACCACGAATTAAATTTAAAAACTTGATTAAAATATCTAATATTATATTTCACTAGACTAATTATCTATTGATTCTCGAAGCTGCTTTAATAATCCAAAAAATAGAGCAAGAACAAAACAAGGACTTAAGGTTTGGCCTGATTGGGTCCAATTAGAAAAGAATCAAGAGTAAAAACAGAGGAATTGATATGATAATAATAATAATAATAATAATAATCCAGTGAAAAACTTGGTGAAAGCCGCTGAGAATAAAAGGAAGTGATCTGAAACATGTGGTGATGGTTATGGAAGCCACCTTACAAAAAAATAAAAAAATAGTTATAGAAGCCAGGGTCACCTTTGCTACCAACTAAGGCCAGGAAATGTCCCTAGATCCCAACTCTAGATTTAGGACTCAAATTCTTGTGTAACTAAAAAAATAAAAAAAAAAACAAAAAGCCAGTGTTTGCCCGGTCCCAAGGTTTGATCTAATGAATTTTGCAAATCATAGAATTGATATGGTAGGAGTGTGGTTGGGCCTTGTATATTTTACTGGAATAAAAAAGAGGGTCTTTGGACCTTCATTGAACAGCAGAAACACAACATGTGTTATACTAAATCAATATAACCGATTCAAATTCATAGAGACTGGCTTCAGCCTGTAACTCTTAGGACAAGCAAAACAAATATCCTTTTAAACCTCCAAAATTCCCAAAACAAACATAAAAAAAAAAAATAAAAAAAAAAAAAAATTACAACTCAATCCTCTATCAACCCAAAATATTTGGATTAGCTACATTAGTCCAATTTTGTGTCAAATATCACTACCACTGCCCTTTTGCTGATCTAGGGCTTTTAATCCATGTTCAGATTGCCATGAGATCCCCAAAGTTCCGCATTAGAAAAATCGAACCAGCAAATAACCCCGCAGCTCGCAGCAATTTCTGCAATCGAAGAAGTCAAAAAGGCAAACGCTTCATAAATTGCTAGAAAAGAAGATATTTGATACTAAGGAAAAAGAAATTAAACTCCAAAGTAAATACCCAAACAAATTAAAAAGCAAGATGAGTTGAGAATCCACTTCTCAGTTGGAACCGACCCAAGCATCAAAGACAATACTTTTGCCAATGACAAATGCTTGCAACACCACCAGCCAACAGTTCAATAAATTGACAATGGCCAATCACCTCTTTCATTTAATAATTGATCTAATTGGTGTTAGTTACTGCTGCTGCATTCAAGTGACCTCCAAGTAAGCTTCTGAATAATTCCACATTTTGGTTTCTAGCTACTTGCTCTAGAGGTATAAAATGCCAACTGTCCTGTGCTCCACACATGCACACTCACGATACTATGGCTTCCATAATGCTGGTAAGTCTACTGGAAGTAACATCTACTTCAAGTTTCTCTTGTTCAAACCATGACAAGACCTAGCATTCTTAAAGAAGCTACTCCATGCCCAAAAGGGGTTAATCTGGTAGTACTGAAAAGCAATATAAATCACTACATTCATGGTAATTTACTATGTTATTCAGCAATCACGCCTGCCCATATGTAGCTAGATATAGTAGG
The DNA here is from genome assembly GCA_033439265.1 of Dillenia suffruticosa. NCBI lineage: Eukaryota > Viridiplantae > Streptophyta > Magnoliopsida > Dilleniales > Dilleniaceae > Dillenia > Dillenia suffruticosa. Next base: position 5,231,842 of record JAVTVX010000009.1, read on the forward strand.
AAATTGTTGACTAGGATTTTCCAGTCTTCAGTCAGTTAAGCAACAGTGCAGTCAAGAAACAATAACACTTGACCAAATACCACTATAAAGGACACATAGAACAAAAAACTAATGAGTAAACATGCTTCTAAGTTAAAATTAGTTCCAAGCATCACTCTATCAGCACATTTGGAAAAGTTGAGGTTAGGTTCATCGTAGAAAAGGTGGAATTTTCAACACAAAAGATTACTGACATAATGATAATTTAATTCTCTTGATGAAGGTATTTGATTTCCATTTTGCAAAACTCTATATTTCCTACAAGAAACTTTTCACCTTTGTGAAAATTATTACAAGTTGAAGAATACAAAATGGAGACATGTGGAGGCAAATTAAGCCAAGTTGAGCTTCCCTAACAGCACATCATCATCACCCGTCATGTTCAGATACAACTATGTCTAAACTATCACTGCCACAATAGCACACATCTGTTCCTTTTTCACTTTTCAAATTGATTGATATCATAACAGCATTAAAATAATACAAGAATTAGAAAACCTCTCCCTAACATTGGAAAGACAAAGGAATGCTAGAGAAGTGTTTGGCACTTGGCACTATTAGCCTAAAACTTGACAAGTGATAAAAGCGGTTTGCAGGCTACGATATAGTCCTATGAAGCATGGACACCAAAAATAAAATAAAATAAAATAAAATAAATCTAGATAGCAGACACAAATGACAACACAGAGAAGTTATTAAATTTTTTGTCTATTATAAGTTACAAAAAGTACAAAAAGTGGGACATTATCATCCTAAGAAGTTTCAATTCAACATAGATAAAGTCCAAGAATTCTTTTATGGTACAACATAAAAGAAAACATGAAATACGTCCATTAAGATACATATGATCTGGTATGCATCGCATTATAAGAAGCATGATGCAAATTAGTTAGAGATGAGAGGGCAAGAATTTGAAAACCAAATTGCACGCGGCAACGACTCAAAGACAGCCTAGAATACACATCGCATTGAACAAAATCCATGACAAAAGGAAAGAAGCATGTATAATCAATCCACCCAAAAGAGAACTATTCATGATGGAATGAATTTCCAAGACTAAGACAAGCCTAATAGAGTTGTATTGTATATAGATGGCCAAAACCCTAAACCCTTAAAAGGGTCAGCATAATTTCTCTTCAATTGCATAATTAGTCTTCTTCGTAAACATCGAAAGGACAACAATTTCACACAAATCATACCAAAATTAAGAAACCCTAAAAGGGAAAATTTCTCAATTTCTAATAAGTAAAACATGTCACATCAAACCCCCTAATTTTCTAAACACATTCATTAAATGATAAACATACAACAAGCGTGTTAGGAGAGAACGAGAGAGAGAGAGAGAGAGAGAGAGAGAGAAAGAGAGATACCACGTTAAAAGCCCATTTTTCATCGTCGTTTACTTGGGAGTTCCAGAAAGCCTTGAGCTTTTCCACCGAAACCATCGTGTCCGCCATTGCAGCTTAGAGAGAAAGAGAGAGAGAGGGAGGGTATATGTGCGTGTGTGTGTGTGTGTGTGTGTGTGTGTGTGTGTGTGTGCGTGCGTGTTTAGTTTAGGGTTTGGGTTTGGTTAGGTTGACGGATCTGGAAATAGGATTTTGATATCGACTCTCATGAAAATCCGTTGTAGCGTGAGCGCGTCTACGGCACTCCTGGATTAAGGCGTCTTGATGTGCCTTTGAGAATCTGACGGCTGTGATTAACTTGACATTTCTTTTCTCTTAGCACGATCAAACTTTTCCTCTAATAAAAAGGTTCATTACCATAAAAGTCCTTTTTCATATGAGTGAAAAAAAAAATAATAATAATAATAATAATTTTTTTCTCTTATTTTGTACCAGCAATAGGCCATAAATTTCTTTTTTTCTCGAAACCACAACTCTTGTCTATTATAATATGCAATTAATTCCATTTTAATTAATTAAATTAAAATTGTTGTATATTTTAATTGATTTTTTAAAAATATATATATACGGAATTTAATATAGTCTTTTGAGACCGGACACAATGACATCATAGATGAATTTTTCGTATATTATTTAGTGATAAATTGAAAATTTTAAAATTATAAAATATATTTATATCGGTTAAAATTTTTATGAAATTTTAATAAATTAAGATAGCTATCATCATATTTCTTATCACTTGGAACGGTCGAAATAGATCTGTTATACTTATTAAATAAAGAATTTACAACTCAACTCAAGCTTTAAATCCAAAAAAATGGACTGAGTTAATTAGGTGATTTACTTTTTCCATCCATTTTGCCTTATTTAGAAAATTTTGAGAAATTTTAGGGAGAAATTTTGATTAAAATTTCATTTTCTGGTCACAAGGAAGGAAAGCGTTAAAGCCTTTGACCACAGGTGCTGTGCAAATAGGCCTTGGTAAAGCACAAGTTGCAAGACAGGTTCCAACCATTTGGTGACAAGTGGAACTCCATATCACCAAAGACCATTCATTAGCCTCTTCTTCCATCACTCCCTGGACTAGATACTTAGAAAACAATGAAAGCCATCCTTGAAAATAAAGAAAATAGAAGATGGAAGCCATGGCAGCGTGTGGAGGAAGCAAAGGAGTTGCATTCATCATAGCAAGAAGTCAACAATCTTCTAATTTCAAGCCTCTCCTGCTTCAATCCATGGCCACTCAAAAGCCCGCCCCATCTCCTTCCAAGACTGTTAGCAGCTCTAGAAAGGTTGGTTTCAGCATTCCCACTAGCTTTTGTTCTTTGTTACCATGCTCAGTTGCCAAACCAATATATAAATGGAAATGTTCTGCAACTAGATCTCTCTCTCTCTCTCTTTCTCTCTCTCTCTATCTCTCTCTCGCTGTGACTGTGGCTAGTCTGCGCCACGGCTTCTCTAGGAGAGGGGCAGTGTGGTGTGGGTAAGCGTATATGCAGACTGCAGCGAGATCTTGTGCTAGGAATTATGGTTTGTCTTATGGAATCTGTTTAGCTTTCCGAAAAGTTGAACTATCAGCTAAGACATGTTGATTGAACCAAGGAGAAAATTTATGGCAATGCAGGTTGCCACCGTTTTCCCACTTGGTGAACCAGGTCCACGGACCATGTCATCACCCAACGGACCACCAATAAAGCTACTAACAAGGGTGGAGCAACTGAGACTTCTGACCAAAGCAGAGAAAGCTGGCCTGCTATCTGCAGCGGAGAAACTCGGGTACTCTCTCTCATCAATTGAGAAACTCGGTCTCCTCTCCAAGGCTGAAGAGTTTGGAATTCTGTCAGCAGCTACAGACCCAGGAACGCCAGGTGCGCTCTTAAGCCTCAGCTTGGGGTTGCTGCTCCTGGGTCCTTCATGTGTCTACTTGGTGCCTGAGGATTACCCCTGGGAAGTAGCTTTGCAGATTGTTGTTGCCCTGGTCTCTGTGGCCGGTGGATCTGCAGCTTTTGCAGCATCTAATCTTGTGTCCAATTTGCAGAAATCTAGCTGAAAACCTGCATTGTCAGCATGTACTTGCATGATATAAATGGGGACACAGTATTTATCAGTAACTTTTGATTAATAGAAACAGAGAGGGAGCAACACTACATAGAAAATCCAGCATCACACCGTCTGGATTTGTTAAGTCAAATCATTTCCCCATTTCTAGAAAATAACGGGGTCTAAATGAATTTATAATCCACAAGTACACCAAAGTACCCCAAATTTTTTTCTCATGTGATTCTCTTCACCCCCCCCCCCCAAAAAAAAATCCCCCTAATTAGGACAATAAACATGTATTCAATGGAACACCCCAATACAATTGCACCAAAACTCGATTTCACCATCATCTAGGCACCTATACTACCGAAAAATTATATAAATTATCTTCTCATATAGAGTAGTAAATTTAGAAAGCAAGAAAAAAAAATCCCTAAATTTCTAAAGCATAGAAATGACAAAAGGACTCGTCAAATGTAATGTCAAAAGAAAAATCATCTAGTCGTTTCCATAATCATGCAGGCTTGACAGTTTGATTGGATCCACCTTGACGGCCACCCCTCCCATTACCATTCTGGTCAACTCTTTGATAACCCTCTGCACCGCGATTGCCTGAACCCCTAGCTCTCCCTGAGAATTCGCCTTGATTTCTGAAGTCATTTCTGCCATAGCCTCTGCCACCACTATAGTTCGCACGGCCTCTAAAGCTGTCACTACGATATGCAATCCTTGGTGCATATCTCCCTCTTCCACTGCCAGTAACTGCCAATACAAAAAGGAAAGGACAGAATATCCATGAGTTACAGACAATTTGATTGAGGTACCTCAAGGTTTAAAGTAAAAATCCATCAAGCAACAATGGAAAAGGGGAGTAGGTAACTTTGACTTACCTCGAGTGGTCGTCCTTTTTTCTTCAACAGAAGCTTGACGACCCCCAATGCGAATGGGTGAGGCCTAGTATAGAAACCATTGAAACAAACCATGGTTACAAATGCAAGATTTTAGAAATGCACATAACCATTAATTTATAAACTCTGTACTGGCTCCAGAATAGGTCATTGCCTTGGCACAACATAAAAAAATTCCTCTAAAAGGCCACGCTGAACACAAAAGAAAAATCTGTACACCATGCCTAACAGATTTGATTGGTCAAGTTCCAATAAATTTGCATAATTTGTGTGGACAACTAATATAGAATCAATGTTAAGTCAGCAATACAACTTCAATATGGTAGCATTTGGTTGAATATACTACATAGCATTTTATGCATCAAAATGGAACAGTACTACCTCAATTGCACGCTGCACAGAATCTGGAAGTTCAAATTCAACAAAACCAAAACAGAACCCCTGCAGCTGGCAAGAAATTTTTACTGAGATCTGGTAGACATGAGAAACAAAATTGCTATGCAATCGAGGAAAGAAAGTAACATCTGAAGAATACCCTGTTACTTCTGACTTGGATGCCATCACGTTTGATAGGCCCATACGTTTTGAATACCTCCTCAAGTTGCACAACTGTTGCATTTAAGGGCAGGTTGCGTATGTATATGGAGTAACCTTCAGCTGCAACATGCGCACACGTTAATATAGAAAAGCATTGGTGGCGGGGGGGCTGTGAGGGCATTGAATACTAAGAAATTATAGACATGGATTGAGATATCCACAGCCTTAGATAAACCACTCCCCATTTACCAGAATGAGCCTATATATCTCATTGCTTTATATCAAAATATACTTCAGCAGTAAGTGGGGTAAAATGAGATCTGAAATATGTGAAAAACTATATAGAGGATAAAAGCCACCAAAAGAGACGACTTACAGTCCTCAGGAACATTACTGCTTTCAGCAATGTCAGTCGCAGGATCAGATACTTCGGGAGCTGAAGCAGGTTTTGGGGCAACAGATTGTTGATCAGTGTTTGTTGGTGCCACTCTTACAGTATTAGCAGGACCATGGAATGGACCAGGTTTTGCATTACTCTTTGCCACCTTCAACTATATGAAACAATACACAATGTAAACATCAGGGACAATAATAAAATGCTAAAGATAGGAAATAAAAAATTAAAAAAAAAAAAAAAATCAAAGCATGGACTCACAATTGATGCATAGGACTGCTTCGGAGCATCCTCTTGGGGTGCAGAAGGGGCTGAATCAACAACCTGAACTTCATTCTGATTTGGATGATTGGCGGGCTCAGGGGCAACCTCTTCTTCGATTGCTGATCCTTCATCAACATCTGATGGGTCACAAACTTCAGGACCATTATTAAGATCCTCCTCACTAATGGATATTGCAGGGTCCAACGCAGGTTGATCTGGAACGTGAACAAGCACTGAAGACAGGAAAGTAGAGTCAGCAGACTCTGGAAACATTTTAAAGAGTAACTAAAATCACAATAATTGCCAGAAAGAACCAAAAAGTAACAAAAACCACAATAATTGCAAGTAAGAACCCAACCTGGATCTGGAGTCGGTGGACGTACCGGAGCAATTTCATTGGTACCATTGGCTGGCAAGATAGGTATATCCACCGACTCACTTTCCTCAACATACCTAAAAATATCATTTAGAACATAGTAGCCTTTCTCTTGGGGAGCTAAAAAAAATGTTTGTGTGAATTTCCTTCTCACGCTGTCCTTCCCAGTCAAGCACCCAGTGACTACAACAATCACCCCATCCTCGTAAGAGTCCTGTGCATCTGCAGTCTTGATCTCTGCCTTATAGTCTTGGTAGTCCAAAGATAGAATCTTTTCATTGATTGCCTGCACCATCACAAACAACAGTACAAATTTGTTCACCACTCAGTCTCAAACTAAAGCAATTTTTCAGAAACAAACACTTCATCGAGAAAACAATCAATGCAAAATGATGCGCCAAGAATATTTGCTAGATTATTAAAATCAATAGGAGGCCTATGCCAATATCCAAATACTGACTTCAAGGATTTATGAGGGGATCCCTTTACAGTCTAGTTGATCTATGGATTAAGACCCTTTTCTTTTGCATTACCGATGTAGCTTAGTTTGTTGATTCTATCACCCTATCTTCTAAGGCACCAACTTGAAGCACTTAATGGAGTTGCTTTCTTCCCCTAAATCTGAATAACGATTGCAATCAGGAAATAGAAGACGGCCACAATTTGAAGAACAATTACAACCAGGAAATAGAAGACAGCCAGAAGTCATTTTTATAAATTATTGGTACTTATTTTACAATGAAGCCCATAATGCAAATTCTGCTAAATCATGGAAGTAGAAAGACAGCAAAGCCATTAAACAATAAAACCAAAGAAGTTCCCCCAAACTTCTACAAGTTATATCTATCTTATATCAGTCTGATCCTTCACCAACTTTTTGCCATTGAATTATATTGGATGGCAGAACCTGTATGTTTTCAGTATTGATACGTCAGACTGAGGGTTAAGAAGTCATGCCTTCCGCAAGATAGGCAGCAAACTTCATAAATGTATTTATTGCGCTTCAAAGGTATAGCAACTGCCTAGACTGAATGAGAAAGTGTGGCACCAACTTCCCCTTTGCAGAGGAGAAAATACATCCGATATGAATATTTTGATCCACTGCCACAGGACATCACCTATGAAATACATGTTTCTCCAACTTCTCCATGAAGGTGATTTCTCTCCCTCCCTAATTCCCAAAGAAATAATAATGTCTCATACCTTCCCCACCCCAGCCGAATATAAATCTCTTGACTAGGTTGAAAAAACATTTAAAAAGCCACTATCAAGAATATTGAGTTGAAAACTCAATCATTCTCTCTCCACAACATATTACCCAATTCCCAACCAACAGATGGAAGTTTGAAATGACTAACTACTGCATCTGACTGTATATAGACTGAAATGCCATTTTCCAGGGGGCACTACTTGGGTAAGGCCATTTTGCAGTTCTCCAATCCATTGGTTCATACCTCCTCCTAACAATAACGTTTGATATGGTCAAAAGTCCTTAGCAAACTAACACCATAATCAAGACAAGAAAACAACAAGCCTCTAAACCCAACAATGAATAATCTACACACTTAAATTTTAATCAATTGAGATCACAAAACAAGCTATCAAGTCACTAATCCAAGTTTTAACTAGAATACATGAACCTGCATGTTTGACCATGGCCAAAAATCTTATCAATCATGTCCACATCAAGATATTCTATATGTTCAATAGGTAGGAGTGAAGCATAAGGGTACCAGGAAATTCAACATTAAGAAACTACAAAATGATGGGCAACCTTTAAAACATTAGAGCAGTGAATATTCTAGCAGCATAAAGATGTTCTTTTGCTAAGTTTCCTCACATTATTATCCAATTGTAACAGAATTATATGAGAAGTGATAGACAAAAAAATAATAATAATAAAATAAAATAAAGATTTTGGCAATTTGGAAATGGAGACTGCTTATCGTAAATATCCTTGCAGAAATTATCCATGCCATATTAAACATTAAGAAGTTTAACATATACTTGCATTGAGAGGTAACAAGTCATAATGTGCATTTTGTTGAAGATGACGATGAAGCATTCCAAGAAGCATGCGAATGGATGCCTCCCGAATACATAGCCCTAATTCGCCAAAGACTTGAATAGCAAAGGTGCATCAAAAGTCCAAGAAAAGAATAAGAAAAAAGTGGCCAAAATGAGCTAAAAACAAGCCCTTGAAGCTGGCCCATAATCTGTCCAGAATTGTTCCCAGAACCAGCCCAATTCAAGCCATGTTCAAGCCCACTTTGAGGCAGCATTTGGTTCAGCAAAGGGAGAGCAATTATGCCAAAAATTATAAGCCATATTTTAGTTAAAAAGAAGTAAGAATTCGCAGCCCAAAAGTGTGGAGTGTCTCTACAAATATCTTATATTTGATATTTCATCAAAGCAATACAATTGAATTCATTCTCACAAATTCAAGCTCTCATTTTCTTTGTTGTTGTTCAACCTTCAAACACAAAACACAAAGCCTTCAATGCATTGCTCAAACACAAAACCCTAGCTCAATCACCTATGCTACCACACTCCAAATTTCAACACATTTTTCTTCTATAAGAACCATACATTATTTCATTCACAACATGCAAATATAATTGCCAAAAACTACATAAGATGCAGAAATTGCCACTTGACTTACATTCATGGTTGTCACGGACATCATCGACCCATTGGCATCAGGTCGACTTAAAACACTGTTGTCCTGATAAAACCTGTAAACCAGTTCTGGTGACTGGTGAAGGATATGGTAATACTGGTCGACAAAGGCATTTCCAACAACCTGGGCAGATGGAGCAGGGGCAGGATTTGTTTCCTGCAATGCCATCTGGACATAGATTTTAAGATGAACAGGTTAGTCCCAGCATGTGTCAACAACACTAGGGGAAAAAAATGTATTATAGTCACAAATCCTAAACACATAATAATGCTTAGAGTCGGTGATACAATTAGAACCGGAAATCCCCATGCAACAAAGATAATAAGCACATACTATGGAGTAGTGATTATGTCAACCAACAAAAATCAAGAGGATCTTTCTAATCCAAACAGAAAATAAATAAATATCAAGGGGGCCATAGAAAGTCATCTTATGTTAAGTAGCTCAAACAACACCATAACATTCTAGGCAGAAAAGTAGCTTCTAAGCATGAACCGTAGATATGACATACATAATATCAGACAAAGTTTCCCTAGACATCTGCTTAAGACCTTCCAAAATACACACATTTTTAATTAGACACTCTTTTAATAATACCTTTCAAATGTGAGAAATAATTTTCCTCCTTGAGTTTATAAAGGACTTTTACAGTAGTTTTCCCACACCATGCCCTTACTTCCAAGACAAAAGTACTTTCAAATGATATGTCCAATCCTGCTGTAGCTGAAGATTAAAGCCCAATGAAAAGTACAAATAAAAGTTGCCTCTCCAAAAAAAATATGTATATGGTCAAAACAGACATTAATGGGAAGGAAGGGAATGTCCAAATCTCTTATCTTACAATCAATTTATATCTATATTCCGAATCAGAGAACAGATTAAACACTTCTCCAGCACTTCCTACAGGCCCAGAAAACACATAAAATTATCAGCTTATTGTATTTCTCAAGTGAAAATAAAATCAGATGGTTACAAACCTAATTTTTTTTCCACCTAAACTACTCTACAGAACCATTTGCAACAAGCCTACAACAAATATGTGAAATGCTTATAGGGCAAAAGTAGGCAGAAGTTTTTCGAAAAATGTATAATTGTACATGTTATATAGATCTAGATCTTTTGAGTTCATAAATGTAACATGAAAGCCATATAAGTGCTTTTAATGCTGTCTGAACAAGTTTTTGTCATGCATGTCTTTCAATGTAATCATAATTAACTAAGCAGGCTGCGGTGAACAAACTAGGACTGCTATAAGTGCTCATATAATCTCTCAGGAAATATATGAAATGGCATTCATGAAATAATTGAATCCAACTGTTCCATCTTTGAACAGGTCCCAGTGGTCTATGTAATTGTTGGTGCAACACAATCAAGGTTTCACGGAAATTTTTTGAGAAAAAAGAAAAACACCAAATTTACGACCGGACTCAGCACCTTGAAGCATAGATATGCTACGCGTGTTTCTTTGTCATCATTTAGCAGGAATGCAACAAGAATCAGATCTTTCATACTTATAGACAATCCACAAAAAACAAGAATGACCAAATTCAGAACTAGCATTGAAAATCAGGTTATTTAAATCCTCCATCAGTCCCTAGTCTCTCTAAGATATTTAAAAACCACCATTATTTTAACAAGAATCTCCTATCTCCACCATGGCATAGAACCTTTGAGAGTTTCCAATAGGAAGCACCCAAAAAACAACCTTCTCATAGCCTCCTACTCATTTTCATTGTCTCTTGCACTAAAGTTCTGAACTTAACAGTAACACCTCTTCACATGTCAGAACATGAATATCATCCTCTGCATGAGATGAGATACACTCCCACTAAATAATTCTGCTTCCAGAAATTTTTAACCCTCCCACTTTCAGGCTTATAACTCCCATGGTACAGATTTTTAAAAAAATTGAGATTACAAGCATATGTAGGATTTAGCGGCAAAGATCGAAGGTTTAGGATCCTAAGGATGGATGATGTTTATTGCATTATTCCAAGGATCCTAACGCTTCTCTCTCTCTCTCTCAAATCCTCATGCACTCATAGCAACCCATATCTTGTTTAGCTATACAGCTGGCTAAGTTATATTGATCATCAATTCCAATGCTGTATGAATTAAAGACTAGATACTGGTGAATTTAGATAAAGCTTCAACTTCTACAAAGGGGCAGTTCATTCAACATGTCAAACAAAAATCAGATCTAGCATATGCTTTAATCTAAGAAACCAAACTACATATAATTGGGATGATATTTGGACATCATGGTTTCTACTTCTAGTCTAGGCCAGCTTACTGAATGTGTCAAAGAAGACCAGAACCAATAATAAAATTAGATTACACTTCATTATAGTCAAACTTAATCATAGTTAATTCTCTATTTTAATTCTCCTGAGCGAAAGCAACATAGACAATTTAGAGAACACAGCATCGTACAACATGGACTTGACCAAGTATGAAGGTCACCCCAGAGACCAACTTATACCCTTAAAACTACCCCCAGATTTAACTGAACTTCACCAAACAATAGATCCAAATATGAAAGACAAAGAAGGAGAATCTCCTGATTTGCAGAAATACTTCCAACATATAGGGCCTTTTTCAAGCACTAATACAAATTTAATAGTGTAATCACTCGAGAAGGAATGCAAGTGCCTAAAACTGCTTCAAAAACATGTCCTTGATTTGAAACTAACAGACAAGAAAGATCAAACATAAAAAAAAACAAATAAACAAAAACCCTAATCGAAGGCGTCCATATTCTCATAAAAAACCGTTAAATCTACCTTTTGACCCAACATAAAAGGTACATGTTTCTCACAAATATCATACAACCAACATGCTTCATCCTCAAAAAACCTATTTCACAGCTGCTTCCACTCATATTAGACTTGAATATCATCTAAAGCAAACATGTTTAAAGCCACATCATGTATGTATAAACCCTAATCAACAAGCCAGACTATTCAGACATATATGCCCCAAACAAAACCAAGCACATCAAATATCACAAACCCAAAATTTCTAACTGTTCCCATTACACCAAAAACATGTCACCAACCACCATATCGAACCCCTACTAACTACTAAGAGTTAGAGAGAGAGAGAGAGAGAGAGAGAGAGAGAGAGAGAGAGGGAGGGAGAAGCAAAGAGAAAAGGGGAAACAGATCGACCCCCTAAAAGAATAAAGCCAAAGGATTTCCCAAAACCCAAAAAGCAGCTTTAACAGACAGATAGACATATACAAAAGCAGGAGTCACATTAATCGGTATATACAAAACCCTAAATCTTAACCTTAAAGAAAACCCTAAATTATGAATTCCGAAAAAGTTTCCAAAGATCTACGAACTAAATCAATCAAGCCACGCACTAATTCAAACAAAAAGTGTTAATAAATAAAATATGAAAAATAGAATCTGAATCAACATCGCAGAGCAGAGATCAACGAACTAAATCAACAGTAAAAGCAGCATCCGAATTTAAGAGAAAGCAAATGAAATCAAAGAACACCAGAGAAAGCGTAGATCAGACTCGATCTGAGCAATTACACGAAATCAATATAAATCTTACACAACCAAAAAAGGAGAAAACTATCAAAACTAACACCAGAGAGAGTAAGAAAAAGTACCTCTCTGTGCGTAGATGAAGATTCGGGTCCGATCGGAGACGACGAAGCGAGAGATAGAGAGCAAGAGAGCGAGCAAGCAAGCGAGCGAGCGAGCGAGCGAGCGAAGGAAAAGAAGGAATGGAAAATATACGCAGTCGCAAAAGATTCTAAAATGCCACGCAGAATTTTTGTTCCTAGCTTTTTAACTTTCTAATTTCTCGTATATTTTCAATTTTATATGCTTCTATTATGGAAAATAAATATATATTAATAAAAAATATATATATATATATAAATAATTTTCTAGAAAAGTTAATTTATAAATAAATATACATATACATATATCAATAAGTAAAATTTAGAATTTTAATTTCAATTAAATTTTCGTAATATCAAACACTATGAATAAAAAAAATAGCTCTATTTTAATTCTTGAAAATTTTATTAAAATTTTAAGAATTAAAATTTTAGTAATTAATTAAAATGAGTTTGCCACGATCCCTTAGAAAAAGAAAAGTGAGCGCAAGTTGAGCCTAAGACCAACTTACATCTGATCCATAAGGAATCGTGTCAAGTTTAAACAAGTTATTTTTTGATATTCGAAAGTATTTTAATACTGATATTTTTCTGATTAAATTAATTAATATTTATAAAAAAAAAATTATATTTTTCATATTTAATAAATTATTTGATTTATTTTTTATAATTAATAATTACGACTTCTCGATACTTTAAGGATACCCTGATCATGGATTCACAATATGGATGATAATTATGATTTTGGTGAAAATCCTCCTAATACTATTCACCCCACCATCCTTTCTAATTAGCAAAAAAAAAAAAAAAAAAAAATATTTATTATAAATAAACTAGAATTGTCGAACTTGTAAGAAGAACATTTAAAATATCATTTTTAGATATCATAAAATAATATAAAATTGTCGTTTGATTTTACAAATTTTAGACACTAATCCTCCATTTTTTTTTTCCTTTTTTATCCTTTCGGGTGGGTAAATGCAAATATTTGAAAATTGTTTTCTTATTTTGCATTTTAAAAGGTTAATTGCATAAAAATTTATATAAATTCAAAATCAGATGACTTTCTTCGGAGCCTATCATTTTATGACTTCAAGTTCAAGTCATATATTGAGGTTTATCGTGACAAGTTCCTTCCTCCTCAACGATGCGTTGAACAGAGTAGCAGATGAAAGTTGAGGGTGCGACAAGAAGAATGTGTTTATTTTTTGAGCGATTGGGAAAGGAAGTTGAAAATTTGAGAATAAAAAAAATTATAGTAAGAGAATCATTTTTTAAAAATTATACCTCTAAATAATAGTGGTAGATACCAAAAGGGGGAGAACAACCGGTATCCGAATCCATATTCTGAATACTCTGATTCGGAATTTATAATAGCCCATTTAAGAGAACTACCCTCCTAACGTAGTTTTTTTCCATATCCAAGTTGCAAGTTAAACTCAAAAAATTGATTAAGAGATCTAACGTCATATTTTATTAGATTAATTGTCGATTTTATTTTCTTTTTTCTGGTAACTGTTCCACTAATCATCGGTGTCCCTTGATACCCAACCCTAGGGCTTGGGGTGCATTGGGCTCAGTGATCAGCCTTCTAACCTTGTCTAGTGAATCAGCCCAACTGCCTGGTGCGCATTGGGCTCCGTGGGTCAGGCTAATTTTTTAATTTGATAGCTCCGTGTACCAAGCACAAGACATGTGGGAGTGGGCGTATTTTTTTTAATTTGGAAATTGTAGGCTAATTTTAAATTCTAATAGGGTAAGATTTATTGATATTGACCCATTTAATTTTAAATCTAATTGAAAATTTCATACAAAATTATCCTATCGAATCAACACCATAAAGGAAAGATACGATCAGATTAAATTCTTGATTGTGCTGGTGAGGATATTTGATTTGATGAGCTCAATCCAAGGCATTCGAATGTTTGGAACTTCGAAGATACCCACTAACTAGAATCTCTGGCCCAATACTTTATTTTTTTATAGCTTACCGTCGATATTTGAAAACTCGATTAATCAAATTTGATCAATTGTAAATCCTAATTTAGATACTAATTCTTTCAATATCTTTTTTTTATTATTTTCAAAAATTGACTTCAAAATTTTAATTAAAAAAATTTAATGTCGCGTCATTAGACCCGCACCGGTGAGTCCGATGCTTCATTCGTGACAAATTGCTAAAAGGGAATTGATAGACATCAGCAGATTTACATGTCTCCTTTAGCATGGATTCGCTTTTCCAACCTTCCCTTTATCTATTGCATTTATATATTTTTTTAATAGGTTGACAGTCTACATCTTTTATGAATATGGATTACCAATCAACCACGTAGTGATACCCTTAGGAGTGATAAAACCTAGTCATAGAAGAGATCGACGGCCAATCCATGAAATATAAACTCCTCTTGTATTAGTATTTCACGTTTTTGGATATAGTTAATATTTTAATCAAAACTTAGAATTGAGAATTGTGACTGTTATGGCTTGGTAATACTTAATTTCTGTGGATTATCTTAGGCAAGACAGAATAACAACTAAAAGAGTTAAAAATAAATACGAGAAGGGTTAAAGTACTAGGATTTTGACAGCTTCCTCAACCGTTCTTCGTTTTCATAGTTTTGCATTCCCCGCTTTTTCTCTAAATTTGATTTGATTCGATTTGAATTCTTAAAAAATAAAATTTTTTCGATACATATTCTTTCGTACTAATATTCGAATTCGATATATTTTTTTTAAGATATCATTGTTTAGTTAGCAAACCAATCAAACATTGATTCGAGAGATTGATCTTTGGAAAGTGTGAAACCAACTTGCGATTAGCCAACTTTTTAATGCATATAAAATTCACTTGATATTAAATTCTTTTGAGTTATTTGATCAAATATTTTATCCCCTTAATTAGAAATCTCGAGTTTAAGTTTTAGAAATAAAAAAAAATGATTTTGGAGAGTCATCCCTTAAAATGAACGTTATAATATTCGAATCGGATTAATCAGATAAATCTCAAATATCAATAATGAAAACTTAAAAAAAAATCGAAAATAAAGTTCACTTGGTATTTAAAACATCAAAACCTAACTTATGGGTCAAGGTATCTCCAAAAAAGAAAATTATGGGCACATGATGGGTAATATATAGACAATTTTACATTTTTTAAATCAAGAAGAAATTGTTTTAAGGATTTGAATATAAGACTTCAAACAAAAATGTCATGAGAATAAAAATTTGTTTACGATTTAATAGCACATATTAAGTTAATTATAGTAAGCAAAATTACTTCATGGCAGAATAAACTGGCTATGGCCATGGATCACTTAGGTCATACAAAAAGGGATAGTGACGATTGACTGCAAAATGAGATCTTTTGACACTAAGAGGAAGAAATGTTGAAATGGTACTCATTTTGGATAAAATAATAGTTTTGGTCTCGGACGAAATAATCGTTTTGTCTATAAACTCTCACTCTCTCCCCTCTCCTTCTCTTTTTGATTTTAGTTTTTTCTGTTCATTGATTATGGTCTCTCTCCTTTTCTTTCTCTCCTCAATTTCTTTCTTTATTTTCGATGACGAAGATAGAGAGAGAGGGGGAGGGGAGGAAAAGAGAGAAGAGAGATGGGAAAGAGGATGAAAGATTGTTTAGAGTTGGGGAATAAAGAAAAGATAGAATAGTGAACAAAATGCGTAGAATCGATAGAGAGAGAGAGAGAGTCGACAATAGTTCTCTGTATGAAACATCTCTTCGGATCGGAGGAGTTGACATTCTCCCTAAAAGAATGCCTGCATGTACCTAAATATTTCCCTTTTGGGTCACTTTGATCACACCAAATGTGTAGTACCTGACAAGTGGAGTCCCAGCATTACTGTCTGTCCATTTAATTAAATTCATTGCCTAATTTTTCGAGTCTTCCTTTGTCTTAAGTCAATCAATTATGCTTTTGTATGCCCGGTTAGGCCAAAGAAGGTGAAAATGCTGTCTGCTACAACACAAGAAGCCACCAAAATACACATAATCGATGAAAGGGCCAAGGGGGACCAACTTTATATTTGGTTGTAATACATATATACATATATTTATTTATATATTTTGGTATTACACCACCGATATTTAAAAACTCGATTAATTCAGTTTTAACAGTTTTGAAGTCTAATTTAAGCACCGATTCTCTCAAAACTTGAGTGAGTTTAGTACCCGGTTACTGAACTTACATGAAGTTGGTATATATATTCTAAATCAGGAGTGTGTCTTTCAAAAGCTATTAACTTAGATTCAACATTACCCAGATTAATTTTTTCTTTTTTCTTTTTTTTTTTCTTTTTAGTTACAAAAGGACATTCTTTGATAATTAACGATATTCTTCTTAGACAGATTGTTATGAGTTTAGGGCAAAAGATCATTTTTTGCGGGGCCTATAGAAGGTCAATATAGCTTAATTTGATTGAATTTCTTTTTATTTTATTTTATTTTACTTGTAATAATTTTTTAATAAAATGATTTTTTTTGATAAAAAAACATATAATTCTGTAAATAAAAATTATTATTTTTATAAAAAAGATATCAATAATTTTTCAAAACCTTAGTTTATCTCAATCGATTCTAATCTCAATCTTTCTAAACCCCTAAAAATGTAAAACTTGGATTATGTTTAAAAAAGTAAAATGAATCCATGAATAAGTAAATAAACTTGCAGACAGACAGATGCAGGCATTTATCTCTCTCCGCCTTCTTTACTAGGATGTTCTTTTCAACGCCCTACGGCAGGCCTAAATGAATGCACGAGCAGAAGAGATCAGTAAAAACTTTCGACTTGCTTGAATCTGCGATACTATTAAAAGTGAAAAACTGACCCTTTCGATGGATACTCTCTCTCTCTCTCTCTCTCTCTCTCTCTCTCTCTCTCTCTATTTGAGTGTGACATATTCCACCGTAACATACAATGAACGGTCACACTGTTAAGTAAAAATATTAAATTTTTTAATTAAATTTCATATTTAAAATTTAAAACTAAAAAAATTATATTAAAAAAATCCTTCTCTAAATTAAATCCGACAATACTCAAATCAAATTAATTAAAATATAATTCTGAATATTGATCGGTTTACGTAAAAAAAAAATCCCACTGCAATGCTAAATAATGAATGGAAATCAGAGAAGGTCTCTCTTAATCTACTGCAAATTGATTGTCTGAAGCTTTCATGGATTTAAATATGTATGCATGTGCATACCATGTACTATTTATGTGGCATGGATCAACCAATAGGTTGATAATAAAATTACTTGTATATTTGCTTGTCCCTCAAGTTCAAATCTCTAAAACATTATTTTGTTCATAAATAATTTTAAAAAAGTAAAGTTAATGACATATTGTATACTCTCAACCCTCTATATTTATTTGGGAGGCTTTCGGTATCAAAAAAAAAAAAAAAAAACACTTTTCCTTATTATTTACATTGCACCCGAGATTTGTGAAAATGATACTATGCCTAGCACCGGTGTCATTTTATTTACTTTATAAACTTCTAAGGGTTTTTTTTTTTTTGAACTTACATGTTTATGTAGTAGTCTAACTCAAATACATAGATTAGCAAATGGAGAAAAAGAATGTTTCATGCATAAGAATTTGAAAATATATTATGTGATATAATTAAAGTTTCATAATTTATATAAATATAAACGATTAAGGTTAAAGTAATGGAGTTCGCGAAGAGGGAGTAGTTTATTAGGGGGTTTATCAAGGTGAGGTTTGTGGTCTAAGAGAGATTACCAAAAGGAATGGATATTTTAAAGGGGTGTATGCATTATGTGTCTGTGTATGTTAGAGTCGACCATGATAACTATCTACGGGCTATAACGTTACCCGAATATGTCGATACGTTATAGATATTTTTTTGGGTTTTGTATATATTTGAGCGAATGCTTAATTACATTCGAATGATTATGGATAGTAATTGTGAGAAAATCTGATTGTTTGATCGGTAGTAATAGCTGAATGATGTGAATCGAATAGTTATGATAGAGGATGATCATCGTAGTCACATACATACAAGCTAAATCAACTAAAATAATATATTTTATATTTGATTAATTTCTGCTAAAACATTAGCACAAAAGGAATTCTTTTGCTCTTAGAGTAAAGAAAATTATTGATTAAATAATAAAAATAAGTGTATACTAACTCAAAATTGACTTCCTTTTTCTAAAAAAAAAACAAGGGTTTTATCTAAATCCACTTTTTTATGAAACAATTAGCTTTGACTTGACCTGAGAGCTACCTTTGAAAATGACATGACCTACCTAGTTTCAATGTGAAGAAAACCAAAAGGTTCTGAGTTCTGCCCTGCCATTAAATGTGAAGGAAGAAAAGGGGTCATAAAAAACTAGCTCCTAGTGCTCTTATATGGGTAGATGAATATTCATTACATTCAGTCTCAGTGCACCTGTTTGTCATAAAGTGTGAAATTATGTAAGTCGTGCCCTGCACAGCTCTTATTCATGATTTGAGCTGATTCGTTTGAGGTACTATTTTGGGTCATGATTCTTTTACTAAATTGTCATTAAATTGTATATTTTCTGCTCCCAACACTAATGTGAACGAAACCTAGTCTCCACTGCAGTTAAAATATGAATCCTAGTACCAAATATTCATTGCCCCATGATGAATATTTCTTGTCCCTTTCTCTCTCTCTCTCTCTCTCTCATTGCTCCATAATAACTTGGAGGTAGCCTTTCTCCTTCTTAAGTCGGCAATGGTACTTGCATTACATAGAGAACTCTTAATTGATCTTATGGCAGGGAGTCTTTATATCCAATAGTGCTCTTTCTTGGTCGAGACAGAAGTGCCTGTTGGCAACACAAGCATGGTTTTGGGTTAAGCTACACTTACAA
This sequence comes from Dillenia suffruticosa, assembly GCA_033439265.1. NCBI lineage: Eukaryota > Viridiplantae > Streptophyta > Magnoliopsida > Dilleniales > Dilleniaceae > Dillenia > Dillenia suffruticosa. Next base: position 5,251,009 of record JAVTVX010000009.1, read on the forward strand.
GGAACAATAGATCGAATGAGAGAACCAGAGGAAGATTAAAAAACTAAAATTACTTGAGAGACTTGGTTTTCAATTGAGAACCAAGTTGAGTTTATATAGAATTTAAATCCAGATTCACATTTAATATAATGATTCAATACTAAGAATATAACAACCACACAATCATTTGATCATTTGGAGTTTTTAGACATGGTCCGTGTATTTGATCTTGTCTCCTCGATATTTGGTATGATTATTGATCTTCTATGGCTCACATTATTTCCACATTTTCATAGTACTAGACTCTTGAAACTTCTCAATAATTATGGATCCAATGAAGAGTCATTTTGTCTTTATATCAAGTTTATCTACTAACACCCCCTCTTAAACTTGATCTTCTTGTGATTCCTAACATCACCGGCATCTTCTTGAAGTTTTCAGAATTGAGAGGTTTTGTGAAAACGTCAGCAACTTGATCAAGAGACTTAAAATTTTGAAGTTGAATCTCCTTTCTTTCAATATATTCGCGAATGAAATGATATCGAGTGTCCATATGCTTGGTTCTTTCATGATGCATCGGGTTCTTTGCCAAAGCTTGTGCTGATTTGTTATCTATATGTATCACTGTGGGCTCCTTCTGTTCCATGTGAAACTCTTTCAACAATCTTCTTAACCAAATAGCATGGCATACACAACAAGTTGCGGCTACATTCTCCGATTCGCAAGATGATAGTGTAACTATGGGCTGTTTCTAGGAACACCAAGATATAGCACTGTTGCCCATAAAAAATATATAGCCGCTAGTTCTTTTTCTATCATTAATATCACCTGCAAAATCACTATCACAATAACTAAGCAACGAGAAATTATCAGAGGATGAGTAATATGACCCATAATCAAGAGTTCCTTTCAAATATCGAAGGATTCTCTTAGCAGCCTTCATATGTGTCTCTGTAGGTTGTTCCATGAAGTGACTTATAATCCCGACTGCGAGCATGATGTCTGGTTTTGTGCAAGTTAAGTATCTTAAACTTCCTACAAGGCTTTTGAATAGGGTTGGATTCACCTTTAATGCGCCTTCTTCTGATTTAAATAATTTGGCTCCATATTCCATGGGAGTGTCTACAGGCTTGCATTCTGACATCATGAACTTCTTCAAAACTTCTTTTGCATAAGCTTCTTGTGACATGAAAATTCCACATTTTTCTTGTAACACCTCGATGCCTAAATAATAGGACATGAGACCCATGTCTATCATTTCAAATTCTTGAGCCATAGACTTATTGAACTCTTCAAGTAGTCTAAGATTGTTGCCTATAAATACGAGATCATCAACATATATACAAACAAATAATAAAGCACTTTCATCCTTCTTCACATAGAGTGCATATTCATGCATGCATCTAGTGAAACCATGGGCTATAAAGTACTTGTCTATCCGGTGATTCCATGCTCTTGGTGCTTGCTTCAGCCCGTACAAAGCTTTTTTCAACTTGAGAACCTTTTCTTCATGTCCTTTTTCTACATAACCCAAAGGTTGTTCGATGTATACTTCTTTCTCAAGATAACCATTCAGGAATGCTGATTTTACATCTAATTAATAAATTTCCCATTTGTTTTGGGCTGCCAAAGATATGAGCAGTCTTATAGTTTCAAGGCAAGCAACTGGTGCAAACACCTCTTCATAATCAAGGTCTTGTTTCTGTTTGTAGCCTTTAACCACGAGTCTTGCCTTGTATCTTTCAGCTCGGCCTTGAGTATTTTTTTTATTTATTTTGAATACCCATTTAACTCCAATGGGTTGATGGGAATTTGGAAGTGTTGCTAACTCCTAAGTATCATTCTTCTTGATTGAGTGAATCTCTTCATCCATAGCTTGCTTCCACTTTTCTTCTTTCTTAGCCTCTTCAAAAGTTAAAGGCACACAATCAGCATATAAACAAATTAAACTTTCTTCATCTAACCTTTCTGTGGTATTATAAATGTCCTCAAGACTTCTGAATCTTTGCGGCCTTTCACTTGAGCTAGAGCTTTGAGATTCTCCTCAGTTTGATAATGATGGAGTTCCATGAGATGGTGAAGAAGGTGAACTTGGTGGAGTTATTGGCTCTTGACTTGTTGGAATTGAATCTTTCTTCATCAAAATAGGGAAAGAAATCGTAGGATTCAGTTTCACCTACGTTGTAATCCCAAAATGATTCTTCATCAAACTCCACATCACGACTTATCACAATCTTATTTGTTGTTGGATCTAGCAGTTTGTAGCCTTTTGAATTCTCATCATAGCCGATGAAGATATATTTCTAACTTCTATCATCGAGCTTGGATCTCTTTTCTTCAGGAATTTGTGCAAATGCTATCGATCCAAAAATTTTCAAGTGTGATATAGTTGGCTTCTTTCCACTCCAAGCTTCTTGAGGTGTCATCCTATCCAACTCTCGAGTAAGACAACAGTTGGATATATACATTGTACAAGCCACAGCTTCTGCTCATAATTCTTTGGGTATGTTTTTACTCTTGAGCATCGATCTTGCCATGTTAAGGATGGTGCGATTCTTCCTTTCCACGACACCATTTTGTTGAGGGGATCGTGGAACCGTCATAGGTCTCTTGATTCCATGCAACTCACAAAATTTTTGAAATTCATTAGAAGTAAACTCTCCCCCTCTATCAGTTCTAAGAGCCTTTATTACATAGCCACTTTTTTTTTTCAACTTTGGCTTTGAATTTTTTAAAGGCTTCAAAGACTTCAAAGTTATTTTTCAAAAAATATACCCAAGTTTTTCTACTATAATCATCAATAAAAAGTAAAAAATAAGAATTTTTACTCAACGATAAAGGCTTGATGGGTCCACAAACATCGGCATGGATTAGTTGGAGTGGTTCCTTTGCTCTTGTCATGGCTTGCTTTGGGAAGCCTTTTCTTGAGTGCTTACCAAGTAAGCATGCTTCACATAATTTGTTGGGATGTTTAATAATTGCAATCCCATGTACCATCATCTTTTCTCCCAGATCTTTGAGAGCTCCAATATTTAAGTGACCCAGCCTCATGTGCCATATCCATAATGGATCTTGTATGCATGTCTTGAGACACATAGCTCCACTTGTGCATATCTCCAACAAAAACATCATATTTTTTCTCATAACAACTTTTGCAATAAGGTTAGAGAATCGATCTCGTAACCAAAGAGTACGGCCTGCCATATATACTGTACAACCAGATTCAAGAAGTTGTCCCAAACTAAGAATATTATTTCTTAATTTAGGTATATAAAACACATTATTGAGAATTTTATGGCTACCATCTTTTGTTTCAAGCAAAATTGTAATTTTTCCATGGATCTCCACCTTTGTATCATCTCCAAAGTGAACAATTCCATTCGCTCTGGTGTCTGATTCAACAAATTTACTTTTGTCACCCATCATGTGATTGTTAGCACCGTTATCAAGGTACCACATACTTTTCTTGCTTGAACCCTCTTTTTTATGAGAAATTAATAACATTGTCTTCTCTACTTCTTGGTTGTAGGTAGCCTCCAATGTAATAGAAAACAACAACATTGATTCCTCCGCTTCTTGATTATGTTCAAGAAGGTTCATCTCATTTTCACATTCCCAAGAATAATGACCATTAGCACCACATATATAACATTGAACATGAGATTTATCATATCTTCCGTCATTGTTGCTTCTTCCTCTTCCTCTTCCTCTTCCTCTTCTTCCTCGGCCACGTTTGTTTCTTTGATTTGCTTGAGGAGGATTTTGATCACTTCCACCTCTTCCTCTCCCATGGTTGGAACCTCTTCCACAACCACGGCCTCTTCCTGGAGGTTGGCCTCTTCCATTTCCTTTGGTGAAGTCACCTTCCACCTTTACTTGCAAGACTTGTCCATTTTGTTCTTTTTTGCCACGATTCATTCTCTTCTCATATGCACATAAAGAGCCATTAAGTTGATCAATCGATATCTCCTCAAAGTCTTTAGACTCTTCTATAGTCGGTACAATATGATTGAATTTGGAATTGAGAGATCGCAAGATCTTCTTAACCACACGAACATTGTCAAGTTTCTCTCCAAGCCTTCTCATTTGGTTCACCACCACCAAGATACGGGTGAAATAATCCGATATGGATTCACTCTCCTTCATGAAGAGGGCTTCAAACTTAGCCCTTAGAGTTTGAAGTCTTACTTTCTTGACTTTGTCAACACCTATGAGAGTACTCCGAAGAGTATCCCATGCTTGCTTGGATGTAGTCTTGTCGGCTATCTTTTCGAACATATCATCATCCAATCCTTGATGGATGATTGTAAGTGCAGCTTGATCCTTCTTTCTATCACTATCCACGGTTTGTTGTTGGGCTTGTGTTGAAGGATCTTGAGGCTCTTCAAAGCCTTTTTCAACAATCTCCCAAACTCCTTGAGAGCCAAGCATAACCTTCATTCTAAGAGACCAAGTATCATAATTGGTTTTAGTGAGTCGTGGGTATTGGAAAGTAGTGATTTTTGAAGCCATTGCTCTCTAACCAAAACTCTGATACCACTTTGTTGGTAACACAAGCGTGGTTTTGGGTTAAGCTACACTTACAAGGAACAATGGATGGAATGAGAGAACTGGAGAAAAATTGAAAAACTAAAATTACTTGAGAGGCTTGGTCTTCAATTGAGAACCAAGTTGAGTTTATATAGGACTTAAGTCCAGATCCACATTTAATATAATGATTCAATGCTAGGAATACAACAACCACACAATTATTTGATCTTTTGGAGTTTCTAGACATGGTCCATGTATTTGATCTTGTCTCCTCGGTATTTGGTGTGATTATTGATCTTTTATGGCTCACCTTATTTCTACATTTTCATAGTACTAAACTCTTTAAACTTCTCAATAATTATGACTCAAATGAAGAGTCATTTTGTCTTTATATCAAGTTTATCTACTAACAGTGCCTGATCCTCAATATCAATAGTCTACTGTTGGGGGATATACTCCTCAGCTCCACCACAAAGGGAATCCCCCTCAAAAAATTCCCTGAAATAAGAGAGATAGCATGCTCTTTGAGTTTTTGTTGATTATGGCACCATTCTCCATCAATTTTCAGCTGAGAAATGCGATTTCAATTATGACGGATGAAGGTAGACAAGTGATAGAAATAAATATTTCAATCTCCTTGGTATAACCACTTATCTCAGAATTTTGATGCCAAAATGTCTCCTTTATATCCAAAATCTACTGATACTCTTCTAACAAGCGACTTTCAAGATGTCTTGGAGAACCTGAGTGAGTATAAACCGGAGAACCCTAAATACCTCTTAATCTGGCTTCAAAACGGCACAATCAATTAATATAAATGAACACACAAGGAAAAAAATGCCGGGGTGCCAATCAATTCCTAGGTTTAGCTCTCACATGTAGCAAAATTAATTTAGAAATACAACAATATTGGCTATAATCAGACTCTCATAGCTTTAACAAGGACGAAATTTCAATAACCTAAGATCCACAAATATTTTAATTAATCGAGTACTTGCTCGTGATAATGCCTATAAAGGGTAACAGAAAAAGAAAGAAAAAATTTTGCATTCAAAATTTTCACATAAATAGGAAAAAGGAACCAAATGATGCATCATGCTTTGCAAGTTAGAGGTCTACATATATGAGACATTGAAGGATAATATAACTTTCTTTGTATCGTACATGACAATGAAGAGTTATTTGACAAAAATCTTTATATTGTGTTAATCACTCATCTACATCAATAGATCCGTTGTGAAATAAGTTTGCATCGTAACTATGTACTACAAAAAAAAATGTCTTTTTCTACTTTTTTTTAACCATTCATGACGTTTTATAAACGTTGCTAAAAGATATGGCGATGAAAGAAAAAATATCGGATAAAATGTTGAGAACAAAAGGGACCGGGAATTTTCCCAACATTTGTAGGTGAACATTGGGAAATCTTTTGATATTTGCCTACATTTGCAAATTTTTGGGATTTGCCAACGTATTTGACAAGTGAAGCGTCGAAAAATATGAGCATCTTCCGAAATTTATTACATCCAAAACTTTGGCTAAGCATAAAGTATTTACCGACACTTTGGAGCTGAAACGTCAACAAATTTATTTACATTTATTAATGTTTTTGTGTAAAAAGGTCGGGAAGATCCATATATATGTATACATTTTTTTAAGGTATGGTTAATTTATATTTGTTGTCAAAACCTGCTCCCAAACCTAAACATATTTTTCACATTGTTATCGATCATAATATCAAATATCCATCGATAAACATTCATACTATAACTCCAAATTTTATATTTCATCCACACATATAATGATTCAAACACCTATCAACAATACTTTAAATATTAAACAAATAATTATTAACCACAAATATCAAATAACTCATTAACAACACTTCAAACAAATAAACAACCATTTACACATAACTCCGACTATACATCAAGTGTAAATATAATATAAACACATTTGAATTATAAAAATAAAGAATTCATTAACAACCATTTCATAAATTACATAATTAAATTTATAAAAATAGTTAATGAACAATCATAATGTTCCATTACTTATAATATACCCATCATGTAATTTGGAGGTCTCAAGACATAGGACTATGCCTTGTATGGATAGAGAGCCATCACCAACACCAGACGTACTATCTGTCATTCTATAGAAATAATACATTTATAATTAAAGCAACCATAAAATATCATGTAAGATAATTCATATTACATAAAGATCAAAAGTTAGTCTATTATCTCTTTCAATATCTGAGGAGGTATATGCATATCTGGAAATGCTAACATAAATATTTAAAACAATATTTAAAATTGTCCTAATTTTAATTTATTTATTAACCAAAATTTGCCCAAATTTCACTATAAATTTATACTAATTTTCACCTTAATTCTAGCATGACAATATAAATAGATTCTAATTTAACTTTTATCTTAATTAATTATATTAATCGATTCTAAAATTTGAGATTAAGATTTACCTTATTGTTATTGTTATTACCCTAATTTCTATCATAATTTTACCTTAATTTCGCCCAACCATTAGAATAGCACTATATAGGTTAGATGAATATTCCGTACATTCAGTCTCAGTGCATCTGTTTGTCATAAAACTATCGATCATCCTGTTTAAGTTCTACCCTGCACAGCTCTTATTCATGATTTGAGCTAACTCGTTTGAGTTACTATTTTGGGTCATGATTCTTTTCCTAAATTTTCATTAAATTGTATTCTTTTTGTTCCCAACACGAAACCTAGTCTCCACTGCAGTTAAAATATGAATTCTAGTACCAAATATTCATTGCCCCATGATGAATATTTCTTGTCCTCTCTCTCTCTCTCTCTCTCTCTCTCTCTATCTCTCATTGCTCCATAATATCTTGGAGGTAGCCTTGCTCCTTATGAGTCGGTAAAGGTACCTGCACTACATTGAGAATTCTTAATTGGTCTTATGCTAGAAAGTCTTTGTATCCTAAATTGCTCTTTCTAGTTATCAGAAGGTTAAAAAAATAAAAAAACCTGTACCATCTCCTATGTATTAACACTCGAATGCGTAAAATTTTTGTAACTACTATTTAGACGACTAATATTTTTACTCAAAAATTCAATATTAACATTCGAACTTTATAATTATGTTAAACTTTCTAGTGGTAACATTAGGAATCTTCGAATAGTAAGTTTAGGCTTGCTTTAGAGGGTAATGCTAGATTTTTGAGTAACAGTTTTAATGCTCAATTGGTAACACTTTGAAGCTTATAACTCTATTATATCTTGGACCGGTTTTAAATTACATAAACAACCTTTTCTCTCGACTCAGATACGCTTTAAAACTATTTTTAAAGGAAAATGGAGCTTGGATGGACCTCTTCCAACTAAATGCATTTTCAAGAAGATTGGTACACCACCTATTCAAGAAAAATAGAAAACTTCATTAAGATCTTGCCAGCTTATATAGGTTTTCTTATAAATGCTGGTCACAATGCACATTTCATGTTTAGATGAATAGGTGTTGATTATGCTTTGGGACTCTTGTTGTTTAACAATCCAATGATTTGAAAGAATAGGGGCTGGCTTGGATGCATCAACTAACCAACATTTAGGGTTTTTGTAATGCCTTTGATTTTTGTCATGTAACTAAATCATATTTTATTGGGAAATTTTATGACTTTCCTTGTAGAATTTTGGGGCTTTTCATCAACGATCATTTATGCCTGAGAAAGAGGAAATCAATATAGCATGTGCAAGTTGCATTAGGAATAAATGTTTGATAATTTATCTGAAACATATAACTTAAAGCTTTCGCCTTCGTGCTCTTTGATCATGTTTAGAAGTTAATACACTTGCTTAGCAAGATTTTTTTGTCACATTTGAAAATGAGAAATGAGAATTAGAAGCTTGTTGAGAGAGGTTCCCATTTCCAAAAGAGCCACATTATTTAGCAAAATTTACATTTACTATAAATACGAGCTTTAAAACATTCAGAACGATGATATATATCCGTAATATATTATAAAAATTACCATTAAGACAATTAAGGTCAAAATTTTTATTTTCCAAAATGTTTAGAGCTCTTTTTGAGTAAGAAAAAAAAGCAAAAAGAGCGAGCAAAAAGAGCTTAAACCAACATAAGAACCAATTAATATAAATCAACATGCAATTAATTATGTTCTCTAACCCAAAGAGATTTCAATTTTGGATGAGTCTTGTGCTTCTTATTCCCAATAATTATGACCAACCAAATTCATGATATGCAAAACCAAATTGCAGCATAAATAGAGTTAGCCCAACTTGAGCAAGGAAAAAAATACCATGGTGCCAATGGATTCCTAGATCTAGCTCACATGCACAGCAAAATTAGGTCAGAAATACAACAATTTTGGCTATAATCAGACTCTCGTAGGTCTAACAAGGACGAAATTTAAGTAACCTAAGATCCATGAAACCTATTATTTTAATTAATCGTGTACTTGCTCGTGATAATGCCTAGAAAGGGTCGGAGAAAAAGGAAAGAGAAATTTTTTGGTCAAAATTTTCACATAAATAGGAAAAAGGGAACAAAATGATGCATGATGCTTTGCAAGTTGGAGGGTCTACATATATAAGACATTGAAGGATAATAACTTTTGTTTGAGTGGTACATGACAATGAAGAGTTACTTGACTAAAATCTTTATGTTGTGTTAATCACTCATCTCCATCAATACCTCTGTTGTGAAATAAGGTTTGCATCATAACTATGTTATGACTTTTTGAAGAAGAGTTGGAGGTCCCCGCCTGAGGGAAAAGGGAAAAGGGAAAAGGGAAAGGATCATTGCATGCGCAAAACACAAAAAAACTTTCAAAAAGAATGAAAAAAAATCAAACCTTTGAAATCATCCACCCACCTAGTTGTTCTTAATTTTCCCAATGGATAAGCAAATTTAATGAATAAAAATTACAAAAATTAAATAAAAAATTAAAAGAAAAAAGGATGTTAAAAAGTTAGCTGTTAAAATGAACGGTGCCTATAGAAAGACACCAAAAAACATAATTAGTCAATTTCTCTCAATTAGTGTGGATTTTTCCATAGGGTTCATATATGGTATTTGGGTCACATATATATAAGGATGCTTATGCAAATTTAAAGGAAACATCACACTCATATCCCCAACCTTCTTAGCACAGTCAAAAATCAAGAAAAATTAAACAATTTGCGACTCGAAATGAATCTACTATGATTATCAATGATGCTAGAAACGTATCTTAATGCAAAAAAAGTTTAATAGATTTAGCATTTCAAAAGCATGTAACAATTTATGTAAGATTGGTGAGACAGTGGGAGACAAATTGAGCTTAGGGAGACATGAACTGAGTTGGTAATGAGAGAGAGAGAGAGAGAGAGAGAGAGAGAGAGAGAGAGAGAGAGAGAGAGAGAGAGAGCGGGAGATTATTATGACCCCTACGAGTTGGACAAAGGCAGAGATGTCATTGTCTAAACACAAAGATGAGAAGAGTGACACTGTCTAGGATCTAGGGACCATTATTGGATGTTAATGAAAATTTCAGAAGCTCTGCAACACTCTTTCTCGTGATGCCCACCATTTTTTTTTTCTTTTTTCTTCTGCTGGTCTGCAGAGGGGGGGGGGAGAGAACCCTAAAAACAAAGGAAATGACAAGCCTTATAAAAAAATTTCTTGTCATCCCTCCTTCATGCAATTGTATAAACTAGGGTTCTATGTGATTTAATAAAAAGTCAGCTTCATCTAATTTTTTTTTGTGATGTTTAAAAGCTTCAAAGGTCAAAAATCTTGGGAAGAACTGGTTGTGCCATTTTGGCTTTCCGTATAAAAAGCTGGAGAGAGAGAGAGAGAGAGAGAGAGAGCCTTAACTTAAAAGCAAAGGCTCTTGCTTCGACCGATTTTCTTTTCAATTATTGCAACAATTACAAGTGCAATTCCTACAAAATAAAAAAAAATTTATGTTGAAGAGATTCAGCTTCCTCAAAAGGTAAGTCCATTACTCTCTCTCTCTCTCTCTCTCTCTCTCTCTCTCTCTCTCTCTCTGTAAAAGAAAATTATCCCCTTCTTTTGGGTTTCTGTCTCGAGCTGATTCCTTTTTTTGCTTTCCCTTTTTGATCAATTTGAGTGAGATATAGCATGCTGTTTTTCACTAATTAAGAAGTGAAAAATGTAACTTTGTTTGCTTATGATCTTAAGACCCCCATCATCCATGACTTTGTCAATATATAGAGTGAAGAAGGCAATGCTGGAAGTTTCCTCACAAGATCATGAAGTATCAACTTATGATACTCTACATTGAAAACAACTTTTTTTTCCTCAAACATGATTCGTATTCCCTCTCTCTCTCAATTGTTCTTCTAGTCTAATGAATTCTTATTCTTTGAACTCTCAAATGGCAGCAGTCTATCAGAACCAGACTGACATGAATTTATTAACTTAATAAAAATGACGTCCTGTTGTTAAAATATGCCTGTTTACATGCATTTTGGGATAAGCAAGTTCATATTTTAATTGAATAAAAAATCACAGTTTTGTCCTTGGAACTGCAATTTACAAGAGATTCTATTTCCTTTATTTATCTCGATCTTATTGCTGCAATCTGAACTCTGAGCCAAAATAGATCAATTCAAGAGCATTTGGGCAATCTAAGGATGTGAGATGCGAGCTAACATTGTGTATGTGTGGTGCGGGGGGAATGGCGGGGGCTTATATATTTGCAAGAAAATGGGGTAAGAAGGCAATCATCATCCGCGTGCAACCCTTTAGATCCAAGTTGCTCCATGCAAATCTCTCTGCCAAATCAAGGGGATGGGGTTGTGTGTGGTCCTATACGCGTATACGAAAGGTAGATGCTTTAAAGAACCTATAGGGGGAGGGTTTGGTCCCTCACTCTACAAGGGTAGATGGGCTGCCCTCCCTATCTACATCTCGTCTCCCTCTCTCAATACCACAACTTTAGGATGCCAAACATGCCTTCTCTCCAACTTGTCTGCTTGTTTCACATCTTTTCAAATCTGAATAACTTAATTCAAGTCTTAGTTGTTTACCATTAATTGTATCTCTCTTAATGTCAAAATCTTGCAAATTTTATCTCACCCACCAATATGGATAGACAGCAAAAATATTTTTCACTCCTTTTTCTTTTCTCTCTGATTTTAAATGTTTGCGTGTATCATATATATATATATATAAAACTTATTTTTATAAAGCTATGGTTGGTCATGTCCATAAAGCATATAGCTATCCTTTTCCCATATGGAAATATTGGGTGGTCCCTACTGAAGATATATATATCCAGCTACCATGTACTGTTTTAAATAATAACAAGGTTATATTGAAAAACATACCACCATATGCTAATGGCATTTTCTCCCTGCTTAGTTCTCTCGTAGGTGGTACATACAAATTGATGAAAACATTGTTACTAGGCTGTCAATTTGTCGTGTCAAGTTGCACATATGCCACATGGTTGAGGATGCTCCACACCTTTTTCTTTTCGCATCGTGCAATATGGTGCGGTTGGATTTTCGCATCTTTCTTTTCCATAATTATAACTTCTTTGATAAGCTTTTGTTCTTCTCAAAGAAATTAGGTTTTAATACTTATGAGGCCCCCCTCCTCCAATGTTTTAGCTGAAAACTCAAGTGCCAAACTTCGATGAGGACATTTTTTTCAATTGAAGTATACCCACCTGCCTTCATCCTCTCTTCTCATCTCCTAGATCAAGAAATCAAGATAATTCAGTCACTGCAGCATGCCTAAGAATCACCACTCCATGTAAGTTTTAACATCTCATGCATGAATTTCATGCCAAATTTATCGATATCTTCAATTTCTATTATTTTCATCAAGATTTTCTTTTTTTGTATGAGGTCTTTCTAAGAAAAACAATCATATGAGACTGATGAATTCTGTCTCAAGATTAGCAGGCAATTTTTCCTTGATTTATTAATTTAAAGTGACTTTAATCATATCTTCTTTGTTAAGATAGTTTCACAAATAGATTCAAATTGAATATAGTTTAGATGTAATAATGAATTTAATTAAGAAAATATTTTTGCAGAAAAAAATTGCTACTTTTGTTGTGATTTTCAACTTATATTACATGCAAGTTCCTTCTTCTCTGCACTGCTACTAATTAACAACTAAAGTAGAAGAAAAGCGAAATTTTTTTGTACATGGAAGATATATGTAGGTATGTGAAAGGACAGGAAGAGCTTACCCTTTAATCCTATTCTACCTATTGAGAATACTTTTTCAATTTTCCTTGCTTTAAAAATTTATTTGAAAAAAGAAAACATTTAATTTTGCTAAAAGCCTAATATTTCTTTTTTGGGATATATAGATACTTTGCCCCTCAATGATGAGTGAAAGATGATAACAAGTTCAAGAGAAAAGGGTTTTCATGCAAAGCAAGAGACGGACAACATTGATGCTAGGTTCTTGAAGGCAGCATCTAGCTCAAGACAATGGTCTTCGGGATTCAAGAATCCAAGAATTGTGCGTGTCTCACGCTCCTTTGGAGGAAAAGATCGACATAGCAAGGTTTGCACCATAAGAGGATTGAGAGACCGAAGAATTAGGCTCTCCGTGCCCACAGCAATCCAATTATATGACCTCCAGGACAAGCTTGGACTTAGCCAACCTAGCAAGGTCATAGATTGGCTTCTTGATGCTACTAAGGATGATATCGAAAAGCTCCCTCCCCTTCAAATACCGCTGGAGAATTTAGGTCAGTTCAATGTTCAACCAATGCTAGCATCACAACATGCAGCAAGTGGCTCTCAATCTTCTGTCGCTCCCCCTCCCTTCTTCAATGCAAATCAATCTTTACAATATAGCAAGGAAGCAATTCATGAGATCACAAACAACATTGTTGGAAATGATCAAACAACAATGTTGGGGAAGTCTAAGTATTGGGAGAATCTCAGCGGTGGTTTGAGAGCAAGCAACAAGGAAACCATGCAAGGAGAAATTGTTGGAGGAAGATACAAGTTGGACAAAAGATCCAATCAACAAGAAATCAATCAAGAAGGGCTTGGAGGGTGTGGTAGCACACAAATTTCAGCTCAAAATTTTTTCCCATTAGCCAATTCTTCATCTTTGCCAATCATGTTCAACAATGCCATGCCTTACAACTCATACCACCATTGGGATCCATCAAGTTTGTCACTATCCCAATTTGGAAGCCAAAATGAAGATCTCAATAGTAACAATTTTGGAAGATCAATGTTATACTCATTGACTCCTTCATCTGGATCACAATTCTTTTTTTGCCCGCCTGCAGCCACTCCAACACTTTTTCCTCCTTATCCTCCATATCTAGTACATCCCAATTCGGAGAGTGAACCCAAACAAGTCAATCATTTACAACTCTTGAACCCAAACCCACAACCTATTTTACCAAATTCTCTCATGCCAAATTTTCATTCATCTAGTTCAATGATGAAATCACTTGCACTCAACGCAAATCACAGGCCTCTTTCTCAAAATAATAACATTGAAAGCCAACCATCAGACAAACACAGCCTTGGTTCCTAATAGCTCCTCATCACAAAGCCTTCAAGCAGTGCCAAGCCTTCCAAAGTCATTGCATAAGATGAAATAAGACAATGAAGCTTTTGCAAAAGGCGGCAATTTGAGAAGGCTCTAATTGCATGGAGGAAAACCTCAGCTGCTATTAATGGACTTTGCTTCAAACATCATGGTGATTTTGCCATATTGCAAAAGGCAGGCAATCACGAAGAAGCATGTATTGAGAAATTGCCTTGCTCTCAGAATATTTTCCTCTATGCAGGTATGGCTTTTTCACGTACTATTTCTTACTTAAAGGAAAAGATGTGAATATATAGAAGTATTGTGTTTATATTATATATCATTATGCACTCATCAACGCAGGATGCTTAATGATATGTTTAAATTTAAGCATTACATGTCATCTTGAGGGATTGTTTCCGGTTTTTTGTTGAAATTTTGCATTTTCTTTGTCTCATAAATCTTGTATTTCTTAATCACAAAGCTTACTCTTGGTGGGTCAATACAAGGACACGGTAGTTTTCCACAAACTTATGTTTTGTGAATGCAAAAGGAAAAACAATTATGGTCCCATCCATGATCCCACAAAACTTTGATATTAGAGAAATGTATGTATGTATGTAGTTACATATGTAAGTGTGTGTGTGTGTGTGTGTGTGTGTGTATTCAGTTCCAAAATACTCCCAAAGCATCTAAACCATTGGAGGGTGCGTAGAAAACAAAGAGAAATCCAACATCTTAACCAATTTCTATGACAAACTGCATTTGTTTTGTATGTTAATCAAACTTTTCCTAGTATTCTTTTTTATTAGTTTTATTTGTACATGTTTTTTTTTCCTTTCTAAATTTTAGTAGCAATGATTGGTTGCCTGTCATATCCATCCATCCATACATAGATACATACATACATATGAAATATTTGGAATAAGTACGGATGGTAAACTCGTTTATTTCTTTTATGATAGAGTTCCTTTGTTTAAAGAACCCGAGAGATCTGAATTAAGAGCTCCTTGCCCTGGATACACAGAAGGATCAGTAAGAAAATCCCCATAAGATGTCTTGAAAACTGAACTATAGTAAAAAACTTAGGGATGTTACAGGTAAACTATTTATTTAGGACCATCTTGCATCGGGTTGTTTGTCAATCTCTGGGTCAAATTTATCAAAAAATAAAAAAAATTTATTTGTAGTAATACAAACCCACCTCTGAATCCCCATGGATAGCACTTTCCTTGTGCTAATTTACATTTAAATTGTTGTTCCTAGAATTCTTTCTTCTGAGGAAACTGATGGGTAGTTAGCTAACAATCATTTTACTGTTTCATCTCATATAAAGATGATCATTATATGATAATTCTATTGTTAGAAACCTCATGAATCTGACAATCATCATTTTACTTTTTTATTATAAGCGACCTTTCAACAATTACAGATTTCATATGAACAAGTTAACTATGAATGTTCACAAATTTGGAAAACAAAAATCATGAAGTTGACACATGCAATGCTCTATATGATTTAGTTTTTATATATGGACAAAATGTCTCGTATACTTTATAATTTTTACCGACAAACAGAGATTATAAATTTAGTACAAGCATTAAATTAGGATTTAAAAAAAAAAAAAAAAACCTTAGTTTGATGTGAAAATGTTGCAAAAATTCCCATACTTAACAAGATATTTTCTTTTTCTCTCTTTTTACGTGTTATAATAATGTTGAGTTTATTTGAGAGATGCAGCTGCCCAGTATCTAATTCGACTGCAATTGCTTACCACAAAAGACAAAAAGATACATGCTTATATTATTGATGAGAAACACATTTAACTAGGAATTTGCAGCTAAGACACGAAGGTTTTCTGTAGTGTAGGAGTGGTCCAAAGAAATTTCTAGGGTCCTTTAATCAGGTCTTGGATTGAGGTTTAGATGATTGCCCTATTGCATCAGCCCTTGGGATATAGAGAAAAGTCTCTCTCTCTCTCTCTCTCTCTCTCTCTCTCTCTCTCTCTCTCTCTCTCTCTCTCTCTCTCTCTCTCTCTCTCTAAAGAGACCTTTCATGCGCATGTTCAAATGCCCATCCACACCCAAAAGCACGTTCCTTTGAAGGCAGCAACTCTCTCTCTCTCTCTCTTTCTCTCTCTGGGGTATAACCCTAAAGTTTGTGATCACCATGCCTGTATTCTGCAGCACCTCCTACAAGGAGAACCCTAAAGCAATTAAAAGTTCGAAGTTTCATTATCATTACAAGGCTCATGTGCACCCCCAAATACTTATAGCATACAAGCACATGCATGGCAAAGCGCTTCAACTTCCTTAAAGAGAGAAAAGGGTTTCCAGAGTATGTAAGAATCTTCAATTTTCTCTCCTCTTTGATCATGAGAAAGAATGGAGAGAAGAGATAAACCCATAAAGTTAGACAGACTGTATTTTGCAGCAAAAGTTTCAACCTTTCATTAGATCCAAGGAAAACACTCTCTTGCAAGGGTACTTGCAACACCCTGATGATAGTACAATTATTAATTATTAGAAACTTAAATTTCGGAAGATTATCAATCCAAAAAAAATCAAAAATTAAAATAATAAATACTACTAAATATTCACTAAAATTTATTATTATCATTTTCATTTTGATCTTTTTACCCTTTGGATTTAGTCCTAAAACTAATTAAGAATAGGAGAGGCATTTATAATGAAGAGAAAAAATATAGGACAGGCTGTACCTGTGCGTAGGGAACATTGTGTCTCATGGGTGTGCCATTGGAAAAGGATGCATAGACAGTGACTCAGAGCTTACTTGCATAATTTATGGGCTTCGATGGTTGTAGAATGTGGTCCTCTTGTAAGGTAAGAAAGAGGACCACATTTGCTTCCTCAATTTATTTATAATTTGACTTTTTCTTTTCTTTTTCTTTTTCAAATTTTGAAAAAGCAAAAAAAAAAAAAAAAAAAAAGATTATGGTCTTTCATGTTGATCGAATTATTTACTTTATCATCCAATTTTAAAAAAGAAAATAACCTAAATCATGAGAGTTTCAAACATCAAAGGGAATGCTCAGCTCAACGCAGTGAATAAATCCCAAAACTATGCTTAGTTAATATGAATCCATTTTTTTTCATTTGATTTTATTTAATATTATAAATAAAATCAGAGATAATCGTCTAAATTGGTTTAAATATATGCAAGGATAACAAAAAAAGCACCGGTAGTTAGGAGAAGTGAGATTTTAAATATAGAAATGAGACGTTGAGATAGACCATTGAAAATATAGATGCAAATTATCTGTAAAATAAATATCAATAATTTAGTTAACGAAATAATTTAAAATAGAAATAAATTGCGTAAGAAAATTCAAATCAGTTGAATTAATGTAATACTATTATTATTATTAGTATAGTTATTTTTAAGTTTCTATAAATAGGTTTTTCTCGGATTTCTCCTACATTGTCTTAAACAGTTTATCTCAAAATTTGGGATAAAAATTCGGTTTATTATTGTAACTCTATTTACATATCGAGTAAAAGATGGGTTTCGTTTTAATTTTAATTTCTTTTTCTATTTTTACATGACTAAGCTATTTTAGTTGACAAGTAAGATAATTAAGCTGAGACCCACGTCAACACCATCGGGACTGCACATGATGGTGGCCGGTCCGATCAGTGAGTTCTGAAGCAAAGAGGGTAGCCAGTGTGCCCCTTGAGAGAATGTGATCCTTCAGCCCCTAATGGTATTTTAATTAATATGTGTTTCTAGGGTTTTGCTCTCTATAGGATCAAAAAACATAAATAGTAATCATAATTTTAGTAGAGATTAGACAATAATTTTAGTATAAATTATCATGCTCATTTTCCATGCCGTGAATCCCAAATCAGAGTGATGCCCAGGGGAAAACCAAGGAAGAACAAGTGTTTCTATAAATTTACAGTCATGTAACTCTCTCAAAATGATTCAAAAATAGAAATAAAATTAAAAATATGTGATGAATTTGGCCAATAAATTTGCACTCAAGAACCCATTGTATGTAATAATTTTTATTTTCTTTCTTTTTTTTTTATATAAATTAATGACTCCATCTGTATTTTTTTAACACTGTCGGTATCAAATTCAGATAAAGGTGAAGGATTGTGACAGATTAATAACCATCGAGAAACCAAAATAGAAAAACCTCTCTCCTATATCGGTCTCTCAAATTAAGTTTTATTATTATTTTTTATATATAAATTAACATGTGAAGTTAAGCATAGAATATAGATTTTCACTCATTGGAGATGGAAAATAATATTTAATAAGATTTTCTATTAATATTTGCATAAAAATTAAACTCAAAATATTCTTGGTAAAGAGAATTTACTATCCGGCCACCAGAGAACCCGGGTG
The DNA here is from genome assembly GCA_033439265.1 of Dillenia suffruticosa. NCBI lineage: Eukaryota > Viridiplantae > Streptophyta > Magnoliopsida > Dilleniales > Dilleniaceae > Dillenia > Dillenia suffruticosa. The sequence goes on from JAVTVX010000009.1 coordinate 5,269,429, forward strand.
GTTGTTCCTCTAACGACTACAATTGTGTTTTGCTTAAATCCCTCATTTTTATAAATAAGATTTTCTATTAATATATAAAAATCTTATTTTCTATTAATATTTATAAAAATAAATATTTAAACTCAAAATATTTATAAAAATAAGATTTTCTTTTAATATTTAAACTCAAAATATTTCTTAATTTCGAAACGGTTCAACACGTTAAATTTATCATTATTTCTATAAAAAATTCTTATATTTTTTATATTTATATATTTTTTATATTTAATTAATTATTTACTTATTTAATTTTTTATTTTATTTATCTTATAATTAATAATTATATATTTGATTATTTTAAAATCTTATTATAAAATATGATTATTCTATTATTTTCATAAATAATTAATTTTTACCTAAAAATTTTTCCTGTATTTTTATGAAGTATCATTTCTCCGTATTGTTTCGTATCCTTTTCTATTTATGTTTTTGTGCAATTTAGATTATAACAAAGATGGTTACTCGAATTGGAGTTGAACTTGAGTCGAGCTCAATTCTTGTGAACAAGACAAGAATCTTGAACCATGAATGAAAAACTATACTCCTCATCTTGAGTCCAAAACCATCTAGAAAAATTTAGATCAATGGTAGGTGTCAAACCGATAAAAGTACATATTTCACAAAAAATAAGTATAGGGTGATTAGGGTCCTCTTCACAAGAAAGTCGAGAGACTCTACCACTTGAATTGCCCTTAAGGGATGATAGATTTATCTCAAGAAAAGAAAATATGGGGTTGAAAAATTATCTAAAACCATCTAATAAAATTAACTAAACCAAAACGATTAAATAATACCAATTAAGAAAAAAAAAATATCAATGAGAATAAAATTGAGCCAAATGAATTATTTTCATCTTGATATATTTAATTGATTATTGATAAAAAATTACTCAATATTATGTAAATAAATTGATTATAACCATTAAATATCATAAAACGACCAATTTCTACTTACAACATTGGTAATTAAGATATTATCATTAATTACTTTTCTAATAAAAAAATAATCTAAGAGACTCTCATTGAATTTAGTATTTCAACAGATTTAAGATCTGAGAGACCTAATTCTAATTAATAAATACCAATTGTGATTTATTTAAATTAAATTATGTAATTCCATGACATAAGTTAACCGCTTTAGAGATTATAAAATCATATCAATTACCAATTTATTAAAAACAAACAAATCTTACTATTTTTAATTGGTTGTAAACTGTTTTAGGATTATCAAATATATCTCTCTATTCAAAAAACCCAAAACAATCATAAATATTAAGGAATATAGATTAAATAAATACTTACAAAATATTGAGTCAATAATCTCAATTAAATCTCACGATTTTCATTGATCAAGATTTCAATAACCATTTAACTATAAAAGAATTTTAGATCTAAGACACTGAGGAATAAGAACTCTAAAAGAAAAATAAATTCTGCTGGAGAAAAAAAATAAAAATAAAAAATAAACACTACAATAAACGTGAGTGAGTTTTAGGGAGAACAACAATGAATGTATGTTGAGGAAGAGTCCCCCAAAAATGTAGGAGGACTTTCATGCCTATTGTATAGGAGTGAATCTCCTATTTAAAAGGAAAGTCCTCCAAATCTCTCTGGTTACTAAAAAAATATTTTAAAAAAATATTTTAATTAATTTGAAAAAGATAAATTTCTTAAAAGATAATATTATAAGAAATTTCAAATAAAAAAATTTTTAAAAGATAAAAGATTTTGAAAATTGAATTTCAAAAAATTATCCCTAAATATTAAAAATAAATCAACATGTTAAAATTTTCAATACTTCCGAATTAAGATTCAATTTTTCTTGAAATTTCATACAAACAATGAGGAATAATTTTGACTTGGCTTCCAAAAAATTTTTACAATAGTTCCCACGATCGACGTGCTCACGTGTTAATGAAAGAGCATTTTTGTCCATTTTTTTGTTCTTTATATAAATGCTCCAAAATTAGCTTTTTTTTTTCTTCCTTTGTCTTCATAAATTTTTTCCATCGATCTTAACATATTAAACATAAAAAATAATAACTATTAGTATAATATTCATTCAAAAATCAAACAAAATCAACTATAATTATTATACCAATTTATACCTTATCAATTAAATTAAATTAAAATTATGTAAAATTTTTCAATATAAAAAACCGATATGATAATAATTTAAATTCTATTAATAGAAAAATATTGGCCTTTAAGAAAAACCTTATATTTTTCATAAAAAAAAAATCATTAATAAAAAATTATCATGCATCAAGTTTTTTCCATAAGTAAAATAGGCATTAGTTTTTTTCCTAGAATTTCCTAGAATTTATACCCCATTAATAAAAAATTCCCCTTTCTATGCATCATTTTTTATTTTTTATTTTTTATATTTTTTGAAAGCTCCGATTGAAGCAAGTCTCTCCGGCTTTCAACTAAAACTAGCCGATTCATGTAAAGATGTCATGTCAATTACTATGAATTATATTATTGATTAATAAATATCTTTTTAGAATAAATACTAGAAAAAGAGGGAATAGAATTAAATATAAAATAAAAAATTGTACTAATAATTAACTTTGAGCATTGCTAACTTTTACAATGCTCATCCATCAAAATATATCGATCGCCACTCTAATATCAATAAACACGTAACTTTTAAAAGAAATTTTGTAACTATCGAAAAAGTAGTCCTAGAAAATTTAGTTTCGTTTCGCAACTAGTTTTAACGCTAATATAAAATCACAAAAAATGTTTCCATTATAAACTATAGAAATGCTCGATGGAATCGATGGATGCTCGTCTCTTATAGTGTGAAATCGTAACTAAATAGTTTTATCGCTTTTGTATTGTTTAATTTTGTATTATAGTTTTTAAAACGATAATATTTTTTTATAAATTTAAATGGTTGAAAAAAGATTATACTTTTCTCTAAACTTAAGTAATTAAAAAAAAAAAAAATTAAGCAAAGTTTGAGTAGCAAAGAACCAACTTTTTCCTTCAAAAAAGTCTCACACTATCAATTATTTTTTAATTTTATTATTACTATTTAAAAATCTAATCGGTTCGATTCGAATTTAAGACCGATTTGTATGGCAACATTTTCGTCGGCGCGTGTAGTACATCGACGCCCGTGACCTTCATGGTCTTTTAAAACGATTCCCAAAATTCGTGGAACCTCGTTCGTTGTGAATAGACGGGTGACTCGGATCCAGATCTCTCTCTCTCTCTCTCTCTGTGTTTCGGGCTTTTCCCCTCCTTTTCTTCTTTCTCCTCCTTTTAGCTCTGTTCTAAAACCCTAGCTTTCCCGCCTAATATTTTGAACGAGTCCGTTGAAAAAAAGCCCTAAATTTTCAAATCTCTCCCCCTTCCTCTCTCTCTCACTTTCATTGATTGCTTTTTCATAGGGCAAATTCATTGAGGGTTTTTTAGCCACTGCTTGAGATGAATTCTGCAAAACCCTAACAATGTCTCGGTTGATTGGAGGCATTGAATATGAGCGATGGAGGTCGTCTAAGTGAAGGAAGCTGCGGAGACCATGACAATTTTGGCCGTTCAATTTCACGAATCGCTGTTGCTCAGGTATGCGAAAGCCTAGGGTTTGATGGTTCTCAACAGTCTGCTCTCGATTCATTTTCTGAGATTTTGATTCGTTATATTTCTGATTTGGGTAAAGTTTCGAAGTTTTATGCGAACTTATCAGGTCGAACTGAGTGTAATTTATTCGACATTGTTGAAGGATTACTGGATTTAGGGTTTCTGAAGGGTAAAGATAGGGGTCGGAACCCTAGGGTTTCAGAAGTTGTTAAAGAGATTGGTGGGTATGTGAGATCAGTTGAGGAGGTTCCATTTAGGAAATCAGTGCCGAGTTTTCCAGTCCCAGTGAAGCGGAGGACTGTGCCGAGTTTTGAGAATATACAGGAAACTCCGCCTGGGAAGCACATTCCATCTTGGTTGCCAGCATTCCCTGATCCTCATACTTATCTGCGTACTCCGGTGTGGAATGAGAGAAAGACTGATCCCAGGACGGACAAAGTAGAGCAAGCTAGACAGAGAAGGAAGGCGGAGAAGTCCTTGTTGAGTTTGCAACAGCGGTTGGCAAATGGGGTTCCACATGGTCCGCCGCAGAATAGGTTGTCTAGTGGTAGACTTTTGCAGAATGGAGAAATAGATGAGAGTATGAGTGCAAATGGTATAGGTTCAAAGGAGGTGAATTCGGAAAATCAGGTTTCGGTTTTAGAGGCATTCGCACCAGCAATTGAAGCAGCAAAGAATGGTTTTTTTGATGCTGCGGATGGTGAAAAGAATGATATTTTTATGAGCAAGAGGCCTGCCGTACATTTTAAGTCTAATTTTGGAAGGAAGTTGTTAAAGGAGCCTTTGGAGTTGGGCCTACAGAAGAAGGGTGCTGGAGAGATGACACCATGGTATGGGAGAGATGATAGTAATGATAAAAAGAAGAGGGCCGAGCAGATTCTCAAAGAGTCTATGGAGAATCGCCAAGAACTCGCTCAGTTGTAGCAGAATCACTTTATGCTCACTCAATGGCACCTGAAATTTTATCAGGAAGTAACGGCAGCATCTGTTCTGGGATAACCAATGTCGCAGGGAAAATTGTTGTTGTTAAACAGATAGTCAAGGGGCCTGTGATCGAGATATTTTATCAATGCCTCCAATTTGTGAGTTATGCGGGTGTGTTTTTTAGCATCGGATGTTCTTTATTTGTAGAGTTATAGTTGAATGACATATGTGTCTTTTCCTTCATATGGTGTGTGGGTTGCAGTTTTGTCCTCTAGTTGACACTGTACATTATACCTGTTTTTGCATTTCATTACATGACGACTTATGCTACACATCCTCATTCAGTAGATTGATTAAATGAATTCTCATTGAGAAAGAATATATTTGTGGAGTGGATTAAAAAAGTGTCTCACAATAGTAAGATTGCAGAATGAAATAGATGGAAATTTTGTGGGTTAAATGCTAATGGAAGAAAGATTTGGTTTCTTGATTACTTGGATGGTAATTTTAGAATCATTTTCTGTGGCTTCTGAAATTTGAGTTCATGTGTTGTACTCTATAAATAGGTAATTCGATAAAATACAGTAAGTTAATCTAGTTTCAGCATTTGGGGGTTCATTACAGCACCTATTTCTTGATTTATGGTTTTGGTTAGAACTGTAGTTCATGTTAAAGTGCAGGACATCTTTTGCTTTCTTGATACACTCACATTCTATCTGTGGCTTCTGCTTTGTTCTTTTGGCAGAATCAGCAGCTGTCTTAGTTATGGACAGTGCAGGCAAGTTATGTTGCTGGTTACAAATGTATAACATAACCAGAAATAATTTTTCTTTTTTCGTTACTTCTGCTACTAAATGTGGATACAGTTTTTCCTTTTTTGAATATTCTTACCTTTCTTAAAGGTAAAGGAGTGGTTTATAAGGCAGAAAGAGGGTAGCCTTGCTAATGATTTATGAACAAATCAAATTTGAAGCAAGACTGTTGAAATAGGTTAACCCGCCAGTGACTTTGATTGATCATTCTTACTTAAACACTAAGCTCATGCTCATTTATAGGGTGTACAGTTTAGGGTCCTGAAATATACAAGTATTGAGAGTCATAATAAGAAGATACATTGATGAATCTTAAAGGTAGTGTTATCTATGATTAAATGTATATTTTGTAGTTGCAAATGTCTACAATCAAAATAGGAGGCTTTTATGTGACAAGGAGCAATGTCTTAACATGCTGGGAATTTTTAGCTCGATCTTCATCTTCTCCTTGATTTGTTCCTCTCATGCATCTGAAAACAAAAAATGTTTCCAATGGGATATACATTGAATGTTCTCTCATTTTGGGAAATAAATGTATTGATATAGATTGTCTAGAGTAAGTTACCTATCCCAATGCCTTGCAGGGAGATGAATATATCTCCTTTATTGCATATGTTAATTTTTCCCTTTCTTTGTCAATCACAACTTTCAATTAGTTCAAAATTTTCAAATCATATTTTAGTTGATATTATTTGTTTTGAGTTAAAGATTTTCTATATTCTGATCAAAAAATATTTATGATTGTCTATGTGTTACTTTTAAAGTGATTTATAGACTCCATAAACATATATTTTTTTCTTTTTTGGCTATATGTTTATCCTTGTTCTATGCGAATTATGATAAAAATGTTAACCTTTGAAAATTCATATCCCCTGGTAACAGTGTTTAGAAATGATACAAACATTAAAGTAGACCCGTGAGAAGGTTTACGAGTGCTTTTGTATCCCCTAGTGACGGTACTTTGCAAATTCTCTTTTTATGAGTAATATCTTAGTTTAAATCTCCCTAGATTTTGGAAATACAAGAAAGGAAAAAGGTGATGATTGATGTTGGAATGGGAATGGGAATGGGAATGGGAATGTAGTGTATCTCTTTCAATGTCTCAACCCCCTGTTCTTATACTGAGAAAGATCCTCTAGGAGAGGTGGGATTGGAGGTTATATATGGTCCAAAATGGGGGCTTGGTATTAAAGTCATGGTTGGTTTTGCATAAAAGTTTGGACTTGAACTGTGTTAAAAGACCAAAAGCAAACTATTATTATGGCATAACATCAAATTTATCATGAATAGCCATTTCAAGTCCTTTGCCTATACATATGTTTCTTCCTTGTAATAAATTGCATTAGAGAATTAGTTTCTTCCAGAGTTACATGGAACACGGTAGGGTACAGTATGTAGCTTGCTATACCCCCACCCGCCCTCTGAATGCAGTGGGTGGGGTAAGGATTAGTACTAGGGACGATATTCCCAGTCATGGTTCTTTTGTAAGTGGTTGCACATACATATAAGTCACATATAATAAAGAAATATATCAAAATTCAAAACCCGATAGAATTGCCAATAAAGATTGAAGTTTGTTATTCATATTTATAAATTCAAGTCTCAAAATTCCAAATCCACAATAATTAATTAGTAAAACCGAAATAGTAAACATAACACATCATGGATTTATGGTTCAAAACAAAAATCTATAGCATAATTAACTTGTCCTATCATGAAATAAAGAAAATAATGTTATAAAAAAAGTAGAATCTGCTTCAGATTTTCTTTTTCCTTTTGAAGTGCTTGCAATCGGAACTGAACCAAGTCAGACCTTATTCATCTTGTGTTGGAAAGTTGAAGTTGTTTATATTTCCACTTATGTCCACCTCATATCTTCTAATGTAACATTAGAATCATCCCCTTGATCTCTTCAAGATCAATATCCCATCTATGATATGGCCCTTCCCAGTAACTTCCCAAGGAAAATCCCTTGATCTTCTCTGTATAATCCCTCCACCTCTTGAAATAACGTGAGCCTTTCCTTGATCTTCTCTAAGAAGTCACCTGTGTTGGTTTTCTTAGCTACGTAGGATACTGAATATAATTTGCGACACTGAATATAATTTTATTTCCTATATTATTTGGTGTTACACCTAAAAAAAAGGAACATTATTTGGCTTCCAAAAATGCATTTTAGAAGTGGAACACCATTCTGCTAATTTAGGCCATCTGTCCTCAATTTAGTCTAAAGCTTACAAGCATTTTCTACTCTGCTGATTGTCAAGCATTTTTATATCCCTTTTGTTTGGATTTAAAGTAACACCCTAAATAATTAAAGAATCTGGTTTATTAGTTGGGTGGCTAAAAGGCTGGAATACCCTCAGGGACCATTTTTATGGGGAGCCAGGGATGAGTGGAGAAAGAGTTTTAGATTCATCAAATGAGAGAATCCGACAATTTATGGAGATTTGTGATTGAAGCTGAGTTTGGCTTAGGCCACAATGTTCAACGCTTTTTTTGTGAATTGGGTTTAAAGTGAGTGACGGAGTAAGGGTTTCTTTCTGGCATTACTTATGGTGTAACTCCAGTCCCTTAAAGGGAATTTAGTGGTTTGGAAAGTGACTTAGGTTGTTTGGATTTCAAGAGCTCCTCTAAAGTTGTATGAAAGAGGAGAGTTAAGGAACAAGCTCCTTCCATGGAAAGTTGTTCAAAATTTGTTATCCCCCCCAAAGTTGCTTTATTTTATAATTGTTGTTTTGTGTGTATGTTTCCTGTGAAAGGATCTTGACCCAGGATAATCTTTAAAGAATGGTAAATGAGTGTGTATTGTGCAGAAGACCACTTAAGTCTGTTAATCGCATAATTCTTCACTGCTTTTGGACATGTTTGATCTGGGACTAGGTTTTCTCCATTCTTCATGCTTGCTGTCTGTCTATGAACAGCGGCAAATGAGCTTGGGTGGCTTGATGATTTGTGCAACAGAAAGTTTGTAGGATACTTTACATTTTTTTTCTTTTCTTTTCTTTTCTTTTCTTTTCTTTTCTTTTCTTTCCTTTATTTATTTATTTATTTTGGGGGGTTCATTTGGAGGGAGCCTAATAGGAGGATTTTTTATGGGGTTTAAAAAATGTATTGGCTAGTAGCTTCTTGAAATCCCTTATTTTCAGTTGGGTCTTTTATTCCTTTGCAGATGTTAGCAATTTTGTATAAGTCCTTGTGTCCTCTTGTTTTGCACCTCCTTGGAAATTCTCTTTTTCCTATGCAAAGGAAGTAGAATAAAGTCCATTAAGAAATTAACTCAGTTGACAGAAATAACCAAGTCTACAGCTTGATGAAAGCTGAAAGATGTCAGTATGTAATTTTGCACACATAAATCTTCGGCTGAACATCATCTAGATTATATTGTGATCCACTCCTGGTCACATCTGGAAGTAATGTTTTCTTCTAGATTACCGGAGTGATGCATTCATTTTCGTTTCTAAATGTTAAATTTGATATAAGCAAAAGACCTATGCCTATGAAGTTTTTGGTGTTTCTCCCATTATTTTGTATGTGTTGTTGAGCCATGAATTTGTGAGAAAATATAGTATTTTCTAAGCTTTTTGATTCAGCATGTTATAAAAACTCATGAAATGGATTCTGAATGGAAGCATGAATTCTTAGTTCCTAAGTCGGTGTCCCATTTGGTGCTTTGAGAGGTCTGCTCTCTTTTGGGTAGCAGTTTTGAACCCCTTATTGAGTGTTGTCGTGTTGCACATCAGTACTTCTGCTTGGTTTCTCAGTTTTGTTATGATAAGGTGGTGTGGCCCTTTTTTTTTGGTCTTTTTTGTTTTATCTTGTGAGTGTTTATGTTGGTTTTGGGCATGTATGTTTCTATTGAAGTGTTTGCTTTGGTTTCAAATGGGCTTTCCTTCTGGTTGGACTTGATTGGGATTCTTAGGAGGTGGTGCCCCGTGTCTTTTATTTTTTTGGTATCATGGCTTGGTTATCACTCGGTATCTAGAGTTTTGCCCTGACTAATTTGGATCGACTGTTGTAGGATCCATTTTGTGGGGGCGAGTCTCCCAATATTGTTTTTTCGTACCCATGAGTCAAACTCCTGACCTCATCCTTTTCGTACTCGGGGGAATCGAACTCCCAACCTGATTAACGACGAAGGTGTCCATCTCACATACGCAAACAAGTATTGGTCCATGTCTTTTATATACACGTAGGATGTTGACCTTGCTATTTGACAATTCTTTTGTAATGTTACTGATGATTTCTTGGAACAGCCACTACCAGGACCAGGACAATTTGTGTCATTAATCTCAGATAATCTGCCATGTCTACCTTGACCTACTGCTTAATGCAAAGATTGCTTCATTTTCAGGGATGGGCCTTCATGATGATGCTTCACCATTCCTTGCTCCTTTGTTGGATATTGTAGAGAATACTGCAAGTTTGACTCATTTTTAAAATCCAGACAAGATTGCATATGATTGTCAAATTTGGTTAGAGAATAACAAATATTTGAGATGTACTCTATTTCAAGTTGGAAGAAGTTCAGGTGTCATAGCCTGTTTTGGTAATTGGAAGTTTAGCTGGAAGCTATTGGCTTAAGATTTTCCAATGGTTAGGTTTTTCAACTCTAGGATGATTCTTAATTGAGTTTCGATTTGCTTTGCTTGGAAATCAATTGTTTATCCATGCTCTCTCTCTCCATCTCTTTTCAGCTTTTAGTTTCACCATTTCATTTGGGGAGAAGTAGAGAGAATTTTTGACCCAGCTATTGCCTGTGACTATAAAATTGAGTGAACAATAAAAAAGAACTCTCCATAATGTAAAAAATAAAGGATACAATGAAATAGAAAACGAAAAAGGGTCTTCCATATATTGATCTTTAAGGATATGTAAGTTGGTAATATGTTGATAAGTGAAAATTTCTTTACAGCCCAGATTAAAAACTGCAACTCCCTATGCATAAATTATTGTGCTTGCCAAAAAAAAAATATGGGTCATTACAAAAAGAACTCGTGGACAAACCATAAATGAAAGCTACTAGAAAGACACAATTATTTAAATGACTGCTTGCGCCGCCTGTTTGGTTTTGCCTGCAAGGTAGCAGCCTCACCTCTCACAACTTCATCAACCAAGTCCTTAAAAACCATCCTCTCCACATCCAACACAACCCCAGAAAGCTCGGCATGAAAAACTGTCCAATTCGTGGACCGATGCATTACATCTTCCCTCAAAATGCCTTTCAGACCATCATATTCCTCAACCAGGTTCTCTTGTTTCGATGTTTGAAGCTGTTGAATTTCCGAGCATAGTTCCTTCAAAAGTTGTTGAGCATTCAGAGTCTTCTTCGCAAGTTTATTTGGTCCCAACCATTGTTCAGTGTAGACTCCCAATGGAGATAATTTTCCAACAAGGATCTCATTAACTGCATCAAAAACAAGCTTCCGGTGGAACTTTTCATGGTCAAGCTTCAAAGGGTTCACTTTCCCTTGGTTACTTTCTTCCTTCAAGCGCAAAGTACTCGACTTTGTCTGTTCAAGGACAAAGAACAACTCTGGGTTGATAGGATGCCCAGAAGGATGTAGCTGAAATGTTGTCAGGCTCGAACTGAGATCCCTTAGAAGAAGGCCAGAAGCTAGCAATATCTCAGAAATATATCTGTGGTCTGGGTTTGTGTTCTCACAAAGCGAAGCAATATAGTCTGTGCTTGTTTCATCATGCGTTGAATTCAGCTGTCTAAGCTTCTGAACCAAGTTTTCAATGTTCTGCAATTTCTTTTGATTCATCTGAGAATTTGAACTTGGACCAGATTCCATGCCATCAGATGATATATCTACTGGGCTCCAACGATCTTCACAATTGAAATCTTTTGAAGTTCCGATTCCATCACCTGCAGCATCAACATTCGATTTAGGTTTTATTGTACAAAAAGGAGACAATTCCCACTTTTCCATTTCCAACTTATCACTACTTGATACCACAAACCATTTCTTTTGCTAGATCTTGAACAGCAGTTTACCAATACTAACCCTTGTGCCGTCGTTCGGATTGAATGGGACAACATGCCATATGAAGATTTTAGAAGAGTTTATACTTTGATTCATATACCCAATGATGCCAGTTCACTTGCTGATGATGATCAATGCATTTCAGAAATGAACACAAGGAGATGAATTTATTATAGCGGATAAAATGAATAGGCAATGCCAGGAAAAGGATTAATTAATATAAGTTTCAAGATTGGGAATTAAATGAGACTCTTCGAGAATTCATAATACAATGTATAATAAGAGGGAAAATGAATGCATTAATTAAGCAGAACAAAATTCATGTACCCTGATTGTGAGCTTGAATTTAATGTGGAAGGTGAAGCAATGAAAGAGGAACGAGACAAACTGGATTTGTGCGACTTCTAATTTTCAAAATTTTGAAAAATTTACAAATTAAAAAAAAAAATCAAGCAGGGATGGATGAAAAATAAATGTTTCAGATGAAAAACCACTTTATGACATTAACATTTTCCTAATCAATAAAACTAGGCCTATGCCTATCCATCTAACGCCCTTAGAAATGTGAAATGTGATAAACGACAAGGATTTGTTCAGGACCCCAAAGTCTGTAAAGCTTACCAGTAAAGTTGTTTGGCACTTGTTTTACAGGAGATGGTGCATCATCTCTATAGACCGATCTGTCAAGAACAGAAACAGGGCTTGGTTGTTCCGGGGCAACAGTTGCAAGTTCAGCTGGTGCTCCATCATTCTTCAACCTTGGAGTTGATTTCTGAAATAAAGATTACAATGCATGTCAAGTAATCAAATAGGACCCTCTAAATAGAGAGAGAAATAAAACACGTACTTTTTGCTTCGAGCTGGATATCAAGCATTTGAAAGCCTTTGTGGATGGACTATGGGATCCATTAAAATCAGGAGAGCTCTCAATACTTGTTACTACCATGGTTATTTTTGATACAGGAGTATCATTGCAGTCTGCTTGCAGAGAAATGCCCTCTTCTTGGTAGCTCAAGTTTCTGGTTTCACTGCTTATGCCACTCAACTGATCATCACTTTGCTGCAGGTTGAGAGCTTTTTGTCTGAGTCTCCCACCAGGAGAATCTGACTCGGTTGGCTGTTTATAGACCTGTCTTCTGGGCTTGTTCACATCAGATGATGGTGTGGGTGGTCGAGATCGCTTCTCCAACTCGAGTTTCCTCTGTTGCAATCTTGGACTTACAGATCCCGAGCTTTTTACTGAGCTTGTGGTGTTTTCTTTGGGCACTTGTTGTGGTTTGGTTGATGTTTGTGTCAACCTTGAATTCTTTAGGGCCATTTTTTTGTCATTTGAATTGACAACTGCAACTGGGCGACTGTTTCTAGGAGTCAGATCTTTGGTTGGATGTGTAATGACTGAATTCTTTCTGCTATCAATAAGGTCACTTCCTCTGACCTTGTGAAGACCTTGCAAGCCATCAATTGGGACCACTGAGGATGCAGGAAGACTAGACTTTTCTACAAGTTTTGCTGGTTTCATGATCACGATTGGGGATTCAGAAGTCCTTGGAGAATTGGCGCTCCTAGTTGTTTGTTGACCTCTTTGGTTGATTAATCTTGAATTCTGAGCTGGACTTGGATGCTTTGGCTCATAATCTCTCCGGAGTCCAGCATTTGAAGCTTGCACTTCTTTTCTACTCTCCAGGAGTCCCTTTGCCTGCATTGCTTCTAGTATCTGTTTCAAAGCTCTAAGATCTTTTCCAGATTGTTTAAATTCAAGGTCTTTCAATCTTTTTTCTATCTCACTATAAACAGAAGGGAATGAATTTGATGCCTTTGATGGAGCTTTCACATTACTCGGAGCTGGTTTTTGAAGGCCTCGACCCCCCTCCAGTAACCTCCAAGGCGCTGGCTCGATTGGATACCTTGAATTTGAAATGGGTTTCATGACAGAATTAGTATTCTTCCAGCACGGCGATGTAGGGTCCTTTTGTGATGCAGTGGAGGAGTTTGATGTTTGAAATGGCTTGCTTGGGGTAATTGCTTTCAGTGACTTTGAGAAAGGTCCAGAATCATGAATGTCAGAGGTCTTAACCTGTCTCATCTGGCTGTCTTGCATGGAAGTCGGTTCTGGCAAAGTTTCCAAGCCCATCAATCTTGCTACAACATTTGGAGGCCGTCTATAAGATTCCAGTGTCTGATGCAGATTTGGGCTTCTGTCACTATTGTTCCCAAGACTTTTCTCACAATTCAGTTTCAGATCAGCATTTGAACTCCACATTGAACCTTCTCTACTGTCCAGAGAAAGTCTTGGAAGCTCTTTTAGCTTTGGATTAGATTTGTACGGATCTCTTGAATCAAAAGAGGAGCGATTTATTTCCCTCCCATCATAAGAAAACCAAGGTGCATCTTTTGGTGTTGAAAGCAAAGACCACTCTTTCACATCATATGATGATCGGGAAAGTTCTCTTGCATCATTGAAATACCAAGGTGCTTCATGAAGTTTTGCTAGAACTCTCAGAGACTCTTTGAGATCAGCTGGCAATGTCTGGTTTCTGCTGACCCCAACTCCATATGATCCATCAACAGACTTGGACAACAGCAGAGGTCTAGGTGAGTCTCTATGACTTAGGACCCTTGTCAGCTCTTCGTCCTTGGTCGTAGTTTTAACAGATAGCCCCCGTGCTTCCCTATACATAGAGTCTTTGACTACATCTCGGAGATCCAATGATTGTCTCGAAAACTGAGGAGATGCACTGGGATGGTTCATGACTGGATCTCTTGATGGAGTGTCTGGAAAAATAATGCGGTCAAAGGATGACTGGTCTGTTTGTGTTGGTTTGTTGCAGTCCAAAGAGGAGAAGGAAGATGAACAGGAGGAAGAGAAGGAGGCTCTGGATGATTCTGTTGAGGCTCTTTGTTTCTCATACATACTCTTATTTGAATACTTTTCCTGCAGTTGTGTATACTATATTGTCAGATCACCACCATAATAGTACAACACGATGAAATTAAATTGAACAGAAAGGAACTGAATGCTCGTGCTTTTCAGAAATCATTACAGGGGGACAAAGATCCCTCCAAAAAATGGAAACAATTTGAGCAAAAAATGAGTTAGATGAATTGTACAAAAGTACTCAATTGCATGTTGTTATTTCTCTATAGTTACTCATTACAATTCAAAACTCCTTTATAGATCCATTGACCATTTTTTGTAAAATTAGCTGAATTAAAGGAAAAAGAGTGAATGTGCGGTTCTTACTGTTGCACTATGCCGATTGTACACATTGCTAGATCCATCCAGGGTGCCATTGTTGAAGTGGAAATTTCCTATAACAGAGACAGGGCTTTGGTTACAGTGTCATAAATAGACAAAATTCTACACTTTGGAGCATGCAACATGCGAAGCACAATGAATGAAGGATTCTGCTATGATCCATCTCATCATATTTCGCTAGAAAGATAAATTCCTTTAGATGCCATGAATATGAAGAGTTCTTTTTTTTTCAGATAATTTCGATACTGCTTTCATTTTTCTAGCTCCTGTTCTCAAGCATTACAAATACGACGTCTTCCTTTTTCTTTCTTGGTACATGGATGGCAGCATATAACCCAGAAAGGAAAAGGAACAGCTAAGGGATATTTATTATGAACAATATGCACAAATCATCTGAAACAAATTTTCCTTGTACCATAATTCCCAGCTATGATGACATTATCTATTGTGATCCATTCAATAAATTTATATTACTAATTATGCAACAACTCTAAAAAATTAAGATCAATATACTGTGTTCACTCTAGACAAATTTGCAGCAGATTTTGTACACTTTGCACTCAAAGATAATAGGAATACAGGAAAATTAATCAGCAATATGTAGGCAGTGGATACTAGTTACCATCAGTTGACCTAAGCAGTGTGGATTTACGAAGAAAGCCCAAGAGTAAAAACACCAATCAGTCCATTAGTGAGAAAGTGATGATCTACATGAAGCAATTGACAGAATTATACCAAATTGAGCAAAACCCAGATTGAGAATCACCTGGAGCTGGAGGAAGCCTCTTTTGACTATAGCCAGAAATGTTCCTTCCCGCTAGGATATGCTGGCGTTCAAAGAGCTGAAAGATGCCAGTCATGCATCCTATCTGCTTCTGCAAATCTGGATTATCATCGGTCAATGAATGTAGAAGCTTTGCAGCCATCTTTTCCTCTCTCCAAAACTTATCAAAATGCTCCCACACAAATAGACAGAGACACTTCCAATTTTCAACTTTTATCTCATTTTTTTTCCTTCAAGACAAGTCCAAACAATCACTCACTATCGAGCAATTCAAATTGAGAACTCCTTCACAATCTACGTCATCAACTTCAACATACATGAATGAAGCATCGAAACGCCTTTTTTCTAGTTACTCCCAAAATTTCTCCGCCTGTGGACAAATCCTTAAATCATGAAATAGGTAAACTGTGACCATCTAACTCTAACCCTTTTCTTATCTCTCTTCTTTCAAGCATTGCAACAACTTCAAGCTTTTTCTCCAAGAAAAAAAAAACACATTTTCCATTAACACAATTCCAACCACTTCATGCCCAGATAAGCATCAAATTAACCCACAAGCATATGTACACAGTTACAGTCTATAAATTTCTTTAAAATCCCAACTTTTCCAAGCTTGTTACACTTTGAAGATCAAAATTTTTCCAAAATTCTCACAAAACCCAACAAAAATTTTCAATTAAAATTATTGATGTTATCTGAAACAGTCGGGAGGGGAAATCAAGAAGGCCCAGGAGAGCAATTGAGGTTATTTATCAGAATATACGGAAGAAAGGTTCAATCTTGGAGGCTCTGAGAGGAATAGGCATTTGTACGTGAATTGTGAAGTAAGATAGAAAGCACAAAAAGTAGAGAAAAAAGAAAGGGGCCCAATTTCCAAATACAAAACAAACCCAAAAGAACAGAAATGCCAGCACAAACACACAAATACCTCCAACCAATTCCTTCTAAAAGTAAAGAGAAAAATGAAACAAATATCAAGGAATCTCTGCCAGGTCCAAGAACAAATATTTCCCAAAATTATATTTTCTCTTAGGTGAGACAAATCAGAGAGAGAGAGAGAGAGAGAGGTCTATGAAGAATAGGCAATGTGAAAAGAAAAGAAAAAGTAAACAAAAATTTATTTAAGAATAAAAAAAGAAGACATCAATCTTGTTGAGCGATGGGAGTTGGCAATAAACATTGGGTGTTTTCGCGCGCGCGCGCGCGAGAGAGAGGGAGAGAGAGAGAGTAGGGGAAGGGGAAGGGAATGTGGGTCAGATGTCCTCAAGGCAGTTTGTCACACATCCATGATCCATGTGGGCTGATTATGTTAGTGGGTCTGCACCTGTCTGCATGGGCATGTGAAGCTGTCAGGAGAGAGAGAGAGAGAGAGCGAGAGAATTTGGAGGGAAAAATAAGAAAAAAATTGGAAAGTTGTAATTTATGCATGCGGTGATGGTGCTGGATTGAGGTAAGCAATTACCTCCTTCCTTCCTAATTCCTATGCCTGCAGTGCTCATAAAGGTACCAAGGACCCTTTCTCCAAACACATGTCAGCTTCTTTTTACCTTTTAAATTCCTGTAATTCCCTCTCCTACTTACCTACTCTCTCTCTCTCTCTCTCTCTCTCAAATAGATCAATTTTTTTAAATCTTTTTTTATTATTTTTTATACTCAAATTCAAAATCTCTAATGATATCTTAATCACTGGATCAAAATAATTCGATCTCTCTCTCACACTGCACAAATGGGGATATACATGCCCAAGCATATGGTCTTTCGCTTGGTTTTTTGTGGGGGGTTAATGTTTTAGCTTACAAAGGTTAAATGACGCAGCAAACTTAAGTGCTATTGCTTTTCTAGTATAGAAGGTACAACTTTGTTTCAAACTATCAAATGGCTTGCCCATATGAATGACTACTTTGGTGATTAAAATGTATTTCCTCTGTTAATGCATGTTGGTTCAGTTGTGACTCTGAAATTTTATATTAAATTTTAATGTAATAATATGATAATAAATTCCATATTTCTTTTCCTCGCAATAGATAAGGTTGTTTGTTATTCTTTGTGCAAGTTTTGTTACCATCTTCTGGGCCACTTTTTATGTTATGGACTAGAATAGGAAATTCTGGTCTATTTCCCTTTTTTTTTATCCTCCGACACTTTTTAATATTTGAGATTTTGTCTCGATTAATGTGTATCGATCCGTTATCAGACTTACTTTTTGGGGGATCTCCCAATACGGTTTTTTCTGTTCTCAAATCGAGTAAAAACCGTATATAGTTAAAAGCTCTTAATGCCCTTCCCACTGAACTAACCAAATGTCGGTAAATTCCGGTCTATTTCCACCAAGAGATAACAATACAAAAACCGTGGCATGAAATGCTTAGATAACTTGTTAGATGGTAAAATGAACACATGAAATACAATCTATGATCTGGTTTACGGTTTTGGGGCATGTGGTAAGACTCATCTTTAGGAGAGAGGGTATGTCTCTCACCAACCATGGCAGGATGTGATTTGTAAA
This sequence comes from Dillenia suffruticosa, assembly GCA_033439265.1. Classification (NCBI taxonomy): domain Eukaryota; kingdom Viridiplantae; phylum Streptophyta; class Magnoliopsida; order Dilleniales; family Dilleniaceae; genus Dillenia; species Dillenia suffruticosa. The sequence continues at coordinate 5,287,330 of JAVTVX010000009.1, forward strand.
GAATGAAAATGGAAGTCATTAGAGAGACAGAAAGACAAATGGGGTTTTAAAATGACTCTCATGCCCAAATTTTGCTCTAAGTGCTTATATTGAACTCCTTGGCTTATATTCAATTTTGTATTAGTTAAGTAAATTAACTAAATTTATTTAAATTTAAACATTTGAAGAAGAAGAAGAAGAAGAAGAAGAAGAAGAAGAAGAAGAAGAAGAAGAAGAAGAAGAAGAAGAAGAAGAAGAAGAAGAAGAAGAAGGCCTTTCACTGTTTCTCCGACCCTTTTTTATTTTGGCACATCAATTATTTCTACAATAGTATCATAAGGAATAGCAGGCGGAAAGGAGGGGGCGAGCAATGGTTACCACCCCCTTGAAGTTTTTTATTTCAAAAAATTAATAATTTGTGCCTATGAAAATCTCGAGTTTCCAAACCTTTTCTATTTTTGTCTCATCCACAACAAATGTAGTGCTTGCCAATTGATCATCTCAAAAGACCTGAATAATCATTTAAATCCATTTCCAAATAAGTTGAATTCTTCGTGATAAGATTCTGTAAATATCTGTTTTGAATCCAAAACTTTACTTAAGGTATCAGTGTTTACCCACCGCACCAACTAGGTATCTGTAAAAAAATATCGAAAGCATATATTATTCCTCAAGACTTAATTGATCCATAATAAGTCATAGGTATAGGCTCTTAATTAGAAAAGGAAACTCAACGAAAATCTCTTCTTCAAAGATAGTTTTTCTAATTCTTTGAATTCAAATTAAATTCGATTCATAGTTTGAGAATATTTTTTTTATCAATAATTAATTTGATTTTTATAATATTTGATTTTATTTACTTTTATATTTTTATATCTGTAAGTTTCTAATACAAACCCTAACTTATTGTAATATTTAATCGAAACAATGGATAATTAGCGTTCAATTCCGATCTCCAATACTAAACTTATTCTAAGAAATATTTGTTTATTAAGTAACACATCATGAGAGAAAAAGAAAATACAAAGAACAAAAAGAGAACAAGTAGTAGATTATTGAATTGACAAGATTTTTAGGATAATCTTCTTCGGACCATAATGTTTTCCCTAAATTAATTTCATTCCTTCTTGAATGATATAAATGTTCCCTAAAGCACAGGGCATAGGGGACACTCTTAAAAAAAATAAATTAAAAAAAAATCAAATTAATTCTACACCTCTCAATTTGTATATGTGGATATTCTACTTATGTATGCATGGGTTTTCTCATTAATTTAATGGGTTTCTCTTTTTAGTACCTAAACTCATCCCCTCCCCCAAAGAAAAATAATATTAAAAATTAAAAATAAGTCAAAATTTAATTAAAATATTAAATCTGGTGTAACATAATTTTTATTAATTTTTCCTAAGTAAACAATGTATGTATTAGTTGAAATTTAATCTTATTAGAGTATAATAACATTATTACAAAGAAAAAGTTTTTGAAGCTAACTTTGGCAAAGTAAGCATGTTTTATTAGAAGCAATCTCTATGATAAAGTATTTAATGGCTATTTTTTTATTTAATTATCGATATTTAAAATCCTGACTAATGCAGTTTGAATAATTATGGTGTCTAATTTAAAATTTGATTTTTTTAATACTTATTAAGATTTAAAACATTATCTGGGTTGAATGTTTTTGATGTGGGGGATCATTCTGTGACAGATTATTCCTTAGGCACATGCCTGCCCACCACTCCTATGCATATTGCATTGTCAAACCTAGCCTACCATCTCTCTCTCTCTCTCTCTCTCTCTCTGAAGCTAGCTCAGCTAGGATCTGGGGGGGATTCATGACTCATCCATGTGACAAATGATGGTTAATCACACACACACGTTGGCTTTGCAGGGAGTGTGAGCTAGCAATGCGTAGCAAATTCAAACTTCACATCGGATGTCATTGTTTTTGGCATTTTCAATAACTAAATCACTGCAAATAAAGTTGGAAGATCAATGGATTCCCATTCCTATAATTAATAAATGGACATGTGTAAGTTTTTCATTGTTGTCATCATAGATTCTATGGATACCCAATTGAAATTGGTGACTCCACATGATTTTCTTTTTATTATTTTCCATATTTTCAATGTTTTCATTATACATTTGTGTGCCCAACCGAAACTTGATCACTAGTACATGATTTACATGCAAATTATTGAGGGGCAGAAAGGTCATTTTAGTTTAATTTATTTTAATGTGCCGAATACTCCTATATTCAAACTCGAATTTAAATATTTTAATAATACTCGAACTCCAATTTGACTCATTTATAAATATAAATATTTATATAATATATTAATATATTTTACTCAATTCAATTTTTAGATATATATAATATATTAATAAATGTTATCGAGTTATTTGATGAATTTTTAAATTTAAAATTTTATTATTCGAATTCGATTTAATTGTATAATGAAATCGATCAAACTTTAACTCGCATTATAGTCATAGAGGGAAGGGAGAGAAATGTCAAATTCTAATGATAAAATTTTTATATAAATTATCGATATTTAATAATTATATTAAATTTAATTAAATTATAAATAAAAGTTATTCTACTTTTATCTTCGCTGTACCTCCCTGTCCAATACGAGACTTAGATTATAATTAGAGTATGGCTGCCTTGCTCTGGTGGCAATTCTTTGCATGTGCTGTTTGCTGCAGTTGCGTAGGTATGATTATCTGCCACTACTTTCAATATCATCACCTGTCAATTCCAATTTCCATAGACAACAGTGAATTTCGGGACCAACTACTATAATCATAATGACAAGACGACGATGACTTGCTAGACATCAACTTCCTAAGAGAAAATTTTAAACAAATTGCGACCCTTTCCCTCAATTCTTTTTTTATAATAATCGATTGATATTAAAAATTATATTTTAATTAATTCGATTCAATAATTTTTAAATCTAATTTAAGAATTTCTTTAATATAATCTTATATTTTAAAATTTTAAATCTAAAATTTAATTAAAAAATTTTAATATTATCCAGTAACTCGAATTTAATAACTCTCTCGATTCATATAGTATGTGGTATGAATAGGTTACAAGGCAGACATTGTGGGCCACATTAGCATAATGTGATATTTATCAAATTAATCGAAAGCAAGGTGCTTGGCAATTCAGTTGATCCCTTGTTTCCATTTTTTTTGGTTTATTATAACTAACATTCTCCAAGAGGTCGACTACATAAAAGCTGGGGACTATATACTAATGACATATAAAATAGGCATCAAAGTATCATAATTTGGCAAAATGGATTCATGCTGATGTTCAAAATGAGACTTCATACTTAAAAATCATTCCCGGGATTCGCCATGTATACACTTTATGAAAGCTCACAAGTATGCAATGTTGTTCACGTCTAAGTGGAAATTATCTACAAATAATTGCAAAGCTTTGAGGATAGATAGTACCAACAAGTGGGGTTGCATCATCCGAGCACAAAAGTGAGGAAATCGCATGTGGGTGCTTGAACTTCATTAGGCAATACCCAACACACCTTTTTTACAAATCATGCTCACCATTGTTCAAGGAGAGGAGCCCTCTCACTCGCTCCTCTTTGATTGCCACATGATGCCCTACTTTTTTTCTCATACTGATCCCCACCATATATCATTATGAACCAAAGTGCTGGGGACCAATCAAAATAACCTATAATACCCCACCCCCCAAAAAAAAGTTTACCCCTTTCCAATAATACATTGATAATGATACCTGCTTGTGTACACGAGAGAGTGACCAACCAATCTCCTCTGGGTATAATGATAGGACTTTAAATCCCTTTAATTAAACTCTCAAATTCGAATTTTAAAAATACAAAACCAAGAATTAAAAGAGCAACCCACAACAGGCGCCACAATACTTAATCGGATTAATCAGAACAATCTGGATTCCGATAGATGTATACCAAATAAAAAAAAAAATAGAGAGAGAAATTTATTCGTAAACAGGGAAATATAAATTGTCCCCTTCCATACTTTCCCAAACATGGTCGAGTTCGCAATGGAAATTTTAGAAAAGTTTTAAGACTTTATTCACAAGAAAAGTGATACTTGTGGTTGAAACCAAATTAACTTTATAGATTTCCTTTTCAACTATACTTAATTTTCATTCAATTTATATATTTTCTTTTTACCAAACTCATATCACAGTTTGAATTAAATTAGGGTTTTAAATAAGAAAAGTGCCTAGTTATTGAATTGAAGATTGAAATTCTCTCTTCTACACAATCTTTATGCTACAATTCATTTCTTTGCTTTTTTTTTTTTTTTTTTTTTTTTGGTGAAGATTTCTTTGCTTATTTGGTAAACGTTCAAGAGGGTTAGAGGTTCTAATGTCTTTGAAATTCATATAAGATGATAATGCAAATTCAATTTATTTGTCTGGCATGGATAAAGTCTTCCAGCCCCATTATCAAATATCAGTACAAAATGTGCCCACTAAAGGTACAAACTCAGCAGACCTAAAAGTGGGGTTCCTACCCTTCTATTAATCCTAACCAAATGAAGATAGATCGTATCTTGTCATAAAGCGAAAGTGCCTCAAACACTTAACTCTTCAGAAATTTTATCTCATTTTTCCTTAAACATCTATAATAGTTTACTTGGTATTATCGGATGTCCCCGAGGAGACGTTTACTTGGTATTATGTCTACTATTCGACAAGCTCAATAATCCAACCATGTGCCAAGAGCGGTTGTATAGATTTTCATCTGCATATGTTAACATAAATGTGTGAAAAGTTTTCCACATTATGAATATGGAAGACTAGAGAATGTCCATTGAAGATAGAGGTGCATCACAACAACTAGTTAGTATTATTTGTATGCACATGATATTACCATTGCCTAATTATTGACATAACTTAGAAGTAGGGTTTTGATTAGAGCCAAGTCATGGGATATGATATAACATTAGCCTTGCCAGATCAACTGGAATCTCTCCACATCTATTGCACATGCCAAGTTGATTATAATCCGCTAAGTCACCAACCCTTGCATTAATGAGTTGGGTGAAGGACCAAAGCAAAAAAGAAAGAGGGATTAATATTGTTAACGAAGGATAGTTGATGGGCTACTAATGGACAGTTATCAATGGGATGGAGTGTTAAATTCGTTAATCAAATATCGGATTTAAAACTTGAGAATGAAAAAAATTATATTAAAAGAAACATCTCCTAAATTGGCCCTGCAAACACTCGAACCGGATCATATGAATACTCACGCCGAACCCAAAAAAAAAAAAAATGTTGGCTCATATGAGCTGGCTAATGGGCCCCCAACACTGTAACAAACACCATTTATTGTTTTTACAGTTGTGGGCCCAAAAATTGCCATACCACAATATTTTGATCAACAACTCCAAGGCGTGATCATAACTGCTGTATGAATTTGGTCAGGCACAACCTTAAATGGTTGGTTTTGGCATTGGTATGTAATCTTTCACTTCGTTTTCATTTCTGGCATAAAAGAAGCATATGGTGCCAAAATTAGGTCACAAAATTAGTTGAATGGTCAAATGGCAGACCCACCAATAGGAAGATCACCAAGGCCGTAGTGACGAGGATGGCAAATGAATGGCCAGGTTCCCCAACCTGCTATTAATGGTTGCCTCACCTCTGCAATTTATGTCCAACCATTTGGGGTAGATGGAGATGTTTCATGTTAATCGATTCAATGGCTTAGCATTGAAGGAAACCGGAAACCCGGAAACCCGAAACCGGTTCATTTTATGTACTGTAAAACAATTGCACTTCCTAAATGCATGCCACAAGAACATAAAACTTTTGGCGTGAAAGAGAAGAACTTGCCTTTCTTTAACCTTTCCCTTGCGAAAATAGGCAGCAAGAGAAAATGTCACACATTGAAACCAAGAAAAGGGCATTGTACTCAATAGCTATCCAAATGGATTGCATATCATTTTTCCTATGTTCGGCTGCATACATGTAAAGTTCATTTAGGTAGTAATAAAAGACTTCCAACCCAATTAGCCAAACCTCAAAAAATAAAAAAAGGAAGGAACCAAGTACTTTTTCAGGGAAGGAAAGAATTGCCTATGAGCCGTCTCGTCAGCCATCCCTTTGGGGACAACCGATGAGGCGTCTCGTCAGCAATCCCTTTTTAAGCCAAGATGAAAAATGTGCGATCAATCAATCCCAGAGTTATATGGGACAAAAAAGAGACCATTAAAAATGGAAATTTTATTTAGAATTTCGTCTTGCAGTGTGTACAAAGTGCCAAAAAGCCAAAATAATCATCAGTTATCTAGGAAGGCCAAGAATCCGACAACCAGAATTCTATATTATCAGAGCCTGTGAAGTTTCAAAGCCATCACAAAATGCAATGCACTGGAATGCATCTGCAGATAGCAGGCCAAAGTAAAAGAAAATAGGACAAGAAAAATTGGTGTCAAAAATCAGAAACCATTTGCTTCATTGCATCTTCAAGGAAGGTTTCACAGACAAAAATAGGGCAGAAGAATTTCTTGAACTATATCCCTAGGGATATGTCCTGGTTCTCCGGTTGACTTACAAAAAGGACTAAAAAACATCTCTGCTGTACCAGGTCATGTATCACTAATTGAAACAAAAGGTGGTTCTTCATTAAACAAGGCCTTGCACGGTTCAAAGTGAGCTAAATGAAAGATGCCACATTGTTTGCCTGGACTTCTACTTGGGATGCATCTGCACCTCTAATTTTAGCATAGAAATTGCTCCAAGATGAATCAAAACTAGTAATTTCACGTTGTCCATAGTGTTTTCTCTGTACGTGCTTTCGAACATCATCGGTCATCGCTAACTCCTCTAAATACCGTGTCAGGCTGCCCTTTGGTGCTGCTTCCAAAAGAGAGATGATTATCATGGGAGGAATTTCAACAAAGTCACTACAACAATCGAATGTATATAAAGCATCAAGAAGCATGGAGATATTAAAGAGAAAGAGAGGATGGTAGCAAGGCAGGACACCACAGCCATCTAATTCAATACACAACCAATTACAGAGACAAAATCAGCAAATCACTGGAAAATGGAAGGATAATAATAACAGACCTAAATTTCATTAACTGAAGAGAATTGTAACTCTTGGCTTAAATATGCCTTACCTAGAGCATTGTCATTCCTGTCTCTGTAGGAGAATGAATAAGGAAAGATTCCAGTGTGTAGCTAGAAATGAGAAAGATTGCAGGGAGAAGGTTAGGGATTTGACTTTAACATGTTGCATGGAGATGAAAGGGCTAAAAAGAGGGTTAGGGACTCACGGGATTTCGCAATGCCTTATATGGTGAATCATCTAATAATAATGTGTTTGATTCATCAAAAGCACCCTTTTCCCATGGAAGATTAGGATCATGCTTTTCCCATAACTTCTTAAGCTCCTTCAGGACAAGGGGCTTATCCTTGTTCTGAAGAGTAAACGCACCTGTATTGGTACAGTGAGATTGGTCCTACGCATGCATAAAACATAAAAATAAAGTTCATTAATTGCAGCAGTCTGGATTCTTCCATGATAATAAAGAATAGGAGCAGCTAAAACCTGTAACACATTTTTTACACCCCTTGCAAGGTATAAAATTCAAGGCAACCTAAAACCAAAGTTACACAATCTAAACCAACGATTACATTATCTAACATCTAAGCAAAGAAATTATTACCTTATGTTGCAGCATGAAGGATTTGTAGAAAGTATACAGTCACAACAGTTGGACTGGTTGCATATCAATAGAAGGTACTCCCTCCATTTGACTTCAACTGTCTCTTTAGAATATATATATTTTTTTCCACTTTGTCATTTTGGAAAATCACGGAAGCATTAATTATTTTTTCCCTTAATTTTACCCTTATCTCTTGCCATCTCTACTTAATGCTCAATTACAGCATGATAAATTTGACTTTTCAAAAGATAATTTAGTTAACTAAAATTAATTTTGTTTGTAATTGTGGTTGTTTAACCATTTCCTTAATTCTTGGGCGACAACCTTGAAAGCCAGTTGTAGTGGAATAGGGGAGCATTAACAATCTTTCCAAATGCAAATCAGAAAGAAGGCAGTATTTACCCTGATAACAGAGGGAGACTCACGACTCCTCTGTCTGTTAGCATATAACAGTAAACAAAAAGCTAATAGTTGTCCGGTAGCTAATAACACTAAAAGGAGACCAAATAGTTGAACAAATACAACACTGAGCCATATGCAATAAAAGCAAACATGCAAATCATTGTTCAAATGATTAGCAGCAAAAGGACAACTCAGACTAAGACTTCAAATGAGTAATCACAATGCCACAGTCCAAAATCACAAATCTCAAAGGGAAAAATGTCATCGGGAAAACAATACAAGTATCAAGCATGCTCATGCCATTAATCTCCTTCATTTTTAGTGCCAGAGGAAAGAGGAGACTAGGGAGCTGCTCCTGCTTTCACACATTTGTTATAATGCAAAGATAAATAGTTACATAACCTTAACAGACAAATTTAATTGACATCCAGTCAAGAGAATATTAAAATATATATACATATATGCTTATTTGTCATATCAAATAGAATGAAAGAAGGGCTTCAAGAAAGCAAAGAATCTAGCATTTCTCACTAAAGTTTAACCGCTAATCCAGCAACTCATTAACTCTGTTTCTAGAATTTCAAGTCTCAAGTTTGACATTGTTTTAATTAACATTAATACAACAATACAGTTGCTCCACTGCATGGTACCCTTTTGGGGATAGAGTCATCAATGAAATGTAAATTTCAATAAACCTGCAAACAACTGCATCCCTAGATAGTTGAGATTGGAATGAGTTACCTATCCATTATCTATGAATTCCTTGCCTATTTCACCTTGCAGTTGCCAAGATCTCTAAAAGTGTGACTGAAATTGGTTTGCCGTCTTTGGTGGTCAAACTTCTTTGATGCACATGTGCTCATCTACCATCACTCTTAATTTCATATCTTTGAATAAAACTGGTGTGAGCACGATTGAAAGAGTGATAAGGAAGTCTTCTGATCCACTAGCATGGAAAGAAAAGGTCTATCGTATAAGTTGGAAGCCTACTCAGGTATAACATGGAAAGATATTAGGAATTTGGTAAGTTAGGGACCATGAACATTGCTCTAGCTGGGAAATTGTAGAGATACCCTTACACAATTCACAGTGGTAACTTTAAGCAATAAGACCTTCACTAAGACCAATGGACGCCCAAGGAAAGACCACAAGAGTTAATTTTAATCTAATCTAGTACTTGGTCCACACTTCCCTTGCATTAATCAAATTTATAAAGAGATATGGCAATCGCATTGTTAACCATGGGATGTCTTGTTCAGTGAAACCCTTTCTCATGGCACTTTCTAATTGCATCACCTTTTGTTTCTCAGTGCAACTTAAATGTTTCTTAAATTTACATTCTTGATTATAATTCAATTTCTTGAAACATTCTTTTATATTTGAAAAATATTGCTAATGGGGAAATCTGCATATTTTTGTCGCCTGGTTTCTTGGATTTTGTTAGAGGTACTTGTCTTGAGAGAGAAGGAAGGAAAGAGACAAAGCTAGTGAATAAAATTGATATTCTTCATTAAAATAAGACAACCGTCTTGTTACAGGAAAGAGAGAACCCTCTCATACTCCCTTTCAGCATTAAGCTGACCCAATTCTTACAGAAAGATTTGTCTCCCCCCATTCCAGTAAACCCCTCACACTATATGTATCCCCTTCACCCCATATTCCCTCTCATAACAGCTCTAGATTGCCCATAGAAAGTTGGTTATTCCCTAGCAGTTTGCTGTTTCAGCTTGCCTCTGCATTGATAGACTTTTAGCCTGTTTGGTTCCACCTCACCAACCAATTGTTTAGTTGCTGCCACCACATCTACCAGCTGGTCCACTGCTGCATTTTTCATAACATTCCCCCCCCCCACCGGCACTCAAAATTCAGCCTTGTCCTCAAGGCTGTAACCAGGAAACTGTCCCCTAAAATCTGAAAGGTCAAACCAGGTTGCATCATCCTTTGTACCACCCTCCCAGCGGACAAGCAACTACTTAGTAGTTTGACCCCCTTTTGAGATCACCTTCCTCTCTAATATTTCAGTAGGTTCACACAGCCTGCTATCAGTCTCAAGGGTATGGGGCAACGCTGGTTCTGATGTGTGATTCCCAATCATTTTCTTCAACTGTGACACATGAAAAATGGGGTGTATCCGGACAACTTCGGGCAGCTAGATTTTATAAGCCCCATCCCCTAATTTTTTGCACAACAGGGAACGGTCCATAGTATTTAGCGGCCAATTTTGCTCTTGTCTCAGATTGAAGTTTGTTTGTAAAGAGGTAACTTAAGAAAAACCAAATCTCTCACATTAAACTGTATGCGCTGCCTATTAGCATCGACAAAATTTACCATTTGTTGCTGCGCCTTACTAAGATAATCATGAACTTGTTTCAAAATTTCATCCCTGTCCGAGAGCTCCCCGGACACCGCTTGCACTCATGTTTCTCCCAAAAGAAATCTGTGCACCGTGGGAGTAGGTCGTCCATACACCACTTGGAAAGGGGTCATCCCTGTGGAAGTATGAAAATTCGTATTATAGCTAAATTCTGCTCATGGTAACCAAGTATGCCACCCCTTCGGTTGATCTAAAGTAAACAACGAAAGTATGTTTCGAGTCCCTTATTCAGAATTTCCGGCTGCCCATCCATTTCTCGATGATAGCTACTACTCATTTTCAACTCCGTGCCTTGCAAAAAAAACTACTTGAAAAATTGGGTCGCGGTCACTTACAACGGATCTTGGAACTCCATGTAATCTGACCACCTCCTTAACAAACACCTCCACAACTAATTTTGCTGTATAGGGATGCTTCAGGCCAATAACATGTCCATATTTCGACAATTTATCAACTACCATAAAAATACAATCCCTCCCTTGTGACCAGGGAAGTCCATTGATAAAATCCATTGATATATCCTCCCAAACCACCGAAAGAATAGGTAAAGGTTGCAAAAGTCCCGCTGGAGATCTAGCCTAATACTTTTGTCGCTGACACACAAGACAAGCTACCACAAATATTAGGACTGATTTCATCATTTCCTTCCAATACAAATTAGTAGCCAATCTCTTATGAGTTTTCAAAGCGCAAGCATGTCCCGTCCCGGGAGTTTCACGGAATTCAGCCAACAAAATGGGGATCCACTTGGAATTTTTCGGAAGCACCACCATATTGTTGTACAACAACGTCTCATTTATCAAGGTATATGGGGTCTACAATTTGGCTCACTTTTCAGCTTTTGTTTCAGAGCAGACAACTTTGGGTCTTTAGCAATTTCCTCCTCTATTTGCTTCCAATCCTTCCATAGTTGCCACGACACCACTGCACACTCAGATTCCTCCTACAACCTTGATAGACAATCAGCCACTCCGTTTGTGCATCCGGGTTTGTATTGCATATGAAGATCGTACCCCAACAGCTTGAAAACCCAGTCCTACTATGTTGGTGTTGTAATTTTTTGTTCCAACAAAAACTTCAAGCTTTTCTCATCAGTCTTTACCACAAAGTGTCTCCCTATTGGGTACGGTCACCGGTGTTGAATTGCTAGGACAAGCATCATCAACTCTTTTTCATAAGCTGATTTGGATAGCTATCTTTCAGAAAGAGCTTTACCGAAAAAAGCAATGGGCCTCCCATTTTGTAAGAGAGCAGCCCCTACACCTCGTCCCAAAGCATCACACTCAATTATAAATGGTTGAGTGAAGTCCAACATGGCCAACACCGGGGCATGAATCATCACTGCTTGTAATGCTACAAAGGCTCTATTGGCTTTCCCCGACCAAGCAATCTTGTGCTGTCTATTTTTTTTTAACAATTCTGTGAGGGGTCTTGCCATCTTCCTATAATCACGAATGAACCGCCTATAGTAGCCGGTTAACCCCAAAAACCCACGTACATCCCTTGAGGAGCAAGGAGTTGACCAATTTAGAATACAAACTGTTTTCCCGGATCCATCTTCACCCCTCTCGCGGAGATTACATGACCAAAATATTCGATGTTTTGCCTCACAAATTGACATTTCTTCCGGTTGGCTAGCAAATAATTCGTTGCCAAAGTCTGTAAGGCTGTTTCCAAATGAATCAAATGATCATCTCAAGTACGACTATATACAAGAATGTCGTCAGAGAATACCAAGATAAATATCCAAAATTAGGGTTGAAACACGTCGTTCATTGTGGTCTGAAAAGTGGCATGAGCATTCCTGAGTCCAAATGGCATCACAATGAATTCATAGTGACCAGAATTCGTTTGGAAGGCTGTTTTAGGGATGTCCAATTCCTTGACCCTAATTTGGTGGTAACCGGATCGCAAATCAAGTTTAGAGAAGTATTGAGCGTCATACAACTCATTGAACAACTCATATACCACCAGAATTGGATATTTATCCGAAATAGTGGCTTTGTTCAACTCCTATAGTCAACACAAAAACGCTAGCTTCCAACCTTCTTCCGAACAAGCAGTACTAGGCTGGAGAAAGGACTAGAACTAGGTCAAATAATGCCCGCAGTAAGCATTTCAACCACCAGTTTTTCAATCTCATTTTTTTGTTTAGAGCTATACCGATAAGGTAGACCACTAATTGGACCACACTCAGGCCACAAAGGAATCTGATGATCAGTGGACCTGTAGGGTGGTAGCCTAGTGTCTTCATCAACCACCTCATCATATTTTGTTAATAATAACTATAGCTCTTCCTGCTGGACAATGGTCAATGTTTCCTCAGCTAATCCTTGCATTTTGTTATCTTTGTTAATCTCCCATAACCAAACTCCATATTCTACCTCAGTTAGTTTCTTCAGGGCAACAAGGGAAGAGGGAATCTTAACAAGTGCAGGGTCCCTTTTAAACAAATAGATTGTCAATGCCATTGAAATTGTATGGTCATCAATTGCCAATTAACCTTGAACTCCCGTAATGTTTCCAGCCACGAAACTCCCAGAATTACATCAACTCCACCCAAAGAAAATAGGAAGCAATTAACTGTAATCACAATACATTCCAAATTTATCTGCACACCACAACATATACCCAAGGAGATTAGTCGTTTGCCATCACCCAATCGTACACAGAAAGAGTCAGTCGGTTCCACCGAAAGTCCCAAACAACGGGCAATGTCTTCAGCCACGATGACACGAAATCGTGACTGGCCCCACTATTGACCATAATTATTAATTTTTCCCCAACAATGGTTCCCATAAGTTTCATAGTCTTAGGATGAGAAATACCTCCAACTGAAAACATGAGAAGCTCAAGAGATGCAAGAGAAATGTTAGGGTGGTGTTCCGGAAGATCAACTGTTGCCTCCTCCATCTCGGCTTCGTCAGTCGTAGGAGTTTCATCATCGCCCAATATTATCGCATGAAAGCTTTTGTTGGAACAGTTGTGAAGGGGGTGATAAGATTGTTTACATTTGAAACAGAGTCCCTTGGATCGCAAGTCCATGAGTTCTTGGTGGGACATTTGTCGGGAGACTCTGGTGGTTGTGTTCAAACCGGGTTGTGGAGGAGTTGGGGAAGAAGAAGAACATTGAGTGGCGGAACTATTTTGAATAAAAGGCGAGTTAAAAGAAAACTGGATTCGGGTTAAAATAAGTGTCGGGTCCTCCTTGGGTCGGGTTGGACCCGCTCCATTTTCTCGACCCGAGGTTGATATGGGTTCCATCTTCTTTACCAGGAAGCATCCTCGGCATAAAAAACCCATTCTCTCTCTATTTCCCGAGCCAATTTCATGGTCCGAAAGAGGGAAAAAGCTTCATGCGATTGGATTCGCACACGAATTTCATCCTTGAGGCCATTGAGAAAAAGACCTAGATGAATCGAAGAACTCAGACCTTTTACGAGTGCTACTCTAGCCACAAACTCGTCGATGTAGGCATCAACAGTCTCCATCTGTTTCGTGGACACCAGACCTTCAAAAGGATTTGCAAATAGTCCTCCCCCAAAACGATCAAAGAGCTTGGAAGTTAAATCTGACCAAGAGAGCGACGGATTCTGTGCGAACAACCACTGAATCCAGTGAAGTGTAGGTCCATCCATGGAAACCATAGCCATTGTAACTTTCATTTCGTCACTTACATGATTGATAGTGAAAATTTGTTCCCCCCGTGCAACTCATGCAACAAGATCGTGACCATCAAATCAGGGGAGATCAACTCGTCTCAAGGCAAAAGGAAAATCTTCTTGTGAGGGGGCTTTAAATGGCAGTTGGGTTTGTGGGTGAGCTCCCAGGATGGGAATGGAGCCAATTTTAAGAGAAGGGCTTCCGTGAATTCCGTTTAACACGGATGTTGAAGACCCTGCTTTCTCGCATCCCTCATTTTTCTATCCTAGAAGTGCCATCACCAAGTCCTCCGGTGAGTCCAGTGAGTCCAGTTTGTCCATCTTCATGCGACGGTTGTTCATTTCTTTTATCAATGTCATGACACTTCCCAATTTCAGCGATGCTCTTCTCCAAAGATTCCAATTTAGTTTCCATTCTTGTTTGAGTCATGAATATTGTGTTTGATTCAATATGGAAAAGGGCTGAAGAGGGGGAAGAGGGCAGCAGGTCGGACCAGTTGTTAGAGGTATTGGTCTTGAGAGAGAAGGAAAAAAAAAGAGACAAAGCTAGTGAATAAAATTGACATTCTTCATTAAAATAAGACCAACGTCTTGTTACAGGAAAGAGGGAACCCTCTCATACTCCCTGTCAGCATTAAGCTGACCCAATTCTTACAGAAAGATTTTTCTCCCCCCATTCCCCCCACACGCTATATGTATCCCTTTCACCCCATATTCCCTCTCATAACAGCTCTAGATTTCCCATAGAAAGTTGGTTATTCCCTAACAGTTTGCTGTTTCAGCTTGCCTCTGCGTTGATAGACTTTTAGCCTCTTTGGTTCCACCTCACCAGCCAATTGTTTAGTTGCTGCCACCTCATCCACCAGCTGGTCCACTGCTGCATCTTTCATAACAGATTTGTGCTTACTCCTATGCAAATCCTTCTTTCCTCATCTTACTCAACTATCTAATGGCTCATCATCTAATTTAGCTAATGTTATTTGAAGAGTGAAAGTTCTTTCCAAAATGTAGACACTTAATTGAGTCTGCTCAATGGATTTTAAAATGATTATCACCAACAACCTAATGTAGGTAAAGAGACCTTATAAGGGCCCTATCCCAGGACACTGGTGGTGGTTCTAGAAATTCTTTTTATGGGCCACACTATACCTTAAAGAAATTTCATAATGAAAATATAAAATTAATAATACGATATAAAGTAGTGTAGAGAAATGAAGAAATACTGCTGTAATTCTGAAATAGCCACCAAAGCGACGTAGTGATATGTTTTCTCATATAAAATTACCAATATTTTATATAAAAATATGATGACTGCTCCAAGCCTCAAACCTTGAAATCATATAAACTCAAAGAAAGGTTCCTCCTAACTTCAAAATAATAAAACAAAAAAAAAAAAAAGCAAAGAAGTCAAAATGAAATGGGTTAATGGGTAAAGTTCAATTTTGTATAATAGAAAGACATAAAAACAATATTAATTTGACATATGTGGGTTAAAAGACGAACTAATAATAAATTTAAAAAAAAAATGTGAACACTTTGTTTATTTTAAAAGAACTTCTCTCTCCTAACCATAATATAATATAAAAGTTCAAAAGTTATGGGGAGCAAATACCTTATGTACTTGACCTTTAAAAATCATATATGCTGGACCCCCTTGGGTCCCCTGGGGCCATCATTGCCCAGATATTTGCATTCTGTGCCATAGGATCAGTTCTTGTATTGTCTTATTTATCAGATCTTAATGAACAGGAAATTTAACAATTTTATTTTTAGAATTTTTGTCCCAATGCCATGATTGATTTTCTTGTGCTCATCTTCAAGGGATTCAATAGTTAAAAGGAAGCTAATATCTTACAGGATTGTGTTTTCATCCTTTTGGTGCTTATGGCTAGAAAGGAATGTTTGAATCTTTATCAGTTTTACTATTCCAGGTTTTGTGAGGCAACATTATTTATCTTGCTGCTTTGAGGTGCTCAAGAGCTGGGATGCTGAAAGTCTCAGGGAATGAATCTTCAAGACATCAGGAGCTTGCAAACCTTGTTTGCATTTTCCATGGTTCTATATATATATATATATCCTTTGTTTTGCGTCTTTTTTCATTTCAAGAATATTGTTTCCTCCCCTTTGCATCTTTTCCCTCGATCTACAATCAATAATATCAGTGATTTCAGTAAAGGTACAGACATGAAAATATATTGATGCCTGTGTGATGCAAACAGGTTTAGGAGTCAAACATGGCATATAAGAGTGGAGGCCAAGATCATATCAATTTTAGTGAATATGTTTCTTGAAATTTGTGATAATGATGCACTTTTGGCATGAGATACAGTGTGGAAAGAGGAGTCTCCTAAATTGTTGCTGCTGTTGAAGACACAAAACATGTCACTCTGTATCTCATCTTGATCACCCAAAGGAAAGTGGTGTATGGTTGTGTAAGTAATAGTTTACAAAACCATCCCTTGTGATCTCAACTCAAGCTAATGGTTCCTGTTACATGAAGCAAAAGAAAGTTGGAATCTGAAACATGGAGTGGTAAAGGCTTTCTGTGAATCGACGGAAGCTTTGATGAGATTATAATTATCGGATATACTTAGCAAATTGTTGTTGTGGGTGCAATTTTTGGTGGTTACTTGATTTTGCCAGGGAAAATGTTGTCCTAGCATTTCATCACAGCACTCATTTGGTAATCTTCTGAAAGCGGATCAAGGCTGGCAAGTTTTCTTTCTGTGTTCTGGTTGTAGTGGAAGCAAAGAAATCATTTGATATATAAAGGAGTGGAGATGAAGCTACTAGTGTTCAGTTTTTTAGTTCTGAAGGTCTTACATGCTTTGTGAGCTTTTGGTGGATGTAAATTTTGTGATTTATCAACTTGTAATAAATATGAGTATCATGGTTATATTCCATATATATATATATATATATATGTAGCACATGCACATGCATATACAAATATAAACAAAGCACCACAGTACTGCAAAAGATAAGCAACTTAAAGATCACATAGGAGACCTAATAACAAAGCAAAATAATCTAAAGAAGAAAGGACCTGGAGAACTAAGATTGCAGCATCTATCCAACAAAATATGAGAAAAACTTATCCACATTTGAACAGCCAAGACTTATTTCCATCCCTCTCCAATTCACAATGTTATTGCCAATTATATCACCAGGGTACCAGCCCTGGTTCATCTACTGAATTTGAGAAGGGGGAAAAAAGAATCAATGAGGGGAAGAAAGCACAATCAAGTCAATAATATAAGTCAATGTAGCCCATGAATATAGGATGATTATTGACCCGAAATACAAAGGCGACTATTGACATCAAGTACAAAAGAAGCCCATCTGTGGGAGCAATCAATGAGCACAAATTGCTGTTAAGAAGGCACACTTGTTCCCATTGTTGCCCCAAAATGAGCCACTTCAAGCTAAAGATGTCCTTTACTTTCATAGGAAAGAACCTTCAAGCAAAAGATTTCATGCTCAATGCTATGGAAGCACCTTAATAGAGAGAAATTGAAAACATAAAGTTTCAACTCTTTTAATATTGTATTCTTATCAATAAGCTGATACTCAAAGAAGACTGCCTTATGCTCCTATTAGAAGGAGTGATAGAATACAAGTTTAAGGTGCACCAATAACAAGAGAAAGAGAAAGAACTAAGAAAACTCTAGAAGAAGTTATAAAACATGATATGGTACCTATGGATTTAACCAGTGACATGCTTTTGATAGAGTTGAATGAAAAAGGCGGACTTATATAGCTGACCTCTACTAAGTTGGGATAAAGGCTTAGTTGAGTTAAATAGAACCAAGTATTGTCGTTAATAAGCATGGGCTTAATCCCCCAACATAAGGGTGCATGCTGTAGTCTAATAACTATGAACAGAATTTTAGCAAAAGTTCATTCAAAGTTAAAGCTTTTCATTTCATGCATTTACTCACTCATACAATAGGCAATTCCTTCATATTGCACACAAGAAAGTCAAGCTCCATGCAAAATTAGGCTTAGGAAAAAACCCATTATTTCATGCACCCTTCCAATCTTACAATAGAACATTCAGGTCAAACATTTAAGGGCAAGAAATCACTCACCCAAATGAAAAGTAGATTCTTCTTCCTCTCACCCCAAAGAAAGTCAACCACATTTTCCACATTTCTCCTATTAACAATGATGAGACAAAGTCAGGGCTGTAAAACAAAAATCAATGAAAAACAAGAAAAAGTCAGCCACAGCACACTGGGAAATATAAACATAGTATCTGCATCGCCACATGACTGGAGTGATTCTAAATGCATGCACTAAATGATGGACATAATAAATAAAGATTTGAACTAGTACTTGGTTCTTGAAGACCAAACACCCACATTGAATTTCTCAAAACAGAACTGGAGAAAAGTATTGCAAAAAGGCCTCTTGAAAACTGAAACAAGTGACAATCACGTTAAAACAACTATAAAGTTATAATACAAGAAGACCAAAAGGGAAAAAGATAAGGGATTTAAGGCATTAAAAAAGCAAGTGCAAGAACCTAACAGACCTGCTTTCCTTCCTATGATAACATCTGGTCTGTAATCATCAGGAACATATGGAACAATATCAGCAAGAATCCCATTAATGTCAAGGATTAGAAGTATTTTACTTCCATGTGGGACCAGAGCTTTTTCTGGAGCATAATGTGATGTATGCGGGGAGATATCCTTTTCCTCGAGTACATCCACATTATCGTCATCGGTCAGCATGGCCTCATGAGATGAAGAGAGCACACAGTGATCCAACAAGGTATTTTCCTTGATCCTTTCTAGTGATTCTTTGTTGGACATATCATTGCATGCTGCAACATCAGAAGCTTTATCCTCCTCAGAGTTAGTTGTAGAAGGAACACTTTCTACTGCATTCTGAGATACATTGCCGGTACTTACAATTTCCTGCTCTACTCCTGGGAGATCTAGCTTTGATACGCCGCTAGAAAATCCATCTTCACTGATATGGTCTTTTGAATTCTTTCTCTGGATTCCCTTTGTGTTTTCACCTAATGCAGTTCCATTGATGACCCCTTCCTGTTCTTCCAAATTGTCCCCAGAAACCAAAGAGGTATCAATCTCATGTGCCTCTAAGTTTTCATCCTTATTCGCTGTAGTGTCAGACAATCTAGATTGAAGTGCTTCATCATGATTATTGGTAGTATCTTCCATTGGCACTTTCTCTGTTACCGGCAGTGAAGAGCTCATGCCTTCCTCATGCGCTAAAATAGTACTGGAGTTTTGGGCCTGGGATGACCTTCTATTTATTCTCTTGTAGGTGCAATCTTGTTTCTTCCCCATGTAAGTTTGAATACTGCTGACCTCAATTGACTCATCATTGTCATCCTTTACCAAATCTTCCTTTGTGATACTACTGATATTTTCAGTGATCAAAGAATTGCTGAGAGGCAATTCAACATTGTTCTCTTCACTTGAAGACTGTGTATTTGCAACATAAGATACTGAACTCATTTCGTTATTACAAGGTAAATCCATGCAAGACTGGCTACTGGCGTTTAGAAGATTGTTATTTGCACTTCCATTTTCCAAATCATTAGGCCTATTTCTCCTTTGATTTCTTCCTCCAATTGTCCTGGCCACTTTATTACATGGTGCTGTATCCAAATTGATCCCCTTATCCGAAAAAGCAGCATGAATATCACAATGTACTCCCATGTTATATTCAGCATTACTACTGTACTGCTTCGTTTTTCTCTTTTTCTTTTCCCCTGACAAGCTTGATTCTGCCGTATCTTCTGTCTTTCCTGAATCCATTTTTAGCTAAAATTGACAACAAACCATTATGAATCAAACTTTTTCTTGGCAGGTGAATTGTTAGAGTGACTTTGGTTCCCCTTGAACCTTTAACTCAGGGCTGCAGTGATCATTCTTTTTGGAATTGTTTACTTTTAAAAAGTTCAGTATCTTATTTGTGCCACAGCCAGATGTCCTGCAAATTAGGAAGAGTAATCATTGGATCATTTCTTATCACGACCCTGTAAGCACCTCTGATTCAGATCATTAGAAACCACAAGGAAGTCCAATTAAAATGAAGAACATTATAATACTATTATCCCATCAAGAAGTTGTTAAGCACCGAGATATCACAATGCTGCAACAGGGCACAAGCATTTCTAATGACATAATAGGCTGTGGGGACTAAATTTTCCATAAAAACAATAACAGTACTCAAAAGGCTAGTTTGCATGAGATGCTAACTAACAAAGTGAAAAGATGAAGTTCAACACGTGGACCTATTTTTTGTTTATTTATCATCACATATCCAAAGAATTCAATGAATAGTATTTAAATCACCAAACCCTTTGTATAAAACTGCTATTTGAAATTTATTTATAAATATTTAGATCCTCAATTCTGTGTTTATAATTAATGAAGACAAACAAGGATACAAGACAAAAGCAAATGAACCCAAAGCAAGAAGAATAATACTTACCCGATGTCTTTACCACGAAATGAAAGTTCCTTTTACATCAATGAGTCAATGGATGTTGAAATTTTAGTTTGTTATATTATGCCTAAAAAAAACACACCTCTACAGCATGAAGTATAGAAACCTGTTTATTGTCACAAAATCTATAGACTTGTGTTGCATAACGCGTACTGCTCCATACTTTATTCCTATTTATTATGAAGTCTCTCTCTTATTTACTTCTAATGAGAAATAATTGAAAAGTCCATTGAGAAACTAGAAAGAGCCTGGCCAAAATATACTTAATCCTATCATTCACTTACTGTAAGTACCCACACATATGATTGTTTTCAATAAATACTAAATTGATCACTTAACCCCCTACATAAGTCTATCCACAAATTTACATGTTTATAACTCATGGTACATTAAAATTTCCTTTTACATTTTTATTTATAGGGTCAAGAGGTATTAAGCTATCCCACTTACCCATAACACCCCAACCATGGTATCAAGATCTTGGGACCTATTGATACCTAAGTTGCACGGAAATGGAAATGAAGAAATGAAAAAGGATATGAAATGATATAGGAAAAGGCACATAGTAAAAATTGAGGAAACGGAAACGTTGGCAAATGTGTAAATATAAAAAATATAAAGATTGTAATTATTTTATGAAAATAATAGAATAGTCATCTTTTATAATAAAAATCTAAAATGATCAAATATATAATAATTAATTATAAAACAAATAACATAAAAAATAAAAATATAATTAAATAAATAAATAATTTATTAAATATAAACAAATATAAATATAGAAAATATAAGGACTTTTATATTAATAAATTTTGCATGTTGAAATGTTTCGGAAATATTTCAGAAATGTTTCGGAAATAGGGAAACATCAGTATTGAGAAGTTTCCGTACATCATAGATTGACACCACCTCTAGTACCTCGGCCATTTGAATTAGCTAACACTAGTACAGTACATTAGACATTTTTATTACTTGCTTTCCTCGTTACAAGCTAATTATTGTTCTCATTGAGCTTTTCAACCTTAAATTATCTCCCATATGATTGTTGCACTTGACTGCGTGGTGCCAACAATTAATCCATGCAATACCAAGATGGCTCTCTAGAAACTCCATAAGTGCCTACTATTTCAACAACCTTTGTCTCTCAACTGCATTATTATTTCATAGAATGTGGAACCACGGAAGCTGATCACGTAGTATACTGCTAATCATACAGCTCCTTTTAGGTGCCCCATTTTTACATAAGAAAACAATATTAATTCTCACACACATCTAGGAACAAAGTGTGACGAACATTTGAGAATTAACTAAAAGAGACAAAACCCTCTATTCTACAAACAGTGATCCTGAAGAAACAAAACAATTTACTGAATAAGAAGGTTAATCAGCCCCCCCACAGACCCCCCCCCCCAAACTTTGGATTTTAAAAGCTTCCCGGAAAACAAGTAAATGTAATGGAAGAACGCGAACAACAGCATGATTCCAACAATTAATTGTCATGTCCTTTTTCCCGTAAAATTGGAGTCGGATTCATTCTCTTTGACATGTCATCGTATAACTTACATGCATATTCCCATAAAACATTCAATTTACAGTTAAAAACAAACAAATTCAAGGGGGCAAGAGAGAGAAGACGAAATCGCAGGTCGAAAAAGTCAAGGCCACCCAGAACAGAAAGATCAAATAGAGAGAGAGAGAGAGAGAGAGAGAGAGAGAGAGAGAGAGAGTACCTGACGGAAGAGGAAAAGAATCTGAGAGCTTCCGCGAGAGAGAGAGAGAGAGAGAGAGAGCGAGCGACCGAGACAGGGAGAGACGGAGTTATGGAGGGGGGAGGCGGTACGACAAAGTTGGTTTATTTTGACTTGAGGATTAAAAAAATGAAAAAACCAACGCTTTCTCAACAAGTTATTATGACTTTTTTTTTTTTTAACTTTGTTAGATTTTTATTAGGGTTCTTTCGTTTTCTCAATTGACGACCATTCTAATTTTGGTAAAAACCATTGGATATATTGGACAAAAATATATATTTGTGAATGAAAAAAAAAGAATACTTTTGATTAAAGAGTAACTTTTGGTATAAAAATATTTTAATATATAATAACTTGTATCCACTCCTTTTATAATAAATTTTTATTTTGATAAAAAATAAAATTCATTTTAAATTTATTTAAAAAACTAAAATTGTTGTTATATCTATAATTTTTTATCAACGAAGAATCATTTTGGTGGATAAAAATATTAAGTCACTTAATCAAATATCAGGTTCAAAAGTTGATAATAAAAAAGATTATGTTAAAAAATCATTCCTTATTTGGACCCAATATCGTTTAAATTAAATTAATTTAAATATAATTTTGAATATCAATTATGCATAAAATCTGAGAATGTCGTCTGAACTAATTTAGACATATACAAAAAAGACCCAAATATACACCGGTTATGAGAATCAATAACTTAAATATAAGAGATCTAGTAAAATGTAGAGTTAGATCGCTGAAAATTTGGATACAAGTTATACATAAAGATATGAAAGTTAAGTGTTTAGAAAAGAAAATGATCTTATACAGGAATTGATGGTGTAAAAGAATCCGAATAAATTAAACAAATATATTTTATATATTTTTTTTCTTTTTCTTTTTTATATATATATTATTTTTATTTTCTCTATATTTTTCAAATTTATCGTTCAAATGACTGATCCTAATATTAGAATTAAAATTCAGTTTGTTATTGTTGTTGTTGTATAATTTTGAATATTATTTGATTATTTTAAAAACAAAAAAAAGTATCACGAGTAATATCCATGAGTAAATTACATGCTCAATTCGTAAAATTTGTTTTATTTTCATAAATTAGTCCCTACAGTTAAAAATGTTATCTTGTGATTCTCAAATTTTTAAAAGTGTAACGAGTTGGTCTTTCAGTCAATGACGGCGACAGGGTAGCCGTTAACTACTGACCTGAAATGATGTCGCCGCTTGCATGTCGTACAGCTGCTAATTTGTCGTTGTCATGTAAGCATCTGAAGACATCTCATATTGCCACGTTAACAAATTGTTGACGTGTCACGTGACAATACAGCACCATCACACACTACATTACTACGTCAGCACTAACACTGACATGGCAGTGCCCCATCATCATCTCACATTAATAAAATTTAATTTTTTAAAATTAATAAAAAATAATAACAAATTAATAGATTATTTATAAAAAATTAAATTTTAATTCTATTAAATTAAAAAATTCATCTTCTCTCTCTCCTCCCCTCCCCCTTTTCTCTCCGAGTTATTTATCAAATTAACGTTGAAAAAAAATTATTTAACTAAGTTTCTTTTTTTTTTTTCCAAAATGATGATTTCACACTCATAGAGTGCGAAATCAAATTTTTTTTAAAAATTTTTTTTTACGAATTTATATTTTGGGGAAATAAGGTTTTGCGCTCCTAGAGCGCGAAATCAAGCCCGCCCTCTCAAGCAAACCGACCCACATATCCCATGTCACAGTATGAGTTATCAGCTGTGTCTATGCAGTGCACATACATGCCTTACGTGTAGCGTGTGGGGTGAAAATGCAACAACACGTATGCATTATACGATTCGCGAGCGGTGCCTATGTGTGCGTACATGCCTTGTGTGCAACGTGTGGGGTGTAGATGCCACAGCACGAGCATGGGCAGGCACATGCATGGCGTACATGCGATGACTTGTGCGAGTTACGAGCGATGCCTATGCAGTACGCGTACATGCATAGTGCATTGCAAGTGCATGGCGCAGGCATCACGTCCCATGCCACAACATGCATGACCTATGCACACTGCTCCCGCAGTGCTCATGAGGAAGGAAAACATAATATCAACTCCAACACGCATACTCCATCGGAAACACCCACCACAAGACTCTAAACATGACAACTGTACTTGAAACACTATAAAACCGGTACTGTAAATATCATCATGCATACTCGAGAGCAGTAGAAAAATATTACGAAACAAAACCAAATATCATATAGCTAATTTCACAACCAATATAAGAATCAAATGAGAAGAACAAGAAAGTAATGAACATGGTTTTATAAACTAATGGAATTAATGTTACAAATTTAAAATCATACATATGAAATGAGAAATGTAATATAAGTGTCGCAAGGAAGTCGTCCAACATAGCATCATGGCTGACGTCTCACAGGTACACAAGCTGGTCTACTAGGTGTAAGTGGAGATATATCGTATAAAACTGCACACTTATCAACCTCAGGAAAAGCAACTAGAGAAGGAACATCAATTGAATGTCGAGAACGCCGACGTCTCCGCTCATAAACACTAAGTCGCGGAGGTTTATCGACATCCTCCATACAAACCGGAGTAGGAGTCGGAGTCGGAGCAAGAATCTTGTAGGAAGATGATGGCAGCAGCTCCGTCGCGTCATCATAATCATACGTAGCACCTGAGGTCGAAGGTATATCCATACGTGCAGTAGGTCTATGTGCGAATGTCGAAGGACGGTTTTCATCAAATGGCACATGATCGACAAACTGAAGGGTAGGCCATGACGCATCTCTAAACTCTACAAATCTTGGATCCACTTATTTCTCAGCGAGTATATCTGAGGCCACTAGGTGCATGTTTTCCAACTCATAGCACTACAAAAGATGGAAAAAAGAAAACATTACATAAACTATAAAACCCAAAAAAATAATAAACATATATTGACTTACGAAATACTCCATTTGTATTGCTGTTAGTCGGTATCCCTGCTGATAACGATGGGCAGGACACATAATATATAAACGGATGATCTAACGATACCACTGCATATACTCAGGCGTGGTCCTCGACTCACCGAAAGTGTCATCGCCTTCTATAATGTCGTATACACGGTTTTCCCATACTTGCAAGTGTACGGCATGTGTTCGCGCCCAATCGCATCCCTGTATTCCGCATCGATCAATCTGATGCAACTCCCGATCCTTAGAAACAGGCAAAGGAATATACTATAGGAGTCTGAACTGTCTCATTACCCTTTGAGAGTAATGAAACTTGACGATCTCAAAACAAATCAAGGGAACCTCGGCCCACCATATATCGCTGTCGATGAAACAATACGAGGGCAATGTCATTAAGTCGGCCTGCGAATAGGGCATCCAAACGAACTACAAAATAAAATAATATGTTAGTAAAGAATATAAATATCGAAACCAATGTAAATAAAAAGGAATTTATACTCATGCATATATCTCCCATATGATCGAGCTGGTCCTATACGTTCTAAAAATGAACTGCCCTATATGTACCCAACTGCGAGAAACATCCAAACTATTTACAAATAAGACAATGTCAACATTAAATATAACAAAATAAAGAGAATAGGGATAAAATACAAATAAAATAAATGAAAAATACATACAATAATCCTCTAGGCCCTACGGATAGGTAAGGAGAAAAAGGTATCGGATCGATATGGTGACGTCTAATGGGGGTAAATATGGGCACTCTCTCCCATGCCCAAAGCTGATATGACAAAAATATATGGAAAATGTTATCTAATATTGATACCAATTATCATTAATCAAGAAATAAAAAATGAATACGAAAACAAATAGCTGGATAAGCAAAATCGAACCACAGATCTATTTAACGCCATCAACGCAAACCCGGCACATGGCTCTGTAAAGCATCGCCAATACAACACTACCCCAACTGTATTGTCTCGCGTAGTCTAAATCTCGTAGAAACTCCAAATAACAAAGTTTAACCCTCGATTTCGACTGATCCCCAAAAATAGTACCCAACAACTGCATAATACGACAGTGTGCGTGGAAATGCACTACTGTCGCATCTGAGTTAGGCCGTAAAGGATGCGAACGAAGAAAATCCAAGATAACCCGAGTCTTAAGACGGTTACCAAAAAAGTTCTCAGGTGCAGGATAGAAACCAAGTAATCCACGACAAATGTCCTGCAACTCAGCAATAGAACGAGAGTAATCTACTCCAATAACTGCATCACCATCGACAGACAACCCGAGCAGGACAGAAACATCTTGTAATGTAATCGTGGCCTCCCCTATGGACAAGTGAAAAGTATAGGTTTCTTGTTTCCACCGCTCTACAAACGCGATAATAAAAGTATAATCATAAGTAATGTGGCCACATCTATACAAGCCGTAAAACTCAACATGCAACAAATCTCCTGTATCCTACCAAAAGCGGCCCAAAACCGAAGATCCAAACGTCGCACCTCTAGTGCACCTCTAGTGGGGTATCACTACTGGTCTCCCAAATAGCCAGAGACCGGTTTGTGGCCTATAAGGTCAAGACACTAGAGTCTCGAGATCCTGGAGTGAAGTCCGAATCAGTATAGTCCATACCTGAAATGACAACAAAATTAAGGAAGCAAAAAATTTAAAAGTAAGCGAACCAAGTAAGAAATGTACACGTTAAATCATAACTAATGAAAATGTTTAACATCCATAATATGAAAACAATAACATAATTAGCAACCTTGTCTATCCCTCACTTGTAAACGAGCTATATTCGAGCAATGATGACGATTATGGCCATATTCACCATATGCTTTACACCACTGAGTTCTTCTTCTATCCATTTCGTTGTGTATCTGCGTATCTCAAGGTCTACCTAGCTGCTTATTAAGCCATGAGATATTGTGTACCAAATTGAAAGAAGTAGTGGGCCAGTAGTTCTTGTGTGGAGGAGAATAAAATCTGCTACGGTAACTCCAAAGATTGACAACTATGGAGGTTGTTTACAAAAGTCCTAAACTTCCGACCCACGTCCGCACAAACTCTCCATATATGCGAGCAAAAAAGTTTAAATATTGTATATTTCTCACATGTACATGATGGGACATGTAACAACACCATGTGGTTGTTTCCATCCTTTCCATCATGATATCATGTGATGACCTCATATTCACCTCTGTATCTATCAAACGCAATAACATGATAGAATTTGGCTTTATACTCAATTCTCACCAATTTTTCCATAACATTTGTTGGCCACATATTGCCATCTCTAATATTATCGGCTGCTTGTTCTCGATTCTTATTAAAGAATCGAACTATGCGATACAATGTCGCTTGCACACATATAGTTATTGGCAACTTTCTTGCACCCTTAAGCGCTCCATTAAATTATTTCAATCGATTGGTCATGTTGCCCCATATATGCCCACCATCATAACACAAAGTTCATTTGTCGAGCGGAATCTCCATCAACCACCTATAAGCTGGCTCGTTAAGCTCTTTTTTCTTGTTCATCACTGCATAAAAATTTTGGATCTGTCTTTACTCGGCAGCCTTATGCATCAACTCCGTTAGCGGTTTATTTTTGAATCGCTGACTAAAATTAGCCTCCACATGACACAAACAAAGTCTGTGGTAAATAAGTGATGGTTGGAGATTAGCATTCCGCTTTACAGCTCGCAAGGCGCTCTATTTGATATCAAACAGATTTCATGCCGATCACCAATAATGTGCACTCTCAAGTTCTCCAAAAACTAATCCCAACTAACAATTATCTCTTCATCGACAATAGTAAAACACAAATAAACAATGTGATTAGCTGCATCGGTTCCGACTGTAATTAAAATTTTCTCTCTATATCTCCCGTATTGAAATGTGCCGTCAATACTAATCACCGATTTACAATGTGTAAAAGCTTCAATGCATGACTTGAAGGCCCAAAAAATCGAGTAAAAGACCCTCTCATTCGCCCCCGATAATTTTGTAAACCTCCAATCAACAACTGTTCCAGAATTACTTATCTGCACAGCATCAATAAACTATAACAACAATGTGTAAAAAGTCTCCTAATTACCATATACTATTTTAATAGATTTTCGATACACCGTCCAAGCCTTTTTGTAAGATAAATTTACCTCGTACGTTCTCATATCCTCAATCACGTCACACACTTTGTAATCAATATTTTCTTTAATGTGACTTTTAATCATACGATCCACCATGTTTGAATCTATATTCAGATGATCCTCCGAAGGCAATTGAGGGAAACACGTGTGTTTCCCTTGGAATGTAGTAATTTCCCAAAACTGATGACTCTTCTTTAGTCTAGCCCGAACATGCCACAAACAATTATTCTCATGATAGAAAGAACACCTCACAAACCATATGTTTTGACAACTCTCATGGACTTTAAAGTATCTGTTCTCTCGCATCGACAAACACTTAACAGCATGCTAAACTTTGGACGATCATAGTCATTATGCTTATTAACCATCATGGTCCCTTCATCCATATTGTGTAAATATAGTATATTCTCTTTTGCTTCAACAACCTGATTTTATTTCTTTTCGACAGCTTCATCTTCTTCATTAATAACATTCTGCTCATCATCACTATCACCATCCGATTTCTCAACAATAAATGCATCTACCGGATCTGTCTCCTATCCCTTATAGGGTCTACTCGTACTAACCCCCAAAAGCAACATTATCTAAAATAAATGCACCATACTGTAATCAATCATTTCCAATATGTACACTACTCAATAGCTCTATATAATAGCCAATATTTCTTTCACCATCCTCACCCATCACTTCCGTAATAATTTCTATCATCGCAGAACAATCCAGAATGTCTTCCATATTCTCTCAACCCCAACTTGAGTAACCCACCATGGGTGGGTCAACACGTGGAGACACAATTGCTTCTGCCTCTAAAAATAATTCAACTACTGCTAAACTCCAGATATATTTCGGAAGTGACAATACCTCCGGTAAAAAGTCATCATTCTCTACCATTCTCTACAGGTAATACACAATAAAAGAGAAATTGTCCAGACCAGAGAGGATATCTACATGCAACATTCAGTTTGAATTGCTTATAATCAAACCCACTCTTGCGATGCAAGATTTTAATAAACTTTTGTCATCTAATTCTGCTATCAATCACAATATCCATTTTTGGTCTAATACTATATCGATACTCATTTTCAACTCCACCAATTACACCACCCCAACAAAGTACTAATCTCACAAGGTCGTCACCCATGTTTTCTTTTTCTATATACAACAACAACAAAATATCATTATAAACTGACAACAACACGAACGATATTAGATAAACAAAACCGAAGAATTTTTCAAATAATACAAAAAACACGATCTAACAACATATATCAACCAATATCTCATTTTACGAAACTTAATTTCAAATTTAAAACTCTAGTTTCAATACCCTATTTAAATTTTCAAACTCTAAATTCAAGTAGAAAACTCTAATTCCAAATTTAAAACCCTAATTTTATTTTAAAAACTCTAATTTCAATTTCAAATCCCTAATTTCAATTTAAAAACTCTAATTTCAAATTTAAAACTCTAATTTTATTTTAAAAAACCCTAATTTCAAAACCCTAATTCTAATACCATAATTTCAGGAAACATTTGACCATACAACATAACTTAAATGAAACCCTAAAATATCAAGAATTCAACAAAGAAATCCTTAAATTTTGAAAAGCTAATTTCGCATGCATAAGGACAACAAGATTTACCTTCTACAGATGATCTTTTAGCTATCGGAGAAGAGCAATCAAAACCCTTCGTGCTTGCAGTCGGAGCTTTGCGTGCAGTGCAGGAGAGCATAAGGCAGAAGGTGCTTCGCGTGCAGTGCAGGAGAACAGAAGGCAAAAGGCATAAGGCGGAGAAGGCGGAACAAGAAAATGAAATCGCGGTTCTGAACTGGACATATAGCCCCCATGTTTCGCGCTCGTGGAGCGCGAAACATTATTTCAGCAAAACAAAAAATTAAATTCGTAAAAAAAATAAAATAAAATAAAAAATTTGATTTCGCATTTTGTGAGTGTGAAATTATCATTTTGGGAATGAAAAAAAAAAAGGAATTTTAGTTAAATAATTTTTTTTATTAACATTAATTTGGTAAAAAGCCCTTCTCTCTATTATCTCTCCCAATTCCAAAACCATCATTTCTCTCTCTCTTCTCAATCTCCCGCGCAGTTCCTCTCTCTCTCTCTCTCAGTCTCTTGCGCAGCTCCTCTCTCTCTCTCTCACACACACACACACTACATAAAATCCCATGAAAATCCCCACATAAAGAGGAATCATATCTCGAACAGACCCATGTAACAAACACTTTCGTCCTGCTCTTGCCTTTCACTTTCCTCACTTGATTTCTGTGGCCGACATTCACATTCCTGCTCCTCCACCACCTCCTCGTGTGGGTCCAATCGCTGTGGGAATCAAAATTGCTCTCCTCGTTAGAGCAACCCAAGTTCAGAGCTTTTCTGAATCAAGTGGGTTTGCCTTCAATTTCGAGAAGAAAGTTTTTTGGGAGCAGATTGGACGTGAAATTTGAAGAGGTAAAAGCCGAGTCTGAAGCTAAAATCAGAGATGCTCTGTTTTTCCAAGTGTGTTCTGATGGGTGAAAAGTGAAGAACTTTAGTGGGAATGCAGAGAAATTGGTGAATTTGTCTGTGAATTTGCCAAATGGGACTAGTGTTTTTAGAAGAGCTGTTTTCACTTCTGGGTCTGTTCCTTCAAAGTATGCAGAGGATGTTATGTGGGAGACAATTACCGGCATTTGAGGCAGTGTTGTTCAACAATGTATAGAGATCGTCTCCGACAAGTTCAAATCAAAAGCATTGAGAAATTTGGAGTCTCAGCATCACTGGATGGTCAATCTCTCTTGCAAATTTCAAGGATTTAGTAGTTTAATCAAAGATTTTAACATAGAGTTTCCAATTTTCGCGTCTGTTGTTTAGAATTGTTTAAAGTTAGCTACTTTTGTGAATTCCAGGTCCCAAATTAGAAACTGCTTTCACAAGTATCAATTACAGGGATTAATAATCTTTTAATTTTTTTATTAATTTTAATAAAATTTCCTTTTTTCTATTAATTTTACTAAATAAATTTTATTAATTTGAGATGATTACGTGACTCTGCCACGTCAACATTAGTTTTGACGTGACAATATAGTGTTTGATAATGTTGATGTGTCACGTAATGCGTCAACAATTTGCTAACGTGACTGTAAGATGTCTTCAAATACTAATATGATAATGACAAGTCAACAATCGTACGACACGCAAGCTACCACGTCATTCCACATCAGCAGTTAACGGCCATCCTATCGCTGTCATTGACAGAAGGACCAATTCGTTACACTTTTGAAAGTTTGAAGATCACAAGGTAATATTGCTAACTATAGGGACTAAATTGTAAAAATAGAGCAAATTTTAAGGACCGAGTATATAATTTACTCCAATATCCATTGTAAAGCGAGTGTAAAGATCAGCAGCACCTTATCCAAAATGAGAATGCAGACCTAGATTTTTTTATCAATACTTGGCTGAGGTGAACTTTTCTAAACAACCCCTAGGTCCCCTCTCAAAACCCTACAAGGTAGAATACAAAAGAAGGCAAAGAAACACCACAAGGTAAGAAAATGGGAGCTTTGGAATATAAAATGGCTTCATAACATAAACGGGGGCTCTCTTTGGACTATTTCCTTTCTATCTTTCCAAAACTTTATTCAATCCATTTTGCATCTTGTAATCACTATTAAATAATGGTTTAAGGGGAAAGAAAGAAGCATCAAAAGCCAGCTAATTATGGTTCTCAGGCTAAACAATTTACAGAGAAAAGGCATAAAAATAGATTGGACAGAAATTACAACAAAATGCCGAAAAAAGGAACCAATCAATTTTAAGGAAATTCAATACATACACATGGTTGGAGATTTCTCAGTGCTCTGCTCAGGCTGGTATCCTAACTAAACTTCTCCCTTCAAATATCAAAACTAATTCCCATATTCCCAAATATGCTTGCTTCAAAATTTGCAGACAAGTTGAATATTAGTTCTCCCCCCATAGCTTTGAAACCTAATCAGAAAAGTTCCATCAAACCAACTAAGATCTTCTGGTTCCGTTGAGCAAATGTCTATATTTAAACTTTGACATATTTGTCGACATAACCCTGCAGAGAAAATATTTATTATAGTAACCATACACATCTCAATAAACATTCACTGGAGAAAAGGGTGGTTAGCAAGAGTATTGCAATCGATTCTAAATAGCAAAATTATGTCCAATGGTAGAGAACTGTACCCAAAAGAACATCACTTCAATCAAATAAAAGCAAATTGAAATAATTTTCACCAATTTCTCTTTTTTAAATAGTGTACAAGGGAAAGAAGAGAGGAAGTCATCCAAAAAAGAGAAGAAAAACACCATTATTTCCATATTTTATATTATTTATTATTTATTAACTTTTTCACACCTTTTACACACCTTTTACCCAACCTCCAACTGGAGTAATATTGATGTTACTCTATCTTAAAGTTTATGCGGGGAAATTTTGTTTGCCAAACATATTTAACGGGGGTGAAAATTGAGGGGAGTAATATTACACCCCTTTTCTCTCCTATCACATGTGCTAAGAAGAAAAAGCACCTTGTTACTGGGATACTACACATGAAAAGTTGTTCACTATATACAACACCTTTGAACTAATATTACTCTACATATTGCCTTTAACAATATTGACCATTGAAAATAGAGTCGTGGGGTGCTTGATAAAGTATCATATCTGGAATAAAAAT
Source organism: Dillenia suffruticosa (assembly GCA_033439265.1). Lineage (NCBI taxonomy): Eukaryota > Viridiplantae > Streptophyta > Magnoliopsida > Dilleniales > Dilleniaceae > Dillenia > Dillenia suffruticosa. Next base: position 5,320,531 of record JAVTVX010000009.1, read on the forward strand.
GCTTATCCGTAAACATTCTAAGTCATGGCCAAGGTGGCTTATCAACACTACATAAGGACATACAAGCATTTCTGATTACCCGGTTAGATATTTATAAAAAATAAAAAATAAAAAAAAAAAAAAGAAGAAGAAAAAATTCAATACCCAAACTGCCACTGTGCTTTTACTTTTGTTGGCCTACAATGCATGCGTGCAAATATGCAGAATTTCTCACACTAATCATATCTAATCCAACCTATAATGATTTCTGTAATTTTAGGTCCAAAATATAAGCCAAAAGGTGCTAAAAGAGATGCATACCATAACAAGTTTAGTCAGTTTCCGCTGCGACGAGTCAATATAGTGATTTATCTTTGCCTGAGACTTAGGGATATGGTGGCTCTTCATAGCTCCTGACACCTTATCGACGGTCTTCTTGACAATTGTCTTAAAAGCCTCTTTACTCATATTACCTTGTCGCCAAGATGGCTTTAAGACCTCCTTTACAAAATCTGCAAGCGCACCCTTGAAAAGCTTCATTGATCTGGAATCCTTGCTCTTCTTGCTCTTTCCTGAAGCTTTAACCTGATCAATCTCAATTTCCCCTGCAGCTGGATTAGTGACATCAAGTGGATTACTAGGACTCTGGTTCTCCACAGCTCCTACTTCTGCATCTGCTGTCTCACCATACTCATCATTCTCTGGAGATGATGACATGGCAACAGCCACAACCTCTTTCTTCCTGCTATTCTCCTCCAAATCCAATGGCTTGCGCGAGCCACTGGAGTTCAGCATGGTATCCGAGTCTCTAGGTTTTTCTAGCTCTCGAGAATCATCGAGTTTCCTAAATGAGCTGGAGGTTTCAATGCTATCAAAAAGAGGATCATACTGGTCACCCCCTGAAGTAGGCATTTTTGATCCAAGAGAGCCAGTTCCCTGCTGAGAAACTTGGGCCTGGCTCAAGCTCTGACTAAACTTGGAGCCTAGTGGCTGGTCAAAGGTAGATGCATATGGATTATAGTGTGCTGCCCTTGAAGTTATAGAACCTCCAAGTTCAGAATGAGATGGCTCACTCCTTCCCAGAAGATCAGAGGGGTATCTTGACATGAGACTGTCGGTGCCAGAGTGTTGCAGGCTATAGTATGATCGCTGCTGCTGCAAGTAAGGCTGATTCTGACAAGGTGACATAAGTAATTCACTTGAAGGCAGATTATCACCGGGGAAAGACTGCATCTTCCTTGTGAAAGGTATAGGATGAGTGTGTAAGCTGCCTTGAGCAAAGGAACTTGAAGGAAATGAACCAGGCATAGGAAACTGAGAGGAAAACCTCTCATTCTGTAGTTGCTGGATACCATGTACCCCATGCTGAGCAAGGTAAAACTGGTTCTGTTCTAATGTTGTGGGACGTGGGAAGCGACTCTCACCAATAAGACTGGGTCCAGCAGCTGGTTGACTTGGGAGTCTGTCAACTTGCAATGGCTTTACTCCAAAATCTGTCATATGAAATGAGCTCTATGGGAATCTCTAAGAGAGAGAGAGAGAGAGAGAGAGAGAGAGAGAGAGAGAGAGAGAGAGAGAGAGAGAGAGAGAGAGAGAGAGAGAGAGGTGTTGAGACTCTCCAGTTGAAAGTGCAAAAAAGCAACCATGTAATACAATAGAAAGCTCACCTGCGCTGGGCCCAACAAAAGGCTGAGAGGCGAAGTCATTACTGGATGGTAAGAGACTCTGCTGGACCTGTGCTGCTTGAATACCAGCACCAGTTGTTGCATGTAGCAGTGGAGGTGGTGGCAGATGCGTCCATGAAGAGTTCGGTGGTACTGAAAAATTGGACAATAGAGCTTGAGTGGCTGGAAAACTTTCTACATGAGATGATTGAAATGCCAAGGTTGATGTAGCTGGCACCACGCCAATGCCATAATCTTTTAACAGCACGGGTGCATGAGGAGCATTTACACTTTGTGCATATAGAGATGGCAGATTAGGTGGAGGCGGAGAAGTGCGATTTTGAATGCCAGAGAAACAGGGTGCAGGCAATCCATCAGAAGCCAGAGCCTTGGATGAAAAACTTTCATATGACCCAGGTTGACTGGAAGAATTCATAGTGGGGTCTGACTGAGGCAAAAGGCTTTTATCTAAGTGAGGTTCACTCATCGAAAGCTGCTGATTTGGAGATGACATGGATGTCTTAACAGAAGAAGAATCAGATCTTTCATATGGTTGGTCGAGAACTCCCTGAGGCACTAAAAGAGATGTTTTTTGTTCAGATTGCTGGAATGAAGAGTTCTCAACAGCACGTTGTATGTTATATGCATCAATTGGTGATTTTGGAATCTTAGAATCAATATCAGGTAGAGATTGAGACATATCACCCAGAAAAGACTGTGGCACCTCCTTTGTTGCCTGAAATTTTTTATTGTCAGTTTGGCCAGGGCTTTTTTCAACTTCTGGCAATTCCAGCACTCTGGCAACAGAATCCCTTTCCTTACAACTACCAAACATTGTGACATCCACTTGTCCATCCCTTGCAACATCTCCTTCTTGCTCATTGCAATTCTTTACCGGACCAAGGCTGCCACCGGGAATGTCCCTGGAAGACTGCATCTCTCGGGTTTTGAGCTGCTTATAATCATAAAGAGATACTTCATCAGTGGCATTCTTATGTTCCTGGTAGTCAGAATTCTTCAAAGTTTCATGAACTTCTGAATGATGTGATTTGCTCCTGGAGCACCTTAATTTATCAGTCCTATCAGACTCATGGAGGAAACGGCAAGATGTTCCTCGATAGCACCTGCCTCTCAGGTAATCAAAGCATGTTGGGGCAGGAGCCTTCGCCCGTCTCAGTTTTTCACCACCAAAATCACCTCCATGCCTCAAATCAGGAGATCTACTTTTACTTCTTCTTCTTTTTGGGGACCAGCTGAAACACAATACAAGCCTATACATTATGACAATCCCCAAGCACCAAGAGAAAAAGGTAAATAACAATATACAATTAAAAAGCACAGTTAAATCTGGAGTTTTATAATTTTCAATTGTAAGGATAAAGCAGTTGCCTAGATATACATAAAGTTTATGTTCATATACCTGCGAGATTGGCTACGCTTCTCCGTTCTCCTCCTTGGACTCCACCGCCGCCTACGACCTGGAGGAGATCGGCTTCTGCTCCTACTTCTGCGTCTTCGACTATGTCTCCCTCTACGGTGAGAATCATCAGAGTCACTGTCACTTTTTCTTTCTCGGATCAATCTCCCAAACTCATCAACTTTTGGAGAAGATAGAGTGAACTTCAAATCCTCCTTCTTGGCCTCCCCACTCGTCGGGACAATATCAATGCTAGCACCTCCTGAGGATTGCTTTTCTTGGATAATTTCACGAGAATTAGCACCATTTCCAGAACCTTGATTTCTGTTGGTGATGTCGGAAAAACTATCAGGTTTTGTGATACCAGTGGACGTTATATTGGGTTCTTTCGCATCTATATCTAATTTAGAGTATGTCTCAGGTAAATAATAAGGTACGTGAGGAGAATATGCAGCAGCTGAATCAATAACTGGCCCAGATTCTTTCACAGCCCTAGGACTTCTAGGGCCTAAATCAGTCCCCAAACTACTTCCAGCATTGCCATGCACATTTGTAGGGCCAGCCTTAACCAAGGAAGGATTGCTCTCTGGACCACCATCCTTGGTATGGGGCTCATCATCTTCCTGGCTGTCATCGGAAGCATAGTCCTGAAGAAGTCTGAATGGGCTGCCACCTTTGATTACATCACCTGGAACCTTCTCAGAACAGATGACTGCAGGGAAATAAAATCATTTTATATCATTTCACTACTTAAAAATCAAGTAAAAGGCACAGGGAAGAAATAAAACTTTCTTTACCTATCTCAGCCAGGTGAGATGAGTCAGAAGATGAAGAATTTCCCAATGAGCCAGACTTGATTTTTGTTTCAAGTTCCCTATGTCGTGCATCAATTTCACCAGATAAGCACTTCTGTTTCAAACTTTCTGATGAGTGGAGAGGAACCTGCTCTTCATGAGGCTGGAACATATCATCTTGATATACAAAATAAAATACAAAGAGCATGCTTCAGCTTTCGTCCTCTCACTTGATTAAAAGAATTGCATGAGTTTTGCACCTGTGTCTATCTCACCAACCACGCATGGCAAGTTCGACAAGGATTTTTCATGATTTAAACCTAGCATATGAGTATGTAGTTATAATTCTTGAAAGTATTTTGCTTGATCCTTGAATTGACTTGGAAAAGAGTGTATGCTGAACCCTTTACCTAAATTAGTGCACATAACATAAATGTCTTATAAAATATAAATATCTTGCAGATGCAATAATATTAACAATGATAAAATAAAATAAAAATTGTATATAAAAAAGTACCATATAAAAAATTCAAGCAATACTACAAATGCAATATGAAGTTGTCTTGTAGCTATATTCAACTTGAAGTGAATCAAATGAATAACTTGATAGTTATTTGTTAAGGAAAATTTTTGGAAGTGCTCGGTGGAAAACAGGGAGCAGAATCCATCCAAAACTTCAAAGTTTAGCATGAGGAAAAGAAAGCTCTTCTCTTAGAAAAAAAAAAAGGCATTTTTCAAGGCCCTATATATTGCTTCTTGGTCAAAGAATCAACAACCTAAAGAAAGAGGAAAGGAAAACCATAATTGAAGACAAGTATATGACAACAACCCATAAAATGCCATCTAGGGGGCAAAAGCTTATAAAAGCATTGCAGTTCTAAGAATGTATATGTAGCTATTTTTTTTTTTTGGGGGGATGAAACCTTCAACTGAACAACTTTCAGACACCCTTTAGCCCAAAAATAAATACCGAGCACCAAATACATGCAAAGCAGTTTAACCAGCACTAACCTTCCATCTCCATGTCAGAATCAGCAGGTGTGTGAGATACATCCGCATTCATCAGAGCATTCTCATCTGCTGGCTTGGGTGGAGTTTGAGGAAGACCATTTTTTAGGGAATCTACCCCTGTACTCCTACCTTCACTTTTCACATGGTCGTCACCTCTGAGCACATTGTTTCTCGTTGTTATAGGATATTCATTTTCATTGTCAATATCAGAAGGTGCAACATCAGATTTACTTAACCTATTGGGATTGCGATCAGATGACAAATCACTAGGCAAGCCACGAGCACCCAAATTTTGTGGAGAGGTGGAAGGTGGCGGAGAAGGAGGAACAGGAGGAGGAGATGGAGGTAAGGGTGGTGGCAGTGGTGGTGGTGGAGCTATTGGTGGCTGATTAGACTGTTCAACGGTTGGGCGTAGAAAAGAGCCAAATGGTGCAGGGGTAAAAAAATTGGGAGCATGGCTGGGAGGTGGCGGAGGGATCTGCTGAAGACTCTGCAAACCACCAGGTACTGGTGGCTGATGAACTCGAGCTCGATACATTGCTTGCCCTTGTAAAGGAGGCGGCGGCAGCGGGGGCATTACTCTAGGAGGTGGTTGCACTCGTAACATTTCAGGGCGGTTTTGAGGAGGTGGACCAATGAAAGAAGTTACATTTTGCAGAACCTGGTATTGGGAGCTCTGTTGAGCTGGTGCATAGGACTGTGACATGGGTGTGCTCCCATGGACTGGTGGTGGAGGATGCATATAAGATTGACTGGACTGTGCAGGGAATGAGTTATGAGGATATACATGAGGACCAGGCTGAACACTATGAGGGGGGACAGCCAAGGGAGCTTGTTGAACAGATGGTGGAGGTGGAGCCAAAGGCCCTTGAGGAGGTGGGGGTGGAGGAGGGATAGGTTGAAACTGTGGCACCTGTGCAGAAACACCAGGCCTAAATTGAAGATTATAATTCCCTTGACTGTACATCTTAACTGCCCAAATTGAGCTTATGAACTAAAGGTTCCTCATATAAAATCTTCAGAAACATAAACAGAACATTCAATCCAACGCCTTCTAGTCCACTCTGGAGCATAAAACAGAATGTCAGCATAATTTCCAAATAACAATGAACTCATTTGCTTTTCAATCACTGCATTGATAGAATACGACATATCATGCTTTTATTTGTGCTCCTAGGTTATATGATTTTATCATCTGTTTTTCAATGACCAATGAAAAATCACACCATGTAGGATTTTGTCAATTCAGTCGTCACATTTTTCAGTAATATTAGCATTACTCATACTGGAAAAACATCCAATTACAATGGGCTATTGAACATCAACCGTACAAAGCCTACATGTGGGAAATGCAAATGAAATCATAAACAACCACATCAGCCGCAAAATGAGAGGAACCCAAATTGGAAAAATGCGATGTCAATAACTCCAATCATCTGATCAAGCAGAATGAGCCCTAAAAACTTGTGTTTTCACCAAATTTAGGTCAAGCATACCAATAAAACTAGGGTTGCAGCCCACGACAGAGGAAATCAATGTCAAAAATGCGATGTCAATAACTCCAATCATCTGATCGTGCAGAATGAGCCCTAAAAACTTGTATTTTCACCTAATTTAGGTCAAGCATACCAATAAAACTAGGGTTGCAGCCCACGACAGAGGAAATCAATGTCTCAATCTCTTTTAACAATAAAAGGCAATTTCTAACAACGAAAACCATAATCGGCAAAGTAAATACTGTAATTTTCGTCGAATTGAACCATTGAATACATAAAAATTGAATCATTGAACAGAATAAGCGATGGTTGCTTGACTTACGAGAACAAAGAAAGAAAAAAACAGCGGAATCAGCAGAGACTTGAGAGCAGAGAGAGAGAGAGAGAGATTTTGATGATTAAATGATAATCCCTGGATTGAAGAATGGAAGATTTTATTTTTTCGCTTTGGAGATCTTTTCTGGTGTGTAGAGTGTAGAGCAAGAGAGAAAGAGTGCGTTTTTTGTAAACCCTAACAAGGTTGTTTAAGCTTTTTCTTTATTGATTCCAATGGTCACCGCCAAGTGCGAACTCCTCGCGAGGGCAAAGTGAAAACGGAAAGCATCGAATATTTCCCTTCCTTTAAAAAAAAAAAAAAAAAAAAAAAAAAAAAAAAAAAATTCTTGTTTCTTCCGGTAAATTAAATTAAATAATGAAAAGTAAAATAGATTATTGTAGCATACTTTCAAATAATAAAAAAAAGCATTTCAAAAAATTTTTATAAATTAAAATTACTCAAATTTAAAATATTTTGATTTTTTTTATTGATATTGATTACCATACAAAATTTGATTTTTAATTCATTTAACCCCTACATTATTATTAATTAAATATTCTATATTTTTTTTAGAAATGGTATTATACATTCATACATTCATCAAATAACAAATTTTATACCCTTGTTTAACAAATTTTATACCCTTGTTTTTTAAAAAACGAAAACAAAAACCATTTAAGATTCTTATTATATTTAGGTGATGTCTAAAAAATTGTAACTTTTCTCCACTTGTGTAGAAAATCTTTGCCACTCATCCGGTAATCATTTGATATTTACATGTTGAAGATGGGTTTGACTCTACAGATGATAACTCTGCTAACTCAAACGAGATTGTTTAGCTGTCTAGATACTCTAATGAATATGACTTGCAATAAACCGTCAGAGGGTATTCCAGTAGAGAAAACTCCGATATTCAAGTTAAATAGCGATTTTTTTTTAAAGTGAAAACAGACCAAAAGAAATCTTGTTATGTCTAAAATATATAATCGTAAGTGGGAAAATTTGCATACCTCATTCTGATTGACTTCACGAGATATATATAATTATCTCGTGGAAAAGATGTGTGTATGCGAGACGTTCAAACCTTAATTTACCTTATAGAAGATTCCCAAGACTATGACGGGAGGAATCCAAAAGATTTCAAACATTGTCGATTAGGAAAGTTTGGTGGACTATAAAGATTTCTTTCTACGATCTGGAGTCTCTTTTCCATTTACGAAAATTCAATCCGTATTTTCAGGAAAAGTGAATATTTGCCGCACAGGGTTGGATGATGAATACCAGACGTGAGGAGGTGTTACGACCAGGCAACTATCTATAAGTTAGGGTTTGTCAGTGAATACTGAGCAGGTATGGGCCATGTCCACCCGACTGGGAGATAAATCTCATATTGAGGATTTCAGGCCTTGTAGCAATGACAGAACTTTTAGATCAAATGGTTGATCGATCGAGCGACTGTCGACTAAACAGGCAATAGGAATAAGGGAAGTAGTTATGGGCTAATTATGAGTCCAATGCAATTTGAGCCATTCTAGCTATGTATCATCACTTGCCCTCACTCTTGTGGGCACTTCAGAGAAGGGGCCTCTAGAGTGTAGTGCAGAGGGAACCTTTCAGATCTTGTGAATCAAGGATTTTAATATAGCACGTCCGCTTCAGTTATCGCGAACCATCTCTAACAGTCTTTTTATTATGCACGTCTGTTGATTGACCGCCCATTACCGCTTTTACTTTTTTGATAGTTAGATTTCTTAGCAATTCAGCCTTCCGTGAGGATCATCTGAGAGAAATGGCCAAAGGCTCATCGTTCGGTTCTTCTCCCAGTATCAGAGATATTAGGAGTGTTGAAAAAATTATTGTCTCCTTAGTTTTGATAATAACAAAATCTCCCATGTGATTCTAATCAATTTATTTAGTGTGTAGAATTTTTTTATTCAATATAAAAGTGATAGAACCAGTCATAAAATCAATCATAGAACTAAAGGTTATTTGGTCACAGAAATAAGATTTTATGATATCTGTTGAAAATCCAGCCAGCAAAGTAAGTGTAGCTTGGATACTACATTTAACCTATAATTGATCTTAGATGTACATAAAAAAATACCCTAACATAAGAATAATTCATATTCCACCATTTAGAAATTTTTCTAAATGTTAAAATGTGATCATTTAGACATATTTGGATAGCCACGTTTTCTTATATGCTGAAATATTTCCAAAATCGAAAATTATGTTTCAAAGAAAGTGTATGGAACTTTAATCTTAAGTATTTACAGTTTAAATATCTTGCGGATATGTTGGAGAAAAATCAGCTGGAAGTTTGTTAGTTACTCATTTTCCACGGTAGAATTGTGTATCAAATTATGGTTGTCAAGTGGTATTTGGCTTTCGATATCTTCACCATTGGTTTTGGATTTTTGAATTTGATTATACTATATTATAGTACTACAGTTGAATAGCAAATATGATAATTCATGACACAATTATCTTGAGATTTTGGTGGAGAAATAATTAAGCAAAGTTGGCTAGTTGTTATGAAAAATTCAGAATTAGAAGCAGATTTTCTGGAGTAGGTTTTGAATTTTTTGGAGAAACAATCTTTTGAATATAATCAAAACAACTCTTGAATATGTTAGAGGGATATTTAAACTTCAGGAGAAAAATATTTACTTTCGGTAACTATCAAATTTCAAGAGAATTTAGAATCTATTTTTCAGGAACTGTTACTTAAGCAGTTACAGTAACTCTGGGGAATTTTTATTGCAGTTAGTTGAGTCTCTTTCCTATCCAATGCAGCAGCTATCAGTAGGTTTTTCAGTGTGAGAGAATAGAGAATGTGAGTGGGTGAATGAGTATCATTTTCTAAGACTTCATAGCACAAAAAAACTCAAAAAGAATTTTTACAATTCTGAGAAACCTGCTGTCACATTTTTTTATATTACATTTGCTGTAAACTTTTGATTGTTTTTGTGTGTGATTTGTCTTTCATTGTTGGACGAAACAATTTTCATAGAGTGAAGATCAAAAGTCAACAAGTAGATGTACTGTGGTGTCTTGGATCATAGTGGAAACTAGCAGGTTGCTAGAGACCGGCTTGCTTGGCTGGAAGAGTGGATGTAGGCACAAGACTGAACCACTATAAACCAAATTTGTTTCCTTACTTTCTCTTTTATTTTTGCTATATATGCTATAAATTGACCATATGTTTATTTAAATCTAAGTGAAATTAGATAAAAATTTGAAAAATCAATTTTAGACAATCAATTCAACCCCCCCTGTTGGTTATTTTTGGGACAAACAAGGAGTACTATGTCGCGGGAAGAATTGTGCTATGTTCAGAGTATCATGCTTCTAGGGGGATAACTTTGAGGTTGTTTTGGCGGCCTAGGGGGATAACTTTGAGGTTGTTTTGGCAACTAATGCCGACAAGGCTAACATGGCCTCGGGAAATAGAGTTTCAATGTACAAACAATCAGTGAATTATGGTTTAAAGGTGCCATATACCGGTCCCATTGCTAGGGTTTTGGTACACTAGAATATCTTTCCTACTTTAATCATTTCTTGCAGTTGGCACTTGGTAGTCGCGGTTATTTCTCTGATAAGTTTTTGTCTCTTGCGTTTCGATTTCAAATTTTAACATTAGTGTTTTCACTAAAAACTATGGGAAGAAAGGTTTCACCAGAGGTTGATTTGGTTTGCAGATTCGGTCAGAGTTGAACTGAAAGCTTGTCTATAGTGAGACCATTGATAAAAGTTGGATGCACAAGTATTTCCTTATCAATTTCATGGAGAAAGGCCTGATGCCAGAGCTTCCAACGCCTAATGATGGCCCGCTTACTGGACTGAAGCCTTGTTGGGATTACCGTAATTTGGGCTCTGTCCGGTCTGTGGGTGAGTATTGTGAGGTTTTTAAGAGAAGCATGTGGATTGAACATTTTCTAGATGATAAGATGCTGTCGTTAGCGAGTCTGTTGCTCGAGGAGAAGAGGAAGGTCAAAAAACCTTTGCTGCTCGAGAAGAAAAAGAAGAAACTCGCAAACTTTTTGCATCTTGCGGCTGAGGAGGACCTGAGAGAGATCTCCATTGCCCATCAGATGAAGGGGAAATCGAAAGGAGACCCAGAGGAAACTGAAAGTATATCGAAAGCTCGTTCACCTGACTCAACTTCGCTTGCCTCTCTAAGGACCAAGAGGAGGTGAGTGGAGTTACAAGAGTCATCCAAGGAAGTGGCCGGTGAGAGCCCTGAGAAGAGGTCCTCGGCTGCCTAGGAACTGGCTCAATAGTTCATCGATGAGTCAGTAGAGATCAAGAGTGGTGAGCTTAGGGGTGAGTATTTTGCTGACGATATTGGTGAGGATTCTCCGGTGAGAGAAGGAGGCAATGTTCCCGGGGCTTTAGTGAGCATAGGGGGACTTTTCCCTGGGCGTCTTGTAGACGTTAGCCCCAAGTTGCCAGAGGGGCCTGGTGCAGGGCCATCTTATGCCATTCCATTGTTGCCCATAAAGAGGGTCAAATGTATGCTGTTGGAGGAGGAGGTATTCCCTCCAGCTATCCCTATACAATCCTTTGACAAGCACCGAGACTCGAAGGAGCGCGAAACGGTGACAATCAGTGCCGGGGATAATCGTCACTGCTACATGGATATCGTCAAAGGGAAGATGATAGCAGATCGGTTTGACTTTTACCATTCGGATCTGGAGTTGAACAAACTCTCGCTCAAGCAGGTTGACGAGACCTTGTTTTCTGCAGCTATTATGGCACTTTCTTTTTCTTAGCGATCGTCGGCTTTTCACTTCTTTATTTACTGACCGGTAGTTGTTTGCTCAGGCCATGGTCCTGGCAAAGTTTCAAAAGCGACGAAGGGAGCAGACACTGAGTCACCTGAGACGTCGCTCTAATCAAACGATGAATGATATTTCTCAGTTGGAGTGGGCCCTATTACAGAAGGAGAGGGAGCTTAAGGAGGCAAAATCTTCCATGGCTACCATGGGCGCTCGTAATGAAGCCATGGAGCAGTTGATGGCCGATTAGGATGTGACGCTCCATCAATGTAAGGAGTTGAAGGTGGAAGCCAAAGTTCGTAAGATTTCTCTGTAGGCTGCAAAGAGGTTGGCCGAAGTGCATGACAAGTCTCTCGAAGCTGCAAAGCAAAAGATTGCTGAGTTGGGAGCCATTATAAATCAACAGGTACGTGCTCAGCGTAAACTATCTAAGAGGCTTCAATGTGCCATAGAAATTGTTCGTCAAATAGGGTTGGCGGATGCATACCCCCAATGATGTAGAGACGTTTTCTGAGCTGGTGCCTGTTCCTGACACACTTGCTACTCCTTGATCGGGGTTTCTGTTCCTCCTCTGTGATTCTTCTTTCATCTTTTGTTTTTTATCCTATTAATGAAATGTTCTGCTGTCTTCACTTCGTCATGTACTGTATGTAAATATCATCATATCTTGACATAGCTTTGCTAATAGGGCCATTTCTTTGGCCGATGATGTGTTCATCCGATAGTAAGGTTTTGAACGAACTGTTCAATAAGGCAAATCATAGACATTTCTTAGGAAAACGGGTCCCTTGTTGATGGCAAACACCATAAGGTTTCATCCGTTTAATAGATCAATTGATGCTAACTCATGTAGAAGGATGGATTCTTTTGACAGTTAAGGCGAAACTCGCCTATTCAAGAGGATTTGTCCTTGTCGATAGGTTTCGTCCGGCTGGACTAGGTGACTATTGCCCATTCGAGGAGATAGATCGCTAATGATAGATTTCGTTTGGGAGGACTAGACGACTACGGCCCGTTCGGATAGATCTCTAACGATAGATTCCATTCGGGAGACTTGAACAACTATGACCTATTCGAATAGATAAATCCCTAAGGATAGACTCCGTTTGGGAGGATTGGGTGACTACAACCCATTTAGGGAAATGGATCCCTAATGATAAACTCCATTCGGGAGGATTGGGTGACTATGACTTGTTCAGAGAGATAGATCCTTAATGATAGACTCCATTTGGGAGGACTGAACAACACTGGCCCGTTCTCCGCACGATCGACTTGCTAAGAGAAATGAAACACATAGTTATAGTGAAACAATGACTAACAAGATGTGCGCTGGGAGCCACAAGCCACCCGTCAAGGGGTGCTAGGAATACAATTGTAAAAAGAGAGAGGTGTAGAGTTTACTTAAGAGGAATTGCTGGGGATTCTGGATCACAGAGCAACATCCCGATGCCTTTGGAGGTCCTGAACTTGACCTTCATATGCTTGGTACTCGGCAGTGCCTCCAGGGTGTTCATATCAGGTCGTCTCTAGATAGCGTTGTAAAGCGAGGGGAGGTTAACCACATTGAACGTGGTTAATGTCGTTGCATGGTCGGGCGGAGTTCCGAGGGTCACGGGACAATGAGATAATACCTTCAAAGTAAATCCATTCACCTGAGAGTCCTTTAATGGGTCCATCATGAGGCTGCAGGTGCATGGGGGAGAAACTCATCTACTGAAAGGCATTCCAATAAAAGAGGTTGCAGTTGACCCCTTGATCAACAAAGATTCTTCTAACTTCATATTGTTATATCTTAGTTGTGATAATGAGGGAGTCATATTAGTCTAGATCAACCCCTATTAAGTCATCGTTATTGAACCTGATCATGGGCCTCTTTTTCTTGAAAGGTTTTCTAGCACGGGTGGTGAGAACCTCATTATATGCAGAGCCGGATGATTCTATCTTCTAGAAGATTGGGACTACTAGGTGCCCCTCCTCATTCGCTTGTGTTTGCACTCGATCACATCAATGTAGTGATCCTAACATGTAGGCCAGGAGGAAAGACTGTGAAGGGGTCGTACCCGCCTTGTACTCGGAGAATCACCCAATCTGGTCAGTTATGTGATTCTCCTGGGACCGATTGTTTTACTCGTTCGCTCTTTCACTTTGAGCCTTAGCAGAATCCTTCCCTTTCAGCGCTGATGAACCTTTGGAGTCAACCACTTTGGACGAGAAATTCGAGTTCATCTTTCAGCTTTTGCATTCGTCAGTGAGGTGGCCAACAATCCCGGTGGAAGTGGCAGTATTGAGTTTTGTATTTCTTAGGATTATCCTCTGTAGGGCGAGGGGGCCACCTAACATAGAGTTTATTTTGGATCTAGAGAAACACTTGACTAGGAGTGTCATTCAAAGAGTGTAATTAGTGAACTTTCGTTGTTGTAAGGGCCCTTGATGGGCTTTTTTGGGTAAGGATTAATGAGGTGGTCGGCTGCGCTCTTTCTAAGCCAGTCGGTTGCATCGCCTATCAAAGGGTCAGCATCTTCCGTAGCAATGCATTTTTCCACTCGAGCATAAAATTCTTGAATAATGGACGAAGGATTCTTAGTGATGGACATCTTCATTCCGGACGACCGTAATCCAGTAAGCAGCACTACTAACATGATAGAATGGCTTAATACGAAAACCTTGATTATCTCTGCCTTGAACTTTGCGAGAAAATCTCTCAACGGCTCGTCCTCCAACTATTATAACGAGAGGAGGGGCGTGGACTTTCTCTTGACCCCTCTACTGATGACAAAGTGCACCTCAAATTATTACCAAAACTGAGAAAAGCTCTTAATGCTGAATGGAGGGAGTGATTGAACCATGTCAATGCATTGACTTTTAGAGTTGTTGGAAAATGTTTGGACATGTCGGCGTCTGGCATGTCCCTCGAGATCATCATAGTGATGAAGTGGGTGACATGGTCTCGAGGTCAGTGGTATTGTTGTACCTTTCCAAAGAAGTGAGAAGTACATCGCAAGGCCTTGGCTTCGAAGAGATCTTGGGATTGAATATAGAGAGGCCAGTGGGCGGGCTCGTCTCTTGTCAAGTTCGCTTGCTTTAACTCGTTTGCTAGGAGCTCCTTGACTTGCTTTCTTAGATCATTTGGATCATGTCAGGATGTCACCAAGGGTTCTAGTTGCTCTCTAGGCTCAAGTCTCCACGTGCGCACATGACCTGATCCATAAGAAGAGGACTGAGATCCTGGTCAAAGAGTGTGACTATATTCTTTTAATTGCTTACTCATATCTTGAATTTTGGATTCTAACCTCTCTACCTAAGACTGAGTGACCCTTGTAGGGGAATAGGGACGACAAGGGGTGTCGATTGATTTATGTGGTCGGCCGAAAGTCGAGCCTTGAGTGGATTAGCAGTGATAGAAGATCTTGCAAGGTTGTTTGCCGCATACCGTATGGTATTCATTAGGGAGGTAGTGTGCCCCTCTATTAAAGATGCAGCTCTGGAGTCTGCCCTGGTCATTCTTCAGGGAGGTATTTTTTTCAACAAATCTGTATATGTTTCTAATTAGTTCCCATGGATATCGCTAATATGTTGGAAATGGGTTTGGCTCCTCAAATGATGGCTCTATAACTCAAATAGGATTGTTCAGCCATCTGAGTGCTATGATAGATATGACCTGCAATAAACTGTCGGAGGGTACTCTGGTTGTGAAGACTCTGATACTTAAGTTAGAGAACGATTTTTGAAAGAAAATAAAAACAGATTGAAAAAAAGCTTGTAATGTCGAAAATGTATTATTGTAAGTGGAAAAATCTGCATACCTCCTTTTTAATTGGCTTCACGAGGTATATAGGGAAAAACGTGTGTATGCAGGGTACCTTATGGAATGTTTTCGAGATTATTGGAATTACGACGGAAGGAATCCAAAAGATTTCAAACGCTGTCGATTTGGAAAGTTTGGTGGGCTGTAGAGATTTCTTTTTGCAATCTGGAATCTCCTTTCCATTTACGAAAGATTCCATCTATATTTTCGAGAAGAAGAGGGCCGAATGCTGATCACCAGACACCGAGGAGGTATTGCGATGAGACAACTATCTATCGGTTAGGGCTTCGTCGATGAATATCAAATAGGTATAGGTCGTATCCACTCAATTAGGAGATAAATTTCATATTGACGACGCACTTTAGTCGATATGCTCCACAGGTTATTTCAAGTCTTGTAGCAATGACAGGTCTTTAAGATTAAACGGTTGATCGATCGAATGACTGCTGACTAAACGGGCAATAAGAATAAGGGGAATAGTTCTATACAAATCTTGAGCCTGATACGATTTGAGTCGTTTTGACTATGTATCATCAATACCGAATTTTGACAATTCCAATTATGATAATCAAATCTTATAAAAAACTCTTTATCATTGTTCTTATTAAAGCATCTTTTTTGTTCTTATCGAAATGTTTCTACCGTTGCTCTTATTAACATTTCTCTATCACTGCACTTAAGAGTTTAAGTAACATTAGTGAGGTCAATAAACCCCTTCATAGCGTATCAACTCTTTTAAACTCAAATAACTTTCATTAAATCACATTAAATTTTAGAAAAGAATGACAGAAAATATCATATATATATATATATATAAAAATCAAATCCATTATTAAAGAATATTGAATATTAAAATAAATTAATAATTGATTTAATTTTAATTTTTTTTTATTTTTTGATTTTTATTATTTTTATATTTATAACAATAAATTTTCTATACAAACTTAATCTATTCTAATATTATAATTGAAACAATGAATCATTAAGTTTTGATACTATTATGTCGCTTCCTTTTCTTAATGAGATACGTGACATTGCAAAACATGTATTTTACAATGCCCGAAATTAAACCCCCCTCAGTCCCCATGTATATCCTCATAACTCATTCCCTGCACAGTCCAATTAATCTTATATAGATCCTGTTCTTAATGCCGGAGATTGTACCGCTTTTACAATCCCTCAGGGTTAAATCTTTGGAGGATGTATATAAGATTGACTGGACTGTAGAGATACATGATACATGATATCTTGCAATGCCGGAAATTAACCACATTAAAAGCATTTCTGCAATGCCACAAATTAGGAATGGGATAAGCATCCATGGTCCTACAATAAGGCATCATAACATTCGACTAGTCATGTATCTGCATATCGAGGCGGCTCATTACGATACAAAATTTGAATAAGCCACTTCCAGTTTTGCTGCTATCAGCATTTCTAACAGTTTAGCCTGACGCAGCTCTAAAATTAACCATAGTTCTAAGCGAAAAGAAAAAGAAGAAAATCTACTACATACAACCACATTCCATCTTTTTTTTCTTTTTGGGATCAGATAGAACTAGGCAAAAATGGAGTATGAGTAGACTGCTAGTTACTCCAGCTATGTGTTAGCAGATTTTTGTGTATCACCTGTCAAATCCATCTATAATTACCTTCGAGTGATGAATGTACAAAAGGACTAGTGTTATGTATTTCAGTGAGGTTCCAGAGTCAACACTAAAGAGAACCAATTGTCAAGTTGATTATGCTGGTGCTGGACCATTTTGATCTTCGCTCCTTGCTGCTCTACCATCTGCCATCACAAGAAACAGCAGCAGTCATAGTCAGGATTATATTAGATTCAATTTCCAGAATTTGTACAGAAGCTAACTAAACATGAAGATCCCAAAACTTTGTGGTGGCATTTAGTACATGGGTAAACAACAGGGGCATATGCTAGTATGTTATCCAGAAGCCTATGTCTTAAACGTGCACATGTTTTATTTTGCTTGTCTCAGGGGATAACACTCAAGCCTAGACCTCTGACACAAACAAGGATTTGAAATCATCTTGGGTGATTGTTTGAGCCAAAATCCTTGGTGTTGAGACATGTAACTGACCGTGAGTGAGGACTGAGGAGCGACTGAGGAGAGAAAGGAATGGGGATATATATCCTGTCTCTAGGTAGGGAACTTTCATTAATGATATAGAAAGACCCTTTTCACCAAAAACAAAAAACGAAAAAGAAAATCATATTGATAAGAATATAAGCATTATCCAAAGATTTCAAGTGGGCCTTGACTCCAATGAGATTATGAAATTTTACCAGCTACTCTATCTCCATCATCATTTTCCTCTTTGGGCATGATAAAATACTAGGATGTAGATCTACATTTTCCCCTACCCTTATTAACGTTACTAAAATTGTGGACCTAAGGAATGATGAATACCCAAGCCACCTTGTTCTCCAATATTGACAGAATAGACCTGATAGTGTTGTCTTTGTCAAACTTATTTTTGCTCCTTGTGTCATGTTCTTCGAAGCAATTTAATTCATGACAGAGTATTTCTACAAGGGACAAAACAATGACAGGACTATAGTTACTGGCCAAATCTTACATGTGTAGTATTATTATTTGCAAATAACGTGACAAATATATACAAACAAATTCTTCAGAATTCAACTTCCTTTTAAAAAATAAACAAATAAATGTTTCTACCTTCTTCAGACAACAAAATTTCGCCATCCTTCATTGTTGGAGATGAATTCACTTCAGGGACTTCCATGCCAGAGTTTGTTGTCTCTTGTGCCCTCCCATTCTCTAAAGATCCTACAGCTAATGGTTGTGGTTCTTCAGCAGCCTGGTTGGAAATGAAAACTAAAGATGAGTGCATAAGTGTGACCACAAGATGTGCACAGATAATTAGACAATCACTTCATTTCGGCAACGTTCTTGCATCATGAATGATAATAATGATCCCTACAGAAAGTTCTGCACCAAGACACGTACATGGTTACTCTTTTCTTCAGGTCTCCGAACTGAAAACAATATTATACACCCACACACGCACCATATAAATATAATTCCTGTGGCAGGCAGCATCATGTCAGGAATTAAGTTTAAAATACAACTTTAATCTTTTGCAAGCAAGACCTTTTTTTATTGGTGTTTGTCTGTCACAGTTATGTCAAGGCAACCATTGTCAGCATTGCTTGCTCATTGTAGTTTGGCTCAATGTTTAAATGCTGCTGTTAATGAGAACTGCAGAAACAATAGCTTTAGGCTAACCTTTTTTTCAGCCAATGCAGTCATTGTCCGGATATTGGGAAAACCCGCTATCCACAACAGGCAACCGAGGAAATAATGCTTCCATCCACCACGAGATCTTAAGAGAATTAGACAATACACAACCTACTTGTGCTTGTGGAGAGGTTATTACCACTGATTTATATCCATGATGCCTTCTTACTATAAAAGAACTATCTTATTTCCGTCATGAGGCCAACTCTTGATATTTGTGTAACACAGATGACAATGATTTTATTTCTAATGAATGCAACTCACCACTACAAGTTTAATCACAATGCATAAGGACATATATACAGACATATCTTTCTTTGTGGGTTTAGAAGCCATGAAATTAGCGTGCTACAAGCACTGCCAAGAAAGTATACAACAACAACAACAAACTGAGCCTTAATCCTAATATTTGAGGTCGGTCATTTGAAAGACAAATTTGAAAAAGATAAAGAAAAGAAAAATGAAATAAAAAATAAATAAAAAATAAAGAATAAAGAATAAAGAATAAATATATATATAAATAAAATAAAATAAACTACAAAAGTATTTATGGTAAAAAAGGCCTGACCTTATGAGGCTGAGGGACATCAGAGAGTGATGGATCCTTCATAACTGTAGCAGCAGCTTCTGCCTGGGGATCACATGATGATGAATTCTTCCCATGTACACCATCTGTCAATCTGTCATAAGCTCCATCCTGCTTGAGTGATTTGGCAGCTTTAGGTCTAGCATGTTCATAATTGTTCGACTTGGAATTGCTGAACTCTGTAGGTGGCCTTTTCCTAAAAAGAAACAAAAAGAAAACGGCAAAGGTGACTGATATTCTGTGGAAATATATAAATCTACAGAACTGCCATCTCCTCACCTACTGGAATTCTCATTAGGTACAAGGAAGGAGTTTGGCTTGGTAGAGAACACTATTCCACGGAGGGGTTTTCCATTTATGACAGTTTCAATGGTATATCCACCAGCAATAGTATTGATAATCCTGGCTTGAAATGTCTTCTTGCCTTGAGGAAATTGGGGCGCCAGGAAAGGTTGTAGTACTGCATTTGCAAAAATACTCATCAGGTACATAACTAGCTTCTAAATCTGAATAAGACAAATACAATTATAATTCTGGAAGGCATTGGTCTGGAAAAACCCACTCAAGCCAACTGAGAAATCTCTATGTTCAACTCTCATGCACCGGGTGAGTGCAGCAACCCACAAAAATCCAGCCATGTTTCACATTCATTGCATTGACTAAGTGCAAGGAGAGGAAGAATTTCAGAACTTCAGCTTACTTAAGTCCAAGGCATTAAATTTAGCATCAATTTTTCTGTCCCTTTAACCATAATCTAACTGGCATGTACAAAGGAAAGCCAGTCAACTGCAAGACCTTCCAAATAACTTCAACTTCGAACAGTTGACATTGGACAAAAAAGTCATGGACCCCAAGATAAATTACCTAGATTTTTTGGGTAGATAGGAAAAAAGAAATTGACTTAACCAGTTAGGAGTGGATCTTATGCTTATTGAAGTCGAGGTCAGAATTAAAACATTACAGATGATACCAAGAGGGTATTTTGTCTACAGAAAAGCATCCATGTGAGGCAGAGGAAGCACATAACAAAATTTCATTGAGCGATTCTAATCAGAAAATTTATTGTACCATTAAGAAGCTTTTGCATTCCATTATTGACTACCCCTTTCAATACCACTACTTACTCAAAATGTTTGCATATATGCCAATAGATACATATAATGGTAGGGATACCGGCATAATGAATATCACCTAAATCTTGCCGGGAACATCACCCGCTGATGAAGCCAAACATTCTTAGAAACTGTATGTTGGACAGACGTAAACCATCTCTTCTCTTGGTCACATCTAGATACTACACCCAAGCATGCAAAGATTGACTAAATTGGAAGATTGCCATAGACAAAAACCAAATATATCCACAATGAAGATTGCCATCAAAACATTATAGACTATTTCAAATGCTCCACATTAGTTAATGAAACAAATTATAAGATTGAATGACTTGCAAACTCAATCTGAAGGGTAGAATACTCTTTCTGAAAGAAAATATGATATAACTAAACAGCAACAAGACACTGAACTTAGGAAGCATGGATACAAATATGATACCAGATGTGACATGATAAATGACAAATTTCTAAAACTAGGATACATGGATATGAGAGATATTATATTTTTTTATTTGTGATAATTATACACAAAGTCCTAAAATTTTTGTTCATTTTTTAATTTAGTCCTAAAGATTTTATATTTTTCTACCGAGTCCTAAACGTTTCGACTTGGTCATAATTCTGGTCCTAGTACGTTACTACGAATACACTATACATGTTACTGTAGTGACCTTTCTTGTGGCATTGCTATGGCTACCACATCAATATTTTTTGCCCCAAAATTTGAGATATAAACAACAGTTTTAGAGAAACACTTACTACTTGAATTGATGTAAATGCAGGTCTGGTTAGACTCTTTCATCATTTTTTGGATGTGTTTGCTGACATGACGGCCACGTTAATGCCATGTGCATATTTAATAGTAGAGTGTACAAACTCCAACCATTTAACACTCAATGGGAAAATTAAAAGATTTAGGACTAAATATGAAATGGGTAAAAGGTTTAGAAGCATGTGATTATTCCTTTTCATTTGTATATTTTTTATTTTATATGGAAAATAATTTTATTTTTAAATTTGAAAATCTCAAGCCTAGTAAGGAAGAAGCATGTATGAGTATTAAGCATGACAAATATATAGGATACAACAAATTTGCAGAAACTAGAATATGAAGTTATGGTTTCAAAATAATAAAAGTGGGGGTCAACAATTGTGGTATAAAAATTCAAAAACAAAAATATTTAATCAAATAATAATATTACAATTATGATTTCTTCATTTGCATAGTATCTAATCAAAATGTTGCCAAATATCCACCAAATATCCAAAAAAAATCTGGTATTTAAAAAATTATTAAAAGATGGATTCGATATGTATTGGATATGGATATGGCTTCTATTTTGAAGTATTCATCAACCTAAAGGGAAGCGTAGAATCTACAAAAGCCATTACATCCTCGTCAGTTCTAAAAAACTGCAAAGACACTTGATCTCTAACCTCATTAAAATCCTTGTGCTTTTAATATCTCTAAATGAGTTGAAAAAAGTGGAAAAAAGTAGTATTAGAAGCTTATGATATAAGAAACCTTGTCATCATACATGCTAAACACAAAATTCATTCTTGAATCTTGATGGCTGCATTGATTGGTACAAAGAAAATTTTGCACTCTTTCCATAGTAAATTTCGCACTCTTTCCATGCTAAGGCCAGAAAGGGTTTCATTAATCCCTATGATAAATACATTATTCATTTGTCGTTGTCAATATTCTTGAGCCAATAGAATCATTTCAGTTCACCAATTTTCAGTAGCAGACACTTTTAGGGTTTCTAAAAAAGGCATGACAAAGCATTACAAATAAAAAGCAATGACTTAAAGAAGACAAAACTCATACTAATAAGCATCCTCCCAAGGAAAGAATGGTGAAAGGTAGTCTAAATTACTTCTCCAAGAACAAAAGAACCTTGCAAATAATAAGAAATGGGTTGTACATGTGAATTATTATCAGGAAAGCAAAAAGATAAACGAATGCAAAAAGCTTGTTCTTACTTGGTTGGCTGGTAATTGGTACAGACATAGGGCGGTAAGGCTCCACATTCCCAACTGTGACTAGAGCTTTATCATTGACAGGGACAGGAAACTGCTGTCCTTGACACTTTAACTTCAACTGCTTCCTCATAGATAACTTTTCTAGATTCCGTTCATCTCTTTCTCTTACAAGTTCTAACAATAGATATTATTATCAGTTAGCATACACGCTAAAAGATTCCAAGAAAACTCAACATTCAACATCACATTTGGAAGCAGGTGCAAGTAAAGAAACAAAAAGAAATAAGTAAACCTGTATATAAGTAATACATATCATCCAGTGCTTCCAAATGCTTATTGCAGCCACCTACGAAGACAAGAACACCACCCTTCAGTGGATCTAGGCAGTCCCCAGCAACTGAAAATCTAGCAGAAGGCCCCTCTCCAGTTGCAGATACCTTGGTCCATAAGCCACTATCTGCACTTAAATTGGACAAGAATGAGGGTTAAAGCAATGCAATAGGAAACAGGGAAATAATAGGCAGAAAAAATTCAGTCAACTAATACTGAAAACATCCTTGGGGAGTAATGCTGTTACCAGGATGGGCAAAATCAAACCGACAAAATAGAGGAAGAAATCATAGACAGATACAAGCAAAAGAAAAAATTTACATGGTTTGGCTTAAGCCTGTGTCCAGGGGCAGTGCAGAGCAAAAAAAAAAAGTATAATGATGATGCTCTCTCTTTCTGAAACCCTAGCCCCTAATCCACCCAAGAGGTGAAGAGGAATCACCAAAACCCTATAAATACACAACCATGTAAACACAGGTGCATGAAAATTCAAACCAGGTCGAGCTCATAGTACAGAGGCTTCACCCCCTCCCCAAAAGTCCCCCACAAACTATATTTTGAAGCGTATTCAGCTTGGCCCCCCCGCCCTCAAGATCTCCCCATAAAATTGGGTTTTAGTTCGGCAGCAAGAAAGAATTAAGATGCAACATAACAAAAGCAACAACAACAAACCCATATCAAAACCAAAATGAGAGACAAACATAACAAAAGTATATGTGGAAAAAATTCAAATTACCTAAAGCAGTCAAAAGAAAAGGATATACACAATATCTCTTTGGTCCAATAAGAAGGAAATCCAACATGCGGAAATATTTAGGAATACATTTATTATTCCATTATTAACAGGGGAACAGAAGGGTTTTCCATATCCCTCGTAGCCATTAGATAAGACCATCTTCTTTATAAGTCTGGGCCATCCTTCATGTCAAGTACAAGGATTTCTAGGTAGCTAGCGGCTAAAATAAGACAAGTTCCTTAAATTTTCACGATTCAACACATGTAACAATCCCAAATTTGACAAATCAACTTTTTCCTTTAAAGGATATTTTGCATCAGTAAATTGCCATAAGTGAACTTTCTAACCAATTTAGATGATCAAGAATTAATTAACACATGCTAGTACAAAAAGAAATTTGTGATTTCATACCAACATTAAGCATATGCAAGTCATCATAAAGATTCTGAGCATCAGTGAATCCCCCAAAAACAAATAAATGCCGTCCAAGAGCAACAGTTGAATGACCAGCTCGAGGTGGCAACATCTGGCCTGATGTTTTCAGCTCTTCCCAAACAAGGGCATCTGTAGAAGCAGCAAATCGGGTAAGACTTCACACTTTACATGGTATTTTGAATCCAGATGTTCAAATAGTTGTTCCTACAATTCCTAGTACAAAAGCATGTCCAAATGGCCAGACAAATAAAATAAGATTGGGCATGGGCACCTGCATCAAGGACGTGGACATCAGATAAATAATAATCATATTGATCTTCACCACCAATGACAATGAGTTTGTTCCTCCACGATGAACAAGTATGACTATCACGTGGCGATGGCGGAATCCCTGATGTAACAGCACGTTTCCATACAAAAGTCTCTGCAAAAGAAGAAAAATTTTCATGTTTCTCTCTAAAAATCAGGTTGCAGTTACACAACATTTGATCTGGTGGACAAGTCCATCCAACACCTTGACAGCTCAAATTAACCAACAAAAAGCAAACAGTGAGAAACACGCATACAATTTTCAATAGCACAAATGGCGAGAGAGAAAATATCTAGACCAAATATTAGTAGCTGACAAAATTCTATCATTGTAATGCAAAGAATTACCTGTATTCAATATATAAATGTCATTATAATACACTTCATCCGAACTATTAGCAGATTTCCCGCAACCACCAAATATGAAGAGCCTTTTACCAGCTAATGCAGCACTATGACCCTCTCTTGCTTCTGGTCCCTCTCCTCTTAATGTTGGAGATATCCACGTATGTGAAGCTACAAGGATTTTATACATATTAACAAGTATAGGTCAATCAATCTAAAGCTGAAAAAGAAAATCTAAGTGCTTACTATAAGCCAAGCACATCCAACTCTGATCTTAAGTATCTGATAAGCCACATTAAAAGCAACTGAATACAATAATTTGTAATCTAGAAACTGAAGGGGATTTAGAACTCACAAGTATCCAAAATGTGCAAATCCTTCAAGGGGTTCATCCCATCAGTGCCCCCGAATACGAAGAGGTTATCCCCTACGGTAGTACAGCTGTGACTATCCCTTGGAGTAGGTGGTGTGCCCTTAATCACTGGTTCACTCCATGTCCTCCTTACTGTAAATCCACACCAGAAACACGAACAAAATTATAATCACAACCCACTTTTAACCATCAAGGAAAAAACCCACGACCAATAAGTTCCAATTATCCTTTTCCAAATTCTAAAGCAAACCAATAAATGAAATCTCAATTTCAAAACATAGCAGCAAAGAAACTAGGGGCAACAAAAACAAAGGAGAAAAATATCACCAACCTAGTAATACCCAGAACCAGTAGCATACATTCACAAGCTAGGCACTCATACTACACCCCCACAGCCCAAACCCACCCCCCCCCCGGCGGCCAAAAAGAGGAAAAAAAGATAAAAAATTTAACCCAACAAAAACAACAAAACTGCTTTATGAATTAGGGCACAACCAGAAACATGCATATAAAATTAGGGCACTCTCTCCGCACCCCTATTTTTTTTTTTTTTTGACTAAAACAAAAAACAAAAAAAAAATCTCCAACTGATTAAGACCCAGAACCAAATACATGCATTTACAAATTAGGGTACCCGACAAACATCGATGAAATGATATCTAAAGAAACCAAACAACACCCTCAGGAGAAAACAGAAATGTGATGGACAATACACAGTCAAAAAATTACCCACTAGATTCAAAAACATGTATTTGATTAAAGGGGCCCAAAAAAAGAAAAAAAAATTACCAACAAATAAATACCCACATAGGAAAAGACATGCATTTATAAATTAGGGCACGCACTCCACACCCTAAATTTTTCTCCAACCAAAAATCAATCCAATAAAATAAATAAAGAAAGAAAATAAAGAAAAACCCACCGGTGTCAAAGACATGAACTTGATTAGTCTGACAGTTATCCTTGCCATAACCCCCAAAAACGTACAGAAGCTTGCCTCCTTTAATGGCGTTACATGTATGTCCCCACCTCTTTCCAGGCCAACCACTGTTCATTTGATGTTGATAATACTGATGATGTTGTGTCTGATGACATTGGTCTTCATTTAGTTTTGCTTGAACTCTCTCCCACCTCATCGTTTTTCTCTCTCTATCTCTCTCTCTCTCCTCTGATTCAAAGAAAAACAAACTTCGGTGGGTCAGGAGTGCTAGAGAGAGAGAGAGGGGGTGGGGTTTTAATTTATGAAATCTGTCTTTGGTTCGAGATTTCGTGTGTACTTTGATGTTTTGGATTTGGGGGTAATGTATTAATATTGAATTTTTTGTGGGCTTTTTGGAGATTCTGATGAATAGGGTGAGTGAATTAGGGCCTATTTTGGGTGGGTGGCTGTTGGCGGCTGTTTTCAGTCATCACTCATCAGAGTTCTGTCCATGCAAATACAAACTGACATACCAAGTGTCACGCAAATTTGACAAAAAAAAAAAAAAAAAAATTGAACCTTTCATCTCTTTCTATGTTGTACACTTTGCACATGAATTTATTTATATTTGGTTATTTATCAAAATATTGGTCTTGAAAAATATTATTTAAATATGATAATTTTTTTATTTATATATTATATACTATTAATTTCGCACTCTGAAAGTATAAAATCAAGAGTAATGATCCGAAATAAATCAAAAATAAAAATTTTAAAATAACCCAAACGGAAAAATATTTCCGTTTCTAACTTGCATTTGTTGAGAATTGGAGACGTAACATAGTATGTCACGTTTTCAACTCGTAACAAAGTGCTCGAAGAGAGAGAAAGAGAGAGAGAACAGTCCGCAGGGGAGGGAGAGAGAGAGGGGAGGAGAGCGGCGGGGGACGGAGGGAGGAGGGACGAGCGCGGTGGGGGGCGGAGGGGGGGAGGGAGGGAGAGAGAGGGGAGGGCAGCGGGGGGTCCGCCGGAGGAGAGACAGAGAGAAAGAGGGGAGGAGCGGGGCAGGGGCAGAGGGGAAAAGGAGACAGAGGGGAAAGGTGTGGCGGGGTGTGGAGGGGTAAGGGAGAGAGAGAGGGGAGGCCCGTGGGCGGGCAGAGGGTTGAGGGAGAGAGACAGAAGGGAGGACGAGGGGCGGAGGGGGGAGGGAGAGAGAGACAGAGCCACTGAGGAGGAGCGCGGCGGTGCCGCTCTCCTCCCCTCTTTCTCTCTCTCCCTTCCCTAGCTAATCCCATGCCTTCCTCTCCTCTTTCTCTCCCTCCCTTCCCCTTCTGCCCACCCGTGGCCCTCCCCTCTCTCTCTCTCCCTCACCCCTCCGCACCCCGCCATGCCCCTCCCTTCTCTCTCTTCCCCCTCCGCCTCCCACTACGATCCTCCCCTCTTTCTCTCTCTCCCTCCCCCGGCAGACCCTCTGCCACCCTCCCCTCTTTCTCTCCCTCCCTCCCCCCTCCGCCCCCCGCGGCACTCCCCTCTCTCTCTCTCCCTCCCCCTCCGCACCCCGCCGCGGTCCTCCTCTCTCTCCTTCCCCCCTCCGCCCCCTGCCGCGCTCGTCCCTCCCCCTTCCACCCTCCGCCACTCTCCTCCCCTCTCTCTCACCCTCCCCCGCAGACTCCTCTCTCTTTCTCTCTAGGTACTTTGTCACGGGTTGAAAACGCGACACACTATGTTGCGTCTCCAACTTCCGACAAATACGAGTTAGAAATGGAAATACTTTTCCGTTTGGATTATTTTAAATTTTTTTTTGAGTTATTTCAGATCACTACTCGCAAAAGGTTTTTTTTATGTTATTTTTAAAATTTTTTTTACCATTTTAATTTTTTTTAAATTAAGTTTCGCACTCTGCAAATGCGAAATCTGTGGGCTAAATGCCCATTTTCAAAATGCAAATTCATTCTGCCTTCGCTCTCCTTCTCTGCATTGCGGCAACTCCCTGCGAAGGTCGAAGGTCGAAGGTCGAAGGTCGAAGGTCGAAGGTCGGACTCCTATCATCTCGCGAAGATCATCTATCCAAGATAGATCAAACTTGTTTCGCACTCTGCAAATTCGAAACTTGTTTCAGACTCAGTGTCCAAAAAAAAATAAAATAGTAAAAAAAAACCTTAAAAATAATATAAAAAAAATCTTGATTTCGCACTTTCAGAATACGAAATCAATAGTTTAGGAATAAAAAAATATCATATTTAAATAATTTTTTTAAATATCAGAAAAATAACTCTGAGAAAAAAAATAATATCAGTTAAATTATAATTTATTGTTATTGAACCTAACTTATGTGTGAGTTGACTCAACTTTATTATAGGGTAAAATTTAGTTCAAAACTAATGATTCATTTATTTTTACAAATTTAAGGGGTCTTGGTTTCGTTTCTCTTTAAGAAGGTACTCAAGACCATTTGGAATGTTTTTTTTTTTTTTTATATCTTTTAGGCTTTTGGATTACTCCCATGGGTACTCTAAAAAAATCTTAAGGCTAGCTTGAGCATCCGTGTATTGTCGTGGGACTTTTGTTGGTTTAATATGCGAATTCAAAAAGAAATTTTAATAAAAATTATCGATAAAATGAAAATAATAAATTCAATATTATCAATCGAATAAGAATCGACAATTTAATTCTAAGTAGAAAATTTCAAAAAATACATTAGCTCCATCTAATTAAAATAAATGTTCATATACTAAGAAAGATGAAACATAAATCAAAATAAAGATATTAGCAAATAAATGTAATTTTGATCCTCTAAAAATTCAATAGATATATAAGAAGACATCAATTAGTCGTATTTACAAGAGTCACTCTAATACTAGTCAATGTGAGATTCAAATTCCACCATATCAATATCTCACATCCTCAATCAATGTGGGGTATCCTAATCAATATGGGATGTTACCAACTCCCGGGCTCCGCAGCATATCTCACACCCTCAGCTAATATGGGGTATTATTACAAACTCCAATCTTTCACCGTCACATGTCCTTGTGGGCACATCTCACACCCTGAATCAATATGGGATCATCCCCATGGGCACATACTAGTAGCCAGAACCCCACTCCTCAAACACAAAGTATTGTGGGCTTTGACCCGAAACACTCACGGTTCTGTCAACAAAAGGTGCCTTGGTACGTTGGAGACATAATATATATAATTACAATTGAGTGGCTTTAATAATACGAAACTTAAATCTTTTAATCAAATTTTAAATTTAAAATTTAAGAATGAAAAAAACTATTGTACGAGAACTATCTCATAAATAAAATTTTAAAAACGTTCTAATCAAATTAATCAAAATATAATTTTAAATATCGATAATAGATATAAAAAAATATATATATATATTGTTACGATCTTCCCTCCTTGAAGAACCCCACATTCCCTTAGGCTCATCCCACATACTCAACGATTGTGAGATGTTTATAGTCTCCCGTATTCTTCCGTTTGTTTCTTCTCCCCGATTTAGAATCCCATAGACCCCTTTACGAGTAAAACTAAATTAACAAAATGATTTTATTTATGTTACCATGTAAATAAAAGTAATTGAATACATGGATTTTTATCAAATCTTCGTGTTGAAAAATAAATTTACAAAATTTTTTGACGGTATATAATTCGACTATATTTTAATATGAAAAACTAGGATTCAAATCTCTCAAAATCAAGTTTCGAACTAAATTACGATTGATCTAGAGTAAAAAGGTTTGAACTTCTTCTATAGAGTTTAAAATTACATAGGTCTTTACCTTAAAAACTAAACTTCAAGAACTCCCTAATGATATATAATTCAACTATGTACAGATATGATAAAAGAGAGTTCGACTTTCCTGAAATTAGGCTTTGAACCTAATTTTAACATTGTGATAGCTTGTAGTAAATTAGCTCAAACTTTATTTATAGAGCTCCAAATTATATATGAGATCTTTTGCCTTAAAATAATAGATTTTTAGAATTTTGTATTCCATATATAATTCGACAATACTCAATAAGAAAATAAGTTTGGAATTCAAAAAAAAAAAAAAGCAATCCTCTCTTTTCAATATTTTCTCATATTTATTAAATATTTGAACTCTCCTTTCTTTATTGAAGATCACGGATTTCTTTATTGTAGATCACGGGATAGTATAAACTTCTTAGAGTTGAGTGGTTGAATATTCTATTTTCTTAATTAGAGGTCTCGAATTCGAACTCTGAAAATGACGAAAAAAGATTTGAGAGAACCAATCCCTAAAATAGACCCTACAGTACTCAAACTGAATTAATTTAGTAAAACCCAGATATTGATAGTGAAAAAAAAAATCACGAAGTAGTGTGAAGATGAAAGCCAACCCTAGTATTTTTTTTCGTGCTTTTTTTTTTCTTTTACATTATATAAGAAAAATGAAAGGCAAAAAGATATATTTGATGAGAAATTGGAAATATATATATTCTTTTTATTCCATATTACTAAGGTTACTTTGTTCTTTTGCCGGATAAAAAAGAAAGGACTTCCTCTCATATATATTTTTTTTAATTTTCTGAAAAATCTTAAAATAAAACGTAACAATTCATTCATTTCACTTCTCCTGGTTGCAAAAACTAGAATCATAGTTTTACCTTTTATATCATCAATTTTCAATTTTATCGTCTTCAAAATTTAAGGGCAGCATAAAGTTCCACAAGCTCTGTGAGTTTAGTAATAATATATTAAAATCTCTTAATTAATATTTCAAATTCGAATCTTAAAAATGAAAAATAAATGTTAAAGAATTCGCTCTTAATTTAGATATCATAATATTCGAATCGGATTATTTAGATAACCCGAATATCTATGATCAAGGCAAAAAAAAAATATATATATATATATATATATGCGTGTTGTATGATTCTTCATCGATTTGGGTTGCATTTGATTCGCCCCAAAATCTAGGTTTTTCTATTATGTTCAGAGTGTCAAAATTTTTCTTACTATCTTCAAGTGTTGGATTTAATCGCACATGCAGAAGCGTGAATTAAATAGATCGGAATTTTCGGGATAAATACCTCTATTGGGCGGTCTCCAAAATCCACCGTGTCGCGATGTCCCTCGAACGGATCGCACGGTCGGATGGTGATCACACAATCGAACCACCACCTCAAATCCACGACGCCTCAAGCCTCGTGTCCGGTGAATCATCTGACGATGAGAGATTTTCCTACGCGAAAATCTCCATCCCTCTCTCTATTTTCTCTCTCTAGAGAATATGTTGTGCAAAACTCTAGCCTCCATCATGGTTTCCTCCCATGGCTGCTGTCCACCCCACAAGGTAGGAGAAGGAGAGATTCCTCCATAGTTTCCTCTCCCAGAAGGAAGGTAAGACCCATATCACTTAATTGGGGGGTTACCAAAATATTGGTTAATGGTAATTAAGGATGGGAGTTACCCCATTCCTTAATTACCCAAATGCCTATAATGGGCATCAATAACCAACATCAAGTTAGTATAGAAATGGCCCATAAATCATGTGCACCGGGAAAGCATTCTATGAAAGTCGTATGTGCAGACTTTAAACTTCTCGAGTACAAATATCAGGATTAAATTTTAAATATTATTTAGAACTAAGCTTTTTTTTAAATAAAATTCGGACCTTTTACTAAAAAATAATAAGCTAAGACAAAGCTCAACTGGTAATCTTTCACAACTCATAGTTTAAATGTTTAAATTCCTTTTGGTAACTCAGTTTCATTGACTTTGGGCTAAGCTAAGACACAGCTCAACTCCCAAGCTAGGACCCATACAAATTGCTCAAGCTCAAGACTTGTCGAATTGGGCTCATTGTTCAGCCCTCATAAAAATTTGGGCCTATCTTAGCCCAGCCAAGGAGACCCACGGGCTTCGAAGTATCACCCAGGTAAAGCTCAATATATATATATATATATATATATATATATATATTGTTACACTGAGATTTGAATCCGAAATTACAGGATGTGGGAGGGGATTATGACCACTAAACTATCTCCTTGGGGACAGGTAAAACTCAATATGAACACGGATAAATTTTACCAAATTTCTTTGGATTGAGTGGTGAATGACACTTAATCTCCTTAATCAGAGATTTCGAGTTCGATCTCTGAAAATAACAAAAAAAAATTTAAAAGAGTTAATCATTAAAAATGGACTTTACAGTATTTGAACCGAATTAATAAGATAAAACCTAGATATCGACGGTAAAAAAAAAAAAAAACACGGCTAAACCCCAAAAACATCCGGTGTGTGAAAAAGATGCATGGAAGACCCACGGGCTTCAAGGACTCGTCGAGTAAACTTAGATTCTACGATCTTTTTGTCAAGCCATATCCAAAATCTGAAAAGATGTACGGATGAATGTCTTTTTTATTTTTTATTTTTTCGGTCCCACCAACATCCGGATCTATATTTCATAAATCTAGTTCGAGCATTTATATGGTCCCCATTTAAAAGCGATTCTCTCAGCGTAGTTTTTTACATTCTCAAATTTCGAATCCGAGACTTAGTTAAAAGATCTAACACTCTATCCCTCGGTATATGGAAGGATCTCTAAAAAAGTTGATGAAGGTAAAGCTCCACATCCAGTAGGACTGTGGAAGTTCTTTAAACCCCCAAAATATCCAGAATCTAAAGAAGACATAAAGAACATGAAGCTTTTCATGGAACCATAATATTAGATGGAATAAAGTGCTTGCTACAAGATATTGCTGAATTTCTATGTTGCCTTTACATGATGCCAAATCAAATGTAATCTGCACACAAACTGCACCGGGCTGCTCTGAGGAAATTTGATTTTGAAGGCTGCTTTACTAAATTCGAACTTCTCTCGATGACCGGGTAATATTTATTTTTGTGAGCAAGGCATTTTGTCAAGGTCTAAGAGAGTATGCAGCATTTTCTTGAACTCTTCCAATGGCCATGAATTTGGGTGTGAGAAAGGTGCAAAGTTATGCATGAAATGGAAGCAAATGCATGGCTAGAATTGCTTGTGTGAGGCAGCCAATGGCATAGGAATACTTTTATTTTTCCCTGCCTACTTCAGTATTCTGAAGTCCTTAAATAATTCTGCAACAAGTCCATGGACTACGACATTTTCTGTTGGCTCTCCTCTGCATCAATATGATCATGGCTCTTATCAGCCATCTGACTTGGTGCTGTGGATCCAATAGTCTTTTGCAAAGCATTTGGATTGTGCAGGGTTTCATACAATACACCTTATCCACTTAATCGGATCCATAGCACTCAAGGTATCTAGAAGTTGAAATTCTTTGTATTCTTTCTTTTAATCCTCTGTAGCACATCGTTCATGGTTTCGAACTTAAATCTACATTGTAGTCATAGTTTTATTCCCTCTCAATATCTTATCGTTTCATCTGCACTATTTTGGTTATTTTTACACACTGTTTCTCTTCTTTTCCATATTTAGAACGGGGCTACGTTGGTGCTGACAGATTTATGAAATCTTTGAATATCTGTAGTGCATCCGAACCATCTGGGGAAGAAAATCATGGGCTTGTTTTCTCAAGATGGTAGAGAAGGCTAGTGCGAATAGACAAATTCCAAGAGTGCTGTCAGTAATGACTTTCTACGAATCATTATGTTGTCTAGAATCCTTATTCTCGCATAAATAAGAGAAAACTTAAACTTCATCAAGCTGCTTGCTGTTTCTAGTTTTTCACTCTTTGCGGAGAACAGTTTAGAGAACGGTTCCTTTCTCTTTTATCATCTTCCACACTCAGAACTGTTCTGCAATTAAGGAACTTTCTGGGACCTGTTGTTCTTCCCGCCACTGTCTGGACTATGGTTGTGCGACAAACATGAAAATAAGCCATAGTAAGGTATCGATAAGTGAGAGTCAACAGAAGCCAAGAGCAAGAGCTAATCTATTGATTAAGCAGGGTAATCCTCTAAACAGCAGCCGAAGTTAATCAAAGGAGGACAAATGTGCATAACATGATCATTCACATTGTAGAATCCTGATTATTTGGGAGAAGAAACCAACTTTTTTCTGTTTACCTACACATCTGCAGCTGTAGTTGCGCTTTATGCCCTGCAAAATCATGAATGCCCTCAGCAACAAAAAAAAAGACCTAATTTTAGCTTCCTAGCGTCCAAAACTTTTAAGCATTAAATCAAAAACAAATTAGGAGTTAAGTGTACCTCCAACATGCAAGTAATAGTCTCTAAACATTTTCAGATATTTCTCCTCTCCCATGAAAGAAAAATGAAACAGAAAATTAGAAAAAGTAACATTAGGCTTTTGTACAGGTTTACCACAGGCTGTGGGGATGTTTCTTGGCAGAAAATTATGAAAAAAGAAACGAATGGCTTTTGGAAGTAATGCAGAGTAATACAAATGCCAGTTGAACAGGCCCTATAATTTTTTTGATACACAGAGGAGACTCAAACTCGAGACTTTTAAAGGGAGAGGGTTGGTGCCAGTTGTATAGCTAATTGGCATAAGACCTATAATCTGAAAACCGAGTAAACAACTGCATTGCTCAACAAGAACTTCACTTCTACCTGTCTTTGATACTAGCATTGTACCACATAGATGAAAACAAGTTCCTCGACTCCCTCATGTTAGAACTTCTCCAACTATTTAAATTTACAATTGCCTTGGATCTTACATAATTTGAGTTCACTTTTATTTGCACTCTCTAAGACTAAATTCACCTAGAAATTGGCAAGATCCCTTTCATCCTTCCCAAAACCCACCAGAAATCTCTCTCTCTCTCTCTCTTGCCCTCTTGATATAACTAATCAATATTTGAAATCATACTCTTAATAATTCGGTCCAAGTGTAGTCAGGTTCAATTTAGCGGGAGAGCTTTCTCAATGTAATTTTCTCCATTTCTAAATTTTGAATCCAAAATTTAGTTAAAAGATCTAGTATTCTTGCCTACTAGACTAACTATCTATCATTTTTTTTTTCTTCTTGTTTTATGTTTGCTTCAAATGGTATCATCTTTTGGTTCATCGGAAGCTACTACTATATATATATTTTTTAAATGAGGTTTGAAACTTGTTAACTAAAATTTAAATTACAGGTTGTTGGAAAGTTAAGGAACATTAAGGAACTTGTGGCTAAATCACTCATAATCAATATGGGAATCGACACCCTGTGAGGCATTGCGGGAATACTTAGAAAGTTTTTGGAAGTTAACAACCTTGCATATACAAAGGGACACAGAGCGAGGTTTGGTGGCAAAAGGTTCCAAAAGAGATTAACGCGAGAGAGTGAGAATGTTAATCAAAATAAAATCGTGAAGCCTTAACACTATATTGTACATCCGACATATGAATTCATGAATAAGGCCAATATAAAAGATGCAAGTTGCTAGGACCCTTTTTTTGGGAAATGCATTTTGAGAATATATTTCATTCAAACGTTGATTTCAAACAATCTCTCTCTCTCTCTCTCTCTCTCGTTCCCCCCCCCCCGGGGGGGGGAAAAAGTGTGTGACTGTTTCCTTCATTAATCTATTGTTTTAGGGTCATTGCCAGGAAAGGCTTGGAAAGATAATCACGTGGCAGAATGCAGTATGTTGTTTGCTAATCATAAGTTCGGCCGGAGAGGAAAGAAGTGCGACAAGAATGCTCCCTTGTTAGAAGACCACATATAGAATATAAGAATTGAGTCTTACAGAATGCACAAAAGGTAAACCCATCATCATACCTCATCACCTCGTGACCAAACAAATATAAAATACAGTAGGGGGTACCATTACAATATTGCTAGAACTAACTCGATCAGTGAAACCAAATTTACAAACAACACTCTCATTCATCTAGTCTTGGGTTTCTTTGCTCCAAATGCACAACCTAATTCACATCAATGCACAACCTACCACAAATAGTGCAATTTAGTGTAGTTGGCAAAATATGCTTATGATTATGCAGTTTACAAGTATCTTTTTTTTTTATATACAGACTGGAATTTGGAGGCACTCGAGCGTTGTCAAACCCAACTTGGGAGAGCTTTCCCAACGTAATTTTTCCCATTTTTAAATTTCAAAATTTCAAACCTGAAACTTAATTAAAGAATCTAACGTTCTTACCCACTAAGCACTAAGTTGACTATCTATTGGTGTGTAGTTCACAACTATATTAATAAATAACATATGATCACTGATCTTTCATTTGGTGTGTAACAGCCTTACTGGGATTCTTTCATGTTAAATTGTTTCCATGTCAATCCATTTGGTCAGCCTAAGGAAACCAATTCCACTTACTCTGGTATTGTTTTTTAGATGTTGAATCCAAGATTGAACTAAAAAGCTACTGATGGTCCTCCTTGGTCTTACTAGTTAACTAAAATGGAGTGTCCCATATTTATGTGAAGTTGCACCCAGTGAAAACATTAGTTTGGAGGAACATGTTACAACACAGACGATGGCTCAACAGCATATCAACAAAATTTAGAGGGACAAAAAGATTGGCTTATGGTACAGTTTTACAGAGAACAAGGTAGTTCAAAGAGGGTTCTTTAATTTGCCATCATACCAGGAACATCTTAGTTTAGTCAGTAACTTAGATAAGTTCCTTCCAGAATCGGATTGATTTGTCAGTTCCACAGGAAACAAATGCAGCCTCAGTTGGAGAATGTTCAAGCCAACGAGGAGGACCAATGTGATTTGAAGGCCATCTTGCTATCATCTCCGCTGTTAAAGCATCCCAGACAACAATCTGAAACAAAATTAAACATAATTAGCCTCACCCAGATGAATGAACTAAACAAAATTTTAGACTGACCTCATTGCTTGGTTCATCTATTGACAACACAAATTCTTCAGTGTCATTGAAAACAGCCTGCACAGAGGAGATTTTGCATCTCAAAAGTTGACCGACAGATCCACAGACATGAAGCTAACAGAAGTACACAGCATCTCAAGGTAGAAGTACATGGAAGAAGATGATGTTGCTGAGATGCCCACAGCATCTAAAATGATCTATCCTAAGGTCAAACGCACCACATTTTGACTGCTCCATGTACCAGAATATCCACATGAAATGGACCATGGAACTGAATCCCAGAAACCAGAATTTTGAAAATTGCTGATTGTTGTGATTTTGGTGGTACTCTAGTTATAATACTGCTTCAGATTATAAAAACAAGCTAGCCCCCCTCAATCTTCTACTCCCCAATTCTGGGATTCAAGCAAAATTGTATCTTCCTTAGGCATTCATCCAATAGTAATGTTCCCAAACAAATGAACAGCAAGTATTTTTCATAAAACAGGTTCTTGAGCTTCAGCAGTCACACTCAAGTTAAGCTCCATGGCTCTCCTTTGAGAGCAAAATAATAGCATTATAGCATACCTGGCCACGCAATTGAGTATGTGTTGCTCCAAGATATTGTTTGACCAATCTCCCAGTGCCCACTTCCCAAAGCTTCACAGTAGAATCTTTACCACATGACAGAATGTACCTATACATTCAAAATGTTAACCAGTTTGTAAAAGGCAAAAATAAAGGAGTAAATGCAGCGAAGTAGAAACAATTTGGTGCTGGTTCCCACAGAAGCAAGGCAGAGATCTGAACCTGAGAGGAGAGTTCTTGTTGCAGATATAAAGCATCACTCTCTAATATGTTTTTGATAAATATGATCAAATCCCATTTATTCCTTCAGAAAAGCATTAGGAATGGGTAGAAGCAACTTTTTTCTATCTACAAGGTTTGAAGTTAGTTATCACTGAAGACCGTTGCTCCAGCATGATGCACATGGTGGGAAGACAATGTTGAACCAAACGTTAGCAAGGGATGAAACAGGGCAAAATTTATTTTTCTTAGGGCTGAACCCAATCCGGTGGTTAGGATTTGGATGAATGTTTTAGTCAAAGCAGTTTGACTAACCACACCATTGTAAAAGCACATTCAATGACACTATTTGCTTCATCTTTAAAACTAACACTCTCCGAGCGCTATAGAATCAATTGGATATACCAACATTTCGTTGGCTCAGCGGGAAGGACGCTGAGACCCCTTAACCATGCCCGGGTTCAACTCGGCATGGGAACGGAAAAAATCACGTTGGGAGATCCCCCCAGGAAAAAGGGCCCAATAGCAGATCGGTCCAGATTAGTCAGGAAAAAGGGCCCAGGAAAAAGGGCCCAACAGTTATGAAAGGAGTTGATTATTGTCCACCACATTCCAGGGTAGACAGAGTGAGGACCATTTTCATCTGTTCTTTGGAGTGAGTTGGGTTTTCCCAGAACTGCTGGCAAAATTCTTCAAGTTTGAAGATTAGCATCCAATAGAGGAAGTGGGAATGAGTTTCCCATTTAAGGAGGTGGAACTCTCTACGACACCATTTGCAATTTGACTTTTCAAACTCAATTCCCTTCTTACAAGTTCAAACTTCCCATACACATTTTATTCCAATAAAATTTTCTTATTCACTCATAAATGATAAGCCTTCTGTGATGTCACAATTTTTTTGCAGCATCGGAAGCAGGTAAAACAATCACACAAGAAATTGTTCATAACAATTTCTAGTAGGAATCCCCATCAGAGTTTAGAATCAGAGGAGTATCAACGTCAATATTTCAGTCATGCCACTGACAGTTCTCAACATAAATTGGTCCAAAAACTTTTCAAATGAAGCCTTCAAAACATTTATATACCTTTGATCCCTTGTAAAATTAGCACTGGTGGATTCTGCTTCTCCATGTGCATCAACTATAGAGCGTACACACTGAGCACTCACACCATCCCAAATTCGGATAATACCATCTTTAGAAGCAGTTACGTACATGCTTCCGGTACATGAATATCTCACCTGCATGACAGGAAAAAAGTCATTCCTTCCTGGCCTTCAATTTATCTGCATTTCCTAAATATTGATCTCATATCATGTGAAGATGAGAAGCAGTTTGCCTGATTGATGGCTCCATTAGCACCTATCTCTTGAACATTTGAAGATAGGTAACACTGGAAGGTATTGATATCATACAAGTGTGCAATTGGATGATCAGTCCCTGCAATTCATTTTCACAATCATACGCATAATTGAATGAAAACTAATCATAAACATAGATTCCGCAAAAGATAATCTTTAAGGGATGTGAAGAAAGACAGGTATTCTATTGTTTTATATTGGAACATGGGTCTACCAATGCAAGCTTCTATCTTCCATCAGAATCAGCCAACTCTTTAGTTGGACAACAAGTCGGTGTGAAACAGGTTTTCGGTTCACTTATTTTTGTGAAACAATGATCCACTCCAAAAACTCACGCATGTGGAGTGAGATGTTTTTATGATTCTTTATCTTAATGCTCCCACTCAGGTGTGGGCTTGTCACAACTTATCAAAGGGTCCAAACACGTGATATATTAAATGGGGCTTCTTGACTTTCTAGGATTTGAACTTACTTCCTTTAGCTTTGTTACGAATATAAATTTTGTGAAACAACCATCCACCCCTACAGTTCAAGCATGTGGAGGGAGGTGTTTCTATATTTTGTATCTTCACAGTCCAGAGGATGCTGCAACAAAGAAAAATTGCTGATCCCATTGTTAACAAAATTTAATAGCATGAGCTACTTGACCTAGAACCAACAATTGAATTACAGTTTCTTTTAGCCATCCCCTACTATTTTATAAGGTGTTTATGGTTTGCACTAGCCAAAGAGCAACTTGAACCCTTTTACTTTAATTCTAAAAAAACTGTGCTATATCAATCTAAAACAAGGCAGAATGGCTTTGTTGGAAATGTCAATAAGCTTTTAACAAAGTTTTGACTAGAAGGTTGAAATCAATTGTATAACAGGTGGTCAGAAGGTCTCAGCATGCTTTTGCAGAGTGAAGCCACATTTTTGATGCGGCTTGGATGGCCAATGAACTTGTAGACTCTAACTTCAGGGGAGATGGAAGCGGATAATTTAAAAATTGAATATGGAAAAAGCCCACAACCACAATTCTCTGGATTTATGTTTTAAAGAGAACCCACAATTCTCTGGATTTATGTGTTAAAGAGAACTAACTTTGGAGGAACATAGAGGGTTAAATAACAAAATGAATTCAGGTCCATACTTTACCAATCATGGCAAATAGGTCGGCCTCTCTCCCTTTTGTATTCATCCACAACATGGAAATGATGTGTAAGATGTTTTCAAATACACCAAAGTTGCATTGGCTTGCAACTGGTAAAGGGGAGATAACTATTTGGATTTTCCATTTACCATATGAAGATGATGCCATCATTATCTATGATGATGAGATAAAGCAAATTCCCCTCTCAGTTTTCAAATCCGGACTGGAGCAGCCTGTTGACCAGTTCAAGCATGGACAAGTTGTCTTTATGGTCCAAAAATACTCCCAAAGTGGATTCAGTCAAAAACTGCTCAAGCCAGCAGTGGATCAGAAATCCCAAAGCATTGCTAGTCCAGCGACAGACCCGTGATCTCCAATGAAAGAGAGGAAAATTAAAAAAAGATTAAAAAATTAAAAACTCGGGAGTGGGGAAGGAGAACCCAATTTCCTTCTCATCGTAATTGCTCTTTCTCTCTCTATCTCTCTCTCTCAAAAAAAAAAAGAAAAAGAAACCCTCTCGGTCTCTCTCATATCCTTGTCTTCTCATCTCGCCTTTTTTACAGACCATCTCTCATATTGAAGCACTTCCTCCACTCTCTAACACATATGTCTGAGATTTTTCTCTCCCTCCTCATTCCATCCTCTTTTTTCCTTTTAAGTAATCATCCCATCAAACTTAAAATCCAAGATATGGGTGATCATTGCAGATTGCTGCCTGAGAATTTTTTATTTTTTTTTATTTTTTCCTTTCAGCTCTTTTGTTTCCTTAACTGGAGACTTATTGATCAGGAAAATTACAATAAACTGTAATACTAAATTACAATAAAGTGTGCCATAAATTTTGAAATATGAAATACTCTAATTGCATAGTGAAGTTACAAAATTCCCCAAATTTGCTAGGTATAAATAATTAGTATCATTTTGAATATTTATATTGAAGTCACCAGTTGGAACTGCAGTTTGACAGCAGTTGAACCAGTGAACTGGGGACCTGGACAGCTTTCCAGTTTGGTGTCCAATTCGAGTTTTAAAACTTTAATTCTACTCATTAGAAAGAGAGAACATAGAAACAAGAAAAAGCTAAAAGTTGATTAATTTTTATTCCCACCTTAAATCCTTCAACCAATAGCCTTCGAAGGCTTCCAACACAAGCCTAGAGAGATGCATAGATGACAATCATATCTTATAATTGAGACATACCAAAACTGAATCATGAAGATCCTGGCATTCATTTCCATCCATTTGCACCAGATAAGAATTATTATTGCATTCTTCAAATAGCATCCTTACCACAGCAAAATATCTAAATTTGATCATAAATAAATAATTCAGACTTCTTGCACATACCCGCCAGACTTTTAGGGGATGCAAATGTTAATTGCAGGCTCCTAGCATTAATCCTTTGGTGCAGAGAGGAGAAGAACCTCTCGCTTTCTTATTGAAGGCTGCTGCTTGTAGCAAAACACGAGAATAAAGCTATTTTTGGGATGAAGAAGTGGAGAGATTGGCAAGAAAGAAGCTGAGATGGTGTTTAGGATGCCCAAGAAATGACATTTAAGGCAGGAGATGGGATTAGCATCCCTCCCAAGAAGGTAATACCCATTGCCGTTTTAACTTCATTTATAATATTAGACATCTATAACGTTTATGAGTTCTGGTGAGGTAATCATGGAAGGTTTAGTAGTTTAGGAGACCTCTACAGGGTCTTTTGCAGTAGTTTTTACAAAGTATCTATGTGTTTTTGCATGGAGATGGGCTAGAGGAGGCACTTTTGTGGGAAAGAAGTGAGAATAGCTTCAGATTGTTCACTATTTATCACTTCACCACTTCTCGTCTTGCTTCTTGTCTAAGCAAGCATTCTTAACCCTTCATATTCAATGGATGTCAACTATATTTGTGCATATTAAGCCACAAATGTGGAGTGGTATCAGGATTTATACAGTAAAAAGGAGAATTGTCTGATCTCCTTCGTCATTCTTTGTTTGATTTGGAGAAAACATAACCCCATGATTTTTTGACAGTGAATTTTCTTCATGTCTCTCTCTCCTGTCATCGATGTTGATTTTGTGAATTTCTACTTTATCTGTTTTTGCATAACATGTTTTGTCTTTTCTTGTCCAGAAAAACAACTTGACCCTTTAAGGAACAAGATAAAAATACAAAGAATTATCTTTAGTTAATAAATATTTCAAAGAAACATGTAAATTTAACCTAAAAAATGGGAATAAGCCATTTAGGTTGGATAAGGGTTATTCTAATAGGTAAAAGGAAGAATAAAATTTCTTCAGAGAAGAAAATGGAATTTTCTTTAGCAAATGATTTTACAAATAGTGTCGCTATGTATCAAATATTCTCTTCCAATTTTTATTTTTGTGACTAGTATTGAAGAAAATTTAACTCAAA
Source organism: Dillenia suffruticosa (assembly GCA_033439265.1). Classification (NCBI taxonomy): domain Eukaryota; kingdom Viridiplantae; phylum Streptophyta; class Magnoliopsida; order Dilleniales; family Dilleniaceae; genus Dillenia; species Dillenia suffruticosa. Next base: position 5,362,676 of record JAVTVX010000009.1, read on the forward strand.
TAATTATCCTGGCACTAATTGGCACCCTCTTGGTTCTCTAGTGATGCGTATATATGCTTGCAGACTGTATATGTATGAGCAAGATAAGGTGGGAAATATGAATCAACAAAACTCCAACAAAATATTCAATTGGTTAAGCCAAATCAAAATCTGAATAGTTTCCTTCAAAATATGGGTATAAAATTAAAATAAATATATAAAAAGGTAAACCTGCCAAGAGAAATTCCCCAGAAGGATGAAAAGATACAGACCGCACATTGTGAGTATCCTGGTCAAGAGAGAGAAAAAAAAGGCATAGATCAATTAAATAATAAACATTATATCTCAAGAAAGATGCTGAAATACATGTCAACAAAAACCTGGATGACTTTGAATGCCCTCTTTGCTGTTGTTTTCGAATAATCAAAGAACCTGGAAACCATCAGCAAAAGATCGCAAAAAAAAAAATAATTAAAAAAAAAAAGTTACCTTCTATTTGCTAGAAAAAGAGATACAGCACTTAGAGAACTCAAAGAAAAAGAGAAAGTGTGGTATTCTCCTACAACTTAAACTGTAACACTCATAGAAGAAAATGATTAAGACCACCAAAAAAAAAAATGAGATAGAAGCAGAAGAAATCATACTTTATTGTGTGGTCTTTGGCCCCAGATATCAACACCGGATTTTGGGGATGGAAATCCAAATCATTAATTGCCTACATGGGATAAAACAAGGTTTAGAAAGCAGGAAAAAACTTGGTGTGCCGGTTTTGTAACCTAACAATTATCAAAGAAAAATAGGAAGGCAGTAGCAGATGCGACTAAGCAAAACCAGAGTGATAGATGCCCTCATCCAAATCAACACATCTTGAAGATATCGGCTCAAGTCCCTTTTTGTCCCCAAACTATAGCTCAAAACCACTTGCAATCTGCAATCTTTAGAAAGCGCTCTTAAAGCCCCTATCCTTCGCAAAACATGCCACATTATTTATCCATGTGAATTCAACCATCAGTCAAAACCCACATGGCCATTAAATGCATATGTGGTGTTTCAAGGAGATGCCATATCAACATCATCAATTTTTTTTTAAAAAAAGACAAATAAATTTTACCATTTTAATTTTGAAAATAATTCTAAAAAAAATTAATATTTGGGTCAAGTAAAAAAAATAATTAACACTGCATATTCTTAATTATTTCTTAATAAAATTTAATTATTTCCTAATTGTTTAACCAAGAAATAATTTTTTTTCTGGGGCTTGAAATTTTAAACTCTAAGGAAGTAGTTATATAAAAGTCTTGATAAAGTAATTATTTCTTAATTCAAACTCCAGGGAAGTAGTTTTGATAAAATCTATAAGTAAAAAATGTAAATAGAATAGAAATAGAATAATAATATATAAATAGAAAAAATAGTTTTTCTACTTATTTCTATCATAATTATCTCTTAAATCATTAAATAAGAAATAATTTTAATTTTCTTAATAAAATAAAAACTAATATTTCTAAATAAAATAACTTTTTAGTTGACCTAGAATTTCTTTTTATTTTTTTTTAATTTTAAAGTTACCAAATCTTAATTTTTTTAATTAATTGATGACATGGAAATGCCACATCATTTTTTTTGACATGGTGCATGTCAGCGTTTAATAGTTATGTAAGCTTCACTAGCAATCAAACAAACAAAAATACCAAAAGTGCCGCTTTTAAGAGTGCTTTTTAAAGGCTAGAAATCAAAGTGACTTTGAGCTATAATCTGGGGATCAAATAGGAACTTAACCTGAAGATAACCAACTCCACAAGACTTAAAACATATAAGGGAAGCAATTACGTTAATGATGAAAACAAAATGAACAACAGACAAGACATCATCAGACCAAATATTAGCAAACCAATCAAGGATGAAATGCCTAATTAATGGGTTATAGTTTATAAAAGAATCACATCTCGTTAACTTAGTCAAAGTCTATTACCATCCCAAAGCTAGAATACAGATAAAATGCTGCCAATCAGAACCATGAAAAAGACACTAGAAAGAGAAAACAGAAAGTATTTATTGCAGGATAGAATTGCTCAGCTCAATTGGATTTATAAAGATATACAAACAAACATATATACAAAAAGCCAATGACTCATTGAAGTATGTTGTAAGTCTATTCGAAATATTTATTTTCCTTGTAGCTGTCAGTGAAACCAATTTTGGTTGTTCCATTTTCTTAGCCCATAATCAACTGCAATTAATCAAGATAAAAGAATAAATAAAATTTTTTGGCCTAGAGGATAAGGGACTCAAGACTAGGCAGAAATTGAGGGATGGGAATAAGGTACCACTCCACCAGCAAAAGGCCGAAGTTCACGTTCTTACAAGAATTTAAAGGACAGTAAGCCCAACCCCACTCCCTCCCTCCATGCCACTAGCTCCTCCCAGGAAAATAAGTTAAATAATACTCAATTATGGGAGGGGATTACAACAAGAAGCTCTACCCATGCTCCCCAAGAAATTCTAGAAAATTCTTCACAATGTTACATCAAGTTTGCTATTACTCCAGTATAGAGTAGGTAAATCATTATTACAGGCTAGTCCATATCAACCTTTTATGCAAAGCCTCCTTATGTTATATATTTGTACCATGTGATTACAATCTTATTACTAAAACAATGCAGTAAGCTTGTGTCTGTAGCCTCTCCACTCATAAAAAATAAAAATAAAAGCTAAAAAACCTTGAATTAGCTATAACGTAACTTTTTCTCTCCACAAGAATGGTGCTGAGATAGATTTTCAACACCAGAAGACTTTCATCTTAGATCATTTTTCAGATCTCTGCTTTTCTCGGTTCATTATAAAGTGTTTGAATCATTTCAACAACACCACAAGACTGTTGTCGCAACTATATCCTGACTTCACTCTTGACGGGAATAACAGTCTTGAATCCCTACTTCTGATCATCCCCCCATTTTCATTAGGAGTTTCAATCAAATCAGATAGGAACAGCTAGGGTCAAGCTCATGGGATAAAAAATAAATAAATAAATAACGTAATACAAAGGGATACCAAGTCTCTCATGTTCAAGAAGCCTCTAGAAAGGAAAGCAAAGGGAATGCAATGACAGGAAATGAGCAAGTGGAAAGCTCTTCATAATAGCATGTACTATTTTCTTAAGAGAAAAATAGTCATATTACAAAATTTCAAAAAGGCTTTTCCTGTGTGTCCTTAACCCACCAATCTCACAGGCACAAAAAATTTATTCATCGGGATTAAGTTTCACCCTATGTATCCTCTCTTGCCCTCTCCTATTCATCCTCAATAAACACCCAAACAAAGAATAATGTTTAATATCCATCTTGTTCTTCCCAGTCTTCTTTTAACTGTCATCCATGTACAAATTGGCACCTTGAAATGTATATCTCCTTTTCCTCATCGATCCTAGCCTAGCACATACTTCCGGCCTCATGGTACATCTTCTCTTAAGATAGTCTATATCATGATATACTCGTAAATCATGGAAATGAGCTGCATCAACGCAACAGTATTCGCAGTCTAAGTGGGAAAGTGCAACATCAGTAAATTCTCTGTCTAACACAAATGAAGAAATTGCATCTAATATATAAGCCCAAAATAGAATTAAGAGTCTACAGGAAACTAGTTTACAACTCAATCACCAGAATGTTGCAGATTTATTCAAACCAACTCAGTAGCTAGTTTCCAGCATAAAGTCCTTGCTTGACATAGTTACATCAATATCAAGAGTTAGGGTTATTTAACTCAGAACAATTGTCCAGCAGGAAAGAACTTCTATCATAAATATCAACCCAGAATGTTGAGTTAATTTACTTGTAGATGATCATAAAATGTCCTTATCACAGGTCGAACAGGACCATCTCTTGCATCTGCCACCATCATTTGCTTGATTTTGGATATCTAAAAGCAAAAGATGGAGGTAATATTCTGTTCAAGTTGACAATATATGTAAGCATGCATAAAATAGAAGCAACACAACACAATCAATACCTCAAAAAGCTTTATGGACATGTCTGCACTTCCAGTTGCAACAAACTTCCCATCAGGGCTAAACCTCGCACATCTTGCAACATTCTGCAAAATTTAGCACATCAGCTTCACTAACACTTCAAGAAGGAAATCACGTTGTTACTTTAAGTAAATCAAGAAGGCAAAATTCATGTATTTATAATTTTTTTTTGTTCGTTTTACTTAGAGAAGAAGTAGGCCAATAAGAGTGAGTCCCAGACATGACCCTAAGATAACATGCTGATTAGATTGGAATACTTTATACCTTGTGTTCTGAAACGTGTCGTGTCTCATGCTTTGCAAAACTCTTGGACATGCCCTTTGTATCTTGAACTGCACTGATTCGGAAAAAAAAAAAAGGGCTACATAAGGCCTAGTCAAAGCCCCACAACAAGACGATGCATGCTCGTTAAATGAAGGAATGTAGCAAATTTACTTAACAAGTTATCTCAAGAACAGTAACCATTTTTACAGAAATCTATAAGATCAAGGGGAAACTAGTAGAAACTAGAAAGCAAAACTTCTTGGTGTAAGTGTTAATGTTAGGGTACTTGTACTTTCAATGCTATGTAACCACTTGCTTCTATTTTCTTCCCTTAGCTTTCTATAGCAAACGAGAGTATTTGTTGTCAATTATTTTCCTCAATGAGTTCCAAGCTATGAATCATGGATAGGGGACATAAGACACAATACAACAGGATGAAGTTATAAAAATTTTACATTATGTTGTTCCCAAGGAACATGTCTGTCCAACAAAAACGAACTCATTCTTGGAAGTGTCTATGCAACATAGGTCAAGTTAATCATGAATGACATAAGTAACAAGGAAGAGGGAAAAAAGAAAAGGGCTATCAGGCGATTCTGCACTGGCCTTAACAACTTGAAAATTCACCCCATCAATCTGAAGCAAGAAACAAAGCCACATATCTAGAGATCACAGTAACACCACATATCTAAAGATCACAGTAGCACCACATATCTAAAGATCACAGTAACAAACTAACACTACAAGACAGGAAACTACACAACTACAACACGTTTCAGATGCCCTAAACACGAAAAATAAATAAATAAATAAATAACAAAAGCATATGAGGGGAGCGTATTAGAAAGGCTAGTTTGCCTGAAACCAACAGCGGCAGCGGCATGAGAAGCTGGAATTGAGCCTGAATTGAATAATGTCAATGAAGGAAAGCTTTTTATCGACTCATCCTTTTCCACTGCAAGACCCTGTTCAAAGATTAGACGCATAAAAAAAAAAAGAAAATTCATCTCTCTCTGTCTCTCTCTCTCACCCACCTTGGCAACCAGTTCAAGAAGCCTGTTGGGAGGGGATTCAACATTCATTGGCGTCATTGTTGCTGATGCTACCGCTCTTGCAGCCTATAACACGCCATCATTTCAAGAAATTCAAACAACTTCATCATTCATACAAACCGTAGAACCTAAGTTTTAGTTTTATGCTTAGAACAATCAGTGAATTAAAGATTCGACATTTTCTCTTCTTTCACTTAACTTCCTCAGGTGGAGAGAGAAAGATGGCTGCGAAATTCAGACATTTTCATCCATTCTTGAAACCCTAAACCCTCTAATTTTTTTATTTTATGCTTCGGACCAAGTAATAGTAAAAAAAAAAAAAATAGGAAAGAGAGAGAGATGCCTGGAGAAAATTGTTGTCACGAAGATGAGCAACGATCAAAGAATTGACTTGACGGAAGACTCTGCCTTCCTGAAATGTCTGCTCGAAGTTCGAATCCATTTTGTTATTCAAAGTCGAAACCCTAATTTTCCACCACCAAATTTGAAAATTTTCCGAAGCACTCTATTGTGACATTTGCAATACAGCTTAGAAATGCAAACCAAACATCGTTCAAACCCTAATTTTAGTTTGAACTTCGAAGCTTGGAGCCGCCACTTTTGCAGAGCAAAGCAAGAGTGTGCACTGTTGTCACAAAAGGACGATCATTTCTAATGCCAATGCCAGGGAAAAACAAAGTTTAAAAATGAGAATTAATTTTGTAAGCGATGGAAAAACTTTTCCCTTTTGGTTTTCGATGGGATTTGGAATTCTTTTTAGGTTAGCGATTTTTCCTTTAAGTTAGCGATTTTTTCTATTTATCTGATGTGTAATGGCGATTCTACCCTTTTTTATTATTCATCAATCTTCTCCCTTATTTCCTCATCCTTTGTCTCCTCTCTCCTCTCTATCATCTGTTTCCCTTCGTTTCACTTAATCAATCCTCTCTTGCTTTCTCACTCTGGTTGAATAATACAGATTTCAACTAAAATTAACTAATCAACAAAAAGGAGAAAAAAAAAAAAGAGGGTGGTGACAATTAATGAAGAGAGAATTGAGAGGAGAGAGAATAAATAAGAGAAAAGCAAGAGAGAGGAAGGAGATGGTTAAAAATGAAAAGGGAAAGGAGATAAAGAGAAAGAAACAAAATTATTCGAAAAAAAGAGAGAAAGATAAAAAGAAAAAAAGAGACAATATTATTTATTGACGAAACGAGAAACGGAGAGAGGAATAGAGAAAATTACTAGTCTTCCCAATAATAGAAAGAAGAGAGAAACAAAATGATAGAGAGCGAAGATAGGGAAAAAAAGAAAATAGAAAATTTTTAGTTGTCATACGAAAGGAGAAAGAAAGACGCAAAGAGAAAGGAAGATATGGAAAAATGTAGAAAGACTCATCGTTTGTTGGCACGTGAGAGTAGTTGTGGGAGAAGTAAGAGAGAGATTGAGAAAGAAAGAGAAAAAAGATATCAAATTTCTTTCGTGGTTCAAAACATTCTATCCTTTTAATTAAAAATCTCGAATTTGAGATTTAAAAATGATAAAAAAATATTTAGAAACGTCAATTTCTAAAATAAATTTTACAGTGTTTGAATCAGATTAATCGAATAAAATTCAAATACTGATGATAAAAAATAAGGAGAAAAAAGACTATGCTCTTGTTCAACAGAAGATATTCCTTATAATGTTAAGGAGCCTTCTTAAATGGTCGGCTCAAATTATCAAACCTTTTATGCAATAATTGATATCCTATTTTATTTTAGGTTGTTAATTTATTGTGGTTAGCTTATCATATATATGTTTGTTTATCGGTATCTTTGTGGGATTAGAACTATACAATGGAGATAGCACTTTTCGTGCAATCACAAAATAAATTAAAATCAACGATTCTTGAATCTACTCATTAGAAGAAAGTTAGTCGAGTGCATAATTAGCGGATTACATTTCTTTTACAATCATAAAAATTATACAATATATAATGAGAAATCTAGATAGATCAAAAGAAGTAATTCCTATCTTAAAATTCACATCCTCATTATTTTGATAAATTTTTATTCAAACGTTTGCGTCAAATTATTAACATATCGATAATTTGATTAATAATTAACCAACATACAGTAATTAACATCTAATTTATCTAGTATTTGACTTATTTAATTCATTTAATTTTATCTTTATCGACAAATAAGTGGTCCTATTTTGCTCTTTCCTATGTGTTTTGAAAGGGTTAGGTATTTCATCAAGTCTTGTTTGGGACTACAAACTCGTAAACAAATTGGGCATCATAATCCTCGATTTATTTTCATTTTTTCATTTTAATGATATTAAAATATCTAATTATTATATTTCGAGTTTACATTAATAAATTCAAAATTTGATTTATTAAACAAATACGTTGAATAACCTCTATATTAAAACCCAAAATTACTCAGCATAATTAACAAATTTGAATTATTATATCGGCAAGAAAGAGCATTTTTCATAAGTTAAATCTGAAATCATTTCTTTTTCCCAAAATCAATATATTAGTCATTATTCGTAAAACAATAATAATAATAAATTGAATTTTAATTTCGATTTTAGAGTTGATTGTCCGAGAGATCAATATAGAAGAATAAAGAGAGAAAAATATAAAATAAGAAAAAAAAAATTAAATTTTGAAAATAAAATTAAAAATACAAATAATGAAAAGAAAAAGAGGATTTTATTTTCACACAAGTAGCTATATTATTTATTGGGGCAGACCAGCAATGAACAATTCGTCCAGAAATTAAAAGAAATATAATTTATTTGGTGGGGAAGACAAATCAAATAATGGGATTTTCAACAGTTTGGTAATTAGGACAAAAATCAAACAGCATCAAACCCAAAAAATAAAAAAGAAGAACATCTCTTTCAAACTCATGCACAAATGCACAAGTAGATCCAGCTAGAGCTAGCTACATAATGCATCTCTCTCTACCTCTCTCTCTCTCTCTCTCTCTCTCTCTCTCTCTCTCTCTCTCTCTCTACCGCTCTCTCTCTCTCTCTACCGACAGGAGAGAATAATGGATGGCTTGTGTCCCACAGCTCTTTGCTGTCTGCAGCCACACAAATCTCCCTTCATGGAAAATTTTTGATGTTCGAGCTTGGCAAAAATTTAAGTAACATTACGAAACTACCCCTTCCTTTCTAGTTTTGTTTCTTGCAATTTACTAAAATAGTTTTCTTGTCAACACTTTGAGAATTCATTTCTCATATTTTTCCCTTCTCCCACATTGTGCCATTTACTAAAATAAGAATTTTACCGTTAAATTCTATTTATACCAATAAGAAAAAGCTTTTAGTAATTAATACCTTGCATGAAATGTTACAAATTTAAATATAATGTATCGTTCATTCATTTTTTTTGTTTAAAAAATATAATTACCTCAATAATCTTATTTTAAATAATTATTAAAAAAATATATCTGATTTTTGAAAAATATAAAAGAATTATATCTATAAAATACTTCGATACACAAACATATATAATTGGCATAAAAATTTAACAAACCAATATGTTATATTTTGATTTTCTTTGTTTGTTTACGATAAAAGGATTTTTATAATCTAAAAGATTTCAGTTTTTGAATTAAAAATTTTAATTTATGTTTAAATAAATTTATATTTTTGAAAAATCATTTTAAAAATTAAAAATTGGTATAGGATTCTTTTAATTAATTATTTATTTAAAGGATAAAGTTATGTAAATAAAGAAAAAATTTTAAAATTTCTTTTCCATAAAATAAATTAAAAAGTATTTAACATTTCTCACAGGATAATTTCGTAAGGGCATGTCGGTAAAAGCAAATAACGTCTAGAAAGTGAGAAACTGCGAAAGGGTAAAAGAGTAATTTCGGAAGCGCATGTTAGTGGCCAATAATACTGTCTAGTCAATTTGACGGAGCCACTCCAAAGACTTCTGTTACAGTAAAATTACCCTGGGCTTTAAAAGTCGACACTGCTTCACTTGCCATGTGAAAATCAGACACAACTCGTCCCACTAACCACGCCTCTCTCTCTCCATCTCTCTCCCCCTATACCCCATTGCACTCTTTTGGTGCAGATCTAGAGCAAAGTCAGAAAAAATATAGAAATCTGCATCAAAAAATGGAGTTTTCTTTCTCCAATAAGCTCAAAAGCTTTGCCATTTTGGTGGGTTTCTTTCTTTTCCTGTCCAGCTTCAAATCCACAGGTTGGTAATACAATCTGAATCTGTTTTGGGTAATTTGAGCTTTTCCGATTGGTTAATGGTAATGGGTTTTGTTTAGATTGCAAAAATTTTGAGGGAGTCATTCATGGATTTCGCCTTTATGTTTTTAAGAAAGTGGTTTAATGTTGGATGATTTTAAACAGATTTACGAGGTTACTTCCTAATTTGATGTGATATTCGTAACTGTGATTGATTAAAATGTTGGAAATTTGTTAATGTTGGACTTTCTTGTAGTGGATATTTTATATTTAATTATGTGAGATCAAGAAGTGGGTTTGGTGAAGTAGTTGAAATAGCAGTCAATAATTTCAGATTCCATCAATAGGAAATTTTACCATGATGTGTTGTTCTTGTTGATGATCAATGAAAGAGATAATTAGCATATGACTGAAATTAATTACCTTTGTTCCTGATTTTGTCAATTAGATCTTTTTTTTTTTTTAAATAAAAAATAAAAAAACTCCATCATATTATTTCAGAAAGATTTCATTTTTGCTTATATTTATTTATTTATTTGGTGGGGATGGGGTATTTTAATTGATTTATAAGTTCAAAATATGTAGATATTATTCTGCTGACAAATTTTTAATTAAAATTATGGCAACATACTTAGAATCGAATAATTCACTTTTCTCAATTTGTGAGTTGGTTAAGAACGCAGATAAGGAAAACCCATGTTGAATGAAACATGGGAAATCTCATGTATATGTTTCACTTACTAAAAATTGAAGAATTCACTTGTCCCAACTAGTGAAATTGTCATTTATTGAATGGAAATCGCATGTTGAATAAGACATGCCAAACAACAACAACCAGAGCTTTAATCCTAATTTTTGAAGTCGGCCATTTTAGACACAAATACAAGATAATTGAAAATATAAAAAATAAAAAAATAACAAATAACAAACTAACAAACTAATTATCCATATTAATCTACAATGACAAAAAGATGATTTAACTAGTTCTAATTTTCCTACGGCACTCATTTTTATTTAAAATCATTTCCTTAGTTAATCTCTTAACCATCATATCTTTATAGATATATTGTATTTGGGTTTTCAACGGTCTATCTCGACGTTTCATTAAATCTTCTATATTTAAGCTCTCGATTCTCCTAATTGGTGCGGTTTTGGGTCTTCATTGCACATGTCCAAATCATCTCAATTGATACTCTCGCATATTATCCACAATTAGCTCACTCCTAACTTATTATGTATTTCTTCATTTTTAATTCTATCATTTCTAGTTTTATCACATATTCATATGAGAATTCTCATCTTACCTATAGTCATTTTATGTTTTGTTGTTGTTTAATGGTGCAACACTCGGTGTCATACAATAGTGCAAGCCTTACTATAGTTTTATAAAACTTTCCCTTAAGATGTAATGGTATTATGTGATCACAAAAAACTTCAAATGCACTTTTCCATTTCATCTAACATGTTTGGATCCTATGATTTACATCCCCATCTATGTTAGCACTCTTTTGGACGATGGATTCAATATATCTAAAATGTTTACTTTTTGGTACGTATTATTCTTCTAACTTAATTTAAGACATGGCAAATCTCATGTATATGCAGATCAATTTTGTTGATTGAAGCTTAGGTCAGGAATGTGAGTTTTGGGGATTAGCTATCTTATTTTGTATAATAATTTTCAATGACCACAAATTGTTGAATTTTCATAATGTTTTCGTATTTTCTACTACTGCAGAAGCATATGATGCACTTGACCCAAATGGGAACATCACAATCAAGTGGGATGTTATTAGCTGGACTCCTGATGGCTATGTTGTAAGTATTATGATATATCACAATCAAGCAGCTAATCAGAATTCACTGTGCAAATTTCCAATTTATACTGTACTTGGTCAAATTTCGTGTGATTGATTTCTGTTTCTGAATTATTGTCTTCACTTAGGCATTTTCCACATCTCACTTTCCTTTAAACATGATTAATTTTTTTATGCTAGAAGGTTTTTTTTATCCTATATCTTTTGTATATAATATGGTTTCAGAATATAAATAAATTCTATCTGGTTAGTGGGCATTAAGTGTTACCATTAATTAGCATACAAATCCTTGGTTAGAGATGCACCTCTCTCTGGGTAAGATCCAAGATTCAATTGCTAGTAATTGCATGAGGGAGGTTTTGAACCATCCACTGTGTTTACCCGGTGCGCATAGTTTGTCGGCTATTGCACGTGTCCTTGGATTTAACGTTGCACACCTAAAGGGTAGTGGCTGAAGTTCATGCTGTTGAAAAAAAGTGTCACTACTTATTAGACATCTGAAAATTGTTGTGCTCTTCTGTTTGGCAATTTCTCTAGAGTGGAACATGATTTTTTGATTGCACTTGTGCAGGCTGTGGTAACAATGTTCAACTTCCAACAATATCGCCACATACAAACACCGGGGTGGACACTAGGATGGACTTGGTCAAAAAAGGAAGTAATTTGGTCAATGATGGGTGGTCAAACTACCGAACAAGGAGATTGTTCAAGATTCAAAGGGAATATCCCACATTGTTGCAAGAAGGACCCTACAGTGGTTGATTTATTGCCGGGGACTCCTTACAACCAGCAGATTGCAAATTGCTGTAAAGGGGGTGTGATCAACTCATGGGTCCAGGATCCTACCAATGCTGCAAGCTCGTTTCAGGTCAGTGTTGGCCAAGCCGGAACAACCAACAAAACTGTGAGACTGCCTAAGAACTTCACACTAAAAGCTCCAGGACCGGGATATACTTGTGGGCCTGCAAAGATTGTGAAGCCGACTAAATTTGTCACGGCTGATGGACGGAGAGTGACACAAGCAATGAGTAAGTTTGCTTCTTAAAGGTCTTTTAGGATAAAATGGAAACACATGACAGTGCTGTTGTTTTCACATTTTTGAGAACCATGTGAGATCATATTGACTAGAATGTTGGCCATAGATTTTCCAAACAGTATGTAGTTTATTTATGCCATATTTTAGGTATTTAAGTAACACTACGGGCATAATGCTACTTTTTGAACTGGTTGGGTCATCGTGTCAATATCCTGTAGGATTCAACATTCACAATTTTTCCTTAACTTTACCTACATTTATTGTGCCAGTGACATGGAATGTGACATGCACATATTCACAATTCCTCTCTCAAAAGACACCAACTTGCTGTGTCTCGCTCTCCTCATTCTACAACAACACAATAGTACCCTGCCCCACCTGTACGTGTGGCTGTCAAAACAATATATCTAATCCAGGGAGCTGCGTAGAGTAAGTTTCTCATTTTTTAACATTTTTGGCAACACCATGTTGTTCTTTTCTCTATTCCACATATTTCTTGTCATATATTTGTTCTTGATGTTCTCCTGCAGTCCAAACTCTCCGTATCTAGCTTCGGTTGTTGCAGGCCCAGGCAAATATAGTTACACACCTCTAGTCCAGTGTACTAACCATATGTGTCCAATCCGCGTTCATTGGCATGTTAAGCTAAATTATAAGGACTACTGGCGAGTGAAGATCACAATTACAAATTTCAACTATAGAATGAACTATACACAGTGGAATCTTGTCGTGCAACACCCCAACTTTGACAATCTTACACAAATTTTCAGCTTCAACTACAAGTCCTTAACTCCTTATGCTGGATTAAGTAAGTTTTGTGACCTCATTTGACATCATGTGATACATATGCTATGCTTCATTCAACATCTAACATTGTTTTTGATGTTTCAGATGATACTGCCATGTTATGGGGAGTTAAGTTCTACAATGATTTGCTCATGGAAGCTGGGCCTTATGGAAATGTGCAGTCAGAGCTACTATTCCGAAAGGACAAGTCAACTTTCACGTTCGAAAAGGGTTGGGCTTTCCCACGGAGGATATATTTCAATGGTGACAATTGTGTCATGCCACCACCGGATTCCTATCCATGGTTGCCTAATGACGGTTCTAGACCGTTTACTCGACTTCTCCGTCCTCTCACGACAATCTTGGTATCATTGTTATTCTTATTGGCTCATGCCTAGACATGAACTAACCTCCACAAAGTTCAAGATTTTCTATTCTTTTAGATCACACTGAAGTTTGTGGTGGTTGAATCAATGAGGCAAAATACGTTCTTGCTGCAGCTTCAAACATTACATGCGACTCAGGTGCATTATAGGCTTCAAGATACTGCTGTGTGATTTGTTTAAATCTATTTTGGTTAGATATGTCTATAGATGGTCTTATTGATCTACATGCTTGTTGTAACTGTGACCTTATTTATACACTATCATGTTGTTTGTAGAAAGCCCACATGTAGGAATATAATAAAACAACTCATGAAAAAATTGCAGTGAAAAATATGATTTTGTTCTCATTCTTTTGATCTCAGTGTTACTCCAGTTTCTAGTCATGTTACGCATTTATGACAATGTTGGAATTGTGAAGAATGTGGACATCAAGCGCTTGTCTCAAAAGTCTAACTTCATGCAGATGAGAACACTGATTATGCACACACTATCTGAGAACCACTTGCTCATACCACACCTGACCATGCCAATGCTCAGGAGTAACTAAAACTTACCTACCTTGTTCCCATGAAAATATCCAATGCCTTCTCTTCAGGATTTCTCATAATCACCATATGTATAGTATCATCATGAGAATGGTGACCACCATTGTTGATGACAGTATTGGGTTTCTGTAGGCGGTATTTGGAAGATGTGGGTATGCATCAGGGGAAGGCATCTTGCATTCATCGCCATTGAAGTAGACTTTCCTAGGAAATGCCCATCCTTGTTTCAGAGTAAATGTGTTCCTGTCCTTCTGGAGAAGTACCTCAGACTGCACATTTCCGTATGGTCCAGCTTCCATCAATAGGTCATTGTAAAATTTCATTCCATAGAACATTCCAGTGTCATCTGCACCCACAGCATTACATAATCTTGAGTTTGATCAAAGTCCAGTTTCTGTGAATTAGCTAGAAATAGGGTGAGTTAGCTGCACTCACTGATGGATTCATAGGGGACTAGTGGCTTGTAATCGAAGCTAAAGACTTGGGTAACATTGTTGAGATTAGGGTGCTGTGCCACGAGTGTCCACTGTGTATAGTTCAGCCGATAATTAAAATTGGTAATAGCGATCTTCACCCGCCAATAATCCTTATAGTTTAGCTTCACATGCCAGTGCACCCGGATAGGGCACATGTGATGTGTGCACTGCAACAATGGTGTGCCATCTTTCCTCGGAGTGTTAACTCCCACTTTGTCTAGTAGTTTTGAATTGGCCCTGCAATCCATCATGCCAATAACAGGACTTAGAAGTAACTCACTAGCACAATGGGAAAGACAATAGGTATCTGAAACGAGAGGCTTACATGATACAGTTGGCTTTGTTCCGGCAACCACAAGCACAAGATGGGCAAGGCGTGATAGAATCATTGTAGAAAGAGGAGAAGGAAACACAACAGCTTGGATTCTTCGACACTAAGAACTGTGAATAGGTGCACGTCACGTTCCATGTCACTGCATATTTTCCCAAGAAAAAGGAAAATGGATTTGTATAGTTGATCCCAATTAGTTTAGGACATAGTTGAATTTAGTGTCTGTCAAAGTCTAGAAGACTAAATAAGCCTATAAGAAGGTAATGAACTTACTTAGAGCTTGAGTTTTTCGCCTACGATCAGGAGTGAGGAAAACTGTAGAAGGCACAATCTTGGCAGGACCACAAGTGTACCCTGGTCCTGGCCCTAGCAAATTGAAGTTTTGGGGAAGTTTAACTGTTTTGTTGGAAGTTCCAGCGACCCCTACGCTAACCTGAAAAGCTGAGACTGATCCTGAAGGGTCCTGTCCCCAAGAGGACATTATGCCAGCTTTGCAGCAGTTGGAAAATTGTTGGTTGTAGGGAACTCCAGGTAGCAAATCTACAATCGTGGGTGTTTTTTTGCAACAATGTGGTGCATTTCCTTTGAACTTGGAACAATCTCCTTGTTCCGTTGCCTGTGCTCCCACCATGGACCAAATCACTTCTTTCTTTGCCCATGTCCACGACAAGGTCCAACCAGGTGTCATTATGTTCCGATACATTTGGAAGTTGCTCATTGTCACTGCAGCCTGGAAAAATGTATTCAGTTATTTTGTACCACTACGTATGGTTCTAGGTACTAAGACACTAGAAATGAAACTTACCACATAACCATCTGGTGTCCAAGATATTACATCCCATTTGATTGTAATGTTTCCATTTGGATCCAAAGGATCATATGCCCCTGAAATCCCGATACAGAAACAAGAATTCAGCAAGGTTAGGTTGTTTGATTCAGTAAACCTATTAAATACTGAAAACATTGCGGTGCAGATAAGATTTTTACCTGCAGTAGGAAATATCATGAAAAAGAGAACAGCTGAGAAGACCAAGTTCAGCAGTCCAAATAAGAAACTTTTGTAGCCACATTTGGAGAACTCCATTGCTGGATCTTCACCGGGATGACAAATTTTCAAGGAAACTATTATAGGCAGTAATACAATTAGTAAGAAAAGGAGAGGGATGGCTCACCAGCTGGTTGTTGGAACTTCACAAGGGATATTTTCTGTCACACTCTCACCTTTTCTTCTCCCAGATTAATTTTTGTTCTCCTGTATTGGATTCCTGTCTCCTGAAGCAAGTCCTTAGCGAGAATGAAGTGAGAACATGTTCTGAGATACTTGAACAAAACAGACTGCAAGTTGTTCTCAATGATACATCCACGATATCTCACGAAGTGGGTGTGATGGGATATGGCCTTAGCCTAGCTTCATAAGCATGTATTCCATTGTCCTCCACAAATAAGAGAAAAAATAAAATCTTCTTGGTAATTTACCAATACATGACATGCATGCCAATCTAAGCCTATATGACGTGTGAATGTACACATGCACATGCATATGTCCACTTCTCATCATAAGACATAAATTTAGGACCCTATATCTTAACAGTTAACTTTTAGAATAAGAATCAAGTTCTTGAATAAATTTAGAAGAAAAATCGGAAATGGGTGTATTGGTTTTCTGAAATAGGAATTATATGACGTGTGAATGTACACATGCATATGCAGGTATGTACCTCTTTTAACTTTCTAATTAGCTTCAATTTGCCGCAAAAGTCTGCATCATTCCATAAGCAGACGAAGTACATGAGAGAGGCCAGTTTATCCCTTTAGTCTACATCTCATAAGGTGTAATAGGCTCTATAAAACTTACGTTGCTTGAAACTGAAAGAATCATATCTATGTCCAGATATTTGTGGCATCATAGGCTGGAGCTCTAGTCTGCCATTAGGCTTCCGGAGGATCTTGACCCTTCAAAAAACCATTAGTCCACTACAAGATTCAAGCCTAAAGCAGAAGCAGTGGAGAGGTATTAGAATCTGAGTTGTTTGTAGTATAGAGTAGAAGTGTACAAGTATGTACAAGACATGATTCAATACTCATGGGTGAGCTGGTACTCTTATCAAAAATGTTGCAGGCGTCAAGTTTATTTTTCTTTCAACAAACAGACTTCAGCTAGTTACGTACAGCATTTTGAATCAATTAATTTTGACCGCCCTCTTTGCCTAGTTGCACTAATTGCGTTACCGGGAACATGCTTCTGAACATCATGTTCTTGAATAAATTTAGAAAAAAATTCGCAAATGGGTGTAAATTTCTTAGTTTTCTGAAATAGGAATTATATGACGTGTGAATGTACATATGCAAATGCAGGTGTATACCTCTTTTAACTTTCTAATTAGCTTCAATTTGCCGCAAAAGTCTGCATCATTCCATAAGCAGACGAAGTACATGAGAGAGGAAGTACATGAGAGAGGCCAGTTTATCTCTTTAGTCTACATCTCGTAAGGTGTGATAGGCTATACAAAACTTATGTTGCTTGAAACTGAAAGAATCATATCTATGTTAAGATATTTGTGGCATTATAGGCAGGAGCTCTAGTCTACTGTTAGGCTCCCGGAGGATCTTGACCCTTCAGAAAACCATTAGTCCACTGCAAGATTCAAGCCAAAAGCAGAAACAGTGGAGAGGTATTAGAATCTGAGTTGTTTGTTGCGTAGAGTAGAAGAGTAGAAAGTATGTACAAGATATGATTCAATACTCATGAGTGAGCTCGTACTCCAAAAATGTTTCAGGCCTCAAATTTATTTTTCTTTCAACAAACAAACTTGTGCTAGTTACATACAGCGTCTTGAATCAATTAATTTTGACCTCCCTCTTTGCCTAGTTGCACTAATTGCGTTACCTGGAACATGCCTCTGAACTTCTGCTCTTGAAATTCTTACGTGAACCTATTGCTAGTGTACTAGTAGCTTGAAAATTGCAGAAGCAATCAGAGTTAATGATGAAACCAGATTTCCATGAGCAGAACTTGGTAGGTAAGGGTACATGTCAGGAGGGGCCATCGCACATTCATCGCCATTGAAGTATACTTTTGCGAGGGAATGCCCAGAATTCAAAATTCATTCAACTTCGGTTTCCTCTCTACGCT
Source organism: Dillenia suffruticosa (assembly GCA_033439265.1). NCBI lineage: Eukaryota > Viridiplantae > Streptophyta > Magnoliopsida > Dilleniales > Dilleniaceae > Dillenia > Dillenia suffruticosa. Next base: position 5,380,699 of record JAVTVX010000009.1, read on the forward strand.
CCTCGTCCTCAAAGTAGCATGCAATTGTTTGATTTCCCGACCAACATGGATTGGTTCAATTGGACGTGGGGTTGAGTACCCTTAAGCATGACCGAGATTCGACTCTCGTTGTGAGCATCGTACTCTTATGTGTATGGAGCGTTCTCTGTTGGGAGACTCGCCCTCCGAAAGGAGCTATTGCAGCGGACCACTAAAGCGGTCAGTCCAGATTAGTAGGGGTAAAACTCCATATATTGAGTAGTGTCCAAGACATGGTACAAAAAAAAAATTATTTGATTTTCCGGGTCCAACTCGCTGTCTCCGGGATCATATTAGGCATTTGCCCCATTACTGTTTCCTATCGGCCCAACAGTAATGGGGGTCCAAGGGATGGGGAGTATCCTCCTCGTCTCCAGTATCAGTCACCAAAACAAAAAAAAAAAAGTATCATTAAGGAGAAAAAGGGGTTGGGTTAATGGGTTCCTCACTCTTAAAAGGCCCATAATTGGCTTAGAGGTCTCAGCTTAGTTCTTTTGGTTTAGCCCACATCTCTCTCTGTCTTTTTTTTTTTTTTTTTTTTTTTTACCCCTAACTATCCATTTTATGAAGACGAGTTTTCTAATTTTATTTTATTTTTATATTTAGAAAGAGTCAAGCTTTCAATTTAATTACAGGACGAATGTATCCATTTCACGTAAATCCAATTGCGGAAACAAGTATCGATGCCCACATCTCTCTTCCGACACACTTAAAGCTCCCCTTTTTCTCATCTCACCACCTGTCCCTGTGTTCCCCTTTCCCTTCCCCAAGACTTCTGACACTCTTTTCCCCTTCCCATGATAATCACTTCTTCTATTCGGCACTTCCATTGGATTACTTCCTCTTCTCGTGCGGCGTATTAGTGATTGTTCAGGCTTTTTGAAGGTCAACGTGTATTCTCGTTCTAGTATAGCCTCCTCGTTGATGTAAGGAACTCTGATGCGTCTAGATCACTTGATTGATTTTGGAATCTGTTCGATGGCAGGTCATCTTTCTGGTCTCTTGTTTTTGCTTTGTTCATTTTTGTCTCTGGGGGAGTTGCATCCATGGGCCTAAACCCTCCTCTTCCACCGGCGACTGGTTTTCCGATCTCGGATCAATGGGGTCCTTCTGCACTGCTGGCTCTTGTCCTTCAGACGCTGGTAAGCTTTCTTCCTTACTGCAGAGATATGAGTTGTGCCCAATCCGCCCACATTTAAGGCAAATAGTGTGGAGGCCTTCGTACTCCACTCTTTGAACTCTGTTTCGGATTCTGGTGGTTGGAGTTAGGGGGTTTGTTTAATTCCAGCTCAATAAATATTCTTGCGTACTTCTCCCTAGTTGCATTTGCTGTATTGGCATCTACTTTGATTGGTTTCCCTAAACATTTGCCTATTTCGAAGAGGATCTCCTCATTGAACAACACAATTGGAAGGTTAGGGAATCTAACCCAGATGGGAGTTCTATCTACGGTGGCTATCTTCGGGGAAAACCAAGACTTCCATTCACTGACCATTAAGTAATGTTCATGTATCGTCCAAGGACCCCTAGTGAGCACTTTGAAATAATCAGATTTCTGGGTGAACTTTACCAGAAAGAAACCCTCGCCTAAGTCTAGAAGCTCTAGTTCCCCCTCTATCCTCCACATTGAGGTTATCTTTAGCAACATCAACTGGTATCCGATGTTTTTCCCTAGCGGTTTGATGAAGATCGAGAGCCTCCAAGGTTTCCACGGACTTCTTAACTCGTCATCTGAGATTTGCACAGATAGGGATCCTTGATCTGTGTTGTTGCCTTCAATCTCCACTTCCTGCAGGAGTTCCTCATCCTCATCCCACATTGCTTCTTCCACTTCCTGTTCCATTGCTTGTCCCACCAAGGCCTCCTTGAAGGAAAACCCGTGTCTGGCTTTCAACAGAATCATTTGCTTTAGCTTTCTTTGTACTCCTCTGCATCTGGTCATCTTCCTCTGTCGCGGTGCAATTCTGTCGTGCACTGTTTCCTTCCATACTAAGAACCTACCTCTTTTCCGTAATGACTGTTGCAATCTTAATAAGAAAAAGGGAAAATGGACTTAGATGCCATATGAACGGTAATAAAAGGGAAATGTCATAACTTATAAGGTGATGTTCAGGAAATCTCTCCGTTTTGGACATTACTCATTTTGCCCTTAAATCTAACTCTTCTCTTCTCCTAGCTCTCTCTCCAGAGTGCGGTCGGCTCTGCCGCCCATAAATCTTTGGTCCTATTTTTTTTATTTATCTTTATATGCTTGGCTGGCTACGCCGACTCACTAACCTCTTCTCTTATTTATTTATTTATTTATTTATTTATTTATTTATAGTGGAGATTAGCGGTCGGCTCTGCCGCCCAAAGATCCCATATTTTATTTTTGTCTTTCCAAAGTGTGGTGATTAGCGGTCGGCTCTGCCGCCCAAGGATCCTATTACTCCTGGTTCTTATTTATTTATGCGTTTGTAATCATTTATTGTTTTTGTCTACCATTTATTTTGGTTACTCATTTATTTATTTATTTCTCTTCATAAATATTCTCTTGTTACTATTCATTGCTTATTTATATCCCCAAGTTCCTGGGGCATCTTGGTATCAGAGCCACGGGGGATAGTATTATACAGTATATAGATAAGCATTGTTTGAAGTTCTATACTTCAGATCTAATTATATACCGAGTCCTTTAGACACCGGTGATCCAGGCGAAGTAAGACCCAGGAGGGGCAGTAAGGCCGTTGGACATCACAGTGTTCCGTAGGTATATATTTGGATTTGCAGTACAGAGCCAAAATGATGAACCCTATATTCTGTAGAACTACTAGCTCTTCCAGTTCTATGTCAAGTTCTTTAAGAACTAAAGATATAATAAACAGTGAAGAAATAACAATTGAAGATTTTGAAAAAGGAATAGATGAATGGGAGATACCCAAAATAAGTATAGACCAGATATACAAAACACCCAAAATAAATTTCTTTAAAACAGATTATACCATTAAAACCGAAGAAAGAAATATTCAACTTTTAAAATCTTTTGAAACTATACAATTATTTTCCAAAAAATCTTTAGAAAAACATATGTCCAAAGGATATAAATATGTCCATATCGGATTAGTCCAAATCGGTCTTAGACCATTAACAAGAGAAGGTTTAAACACTTCTATTCTGGTAACTCTTAGGGATGCCAGACATAATAACTTCTCAGATTCCTTATTAGGAACTGTCGAATCCAGTCTATGTAAAGGTCCAGTTTCCTTCGACTGTTTTCCGAATCTTATAATCTCCTTAAATGATAAAAATATATTAAAATCCCTTATTTTACAAGTTAAAATACATAATTATGATATGATGGAGGGATCAATTCCGGTCGCTCTAATATATAAAATACATTACAAAGCCAAGACAACAGCTTTCGGCTCAAAACACAAAATTCAACATAAAAAAGGAGAAACTCTTCTTCTCCAAACCGATATCACAAAATCCAACTTGGTTATTCCAAAACCCATCAGATGGGAAGAAATAACCCTTCCAGAAGATTGGATGCTAGAAGGAGCAGTACAACCAAAATCAAACAATGACATTCAAGAACCAAGTACCAGAATAAAACAAATAACACAATATACAGATGGTAATGTCAAAATAAGTTTTGATAGACCATTTTATAGCTCCAGATTTTCGGATACATCAACAACATCGTCTGAATATATAAATCTGGGAAGAATCTCAAAATTACCATATGTTATAAATCTTCATGATAAAAGCCCAATAAAACCTCCGAGGTATTCGACCTCAGATATTCCGACGACCTCTCTAAAAAACATCGTATTAGGAAAAACAATCCCACAACCGGTCTATGCACAAACAGAAGAACAAAACCCAATTGATTCAGAACCAACTTCTCCAACACCTTCAGCTATAACAGAAAACGTTGGTAGAGAAAATGAATTAAACGTTTTAGAAAAAGAAAATGGTTTTGGTAAAACATATGATGAAAATGAGCTTTTGACAAAACTCAATATTCTCATCAAAAATGATTTTGAAATAAACAAAGAATATTTAGAAAATGATTTTTTTCTCTGATAAAAATAAAGAAAAAAGAAATTGGTTTTTTAAAACTTTTGGAGAAAACATTTTCAAATTCAAGATAAACATTTTAAGTTTTGTAGAAAAAATAAAATAAATATTTTATTTTTCACATGACTTGAAACGTATACTAAAAAACATAACATTAAATATCCATTCAAAACAGCCAATCCCATCACAAAAAGAAATAAAAAACCTTCATGGGAAACCAAAGATGGTGAAAACATCGAGTCTGATCATCCACCTCTTCGGACGATCAAAATCACTGTTGGTACAGAAAACATCGACGCTAGTCCTTATAAAAAATCTCAGGAAAATGACTCTGTAAACTTAAAAAATATCATCATTCAAAATAATTATACAAATGCACATTTACATACAATTGGAAAACAACTTTCCAAAATCGACAAATCACAAAAGGAACCTACTGAGTCTAATAAAATAGAAAAGCTTAAAAAATCAAAAGACCCTATTTTCAAACCCTATCAAATTTCGAACCAAGCCAACCAAGAAATCAAAACCAATAAACAAGAATTCTTGGAAGCCATAAAACTTCAACTCAGTAAAATCGAGTCATCTTCAGGACAGTCCAATCCTATTGTCCCTAACACTCCTCAATCTGTAAATCAAGATATTACAGTCTTAAATAAAACCCTTTCATCCGAGTTAGATGAGGATGAAGAAGAAACTTTTCAGGAACAGGATCCTGAGATAAACAAACTTCTTTGGACAACTCCTAAATTTGAATATGTTAAAACCAGATTACCTGAATTAGAAATCGGTAATCAACCCGAGATACTGGTCCAACCAAAGTACAACGCCAATTCTATCTATGTATGGAATATAGATGAAATGAGTGAATACCAAATCTTGAATATATTACAACAAATGACGATGGCATCTAACGCCTACAAAACCCAACAAGGAACAACCGATAAAACAGTTACAGAACTCCTCATCGCAGGATTTTCTGGTCAATTAAAAGGATGGTGGGATTTCCATCTCACTAAGGAACAACAAATGGGTATTCTAAATGCAATCCAAATTGGTGAAGAAGGTGAGCCAATTTTAAATCATTTGGGTGAACCAATCCAAGATGCTGTCGCAATCCTAATATTTACTATATCACTTCATTTCATTGGCGACTCATCCCATCTAAAAGACAAAAATACCGATCTATTATCCAATCTCCGATGTAAAAAACTCAGTGACTTTCAATGGTATAAAACCACCTTTCTATCCAGAGTCATGCTTCGAGAAGACTCTAATCAACCCTTCTGGAAAGAAAAATTCCTTGTCGGACTTCCCACCTTATTGGGAGAAAAGGTTAGGAATATTATTCGTGAAACCTTTGGAAAACAAATTATTCCATATGACCAGCTTACTTATGGTGAATTAGTCAGTTTCACACAAAAAGAAGGTCTTAAAATCTGTCAAGATTTAAAACTCCAAAAACATCTAAAATGGGAAATGAAGAAAACCAAAAAAGAATTAGAATCATTCTGTGATCAGTTTGATCTTAATAAACATAAAACCTGCAATGGAGAATGCAGTAAGAAACAATCCAAAAAATACTCTAAAAAAGAATATCCTAAGAAATTCAAACCTTATAAAAAATATAAAGAGGATTATTATAGAAAACCTTATAAAAAATTTCGTAAAAGTAAGCAATATAAAAAGGAAGAAAAACCTTCAACCTCAAAGCCTTCAACCTCAAAATCATTAAAAGATATAACATGTTTCAAATGTGGAAGAAAATGACATACTTCCAAATATTGCAGAGTATCTAAAAAGATTAGAGAACTCCATTTGGATGAAGAAATTCTAAATAAAATCTCAGTTTTATTAGTAGACAGCTCTGATACGGATACAATCAGTTCAGAGACTTCAACTAGTAATCCTCAAATTGATGAACTCATAACCAGTTCCAGTAAAATAGAATCTGATTCTGACTCTTCAGATTCAAAACATATAAACATGATAACCAAAGAACAAAGTTTAATTCTGGAAGCCATTCAACACATAAACAATCAGGAAATTCAGAAAAAATGTTTGGATCAATTAAAACAATCTCTAGAAGGAAATTCTGAAAATCCTTCTAGTACTCCTCATATAAACACTGGTATGTATAATCTTACCTCCATACTAAATAAAAAGAAATACAATAAAAAATCCTCTGCAACCATTCCAGAATTGTAAGAAGAAATAAAAACAATCAAAAAAGAATTAAAGGAATTAAAACACAAACAAGAGGAAGATTCTAAAACCATTTCGATCTTATTATCTCAAATAAAAGCCAAAAATGTAGTTACTGATTCAAGCAGTGATGAAGAAAATTCGGATGAGGATCCTTTAGATCCTCAGACCATCCAACATCTCGTAAAATCCAATAAAACCTTTCCTGAAGAAATTCTTTTCGTTCTAAAGGAAATTACTTCCCGAAAATACCTTATAAAAATCACACTTAGATTATCCGAAAATTTTAAAATTGATACGGTCGCTCTATTCGATACCGGAGCTGACTTAAATTGCATAAAAGCAGATCTCATTCCAAAAAGATTTCATGAAAAAACTAGCGAAAAACTGTCTGCGGCAAATAGTTCCAAATTACATATAATTGCCAAACTAGATGCGGGAATCCAAAATGAAAATTTCACAATTAAAACAACTTTCGTCCTAGTTTCTGACATCCGACAAACAGTAATACTGGGAACTCTGTTTATCAATCTTATTACCCCTTATAAGGTTGAATACAATGGAATTAAATCAAAAACCAAAACCGAAAAACTCTTCTTTCCATTCCTAGAACCTCCTAAAACTAGAAGCTTAAATTTAATCAAAGCCGCTTTCATCCATGAAAACTCAATCAATCTTTTAATACAGAAAAAACAATTTGACCTATTATATTTAAAACAGAATATTGATCTCCAAAGGATTGAACAACAATTATAAACCAATTCTATAAAACAAAAAATCTCTGAATTCCAGAAAATCATTGAAACCGATATCTGTTCTGATCTTCCCAATGCCTTTTGGGGATAGAAAACAACATATGGTCGACCTACCATATGAAAAAGGATTCGATGAACGAAATATTCCTACTAAAGCTAGACCAATTCAAATGAATGCCGAATTAGAACAATATTGTAAAAAGGAAATTCAAGACCTTGAATCCAAGAGATTAATTTCAAAATCCAGATCTCCATGGAGTTGTGCAACTTTCTATATAAACAAAAATTCAGAAATAGAAAGAGGAACCCCTAGACTTGTCATAAACTATAAACCTCTAAATGAAGCTTTAAAATGGATCCGCTATCCAATCCCTAACAAAAAAGATTTATTACAAAAACTAAATTCCGCCAACATATTTTCAAAATTCGATATGAAATCAGGATTTTGGCAAATCCAAATTCATCCTAAAGATAGATATAAAACGGCGTTTACTGTTCCATTTGGACAATACGAATGGAATGTTATGCCATTTGGTTTAAAAAATGCACCTTCAAAATTTCAACGAATTATGAATGATATATTCAATCCATACTCGGAATTCTGCATTGTTTATATTGATGATATACTTATATTCTCCTCATCAATAGAACAACATTTTAAAAATCTCAAAACATTCTTCTATGTTTGTAAAAAGAATGGCCTGGTCTTATCAGCTAAAAAGATATCTTTATTCCAAACAAGAATAAGATTTTTAGGTCACCACATAACTTGTGGAACCATAAAACCAATAGAAAGATCTTTGGAATTTGCAAACAAATTTCCAGATAAAATTCTTGATAAAACTCAGCTTCAGAGATTTCTAGGAAGTCTAAATTATGTTCTAGATTTCTTTCCAAATATCAATAAAATTGCACAATCTCTTCATAACAGATTAAAGAAAAACCCTAAACCTTGGACAAATGAACATACCGAAACTGTCCGACTCATTAAAAAACAAATCTTAGAAATTCCTTGTCTTTATATCGTCAATCCTATCCTCCCTAAAATTGTTGAAACTGATGCTAGTGATTTAGGATATGGAGGAATCCTAAAACAACTCCAGGATCATAAGGAAGTTGTAATCCAATATACCTCTGGTCACTGGAATCAAACCCAGAAAAACTATTCTACTATAAAAAAGAAAATTTTGTCAATTGTTTTAAGCATTACAAAATTTCAAAGCGACTTGTTAAATCAAAAATTTTTATTACGTATCGATAGTAAATCTGCAAAAGAAATTTTGCAAAAGGATGTCCAAAATATTACTTCTAAACAAATTTTTGCACGATGACAAGCTATATTATCTATTTTTGATTTTGATATTGAATATATCAAAGGTGAAAAAAATTCTCTGCCTGATTTTCTAACTAGAGAATTTTTGCAGGACAAATAAAACTGTTATAACCCTTTTTTGCAGATGGCTTATTGGAAAACTCTCTCTGAGATGAAGAATAAAATCTATCGTCTCAACGCAGAAAACAAACTCTTTCATGAACAGCTAAAACACGAACAACGATGGAGACATCGCAACATTCTTCATACCGATATCAAAAACAATAAAATCCGCATTTGGCTTATTAGACTTAATATGAAAGAATTTGCTCTTTAAATAATCTGAAATCTTTATTTGTTCTGTGCAGATCAAATGCCACGAAAAACTACTAGTAAAGACAAAGCAAAAATCGGTATAGATTCGACAAAACCAATAAAATCATGGTATGAAATGGTGATCGAAGAGGAAGCCTCACAGAACAGGGCTGAAGCCCAAAACCCATTTAAAACAGCAGCCCCGTCTGAAGACAGACTCGTCCTAATCCAAAGATGGGTCGAATCGGTTCCAGATCAACCAAACTTGTGGAGCCCTGACTTGTTTCAAACCCTTAAAACAGCCCTGAGTTTAATCCCGACTCAGCAAACAGGTAAAACAGGTAAAACTTCTATTCTCCCTTCCAGCAGGGAAAAAGGAGATTCATCTTCTAAAATCTTGTCTCAAGCGGATCCTAAAATTTTGACTACTACCAATAGTAAAACCCTAGTTTTAACGGATCCAAAATCTTTAAAATCTTCTAGTTTTATTGAGAAAATATATTCTCAAAACATTTTGACTATTGACGAAGGATTTTCTCAAAAAGACCCTTTCCAGACTATGGAGGGGTATTTTCTAAAAAATTAGTTTTATAAACCTTGGGATTTATCCAAAACAATTGATTATTATCAAACCATTTTGGAATTAACGGAAAGTGCTGAGTTCAAACATTTTAAATTCTCCTCAGAACAACAGTTTCCCTCTTATTCCACTTGTAAAATTTTGAAAGTCATCCATCCTTCTGATTGGGGACAGGAACTTTCCAAACCTAAAACTTTTCCGGTAAATCTTAAAACCAAGATAAACTTCTATCCTATTTTCTCATACTGGGATTATGTTCAAGTCTGGTATAACACATTTCTTATCCAAAACAATAAAAGGACCCATTCATGGCTTTTTTATTTCCATGAAAAAACCCAAATTCATAAATACCCGGCATGATTTCCCCATTGGTGGAAATTTTTTGGATCTTTGCCCGATATTCTTGTTCTATCGGTCAAAGAATCCTTTGACCTCTTTAAAACCCAATACAAACCCTCAGAGGTAGAAAAGAAGTTTTCACCTCTATGTCTTTTCTGTTCCAAATTCTATGTACCATGGGTTAGCCAATGGTATTTAGATTATGCTTTTTCTGGCGGATCCACCATTCTTATCCGTAAATTCAAAGTTAAATGGTGGAATTCTTTTCGCATCCCTGATAAAATTCTTAAACCAGCTGTTTCAGTTTGGCTCAAAACTCATGGGCTTCTAAAACCTGATCCTTCTGATCAAACCTTTTTAGCCCAAAAATCTCATGCTCAGACTCTTCTTGCTGCAGCCAAATCTAAAGACGAGTATCTCCAAATCATGGAGCAGTTGCTCCAAAGTGAACGAGGATCATCTTCCAAATCTGCCTTATCTGATTCTGAGTCAGACCCTATAATAGATCTGGATAATGATGACTTGTTAACTTAAAAAAAAAAAAAAAAAAAAAATTTAGCTGGATGGAACTTCTTTTCCATGCAAAATCGGCTATGAGCTCGATAGGATGAAAACCCTAAAAATATCCTATGCAAAAGTTAGAGCATTAAGTTGGAATGAAAACCCGAAAGGGCATCTCCAACAAAATTAATAAAATAGTGGCCAATCAGTTGCTCTAAAACTGATAAAACTTTGTTATCGGTCAATCAGTTATCTCAAAACTGGTATACCAAAATCAGTACCATTTCCTGTATTTGGTACAGTCTCTGCTTGTAAAACACTATTCATGTATACGGTACTATTCACACGGTATTATTTGGCACTATTCACATATACGGTACTATTCACCCGTGTTGTAACAGTAAACTACACTGTTCATCCGTGCAGTACCAGGAACCTTCTAAATTTCTATAAATGAAGCCATTTCTCTTTGGTCTTCATAGGTTATCACTTGGTGAGAAAAATACCAAACATCTTTGAGAGCACAATCTTGGAAGGAAAAGCTTTGGGAGCATTATGCAAATTTCTTGAGTGTCCCCTCTCTTTCCCTTCTTATTTATTGTAAGACCCCACCAAGACCAAGGTGCAAGTATTAAAATGTAAGCTCCTTGTCTTTATCTTATGTAATCATTTATTTTTATGAATAAATTGTTTATATTTCATTATGTTATCTAACTCTTCTCTTCTCCTATCTCTCTCTCCAGAGTGCGGTCGGCTCTGCCGCCCATAAATCTTTGGTCCTATTTTTTTTATTTATCTTTATATGCTTGGCTGGCTACGCCGCCTCACTAACCTCTTCTCTTATTTATTTATTTATTTATTTATTTATTTATTTATAGTGGAGATTAGCGGTCGGCTCTGCCGCCCAAGGATCCCATATTTTATTTTTGTCTTTTCAAAGTGTGGTGATTAGCGGTCGGCTCTGCCGCCCAAGGATCCTATTACTCCTGGTCCATATTTATTTAAGCGTTTGTAATCATTTATTGTTTTTGTCTACCATTTATTTTGGTTACTCATTTATTTATTTATTTCTCTTCATAAATATTCTCTTGGGGCTCTGATACCAAGATGCCCCAGGAACTTGGGGATATAAATAAGCAGTGAATAGTAACAAGAGAATATTTATGAAGAGAAATAAATAAATAAATGAGTAACCAAAATAAATGGTAGACAAAAACAATAAATGATTACAAACGCATAAATAAATAAGGACCAGGAGTAATAGGATCCTTGGGCGGCAGAGCCGACCGCTAATCACCACACTTTGGAAAGACAAAAATAAATATGGGATCCTTGGGCGGCAGAGCCGACCGCTAATCTCCACTATAAATAAATAAATAAATAAATAAATAAATAAGAAAAGAGGTTAGTGAGGCGGCGTAGCCAGCCAAGCATATAAAGATAAATAAAAAAAATAAGACCAAAGATTTATGGGCGGCAGAGCCGACCGCACTCTGGAGAGAGAGCTAGGAGAAGAGAAGAGTTAGATAACATAATGAAATATAAACAATTTATTCATAAAAATAAATGATTACATAAGATAAAGACAATGAGTTTACATTTTAATACTTGCACCTTGGTCTTGGTGGGGTCTTACAATAAATAAGAAGGGAAAGAGATGGGACACTCAAGAAATTTGCATAATGCTCCCAAAGCTTTTCCTTCCAAGATTGTGCTCTCAAAGATGTTTGGTATTTTTCTCACCAAGTGATAACCTATGAAGATCAAAGAGAAATGGCTTTATTTATAGAAATTTAGAAGGTTACTGTTACTGCACGGATGAACATTGTAGTTTACTGTTACAACACGGGTGAATAGTACCGTATATGTGAATAGTGTCAAATAGTACCGTGTGAATAGTACCGTATACATGAATAGTGTTTTACAAGCAGAGACTGTACCAAATACAGGAAATGGTACTGATTTTGGTATACTAGTTTTGAGATAACTAATTGACCGATAACAAAGTTTTATCAGTTTTAGGGCAACTGATTGGCCACTATTTTATTAATTTTGTTGGAGATGCCCTTTCGGGTTTTCATTCCAACTTAATGCTCTAACTTTTGCATAAAATGTTTTTAGGGTTTTCATCCTATCGAGCTCATAGCCGATTTTGCATGGAAAAGAAGTTCCATCCAGTTAATTTTTTTTTTTTTTTTTTTTTTTTTAAGTTAACAAGTCATCATTATCCAGATCTATTATAGGGTTTGACTCAGAATCAGATAAGGCAGATTTGGAAGATGATCCTCGTTCACTTTGGAGCAACTGCTTCATGATTTGGAGATACTCGTTTTTAGATTTGGCTGCAGCAAAAAGAGCCTGAGCATGAGATTTTTGGGCTAAAAAGGTTTGATCAGAAGGATCAGGTTTTAGAAGCCCATGAGTTTTGAGACAAACTGAAACAGCTGGTTTAAGGATTTTATCAGGGATGCGAAAAGAATTCCACCATTTAACTTTGAATTTACGGATAACAATGGTGGATCCGTCAGAAAAAGTATAATCTAAATACCATTGGCTAACCCATGGTACATAGAATTTGGAACAGAAAAGACATAGAGGTGAAAACTTCTTTTCTACCTCTGAGGGTTTGTATTGGGTTTTAAAGAGGTCAAAGGATTCTTTGACCGATGGAACAAGAATATCGGGCAAAGATCCAAAAAATTTCCACCAATGGGGAAACCATGCCGGGTATTTATGAATTTGGGTTTTTTCATGGAAATAAAAGAGCCATGAATGGATTCTTTTACTGTTTTGGATAAGAAATGTGTTATACCAGGCTTGAACATAATCCCAGTATGAGAAAATAGGACAGAAGTTTATCTTGGTTTTAATGTTTACCGGAAAAGTTTTAGATTTGGAAAGTTTCTGTCCCCAATCAGAAGGATGGATGACTTTCAAAATTTTGCAAGTGGAATAAGAGGGAAACTGTTGTTCTGAGGAGAATTTAAAATGTTTGAACTCAGCACTTTTCGTTAATTCCAAAATGGTTTGATAATAATCAATTGTTTTGGATAAATCCCAAGGTTTATAAAACCAAATTTTTAGAAAATACCCCTCCATAGTCTGGAAAGGGTATTTTTGCGAAAATCCTTCGTCAATAGTCAAAATGTTTTGAGAATATATTTTCTCAATAAAACTAGAAGATTTTAAAGATTTTGGATCCGTTAAAACTAGGGTTTTACTACTGATAGTAGTCAAAATTTTAGGATCCGCTTGAGACAAGGTTTTAGAAGATGAATCTCCTTTTTCCCTGCTGGAAGGGAGAATATAAGTTTTACCTGTTTGCTGAGTCGGGATTAAACTCAGGGCTGTTTTAAGGGTTTGAAACAAGTCAGGGCTCCACAAGTTTGGTTGATCTGGAACCGATTCGACCCATCTTTGGATTAGGGCGAGTCTGTCTTCAGACGGGGCTGCTGTTTTAAATGGGTTTTGGGCTTCAGCCCTGTTCTGTGAGGCTTCCTCTTCGATCACCATTTCATACCATGATTTTATTGGTTTTGTCGAATCTATACCGATTTTTGCTTTGTCTTTACTAGTAGTTTTTCGTGGCATTTGATATGCACAGAACAAATAAAGATTTCAGATTATTTAAAGAGCAAATTCTTTCATATTAAGTCTAATAAGCCAAATGCGGATTTTATTGTTTTTGATATCGGTATGAAGAATGTTGCGATGTCTCCATCGTTGTTCGTGTTTTAGCTGTTCATGAAAGAGTTTGTTTTCTGCGTTGAGACGATGGATTTTATTCTTCATCTCAGAGAGAGTTTTCCAATAAGCCACCTGCAAAAAAGGGTTATAACAGTTTTATTTGTCCTGTAAAAATTCTCTGGTTAGAAAATCAGGCAGAGAATTTTTTTCACCTTTGATATATTCAATATCAAAATCAAAAATAGATAATATAGCTTGCCATCGTGCAAAAATTTGTTTAGAAGCAATGTTTTGGACATCTTTTTGCAAAATTTCTTTTGCAGATTTACAATCGATACGTAATAAAAATTTTTGATTTAACAAGTCGCTTTGAAATTTTGTAATGCATAAAACAATTGACAAAATTTTCTTTTTTATAGTAGAATAGTTTTTCTGGGTTTGATTCCAGTGACCAGAGGTATATTGGATTACAACTTCCTTATGATCCTGGAGTTGTTTTAGGATTCCTCCATATCCTAAATCACTAGCATCGGTTTCAACAAATTTAGGGAGGTTAGGATTGGCAATATGAAGACAAGGAATTTCTAAGATTTGTTTTTTAATGAGTCGGACAGTTTCGGTATGTTCATTTGTCCAAGATTTAGGGTTTTTCTTTAATCTGTTATGAAGAGATTGTGCAATTTTATTGATATTTGGAAAGAAATCTAGGACATAATTTAGACTTCCTAGAAATCTCTGAAGCTGAGTTTTATCAAGAATTTTATCTGGAAATTTGTTTGCAAATTCCAAAGATCTTTCTATTGGTTTTATGGTTCCACAAGTTATGTGGTGACCTAAAAATCTTATTCTTGTTTGGAATAAAGATATCTTTTTAGCTGATAAGACCAGACCATTCTTTTTACAAACATAGAAGAATGTTTTGAGATTTTTAAAATGTTGTTCTATTGATGAAGAGAATATAAGTACATCATCAATATAAACAATGCAGAATTCCGAGTATGGATTGAATATATCATTCATAATTCGTTGAAATTCTGAAGGTGCATTTTTTAAATCAAATGGCATAACATTCCATTCGTATTGTCCAAATGGAATAGTAAACGCCGTTTTATATCTATCTTTAGGATGAATTTGGATTTGCCAAAATCCTGATTTCATATCGAATTTTGAAAATATGTTGGCGGAATTTAGTTTTTGTAATAAGTCTTTTTTGTTAGGGATTGGATAGCGGATCCATTTTAAAGTTTCATTTAGAGGTTTATAGTTTATGACAAGTCTAGGGGTTCCTCTTTCTATTTCTGAATTTTTGTTTACATAGAAAGCTGCACAACTCCATGGAGATCTGGATTTTGAAATTAATCCCTTGGATTCAAGGTCTTGAATTTTCTTTTTACAATATTGTTCTAATTCGGCATTCATTTGAATTGGTCTAGCTTTAGTAGGAATATTTCGTTCATCGAATCCTTTTTCATATGGTAGGTCGACCATATGTTATTTTCTATCCCAAAAGGCATTGGGAAGATCAGAACAGATATCGGTTTCAATGATTTTCTGGAATTCAGAGATTTTTTGTTTTATAGAATTGGTTTGTAATTGTTGTTCAATCCTTTGGAGATCAATATTCTGTTTTAAATATAATAGGTCAAATTATTTTTTCTGTATTAAAAGATTGATTGAGTTTTCATGGATGGAAGCGGCTTTGATTAAATTTAAGTTTCTAGTTTTAGGAGGTTCTAGGAATGGAAAGAAAAGTTTTTCGGTTTTGGTTTTTGATTTAATTCTATTGTATTCAACCTTATAAGGGGTAATAAGATTGATAAACGGAGTTCCCAGTATTACTGTTTGTCGGATGTCAGAAACTAGGACGAAAGTTGTTTTAATTGTGAAATTTTCATTTTGGATTCCTGCATCTAGTTTGGCAATTATATGTAATTTGGAACTATTTGCCGCAGACAGTTTTTCGCTAGTTTTTTCATGAAATCTTTTTGGAATGAGATCTGCTTTTATGCAATTTAAGTCAACTCCGGTATCGAATAGAGCGACCGTATCAATTTTAAAATTTTCGGATAATCTAAGTGTGATTTTTATAAGGTATTTTCGGGAAGTAATTTCCTTTAGAATGAAAAGAATTTCTTCAGGAAAGGTTTTATTGGATTTTACGAGATGTTGGATGGTCTGAGGATCTAAAGGATCCTCATCCGAATTTTCTTCATCACTGCTTGAATCAGTAACTACATTTTTGGCTTTTATTTGAGATAATAAGATCGAAATGGTTTTAGAATCTTCCTCTTGTTTGTGTTTTAATTCCTTTAATTCTTTTTTGATTGTTTTTATTTCTTCTTACAATTCTGGAATGGTTGCAGAGGATTTTTTATTGTATTTCTTTTTATTTAGTATGGAGGTAAGATTATACATACCAGTGTTTATATGAGGAGTACTAGAAGGATTTTCAGAATTTCCTTCTAGAGATTGTTTTAATTGATCCAAACATTTTTTCTGGATTTCCTGATTGTTTATGTGTTGAATGGCTTCCAGAATTAAACTTTGTTCTTTGGTTATCATGTTTATATGTTTTGAATCTGAAGAGTCAGAATCAGATTCTATTTTACTGGAACTGGTTATGAGTTCATCAATTTGAGGATTACTAGTTGAAGTCTCTGAACTGATTGTATCCGTATCAGAGCTGTCTACTAATAAAACTGAGATTTTATTTAGAATTTCTTCATCCAAATGGAGTTCTCTAATCTTTTTAGATATTCTGCAATATTTGGAAGTATGTCCTTTTCTTCCACATTTGAAACATGTTATATCTTTTAATGATTTTGAGGTTGAAGGCTTTGAGGTTGAAGGTTTTTCTTCCTTTTTATATTGCTTACTTTTACGAAATTTTTTATAAGATTTTCTATAATAATCCTCTTTATATTTTTTATAAGGTTTGAATTTCTTAGGATATTCTTTTTTAGAGTATTTTTTGGATTGTTTCTTACTGCATTCTCCATTGCAGGTTTTATGTTTATTAAGATCAAACTGATCACAGAATGATCCTAATTCTTTTTTGGTTTTCTTCATTTCCCATTTTAGATGTTTTTGGAGTTTTAAATCTTGACAGATTTTAAGACCTTCTTTTTGTGTGAAACTGACTAATTCACCATAAGTAAGCTGGTCATATGGAATAATTTGTTTTCCAAAGGTTTCACGAATAATATTCCTAACCTTTTCTCCCAATAAGGTGGGAAGTCCGACAAGGAATTTTTCTTTCCAGAAGGGTTGATTAGAGTCTTCTCGAAGCATGACTCTGGATAGAAAGGTGGTTTTATACCATTGAAAGTCACTGAGTTTTTTACATCGGAGATTGGATAATAGATCGGTATTTTTGTCTTTTAGATGGGATGAGTCGCCAATGAAATGAAGTGATATAGTAAATATTAGGGTTGCGACAGCATTTTGGATTGGTTCACCCAAATGATTTAAAATTGGCTCACCTTCTTCACCAATTTGGATTGCATTTAGAATACCCATTTGTTGTTCCTTAGTGAGATGGAAATCCTACCATCCTTTTAATTGACCAGAAAATCCTGCGATGAGGAGTTCTGCAACTGTTTTATCGGTTGTTCCTTGTTGGGTTTTGTAGGCGTTAGATGCTATCGTCATTTGTTGTAATATATTCAAAATTTGGTATTCACTCATTCCATCTATATTCCATACATAGATAGAATTGGCGTTGTACTTTGGTTGGACCAGTATCTCGGGTTGATTACCGATTTCTAATTCAGGTAATCTGGTTTTAACATATTCAGATTTAGGAGTTGTCCAAAGAAGTTTGTTTATCTCAGGATCCTGTTCCTGAAAAGCTTCTTCTTCATCCTCATCTAACTCGGATGAAAGGGTTTTATTTAAGACTGTAATATCTTGATTTACAGATTGAGGAGTGTCAGGGACAATAGGATTGGACTGTCCTGAAAATGACTCGATTTTACTGAGTTGAAGTTTTATGGCTTCCAAGAATTCTTGTTTATTGGTTTTGATTTCTTGATTGGCTTGATTCGAAATTTGATAGGGTTTGAAAATAGGGTCTTTTGATTTTTTAAGCTTTTCTATTTTATTAGACTCAGTAGGTTCCTTTTGTGATTTGTCGATTTTGGAAAGTTGTTTTCCAATTGTATGTAAATGTGCATTTGTATAATTATTTTGAATGATGATATTTTTTAAGTTTACAGAGTCATTTTCCTGAGGTTTTTTATAAGGACTAGCCTCGATGTTTTCTGTACCAACAGTGATTTTGATCGTCCGAAGAGGTGGATGATCAGACTCGATGTTTTCACCATCTTTGGTTTCCCATGAAGGTTTTTTATTTCTTTTTGTGATGGGATTGGCTGTTTTGAATGGATATTTAATGTTATGTTTTTTAGTATACGTTTCAAGCCATGTGAAAAATAAAATATTTATTTTATTTTTTCTACAAAATTTAAAATGTTTATCTTGAATTTGAAAATGTTTTCTCCAAAAGTTTTAAAAAACCAATTTCTTTTTTCTTTATTTTTATCAGAGAAAAAATCATTTTCTAAATATTCTTTGTTTATTTCAAAATCATTTTTGATGAGAATATTGAGTTTCGTCAAAAGCTCATTTTCATCATATGTTTTACCAAAACCATTTTCTTTTTCTAAAACGTTTAATTCATTTTCTCTACCAACGTTTTCTGTTATAGCTGAAGGTGTTGGAGAGGTTGGTTCTGAATCAATTGGGTTTTGTTCTTCTGTTTGTGCATAGACCGGTTGTGGGATTGTTTTTCCTAATACGATGTTTTTTAGAGAGGTCGTCGGAATATCTGAGATCGAATACCTCGGAGGTTTTATTGGGCTTTTATCATGAAAATTTATAACAGATGGTAATTTTGAGATTCTTCCCAGATTTATATATTCAGACGATGTTGTTGATGTATCCGAAAATCTGGAGCTATAAAATGGTCTATCAAAACTTATTTTGACATTACCATCTGTATATTGTGTTATTTGTTTTATTCTGGTACTTGATTCTGGAATGTCATTGTTTGATTTTGGTTGTACTGCTCCTTTTAGCATCCAATCTTCTGGAAGGGTTATTTCTTCCCATCTGATGGGTTTTGGAATAACCAAGTTGGATTTTGTGATATCGGTTTGGAGAAGAAGAGTTTCTCCTTTTTTATGTTGAATTTTGTGTTTTGAGCCGAAGGCTGTTGTCATGGCTTTGTAATGTATTTTATATATTAGAGCGACCGGAATTGATCCCTCCATCATATCATAATTATGTATTTTAACTTGTAAAATAAGGGATTTTAATATATTTTTATCATTTAAGGAGATTATAAGATTTGGAAAACAGTCGAAGGAAACTGGACCTTTACATAGACTGGATTCGACAGTTCCTAATAAGGAATCTGAGAAGTTATTATGTCTGGCATCCCTAAGAGTTACCAGAATAGAAGTGTTTAAACCTTCTCTTGTTAATGGTCTAAGACCGATTTGGACTAATCCGATATGGACATATTTATATCCTTTGGACATATGTTTTTCTAAAGATTTTTTGGAAAATAATTGTATAGTTTCAAAAGATTTTAAAAGTTGAATATCTCTTTCTTCGGTTTTAATGGTATAATCTGTTTTAAAGAAATTTATTTTGGGTGTTTTGTATATCTGGTCTATACTTATTTTGGGTATCTCCCATTCATCTATTCCTTTTTCAAAATCTTCAATTGTTATTTCTTCACTGTTTATTATATCTTTAGTTCTTGAAGAACTTGACATAGAACTCGAAGAGCTAGTAGTTCTACAGAATATAGGGTTCATCATTTTGGCTCTGTACTGCAAATCCAAATATATACCTACGGAACACTGTGATGTCCAACGGCCTTACTGCCCCTCCTGGGTCTTACTTCGCTTGGATCACCGGTGTCTAAAGGACTCGGTATATAATTAGATCTGAAGTATAGAACTTCAAACAATACTTATCTATATATATATATATATATTTCATAGTAAAAAAGTGAAAAAATAGTTCGTTCTATGCTCACTGCAGTTGCGTTATATATATATATATATATATATATATATTTCAATTAAAATAAAAAGTATTTGATAGAAGATATATAGTTTTGCAAGTAAAAGTCATTCATTTAAATTATTATTATTATATTAATTCTTTTTTGCAATGAAAAGTCTACCCGCCGTCAACTAAGCCTAACTTTTAACTTTCCTAAACGAAGCCTTGGTAAGTTGTTTTAAAGGTCACCTACGTGGGAATGCTAGGAAACTACTTAGCATGGTGCACAGTGTGGGATGGATCTTAAAAAAAAAAAGAAATTAGAGTTGAGAAAATAAAGTCTCCAATATGATTTTTGTTCACTTTTAAAAGCAATGCTTCAACTTCGGTTCTTAGATCAAGACGGATGCAAATGCAAGTACAATTCATAACTAGCATAATTTTTTTTTATTACATAAATATTTGAACCCTGAATATCATGATCGGTAATACTACAGACACAAAGTACCCATCCTGGTTTGACACAAATTTGATGTGAGTAATGAGTCTTGCCCACAAATTTGATATTATAAGTGAATCTTCGTTGCCATACCAAATCTTTTGAACGAGTAACCGTATATGAAGCTAGCGATAATAATGGGAGCTCTTGTCAATTGATTTTGTATCAAAGTTGAAGACATGTACGGATCTATGTTTAAAACAAATAATAATAATAAATTAAAATAATTTCTAACGAAAATTAATTCTATTCGTGACTCCCATATATCGCGAATTTCGCGAATTGAATTCTCGACATACTGTGTTGCGTTTTGAACGCACAACATGATCTATGTCGCGGGTTCAAGATATGATATATTGTATCATGTCTTCAACTTGCGACATAACATGTCCCTATGTCGTGGGGGGGGGAGAGGAGTGCCATGAAGGGAGAGAGAGAGGGGAGTGCCGCGGAAAGAGAGGAGTGTCATTGGAGGGGAGAGAGAGAGAGAAAGGAGTGTCGCAGAGGGGGAGGAATGCCGCAAGGGGAGAGAGAGGAGAGAGAGAGGAGTGCCGCGGGGAGAGAGAGAGAGAGAGGAGTGCCCGGGAGAGAGAGAAAAAAAGGAGTCCGCGGGGGGGGACTACCACGGGAGCGAGAGAGAGAGGAGTGCCGCGGAGGGGCAAGAGTGTCGCAGGGGGAAGAGAGAGAGAGAAGTGCCGTGAAGGGAGAGAGAGAGAGAGAGGAATGCCACAGGGGAGGGAGAGAGGAGTCCGCGAGGGGGGGACTGTTGTGGGAGCGAAAGAGAGATGAGTCCGTGGAGGGAGAGAGAAAGAGGGGAGAGAGGAGCACGACTCCACGAGAGAGGAGCGACACTTCGCAAGAGAGGAGCGCCAGGGACGAATGTCGCGTCTTCAAACCGCGACATACCCCATATCACGTCTTCAAACCGCGACATACCCCATGTCACGGTTTCAATTCGTAACATATTTTGTTGCATGTTGAATCCGTAATATATATATATGGGTTAGAAACAAAAATATTTTTCACCCAAAATTATTTTAATTTTTTTTTTTTTTAAGGTTACGTACGTACATGTCTCATCAAAGTTGCCCTACACTACGCAATCACAGGATGAACACAAAGGAAGCTATTCTTTCACCTTTTACTAAAGAGTTGCCCTATACAAAGTTAACAAGAGGAAGAGAGAATGGTTTGCGGTTTCATCAGATTTGGTCATTGACACGGAGCAGCATACCTCTCTTGGAAGTACTTAGAGGACATATAGTTGGGCTCTAGGCATAAAATTTTAACAAATATTGATCAAAAACAAGAAAAGCTGAAATGGTATAAACATTTTGAACACTAAAATCTTATAAGGAACAAATATTGAATTGATCATAGTCGTGTTAATTGATTGTTGGCACTGGAATCATGGTTCTTTACTTTTCTAGCCTGCCTTGTATTTTGCTAAAAGCTGGAAGCAGCATGTGGAAGTGTGATCTTATCATAGGCAAAAACCATGTAGGAACAAATTATAAGCACTCACAAGATAGTTGAAGCGGATATTGGTGGTTCTTCTCCTCCTTCCTGAGTCTGTATTGAGCTTACAAATCCCATTTTGCTTTACCATGCAACTTTGGAATGCACACACGAAAGATTCTAAAGGAAGGAGGCAAAGGCACCAACAGACAAGTTTTATCATCAAAGTCTTCCAGATATCACTGGTATAATGCTAAACCTTCTTAGGAATTTCAAAAAATGCATATGATTTACAACAGAAATTTCTAAAGCTAGCCAACGCATTTGTCCAACGTTAGAAAGGCGGCTAGAAATGTACAATGAATGAGTATTCTGGACATAGTTCAAAAATAAGAATCTCAAATCTCACAAACAGTTTCTACTTAGGAGCAGCATAGAGACCCCTCAATCCAAATAGGCAATGAAAGTTCCTCCTTCAAATCAGTTAACTCAGGACCCATGTATGAATAATCCCACTTTTGGCTAGTTTGGGCATATATAGAAGCACCGTCAATAAGGATTCATTTTCAAACATATATACATAATGCAGTCACAACTTCTATATATGCAAGGCATCAAATATATCTTTTCTCCTCATTTGACTTTCTCAATCACTCTTTTCTGTCTAGTTATGTATTTATTTTGTTCAAATCATAAAGAACTGGACAAGAAACCAATCCAATCAGTGTGAAAAACACCAAGAAAGAAATCCATTTAATATGACGTGGGATATATGTGTGTCCATAGTGTCTTCAGTTTCACAGAACTCCTGGATTTCAATACATCCCATCAATATCTCTTTGTTACAGTGCACAAAAGAAGCTTACAATCAGGATTGGAAAATTAATCCAACCCACACAACACCAATTTCAGAAAATTTCCCCTTATTTCTAATCTTAAAAATTGGGCAACTTACTTCTGAAGAACATTATAAGCACCAGAACACATGAAATGATTAGATACGTAAGTGTTCAGGGTATACTTAACTGTTCAAGTAAAGTTTTAAATAAAAAAAAAAAAAAAAATCAACACCAAATAAAAACAAACCTCAAAATCCACGAAATAGTGGTACCCCAGATGAGATCAATTCGCCAAAGGGCGTCGGCATGAAAGAGAAAAGGGAGAAATTTCCCGAAAGCAATAGGAATCGGTGGATTGGGAAGCACAAAACAAGTCAAACCCAAACCGATTTCAAAAATACCGATTTCAAAAATGAGAGAAATGGGCAATGGGTATGTGATAGAGGCACTTCCCATCCACCGATTCCTAATGAATTTCGGGAAAATCTATCACCCATTTCATATCAGCCATCTGTATATCTCTCTCTTTGTTGCAGTGCTTCACCAAAATGGCTAAAACCCCACTTACTTATACCACATGGGACATTGGTCTTCTGCCGTGAATCTTACGCGAAGCATAATGGATGTCTCTTGGGGAAAAGGGAATCTTGCTTTCCTGCTTTAGCCCATGGTTTTGGTAAAACCGCCCTTTTTTCCGTGCCACTGGTTTTCGTGTATCACATTCTAATAAGGTTTTTCATATCATAGAATAACCAATCCTTAGACGTTAAACTAAGAAGCATAATCAAAAGCATACAAATCAGCATAAGTTATGGATTTCAAAACAAGTTTGCTTCCAACGGTGCAAGTGGCAGAATCATTCGTCCTATAAAGCTATGGAGTTCTCAGCAATAAAAATCAAAGAATTCAGATTCCTTTTTCTCTTTCATCACCAGTGACGCATAACTCCGACATTGGATTCCTCAAGTAATAAAAAAGTATTCGATGCCAAGAACATTTTGACATCAGATTTCCACTATCCAAAGGGATCAGATTCCAAAGTTAGCTGCAAAAGGGAAATAAGTATAGCAAACCCTCGAACAATGTATAATCAATAAAACAGAACACCAAACAAATAATGTTACATTACAAACACAAATAAATAAATTTAAATTTAAGTAATCTTCCCAAGAAAGGAAGAACAGACCATTAGCCATATGGTAATCAATCTCACCTTTGACGGGGGGAATGCTTAATTTGATTATAGAGTCACTTGCATCTTTAGTTCAATTTCTTAGATCAACTTTTGTAAGCATCCTCTTCTCAATAAAAAAGAGCATGTTATTACTTGCAATGCTGTGATGGTGTTTGGAAAATCTCATGTTCAACTGACCTCAATTTGTCTCAATTTATTTTTATTTTTTTAATTCTACTTGTTAGTAAAAGATAAATTTTCTTGTAAAGGGAATTTAAAATATCATTATATGGGTAATCTTTTGTAATGAGAGGTCTATCCAACGTCACCCAAGCCTCGTCAACTTTCCTAAATGGAGCAAGTGGAAATGAATTTCACATCATCTATAAAAGAAGCACAGTGGAACTCGCATGGAATTGATACCTTATTATTATTTTTTTCTATCTAAATTTTGAGCATATAGAACTGAAAGTAGGTTGAGCTCCAAAATATATGCTATTGGGATGGGTGGCTCCTACTAGATCTCCACCGCTCAAGAACCGCACTTGCAAGTCCCCCCCCCCCTCAGCTCGTGGTGAAGGCCCTAAGTAAGAAGCTATAAACACCGGATGACCTATGTGGAATTGCTATCAAACTATTCACCATAATGCACAATGTGGGATGAATCTTGGGGGGAAGAAAAAAGAAATCAAAGCTAAAATTCTCCAATATCACGTTTGTTAGCTAGCTTTAAAGAAATGCTACAACTTCAGGTCTCGAAATAAGAAGGATGCAAGTAGAATTCACAAAACTTAACACAACATACTCATCCTCGAAGGACTCAAATTTGATGTTACAAAGACTCTTAGTTGCTCAGCACCAATTGTTTGATTGAGTAGCTCCATATGAAGCTAGCAACAACAATGGGAGCTCTTGCCAACTGACTGAAGTTATTAACAAGAGGAAATGAGATAAGGGTTTGCTCTTATGGTGCCATCGGGTCTGGTCATTGACATGGAGTTGGATGGTTCTCCACTCTCTTGGAAGTACTTGGATATGAAGTTCTTGGCCTAAAATCTTCAAACAAATAAAGGCCATTTTCAAGTAAACTGATTGTTGGCAGCATTGGAATCATGGTTGAAGCCTTTCTTGTATCTCACTAAGGGATGGAAACAGCATGTGGAAGTTATTCTTATCATCATAGGCACAGATTATGTAGGAACAAACTATGATCTCACAAGCTTGTTGATGTGGAGATTGGTGGTTCTTCTTTTCCTTCCCGAGACTTTATTGTGCTTACAAATCCCATTATTCTTTACTCTGCCATCCTCGAATCTAAACATGAAAGATTCAAGGAAGGGGGCAAAGGTACCGCTAGAGCAGTTATACTGTAATAGTCTTGAGGATATATCCAGTATAATGCTAAACCCTCTTAGGTATTTCAAAAATACATGCGATTCACAACTAAAATTTCTAAAACTAGACAGTGCATTTCTTCATCCTTCAAACTCAAAAAGCGCCTTAAAATTGTATGCATGAGCATTCTTGACACAGTTTCTACTTACGAGCCGCATAGAGACCTTTCAATCCAAATAAGCAGAGGAAAGTTCTAGTTTCATATCAGTTCACTCAGGACAGGACCCATGTCTGAATAATCCAACTTTTAGCTCGTTTGTACACATATAGAAGCTAAGGATTCATTCTATAATACAAATACAACTTTCACATATTCAAGACCTCGAATGTATCTTTTTTCTCCCATTTTGCCTTCAATCACTTTTTCTGTCTAGTTATTACATAGGGAAATCTTATGGAACCGGGTAGTATTTTGTCATAAGCAATACAGCTCTTTATTTATACACTTATTTATTGATTTAGAACTGTGCAAGTAACTCACCAATTTCAATTTTGGGTGATTAATACTAAGAAGGAAGTCCATTTACTATATGTGTTCTTCATTTTCACATACTCAACTCCTCAAATTCAATGCATCCCTTCAACATCTATTTATTGCGGTACACAAAAGAAACGAACAATTAGGATCGAAAATTAACCCAAACCACAAAAACCCCCAATTGCAGAAAAGTCTATCAGACCCTGCTATGTAAACCCAAAATCACAGATTTGAATACAAAAGTTTTAACCCTATCCCCTTTGTAGAAAAATATAATATACGATTCTTTTTAACCGCAGAAAAATATAATATACGATCAATAAATTTCAATTATAATATGTGATACAATTATAGAGAGTGAAATTTAAAACCAAAATTAAATAAACCAAACCTGAAAAGCCATGAGACTGAAATAATGGGACCGCAGAAAAGATGAAGTTGCAGAAGATGTAAGCATGAAAGAGAAAAGGGAGAAACTTCCCGAAAGCAACGGGACTCCGTGGAATGGGATGTACAAACACAAACCCATTTTGGAATTCAGAGAAATCGGTAATGGGTATATCACGAAAGCACTTCCCATCCACTGAATCCTGATGAATTTCGGGAAAATCTCACCCATTTCATATCAACTCTCTCTCTCTCTCTCTACCTCTCTGATGATTCACCAAAATGGCTAAAATTCTAATCCCCACTTATTAGAGCACCGGGATGACGAATCTGTGTTGGGGAGAGCTTTCAGATCTTTACAAAACCACTGCGGTGCCCACGGTTTTGAAGAAAACCACTGCTGGAGGAGCCCATGATTTTGATTGTGTGGACCAGATTGCTTTTAAATTGTTTTCTCTGTTCCTGCCCAGAATTTTGTTTCCGCCTAAATCAATTAATTTTGCATGGAGTCATGGGAAAGATCTCATTTATATTCCATTGTGGACTTTGCCTCCTTCCATTTAAACTCCATTGTTGAGATTAAATATAAATTTTCAGTATAAAAATCAATAATATAATGATATTTAATTAACAAAATTTTTTATTTTAATCAAAAAATATTACACGAAAATAAAAATAACAAAAACATAAATCAAAAAAATAGATCGCAAAAATGTCTCATTGTTCGACATGAAAATAAATTCGAGATTTAATTTGTGAATTTGTTAAAATGGGTCTCAAAGGGATTAAAAAGTCGACAATTGTAGTTTGAAATTGTTTTGAAATAGCAATAATATAATAAATGAATTTATTTACCTCAAACTTATTTAAGCCACCATCTAGCTTGGGTGCAAGTGCATTCTTGGAAAGGAACGTCATTGATGGGAGAATGAGATAAGCTAAACCCTCAAGAATTCTTCCAAGGAAAATTGACTTTGTCCCTAAAGTTCACCCATTGTAACCCTGTCGCCATTGCAGGGATTTCTTGAAAACCAATATGAATTAAATTTTACCCTAAAAACTTAAATTATTATACAATAATTTTTTATTTAAAAAATATCACTAAATCTTTTATCCCCCTACTTTCTCAAACACTAACAAAACAATGTATAAATACATATATAACATGTTGGATTAAAAAAAAAAAAGGAAAAAAGAACATAAAATAAAAAGGATAGGAATAAATAAGATGTTGGAGCTTGATTTGTGACAGTGAAGGGAATTGGGAGAAAATCTCCGGGATGGTGAGAACGGGTGGCATGGGAAAGACAGACCCTAATGCAGAGCAGAATAAAAGTCTTTCCCAGGAACCCATTCTCACAAACACCCTGGACATTCTTCTCCCATTTCACCATTGCCAAACATCACACACCTACCACTAACCAAACACCTCTCTCTCTCTCTCTCTCTCTCTCTCTCTCTCTAAAATTTTAGTTGAGCCTATTAGAAATGGAGTTCCATAAGGGGAGGGAACTTATAGGAGGATGTCTACAAGTAATTTCTAAAAATACCCTTCAAGGATTAATTTGGCTTCATATGCCCATTTCATGTCAACAGAATAATCAGTGAACCAAATTGGGCAAGCTTCCGAATTAAATGCATGAATTTTCTTTAACCCAAATTGGGAACACATGATTCCTTCTCATCTGTACCGCATCCTCTCCATATCTATCAACAATATTTTGGGTAAATGGTGTGAAAGTCTTCATATACAAAGTTAAAATTTTCACACCAATGCAATTTTTTTTTTTTTTTTGGCTGTCTGAGCCCTCAACACAATTAAAAAATTATAAAAAAAGAAAAGAATTACAATAAAATTTACGGCAAATATTTTTGTTTTAATACAAATAATTTGCTATAAACATAAGCTAGGTGATGGCCACAGCAATACCTAAGAAGGGACTAGGATGAGTAATTACACTTATCAATATTTATGATCTATATTTATTTTGTCCCCGCTTTTTTTTTTCTTAAATTCATTCTTTTGACTAAATTATATATATATTTTTTTTCAAAAACACGGTACGTAATAAAAACAAAATATAATATTACTATCGCATACTTTAAATCAATAAAAAAATATTTTATAATCATTAAAGTCAAAAAAATAAAAAGATAAATATGATCACAACTCCATAAAATATTAATTTAATATTAACAATCCCATTTAACACTTTTTCTTTTCCTTTCCCTCCTTCCATGAACTTTCCTCTCCTCTCCCTCTTCTCCCTTTTGGCCTCTCTCTCTCTCTCTCTCCATCCATTTTGTTTTTCTCTCCTTTTCTTTCGGTCATTTTTTCCTCTTCTTTTCATTTTCCTTTTGACTTTTTGTTATCTCTCTTATTTCCACAAATCTGATTCCCTCCTCATATTTCTTTCACTTATCAAATACAAGAATATCTATTCTCCAATTTTATTTGATTAATTATTAAAATTGTTTTCAAATTAAAAAAAAAATCCATTCTTTGCAACATGAAAAAGAGACATATTTTCAATTAAAAGTTTTGATTTTTAGAATACCATAGTTGAATTATTTTCATATTAATATTTTAAAATTTTTAATATAATTTTATAATTTATATTTATTATTTGAATAAATATCTTATAAATTTTTTACGCCGCTCGTCTCTAGATCTTAGATTCACCACTGATGATGGCCATTTGGCAGCCGGGGAATGGATCAAGTAGTACCGAACACTCCTTTTTTGATATAGGATCTTAAGTTCGAGTTTTTATCCCTTCCTTTATGATATTATCATTTTCTATAACCAAAAAATTAAATTAAATGGTCTTAATTAAATAAAAATAGAGTTTAATTTTATTAAATTGTTTTTTTTAATATTTTCTTTCTCTCTACCAATTTATTACTCAGTAATTTTTTTTGGTTAAATTTCAATCAAGTATCTCTATATCATTCTATCATTAAGATAAAAATTACGGTGAAAGATAAATATCGTAATAAAAATTGTAAATATTAATTAATAAATACAGTTATTGAGTTTAACATAGATAATTAAAGAAGAAGTTAAATTAAAAAAAATAAATTAATATTTTTTCTTTTCAAGATAATAGATAAAAATTAGAAGAAAATAGCTTTATAAAGTGATGGATAAATGAACAAATTCATTATATATTTAGTTTAGTTTTATTTAATTGTTTGAATGAATGGTTTCAAAGAAAAGCACTCAGTGGTCCACTGCAATTGGTGCATTTGGGTGTTTTGTAACTATTGAAGATGGCGACGTTCGAGTCATGAATACGCGTCCTGTGCACCATGATGACGGTCACCTTACCCCACCGAGGGTACATTGTTCCGACAGAATATAATATTAAATCTCTTAATTAATATTATAAATTTATTTCATAATTTAAATATAGAATAGATTACGTTGAAAGAGTAACTTTTTTAAATGGACTACTGTAAATCTCAGATTGAATTAGTTAAAATATAAATTTAGATATCGACTAATATAGTATAAAAAAAAAGATAGTCACCTTACCCTTATTTTTTTTCTCTTTATCTTAAAATAATACAATCCGATTTATAATAATTTTTCTAAAAATTAGCCTGATATAATTAAAACAATAAACTTTTATATTTTGAGGTCTAATTTAGGGATCAAATATTTCAGTATCTATTTTTTTTTAAACTTAAAATCGAAATTTTGATTAAAAAAATTTAATATTTTATAAGAAATTAACGATGAATATATTTATCATAGATAGTTTAACAATGTTCATACTTTATGTACCATCTTATTAGGGTTATGTTGGAATAGGGTTGAGATTATCCTTCACATATATTAGGTTAAAACTATTAATGCAATGATAACTTTAATCTTTTAGGAGTTTGATTTTTACTTGAATTTTATATAATTTTTTTATTTAAAAAATATTAAATGTGTAAAAATAAGAAAAAATATTTACATACTTTAGGGTTATGTTGGGAAGAATTTTATTTATGCTGAATATTTACATATTTCTTCTTCTTTTTAATCGAAAACAGATTTAGGATTATACCACTAATATTCTCACTTCCTTTTAGAGAATTATTATTATTATATATATATTATGATTATACAAAAATAGTAAGAATCGTAAAAATACATATATTCATAAAAATTTAAATATTAAATATTGATTCCGAAAAAAAAATTTGAACAAAAATTTTTGTTTGTGAGATTAGAATTATTATATATATTAATTGTCAGCATGCCCGCTCATATGCATTTTTATTAATATCAATTTCTGTGAAAGCCTGGGGATATGATTGTCCTAATAATAATTTTTTTTTTTTTAAGTATTACTCCTTTTGTTCCATTTGGTGTGTGTGTGTGTGTATATGAAACTGGGGACTATAGAAAAATTATCAATCGAGTGAGAAAAGGAATAATTTAATAAGATCAAACTATATTTTATAAAATTGAGATTATTTAATTGATTCTTAATTTTTATATTAGAATTAAAAAAATAAAAAGAAACAGTTAGAATGCAGAAAAATGGAAATAAATACAAAACGATATATAGAAAACAAAAACGTGAACAAATACATAAATATAAAAAATATAAGTATTTTTAGATAAATATTAATTATTTTAAGAAAAATAATATATTAAAAATATAAAATTGTCAAGTATGAAATTATTAATTATAAAATTAATAATATAAAAAATTATAATTATAATTAAATAAATATGAAAAAATATAAATATTTAAAATATATTTTTATATAAATATTAATTAATTTAATATGAGAAACGTCGGTATGGAAATGTCTCCGTGCATCATAGAGAAATGGAGGGAGTATTATGAAAAATTTATAACGGGCTTGAAGTTTATAATATAGCATGAAAATTGTAATAATTTTTGAAAGGAAAATGAAAATTCAAAAGAAAATCATATGCCCATTTACAACGTTGGAAGCACGAGGCAGACCTGAAATGTGAGTTGTGATACGCCGCTATCGGCCTCTTGACGCATGCGGGAGAGACAACAAGGCAATGAAAGGGTCCGTTTGGACATATCTTTGTAGAAAATAAAAAAAATGTAATAGATTGTGTGGTGTTTGTCATTTCGTAAGGACAGGACAGGACGGCAGGATCCAACCTCAACCTGAGGTCTCGACCCTCGGCGGCTTCCAGATGTAATTCGTTTCATATGTTCACGTGACAAAATTTTTATTCTCCACAAGTATTATTATTATTTTTTATATCAATTATTATTCGAAATTATGATTTGATTGATTCTATTTAAATATTTTTTTTTATTTTTATTACCGATATTCAAACTTTATTCGATTAATCCGATTTAAATATTATAAAATCCATTTTAAAAATTGATTTTCCTAAATTCTCTTTCGTTATTTTCAGAACTCGAAATTGAGACCCCTGGTTAAGTGAGTAGAATGATCTACCACTCAACTCAAATGAATTTGGTTCTGTTTGTGTGTTTATGGTGTTTATTTTAGTAAGTATTTCTCCTGATATAAATTTTTTTTATTTTTAAATTTTAAATTTAAGATTTAATTAAAAAATTTAATAGTTTTCCGCATTAAATCAATCATCTACCTCTCCGGATCCTGTTCCCACATCCAGGCTTTAAATTTTGCACCGATAATAATGAAACTAAAAAAAAAAAAAAAAAAAATCAATGGGCTTTTGACCCAAAGAGAAGGAGAGATGCTTGGTATACAAAAAGAAGGGGAAATGAGGTTGAGTTAGTCTAATGGGGATATGGGTACCAACGTCACACTGACAGGGCCCATGCTATCTCCTCCATGGTCCATGGCCCATCGCCCAACCCATGATCTTTAGCTTTTAAAATTTTTTTTAGCTGAACATGATTCTTAACTTTAAATGCTTAGGATACCAATTTCGGAATAAAATTTATTCCATAAAAAATATTTATTCTTCTGTTAAATTATTTTTTTACAAATATTTTAATAATAATTTATCTTATTTCATTCTTAAAACTCATTCTTATATCATTAATTCAAATAAATTATATAAATTTTAGTATGATTATAGATTACCGATTACTTTAACCCGTTAATAATTCCTCCCATACAAGGCAATAAATCATTATCCCTCCCGGGGTTTCAAGTTCGAACACATTTTCAAACTCCCCCACCAAATCATACCATAGACATGCATTCAATTTCATAACACACCCTTCTGATCACTCCACGTGGCATCTCTTAACTCACCCCTTTAATCCACGCCGTTGCATAATACAATACAAGGAGAAGATAATGAACTCTCATCGCCACACGACACCCCCGTTGGATTTTGTTCCCCTGGGTTTCCTTCCCGCATGCAATGTTCACGTTTACCTAAATCACTTTCTCAAATGGTAGGAACAATTGTTTATTTTATTTAACACAGTAACTTGAATTCTGATAATAATTAATAAAGTTCAATCTCGTACGGAAAAGAGAATTATCTTATTATCTAGTTTTTAAACTAACAAAAAATCTAAAAAAACCTTAGAATATCCAAAAATTAATTTTCATTCTTACCTACAAGATTGGATAAATAAAAATTTGCCACGTGATCGATATAATTTAGACATATGTTTGATTTTATTAAGAATAATTTTGACACAATAAAAATCATTTTTCACTAAAAAAAAATATCTTCAGAAAATAGGCCCTAAAGACTCACTCTGATGGAGACTCAAAAGCACACCGAGCCCAACAACACATACACAAGGGTCCAAAGACCCTTAGCCAACGGCGACTTTGAAGGAGTCATCCGCGCGAGCGCTCTCTCTCTCTCTCTCTCTCTCTCTCTCTCTCCCCATATATGCAGACCTCGCACCTGCTACTCACGTGCCGACCTCTTTAAAATCTCACGCGGACACGCCACTTCGTCAATCAAGTTCTACCCCAACTCAATTCCTCTCCCTCTCTCCCTCCCTCCCTCCCTCCCTCCCTCCCTCTCTCTCTCTCTCTCGATGGCCTCCGAGGCATCCAAATCTGCAATACCCCTGCTCAAGGATGAGCTCGACATCGTTATTCCCACGATCAGAAACCTCGACTTCCTTGAGATGTGGAGGCCGTTCTTCCAACCCTATCACTTAATCATAGTTCAAGATGGAGATCCTTCGAAGGTCATCAATGTCCCAGAAGGGTTTGACTATGAATTGTACAATCGTAATGATATTAACCGCATTCTGGGTCCTAAGGCGTCTTGCATTTCCTTCAAGGACTCTGCTTGTCGCTGCTTTGGCTACATGGTCTCCAAGAAGAAGTATATTTACACCATCGATGATGATTGCTTTGTAAGTTCTTTCAGCTTTTGATAAACTTTTTTAATGCTTTTCTTGGATTTGGCTTTTTATTGTTTTACTGATTAATTGTTTCAGTTTTTTGGGTTCTCTGTTAAATTTTTGAATTTGCTGATCCGGGTCTTGATCATTGACGTTGTAGTGATATTTCCTGATGTGGGTCTTTAATTTTTAATGTTAATTTATTTTAGTTGATTTTGGATGTGGGTTTTGGGTCTTTTTAATTTTTAATTTTTAATTTTTTAAGGCTAGATTTAATTCTTTTAAGGTTTTTTTTATTGATTTAAGGGTTCTGTGCTGAATTTTGACTTTTGTTGCCGATTTGAACTCCACTTTGAGTTTTTACTGTTGTTGATTGGATATTTTACTTGGATCTGTGTAATTCCGTGATTTTAGTTTTCTTAAATTGAACTTTTACTTTCTGAGTTTACTGATCAGGATTTGCTGAATTTGGTCAGTGTTTTGAGTATGTTTGATGCTCTTTAATTTGATTTAATTTGTTTTTGGGGATTGCTGTTGAACTTGTTGATTTGACTATTCGGGTGAATTTAGGTGATGTACTAACTTGTGCATAATGAATTCTTTGGATCTGCATGCTTAATATACGTTTCTCCTTGATATAGCATGTCTTTGATTTCTATGTTTATAGGACATGCCTGTTGACTTTGGGTTTATGGATCTGTTTGGTTGGTAGTTTCTAATTAGATTTCATTCCAATCTTTGTTTTCTTTTCAATAGGTGTAAAGTTGTGCTAATATCATGTTGGTTTGGATCCATTTTCATAGGGGGAAAGATTTTTTGTTTAGCTCTAGCAAATGTTAATTGTTTATTACAAGAATGTAGTTATCCTATTGTGTAAGGTGGGAAGTTAATTCGTGCATGTTTGGCTCTCAGGCCTTTGTACCCTGCCCATAGGTCTCTCTCTACTGCTTCTGTTATTCTATTTGATGGATTTTCAGATGGTAGAGTTTGAATTTCAAAATCTGATGTTATATTGTTTTCGTGCATCATCCCTCCTAGTTCCCATTTTGGTGCCTTTTGATTATTAAAATGAATTAATTTACTACTATTTTGCTAATTGTGAAAATACCACATTATGGTACATATTTAAATTAGGTATGCTTTTGATATTAGTATCTTCTTGGGGATGTTTTCTATCTTATTTTGACTGTGACGTCTATTGATTAACAGGTTGCTAAGGATCCATCAGGCAAAGATATCAATGCACTTGAGCAACACATAAAGAACCTTCTCTCTCCATCCACTCCATTTTTCTTCAACACCCTGTATGATCCATATCGCGACGGTGCAGATTTTGTCCGTGGATACCCCTTCAGTCTCCGTGAGGGTGTTCCAACTGCTGTTTCTCATGGCCTCTGGCTAAACATCCCTGACTATGATGCACCCACCCAGCTGGTGAAGCCACTTGAAAGAAACACAAGGTATAATTGTTCATTATTCTACATATATATAATGTGGACTAAATATGTCTGATTCTTAGTAAATGCCTGTTCCTGGTCAGGTATGTGGATGCGGTAATGACAATACCAAAGGGAACCCTCTTTCCCATGTGTGGTATGAATTTGGCATTCAACCGAGAATTAATTGGTCCTGCAATGTACTTTGGTCTCATGGGTGATGGTCAGCCTATTGGGCGTTATGATGACATGTGGGCTGGCTGGTGCACCAAGGTTTTATCTACTTTCATTATCCTTTCTCTTATTTCTGCATCTTTGGAAGTTTTGAAGTTATTATACTCAGACTGCTTACATCATTTCTGGTTTTGCAGGTAATATGCGACCATTTGGGATTGGGTGTTAAGACTGGTCTGCCCTACATTTGGCACAGCAAGGCAAGCAACCCATTTGTTAACCTTAAGAAGGAATACAAAGGTATTTACTGGCAAGAAGAGCTAATCCCATTCTTCCGGTCTGTGACCCTTCCAAAGGACTGCACAACCGTTCAAAAGTGCTATATCGAAATCTCCAATCAAGTCAAGGCAAAGCTTGGGAAAGTGGACGAGTACTTCCTCAAGCTTGCCGATGCCATGGTCACATGGATTGAGGCTTGGGATGAGATTAACGCTTCTGCTGAACTACCCAATGGTCTCAAAAAGTAGTGATTTTGCTTTAATGCTTGGAGTATTTATTTTGCGTGTTTGAGAGTATCTATTTGTTTATCTTCTTACTTTGAGCCATAGGATAATAAACTGATTTTGGATTTTGTTATAGTATTTATTTGATCAATATGAGTGATAGCGGTTTCAATATGTTTTGATTTTTCCCATCCATGATTCATTGGAGGAATTTTTTTTTTTATTGTTATTACTTTTTTATTTTGTTTATTTATTTATTTTAATTTTGATTGTTGCACAAACAAAGCTTATGACTTGGGAATTTTAAGTAGTGAGCTTGGCAAAGGGGATTCTCTATGCAACCGGGTCCTTCACTTGATGAACAACTCAAGACGGCAGTGATTTATAAGTTGGAATATATGGCTGAATTTGCCTTGAAAGTTTGGCATTTAAAGCCTCACTCATTTTAAAATAGTAATATTAACATGTAGAATCTTTTTTGGTTGTACAGGATTTAAATTTGAGATCACCATATTGGGGAGGGAGTTTGTATCACTAGACTGTTCAGTTAGAGATATTAACATGTAGGATCTTGAAGTGCCATTCTTGGAACTATTAGTTCGATGATGGATAATGTTCTTTGGTTCAGAAAAGGGGGGATCTTACAATCCCCACAGGTAATAACCATGGCATGGGAATATTGATTGTTGGATTGTCATCCAACAATTAAAGGTCTCTTTTTTTTTATCATCCCTACATTGGTTAAAGTGTAAAATTTTTTTTTTTGTTTGCTCATCAACAGCCAGTCTGACGGTTGTACATTGGCCTTTGGTAAGTCTGTCGCGGAATTTATTGGGCCAGGTAGTATCACTCCACGTATGCATTGTAATGGGCGAGTCATAAGAATTAGAGATGGGTTTGGTTAAGTTTACTTGGGAGAAAAAAATGAAGAGGATTACTCTTTCCAAATCTGGTTTGAGAACAAACGTTGAAATTATCTGTCAAAAGCAACATTTCTGTGAACATTGCCCTAGAGATCTAATTGCAAGAAGCTTGCTACATCTGTCCAAGAAATGGGCTTTCTTGTTTGGATTGAATAGAATAGGGTCTGTCTCCTCTTTCATCGAAAAAACAAAAAGGAATAGAATAGGGTCTTTGTCCCCACATTTTAAAGGCTTATATTAGGTTTTAGGATCTCTTAATCCATAACAGCCAGCTCTATCTTTCTCTGTTTGTTTGTGGCATTTTATATTTGTGATTGTCGGCATGTGCCCTCAAAATGGTTGCCATGTTCGATCATGTTCCCTGGAGACAGTATCTTCTATGCCCCATCCTTAGATCGATGCAAAGACAGTTCATCTCCATTTTCATGATCTTTCCGCGCATTGTTTTACGTAATTAAAGGTTCCACTTAACATTAGCCACCCAAGCATATCCAGAACATGACAAATTCAAATCAAATTGGCATTTTTTTTAATAAAAAGAATGGCATCTTAATGAAATAAATTTAGTAAGGTAAGATCAAATTCTTACGGTATAATAGTAAGATATTATATTTCCTTAATTATAGATTTATAATTCGAGTTGTGGAAATGAAAAAATAGATTTCAGAGACAATTACTTAATAGAGATTATAATATTTGAATTAAATTAATAAAAAAAATTTAGATATAATTGGTCATAAGTTATCCATTCTTCAAAGACATAAAAAAAAAAGAAAATTTAGTACACTAAGCAATAACTGTAATACAGGTGTCGATTAGATTGGTAATTGCAGTTTGACAAGGGCTGATCAACAAACATACAGACATCATTTTATGAAGGAATTTAAATTGAGGAATTTCGGTGGAAATCCATGAAAAATAATCACCTTTTTGCTTACACACGTACTTAGGGGTGTTCATCGGCTCGGTTTTCGAATTCTTTGATTAATTCGATTCGATTAATTCGGTTTAATATTTTTTAACTCCAAATCAAAAACCGAACCGAATTCGTTTAAATTCAAAATTCGGTTTTCGGTTTGAATTCGAATTGAATCGAATAAATCAAAAAACTCGATTTTGATTTTTGAGATCTAAATTTTTACATAAATCAAATTTAACTAAATTCGAATTGATAAAATAATGAACTTTTTAACTATTATTTTATTGTTTGCTTAAAAAAGAAAAATTACCAATAAAAGTTTGCATAAAAAGAAAAATAAATAAATAATAAATAATCAAAATAAATAAAAAAAATGAGATAATTAAAAACTCTAATTCGGTTTTCGGTTCGAATTCGTATTAAAAATCTCAATTCGAAACTCGAACCGAAAACCAAATTTGAAATTCGGTTCTAACCGAAAACCGATTCGAATACAAAAATCGAATTCAAATTTAATTCGATTCGGTCGAATTTTCGATTATCACCAAATATTGCACACCCCTACACGTACTCTCTCTCTCTCTCTCTCTCTCTCTCTCTCTCTCTCTCTCTCTCTCTCTCTCTCTCTCTCTCTCTCTCTCTCTCTCTCTCTCTCTCTCCTCTTCTTCTCAAACCCTAACATTTTTCAAACCCCAAATCATTTTCTTCGGTCGAAACCTTTGGATGATACCCAAGAAAAATTTTTGTCGCACGGACCCTCCAACCGTTTTTTTGTCCTCTCTCTCTCCACTCTCTTATGTAAAACCCGTGCTCGAAAGCAGCAAGAAAAAGAAGAGGAGGAGGAGGAAAGAAAACCAATTTCTCCGATTTTTTTCTCTTTCCCTCTGTAACCCAACCTCCCATCTCTGCAACATCAATGGCGATCCCCAAAGCCCTAAAGCCCAAAACCATTCCCAATTTTCATAATCGCCATCTCTCTAATCACCCTCACATTCCTCTGCTTCCTCAATTCTTCGATCTCTGCAAATGGGTTATATTCCATGGTTCAAAAAAAAAAAATGAGAGAAAGTCAAGACCCGGAAGACCCACATTGGAAATGACTAGTATTTATATGGGGGTAACATGATTGATTGTTGGCAAGCATTGTGACTCCCGTGAGGGTTTGGTCATCAAGAGTCGAGTCTAAGGTGGGCTCTTGAAGAAACCATTTTTCTCCAGAGGTATAAACTATGTTTGCAATTGTTCGAATCTCAGTTTAATTAAAATGAGTAAAGCTGTTGCTTACCCTCTCTTTTAATTAAAATGTTTATAAAATAAAATTAAAGAAAATAAAATAGATATTAATTTTCATTTTAATTTTAGAAAATAAAAAAATTTTAAAAATATTAATTTAAAAATATTTTTTATTAAGAATAAAATTGAGATTTATATGATTTTTATTTAAAAAAACATACAAATCAAATATCAACAATGATAATAATATTTATTTCAGAATTTAAACCAAATAGTTAATATTAAAATTCGATTATTCTTAAGGTTTTCGATTTCAATTTTAATTTTGATTTCCGAATACGAATCAAACATCACCTAAATACCCATTCATAAACACTAAAATGTATCGAGTACAATTCCCAAAAAAAAAAAAAAAGGGAATAAAAAGGAAAGAAAGAAAAACAAAATGGAATATAAAGTAAATATCACAAAATCCGAATGGGTAACATTTGCTTGTTTAGGAGTTTCAAAACTATCACTCTAATCGTACTAACCAAATTAACCATGCTAATAATGGAATGAGCTTAAGCTTTTTCTATGTGGTTTGTATTTGTATTCACTTCTAATGGCAAGTTCGCACATGGCATTGAAGGGTCTAAAACTTTCATAAAACTAGCTTGGTTTTTCTAGTTGAAAGAATTAAGCCAAATTGGCAATAGTTTGCAGTTCATCCCTAAGCCCTAAAGAGTCGTCAACTTCCAATTTGGAATGCTTTAATTTTTTTTTTGTTTTCACCGACCGACCAATATCTGTATTTTATCCAACTAATCCGATTTAAATACTATAAGATCTATTAGGGGATTAGTTTTCCTAAATTTCATTTTTCTATTTTCATGACTTAAAATCCGAAACTTATGATTAATGGATTGCAACATATCACTACATCTATGAGAATTTGATTTTGAATGCTTTAATTTGCTTTTCTTGATATTCGTTTTGCAGCTCAGATACTCCATACGCTAATCTTTTTTTTTGTCACATAAGATTTAAACCCTGGATCACGGGATTAAAAGAGTAAAGTTGTGACCACTTGATTGTTTCTTTGGAGACTCCATTCACTGACCCCTTACAAAATTAACTGTCTAATTTTCATTTGCCAAAATTTGATTTGGAAAACCAAAATTATGATGTCCCCATATCAAGTTTAAACCGTAAATAATACTTATTTTCTTCATCAATGTCTTATGGATCCAGTGATTTAACACTAAACTCTTCTAATGAAGATTTCGAATTCAAGTCTCATAAATGAAAAAAATAGATACAGAGACAAACAGCTCCTAAATGAACCCCAAAATATTCGAATTAAATTAATCGAATAATTTGAATATTGGTTGGCAAGGCCAAAAAAAAAAAGAAAAAAAATTTCTTTAGGCATGTACAAAGAGTGACTGCATGGATAGTCTTCATCGATTTCATGCTTTTTCAAGTAAAAATTGAAGACTAAATCAGTGAACATGTCAAGATTGACAGGCGTTCATGCAAAAACAATTCTTGAAGTAGTACTTGGGAAGCTACAAATAGACCAAGATAGCTGCAGCTCAGTCTTCACGAGCAAGCAACTTCTTCATGGCCCTTTTTCAAGCTTGGAAACTAAAATAATCAAGAGTTTTTCTCCTACTCGCGGGACCGTTAGTTTAACTTAAACGATACAAATGATAAAATCAATCGAGTAATCTTCAATGCTAGATCATAATGAGAAATCAGGTCAGGGATGCTTTGAATTCCTCATCATATGTACAGATGCCAACGAACAAGGAAGCTGCCAGTCACCCATGACGAGAATTTTCCATCTCCATTTCCATTTACTTCAAAATGAGGTAAAATCTCCTGTCCAAATGGCCAGTCCACTCTTCCAATGCATGAACTCCTTTTACCCATTCAGCTCAACCAAGGGAGACCTGGGCCCTTTTATGCTTAACCAATATCACCATTCACGTTAGTTTACAAATGTTTGTTGCCACATCACTTTGATTGGTTAACCTAAGGTTGTCAATTTGTTTAAACAACATTTTCTCCTTTCCATATGGTGGGAAAACTGTTAACCAATCTAAACTCCCCAAGGATGTACGTGGGTATTAAAGTGTTCACAATGGTAGAACTGGCATGAAAGAAGACATGACACTCCACTGTCAAACTATGATTGGCTTATGGTGTTCAACTAGGGTCTTGCCTCTCAATGACATTCATAACTACATTGAGTAAAATTCAATAGGAATTAGCAAATTGTCTATTACATAAGCATTTTAGTCAAAGTACAAAGTTCAACAAAGTAGTAACAAAAAAGCACATCACTTTGAAGAAAATAGTTATTAAAGATAACGTACAGCTCTTACCATACAAAGCAAATTATCCATGCAAAATTCAGATATAATGCAATGTACCTCGTCCCTGATCACGTGATCCGCAGGCAGCAGAAAGCATCACTTTCTTGCTTGACCTGTATAAGCTGCCTTTGGTTTTCCATTTGCTGCAGCTGTGATGACAATTGAAGCAGATTGATAGTCTGTCCATCTTCACAAGAAGGGAAATCCTTAACATTTGGAAAGTGTGACCCTTGATAAAACCCACTTTCAGCTTCAAAATTGATAGCACCACTACCATCGGATAATGTCAATGAGCTTGGGCGGTTTCCTTCGGCAGGACTCACATCAGACGTCTGAAACTTACTCATCAAAATGCTTGTTGAAGCCTGTGAGCCCCTACCTATAAGCTTATCAGAGACTTGAGTTGCACCGTAATGAGCTTGACTGCCTAACACATTCAGGGGATGGGCCATGGGAAACCCTGATGAATGGCTTGAAGAGCTCCGTGATTGAGATGACAGAAGAGAGAGAGCACAACCAGAGTCTGATATCCTCGACATGGTTGATGCTGAATCATACATGGTGAACTCTTCAAATCTTAATGAGTTATTTGGCAACAAAGATGCAGTGGAATCTGAGTTTACTAGATCATGTGGATATCGACAACATTCTTGAAACATGCTTCTAGTTGAAGCACCGGGTCCACTGTCATGAAAGGAAATGTACGGTTTACCAAAATTACAAGGACTGGAGAGGGAATGCCCACTTGAGTCCAAAACAGTGGGCTGATAACAATATTTGGTTCCATTCTCATTCTTTGTATGCAGACTCCAGCCTCCAGTTCCACATTTTTCTGTACATGAGAGGCCTCTAGGTAGAATATCTTGGCAGATAAAGGACATCGTTGATGCAATACTCAGAAGCCTATTTCCTGCGGAAACATTTAAACATCATTTATGGAGCAAAACCTGAGGAAATTCCACAATATTGCTTTTCACACAGAGTACAGAAATCATTCAATCCATTAGTTACTGTAGTTTCAGTTATTCATCTGGAACTACCGTGGAGAAAGCTACTGCAGTCAACAAAAACATATCTGCGGAACAAAGAAAGATAGTAAAGAGTATATATTAAACTATATCCGCTATAATCTGCAAGTATCATTTAGCATAGTTCCACTCATGACATACTCCAAGTTAGTTTCCAAAAATAGTTATATCATTGTTCAGCTTATAACAAAAATTATTTCATTTCAATAATACTTACATTCTTTGTTTTCCCTTATAAAAGAGGCATAAGTTTTAAGGGCTGCCAAGATGGTCTCTCTCTGGTGAAAGGTTGTACTGTTGAGACACAGAGGTCATGAGTTCACCCTAGGTAGCACGGATACTTCAAAATGGAAGCATTAACCATATTTGTGCAACACTGCACGATACTTGCAATACGTCTTGGATACTCTACCGGGCATATCCACTCTTCCAATTAAAGGGCTCACCCGGTGCACAAAGTGCTCCCTGGCCTAGCATGGAGGTCGGGAGAGGGTGAACGTATATATGTATGCAGTCTTTCCCTTGCATTTTTTGCAAAGAGACTGTTTCCACGCCTCGAACCCATGACCTCAAGGTCACCAAAAGAGCAACTCCACCGTTGCGCCAAAATTCGCTCTCATATCCACTCTTCCAATTAATATTGAAAATACGCAAGGATACATTCTGGACACTTGAAGAATCCTTCAAGTGAACTTTGTCAAAATAATATTCCCTGATGGCACTCAATAAGCGAGTCTTTAATTCCACTAGTATTTTTAATAGACCAGTATCCTAGTTTTTTGAAATGTGCAATGCCCAAGTCAATATCATGCCCTTGGTGCTTCTTACGTTCAAATCACTTCAAAATTCTATCAGCTTCCAGTGGTAAACCATGTACCGTTCAAAACCTTGCCTGACCCTGTAGTGGCAAGAGTTCCATTTACTGGGCTGCCTCTTTTAAATGGACTACA
The DNA here is from genome assembly GCA_033439265.1 of Dillenia suffruticosa. Lineage (NCBI taxonomy): Eukaryota > Viridiplantae > Streptophyta > Magnoliopsida > Dilleniales > Dilleniaceae > Dillenia > Dillenia suffruticosa. Next base: position 5,423,557 of record JAVTVX010000009.1, read on the forward strand.
GAGGCATGTGTAATTATGGATAGCTAGTCAACATAAAAACATATCATCTTAGACCTCATTTACAAGATGAGCCATGAGCGGTCACTAGTAAAATGGAAGTACTTCCAATTCAACAATAGCATTTCTAATCAACATTCATGTCTAGAAACAGAATCTCTACATATTTTCATCCAAGATGCATCAAGGAAATGGGATAAATTTGACTTAACTGGAGCCTAGGTGCATAAATACATAAAAGATGAAAGCCATCTAAATGGAATATAGCCATGGTATTTGGAACTTTAGCCCCCATCTTGACTAAATAAGAAGCTTCAATTGGAGAGCTCTGAATCTAGTCCAATCCCATATCCCATAAAATTAAGACAGCTGGTCTAATCAAATATTTGCACTAATGCAAAAACATCACAAATATTTTTCAGCCCAATAATAGTCCCGAAATTGGTGGACAGTTTTAAGAAACCCAATAATCCAATCCCAATCTTGTAAAATATTTAGCTGCAGTAAGAGGAGTTCCATACTTAAGTGGTGTTTGGGAAGTCTACAGGAAAAAGTCCACTAGAGCAAAAGCACTTCCCCTCACTATTCTAGTAAAGCTTTTCCACAGGAAGTGCTTTTCTGTTGACTTTCCAAACACACCCCCTTTGGCCCATCCAATAAACGCAATCTCATCAAATATGGCACTGATCCAAGAACATCTCAAGTATTTTTCTCCCAAGTACAGTAACAACCCAACAATAATCCCTAAATTGGTGACAGTTTTGAGCAACCCAATTTTATGTTTTTCTAAGAAAAGGTTCTAAGGATTTTTACGAAATTGTATTGTTGAAGAGATATCTAATTTCTCCTCCTTCTATTTGATTGTGTTTCCTTAGGGAGTCTGCACCTACAAATTGCCATTAGGATTATTAATTGAGACAGGTTTTTGTTTTTTGAAGGAGTTGAAGAGTTTATCTCTCTATTAGTCTTTCTTGGTGCCACACCATATGCACTTCCCACAAGGAATGAAGCTAAATTTAATTGACACAGGCCAAAAACTAACATATTTAGGGTTCGGTTTTTCTCTAGTTGCTTAAGGGCCACCCATGTTGAGTAACTGATGTGGATGAATCATGATGTAACACCTTGGCAACTTTATAAACAAGCATATATCTTGATGGTTGCAAGCCTTAAGTGCCTTTTGGCACATAGTTGCTGCAGTGTCACATTATGATTAGTGCACTTCAATCGTGCCTCGGAGATACACTTAGAGCTCCCCTATTTATTTTTCACAGGTCCAAAAGCAGCATCATAAGGTTATTTAGTTTATATTTTTGAATCCTAAGTGCTCCAAAAACATGTGTAAAAATGCCAATTTTTCCCCTCTAAATTCCCAAACATGAGCCCCTATGCTTGCTGCTTACAAGGGAGGAAATCAGAGGACCAATCATGGGGTCAAATAAATGTCTGCAATGGCCACAAGATAAAAGGCACAATTGCAACTAGTGCTAGGTCCACAATTGGTTAATAAACCACTGCAATCTCCCCCCCCACCCCGCGACTTAGCTTGGCAACTGTGATTAGATTACCAATTCTTCCACATATCCCAGGACAATCATTACCTTTAAATGTGCATTAGCATTTCCAGCTGCAACTTTATTTGCAACTGCAATCTTAATCCACAGGTTAACCCAAATACATTTACACCTGTTCTGTAATCTATGTTCCCATATCTTCTGCCATATAAAAGAAAAGGAAGATGCATTGCAGAAGCATCAAGTTTTCAACATACAAGAATCCTACGAGTCTTCATATTGGGTGCAAAATATATGACTTCTGTGTTTTTGCATCTAAAATGTCAAACAAAGAAATGGTTATGACAGGGACATTCATAAACATTTCCCCAGAAATGAGGACACACTCTATAACATAACCATATATCCCTAAGTCTCTTCGGTATGGTCAATGAACTTGAAATTCCTTCATCTTGTCACTTACCGTGTAAGGAAAAGCTCATGCTACCTCATCACCAAAAAAAAAAAAAGAGCTCACGCCACCTTTTCTTCCACAATGGCATTCATTTTCAACCTAGCGACAGTGTCACATTCATTTGTTGAGCTCAACATAACCTCAAAGCAGAAAGGACTCCAAATGTCAGCCAAATCTTATGATCCTAAAGAGGACTTCACAACTGCAGCTACCAAGCATACAAATGTCTAGTAATATGATCAAATTTTCTTCAAACATGGCTATAAAAAGGCTAAAAAATTATCAAAGAAAGTGAAAAACGTAAAAAGTATCATCTCCTATCCCTCAGAACTGAGAACAATGAACTGAATCAAGTGATGAGAAGGTGAGAGGTATCAGCCACGCTAAATCAAGTGAAAATAACATTATCAATTATAAGTTAAGCACATCCATTCATTAGTTCAGAGCTCTAAAGTCTTAAGTTGTATCTGCTGTTCCAGTCAAAACCAACAACATGGAGTATAAAATCCACAGAAACAAGAATGAGAGTTTAACATATTATTACTTAGACTAATATTTGAGTCTACACAATGGTATTCTGTTGTTTAAATAAGACATACATTCCCGAATCACTTCAATAAGTGCAAAAGGATACTCCCAAGTGGTAAACACAGAGAGACATATGACTGTTGATTCTTAAGTATGCATCTTTAAAGAGTAGTATGTTCTTCACCACCATCCAGTGATGAAAATTAATCCTAGTAGCGACAGGATACAACATGCAGCAAGCAGTGGGGACAAACACTATGATTTTCTTAGAATAATGGCATTCTAAAGGATTTTAGTAGCATTTTTGGAATCTTTAGCAGCATTTTTATGATTTTTAGTGGTATTTTTGAGACTTTTAGAGGCATTTTTTATAATATAAATACTATTAAAAATATATGAATTAAAATTTTTTCCCAAAATTTTCATGGGGGCAGCTGCCCCCCAGCTTCGCCCCTGCCACCACTAATACGGAATAATAGATATTCACCAAATGAAATTTGATGCAGAGCAATAAACAACCAACAGAAATGTGTCTGCCTTGCTGCCTGTATGTATATTTTCAAGAACATCGAAGGATATACTCCAAGAAAACTGAAATACTGTCCAGTCCCTATATTATAGATTTTCAACAGTAGTAGATGTTAAGAATCACTTCCAGTGCACGTGATACCCAACTGCATGAACGAGCAAGGCTTGGAATTTATGACCGCATATTGGGTATGTGATCTTAAGAAAGAGATGATGAGAACATCCCTATGAAAAGGTTTTTCTTGACTAGTTTGACTACTTAATATCTTGTTATTTTTGTTGGCACAGCTTTATTTTTTCCTTATAAGGGGTGGATTGGGGTTGCACCTTTCAGTAATCACGAGGAAAGGAGTCGAAATCTTCTTTTAGATCCAGACCAGGGAGTCAAAAATTTAATAACTCAAAAAAAAAAAAAAAGAATATAAACTCTTTTAGCCCCAGGAAGGAGGAAAAGTTTCAGGATCAAAATATTCCCCTCTTTTACGAACAATAAGGAGCAGCTGTACTTTCTCCATTTCATAGATGATCTAGGTGGCTATGTTTATAAGTGGTGCCTTTTGAGTTGGAAAATTCATCCAAAGTTACCTCATATTTGGCACCTAAAGCCATATGAAGAAGATATGAATAACTTATAAGTTGCCGTTAATTTAGAGGTATAACATACCATTGCATGACTGAGTAAGTCTTCCACTTCTTCCTGAATGAAGGCCAACATGAGGCTTCCTTCGGCGCTCATTGTGACCAGCAAGACGTTTGCGACAGCTACGCTTGCCATCATCAAACTCAGCGAGCAAATGGAATCTGAGCAGCAAAAACCGGTGTTTGTCATAACCAGACTTGTCCAAGTATTGAATTAAAAAGCTTAAATTCAATCAGAGATTTGACTGAAAGAAGTTGGATTAACTTTCCGAGGTGAAGCCACTAGTTAAACTGAATTTGCTCCGATGGAACTACATGAGCTTATAGCATGATAGAAATTGATCTAACAATGTACCATAAGAGTCTTCAAAATCAAAAGATCAAGAAGCTATTGAAGAAAAAATAAACTTGGTTATGAATTTGCTCTGATGGAACTACATGAGCTTATAGCATGATAGAAATTGATCTAACAATGATGTACCATAAAAGTCTTCAAAATCAAAAGATCAAGAAGCTATTGAAGAAAACATAAACTTGGCTACGAGATCAAGTGTAAGAAACAAAATTTGACCTGCTACATTGCTGACAAAACCGCTGTTCGATCCCATTGACAATAACTTTAGCAGTCTTGGAATGAACTTCACAAACTTTATGCCTTTTGTGATAGTCTTTCGAAGAGCTAAGATCCTTATTACACCCATGAACTTGGCAAAAAGCAATTTGAGAGTTCATATGAGACACTCTAACCCGCTTTGCCGGCACCAACGACTCGGCCAGAGACAGATTTGTGGCACTTAAGGGTCTACTACTATGTGCATCTCTATGATCGGCAAACCTCCCCAACTTCAAATCAATGAGTGATGAATCATGGGAATTAGATTGAACAACAGAAGTAGAGAGCTTTGAACTTGACTCGGTATTCCTAGTTGCAGCTATTGTGACTTTACTATTCCCAAAAGCATCTCTAATGGGATTGTCAAGAACTTGTTTTCTAAACATATCTGGAAAACCCAGTTCCATATAACCCTGATTTTCTACACCATAGTTGTTCCCATAGCAAGAATAGGAATTCAATTCACATCCTAGGAATGCATTTTTATTTCTCACAAGCACATCAGATGGGTAAACAGTTTCATCTGACACAAATCTTTTTCCTTCAGAAGCAAAACTCCAAGACTCCATTTAATGCCTTAAACAGTCAATAATGCTTCAAACACCACATAAACGAAAACCCAGATTAAAAAAGATCCTATTTCAACAGTCCTATACTTCAAACCTCAAATTAAGCTCAAAAACACTGTACAAGGCGTACATGATAATTCTGAAAAAGACCTGGGAGAGACAAGATCACCACAAAATCTCAGAAACCCATTACTTGTTATCAACATTTATTCTTAAAAAAAAAAACCATTGACTTGAGGACACTTTTGGAGAAGACCCTGAAAGCCATAAAAAGCAAAAGAGTTAAGAGAAAATTAGTGAGACTGACTTCAAATTCAATCAAGAAATGCTCAATACAATTCAATGTTGGCAAAATCAGTGAAACGACAAAGACAAAAGACACATAAGATGCAATTGTCTGTGTATGAGAGAGAGAGAGAGAGAGAGAGAGAGAGAGAGAGAGGGAGGAGGTTTTTGAATACCAGAATTCATAGTAGAGAGATTTGGGGCATTTTAAGAGCGATTGTGCGAGTTTGAAGAGAGACATATAATAAAGAGATGTAGTAATGGGCCTCCAAAGTCCACGGAAGGGGAGGGGAGAGAGAGAGAGAAGCCGACAGAAGACATGAAAATTCATTTTTTACCCTATTTAGGTTGATTTACCGGTTAGGAGATTTAGCTATCCCCACCCTCCTACTTGTTTAGGAGAGAAAATCACCTGTTTCCTGTCCCTTTTCATTTCTAATCTTCTGCTTCATTTGCCTTGTGGTTGCCGCACCTTCAAATGCCGAGAAGGTTATACGATTCATTTTTGGGTCTATAATTATTCAAAGAATTATATCATGATTAATAATTGGTGTGTTCCTGAACTTTTACCTAAATTTTAAACAATAATTAATAATTAATATGATTATTAAATAAATTAAAATAATTATTAAGACTCGAATCCACTCTTTTGAGGAGGTTACTAGGTTTACTAAACCCCGTATTATTGATAAGTAAAATTATATTATATGAATTTTAAAATAATTTTCTATTTGGGAATCGAATCGGTGTGCATTTTTTAATACTATATTAATGATTAAATTATGTGATGTTGTGTTAAATTTAATTTATCTTGATTATTGATTTTTTCAATTTTGATTATATTTTTATTATTTAATTTATTAATGGATCATAACCTTGTTTTTACCAAATGTTTATAAGCTTCGCAAACCATAATTTCCTAATCAAGGTTGAGTGCATAGGATTGACCTAGATTGTGAGAATCCTATATGCACTATCACTCTCTCTTTTGGGTGAGTTTTGGTTAAGGATTTTGAACTTCATGTTCCTTCTACAAATGAGCTGAGAATTTGAACTTCATAGATTTCTCAATTGAGTGACATCAATGGTGATTTGGATATAGAGTGTTCCTAACCACACACGATTTTTTTATACTACCGCTAATATATATGGTTGGTAGACTAACGCCCTATTGATCTTGAGGACCGATAGCTATTAACTAAGATTTCGTATTCGAATCTTGCGTTAAAAGAGTTTTGCCCTTCAAAAGTTCAATTCAATTTGAACCGAATTTAGTTGAATTCAATATAATTACCGGATATCGATGGTTTATGTCCCTTAAAAAATAGGATCTATAAAAGAAAAATTCAGATTAATTTTTTTGAGATTATATATAAGTTTTTGATAAAATAATATTAATATTAAATAATTTAAATTAATTTTATAGAAAAATTAACATCTATTGGTAAAATCATAAATTTTACTTAAATTTATAAGTATAGAATAGAATAAAATATTAATAAATTTAGATTAATTTTTATCCATTTTTTAACCTCATAGGTTACTCTACTACCGACCTGAATTTCAATAAACACCGGATTGAGACTATACAAGACCTTAACCGTTAACAACCCTCATGACAGAACCTTACAACTTTTAATGGCTGCGTGACCATAGCAGGACCATGGGACTGTTATAACCAGTGTTATTAGACATAAGCTGTTTTTGGTCCCTCCCCTTGAAGCAACTGTTTTCAGCATAGGATTTAGTACTTTTATTTTATTTATTTTTTTCATACATAAAGATCGAAAAAATTATAAAAATATATATATTCATAAAAATTCAAATACTAAATCTCAGAAAGAATACTTTGAGTAAAACATTTTTATTACTCGATTGTCCCTACAAACACATAAAACATAGCTTTTTAACTTGACCTAAGGTGGCCGAATTAAATTGATGGCATTTAAATAATATACGAAATAAAAAAGAACGATACGAGAATACGTAAAAGTAAAGAGAAATCTCCAATAAAAATAAATTAAATTTTTATATTTCTTTTTTTTAAAGAATATGTAAAAACAAAGACAGAAATACAAAATTTAATAAATATTTTTTACCTAATTTTTATATATTTAAAAAATTTAAAAAATTTCTCTTAAAATATGGTTCGTAGCATTGAACTCTGACCTCTGAAATAACTCTTAAAATATTTCTTTTTTCACTACAGATAAATTATTCAAAGAATTTAGCAACCCACGCCCTTCAAAGTATGTGAAGCCACACACCAAATGTTGTTGGCAGGAGTGAGACAGGTCCCACACAAACACCGAGATATTGTGGGCTCCCCTACCCGCGAACGTGGCTCAATGATTGTGCGTGTAATATACGCGCCATGTATGGAGAAGATGGAAGGTGTTTAGTCACTCTCATGTATTTAATTCATGGCTTTGAGCCAACGTTGTGGACAAGCCAATTTGGACCCTACCCCAACCCTCCCCATCCTCACAGGCTTACCCCTTTTGTAGAAGAAGTTTCCATGAAAATGACTTGAGAATGAATATGGCTTTTAATGTAAAAATGTTGTTAAAAATTTCTCATGCGCGTCTTCATAGTACACTCACCAGCATTCGTGTCTTGTATTTGTCATTTTAAATGAGGGGGAAAAAGTCTTGAATATATAATTATAATATAAACCCTAAATTATCGGTATATATCAATATAATTTGATCAGATACCGATAAACAGTCGATAATAGATAAGAGTGTTAAGTCTTTCAATCAAGTATTGGATTCGAAATTTGAGAATAATAATAAAAAAAATTATATTGAGAGAATTTCTCTAAATTTGACTCAATAATATTCGAATCAGATTATTCAATTATGATTTCAAGATCCAGCACAAAAATAATAATTTGATCAGATAAATAAACTATTATGTAATATTGGATAGATTTGAATCATTTAGTTCATTGACCATTTATTTTAAAATTTTGAAGTGAAAAGGTGTAAACAAAAAACACAATATGCGTTTTACCGGTGTTATCTAGATTCCAAAAAGTTTTATAAAAATGATTTTAATAAGAAATTTGATATGCGATAAATTTGCTTATAGAGAGAGATACATCACAATTATTTGCTCATATATTATGCATTTGGTTTGGCAAAAAGGATAATTCAAGGTCAAGTTTTGGAAGTTTTCATTCTCTATTGTTACCAGGAGAGAGACCAGAACCAAAGGTGAAAATTACTTTAATGGTGATGCTGACATTGTGAAAATAGACAAAATCTTTGTTTGATTCAATTATGGAAGTTTAAGCAATTATAACTTGATCAAGTACACCCACCCCATATCCAGCTAAGTTATTGAAATAATTTAGAGAATTATTGGGCATGTGCCAAATTTGAAGCAGACAATCATCAATCAGATTAACCCCAATTCCACAATTATGATTATAATAATTAATGGAGTGTTGATCAGGGGGGGCCATTTCAAATCAAGATATTCTCAGACATATCCTCATTGTCTTGATAGGTGCCTTCCCTTGACAGAACACCACTCTCTCTCTCTCTCTGCTTTCAAAGTTTTGAAAAATTCCATTTAAACATGTCATGATAAATCGGCCATGGGTCTGTGGGTCTGTTGGTATCAGATCCCTTCCCTCTCCTCAAATGTGGATTAGGTTGGAGTCCTCCCCCCCTTAAAAATTTACTGAGCAAGAAAAAAGAGGCCATAAAAAATTGGAAAGAAGTTTGCCTAATGGGTGCAATTCTTTTGCACTAGCTAGTGATAACCCTAATCAAGAAAAATGGTTGGTGAAATGACTATCGCCAGAGTGGTTTTTGAGTGGCACTAGAATGGAGAAAGGAGTATTGGTCTTACAAGATAAGAGTGAGACAAGATAGCTGAATGGCAATGTCTTGAATTAGTAAACAAAATTTTGTGAAGGGCAGTGTCCCAAAACGAAAGAAGACTAACAGATGGGTGGTGGGGGAAAGATACACCTACTGCACTAACTCGTTTAAAAAAAGTTGTGATGAGAGCATCATCAAAAGCTTCATCTTTCACATCAACAATTCATGGATCCCAACTAAAACTCAACCATCCATCTATCCCTGTGCATAAAGCTTCCCTTCCCCCCGCCCCCCCATTAGCCAACCACTCAATGGGCCACCCCTGGTCCCTCACTGTAAGACATCCACCACCAATAGTCTACCACGTCTTGTTTTTTTTCTCTTCAAATTTCTTTAGGTTAAATTACCTTTTTATAAGTACACTTAGGGTTTTGTAGTTTTGCGGATTGTAGTTAAATTCCCATGTAATTTTAAAATTATTAGTTTATCTTATATACTTATAATATATATATATATATATTTTTGGTTACATAAGAAAACGCACTCATAAAAGTTTGAACACTAAATTTTGATCTCGGGAAACATATTTGAGTAAATATTATTTACTATGGGTGTCCCTACAAGACCATGCTTACAATATCTATCACTTTGCTCCGGAGGTTACAATTTTTGCTTCCTTGTCGTTTGCTTTCTTTGAGATTTCCATTAATTTTAACATAGGCAAGTGGCTACAAATTTTGGAAGTGGTCCTTAAAAGCAATTTCTCAAGAAGATAGAATTTTCATAATAATAACAGGATAAAGCATTCAAAAATCAAAACTAGGGTTAGAGTTTTGAGTTTTGTTTTCGGAAAATGGGATTTCTAGCAATAGCGATTTCAATTGAGGGTAGAAAAAGGTTGGAGAAATGTAGTAAATCGTTTATCTTTTAAGCTTCAACAAAAAAAAAGGATGTCAGGTGATAAGAAAACATGATGGAGAGAAAGAAAACAAAGTTTATGATTGAGGCAAGGTGATCATAAAGCATAACAATAACAATAGCAAAATTGGACTACTTTTAGTTATAAATTTTGTATCTAAGTTCTTGCATATCTCAAATAATATAAGCATGTAATAAGATTTTTGTATTCGACTCAATTCTTTTAATAAAAACTTGTTTTAAGATCTTAATCAAAGTCAGGGTGTTGAGGAAAACTAAAAACGAGCATCTATGTGTAGCGACGCAAGCTTATGGGGGGCAGCTATGGAGGTAGCTTCATTGTGGAACTTTTTTTGGCATAGAAAAACCAAATTGAACGATGAATATAAGGTTTTTGAGGGCGTTGAAAGTGTCATTAAGGGTTAATTCGAGAGAAAATCGAGCGGTTTGTGATCTTATAGTTGTATTCAAGGAGGGACCTCTCATTTTTTTTTTCAGATATGATCCAAATGAAAATATTTCTTTACAAGTACAGACATTCATAATATATTGAAGAAGAAGAAGCACGTACTAGTCCACCCTTTAGCCTAACTGGAAAAGGAACTTATGTTTTTCTCCAATAGGGTTCGTCTGCCCCTCTTTTACCTCAACAATAGAGAAATGTTGTATATTAAATGAGCTCAACTTGTTGGTTCGCAGGCCTTAGACAAGCAAACCATAAAAGGAAGCATGCATTCAAAACAGCCCTTCGACGGACACTTACATTCTCCTAAAATAAATGCGATGGTTTTATCTGTATTTAAGGAAAATCGCAAAATTCTCACACATGGTTTTCATTTGTTTGACAACAAAAGTTCAAGCCTTCCAAATTAACAAAAAAAATTTCATATGATTTACTTTTTCAATAAATTATCTTCTTTTGGTAATTTGATTTGTTGGCAAATTCGACGTTACACGTATTAAACTGTTTTCCGTCATTCGCTATTATCCCTGAATATACCTAACTCATTAAATCTCAATTTATTTTTTAATTTCCCAACTTTAATCAAAACTCTCTGCCGATCGTCAAATTTAACCTTCGAAGGATTGATATTTTGAAGTAATTTAGTTCCACAATTTAAGTAAATTTCGATGAAATTGAAAGAAAATAATTATAATGGAGTGGATTGGAGAGAGGAGAAATATTTAAGAGAAATATTTTTCAAACTAACAAATTATGAAGAAATATTTTATATGTTGCCCTTAAATTAAAAATTGAAGAAAAAAGTTTCCATAGAGGTGCTAGAAAATGAAGCCCCACTATATATGGAACAAAAAATGGCAAGCAAAGCATGGGTTTCTGCGCAATGCAAGTGCCTTAAGACCCCAAGAAGATTTATGGTTGGGATTGTTGACCTTGCTCTGGCCACAGGCATTGGAGGGTAAAGTGTCCCTATCAAGTAAATGCAGTAAATGAGAGGCTCAAAATTTTGGTTAATTCGTCAATGCTACAATAAAGTCCCTCAGAATTCTAATTTTACTTTCAAAAAACAAAAAACAAAAAAAAAACCCAAATAAAGAAAAGAAAATATAAAAAACTGGGTTTAATTGATATAATGTTGAGGTGAAATTTCATGAGAGAAAAAGGAAAGAGAAATTTCTCATCCAGATTTTATAAGCAGAAGTCTTCATCAATTGAAAGTAATTGAATTATTATTTTGTTACTTGATCCTCGATATCCAAATAATCGAATTAATTCGGTTTAAATGTTATGTGATTTAATTTAGGGATGAACTCTTCAAACGACTGTTTTTCTATTTCTAAAACTCAAACTCAAAAATTTAATAAAGAAAACCTAATATTCTACCATCATACTTACAAGACGATGATTGAATGATTATTAAATTATTGTTATATTAAAACATTTAAATCAACGATAAGTTGGTTTAATAGAATATGATATCAAATTTCTTAATTAAGATTCTGATTTCGACTCACGATTTGGACATATAGCAGACTACGTTAGGAGGGTAACCTCCTAAATGGGTCACTTTAAATTTTGAATCGGATTAATCGGAGTCGATTAATATAATACAAAAAAAAACACTTAACTATTTTTATTAATTGAGAAAATATCGCACCACAATGGCATTTTTACGATCACAATGCTATTGAAACTTAAAAAATTAAAATCAACTGTCTTTACTAAATTTGGACAAAAAATGCAGTATTAGGATTAGTTTTTCCTAATTAAATAGGATACATTAAATAAATTGAAGTTATATGCATATGACATGATATCCCATAAAAAGATATGATTTAAAACCTCTTGGATTATATTTTTCTTTTCTTTTTCTTGATAGGAAATAAGCACATAAAATAGGAGTAAGCTACTAAACTTTATAAGATGTTTTTTAAATTTATATGCATGTATATTTTATTTTTAAAATAAGTTATTAAAATATTCAATAAAATAAAGTGAAATAGTTTAAAAAAATATTATATGAGCTTATAAGTTGTTATATTTGATAAAAACAAGTTCTTATAAACATTTTTTAACGTCGAAACGGTAAAAAATGATAATATATTATTTTTTTTAATTAAAAACTACCCGGGGAGGGATGTCATCCATAATTTATTAAATAAAAATCCAAAAACAAGGAGGGAAACATAAACCTAACCTCCCAACAACAAAGTAAAACTTAGGAGTAGCACTCCTATACAAAGATTATTTCACTAATTTAGTTGAAGGAAAAGATATACAAATCTAATTTATAAAAATCTCATATAAATTGTGAAAGTCGAGAAAAATTAGAAAAAATACCATCCGAACGATAACTTACCCCTAAATTTGCAAGAGAAAAATTAGAAAAAATACCATCCGAACGATAATAATGTGAAAATGATATGATTCGATATTTGTGTTCAAAAATAAAATCCATATCTCTTTGAATATGCTATTGTATTTTATAGATCTTCCGGAGCATTTCAATAAGTACCAAAAAATCCACGAGACACACATAATTTAATATCAAATTTATCGCTTTAACTTCAGCTTACAGACTTGTAACAAAATTAAAACTGTATGCAAAAGTGAAGAATTTTTTGTGCTCAAAAGAAGAGGCATGGAACTGTAAGCTATCCAATGAACCAAAAAATTGACTATATAAAGCATCTTAATATGCAGAAAAATACTTTTAGCAATGGTTTCCTTGCACATGCACTACAAAAAAACACGGTTTTAGCCACGGATTTTCGTGACGAAAAAAATTCGTCGCTATTTTGTGACGAATTTAGCGACAAAAACTTTTTCGTCGCTAATTTGTTACAAAATTTGTAACGAAAAAGAAGTCGTGGCTAAATTAGCGACGGATACATCATTCGTAGCTAAATTCGTCGCTAATTAGTGACGAAAAAATTTTCATGGCTAAATTCGTCGCTAATTAGTGACGAAAAAATTTTCGTGACTAAATTCATCGCTAATTGGCGACAAAAAATTTTTTCGTTGCAAATTTCGTCGCTAAATAAGTTTTTTATATATAATTAAATAAAATATAATATTAATATAATATTTAAATTAAAAAATTAATTTAACAACCACGGTTTAGCGACGGATTTCTAAATCCGTGGCTGATTCAGCGACGGATTCGAAATCCGTCGCTAAATAGGTTTTTTATATATAATTAAATAAAATATAATATTAATATAATATTTAAATTAAAAAATTAATTTAATAACCGAATTTAATTTAGCGACGGATTTCCAAATCCGTGGCTGATTTAGCGACGGATTCCAAATCCGTCGCTGAATTTTATCTTCTTTTAATTATAATTTTATTTTATTTTTATTTTTATTTTATTATTTTATATTAACAAATCATATTATTATTTTATAATATTTTAATTTACATTTTATTTTATTATATTATATTTCTTAATTCTTAAAAAAAACCATATATTTTATTTTATTTAAATTATATATATATTTTTAATTAATTTATTATTATTTTTCTTTTTTTTAGGTAATTTTATTTTATTTGTATTATTTTATTTAATAATATAAATTTTTTTATTAAATATTAATCTCGCGGGCGCCGGCCCGTGCATGCACGGGCGCCTGGCTGCCTAGGCGCCTGCCTGGGCGCGCCCCAGCGGGCGCCCAGGCAGGCGCCAAGCAGGCAGGCACGGGCGCCCGCGCACCTGCTGGGCGCCCAGGCAGGCGCCCAGGCAGCCAGGCGCGGGCGCCCGCGCACCTGCTGGGGCGCGTCTGAGCAGGCAGGCGCTGCCTGGGGCGTGCGACAAAAAATATAAATATATCTGAACTTGGAGGGATTCGAACCTTCAACTTGGATCTCGAATACATGCTATCACTACCACTGCACCATAAGTGTTGTTGTGTGACTTACTTCCTCCGCTTTGTTTTCTATTCTCACTTTTTTTTTCCTTATCTCTATTTTTGGATTTTTTTTCTTTCTACTCTCATTTCTTATATATAATAATTTTATTATAATATATAATAATTTTATTATAACGAATAAAAATATTTTATAATTAAATATATATATATATTTTTTAAATATTAATATATTATAATTTATTGATAATTATAATTTTATAGTTTTGAGATATTGTAATCCATTTTTAATATAAACATATTTTTAAAAAGAAGAAATCAAAATATAATATAAACATATTTTTTAATTAATTTATTATTTTATTTTAAATTAGTATTTTATTATTTTTTATTTTATTAAAAATTATCATATTTATTATTTTTAATTAATATTATTTTAGGTGGGTGGTATAAATAAAAAAAGTTATTATATTTATTATTTTAAATTATTATTATATATTATTTTATTATTATTAGAAAAATATGAAATAAAGATAATAAATAATAAAAAAGAAATTTATATCATAATAATATCTTTGACTCGGTGGTTTACAAGTTGCATGCAGGAGTTCGGAAGAGTGCGGAGTTTGGAGTTCGAACCACGGTGGAGGCAAAAGGCATTTTCTAACAATTAAGAGTGGCTGCGCGGGGTGCGGGGTGCGGGGTGCTGGCTTAGGTGGCACGTGCTCGGGCGGGTGGCCTCGGGTGGGAATTGCAGCGACGGATTTGAATCCGTCACTGAATTTAGCGACGGATTCCAAATCCGTCGCTGAATTTAGCGACGGATTTTTTTTTTATTACAGATTTTTTTCCCCTAAATTAGTGACGGATTTTAGCGACAAAAATTATCTGTTGCTAAATTTAGCGACGAATTTTAAATTTTCGTTGCTAAATTTAGCAACGGATTTTTTTATATCGCTAATTTAGCGACGGATAATTTTTTGTCGCTAAAGTTAGTGACGAATTTTAGCGACGAAAAATTATTTATCGCTAAATTTAGCGACGGATTTCAATTTTCGTCGTTAAATTTAGCGACGGATTTCTAATTTTCGTCGCTAAATTTTTACGACGCGTTATTAGCAACGAAAAATTTTTCGTCGCTAAATCCGTTGCTAATGTTTTTAGCGACGAATTTTTTTAAAATTTTCGTCGCTAAATTTGTGGCTAAAAGGCTATTTTTTTGTAGTGATGAGAACATTGTCCGAAAAATATTCATTACGAGCACGCCAACAAATGATAGAAGGGAGCGTATGAATAAAAAATTTTGCCTTTCTCGATTTAACTTTAAACCTTCACATATGGTGACTCAGTTGGTTTGGGAACTGACATTTCTTAATCATGATCAAGAGTTCGATCCCCATAGAAACAAAAAAATCAGTGTTGAGAGACCTGCCCTCTCAATTGGGCCCTGCAAACGATTGACCCAGATTAATCAGCACGAAATCCTGAATATTGGGTTAATGACCTAAATAAAAAAAAAACAAAAAAGCTTCACAACTCCATAATTTATCTATAGTACTCCGTCCCGAGTTAGGAACACTACAAAAAAACAAAAATTTAGCGACAAATTTTAGCGACAAATTTTAGCAATGACAAATATTCGTCACAAATCTGTAACAAATTTATCAACAAAAAATGCTATCATCGCAAATTAGTCATAATTTTAGCAACAAAAATATTTTCGTTGCAAATTTAACAACAAAAAAACTTTTCGTTACAAAATTCCTCGTAAATTTTTGACGAAAACTTTTTGAAGCACAATTCGTTGCAAATTTGTCACGAATAAAAATTTCATTGCTAAATTTGCAACGAATTTCAAAATTCGTCACTAAATTTACAACGAATTAAAAATTCGTCTCTAAATTTGGGACGAAAAAAAAATTCATCCCAAACTTTGCGATGAATAAAAACTTCGTCCCTAAATTTGCGACGAATGAAAAATTCATCTCTAAATTTGCGACGAATGAAAAATTCATCCCTAAATTCGGGACGAAAAAAAAATTTATCCCAAAATTTTGGGACGAAATAGAAATTCGTCCATAAATCTGGGACAAATTCGTTTATTCGTCCCAAAATATTGCGACGAATTTCTCAATTCGTCTCTAAATTTGGAACAAAAATGAATTTGTCCCTAAATTTGCGACGAATTTCTAAATTCGTCGCAAAGTTGGCGACAAATATTTATATTCGTCGCAACAAATTCGATTATTTGTTACTAAATTTGTTATAAATTAGTGACAAATATAATATTTGTGGCAAAATTTATCGCTAAAATTCATTTTTCAGTTATTAGAAACATTTTCTAGTATTATAAACATTTTCTAATATAAAAAATGATTTGTAAACGGTGTTATACACTGATAGCGTATAAAATCTTAACATATTCATAACACCTTATATAAAATCATTCATTTATTATATATTTATATAAAAGAATGATAATATAGTATAATTTTTTAAATTTGTACATTTATTTTCTATAACTTTACAAATCTTTTAAATTGTTACAAAAGAATATTATTAGTATATTCATTTTCTATTCATTATCTGTTTAATTTTCTATTCCCAGTACTGATAACTCTATCTTATAAATTTATTTAAATATTCGATTAACTAAACTAAGAGTTAAAATAAAAATACTTGTTAACTAATAATCAATATATTGAATATTTTTTTATAATTATATCATAGTACGCAAAAATTGTTAATAGTTTGTCGATTTAGTTTCTATTTCAGTGTATTCAAAGAGTTATTTATCAGAAACCATAAGTATTGTTGCAAAATTCATTATAAATTGTAAAGGAAAAAATTATTTTTCGTTAAATTTGCTACAAATTGCTACGAAAACAAATATTTATCGGAAATTTAGCGATTAAACCATTCTTTCATCGTAGATTTTAGCGACAAAAAAAATTTTTCGTCCCCAATTCAAGGACGAAAAAAAAATTCGTCCCTGATTCAGGGACCAAAAAAATTTTCGTTCCTGATTCTGGGACGAAAAAAAAATTTCGTCCCTGATTCTGGGACGGAAAAAAAAATTCGTCCCTAATTCAGGGACGGAAGAAAAATTTTGTCCCTGATTCAGGGACGAAAAAAAATTTCGTCCCTATTTCAGGGACGAAAAAAAAATTTCGTCCCTGATTTAGGGACAAAAAATATTTTCGTCCCTGATTCTGGGAGAAAAAAAAAATTTCGTCCCTGATTCTGGGATGAATTTTGGGACAAAAACGTTTTGTCCCTATTTTCAATATATTTCACACTTCCTTCACTTTTACTCTCTCTCTCTCTCTCTCTCTCTCTCTCAATCTCTCTCTATCGGGTTCATTTTTGAAGAATAGCCGCGAAGGGGTACTATGAAGGGATGGCGGATGGGATGCCAGATCTACGATGGTGTTAGGTAATCCCTCTCTATTTTTCTCTCTCTTGGCCGTAGATGGCAGATCCCGCGGCCAGCCGCCGGATCTGAATTGCAGAAGGTAGATCGGACTACCAGCAGCCGGATCTGAGCTTTAGAAGGCAGATCTGGCCGCTAAGCCGCCGGATATGCTTTTCACGGGCGAGCCGCGGCAAGGGACAACAGCCCCTGTGTGGCCAAGGTGCGCGAAGGGGCCTCTGGGCTCTTTGCAGCTCTGCCGTACAAAGGGGCCGCCTCCCCTGCGCGGCCCAGGTACGCGAAGGGGCCGCTGGCCCCTTTGCGGCTCCGCTGGCCCCTTTGCGGCTCCGCCCCTTGGGCTGCCCAGACACTCGAAGGGGTCGCTGGCCCCTTTACGGCTCTGCCGCGCGAAGGGGCAGCCGCCCCTGCGCGGCCCAGACGCGCGAAGGTGCCGCACAGCCCCTGCACGGCCCTGACGCTCGAAGGGGCTGCCGCCCCTTCGCGGCCCAAACGCTCGAAGGGGCAGCTGGCCCCTGCGCGGCCCTACCTCGCAATGGGGTCGCACGCCCCTGCGCGGCCCATCGTGGCCCATTGGCTTGGGCCATTGCACTGCACTGCCCCGCGCATCGGGCCCGACCCGGCCCAACAATTTAATTTAATTGATTTTTTTTTAATTTTTTGAGAAATGTTATTTAAAAAAATGTTTTTATAATATTGTTTTAATAATATATTAGCTATTTATAAATGTTTTTGATATGTTAGGTTTTGCAATTCTCAAATATTTGGATTGGAAGCTGCTATTGGTGTTGATATCGAAATCTATCGGTGAGTTATTAATTGGTGGTGAAAAATGTTTTAATATATACTGTAATGATTGAAAAATGTAATTTATAGTAAATTTTATGTGATAATTGATTATGAGAAATATTATGTTAACAATAATCAACAGTTTATAGTAAATTTTATATCGATTTGTTAAATAATTAATGTTGTTAAGTGTTTAATATTTGATACTTTATTTAATTCTATGATAATATTTAATGTTATTGTAATAATTTAGTTAATTTGTTTGATATTAATTAAGTTTATAATATTATTTATTATTATATTTAATTTTTGTGAAATTAAGCTTTGTATTAATGATGATTTGAGTTTTGTACAATTAACGTTATTATTTATTGTTATATGAATTTAGTTGGAATTAATGATAATATTAGTAATGATGATTTAGTAGTTTTTTTTATAGTTTTTATTAATATTTAAAAAATTTTAAATTTGGAGACGGGGAAAATGCAAAACGAAAGAAGTTGGATGTATAAAAAGAACTTATCTGATCGTCGGGGTTTAACTGATGAATTTATTTTTTGATTGGAGCAATTTTTAGATTTTGCTTATACTCAAGTTGATTTTATAGATGGGTATAAGTTAAGGTGTCAGTGTAGAAGGTGTCGTAATGGTAAATTTTTACAGTGTGATAAAGTTAGGGAACATCTTTGTAGAGTTGGTTTTACCCCGAATTACTATAATTGGACATGTCATGGTGAACCATTCATTTCTGATGAGAAGTTTGGGCGAAATAGACAATTCTCAGTTAGTGGGAATCAGAGTTATTATGATCAATTGAATCCGTATCAGAGGATGGTAATTGATGTAGTGGGTCCGAATTTTGTTCCCGATCCAAGCGCTGCAAGTTCTAGCTTTGCTCCAACATTTGAACATGGGTATACTAGTTATGCATCACCATTGGAGGAGGTAGAAGTAGTAGGTGTTGATGAAAATGTGAATAATGAATCATCTCTTCAATTTCAGGAAGTCTTAAGAGCTACAGATGAACCTTTGTGGGTTAGTTGTGACAGCCACACTAAACTATCTCTAACCACAAGACTGTTGAATGTCAAAGCAGAGAATAATGTGTCTGAAAATTGTTTTAATGATTTTGTTCAAGTTATTGGAGAAGTATTGCCGCGTGATCATATTATACCCAAGGATTTCTACAGTATGAAAAAGTTTGTGAAAGAATTAGGTCTTCCGGTGGAAAGAATAGATGTTTGCAGAGATACTTGTATGCTATATTGGGGAGATGATAAAGATGTAGATTTTTGTAAATTCTGTAATCAAAGTAGATACAAGAGTACTCGGAGGTCGGGTCGTAATCAGCAGCGTAAATCATATAGACAAATGTTTTATTTGCCTTTAACTCCTAGGTTACAAAGACTTTATGCATCTGAGACCACTGCTAAACACATGACCTGACATGCAAATCATGAAACAGAAGAGGGGTTAATGTGTCATCCTTCAGATGCAGAAGCGTGAAAATATTTTGATAGAACATATCCTGAGTTTGCGAGAGAGACTCGAAATATTAGATTAGGTCTCTGTGCTGATGGGTTTGCTCTATTTGGCAAATCAGGAAGAACTTATTCTTGTTGACCAGTTATCTTAACTCCGTATAATCTTCCACCCGGTATGTGTATGAAGACACCGTATATGTTTTTAACATTGGTCGTATCTGGTTCGCAAAATCCAAAGAAGTTAATAGATGTTTACATGCAACCATTGATTGCGAAGTTGAAACAACTATGGGATGAAGGTGTTCCTACATATGATGTTCATACTAATAAGATGTTTGTAATGAAGGCTGCTCTTCTTTGGACCATAAATGACTTTCCAGCGTATGGTATGTTATCGGGATGGAGTACTGCTGGGATTTTAGGATGTCCAATTTGTTTGGAGAGATCAAAGTCATTTAGATTGAAACATATGAAGAAAGTAAGTTATTTTGATTGTCATAGACAATTTTTACTGTTAACTCATAAATTCAGAAGAAATAAAGAAGAATTCACTAAGAATAGATTTGAAAGAACACCTCCTCCATTGAGATTAACTGGTGAACAAATT
This sequence comes from Dillenia suffruticosa, assembly GCA_033439265.1. Lineage (NCBI taxonomy): Eukaryota > Viridiplantae > Streptophyta > Magnoliopsida > Dilleniales > Dilleniaceae > Dillenia > Dillenia suffruticosa. The sequence continues at coordinate 5,444,077 of JAVTVX010000009.1, forward strand.
TGGTATAGAGTCATTAACTTTCCATCTATTATTGAAGAGCCACATGGTACAATATATGGCTATGGACATTCGCATAAATGGACTAAACAAAGTTTATTTTGGGATTTATCGTATTGGAAGACTCATTTGGTTCATTATAATCTCGATATAATGCATATCGAGAAAAATGTTTTTGATAATCTGATAAATACAGTGATGGATATCACTGGAAAAACGAAAGACAACTTGAATGCAAGAAAAGATATGCGACTCCTTTGTAAACGACCCACTCTTGATGTCGATGAAAGTAGTAGGGGACCAAAACCGAAGGCAGTTTATACATTGAATAAGAATCAGAGACAGATTGTTTGTGAATGGTTGAAATCATTGAGGTTTCCTGATGGTTATGTCTCAAATCTTGGAAGATGTGTCGATTTAAAGGAATGTAAGTTGATTGGTTTGAAAAATCATGATTGTCATATATTTATGGAAAAACTAATTCCTATTGCTTTTAAGGAACTCTTAACAAATTTTGTTTGGGGTGCCATTACGGAGCTAAACATTTTCCTTCATGATATTTGCTCGACAGTGTTGAGACATTCACACATGGAGATGTTAGAGAGAGATTCCAATCATTTTGTGTAATTTAGAAAGGATATTTCCACCGTCATTTTTTGATTCCATGGAACATCTTTTGGTTCACTTGCCATATGAGACGAAAGTTGGAGGTTCTGTCCAATTTCGATGGATGTATCCATTTGAAAGGTGAGTTTTTCATCTTTTATACTTCGTTATCAAGGCATATAAAATTTGTAATTTTATTACATATAATTTTCTAAAACATTTTGTTTTATTACAATTAGATTCCTATATCATTTGAAGAAAAAAGTGAAAAATAAGGCACATGTTGAAGCCTCTATTGTCAATGCATATATTGTGGAGGAAGTAACAACGTTTGCATCATATTATTTTGAACCCCATGTTTAGTGTAAGAGGCAGAGAGTGGGAAGAAATGATGAGAGTTCTATTGATCCCAATTTGAAATCATTTTCAATTTTTAACTATCTTGGTCGACTAAGTGGATCATATAAGTGTAGATATTTAACTGATCAAGAATGGCGGACAGTCTACACATATATTTTACTAAACTGTCCAAAAGTGACGTCATATTTCGAGTAAGTATATCTTTTCTATTTTATGTATTTCTTATGTCATAAATTATTTGTATTAAAATTTATTTCTTTTGATGGTAGAATTTTTCAAAACGTATATTCTCAACTTTCGAGACATGAGTTTGATCGTTTCTGCGATGAAAAATTTGCACCATGGTTCAAAAAATATGTAAGTAGACTATAAATTATTTAAATATTTACTTTAAAACATATTAACATATTTATTTAACTTTAGGTCCATAATAATCAAGCTCAAATTCAGCAAAAATTGTTAATCCATCTGTCATGGGTTCCAAAATCAATGATATGAACTTGACCATCTTATTTTATAAACGGGTATAATTTTCATACTAAAGAATATGGAGTGGGGAAAACGACAATGAATAGTGGGGTTTGTGTTTAATCATCCAATGATGGTGGAGATCAAAATGATTTTTATGGTTTGTTGGATGAAATTGTAGAGGTAGAGTACCTTGATCCAGCATTATGGGTTATTTTATTTATGTGTCGCTGGTTTGACCCTGTCAAAGGGATGAAAGTACATCCATAGTTTAATTTGGTTGAAATAAATTATAAGAAATTGTATAAAAGATATGAACCATTTGTGTTGGTATAACAAGTGATTCAAGTATTTTATGCTTCATATCCTAGTTTGAAACGTGACAAAATTGATTGGTGGGCTGTTTTTAAAACGAAAGCACAGAAAAAAATTGAAGAATATTGGGAAGAGACAGCATATCAATAAAAGGAAGTTGCCAATACAGTTCAGAGCGAGGAATATAATATTCTAACTTTACGAGAACCTAGCAGAGTAGTGATAGATGTGAATGCAAGTGAAATTCATGAAGAAGACGATGAAGAATCTAATTTTGAGACAAATGATGAAGATGAGGATGAGGATTCTGATGAGGATGAGAATGAAGATGATGAAAATGATGTTGAAAAGTCTAATTTTGAGACGCAGGATGAGAATGAGGATGACAATGAGGATTTTGATTTTTGATGACGGGTAAGTTTTGTTCTCTTAATATAATAAAAATAGGATATTTATCTTGATATATGATAATATATTTTTTTTAAGTGGGTAAGTTAGTCGACACATATAATTTGCAAATTTCGTTACTCAATTTCTTGTTTATTTACTGTTTCATTCTTAAATTTATATATTTGATTTGTTAATATACTATCTTTTTTTTTCTATAGGTCATTAGAGAAAATTTCTTCACATATTGGTACCTTGTTTCGTCGCAAATAATTTATCAAATTAAATATGGTAAGTTTATTCATGTTCTTCATTATGTATATGATGAATATGCAATTTTTATTTTTTATTTTTGTTTAAAATATATTTTGGTTGACAGTTTCGACATGGCGGCCATAGACGAAATTCTGATAGAAATTCACGCTCTTCACCATCGCAGTCCGCTTCGGCACCTTCGCAACCTCATTCCCTTGCCCGCAATATACCTTCGCCTCCCCCTTCTGTTGCAGGCCCTTCGCATTCTCAACACATCGCTAGCAATGCCTTCTCCAATCCCTTCGGTAGAACAATCGTATGTAGATAGAGAAGACAATCAAGAGTTAATAGCCTCTTATGGAGATTCGTAAGTACTAAATTTTAAAATTATAGATGTATTATTTCTTTTATTTATAAAATAAATTCTTCTTTTAACTATCTTATTTATTTAACATTGTTTGTTTGAAACTTTACAATAAATTTACAAATTCTGTACATGTTATTCACGAGTGAATAATCATTGGGGAGGGACTTTGATATCTTACACAAGCACTCCGGATGAAACAAAAGAACTATGGTAGAACGAGTTCAAGATAAGTTATCCCAATCAGTTTATATATGAAATGAAGTTAATAGCTTTATAAATTATTGAGTTTTTTCCATTGCAGCGAGTATTCACTTGGGACGAGACTGAAGAGTTGGAAGTAAGAAGGATTTTCAAGAAAAAATGTAGCGATCATATTCGATACGTTCTAAATCATGCAAAGAGACATGTAAAAAAGCCCAACTGCATCACCGAGCAAAATTGGGGCAGGATTATGAATTTTTGGGAATCGGAGAAGAGCAAACGAAGGAGTGAGCAGAATAAAAAAAACCGAGCTTATAATTCAGGGGAATCGTCTGTGACGTATGCGAGAGGCTCGATTACTATCGGTGAACATAGAAATAGATTGGTAATTTTATACAAACACTAATTTTTTTTTTATCTAATTTAAATTATTTCATTATTTCTAATAGTGTTTTTTTATTTTAGGCCAAGAAAATGGGGACCGAGCCTTCATTCATAGATACTTTCACGCGCACATTTCAGAAAAAAGACAAGACTTTGAGCGGGGAGAGAGCCAGAGCAATTAAGGTTTGTAATTTCAAAATTTTAAATTATTTTATGAACATTTTCAATATTGGTTTGAACATATTATGTTGAACATATTATAACAATGTAGGAAAATGAATTCTTTATGTTAGTCTCTCCCAAGTTTATTTTTATTACTGACTTGATTCTTTAATTTCTAATGAATTACTTGCTAGAGATTTTCTTTTATTTTTTTCCTAAAATTTCAACTTATTCAATGTTAATATGAATGTTCATAATTTAGATCCTATATGGTCTCATGATTTATGTTACAAAATTTTTTATTTTCCTTCATATATATATATATATATATATATATATATATCTAATCAAGATTATATATGTTTGTATTATAATATTATTGTAAATTTATTTTAATTTTTCTCATGACAATATAGGAGAAATATGATGAGCTATCATGCAGAAATTTGAGTGTTAGTGATGATGCTGGCGGATCTGAGCCATCTGTTGATAACATGAATACATGGCTCGAGGTGACTGGTGGACGAAAAGGGGGTAGAGTAGTTGGGCTAGGTTCTTTGAGCAGAACATACAAAATCGTCGGTTCATCTTCTTCCACCTCACCAGTAGTTAGAGCAGAAATAAATCAATTGAATCAAGAGGTGAGCCATTTGAAGGAGTTGCTACTACAAAGAGATCAGGAATTCAGTGAACTTCAAGCAAAGCACACGCAACAAATGAACGAGGTCCGCACGTAGCAAATGTTAATTATGCAGCATCTTCAGTTAGTCTCCGTTTCGAATCAGATTCCCCCTTCTATTTCTCCTCCTGATAATGCTTGCGATGGTGATGAGGGTGATGATTTCTTTGATGATGATGATGATGATGATGGTGGTGGAGGTCATACTTGAAATTGTGAACTGTTATTTTACTGTTACATTTTGATATTTGTTATATTGATTTTTTTTGTTATGCATGGTTATTGATATTTTAACATTTAGTTTTGATATTGCTTTTTTGTTTGATATTATAATTATGATTTTTTGTTAAATTTTTAATTTATTGATCTTATTGAATAGTTAGTTATAATTATAAGTATAAATTGTTTAAATTTGATATTAAAAACGATTTGGATGATTAATTGTTGATGAGGTTGGGTGAGTAGGCAAATTTGTCCAAATATGTTAATAAAATTTATATTCGTCGCAAAATACATATTCGTCACAAAATTTGTCCCTGAAAACTATGCTCATCACAAATTTCGTTGCTAAAAGTGAATTGTAAATTTTGATTAGCAACGAATTTTGTAACGAAAAACATTCGTCGCATATTTATGACAAATATTTGTTGTAAATTTTTGCGACGAATAATTAATTTTTCGTCCCAAAATTTTACGACAACTTATTAGTAATGAAAAAATATTTGTTACAAAATTCGTCGCAAATTTGTTTTGCGACGAATTTTTCTTATAAATTTGTCTCAAATTTTGTCACAAATTTTGTCTTGTTTTTGTAGTGGAACACCTGGAGCATAACTGAAACTTCTCAACAATCAAGAAGCTAGATCTCCATACACAAATAAATGATCACCCGAGTTTGTTAGAGGCCAAACCATGATAGCCTGGCCGTTTAAAGAAGGGGGACGAATAGAAAGGACCTTCTTCGGAATCTCTTCCGACGACCAAAGATTTAGAAGATCATGGTTGCATTGACCATTAGAGACAAAATCACGAACCACATTATCACCAACATAGTCCAACCGAAGAAAAAAAGAGCACCGAACCATGCCAATTATGATAATATACTATTGAATCATGATATTAGTAAGTATTAAATCATAATAGTGATAATATACTATTAATATAATGTTAATAGCTATTTATTGATATATAAAGAGTAAATATGTGATAATGAAATATTAATAACGACACTTCGGTCCGTTGATAGGCCGAAACAAAATATGTTATAAGTTGCATAAAAAAGTGGATGGAGTTATTTTTCTTAAAATCATTTATAAACTTTTAAGAATCTTTTTAAGAGATTATTTTCTCTAATTGATAGTATCAAATTATCATCGGCCCTTTTGATTTAAATAATATTAGTTTTTTTTTTATAATTTTTTTCCCTAATAATCAATTATGACTCAAATTTGAGGATACCATTCAAAATTTTATTAAGTGTTGATTTTTTCAGAGTTTTGACTCGATTTATTTTGATGGGTAAAATAAGTAAAATTCAAATAAATTTCTAAATTTCAGTTTGTATTGTAAAGGCTTTTTTGCCCTACTGAACTCAAATTTAAATATTTTTAACATAATTTTTCCTTTCTTGAATACACTAAAGGAAAGTACGATGGAAGCCCAACACATGGGCTAGCAAAATTTGGTGGGTCATAATTACAAAAGACACAATCCTTACCTCTTCTGAAAAGATTGAAGATGCTTTAATCTGCCAGAGTGCCAGATGAACTTGACCCCATGATGGTAGTTTATGTCATAATTCCAGAATGGTTTGATCAAATTAATAGTTCTGCATTTGCTGAATCTGCCAATTTCTGTCATCACATCAGATTTTAGTTCTCTCACACCTAATAATTGAACTTTTGCAACCCTTTCTCAGACTTCTTCATTATTTCTTTCAATTTTCATGAAACTATTTTAATTTTGAAAATAGCTAGTTAATAACTTAAAGGGTCTTTCATAAAATCTTTATTCATTATAAATAAGAAATATTAAAAAAAAAAAAATAAAAATGGAGATAAAATGAATCAAATTCAGATAAGTTCAAGATTTCCCATACTCATAAGTAGATGAATCCTGACCACATATTGAGCCATTAACCTCACAAAGTCTATTAATTTTGGTGTTGCTCTCACCCCAACATAATTATGAAGTCCTAATGAATAGCCCTCATAAAGAATTTAAGTGCTTTTCTTCTGGAGAAGGTAGTGATAAGTCGTTTTTGCTATTTTCATAATTTTCTAGGTGCTCATGAAGAAGATGCTTGACCCTTTGGTGATCATTCAGTCAAGTTTTAACCGAGATTTAAAGATCTATATTTTTTTAATACCTAATTGGTCGAGTGATCGAACACCGATATTTTTTGAATAAAATTTTGAATTCGAGAATAATAAAAAGAGAAAATAGATATAGAAAGAGTTTTGTTCAGTGATCTAACTCGATTCAAATTGAATTTAATCATATCTAATATGAATAACCGAATACCGGTGATTTATAAAAAAAAATACTATTTCTTTGTTTTGTTATAGAAAATATGTATGTATATATTAAGATACTATCTTATTTATTTATTTGTTTTTGGAATAACCTATTTTCCGATAAATGGCCAATGTATGTTTGGCAACCCCTCTTGTGGAAATGCACTTGATGTTTGGGATAGTGGAAATCGAGGAGGGGAGATATCAGACATAATTATTAATGCAAAAAATACGATTTTAATTTTAATTTTAATTTTTTATAGAAAAAATTGAAATTCAATTTCAAATTTCATATTTTTTTTATTTTATTTGGCTTGACAAATTATAAGTGAAGCAAAACGAAATAGAAATTAGTAAAGAAGATAAAGGTATCTAAACAGAGCCAAATTTATGTTTGTTCACAAGAGGAGTTTGGAGAAAAATAGCCTTTGTGAGATCTGTATATGCCCCAAGGTTTACATCTTCTCAAAAGCTCCATTAGTACAAAACCTTTGGATATCAGATAAATAGAACGATTAGGTAAATTTGTCAATTGTTGCAAGATGTCATTTCAAAACCCATTACACAAATTTGGCTTTGGCTTAGGCTTAGAGAAGGAAAAAAAGAAACGAAAATAATAATGAAAATTGGAATATATGTAGAACACAATATTAGGTATTAGATTAATGTACACATGCATGTGTGTATGTTTGTGTTTGTAGATATATATATATATATATATATATATATATATATATATATAGAGAGAGAGAGAGAGAGAGAGAGAGAGAGAGAGAGAGATAGAGAGGATTAAGCAGTTTTCCATTAATGTCTGCAATATTTTTTTGACTAAAAGAAAATAGAGTGGGTAAGATAAATGGGTTTATTGATGGGTAAATGGGGAGCAAGGGACGTGGATGTCACCTGAGGTGGGGCTGAGGTCATTTTGGCAAACCATGGAAGTAACAATTTCGTCTGAACCTCCTCATGTGGTTGTGAGTGACTATCAATGATACACACAACCACCATGCAATTGTCAATTGTACCCACACACACACACACACACACACACACACACACACACACACACGCTATTTTAACCACACTCTGTGGAGACAAAAGTTGAATCTGACGGGAGCAGTTCAAGTTAGCTAGCTCTAGCTGTGCATGTGTATGATTATGTGCGTGGGGAATGGTTTCATTTAATGTTGGGGACCCCAAGAGAGCTACTGCACTTTGATGTGGTGTCCCAAGTGATCTTTCCATTGTGATGGCCATGGATGGATTTTCTTCCTCTCGCTATCACTCTTTTGAGGGTGGGGGTACAATTTTGGTTGGTACTGTTGATCTTAGCTTGATTTTAGAGTGTGCACTCTGAATTGTAAGTGTAGTACTCCAACTTCAAGAATGAATAAAAAGTTTATGCGGTACAATGGGCTCTTCTTACCAAAATAAAAAGTGTTATCTAGCAGACTTGTATGGTCAAAATAATGATAACTCCGCTTCAGCATACCTGTATGGTCAAAATAATGATAACTCACCCTTCAGCATTAATGTTTAGGTCAGGTTGCTATCCTTAAAAATCTTGGGTGGGTTTACGCTATGGATAACTGATTTTGTGGAAGCTTCAACCTGTTTATAAATTTTATGAATATTTTAAAATTTTAGAATTAATTGATATATATATTTTTAAATTACAGGTGTGAGTTTTTTTTTTTTTTTTTTTTTTTTTTTTAAAGAAAGAGCAGGCATGGAAAAACTAGATATATATTTTTTTTGTCGGTTGAAAGGGGGCCTACAACTATAAGAAACAATACTAGGATCAAAACAAGAAAGTAGCACCACATAAAGCGCAGGCACGCCAATGCTCTGCACGTCCTTCACTGACAAAGGGTAAAAGCCCATGGCGGATCTTGGGGGAGGGTAGAACCTGACTCGAAGCTATGGATTTTGGAGGTTCTGCACACCAGTTAGCTTTTTTTTAAATATGCTTTACAAAGTGTTAGAAAATGGGTGTTGGATCATCCACGAGAGCTTGACCCTACTCAACTTATTTTTGAAATTCAAAAGTAATTAGAGAGAGAAGGAGGTAGTTTTCCTGAAAAGCTGACCCTTACTCCCCTTGTTCTTGAATTTCAAACATATTGTTTTTTTTATTACACAAGAGTTTATATATGAATCTTAGGATTAGGGTTGGAGGAGAAAAATTATAACAACCAGGTTGTCTTCTTGGGGAAGCTCACTCACGTGAAAATTTATGTGTTTAGAAAAGTTAAACATTTGTGTTATCATCTTAAAGATTATATTACGTTTAAAGCAAACATATGAATTGTGAAAATAAAAACAATCCCTTGTGACAGTTTTTGGATCAATATATAAAAAAAAAATTAATGATTTAACCTTAAGATCTTGAAAATTCTTATTGCATTTTATGTACGAAAATGCAAGATCCGAATTTAAATCCCAACAAGAAGGAAAGAGCCGGTCTGAAAGAAGAAAATGTCAAATATATATATATTTTTTTATTGTACAAAAATTTAAATATGAGAAATAAGACGTATGTAATTAGAATAGAACCTCTAATCTGGAGGTGAAATAGAAGTTTGGCAATATTAACTATTATGCCACAACTTCACACATTAGAAGTTTGGCAATATTAACTAGTAGGCCACAACTTCACACATTACGTAAATACTTTAACTCTTCGCAAAAATGAGAGTTAATAAGTCAAACCTGCATCGTAAAAATTTAGTGTTGGTCTGTCATATTAGCTTGATTTAGACCAAAATTTAGGTTGATAAAAAATAATATAAAAATAACACTAAATAGAGATTTTTTTAATATCATAATTTTTTTTTAGTATTATACCAATCGGTATTTGGAGTCATATTCCGACTAATCTGGTTCGAGACTTATAGTGGCTCATTTAAGGGGGTTACCCTCTCAACATAGTTTTTTTCATACTCAAATAATGAGTTAAACTCAGAAACTTGGTTAAACGATTTAGTATCACATCCCGTTAAATCAACTCTGTATTGATTTTAATAACATAATTAAGATTTTGTTTTTGAATGTTTCCAAACTTTTTGATAGAAACACTTCTAACCCAACCTATATATTGATATCAAATTTAGGATTTTTTTTTTTATATTTAATCTCTTAACTCCAATTGATATTCGTGGATTACAAAAACCCATCTATAGAAGTGATTGAATTCTAAATTTAGTTGATGATTGTTCTTTATTCAAAAGTGATCGAAGTCCATCCGGTCAGAGTAGATGCACCCATCCATATACCAAGCAAGGGCTTTTAGGTTGATGATCTTCGGCTCAAGTGGAACTAATCTCCCTCCTTCTTGTAATAGACTTGAATTCGAGTCTCATTATGAATCAAAAAAATAAAAACAAGGGCTTTTAGAAATTTTCAGGAAGTCACTCGTTTACTATTTTAATTCAAATGATAAATTGTAGTGCAATTTAATGATATTGATTAAGAGAGATTTTAAAAGATTTTATATTTATTTAATCTCTCTCTCCCCCCCTCTCTCTCTCTCTACTCTCTCTCTCTCTCTCACAAATTTTAGAATTTTCAGTTTTCAAACAAATGTCTTTTGTTTTGATTATGTGAAATTATGAAAATTACATGGTTAATCTGAATCCGAATGTCAAAATAAAACCCCAAAAATTGCAAGATGACGATGAATTTCAATCCAAATTCAAAAAAGCATTATAGGAAGAGTCTTGATTGCATAATTTTCTCCAGATTTGATCTTCAATATTGTTCACCAAATGATTAAGTTTTTAAGGTTTTACCTGCGAAAATTCAATTTCTGTTCTTTTCTTTCCTTGTTTTCTTTGACATATGTTGTTTCCCAGTATTCAAATTATGTTTTCTACATAACTTGTGTTTATGAGGATCGTAAAGGGCATCAAGATTTATTTATTTGTGTGTTGGATTAGTAACTTTTATTTGAGTCTTAAGTATTTAACGTGGTTAGAATGTTACATGAAGAATTTAGACACTTACCTTTTTGGATTTATGTTGATTCGAATAATTCTGGTTCCAATTGTGAGGATTGTTTGGTTTTGACTTAAGTTTACAAAGGATGTTGGAGGAATTGTTAACGGAGAATATACTAAATAGTGATGACACGATGGAATTTTGTAGGCATTTGAAGAACGTTGGGGATGCGAAATAATTTAGAACTAAATTCGAGAATCTTTGCTTTGACCCTCAAAAGGGCTAGAGTTTTGACTTCAAATTATGAGTTTTATGCTTGCTTTTGCATTTTGAATGTTGTTTATGGTTCAATATCTTGTAAAGGCATCCACCGTGAATTGGGGTCCTCTACTTCTAATTGGTTGTTAGAACTATAGTTGTTTTATCTCATCCCCATTAATGCTGTTGGAAATATCTAATGCACATATACGTAATGAAAGTACAATTAAATTTTTCGGAACAATTAAAAAGACAAAAATAAGGGATATATCTCGATGAATGAACCATGATGCTTCCTTTGAACATTTCACAATCGGGATGATAGTTATACTATGAACTATCAACACAAAATCACAATATTTCAACCTTCTAATCCGGTGATGGCGGTGACAGAAAAATTCCCTTCTCCGAATTTTTTATATACCCTCTAATTGTGTTTTTCTCTCACAGAAAAATGCAATTTCGTTTTCTCTCTCTAGAATGTTTTTCTCCATTGAAGAAGGAAGCCAACACATTCACGTAGCTTCAGGATCTTGAGCAAAACTAGGAGGAAACTGTGGGATTTGGGATAATGGGGTTTAACATTATCTTCCCAAGTAAAAACTTTAAATTTTTACTTCTTATAGTTGAATGCCCCACATGGACATATTATCAACCAACATCTCCCACTTGCAATCATAGTATTTTATATCCGTCACTATATCATAACTCATGCGATCTACTACATTATCCTACTAGACTTTCATACAAGATTAGATATCGTGCGATTGGCAAATACACCTGCAATCAAAGACTTCTAGATACACCTGTTAGGGTGATCGAAAAGTCATCGTTAGTATAAAAAAGAAATTCGATATACCTCAAACTCAATGTGATTACATCTATTGAGTTACTTTCTTCGTCGAAAGTGATCCTTGATCAATATTCGACTGTGTATTCACTATTGTGTTAAATCCCAACATGGATAAACATAACAGATCGATCGGTGAATACTACACTATGATACAATGCCTATTGATATTTCTTTTCCCAAACTTGAATCTATCAGTCCCATTTCAGCTGCTTTTTTAGATCTGTCGCTTAAATCTCAATTTATCTTTCATATCATAGGTAAACAAACTAAAATAACAATACTGAACCAAAACTTCTAGAAACAGCCAAAAGTAATAAGGGCACAAAAGATCTCACTCAATGGATCTCGGGTTTCACACAGTAAGAACAAGAATCACGATCATATTATTGTCTCAAATAATAGCTCTCGCTTACCCATAGTCGTCTCATTACACGCGGTATGAAACGCGTGCCACAGTGTTAATCCCTCATTCCTCAAAATGGTATATGTTAGATTTCTCTAACACTGTATAGATACGAGACTCAGTTTACAAATAAAACTCTACCCAGAGATCTCAGAGAGAGTGTCTCAGAGACAATATCACTATCGTAGGTAATATCTGAAATCTCAAATCTGGCTACTCACAAGCAACATGAATGTGAATATTTCCATGTTGGTCATATCTTAGATAATCTCATTCTGAACACATATCAGAGCAATTTATGTTCTAGTTGCCTCTTATAACTAGAAACCGTTTCATCTCCACTCATTCAGAGCTAGAGGTGGTCACTCGTGTGAAAGAGTCGATCTCGTCTATCCGACATATCTTTTTATCACATCAAAATATATATATGACACAAAAACAAATGCATTATTTAAAAAAAATAATAATTCAAGTGTGACTGAATAATGCACAAAATCACATATATAAAAGTAATAAGCATTACATCATCAATTTGGTACAAAATGAGAAATATCAAAACATGACCAAACCCAATGATTCTCTATGCGCTACAAATGAGTCTTTAGCGATGGGTTTGATAAAGGGGTCAGCCACCATACTATGTGTCGAAATGTACTTGACAGTCACTTTACCCTTCTCGATAATGTCTCTTACGAAATTATATCTGATGTCGATGTATTTGGTTCTACTATGATACTTAGAGTCTCGAGTATAGGCGATAACGGCCTGATTATCATAGTAAATTATCACTGACCTCCCACTATCAACCACAACTCCTAAGTCATCTAATAGTCTCCGGAGCCAAACACTCTCATGGATGCGACTGAGCAAACCACGAACTCAGCCTCCATCGTAGATAGAGCCACATAGGTTTGCTTCTTGCTGCTCCAAGAAATGGCATCACCATTAAGCAAAAAGATAAAACCTGATGTCGATTTGTGTTTATCCAGATCACCGTCCCAATCGGCATCTGAATATCCCACAAGACCGACTGCATAACATACGTTTGGTCGTGTACACAATACCGCGTAAATTAAACTTCCCACTGCGCTTGAATAAGGGATTTTACTCATTTCTCTTATTTCTTCCTGAGTTTTCGAGCACATCTCAAGACTCAGGTCATCATACTTGGCGATTGAAGTATCTATGAAATTATAATCACTTCTCTCAAAGCGCTCAAGAATCTTCCTAATGCAGGTCTCTTGTGAAAGAGTCAATACTTATCTCAAGCGATCCATTTGGATCTTAACTCCAAGGATGAACTCAACTTCACCCATATCTTTCATGTCGAAACTCGATGACAACTATACCTTAATTGTTATCAGATACTCAATGTTGTTCCCGGCTAACATGATATCGTCCACATATAGTGATAGGATCATGAAAAGGTTATCAGACCGTATCACATAAACACAATGATCCTCCTCGATCATTGTAAAATCATAAGATATCACCTCATCGTGAAATCTTAGGAACCATCGCTTGGATGATTGGTTTAGGCCATAAATCGACTTCCGAAATAGACAGACCTTATCCTCATGACTTATTAAAACGAACCTGGTAGACTGCTCCGTGTAGATCTCCTAATCCAAATTTTCGTTAAGAAAATCAGTATTTACATCCATTTGATATAACTCTAGATCTATACTTGCAACAATTGTCAAAAGTAGACGGATCGATATAAACTTGACTAATGGGGAGAAAGTCTCCTTGTAGTCAATGCCTTTTGTCGTGTGTAATCCTTGGCTACGAGACGGGTCTTGTATCTCTTTATTGATCCGTTGGCCTTTCTTTTTATCTTGAGAACCCACTTGTTTCCAATGATTTTTCTACCCTTAGGTAGGTCAACTAGGTCCCAGACCCCGTTGACTCTTATAGATTCTATCTCCTCATGCATAGTCTTTAATCACTGGTCCTTCGCAAGACTCTCGAGAGCTTCCTAAAAAGTCTGAGACTCCTCATCATCCTCAGGAGTTATGATGAGGATCTCATCCACAATTGGAAAACGACGTCAGAATACTTTTTCCCGACTACTTCTACGAGGAGAAGGAGCCTCTTTATCTCGAGATGGGTCACTCCCACTAGAATCAAGATCCATAACAGGTTCTTGAGTCTTACTGTTGGACTCAATTGGGCTGTTAGGCTCACAATCTCATAAAATGTGAAGTCCTGATTAATCTCACATCTCTTAGGAAAATCGTTTTCTAAAAACGTAGTATTACGAGATTAGATCTCAGAAACCGTGTCATCTGTACGTTCACCCAGGAACACATGTCCTTTGAAATGTTTAGAGTATCTTATAAAGATACATTTATTTCCTCGCTGGTCTAACTTGCCATGTGGGTGTGAGAAATCGTGAACGTATGCGGCACAACCCTATTGCCTTAAATGGCTAAGGTCAGGCTGCTTCTCTATCCAAAGTTCGTATAGGGTACTGATTACGGACTTAGTTGGAATACAGTTAAAAACGTAGTCAACAGTCAACAACGTATCTCCCCAATGGGAGATAGCAAAATTGACCTGCGCCATCATCGATTTCACCATCTCCAACAGAGTCTTGTTCCTTCTCTCGGTTACTCCGTTCTGTTGGGGAGTAGCAGGAACAATCAATTGTTTTGTAATACCCTTCTCGAAACAGAGCTCTTTAAACTACTCAGACAGATACTCGCGTCATTGATCCGTTCTTAAAGTCTTAAGTCTTAAATCTAATTGATTTTCCACTTTGCTAATAAATCTCCTAAAACAATCTAATGCTTCAGACTTGTGTGAGATCAGATAGACGAAATCAAAACGCGTGTAATCGTCTATAAACGTAATAAAATACGTGGCTTTGTTTCGGATTCTCATATTCATAGGCTCACAAATATCGAAGTGAATCAATTGCAATAGAGTCCCAGTTCTCATTGGTTTTCCAAATGGCTTCCTCGTCGCTTTGCCGGCTAGACAAAACTCAAATAAGTGTAACTCGACTTGAGTAAGCGGGCGCAACAGGCCACTCGTTGCAACCGGTTCATTCTTTCTTGTTTTATGTGGCCAAGTTTACTAAACCAAACAGAAACATTATCAACTACGCTATCAAATATATAGACAATAGAAGATAAATCAGAAATATTATAATAGGAAACCATGTCCAACGCATAAAGTCCATCATAGACTAAACCAGTACATAAAAGAGTATCATCGTATGAAACATAAATACTCGAGTTTCTAAAATTAACAGAATATTCTAAGCGATACAAACAAAAAACAGATATGAGATTCCGCCGAATCTCGGGAGCATACAATATATTATGTAAATACAGGACTTGATTACATCGCAGCATTAACTTGCATATACCAATCCCCTTTACGGCCACAAATGCTCCATTCTCCACATAAAACCTCATCGCATGGGGACTTAATCGGCAGGACTCCACATACGCGCTCCTATCGCGAGTTACATGATCGGTGGCTTCTGAGTTTACAATCCACAAAGGAGAGTAGTCAATGAATATCACATTGAATGAAACATAACTCAAACCATATAAGGAAGAAGGACTTACCTTCAGCTCGCTACATTCACGAGCGAAATGCCCAATTTTGCCACAAACATAGCACTTCACTTTGCTCTTATCGAGCTCCTTCTTCTCACTTTTCTGCCCTTTATTGTCAGTCTTTCTTGATGGCTTTTTCTTGCTTTGGCTTTTGGCCTTTTGGTCAAATTTGCGCCACTTGCGCTAAAGTCACGGGAGCCTTTACTCGACTCTGCTACATTAGCTTGACCGGATATAGACCTAACCACCTCCTCCTGACATTCCTCCTTGAGCTCACAATGCTTACTCACGTCCATGAAAGTATGAATACTCTCAGTGTGCATGAGATATGTCTTAACCCCATTTCAGGAGTCAGGTAATAACTGGATCACGCCCAACACCTGAAACTCATCAGATATCAGCTTTCCCATGTTATTCAGAGAAGCGATCATATTCGACATATGCATCAGATGCTGCTTCATAGTATGATTAAGCCTTTTCTTATAGGTAATGAACCCATTGGTCAGTATTCTCAGCTTAGGAGCTGACCGGGAGTCAAAGTGCTCTTTCAAAGCAACCTAAACCGATATCGCAGTAAAATACTACTCATACACTGTGATCATATCGTCGTGCATACTGCTTAGGAGGATTGCCCTAACTTGGCTATCCTTCTTTTTCCATGCATGATACGTCTCTTGATCCCATCTAGCCTGAGGCGTAGTACCCTCCCCAGGGTCCGACATCTCGTGATTTAGAATCTCCGCTAGGTTCTATTCCTCGAAAACAAACTAAACCTTCCGGTGCTAAATCTTGTAGTTGTCACCGTTCAGCTTATTTCCCTTTATGAGATCAAGTACGATACTTTTCTTCATAACTATTTGTCTCTGTCACACAGAAAAAGAGACGTTAGTAACTAATAATGCTTATTTTCACATAATTTCACGCACCCTACGAATCATCAAATCTAAAATAATTCGAGTATTGACCCCAAAGCGAGCGTATGGGTCAACGGACACCATACACCACAACCCGGGATCTCATCTCACCATCTAGACTTGGATTCGGTGCATGTAATCTCATAAATAGTCACAAATATAGATTTAGGACTCTTAAAAATTAAAAAAATTCAATTTTGGTCGACTTGACAGGCCGTCAAGGTCCCCACACGCCGTCACATGCTGGCGGTGTGTTTGTCGACCCTGCCACGTTGTAGACGAGAGGTGCGCCTCACACCTGCCGCCGCGCGCTCGGCTTGGCTTGGCTCAGCTCACGCGCGCCCACTCCGAAGCACATCTCACGTGCCTACACGTGCGAAGCCGGGTAAGATGGGTCGGCCAACGGGTTAGGGTTGACCCGACCGTGTCTGTCAACGGGTCGGTCAAACGGGTCAGGGTTGACTCGACTTGCAATTAACAGGTCGGGGATCTGACCTGACACCTGTTAGATCATGGGTCGGAGCGGGTCAAGCCCCCGACCTGGTCTGGCTTCCTGTCCGCATCATGCACCTTGCATGCGTGTGAGCTGCATGCGCCTGCCGGTTGCTGTTGGACGCCCCACTCCAAGCATGTGTTGCACGCGCCCACGGGTTTGGGTCTTTCTTCCTCATCTGACGGGTCTGCAGTTGGATTTTCCGACCCGATTTCTGAAAAACCTATTTCCGGCCTGTTTTTCCACTGCGATTCCAACCGGAAAATAATTTTGGACATCTCAAAAGTATCCTAAACTCGATTCTTGGATTATTCGCCCTAAACTCGGCGAAATAAATATTCAAAGTTTTGGCCCTCCGCGGCCTCGTCAAAAAACCTAGTTTTTGTCGACAGCAAGTCACAAAATTTATGCTAAAATGTAGATCACCACACGCAGAACATAAATATGCCATTTATTTTAGATCAATCATCCTCATATATGGACAGATCTAGGTTTTTAGTTCCGGGCACGCTTAGGGTCGAAAACTTTGGTTTCAATTTTAATGGTTAAAACATACTCAAAAAATTACATAAAAAATATTTCTGTGATCTACGTAACATGGATAACATCATGGTATAATCGGATTCATGAAACTCATTCGTGATCCAAATCCTAAAATTTTAACCCCATATTTTTTTATACCGAAAAATTTCAAAAATTATTTTAATAATACCAACATTTGTTCTGATACCAATGTTGGAAATTTCTAATACACATACACGCAGCGGAAGTACAATGAAATTTTTCGAAACAAATAAAACGACAAAAATAAGGGGCGTGCCTCGGTGAATATCGGGAACCGTGATACTTTTTTCAAACTTTTCATAGTCGGGATGATAGTCACACTACGAACTATCAACACAAAGTCACAATGTCTCAACCCTCTAATCCGGTGATGGTGGTGATAGAAAAATTTCATTCTCGGAATTTTTTATATACCCTCTAATTGTGCTTTTCTCTCACAGAAAAAAGAAATTTCGTTTTCTCTCTAGAATGTTGTTGCTGCTATCAGTTCTTACTGTTTTTTCTCCATTGAAGAAGGAAGCCAACACATTCACGTAGGTTTAGGATCTTGAGCAAAACTAGGTGGAAACTGTGGGATTTGGGATAATGGGGTTTAACCACCCATTATCTCCCCCAAGTAAAAATTTTAAATTTTTACTTCTTGTAGTTGAATGCCCCACGTGGGCATATCATCAACCAACAAATGCCAAGTAATTGCAACATGAACACTTCTTATTGACTTCCATTGGTCATTAGTTTTTTGATTTTTCAGTTCTTTTCTTGAAGTTATTGCTGCTGCTGCTGTATTTGCTTCGCACTTGGCTACCCGACGTTTATTGTGGGCACAAAAATTGATATACCAGAGGTGTGTCCTTTCCGGCTTTATTTTTTTGTTATACTAGGATTTGAATCTAAGATTATTGGGTTGAGAGAGAGGATCGTGATCACTAAACTGTCAATTTAAACTCATACTAGGAAAAGGTCCTCTCAATGCTCTAATATCCACATTAGATATGGACCGAAATGTGTTACGATATTCTGAACCCTGCTCACATACCGTTTTAATGGGCAAACAGTCTAATCTTTGGAACATACTACAATCCTAGGTGACAGAGCTGATATCGAGGTGCCAGACCTTGCCGTCGATGTGAGCTCTTGGGTCGATGTGAGCACTTGAGAAAAAGTTATTATTATTGTTATTGTTATTATTATTATTTGTTTATTGAGCTCTACGATTTGACAAGAAGAAACTTCATATCCTCTCTGAATGGTTCAAAAATTTTTCTGCACCTTATGCTTTTACTTTTCATGTTAGCTTCTTCCAGTTTCAGCTAGTGAATTTGGGATGGTTAACTTAGTCGGCGTTCATGAGAGGTCATCCTGGAATTTTCTCTTCTAAGTTTAAGCTTTTGTGCAATTTCGGTTTTTTTTTTCCCAAGATATTCTCTTCTAATTTTTCCTGTTTATGTATATTTTCCATTTTTGAGCCGTATCAGCATCACGTATAGGTTGTTTTGTTGTTTGGAACTATAATCTTTCTATTAGGAGATTAGCCATGTGTACTAAATGTTTTAGCCAAGCATCTGTGCCGGGGGGGTTGGTAATTATCACCGATGGAATTTCTGGCCGCCGGAGAAGACCCTGGAAGCTTTGCCAATGGTTTTTGGGGTCTTTACCAGCGGTCTTTGACCGCCAGTAAAGGTCTCTTTTTTTTGTAGTGTAAGCATGCGCTTGACAAGAAGCACGTAGCATCCCCGACTACAGATATATCATTCTACCAATGCAGGATAAGAGAAACAACTGTAAGATGAAATTGAAACTTGAGTCTTGCATCTTTGTCAAGGAATTCCATCGTTTAAAACCGCATAGGAGAGAGGAGCCTAGGCCTAAAACACACACAAAGACTTGTTTTCCCAGCCTAGGAATATCCATAAGCTGAAACTATCCCTCCTTTGGGGAAAAAAATAACATAGGGACAAAGATGTGTGTTAAGGTGGCTTATATTTCAAGTGAGTGGTTGACTTTGGCACACGAACAATATACCTGCAACACATTCAAACCAGGGCAGGTACACAATATATGTGCCTTCATATTAGACGTGGAGGCATTGATCATTGTCCCATTTTAATGCAAGAGACGCATGAAGGAAAAACCACAATACGATAGTGGCCAAAGTTAAAAAAGGATCCTTAATACTCAAATTTGAATTTTGATAATAGAAAAAATTATATTTTGAGAGCTCCCACTTATAGAGGGTTCAATTGTAGCTCGGATCATATTAGTAAGAGTATAGTTTTAGATAATAATTGGTCTGGGAACAAAAAAAAAAGCTCGAAAGTTCATCAACTTCCGGGACCCTTTCTATTCTGGAGATACAAAACTGCAGATTAGTTTGGATTAGATACATTTCAAATTTTTTAGTACTCAAGTCAAATTCAAAAACATAATTTTGCCGACTACTTAGACTTCGAGCTAGACCCGGTAACTATCTATGATTGTAATGTGGCAAGATCAAAAAGCAAAATTTATGGGAAATCTAATTTTCTTGATTACAATAATTAAATTTTTTAAAGAGAGAAAATTAAATATGCTTAGTTTCAGAGAGAAAAAATAAAATCTTGGTTTTTAAGAGAGAGAAAAAAATCTTGTTTTTTAAGAGAGAAAATTTAAAACTAATGTATTTGGAAAGAGAAAATGTAAAGTAAATTAATTTTTAGAGAGAAAATTTAAAATTAATGTATTTAGAAAGAGAAAAAATAATCCTTATTTTAAAAAATAATAATTAAGTTATATAGAAAATGCTATCCATGTTAATGTCTATATCGAAGACAGGGAAGGGAAATTCATAACTCCTTTATCCTTTTCCTCTTTATTTATTTATTTATTTATTTTTTATACTTCACTATTAGTATCTGAAAATCTGATTAATTTGATTCAAACAAATATAAAATCTAATTTAAAAATTAACTCTCCCACCGGTATTCTTTTCCTCTTTATACTTTTCCTTTCTAACCTTTTAAGAGAGAATTACCGTTATAATTCTGAGATTAAGAATTATTTCTCAAAGTCGTATTTGCAGGTGGTTTTTCTGTTAGAGTTTTTCTTATAAATCTTATGGTTTTTTTTTTGTTTATTTTGTTGCTCTCTCTCTCTTTTTTATTTTATTTTATTTTATTTTTTATTTTTTATTACAATTACATTTAAAATCTAAATTACAGGATCAGAGAAGGGAGGATGAGACCACTGGTCTGTCCATGGGGGACTACTTCGTTGCTCTCTTGCTTTGCCTTTTGGGTTGATTTAGTTATAACGGCTATGATGGATTAAGCCATTTAGGGCTCCATAAAATAGTGGTCCCACTTTGACCCAACTCGATGGTTTAAGTTATTGTTAACACCCCAAATCTCAAATGTTGAACATAAGCTGATGGGGCCCGACAAACAAATTAAGTTTCAAAGAAAATGTGAAACGTCACAATTATTGGTTCAAAAGTTTGAGTCTAATTGAGGGAAGTATGCTCTAGTGGGAAGGGCACTGGTACTTTATACAAAGAATAGAAGTTCGAGTCTTGATAGTATAAAAAACGACGTTGAAAGAGTTCCTCTCAATTGGGATCCGACAGTAGCTCGGTCGAAGTATGGGCTTTGTTAGTTGGTTGCAGAAGAAAATTATATGTATTTTTTGATAATTACGTTGAATAGAATTAAATTTAATTCGAATCAGATTGATTTTTTAAAAAGTAAAATTCTTTCGACGTTTGTTTTCTCTAAACACAAAATTTGAACCTAAAATTTTACTTAATCGATGTCAACCTTCTGGATCAACTAGAAGCGGGTAAAATGTTAAAATTATAAATAGGTTAAAGTTTTTATGCCAAGTCATATATTTTTAAAAAAAGCTTTTTAAAACTGAGAAAAATTAGATAATTTATAATAAAATAAAATATAAAATAATATAATACTTTATCTAACAAACAATGTAGATGGGGCCACCGAATAATTCTTTGCATAGGCCAGGCCCGCGGGCTTTGATAATAACAAGCGTATCTTATCAGGGGCCCAGTACAATATGAGGTTTTGGTTTAACATTTTTTGTCAGAGGCCCGGCGGAGAATACAATGACAGGAGCGTGTCAAATGTCCCTGGACGGGCTTACTTGCAGGCCTACATGCCCCACGGGTAGAGTTCATTAATGGCGATGACCCATTATTTGTGACTAATCAAACTGAAGAATCCAGGTGAATACAACACACTAGGCTCTCTTTCTCCCTCTCTCTGGGCTGTAATCGATGGGAATGTATTAAATTTCTTTAGGTCTTAGGTTGATAGGTCGGATACTCGATCCTTTTAATCAGACATCTTGAGTTTAAGTTAATGAGAGTCGACCCTTAAAATGAATTCCGTTAGAATCGGATAAGTTTGATAAAATCCGGACATCGATAGTGAAAAAAAATGATGGGACTTTGTGTTGGATTTTCCTGGTCAATACCCTTTTCCTTGTTTTGTTTCACTGTTCATTTGCACCGGTGTCATGAATTTGACGTTTAGTGGGGTTGGTTGGTTAGACTAGGTTACGTTAGTCTTTTAGAAATGAGCATGTTTGATAGAGAATACATGAAAAATTGTTTGAATTCGATGTTAATGAAGTGGGATTTTGATGCTATGCTCACTATATTCTGTACGAAGAAAGAAATGGCACCATGTCTGGAAATTCCCAAAATTTGTAATTTTTAACGATTGTTTATGCTTGTTTTGCAGACTTTCAATTTTGAACAGCCGGTTTTCAATCGCTCTAAGTGAACCATTTCTTTGTTATTATTTTTTTGTTGGGTTGGGACTTGGGAGTACTGGTAAATGCCTTCAAGTAAAAGCTCGTGAATATCTTCATGAAATTTGGTGCTTTGGATTTTTTTTTTTTTTTTTTTTTTTTTTTTTGTGTGGTGTCAAATCTGGTCTCATGAAAAAATTGATGTATATTTTATCTCACCGTCAATAGTATTTATTTCCTTTGAGCTTAGGCAATTATTCACTTTCCATCCGTGTTGTTGTATCCATGGCTGAATTTGGAGGTTGTGGTGACAGGATGTGAAGTTCTATGGAAATTCATGATTAGTGCGGCAATTTTGGGGGGAAAAAAAACGCTTGAATGGTGTGCATCCTTTGGCTACGTAAGACCCATGCTAGAGTTTGGCATCAAAACTCAGTCTCAAATAGCATCTTCTGTTGCTAAAATTAGTCTCCAATAGACCCTTCTTACTTTTCAAAATTATGCTGCCATGAAATTAATCCTTGTCTTTTGAATATCAGATTCAATTTTAGTGGGAAGAGGTAGGAATAGAATTCATTTAAATCACAAAATTCAAATGAGAGAATATAGATACAACCCCTGCCGAGGCAACACTGTAAATTTTGGAATTGTCTAAACTCTTTGTAGAGCAATTCCCTCCCCACCAAGGAGACTCTTGCTTTGTAGGTATCCCTTTTGTTGTGAGTGAATTTATATCATTTTAATATAATTATTTTTCTAATATTTTTCTGTAACTAATCATTTTTGTTATTTGACCTACAAATATTAGTTTTGTCGCCGTGAAAGAGGCACGTTTCTTTGTTGAACACACTTTGGAATTTGAAACCTTGGTGCTTATTTGTATGTGGCTTTCTTTTTCCCCATTGATTTTCCTTTAGTCCAATTGATCTGCGTTCTGCTTGTAACTTTGCTTAGAATCAGGATGATTGCTAATTCTTAAATAGGCAAGTTTTGGGCATGAAAAGGTTTTGCTTTATCACTTGGCAGTCATCTTTGTAAAATGCCAATTGGATTCTTTATTTTATTTTGTTTATTGTATTCTGTAGTCAGCACTAGATTTAGTAATTGCCAGGTAAATGTGATACCCTTTGCAATTTTCTTAATTTTAAGAGGAACATGGGAATTTTTTTTTCTTTTTTAAATTTTAAAGATTTTGTGCACCCTGTACATGTGCATGCTGCTACCATTTTCATGTTCATTTAGTGGTACCTCTTGGGCATGTACAATAGCCCACAGTTAGTGCATGCTAGGCAAGGACGAAATAAACTGTGTGCTGGCCTGAGGGAGGTGTGGTCTAAGGTGGTTTTGGGGGACCGAGAACACTCCTTGCCAGTTGCCACCAGGCTACTACTGAGGTTATGGACTATGAGCCTTGGGAACTTCAACTTCTACTATCGTGGTGCTAATTATAAAGTTGATAGAGTAAAATTATTGTTGCCAAAGATATCAAGATTTTTGTGAACCCTAATTATCTGTTGTTTCAATCAGGACTGTTTTCTGCCTTCTTCTAACAGAGTTTGGTTGTTGTTGCAGTTGTTTGTGGGGCTGTAGCAAGCATTTTGTTGTGGGACGTTAGATTAAATCCAAATGGGGCCAAGGACAAAAGAGGCATCGATTCTAGACATCAAGCAAGTGAAGAAACAGAGCATCTGCATCTATAAATCATTTTAGATATTTTATCGGGACTCCAATTGAATGTCTTATGAGATGGAGGACTGTGTGCAAGACCTGGTTTAATCTGATATGAGAGTTCATTAATATCCAGCTGAAACGAAAAATTAATCAATTACCTAGAGTTGTCCCATTATCAATACCATCATCTGACATGCTTTTGTTGGACATTGAAGAAAGAAACGTCCAAGCCATCCCTTTGGAAAGCCAAGACCTTTCAATCATGGGCTGGATTGCTTTACCTTTTTTCAATAAAGCCACAGGAGCCAATCATCATATATAACCCTATTATAGAAGAGAGCATCATTTTGCCACGAACAGACTTATAATATCCCATCTCCGACCATCACATTGGTTTGGGATATGATCCTTAGACCAAAAAGCCCAAGGTGTTATGATCATACAAGGATGCAGAAAATGCTGACTTTAGAAAGTTTTGACACTATCACAGGTGAAGAAAGCTCTTGGAAACAGCTGGATTCTCCTGCATGTAAGGTTCTTGATCCAGGAATTGGAGGGCCCTTTACTGGATAATTGACAAGGAATCTCCCAACTCTGATAGTGAATATATACTTGCTTTCAATGCAAGCTATGAGAAGTTTTCAACCATCTCATTTACCTCACATGTCAGGGAGCCTAGGTACAACTGGACCTGGTATGGTCGCAATTTAAGGTTGTTGATTTTAAAAGGTTGCATGATTTTAGCAGAAATCAATGGCAGCTCTTTTCACATATGGCAAGTGAAAGGTAATCGGGATAGCAGGTTCCAAATTCTTCAGTATAGTTATTATGAATTTACTACAAGGAATGCTTTCACTCGACCATCGCTGGTGAGCATGCTCGATCACAGCATTTTCTTGCTTGCTGTAAGCAAGATGGCTAACCATTGGGATCAACAATTCATAATGTACTATCCCCAGTCCAAACAATTTCATCATCTAAAAGTTAATGGGATTCCTTGTGGTCTAGAGTTGGTTGCTTTAGTCCTAGATTTGTTTCTCCTGTTGAAGCTGCTCTGCATTTTCTGTGACTTTTGTTCTGTTACCAGTATTAATGCATGAAAATTTGTTGCTTATATTTGCAAGGTATCCACCTAGCACATCGTTATACTGGTGTCTTTCTTTTTCCAAAAGCACTCCCATTGTTGATCAGACGAAATACCTGGCTTTGCTAATTTCCATTCACTTATTTTGATACTTTTGGCACTTTCATGTCATTTGGTCTTTATTGTGAATGGGCCAATATCACGAGTTTTGCTCTGTGTGGTTCTAATTTGGAGCCGTCTAATGTAGTTGAAAAGGACAAAATGAAAAGGGTGATTCCCAAGCACTGAAAATTACTAATTTGACTTCATAGCAGTGGGTTTTTGCACTCTAACCTTTGTTTTAGTAGGACTTTGTCTTCTCAACTTACTCCTTTCTGTTTATGTTAAAATTTATGAAAGACATTGATTATTGATCCTTCTTGCAACACTATTTAATTTTTCTTACTGTCATGTTTTTTCAGGAAGCATTGAACTTTTCTAGAGAAGTATTCTAACACGGCAATGCAGATTGATTGCTTGGTCGGAAGATGGGGTGAAGGAATTCTTTGTTGAATTGTGGATGGTCCATCAAGAAAGTGGGAAGAAAATGGATATGCCACTGGACATCTTATCTGATATGCTATTGTACTACCAAAAGTATGAATGAACCTTGAGGCACATGCGAGGCTATCTGGAGCAGATGGTATAGCTTCCACCAAGATCCACATCTTGTCAACCAACTAAACATGCAGAGTGATTCTTGTTGTCGACATCATCATTTTTCTTGTTTCTGGTGGACATTGAAGTAAAATAGTCAGAGAAATCTCGTTCGAAATGAAGAATCTTTAATTTTTGACCTATACCGAGTTATTGACATTACAACTCTGAGAGAAAGTTCATGACTAAACTAAGGTATTTGGTCAATAAATTGATGTGGGAACATCAAAGTTGATGTTGTGTGTTTGCAATTGCAATGTGATTTTGATCATTGTGAAGTTTCAACCAATAGAGTCTCCAAATAAAAGTAAATAGCTGGATCTTTTGGAGTCCCAAAATTTCATTTGGCAGGGTGTGTTAGTCTATGTGAAGATAATAGCTGGATCTTTTGCCATAGACAATGAGTGATTAATAGAGGAGAATTGATCTCTCCTTTCGTCATTATACATATTTCACACTTGTTTAGGAGCATGTTTTCACTTGACCGGTTCTGCAAGCAAAGACTGTTTGTCTGATTGCGGCAAGCAATTAGGCAGTATTGAAAACGTCCCTTCATTTTCTGTTTACTCCAGAAGACGCCATGACTGGACCTGACATCCTTGAGTTCAAGCCCGCTTTTTTGGTTCTGTTTTCACTGGCCCGTTTGATACATATTTATCTGCATTGCATTTCCATCCTGGACTTTGTATGTTGTAGCCATTGTCTTCTCTTTTCTCCTGATAATTAGGTTGAAACTTGTTGCTGATAAATGTGCAAATTTTCTTACATTTTGTAGCTGTTAAAGTTTTGGGAGACATGAAAAGGGTTTGTCTTTATTCATATCAATTGTAACATCTAACATGATATCTTGGGCATGTCCTCTGGCTTCTTTCCGATTGTGTCCATACCTTGTTATTAACTCTGTTCCTCTTGTCCTCAATGTGGAGTACTATTAATCGGGATTATGTTTGTAAGAGATAATTTATCTGGTGGTGACTATGCGTTTATCTGATGAAATCTTTTGATATCAAAATTTGAAGGCCATATTGGTGGTGTTAAACTTATTGACATTTCACCTTCTTTTGCATGCAATACAGCTATGTTCCATCACTGGCCACTGGCTTGGTTCTACTAGGAGTTTTAAGCCCTCGCTAGTGGTGAGGGTTCAAAACCCTGTTAACCGTCACCCCTACTTGTAAAACAAGCATAAGCATAGCACCTCGAATGAACAAAGAAAAGAAAAGGAAAAAAAAGCTTAGACAAGGCTTGCCAAGTATCACGGTCTACCATTCTACACCAATGTTGACATGTTGTCGCTCTTTAACTGCATTGAGTACTCGTAACTTGTAATAAATTTCTATTTATATCATTCTATTTTGTAACTTTCTCTTTTAGGAGTATTTCTTCTCAAATATTTCAATGTCTCTTCTAACTGAGGGTAAAATGTTTAGAAAGCTCTTTAAGGGGCAAGAATCCGTAACAAGTCTACAGAATCGATTCTTGACCTTTCACTACAAAAAAACTTGTATTTAGCCACAAATTTTGCGACGAAAATTTAAGAAATATTCGTCGCTAAATTATTTAGCGACCAATTTTTCAACAAAACATAATTTGTCGCTAATAACTCGTCGCAAAATTTTCCGACAACAAATATGAACTTTGTCGCCAATTAGCGACAGATTATAGTTAGTCGCAAAATTCGTCGCAAACATTAGCAACCAAAACTTTTTAGTTGCAATTTTCCGACAAAATTTGCGACGAAACATTTTGTCGGAAAAATTTCCAACAATAAAATATTTGTTGCAAAAAATGTTGCAAAAATTAGCAACCAATTATTTTTTGTTGCAATTTTCCGACCAATTTTGCGACGAAATAGTATGTTTCAAATTTCTCTATCGGAAAATTCGTCGGATAAATTAGCATCAAAAAATTTTTTGTTGCAATTTTGCGACCAACACAACGACGAATATTTTTTGTCACAAATTAGCGACAAATTTTGTCGTTGCAAATTTCCAGCAATAGTTTTTTGTTGCTAAAATTTGCAACAAAATCTAGGACGAAATTATTTTCGTCGCAATTTGCGACAAAATTTATTTGTGAGATAATTTGTCGCAATTCTGCGACAAAATCAGCGACGGTTTTTGCGACGAATTTTGCAACGAAATCTTAAAAATTCAGCAACAAATTTTGCAACGAATGTCAAAATCAGCGACGAATTTAGCGACGAATATAGAAAATTTGCGACAAAAAAATTTAATTTTTCTAATATTTGCACCAAATTTCCATGTACATCATATTCCTCCCTGATAGTCTCAACCAACCAGTTTATGAACTAAACCACCAACATCATCATCAACAAATCATCCAGGGTACCATCGAATAGCCATGAATACGAAATTTATGCAGTATCTACTCATTCAAATAACTGACCATCTAATAGTATGAATGAAATAATAATTAAAAAAACACTACCATCGTCATGAAATAATATTAAACAGTACTAAATAAGTTACAGAATATCGAATTTGTAGAAGTATAAATGAAATTCTAATGAGAAGTCTAATTAAATATAAACGTGAAATAAAAATTGTTTCAAGAAACATTATCACCATCATCGTCACCATCACCATTACCGTCACCGCCATCACCATCACCAAATATGTCAAAATCATCATCACCATCATTTGGAGGAGATAGAGAAGGGGGAATCGAACTTGAAGCGGAGACTAGCTGAAGATGTTGCATTATAAGCCTCTGTTGTGCGCGAAACTCTTCAAATTCATTGTCTCTTCGCTGCTGTTCAACGCGCATGGCTTGAAGTTCGTTGTCTCTTCGCTGCTGTTCTACGCGCATGACTTGAAGTTCATTGTCTTTTTGTGCTAACAGCTCCTTCATGTGGCTCAGCTCTTGGTTCATTTGCATTAATTCTGCTCTTACTGGTGTCTGGCCGGAAGAACTTAGACCACTGAGTCTGCAAGTTCTGCTCAACGAGCCCATCCCAAGTACTCTTCCCTTCTTTGCTCCACCAGTTGCCTCGAGCCATAAAGCCATATCATTAACAGATGGCTCAGACGTTGCAGCATCATCACTACCACTGGAATTTCTAAGTAGAAGCTGGTCATATTTCTCCTGCATTATTGTATAAGAAATTAGAAGAAAAATAAAATAACAATATACTAAAATATCCAACGAAAAATAGAAGGTCAATTAACAGTTGAACAATTTTCAAAAAAATCTAACAAATAAAGTAAGAATACAAAAATGTATTTCTCATTAAGCGATTGATAGTAAGCAATAAGACACATAAATTATTTTTGTCAATCAAATATTATAAATTTAATACACTTATGGAATTCAAATTACACATACTTACATTTATATATTTTGTTGCTTAATCCATTAAAATGATATTTACATAATTAGGAGTGTTGTAATTGTAATTAAAATTCGACTACTATTACGAGTTTGAAACTATAACAGATCGAATAAAGTAAAAAATTATACTATACGTGACATAATGAACCAACCATTTGGAATGGACGTAACAAATTTGATATTATGTATTTTCTAATTATACTTTATAATGAAAAATATATATATATATGAATTTGAAATGAAAAGTTCAATTTAAGTATTTGAGAAATTATTGGAATAGACAAATCTATTAAATTCTTATTATAATGTTGTGATGATAAATTGAGCATAATATGTTCAAATAAAAGTTTTTATAAAACAATTTAAAATTATGAAATTACATACCATAACCGTTCTAGCTCTCTCCCCACTCCAGGTCTTGTCTTTTTTCTGAAAAGTCCGTGCGAAAGTCTCTCTAAATGATGGCGGTGATCCCATTTCCTTGGTCTGAAAACAAAACACCGTTAGATGAATTAATGAAAAAATAAATGAATTAAATACAAAAGAATGGTAATTGAACCAAATTACCATTCTAATTCTATGCTCATCAATATTGATTGAGCCTCCCGCATAAGTAGCAGATGATTCCCCAGAATTATAAGCTCGATTTATTTTATTTTGCTCACTCCTCCGTTGGCTCTCATCGGAATCCCAGAAATTTAAAATGTTGAGCCAATTTTCTTCGGTGATGCAGTGTGGCTTCTTTCGGCTCTTTTTGGCATGATTCAGTACACCTCGGATGTGATGACCGCATTTTTTTTAAATATTCTTCTTATTTCAAGCTCCTCGGTCTCATCCCAATTGAACTTTCGCTAAAAAAAAAACAAGTTGTTATATTTAAATTATACACTGAATTGTATATTTAAACTTAGAGGCCTCATTTACCTTGAATTCTCTCCACCATAGCTCTTTGATATCATCTGGAGTACTTGTGTATGACAGCGATGCTCCTCCCCAATGGTTGTTAATGATTCTATTCAGCTCATGAATAACATACACAGAATTTGTGAATCTATCATAAAATTAGAAATAAAAAAAATGGTTACTAAAAAAAATTTTTAAATAAACTAATAAATTGTGCTAATATTTCAAAATTTAATACTTACGAATCTCCGCAAGGGGATATCACCTCTCGCGTATCTTCCCCTTCAATGTGTGAATCTTGCATTGAAGGTACAATTGAAGGTGCAACTGATGGAAACGGTGAAGGTATATCAGTACAAGGCTCAGGGGCATGGGAAGGTGCAGCTGAAACGGACGGTGACGCCGAAGAGTTTGGTCTTGCATTAGAAGATCGTCTATGTCCTCCACGTTGAAACTGTAACAAGAGTTTTTTCTTGCAAGCAATGAATATTGCATGATTATAAAAAATATAATAAAGTATATGAAGAAACATACCATATTTAAATTGTCGTCAGAAATGATCTATAAAAAAAGAAAATATATTAGCAAATAATATTTCGAAAATGAAACATGAGGCACTAAATATAACATACAAATTGAGAAATTTAAAATACAAATCTAAATGTATTTTCACATGAAAACAGTAGAATAAAATTTCATATGATGTTAGACAATTTTAATAAATCTTAAAAAAACAATACTTACCGACGATCAAAAATCAAAGTCATTATTGTCATCATCATCCTCATTATCAGAGTCTTCAACATCAAATTCTTCCTCATCTTCATCCTCATCTTCATCATCTGTCTCCAAATCAGGTTCTTCATCGCCAGACTCATGAATTTCATTTTGATCCACATCTATCATTACTCCATGTGGATCTCGTAATGTTGGAATAATATATTCCTCAGTCTGAAACGTATTGGCAACTTCCATTTGTTGATATGCCATGTCTTCCCAACGTTCCTCAATTTTCTTTCGTGCTTTCGTTTTACAAACAGCCCACCAATCAATTTTGTCACGTTTCAAACTAGGATATGAAGCATAATACACTTGAATCGCTTGTTGTGCCAATACGAATTGTTCATATCTTTTATAAAATTTTTTATGATTTATATCAACCAATTTAAACTTTGGATGCACATTCATCCCTTTTACGGGGTCAAACCATTGGCACATAAATAAAACGACTCGCAACTCTGCTCCAGTGTACTCAACCTCTATAATTTCATCCAACAAACCATAAAACTCATCTTTTACACCTCCATCGTTGGATGACTGAACACAAACACCACTATTCATAGTAGCTTTTCCGGTTCCATATTCTTGAGTGTGAAAATTATACCCGTTTATAAAATACGATGGCCAAGTTCGCACCGTCGAATTTGGACCCCATGACAGATTAAGTAACAATTCTTGTTCAACTTGATCTTCATTACATTGAACCTGAAGTAAAATAAATGTGTTATTTTTTTAATTATCAAATAGATATACATTTTAAAATTCGTAAAACTAACATATGTTTTGAACCATGCTGCAAAATCTTCATCGCACACACGATTGAACTCATGCATCGATAGTTCAGACCGTGAATGTTGAAAAATCCTACGATTAAAGAAAACGATTTATGTCAACAATTTTATCAAAAAAATAACACATTTTTTATATTTGAGAAAAAAGGACTTACTCGAAATATGGTGTAACTTCTGGACAGTTCAGTAAAATATATGTATGGGCTGCCCGCCATTCTTTCGCAGTTAAATATCTAACCTTACATGACCCACTTGGTCGACCGAGATAGTTGAAAATAGAGAATGATTTTAATTTAGGATCAACAGGACCCTCATCATTTCTACCGGCGCGCCGTCTCTTACACTGGACATGAGGCTCGAAATAATATGAAGCAAAAGTTGTCACTTCCTCCGCAATGTATGCATTAACAATAGATGCTTCAACCCGTGCCTTATTTTTCACTTTTCTCTTCAAATGATATAAAAATCTAATTGATATAGAATAAAAAGTGTATTAGAAAATGATATATAATAAATTTAGTACATTGACATGCACTATAAATATTAATATGATGAGAATGTGCAAAAGTTACCTTTCAAATGGATACATCCATCGATATTGGACGGGACCTGCAACTCTGACCTTCATTCCTATCTGCCAAACTTACTATTCCAAAACAAGGTTCTGCATGGGTCTTGAGTTTCTCTATTTGTCTGTGTGGGCAGAGATCACAACTACAGTGCACCCTAGCTAGCGCCTTCACTTCATATGAAACCCATTGAAAGGCCAAAAGGGAATGCTTTGTTGAATGGGTTTTATCTTATGGCTTTTATTTTTATTTCTTTATTTTTGTATTTTATTTTATTTTATGTGAGACCTCATAATGCTTAATGGATTATAAAGTTGGGGTTGTCCACAACACTACTCTTTCAATGTTTTTTGCCAATTTCATAAGAAAATACAAAAACTCCAATTATGTTCCTGTACATTTCATCCATATGTACATATGTAGCAGTAGCAGAAGCAATATCCTTGATAGAGAAGAATTGAAACAAAAAAAATAAAGAGGCATATTGACAAACACGTAGACGGCTTTGTTGTGACTGCACGCGTGGATATATTAAAAAAAATAGTTGCATTTTGATATGAAATGCTGAATCATTAAGCTCACCCTTGTGTGCATAAGAAGATAAATAAAAAGACTTGCAAAGATCGCGACACACAAAGTCATAGCATATAGCTTCAAATTAATCCTATCCAATTAGCATATCCCATAAGCAGTTGTAGTGCTTCTGGGGCGTAACATTATTCTAAAAGGTATTATTTGCATCAAATAATTTGAATCCGTCGCCTCGGCGTCCGAAGGGGAGGGCCTTCCCCTCCCCAGATCGGGCCGCTTGCGGCTGGATCGGGGAGGGCCGTCCCCTCCCCAGATCCGGCCGCGCGGCCGGATCTCCTAGGGGGAGGCGCTGCGGCGCCTCCCCCTCTTATCACACAAGGTCGGGGGAGGGGCGCTGCCCCTCCCCCGCCTGCGAAGATCCGGGCAGTGCCGTCCCCAGCCCGGATCGGGCCGCTTGCGGCCGGATTGGGGAGGGGAAAGCGGCCCCTCCCCAGATCCGGCCTAGGCCAGATCTCCGAGGGGGGAGGCGCTGCGGCGCCTTCCCCGCTGTTGAAACAAAGGCAGGGGAGGGGCAGCGCCCCTCCCCTGCGAAGTTCCGGCGGCAACTGCCGGATGCAGAGAGAGAGAGAGAGAGAGAGAGTACCTTGAACCCGTGAATGGGAGACGCACCGCGGGGAAGAGAGGGACGGCAAAGTGGGGAAGAGAGGGAGAGGAAACTTGTGCTAGAAGGGGTGATTAAAAAAAATTGTGACGAAATTAGCGACAAAATTACTATTTGTTGCTGAAATCAGCGACAAATAAATATTTTGTCGCAACTATCAACAAAATCAGCGACAAACTTCCATTCGTCGCTGATTTCAGCGACGAATCTGATTCGTCGCTGAAATCAGCGACGAATTCCCTTTTCGTCGCTGAAATCAGCGACGAATAGGTGACTCGTCGCTGATATCAGCGACAACTCCGGTTTTCGTCGCTGAGATCAGCGACGACTCCGGTTTTCGTCGCTGAGATCAGCGACGAATCCCGTATTCGTCGCGGAAATCAGCGACCAATCCGGTTTTCGTCGCGGAACCCAGCGACGAATTCCCTTTTCGTCGCTGAGATCAGCGACGAATTCCCTTTTCGTCGCTGAGATCAGCGACGAATCCGTGATTCGTCGCTGAGATCAGCGACGAATCCAGTTTTCGTCGCTGAGATCAGCGACCAATCCTGTTATCGTCGCTGAAATCAGTGACGAATCCAGTATTGGTCGCGGAAATCAGCGACCAATCCGGTTTTCGTCGCGGAACCCAGCGACGAATTCCCTTTTCGTCGCTGAGATCAGCGACGAATCAGGTTTTCGTCGCTGAGATCAGCGACGAATCCAGTTTTCGTCGCTGAGATCAGCGACCAATCCTGTTATCGTCGCTGAAATCAGTGACGAATCCAGTATTGGTCGCGGAAATCAGCGACCAATCCGGTTTTCGTCGCGGAACCCAGCGACGAATTCCCTTTTCGTCGCTGAGATCAGTGACCAATCCGTGATTCGTCGCTGAGATCAGCGACCAATCCGTGATTCGTCGCTGAGGTCAGCGACGAATCCGGTTTTCGTCGCTGAAATCAGCGACGAATTCCCTTTTCGTCGCTGATTCAGCGATGAAACTCTGATTCGCGCTGATTTCAGTGATATAGTCCATTTTGTAACAAATATTATATATATATATATATATATTTTTTTGACTTTTATTTTTATTTGCGCACAAATTCTTTTACTCCATTCAAGTATGATATTGATTTCATATACCATTGACCATACTCATATTTTATTTTCTTTTAGTTATTATATATTTTTAATTAAATAAAACAATAAGGGTGCACCAAAATATATTTAATTATTTGAAACGAGTTGCTATTAAAAATAGTTTTGTATTTCTCAAAATTTGTGTAATTGTGTTACTCGTTTGTGTAAAATTACTGATTGGCCGCACAGGTATGCACCTTTTTAGCACAACTTGCAAAGAAGAGAGTGTATTTCGATTGCTCAACATGAGTGCGGGCTGGCCTCATTGTGCAAATGAAGGCCGTTCTAGAATTTCCTTCAAGTCCGCTTTGTAGAATGCGTGTCAATTTAGAGTCTCTATATGGTATATGCCCATTTTTTCCCTTGCTGCATCAATCAAAGTCATATAGTGTAAATAGCTTAAGAGGAATAGTAGTAAGTAAAATTAGGATACTTGAATCGTGATGCACTTAGCACCAAGACAAATTTGACAAAATTAAAGAGTTGGATGATTTTTCAGAAAGCAGAATTGACATAATCAGGAAGATTGCTCGATGTGTATACACTAACAGGTGCAATATTTCAGAAAGCAGAGTTGGATGATTTTTTCCCAAGGAATTTTGCAAAGGTACCATGTCGACATTATGGAATTGATATCACTGGTAAGGTGGAACACAATAAAATTGCACGTATAAAATGCAAAAAACCCGATGAGTCAACATTATGTAAATCTACGATGAAATACTTTTTGGTCGCTTGAATTTGCGACGAAACGATTCTTCGTCGCAGAAATCAGCGACGAATATTGTTTTCGTTGCAGAAGTGAGCGACAAAAGGTTTTATGGTCGCTGAAATCAGCAACGAACTTTTGTTTTGGTCGCTGACTTCAGCGACGAACTTTGTTTCGTCGCTATAATCCGCGACGAACAATGTTTTCGTCGCTGAAATGAGCGACGAACAGTGTATTCGTCGCTGAAATAAGCGACGAACAGTTTTTCGTCCCTAATATCAGCGACGAACTTTGGTTTTGGTCGCTGATTGTAGCGACGAATCTTAATTTGTCGCTGATATCTGCATCGAACAATGTTTTGGTCGCTAAATTTAGCGACGAACCGTTTTTCGTCGCTGATTCAGCGACGAAGAATTTGTTCGTCGCTGACGTTCGTCACTAAAATAAATTATTATTTTATAAATATATTAATATTGTATTTTATTTTATTAATTTACAAATTGTGCGACGAATTAATAAATTCGTCGCTAAACGTAGCAACGAAAAACGTATTGGTGGCTAAATTAGCGACCAATATGAGGATTTGTCGCTAATTTCGCGACGGAGAAATTTTTTCGTCGTAAAATGAGCAACGAATTTGAAGTTGTCGCTAAGTTTGCTACGAATTTATTTTCGTCGGTAATATTGTTGGAAATTTGCTATGAAAAATATATTAGTTGCGAAATTCGTCGCAAAATAGCAACAAAAAAGATTTGTCGCAAAATGTCGTCGCAAAAGCTTTGTTTTTTTGTAGTGTTTGTTGTAGCTTTATCAAGATTCCCTTCGCATGAAAGTTGTAACACTCTTTCTGTTAAATATAGTTTGTAATATGTAATGAGCATTTGTCCCACATTGAAAAGTTGAAGAGAATGTGATGGGTATATAACCCATCAAATTTCAAACCATTTGAATTTGGTTAAAATGGTGTGTTGGAGGGAAAATAAATTTTTAATAAATAATTAATTAAATAAATAATTATTTATTTATTTATTTAATGGCACTTGAGTCTTGGGCATTAGAAAATAAGTATTTTCGGTTATTTAATTTTTATTTAAAAGACATAATTTGGAAATTAAATAAATTGATGTCTTTTAATTAAAATGTTAACCAAGTGATGCCTATTGAATAAACCGTTGTTATTTTAAATTCAAAAGATCTATTTATTATGACCTTTGAATGAAAGGATTTCTTATTATTGTAATCCTTCATGTTCTATAAATATTCCCTCTCACCATTATGGTTTTCTTCTTCCTTCTTCCTTTTTAGATTTTCTATCATTGGCAATTTTCGTGCACTGAAGCAAAGGGGCTCTATTTCGTTCTTGGGGGAAATTTGAGATTTTGCTGTCTCAAATTTCTGTTTCGATTTGCATATCCTGAAGGAGTTTGCCATTAACTCAGCCAGCAATATAGTGGGGGCATAATTTCCTTAAGGACAGTGATTATTTCACGTGCAAATCTTTTTCATTTTGTTTATCTCAAAGTCATTTTCAACATTTTTTCTAACACTTTCTTACTAATAAAGTTTATTGTTTTCTCGTTTCATCTTCAAACGTGGCCGCCTATGAGGGCCATTATCCTTTTTGTGAGGCTATCTACCTTCTCAATCCAAACAACAATATGCTCCTAGAGCGCTTCCCTGCGCTTCTATCAGAAGAGATGATGCTCTTTCCCCTCTAGCTCTCGTACCCAACTGAGCACCTTCTTGGCATGGGCTCAACCAGGGGTCAATACTAACTATCACATGCCTAACTTTTTCGCAAGTTAGACACGTGCAACATACATTTAGAAGGGCAATCCAAAGGCATTAGATAATTCAAGCAACGTTATAGTATTTCTAATGTAAAGAAATCCATTTGGGCTGTTTGCATAACCAGGCAAAACAACCATGCATAATAGTAAACAACAAAATTAGACAAATAATAAATTTTATTAACCAGAAAGAGTATCATAACTTGCTAGCAAGGGATTGCTCGATATAGCTAAGTTATATCGAGATTCAAGAATCAATTGGTTAGATGTGTCACAAATTCTTTCACCTAAAGAACTTTTTAAGCATTTTTCTTTCTAACACGAGAAAACATTGAAATGTGAAGAATTAGTTTGTAATAACTCAGAGGGGGAATAGAGTGTTTTGATACTTTTGAAATTTTCTAGATTTTATAAAGAAATTTAGAAAAAAGGATAGAGAAAATTAGGACACGAGATATTCATAGTGGTTTCACTTTCTTTTATATACATTCATTCTCAAACTTTATCTACATTTTTCAATTCACTATTTTTTTCATAAATAATACAAAAAACTAAATTGTACAACTATTAGCTAAATTTCATAAGTGTTTCTTTCAAGCATTATCTACTAGGTTTCAACGGGTATTAGCAAAACATAAAAGTGTTTCACATTATCACTTTAAAACCTGGATCAAAAGAATCATTCCTTTTGATCTTTTTACGGAGATTTGAAAGTGAAATAATAAATACAATTATAAAGCTTAACTCCTGATGTAATTGCTAAAGCCCAGAAATGAAATATAACATAAAGAATTAAGTACAGAAGAATCGTGTACACCCTTATTCAATGTTTTTCGAAAAGTTCTCTTTTATTCTTCACTTCATGTGTTGTATTTAAAGATGATGAGAGTAAGAGAGCTATTGAGTTTCGTTTAATAGCATTGAATGCTTCACCGGTGGCTGTTGATGATCGTTGGGCTTCATAAATTTTGCAATCGCTTTTCTCATAAGTAACCATTACTCAAAGCATGTTGCTTGGCTTTTCTTGGTTGATCGACTTGTTCCTCATTTTTTCCTTGTGTAGGTCAATGTACATTCCTATCAGGTTGTCTCATATCGTATGTAGGTTAACTGTTCTTGTTGCTTGGCTTGGCCTGATCATCAATTTGATTTGCCTATGTCAATTTATGTTAAGTTTGGGTCGACTTGCTCTTTAATGGGTTGTCTTTAGATTTTTACGAAGTTGACATTACTTAGTGGAAAATCCTTTCTGGATCGACTTAATTTACACTATGTTGACTTTTAAATGTTATTGAGTCAATTTGTTCTCTTCCTAAATCAACTTAATATGTTTCAAAGTGTAGATTTCTTAAAGTTTGCTAGATTAGCAGGTTGACATGACTTTATATTATGTTGACTTTTAATATTACTGAGTCGGCTTGTTTTCTTCTTATATTGACTTAATGAGTTTCAGAGTTTGGGTTTCTGAGAGCATGTTTGATGGTCGACTTGTTATTCTCCTATGTTGATTTATTGGCGTTGATCTAATAGAATTTTGATGATAAAAGATTAGAAAAAAAATAGTTCGAGAAAATAAGAAAACAGTTAAAAAATTCAGAAGTTTATAATATAGGTCGGCCTGTTTTGAAAACATATCGACCTGTGACACTCAAACATACACACATTAACCTGTTTGATATTCTTGTCGACCTGAGTTGAATGTTTTCTATAAAAATATATGTCTGAATACTTCGACCTGAGTACAAATTTTGTCGACACGAAACTATAGGAACAGTGACACATCGACCAATTCAGCTCCACACATCGACCAATTACTTTTGTGAACAGTGACACGTCAACTTGTTCTCCATACATATCAACCTGATTTGCAATATATCAACCTGAATAGTGTCATATCCACCAATTTCATACCTCATGTTGACCGATTCAAAGTTCAAATAGTAATACATCAACTTATTGATTAGACATATTAATTTGATGACACTTGAGTTAGAAACACACACTTTAAACTGTAACCGTGCTTGTCGACCTAACCAATACACATAAACCAATTTACTCAGACACATCGACCAATTCAATAAATGAATAGTGACACATAAACCCTTGATGAACACATGTTGACCCGTCTATTATGTTTTTGAAATAAATGCACATCGATATAGTAAAAGTCTTGTCGACCTGTAAAAACATATCGACAAATTAAATTACTCAAGTCCACAAATCAAACTTTACACAGTAGCATGTCGATATATATTATTAGATATGTCGACCTAGTGAGTGTCTGCTCATTAAGACATACGTCAATCCGTTATCATCTTGTCGACACAACTTATTCACATTGACCAATTGACTTCCACATATCGACCAATTTATTATATGAATAGGAACATGTCGATATACTTAAATAACTTGTCGACCTATTCTTCACAAAGTTTGAAATATTACACATCGACACGGCTAAAAACTTGTCGACACATATGAATACATTGACTAATTAAAAATCACATGTTCATCAATTTTGTTTAGCACAATTCCATATCGACCTAGAATACTATCTTGTCGATATATTTGCATAGAAATACACTAAGAATGATTCAAATTCAGGTCGATATCCACAATAAACTTGTTGACATGTGTGTGTCAGAAACTAGATCTGGGAATATTTTTGAACTTAACGGACGTTCTATTTCTTTGATTTCTAAAATGTTTAATTTTCTATCAAAACTAACGTTCAAATACAGCACAAACAAAGTCCGGTTTGCCTATTTAAAAGAGGCGTCTATAAAAAAAAAAAGAAAATTTAGCGCGAACGAAAGAACAGTTGCAGAAACTGTAATGACAGAAATTAAATGTGCAACATTCGGATACAACAACCACTACCAACTCTCAATGGATCTATTCAATACTTTAATAAATACTGAGAAGAAGAAAAACACGGGGGGTTACGAGACACAACTTGAATTGAAAGCTTTTTTTGAATACTTACATTTCTGTGCATTTTAAAATTTTCAAAATTATATTAAGTGTCTCAATTAATTTTACACACTGTCAAATATGAGGAAAGCAAGTCTCAAATTCTTGACATTCATTTCATCGATTAAATCAAGTGTTAAAGATTAAAGAGTGTGTGATATTGTCTTAAATTTAGAAAAATCAAATTCAGTCTGAGTAAGATTGATTGTAGTGTTAAGGGGTAATACTGTATGAGGTTGAATTTGAATTTGTAATCAAGTTTGTAAACTATACATTTAGTGAAAAATCCAGGAGGAGTTTGAGAGTGAACGTACACCGGATTTGATAGAATCACTATAAAAATTCTCTTTATTCTTTTTATTTGTCTCTCATTTACTATCACATTGATTTTAAGTTTCAAAAAGTTTTTAAAATAATTAATATTCAACTATTCACCTCTTCGCTCTAGTTGAATAATAATTGGTTTTATTGGGTCGACTTATTTTCTTTTTGGGTTGACTTAAGGTTTTTCTACTGGTAAAATGAATTTTGATGATAAGCAAATGATGAGCTTAAAGTGGATTACAAGAGGAAGAATGTGAGACTAATAAAAGATTGAATTAAGTGGAGTTAGAATTGATTTAGGTTTAATTCAAAACACCCATGCAATTCACTATAGGAATCTAGTCAACTATATCGTAATGACATTTGACTTGCTTAACCTACATAAGTTTGTTAGGCCTAACACAGTGCACTAGTTGAGTGGCTCGTGGCTCGTGGCTCGTGGGATGGAGTCGACTCACATAGTTAGCCTAACTAAATAAATGATTTTTTTAAAAATCCTAATGGTTGATTAAAGACGGTCAAAATAGAAATAGGACACATTATACTCGACCACCTATAAGCTCAAGTCGATTTACACTATTAATACACTGACAAACTCATGTAAGATAGGGCCACTCACATATGTTAATTGACTAAACTCACCAAGCACGTAGTATTACATATGAGACATGGGTTGTGACACACACCACGAGCAAAGATTCATGTCACAACACAAGCAGGACACATGTCACTACACCATATTGCACACATGTTGGCACTAGTTGACTTGTTTGAGATACCAAGTCGAGTCACCTGCTCAGGTGATGGATAGAGTTATATTATATCTACTTTGTGGTTGATAGATGTTTGAGAATATAGTTTATATTTGTGATTGATAATTATTTGTTTGATATTTGAAGTGTTATCGATAGATATTTAGATTATTATGTGTAGATGAAGAGTGCATAAAACATGAAGTATGGATGAAATATAAATATTGTAATGGAAGGATATTTGATAAATAGGTTTTTGGCACCATTTGTAAACGAATCAAAAAAAAAACAAGAACTCACTCTTCCCAACATTTAGTATAACGTCAACAAATTGCTGACGTTTCAATTGCAAAATATAAGCAAAAACTTTAGCACCGGCCGATGTTTGGCAAATACTTTAACTTTTTTCGCAAATGTCGGGAAAGATAAGTCCTTTTCAATATTTATTTACAAATGTCGAAAAATTCCCCTATGTTTTTTTTTTGTCATCCAATCTTTAGTGATGGTTATAAAACGACAAGAACCAGTAAAAACGTCCAAAAATGTGTGTTTTTTTTTAATGATTTAGTGACAATAATA
Organism: Dillenia suffruticosa; assembly: GCA_033439265.1. Taxonomy (NCBI): domain Eukaryota; kingdom Viridiplantae; phylum Streptophyta; class Magnoliopsida; order Dilleniales; family Dilleniaceae; genus Dillenia; species Dillenia suffruticosa. Next base: position 5,485,802 of record JAVTVX010000009.1, read on the forward strand.
CTAATATTTTTATATATTTACAAAATCATACCAAATTGATTGGGAGTATCAATTTTTTTTTTTGTTTACAGTGAGACTCAAAATCGGGACTAATATAAAGAAAATAGAGATTGATGTCACCTGAGTTAAAACTCTTTGATGATTTGACTTATCAAATGGTAGCACTCAAAGGCAGTAAAGCCGGTTCCCCGTGGAAGAAGGAAAAAGAATGTTGATTAATGTAAAAAAAAAAAAAATAATAATAATAAATAAAATTGTGGTAGGAACTGTTTGTGAACATTGGATATGGTTGAAACTTACTGTTGCTGTCCATTCTCAATCCATTGAATCACAATAGTTAGCACACCCGATGGTAGTGGTACAATATGCATCCAATGAATTTAGACTCGTTAAAATGGTGAAGTGACCGATACACAAAATTTTGCACCCCAATGATCAAGACACACTCCCTCTCTCTCTCTCTCTCTCTCTCTCTCTTTCTCTCTCTCTCGCCTGGTGAGAAGTCTACAAAGGAAAAAGCACCATGAAGTTCGGCACAACTTTAATGTGACAGATCAAAGTAAATGGATGAAATAAAGTCACTTCCCATGACCAAATTGTTGCCATTGTAGGTATAAGTGACATGTTAGCGCAGATGATGTACTGCTTGCAGTCGCCACACTCAAAAAATTATTGCTTGAGAGAGAGAGAGAGAGAGAGAGAGAGAGAGAGAGAGAGAGAGAGAGAGATTGTTGATCTTGAAAATCATGGATGAAAGTGTTGAAATTGATGATGTTATTGAGAAAAAAATTGAGAATCCACACATGGGCCTGACAAAGACGATGTCCCCCCCCCCCCCTTTATGAGGGTACAATTTGACTAGATACTCGATGATATTTCCAGTCTCTTTTTCTTTACGGATATCATGTCGCATCCCTAGTCACAAGTTGTCTTTGTGGCGTTGAATATGTATGTTAAAATCTGATTTTAACTTACAACTTTATAATCTTTTCAACTTATAAGGATTTATAAAATCTCAGGAGGATTCCATGACTTTAATTATCATACAAAGCCTTAATTTTGACTACTTCAGACACTAGTTTTTGGTGCTGCGTAGGGTTAACTAGATGCAAGATTCACCCTCCTTCGATGAGCACCATTTTTTTTTTCCGGTGATGGACCTATTTGTAAGCATTGGTGCATTGATCTTTTAGACATAAATGATGTCAATCTTCCTAATTTCTGGATTGGTTGGACGCCTAGAACAAACTCCTTGCCTAGTATTAAACCTTGTGGCTTAGAAAACCATCACCCACCAAAAGGATGAAAGTGACTTGCTTAGCTCTCAGAAACGCTAGAAGATGAGAAAGTTGGCACAAAGAAAGTGAAAATTTCTTCCAAAACTTGACTTGTTGGTGGACTTGTCACTTGAGCATGGCGGGGCTACTCCCCAAAACAATCGGTTTGGCTCACATTTTTTGTGGTTTTGTGGTTTTTTCTAGGTCCAAGGGCTTCACAAGACCTAGAGTATGGTCAGAACTGAATATTTTAAACAGGGAGTTTGGGATCGTTGATTGTTTCTCCTATGGAAGAGATTTTCTACAATCACAGGGTTTGTGGCCATTGATGGAATGGTTATCGGTGGCCGTTGGTTGAAGATCTAATATACGTATGAAACTCATTAATAACTATAGAAAATAGGGATGGTAGAAAATCACCTCATAAAAAATCCCACTTGCCCATGTCAAATTTCCCTACTTAATTTAATTGGATCCGAGTATTTTTGAGGGCTTGGCAATTAGGAACAAACCCCACTTGTGAGTTAGCTTGGATTGCGCTTGAGCTCAACTCTGTTTTATTTCGGCCAAATATGTCATAGACTACACATGGACAAACCCGCTTGCTACCCACCCTTGTAATTTGTCCGGTACCATGGTAACATAGCAAAATAAATCATATATATATATATATATATATATATACCAACACCTAGTTGTTCGGGTGTCAGCATTGGTTTCCCTTAAACAAAATATCGGTATAGCCCAATCTGTGACTTATCTTGGATTGCGCTTGAGTTCAACCCTATTTTATTTCTGCCAAATATGACTAACTAGACAACGTATGGACAAACGCGCTTGCCACCGACCCTTTTTTTTGGGTTTTCATATTTGAAATTATAATTTAATTAATCTGTTTTAAACGTCTGTAGAGATTTTATTTAAAAAATATTTTTTTAATATATTTTTTTTTATTTTTAAATTTTAAATCAAAACTTAATTAGAAAATTTGGACGCTTATAATTTGTCTGGTACCTTTGTGAGGGTAACAGAGCAAAATAAATCAAATATATATATATATTATATGTTGACCCATTAATTGGAACAAGAAATGCAAAACTATACAACCATCCTTGGTGATAATCCTTTTGCTGTTACGATACATGTTTGCACGAGTACGGTTTAGTGGGGTCATAGCTTTGGATGCGACTTACGTTGGACTTTAATCCTAATCATTGAGTGAATCATGGAAATATAAAAAAATATATATAATTATTTAAAATATAAAATATTAAAAATAAAATTTGATGATATCACTAAAAAAAATATATATATATATATATATATTCTATTATCCACCTTGAGTGTTCATATTATGAAAACGTTGAATGACTGTTTCATTTTCAATAGTAAAATATATATCTTTATCAATGTTTGTCACAGATCAATTATTTAGCTATTGATTTGTCATTCTATTGCTAGTCAACTTTTTACGATATTCACAATTAAAAAAAAAAAAAAAACCTCGAAACAAAAGCACTTACAATAGACAATAATAACGTAAAATTAATTTTAAAAAATCAATAGATATGAAATATGTATTTTTGTTTCAACCATCTTCTTAGAGAGTTCCCCAAAACCCAAAGCCTCTACAGCGTTATATCCGAATAATTAGATATTTTATTAAAATTTGAAATTTTAAAACCTCTCCAATTCCTTTGTTTCAACCATATTCTCAAATAACTCATATTTCGTTTTCAAAACCTAACTGTGTTAGATCAGAAACCATCCAATTTGATTAGTTTCCGGTGCTTCAAACCGATTCATAGGCTTTTAGATGGATTCTATAACCATGAGAAGCAACTAGATTCGAGACTCTTCTTTTGATGATATTCGAGAAATTTCGTTTTTCTCGACCTGTCTAAACTTATCTTAATTTATATTTTTTTATTTATAATATTGTTTTATTAAAATAGAAAATATTTACTTGAAAATATAAAATTTTATAAAAAGAGATTTATATTATCATTATATTGACGGGCTTTTGTATTAAAAATTTTATCTAATTTTAACTGAATCTAATTCTAATAGTTCTAAATAACGTTTTTATTATGAAATTTTAACGAGAACTGTGATCGTGAATAAATTTGCTCTAACAGGGATTTTCTTGTCTTCACATAAGAGAATTTGGGCAAAACAAAAAAACAAGTTAGACTTGGTTATCATTCTTTTCTTTTAATTCATAGCTAGGCCTCACCAAATACCCAAAATTAAGCTGAATTAAAACCATACGTATTCATAAAATCTAATTAGTATAAAGTTTCACTCTCAGAGGTACCTTTTGATGGTGGGCCATAAATGGGCATTTGTCTTGATGCAATGGAAGAAAAGGATTGAAACAATGTATCATAACACAGAGGTAGCATCAGAAGTGACACCTTAAGGAAGAGTTATCACATCCGTGTGGAAATCGCTTTTATGATCCTGCAACTCCATGACAGTTTTTGTTTTTGAACTTCAAAGAAAAGAAATATATAAGAATGAACAAAAAAGAAAATTAATTTCCTAGAATTTATTTTATTTTATTTTTTATTTTCCTTTTGGTTTTTTTTGGAGGGGGGGGGGGGATTTACAAACAACCGCTTGTTGTACTAAAGCAAGATGCATGGAATACTTTCTATGATGATGATGATGACTGATGACACACAATGGCAATGATGCCAGGTAAGGACCACACTAACAATGGAGATAGTTAAGCCACCTCATATCATGTCACCCCTTCTGTAAAGAGAGGCCTAAGGAAGAAACACCGAGAGATATTTAGAAACTTTTCATTTAAAATGGATTTAAAACTAGGGTTTTCCACTCGCTAATTGATTGAGAGAGATAGAGAGATAGAGAGAGAGAGAGATAGATTTTTACTCGAAACTTTATATCAAACTTTATAAAAAAATTACTGGAAGAAAAAAATGGTTTTGAGTTATATCAAACTATAGGGGCAAAAAAAAAAAATTGCAAGATTTTCAAAAATTTTTAAATTCTTTTAATTTCTTAATATAATAACCAATTTCCAATTTTTATGGAGAAATATATATATATATATATATATATATATATTTATTTATTTATTTATATTTTAAAATAATTGTTTAAAACGCTTTCAAAAGATTACTCAAAATTCACTTGTCTATACAAGGTGACATAATCTCACATTTATACACCGGATTAACTGGATTAGCTTTCTTTATAAAATAAGTTCGAATTTTAATAATAATAATTTATTTTGTAATTTATTTCGAGAGAATTATCTCTTATTGTAATATTTAAATTAGCTGTTTTCAAGAAAAAAGAAAAATAACTTCTGTGCGATATTTGTATTCAAACTATATGTTGGAGATGTGCAGGGTTAAATTCAAAATTTATACATAAAAATTAAACATAAATAAATAACATCATGTTTTTCGAAGTTAATTTAAATTGTTTTAAAGTCTTTTTAAGTGCCCGTTAAATAGGATTTTTTTTTTATTTCTCTTCTCCTTATAAGAAGAAATCTTGCTAAACAACATTTTTTAGAAACTCTAAAAAAAAAATAATTTTTTTATAAAAAAAATTTAAAATGTAACTTTTAAGAAAAAGCTCCTCCAAAGAGCTTTTTCTTCTCATTTTTTAGTGCTCCAATTTTTTAAAAAATTTGTGTTTTTTTAATCCATTTACATTATCGCATAGTTGTTTTTATTCTATTAATATTTTCATTTAAATAAAGTAAAATTTTAAATATGATCATTAATTTTTAACTTAACTTTATTTCAAAAATAAAAAATAAAAATAGAATTAACGTTTAATTTTAACTTTATTTTAAAAGTAAAAAACTTAAACAATTTTTAATTTTTTTAAAAGAAATTAATTTTTACTTCTTCTTAAAAAGAAAAAATAAATTAAAAAAACAGTCTATCAAATGGGTACTGAATATAGATTTGTTTCTAAAGTCATAATTAGTATGGAAGTGATAATTTAATGTTTAATACTCATGTACGATGGAATTGGATGATCGATAAACAGTTGATTTAATAAAAAAAATTAGATTTTTTTAATTAAAATTTGAATTCAAATTTTATAAATTAAAAAAAAATTAGTTTGAGAAATTTTTTTTTTTAAAGGGATACAATAGTAATTCAGGCCGTACTACTCGTGGATGTCAGCCGGTTCAAATGCTGAAAAGACAATGGAGCTGGGCGGGGATAGAGAGAGAAAAGGCACAAACGGTGGAGAGAGAGGAAGAGAGAGGGAAAAAAAATAAAAAATCCACAAGCGGTAAGATGGGAATATGAAGAAACTGTCAGTTAAGGAAATGTTTCCGAACGACACGTGTCTTCTTGTCAACCGTATGTGACAGTACTGAGATCCAAACGGACGTTGGATACAATAGGCGGTACCATGGCCGCCCTGCTTCTGCCAAAGTACCGGCGTCACCTGAAGGGTTAACTTGCATTCCTCCACTCACCCCTTGACACGTACTCTTACACCCTCTGTCGACTCCGTACTACTCCCACCTGCGCTAGCTTTTCCAACGACAACTGCAAGGCTTTAACTTTTTTGTTCAAAAAGAAAACTCTTAATTCATTTCCAAGATAAAATGTCATCATTAACCCTTCCTTCTAATTTCTAATTTCTTTTTTTTTTCAATTAAGTAAATTCTTAGTTTTTTTTTTTTTGTATTAAAATTAAAATCAATTTCAATTTTAGAGTTAATAAGAAATTATTTTCAATGGAAGATGTTTTATACTTTTTTCGTAAAAAGATGTGAATAAATAGTTGAACAGAATAGATTTTATATTAAGCCTCCTATTAAAAATGATCGTTTTATAAAAATTGTTACCCATAATGACAATTTAAAATCATTATTCAAAATAATGAATTCAAAACCCTAAGTGTCAAAACAAAAGGTGCATCCAGTGTGTCACCGGTTTGAATTCAAAGTGAAAAGTTTTCATTTTTTATTTTTTAATTAGAATTTTTTGTGATATAAAGGTCATAAAAATCATGAAAAAACAAGTATTTATGAAAATTCAAATATTAAATTAAAAAAAAAAAATTACTTCAAAAGAACTCTTCATCGTTGAGAGATTCTGATCGCACCAAAAAATTAACAACTAACCATGGATATGGTTAATGTGCAAGGTACCCGAGGCAAGGGTTCTAAGCCCCATGACAAAGAAGTCATCAAGGCAAACACAATACGAAGTTGCCACTTCAACGACCAGAGTTCAATCAGCCTTGCTTTGAGTAAACCCTCTCTTTTTGTTTATGAAAATTATGTATCATTACCGATACTTCGTTGGTCTAGTAGGAAGGATATTAGTACCCCACATTAAGAATCGGAATTCGAGTCTTGGTAGTAACAAAAACGACGTTGGGAGAGCTCCCTCCTAATTGGGACCCGACAGTATCTCGGCTGAAATTAGTCTACGCAAAAGTTTTGGATACTCGACGGTGGACTAATTCCAGTGGACCAGAAAATTATGTATCATTTTGACTATCTACCTTCCGGTGATTGTATGTAAATTTAGAAAATTTTCATCTTAATAACCACAATTTAAAGTAAACTTTTTAATAAACTTCTACGTTTATGATAATTATGGATATAATATTTTGAGAAACTTTGATGTTTCAAAATTTAATTTTACAATGAGAATAATGAAATTAAAAAGGAAAGCTTTTTCTGGAAAAATTCACCAAAATATTTTATCATCTTATATATCTTTATACTAAACAAAGCATTTGTAACCTTTTTCTTTTTTTTTTGTTGCTACACTTGGATTGCGAAAATCGTATAGATACATGTGTTTACAAAAATTCGAATATGACATTTTAGGGAAAATACTTAAATAAAAACTCTTTACAATTTCATTACAAGGGCATTTATTTTTCAGCTAAGGAAAAAAAAACATTTATTGGTTAGTGAATACTTTGGGGAAATGGTTTTAATTCCAAAGTTGTTATATTGAGGGCATACTTCTAGTTATTTATTCAACTTTATTTATTTATTTATTTTATACGGGTAAAATCATAAATTATATTACGAGCAAGATATAACATGCAGCGGTGTCGGACACCATGTTATAGTTTGTAGAGAACAAATAATTATAGAAAATTGTAATGATATTTTTAGAAGTTTCGACGGTAATTTTGAAACTTTTAACAATATTTGCTGAAATTAGTTAATATTTCACATATTAAGGGGCAATCCACATTGCCCCTATTCATACACATATTGAAGAGGGACTCAAACCACTTGTCTAGATCAGATGAAGTGCAATATTACTCAATCAAATATTTTTCTAATTTTTAGGGTTTTAAACAAAGTCCCCTTGATACTTTCTCAAGTGATATTTGAACTCAAAACCTCTCCTAGTATTTTCTACTAACTAAATCAACTAAGGCTCACACTGGCTTCTCATCTTTTAATCAATGGCCTACAGAGTTTTCACAATTGCATTTGCCATTATCTTTTTTTTTTTTTTTTTTTGGTACCTACCATTAGTATTCAATACCATGGTTCTGATTATTCCAGTTTAAGTGTCTGTAGGCATAGTCTTTTTTATTCCAAAATTTTGAATTCAAGACTTAGTCAATGAACCTAACATCCCATTTCAATAGGCGGACTGTCTATTGGATTTGCATTCACCATTATTGGTTGTCATCTAATTGATCCAGCCCAAGCTACCATTGGCACTAGCTTTTTCCATAGTTAACGCCCCCATCGCTGTTATATTGTGTATGTTGTAACTTTGGCTTGAATATAGAGCACTTACAGTACATGCATAGGTGAATATTTACAAACTTATAAAACTAGGGATTCAATGCTCTATTAAAATCATTTTGCTCTCAATTTTCTGAGATTTGAAAAAATAATAACGAACCCTAGAATCTGATACCACAAATATTAATTCATCTTAGGGTTTTTTTTTTGGATTATTTATGTGGTTTTGATTTTCTTATTCGTATATAAGCTTAATATGATTATTATTCAATTAGCAAAAATTAGTACACGCATGTGTTAATATAATTGTGGTGCAATCGGACTTGCCCCCCCCCCCCAAAAAAAAGAAAGGAAAGTGAGAAGAAAGAAAGCTCCAGTTCTAAAGCATTAGCTTCTGCCTTCCATAAAAGATTGGACAAGGAATTAACGATCGCCAATCATTAATCAAATAACCTGGATACCAGAAGTTAAAAAAAAAAAAAAAAAAAGTGGGCAAGAACAAGTCTAGTTTATTTTTTTGACTATAAGACAAAAGAATTTGTTTGTAAATTCCTTTTTTATAAGCTTTTATGAGAGCAGAATGAGATTTCAGGTAACTTAGATTGTTTTTGCAAATCATTTTCTTCATATTCTTGTCAAATATCCAAATAAAGCACGACCAATGAAGCTAGATAAGTTGGTAGGAATTGCGCGTTTTGGGAGATCAAAGGCGAACAAAAATTGTACAAAGATCTTTCATTTGTTCGGTCCCGTAGATCTAGTACAACTTCAAAGGTTATATAATGGGAAAATAAAGGTTCATTCAAGAAGAGAATAAAGTGTTTCGATATAAAAATTTATTAACATAATGATAATTTGAGTTTGTTATTTTGAAAATTTAATTTTTCTAAATTATTCTTTTTCATGAAAATTTCTAATTTCAATCGACAAGAGTAGAATAACACAAAATATCTATACATTATATATGTATATATATATATATATATATATATATATATATATATTTATTTATTTATTTATTTATTTGAAAATTCTCTTGATATTCATTTATGTGCTTGCTTGTCTTTCTTTGTGACTTTTATAAGAAAAAAAGAAGAAAAATTTAATAGTTGTTTCAAGCTCTAAAAAAATTAGGAAAATTTTTCATTTTTTTTATAATCCACCGATATTTGATAATCACATAGAACCAACTAAATTCCGTTTGAGTCAGGTTAGGCCCTCAATGGGCAAAGTTTTTCTGACTCTATTTTTGTCATATATAATATTCAAAACTAAAACATTATTCAAAGAGTACCATTGCCGTTAGAGGAAAATTTTTCATAATAAATGATAAGTGTTATTGAAAAGTGATAATGATACCAAACTCCCATGAGTGTAACTATAGGGATTTGTACTTTTTTAACTATATGTTTTGGGTTCGAGTAATAGGAATGAAAAAATAAGATTTGAAAGAGTCAATCTCTTAATAATTTTTATAGTATTTGGATCAAATTAATCCAGTAAAATCAAAACATTGGTCGGTGAAAACACTAATAAAAAAAAAGTGCTAATGATTAGGATCAGACTCTCATCCCACATTTCCCACAACAACAATTGATTAGTCAAATTAAAAATTTTCTTTTTTTTGGTTTAATTATTCCGTCCAAAAAAAATATTGGTGAAATGTCGTGAAACTTTGCATTTTGTTTCTTGTAAAATGATTTAGAAGAAGTGATTCAATGGCACCTCTTACTAATAGGCTAACATTAATTATGGTGTGCTGAAATTGGATGCAATAAATGGTTTTGCATAGTACTTGAAAGGACGTCAAAGTCTTTTAAGAACTTTGCCTCAAATATTTTTCTTCAGATCTGATGTATAAATTTTGATGAAAATATATATTTTTATAATTTTTAAAATTCCTTTATAATAATAAAAAAAATATATGGTTTTGCCCCACATATTTTTAATATATGAGATATTACAAAAGTTAAAGATCAAAATTACAAGAAAAAACCTCAACAAACAAAATTTGCCCATTATTCAATTTCGTTAACAATTGTGGTCCTTTGTTCTTTTTTGTGTATATGTGAATGTACGTGTACATTTATATTTTTGGAAGGCCCTGAAAAAAAAGAGGGTGTGGGTGTCCAAAAGCTTAGGTTGAAGATAAATATACATAGGCTCTCTCACTGAGGAAAGGTTTCCCCTTTTTTCAGGAGGTTTCTATTTTTTCTCTACTTGCTCTCTCGACCGTAACAGCTACACATAATCCCTTTTATGGAGATCTAGAGAGAGAGAGAGAGAGAGAGAGAGAGAGAGAGAGAGATGGGAAGAGGGAGAGTTGAGTTGAAGAGGATTGAGAACAAAATAAACAGACAAGTAACGTTTGCCAAAAGAAGGAATGGACTTTTAAAGAAGGCTTATGAGCTTTCTGTTCTTTGTGATGCTGAGGTTGCTCTTATCATTTTCTCCAGCCGTGGCAAGCTTTATGAGTTCTGCAGCAGCTCTAGGTACTCTCTCTCTCTCAACATCTTTTGACCTTGATCTTTGTTTCTCCTTTCACATATCATATCCACAGTTCTTTTCCTTTCATGATACAAGCAAACCATGCATTTTTTCTCCACCAAATCTTCGAGATCTACTACTCTATATACATCAAATTACCCCTTTTAGCAATTTTCTTTGTTGTTGCATGTTTTTCAATTTGTTTAACTTGCTTGCTTTCTACTTGCAAATAATAGTAATAATAATAATTATATTTATTTTCCTTTTCATTATATATTCCCACACGGATTTTCCCCTTTTTGGATGTTCAAATCTTGATTTCAAGTATGCTCTTTTTTGTGTATCTTCCTTACAAAGGATCTACACAAAAATCCCTTTCCTTTGGTTGATCATTATCAACTAGGAACTATCAGAGTAGCTGATCATAATTTATCATTTTTTGACATATTCTTTTAAGCCAATGCATGATTCCTCTTTTTTTTTTCTTATTAAGTAATGTTTCCTCTTTATATTTCTCATCTGGGGTTGAGGAAGAAAAGACATCACAGTGACTGAAGGTAGCTTGGATGTGCAACTGGATCGGGGAAACATATTGTCTTATATTATATTTAAGGAGAAAAAATAAAAAACAGTAAGCATTAATTTTACTGTTAAGATTTGCTTCAGATGTGATGTCTCTGAGCAACACTGGTTATTAGAATTTTTATTATTTTTTAAAATAAATATTAAAAAAAGGAAATATTTCCAAACATGTACAAAGGGCTGCCGGCGTTTTGGTTCTAAAAAAGCTGCAAAAATTTGTACTAAAACACCTCAAATCTCATATAAAAATAGTTGATTCTAAAGCTGCAAACATGAGCAAAAACCCAACAAAGACCATAAATTATTTGTACCTTTTTCCAATATATTTTGATTTTTTAAATGCATTAGGTAGAATGAAAGGATAGCATTGTAAAAGAATTGAGTTAGCCTCCATTTGCCAGAACTTCTGAATATCCTCCAATTTCCGAAGGATGGTACTGTTTTTCTATTTCCCAGAATAAAATAAATTAAGCTCCCTTCTCTCTTTTTAATTTTTTCTTCTCCTGTTTCTTCTTTATTTTCTCCCCCTTTTCATCCACTCTCTGAGCACTCATCTTAGACATATGTTCCACTTATTTATAGGGCAAAAGGGTGTCATTTTCTTTTTATTTTTATATTGAGTTGTATATAAGCATAATTTGGTTTCTAGGGATGTGCTCTTAAGGGGAAAAATCCACTAGTTAATACAAAATGCCCCAAAAGAAAACCTATCTAAGGTTGAACAACACAAAAGAAGCACATCCTTAGAAAAGAAAATAATACTCCTTAGAAAAGAGAACCTATCTAAGTTCATTTTCTTCCACATTTGTGTGTGTTGCTTGTTTTGTATTTATTATTTTTGGTATCATAAATCTTCATATGTATCAAGGTAAGCTATACTCGTGCTCAAGCCACACATTTGCACATACATAATGACACAAACGCGTACATACATGCATACAGACATACATATATATGGGAAGTCGAGTTTTTATTGCAAAAAAGAATGACCTAAGGATTATTTTAGGTTTTTCTTTGTTTTATTTCGTTTTTTTTTTCCTTTTAATAGAACACTTTCATTTCTATTTGCAAAATTTTATATAACCTAATATTTTTTTAGTATTTCAATCGAAAAATATTGCGAACAGAATAAAAAAAGATTAGCAAAATTGGGCATAGGAAAATAGAGATTGCAAAAGGCATTTTGCATTCTCTATTTTCATTATTGGCATTCTAATTATGTAAATAAATAAGGTTACATATAAAATTAACAAAATGTACAAATAGGTAACTAAACATGTGGCTGCTTGGAATGTCCACAGATTTGTGTGTGAGAGAGAGAGAGAGAGAACAATAAATAACTTCAACATCAGGAACAATATTACAACTACTTCTTTTAGGTCTAACACTAATCCTATTAGGGTTATGAATGAAAATATGAATGAAAACCTAACAATTGCAAATGAAAAATGGAAAACGGAAAACGGAAAAATTCTTGAAATTTGTAAAGTTCTTAGAATATTTTTAAAGGGTAAAGGAAGAGTGATGAATGAAAACCTAGTAAAAGTATAGAAAATAGCTTTTATGATAGTACAACGTTTTCCCCCCTCTTTTTCCTTATTTTTCTTTTTTTTTTTTTGAGGGCGGAGGGGGCAGGGGTGATGAAGTATTACTAAAATTCAGGTGTGATTTATTGTAATTTTCGGACCCCCAAAAAAACAAGAAAAAAGAAAAAAGAAAAGAACAAATCTGTCAATGAATATGCTATTCAATGCCACTATATATTATCTTCCCAATGTTAAAAATGGCTAGTCATTCTTTGTCTCGTGTCCCTTTTCAAGAATCTTAGTCTCTTCTCTTTCTAGCTTATGTAGTTTCCTTGTGTACATGTGTAAGCAAAAGACTGATCCCTAAACGATTAAGTACAAATCTATTACTGATCAATTATGAAGATCAATAACAACCAAATCTCAGCCTCTAATTAATGATAGTTTGAGATTCAAATATCATCCCTCATTGTACTTCAGATTAAAATTCTAATTGGGGATCCCAAATATATCTCACTTGTGCTTTTCATTTTTCTTAAAAAAAATTAAGGGTAAAATATTAGCAATCCTAATTCTTACAAGGAAGAGTGAGGAGAGACACCATCGTGTTAGGAGGCATTGGTGACTCACCCCGGGGAGGGGGGGCTTAGTGAACGGAGCCTCATGCCCTAAAGTTTCAAAGATATCCTTTACATATGAGGATTTTAAAGGTCAAGTGAGGATAATTAAGGTCAATATCTATCTAACTTTTAATTTTTCTATTAAGAATAAGAAAAGTATAATTTAACATCAACAGTTAGTCGATTTAATAAGTAAAAATATTAGATCTTTTATTCAAATTTCAGATTCGAAACTTGAAAATAAAATTATATTACGAGAACTCTCATAAATTAAATTTGATAATATTTAATTCAAATAAATTAATATATAATTCTAAATGCGATTCGTTTAAAAAATATATATATAATTTGACACAGAAGAATTTCTAAAACTACCACCGTCTCATTGACTATGTCATCCAGGATTGGGATCCTATTGCTTGCCCTAAACCTGACTAAGTCTATTAGAGACAAAATCTTAGGCCCTAGGAGGGGCCCCGGTGTGAGCTAAGGGATATATGCCTCCCACTCCAAGTGTCTGAAAACTACAGAACCTTTTTTATTGCAATGCTCTCTAGGACGAAAAGATTGTTTAATTTAACAGTTGACAAGGAAAAGATTGAATGCCTTTTATAGTACATTTTGATGTTTGTCCTCTAGTTCCCCCCACCCCCGCCCCCCACCAAAAAAAAGAGAGGCCCCGACCCCCTTAGATGCTGTTTGGAGAGACCAACAATTGTTTTCTCTCTCCTTTTGATCTCTCTATATCAAAACTAAATATATTAAAAATAGTACCTAGCACAACTTACCTAAGGGAGCCTTCTACTTATAAAATTGTCCTTTCCATAAAACAATTTTTCTTTTCCAGTTGCAAAATTATTATTTTTTTTTTGAAAATTGTAATATTATAATAGTTTAATTTCCTTTTATAAAGAAATTTAACTTTTATTTATGATGCCCTGTGGTTTTTTATTTTAAAATTTTAATTTAATTAGAAATTGTAAGTAAAATAAGAAAACATAGAAACATATACAAAGGCAAATTGAGCCAAATTAATGATTCTTAAACAACACCATAGACAAGTGAATGACTTCAAATTTGTCATTGGAAAGACAATCGATTTTCAAGCAGACGGTATGGCCATTCATTTTCCATGAGAAAAGAAATTGCAACTTAGATTCCTTTCATCCCAAAGAAGATCAAGTGAAAATGGAAAAAGACCCTTTTTAAGACAAACAAAACAATAATAATAAGTCAAAGGTTTTGGCCCATATTGTCTGCTGGGAAGAGATTTAGAACTTAGATCCTTAAGGGTTCGAATTTCTCCACCATGTTCCTCATTGAGCAGCCATATGTTAATAAATGTATAAAATTTTAACTCTTGATATAATATTTATAAGATAATCAATAATAGAATACTCTACTTTTGTTTATCTTCTTTCCTTATGTTAAATATTGAGTTTTAGTAGATGAGTTTCAGTAATCTTTGTTGTCTACTTGCTTTTTGTTCTTCAGCATCCATCAGGCAAACTCTTTTTTTCTTTTTGTTTTAATAAAATTTTAAATTTCATAGAAAATTAAATCCTCATTTTTTGCTACAATATTGGATTAGATGTTATTAATAGTAGTAGAGACAAATCTTTCTTTAGTTTGCGCTTATTGTAACAATTTTAGATATTTCATTTTCTACAATTTTGCATCTTTTTCATGGGTAAAGATAACTTGTTTGGGGTTCCAAGAATGGAACCTTGGCCATAGGGTTTCCACCAAAGAGTTTCTACCCACTAGGCAAAGAGTTTCAAGGTGGTAGAGTAGAGATAACATGCCATTTGGATAATTCTTTTACATATCTTTTTACCTCTCAACATTTGAATAATATTACATAAAATGATAAGTATGGTAGTCTAATTATCATATGAAATTCTTTTTTTTCTTTTTAAATATCTCAACTATAATTATTGTCATCATCAAAATATATAACAATATGCTATCAACCTTGTCAATAATGTAACTATGATCTTGCCTTTTTTCAATAAACAACATGTATCATTGTTAATATGATATCTCATTCTCCACAATAATAAATAATGAATGAACTAAATTAAAAAAACAAAAATGAAAATCAACATTTACAAATTATTTGGCAAAAAATGGGAAATTGCTCAATTGATAATGAATTTATCTCTTAATTCTTCTTCTGATGTCTCAATTTTTTTCTTTTTCATGTGGAATTTAGCATGGTAAAAACACTTGAGAGGTACCATGAGTGCAGCTATGGGAATGCCCTAGAAGCAGGCCAACCAATTGATGGTATACAGGTACTCTTTCACTTCTTTATCCCCTTCTCTTTTGCAAGTCAGAAACTTGTAAATGTGCAAACGTTTGCATGAACTTAGTACCTTGATTCTCAAAAGTGACTCAGCACTTTTTTTTAAGGCTTTTACGTTGGGTTTTGAGTTTTTGACAAATCCAAAAATTTATACGGGGTTGAAAAAACAGGAATCGAGAGAGAAGATCATTAGTTTTTAAAGAACAAACAATATTCAATAAGATTTAGCAGCAATCTTTTAGATTAAATATGTTTATTATTTTGTCTCTTTTATTAAATTTGACTTTATCACTGAATTTTGCCTCCCTTTAATAGCTTGTCATGACCCTAAAACTAGTGTGTTTGGCCCAAGTAAATTGACCATGAAATAGAATATCCTCAAATAATATATATATATGTTAATTCGTTCTCGAGGCCAGCCTAACTCTATAACATTTATTAGCTCCATTATCTTGCATAATCCACATCAACTTCAATCTTCAAATTTAGATATTATATATATAACTAAATGAAACTCCCTTTTTGTCGCGCCCTAAACCTGGAGCGTGAGCAGCCGCCTGTTACCCTGGATGCCGACTGTATTTTTACAGAAAATCGGGCAGAACCTCCCCATATATCGGATGTCTCCCATATTAAAATAAACCTGTTACCTGTCCAAAAGGGGCCATCCCGACCTCAAAATGCATATATTATCCTCAACAACAAATCAAATCATCCTACTGCACAATCCAGGGCAACGCAAGGCTAACAAACAATTTTCCACAGTTCTAACCATAGACCTCTACTGCCATGCCCCCATCAAAGGCATGGACAGCTGCCAGTCGCCCCTCCTGTGATTTAGAGGAGGCACCGAGCGATCCTAGAGGACACTTCTAAGACATGACACATTCCCAAATACAGACGCAATGAAAAGAAATGCCTCAATGCAATGTCATGCAGTGACATGAGAGTTCCACAATTTAAATGTCCATATTTATATAGTCATCCCAGAATTAAAAAAAAAAATGGTCATCTATAGACCTCAAAATATATATACATCACCAATACAAATTTGCAGCGGAAATACACAATGACTCCTCAAATCCAGGCTTGATCTCCCAAAGATATTGAGCGTTCTAAAAGCGACACTTCTTGTCAAATACTATCTCTGAAACAAAAGGGAAATGAGGGGTGAGTACTCGGGAAAGAATACTCAGTGAGTGAGTGGGTCAATGCAGTCATCAAATATGGAGTGTGAAACCGGAGTGTCAAAACATAAGTATATAAATCATATTTCAAATCATCATGCTTTTCATTTCAACAATATATCACTACACGCATTTTCAAGTCAAATATGCATCCAAAGTACCATCATTTAAAATCATAGAGCTGCCAGCAGAAAATATTCTGGCAGAGGTCTACCGCGACCTATGACAGACGCACCGGGGGTGTTATATGCAAATTTCTTTAAAGTGCTCTCTACCCCGGCGTTGGCGACGAACCTCGTCCAGGTGCTAGACTTGGAGAGGATATCCAATCCAAATCCAAATCCTCCCCCTTTCGGGTTCAACCTGGCTAGTACCGTGTCGATAATCAAATCACAACAACTCGTGGGATACCCCAGGCCTAGGCATATCCGGACGCCACCAAAGCGTCTCTCACGGTATCCTTCGTAGCTACGGAACAATACATATCAAAGCTTTCAAAGCCAAAATCAATATCATATCAAAATGTGCCGAAATCAGGTTCATAAACCAATGCAACATAGAGCATAAAATGACACATTATACATTTCAACCACATGGATGCATAATTTCATAATTCAATACAGTTTTTGGACACTCCAACGGTTCACAAAAGTCAATTTTAAAACCAGTCAAAACATTTCTAACATACGACAAATCATGCTCATTATCAAAATGTTATAAAACAGGATTTACATATTAAACAAAAGTATTGAAATAAATCTCACTCACAGTTTTGGGGAAGGTAGCGCACTCCCCAATAACACCAAAATACGCAAAACAAGGCGCCCCTCAATCGAGTCACCAAGAAAGCCAACCTAATCAATTCATCACGATTTTCATCAATTTCCGACTATTTCAGGGTTTATCGTTTTTCTTAATTTCGTACGAACCCTAAATTCCTCAATTTATAAACAAATCAACTAATGCTACCTAATTTGACAAAATTTATTCAAGGGTTGAAGAGATTTCATTTCTCTCACCTAAGATTCTTCGGATCTTAGATTTAGCTTTCGTTCGCCCGTCGGTTTGGTATAAAGCTGAATGTTTCCAAATTTGAAACAATTGTGAACAATTTAAGTCCAATTACTAAATAAATTCGAAACCCAAGTGCGAAAAATCGAAACTTAGAGTTATTTACCTTCGCAGAGGCTCACGGACTGTTACGGGCCGTCGCGGGCCGTGGGCCGTGGGCTGATGGGCTGGTGGGCCTGGTGGGCTTGCGGGCCTGGTGGGCCTGCGGGCCTGGTGGGCCTGCGGCCTGGTGGGCCTGGCAAGCCGGATCGCGCGCTGGAGCGCGCTCGCGCTCGTGCTGGCACTGGCGCTGGCGCTGGCTCACGCGCTGAAGCGCACTCGTAAGCTGGATTGTGCGCTGCTCGCGCTGTGGGTCGCACGCTGGAGCGCTCGCGCTCGCTCGGCTGGCGCAGGGCTCGCGCGCTGCGCGCGCTTAACTCGCGCGCAGGCTGGGTTCGCGTGCTGAGCTCGCGCAGGGCTCGCACTGCCGCGCTGGGCTCTCGCGTGCTGTCGCGCTCGCTGCTGCTATCGCGTGCGCTGGCTCGCTGTGGTGCAGAATTCGCTGTGGTGCAGCGATCGCGCTCGGCGGAGGACGGTAGCGGGAGAGAGAGAGAGGCGCGGCGGCGGGGGATCGGGAGAAGAGAGAAGAAAAGGGGAGAGAAGAAGAGGGAGAGAGAGAGGGAGAGAAGAGAGGGGGAAAGAGAGAGAGGGAGAGAGGGGAGAAAATTGGGCTTTAAGCCCTAATTTTGTTTTTTATTTTCCCTTTTTTTTTTTTTTTAATTGGGTATTACATTTTCTAACCCCCTAAAAACAAGTCTCGTCCTCGAGACTAAAAGAAAACTATACAGAAAATAGATAGGAGTACTGTTTCCTCATGGCTTCCTCAGGCTCCCAGGTTTGTTCCTCGATCTGGTCGCTCCTCTGCAAAACTTTGACAAGAGGAACCTCTTTGTTCCGTAACTTTCTGACCTGTCGATCCAGAATAGTCACGGGCTGAACAGGTAAACTCAAGTCCTCTCGAAGCTCAACTGGCGGAGCTTCTAAAATGTGTGAGGGATCTGGCTGATATCTCCTAAGTACTGAGACATGAAATACATCGTGAACACGCGATAGATCTGCTGGCAGCTCTAATTTATATGCTACACTTCCGACCCTCTCAAGGATACGGAAGGGCCCAATATATCTGGGACTCAACTTCCCTCGCTGCCCAAATCTAATGACTCCATTCAAGGGAGATATCTTTAAGAATACCATGTCTCCCACAGTAAACTCTAGAGGTCGCCGCCTACGATCTGCATAGGATTTCTGTCTATCCTGGGCAGCTTTCATCCGCGTACGGATAATCCTCACTTTCTCCTTCGTCTCCTCTACCAGCTCAACATTGGTGAGTCGTCGCTCACCAACCTCATCCCAGCACAACGGGGTACGACACTTCCTCCCATACAATGCCTCGTAAGGTGGCATACCAATGCTCGCCTGATAGCTATTATTATAGGCGAATTCCACCAACAGAAGATGCCGATCCCAACTCCCCCGGAAATCCATAACATATGCCCTAAGCATGTCCTCTAAAGTCTGAATAGTTCTCTCTGACTGACCATCTGTCTGGGGGTGATACGCTGTGCTGAAATTCAGTCTAGTACCCAAAGCCTCCTGCGAGTAATCACTCCTAATCGGGATGAAATGTGCGGACTTAGTAAGTCGGTCAACTATCACCCAAATAGCATCATGCTGTGCCGAAGTCCGCGGTAATCTCACTACAAAATCCATCGTGATATGCTCCCACTTCCACTCAGGAATGGGAAGGGGCTGCAATGTGCCAGCTGGACGCTGGTGCTTAGCCTTCACCTGCTGACATACAAGGCAACGAGCAATGAATTCTGCAATTTCCCGTTTCATACCAGACCACCAATAACTGTCTCTGATGGTGCGGTACATTTTAGTACTACCGGGATGTAAAGCATAAGCAGATGAATGGGCCTCCTCGAGAATAGCCCTGCGGAGATCACTATCTGCCGGTACACATACTCGATCTCGAAAAACCAATAGTTTATCCTTGCGAACTCTAAAGTCGTCAATATCACCTCTGTTGGCTTTCTCATAAATACCTCGGAGCTCTTCGTCACTCTGCTGAAACTCCCTGATACGATCGAGCAAACTCGGCCGAACCTCAAATCTGGCTAGTATAGCTCCCTGATCATCACTAGCCAACCTGACTCCCAAAGCTCGGAATCCCAATAAACACGAGAGATAAGTACTCTCGGTAGTCTGAGAAGAGGAAGATGACTTCCGACTCAAGGCATCAGCCACCACATTAGTCTTGCCCGGATGATAATCAATAATGAAGTCATAATCCTTTAGCAACTCTAACCATCTCCGCTGCCTCAAATTCAGCTCCCTCTGAGTGAACAGATACTTTAGACTTTTGTGATCTGTAAACACTCTGCATATGACCCCATATAAATAGTAGCGCCATATATTTAGCGCAAAGACTATGGCCGCCAACTCCAAATCGTGCGTAGGATAATTCACCTCATGCTTCTTTAGCTGTCGCGAAGCATAGACGATAACTCTACCATCCTGCATCAATACACAACCCAATCCCTGCCTGCTGGCGTCACTGTACACCACATACTCTCGACTACTCATGGGAAGGGCTAGAATCGGAGCGGACGTCAATCGCTGTTTGAGCTCCTGAAAGCTCACCTCACAACGATCATCCCATACAAACTTTACACCTTTTCGCGTCAATCTAGATAACGGAGCAGCAATTCGAGAAAAGTCCTCTACAAATCTGTGGTAATACCCGGCTAGACCAAGAAAACTCCTGATTTCTGATACTGTCTGTGGCTGCTCCCATCTCAATATAGCCTCAACTTTCTGCGGATCAACAAAGATACCCTCCGCAGAAACTACATGGCCAAGAAAACCAATCTGCCGTAACCAAAATTCACACTTGGTGAACTTGCCATAAAGCTGTCTCTCACGAAGAGTCTGCAAAATCACCCTAAGGTGCTGAGCATGCTCATCATCAACCCGCGAGTAGACTAAGATATCATCAATAAAAACAATGACGAACCGATCCAAATAATCGTGAAAAATTCGATTCATTAGGTCCATAAATGCGGCAGGGGCATTAGTCAGCCCAAACGGCATGACCAAAAACTCATAATGTCCGTATCGGGTGCGGAAAGCCGTCTTAGGCACATCCTCGGCCCTAATCCGCAGTTGATGGTAACCCGACCGGAAATCTATCTTTGAGAATACTCTGGCACCCTGTAACTGATTAAAGAGATCATCAATACGTGGTAGTGGGTACCGATTTTTAACGGTAACTTTGTTCAGCTGTCTATAATCTACACATAGCCGAAATGTGCCGTCCTTCTTTTTCACAAACAACAATGGTGCACCCCACGGAGACGTGCTAGGACGGATAAACCCCTTATCCAGCAACTCCTACAGCTGGATCTTGAGCTCTCTCAGCTCAGCCGGCGCCATCCTGTATGGCAGCATAAAGATAGGGGTAGTCCTCGGAGCTAAATCGATCTCAAAATCAAACTCCTGAACAGGTGGTAGTCCGGGCAGCTCCTCGGGAAAAATATCAAGAAAGTCCTGTACCACTGGGACATCCTCCAGTCTCGGTCCCTGAGCAGTGGTGTCAATGATATGAGCCAGGTAAGTCGCATATCCGCGGCGAATCATGCGTCTGGCCTCCAAAACTGAAATGACACAGCGGGGTAAAACCCGCCCCTCGCCCTCAAAAATCAACACTGGCCGATCGGGTCTTCGAAATTCCACCTGCTTCTTAAAGCAGTCAACTAAAGCCCGATGAATATGTAGCCAGTCCATCCCCAAGATGGCATCAAAATCAGTCATAGCGAGATGAATTAGATCTGCCTTCAGCACTGTATCCCCAACTTTGATCTCACATTCTCTATACACTGTGCCGCGCACAATCTGCTTACCCAGAGGAGTGATGACCGATATCTCCTCGTCCAAAGGTGAGAGCGGTTTGTCAGAGTGTCGGGAGAATTTATCGCTCACATACGAATAATTAGACCCCGTGTCAATAAGGATACGAGCATCTATTCTGAAAATGGGTAGAGTACCTATCATTTGCACAAATGCACATAAACTTAGAATAATTTCAAACCTGATATGTATATATATATGTCAAAATAGTTGAGCCTCTAGGGATTCTACAACCTCGGTGCATAAAGATGTCAGAGAGGTATCATGTCGACAAAAGGGAATACAACTCAAAATACCTATACGATTGATACAATGCTGACATCCTCAAAAGAAGTGAAAATACGAATAAAGATCCTATTCTACAGGATCAGAAGGATGAGTACCCATGATGATGTCGGGGTTCGCCTGGGCGTCCTCCTGCGTCATGGCATAAACCCGGGCCTGAGCCCTAGGCTGCTGTCGTGCCTGAATCTGCACTGTGTTACTCCCAGTGGTCACCCTGGGAGTAGAAACTGCTGGCCGAACCGGCTGCCCCTGCTGTCCCATACGAAGAGTACTAGTGCGGCTCAATGAACTCTGTGCTCCGAGTCCTAACTCAGGGCAAAAACTCCTAATATGCCCCGGCTTCCCACAGTGGAAGCAAGTGACCGTCACTGAACAAGCTCTGCTCTGATGGGACTGACTGCACCTGCAGCAATAAGGGTGCCGCTGAGTAGTAAACTGTGCAGGGTGAGTCGGTGCGGGCTGTCTAAACCCCTGGGAGTATTATCCCCGTCCTAGCTCAGGAAATCCAGATCCAAATCCGTCTCTGTACGAACTGGATCCCCTTCCCCTCTTGGAATTCTCCGCAAAATGAGACTTCTCCTTCTTTCTCTTCTGCTCTCTGCTCTCTCTCTGCCTAGTCTCAGCGTGGACCAAAGCCTCCGCACGGTGAGCAGAGTCTATCACCTCAGCCAGTGTAAACTGTAGAGTAACAGTCATATATCTCTTTATGCTGAGACTAAAACCGTCCTCAAACTTGAAGCGCAAATACTGAGGTGTGGCCAGATCTGGTACAAATGCGGCAAGTCTCCGCATGTCTGCCTCATACTCCAAGACAGATCTGGACCCATGTGTAAGCCGTCCCAACTCTGACCTCATCCGGTCCTGCTGGTAGAGTGGGAAAAATCTGCGGTCAAACTCCCGAAGGAAGTCGTCCCACCGCAATGGCTCTATCGCCTCATCAGTGAGGGCCTCCCACCATGAGAGGGCCTCTCCCTCTAATAATCGCTCTGCCACTTTGAGGCAGAGCTCCTCTCCAATCCCGAGATCAGTCAGAATCCTGCGGGTGCGGTTGATCCAATGCTTAGCTGCCGCAGCATCACCAAGCCCTGCAAAATCTGTGCACCCTAGCTGACGGGCCTCCTTAACCAACTGAGTCAGCTCATGTACCCGTCTAAGAATAGCCAAAGTGGCCTCACTCGGCTCGGACAAAGTAGAAGAACCGGCCACCGGCGGTGGAACCGGTGCCGTAGGAACTGGCGCTGCTGCAGGTGCAGGCGCCGCTGTAGGAGGTGGTGGGGGCGAAATCTGGACCCCATGCGAAGCGTACCACTCGTACACCTGCCAAAAGGCATCGAGTGTGGGTACGGGAGTCTCAGCCTGAGCAGCTAGCTGAGTAGGTGCCGGTGGTGGCACGCGAGTCGAGGTACGATCCTCCGGCTCGTCTAAGTCCTCTGGTACTCGTGGGGTCTCGGGTGCCCGAGGTGCATCTGGCACTAACAGACCCTCAAGCGATGCGAATCTAGCATCTCTCCTTCCACGTCTAGGTGGCATAATTCTGCAAGAGAAAGATGTTTATTATCATAAAAAGAATAGGCACGGTTCAAGAATTTTGAACTAAACATAGCATGGCTACCCTCACAAAAGAATGAAATTCTTAGTTCAATAGGAGAAGAATATAACAAGTTAGATTAGATACAACCGTATCTAACCCCCTAAATTAGATGAACTCATATGCCTATGACCATGCACTGGGACTTCATGACTGTATGAAACTCTCATGCATTGAGGACTTTAAAAACCAACATATTCGGGAATGTTTCCAAAACTCTCTTCCTACATAGCTCTTAACCAAGTCGCTCTGATACCAATCCAACTGTCACGCCCCAAACCTGGAGCGTGAGCAGCCGCCCGTTATCCTGGATGCCGGCTGTATTTTTACAGAAAATCGGGCAGAATCTCCCCATATATCGGAGGTCTCCCATATTAAAATAAACCTGTTACCTGTCCAAAAGGGGCCATCCCGGCCTCAAAATGCATATATTATCCTCAACAACAAATCAGATCATCCTACTGCACAATCCAGGGCAACGCAAGGCTAACAAACAATTTTCCACAATCCTAACCACAGACCTCTACTGCCATGCCCCCATCAAAGGCATGGACAGCCGCCAGTCGCCCCTCCTGTGATTTAGAGGAGGCACCGAGCGATCCTAGAGGACACTTCTAAGACATGACACATTCCCAAATACAGACGCAATGAAAAGAAATGCCTCAATGCAATGTCATGCAGTGACATGAGAGTTCCACAATTTAAATGTCCATATTTATATAGTCATCCCAGAATTAAAAAAAAAATGGTCATCTATAGACCTCAAAATACATATACATCACCAATACAAATTTGCAGCGGAAATACACAATGACTCCTCAAATCCAGGTCTGATCTCCCAAAGATATTGAGCGTTCTAAAAGCGACACTTCTTGTCAAATACTATCTCTGAAACAAAAGGGAAATGAGGGGTGAGTACTCGGGAAAGAATACTCAGTGAGTGAGTGGGTCAATGCAGTCATCAAATATGGAGTGTGAAACTAGAGTGTCAAAACATAAGTATATAAATCATATTTCAAATCATCATGCTTTTCATTTCAACAATATATCACTTCACGCATTTTCAAATCAAATATGCATCCAAAGTACCATCATTTAAAATCATAGAGCTGTTAGCCGAAAATATCCTGGCAGAGATTTACCGCGACCTATGACAGGCGCACCGGGGGTGTTATATGCAAATTTCTTTAAAGTGCTCTCTACCCCGGCGTTGGCGACGAATCTCGTCCAGGTGCTAGACTTGGAGAGAATATCCAATCCAAATCCAAATCCTCCCCCTTTCGGATTCAACCTGGCTAGTACCGTGTCGATAATCAAATCATGACAACTCGTGGGATACCCCAGGCCTAGGCATATCCGGACGCCACCAAAGCGTCTCTCATGGTGTCCTTCGTAGCTACGGAACAATACATATCAAAGCTCTCAAAGCCAAAATCAATATCATATCAAAATGTATCGAAGTCAGGTTCATAAACCAATGCAACATAGAGCATAAAATGGCACATTATACATTTCAACCACATGGATGCATAATTTCATAATTCAATACAGTTTTTGGACACTCCAACGGTTCACAAAAGTCAATTTTAAAATCAGTCAAAACATTTCCAACATACGACAAATCATGCTCATTATCAAAATGTTATAAAACAGGATTTACATATTAAATAAAAGTATTGAAATAAATTCCACTCACAGTTTTGGGGAAGGTAGCGCACTCCCCAATAACACCAAAATACGCAAAACAAGGCGCCCCTCAATCGAGTCATCAAGAAAGCCAACCTAATCAAGTCATCACGATTTTCATCAATTTCCGACTATTTCAGGGTTTATCGTTTTTCTTAATTTCGTACGAACCCTAAATTCCTCAATTTATAAACAAATCAACTAATGCTACCTAATTTGATAAAATTTATTCAAGGGTTGAAGAGATTTCATTTCTCTCACCTAGGATTCTTCGGATCTTAGATTTAGCTTTCGTTCGCCCGTCGGTTTGGTATAAAGCTGAATGTTTTCAAATTTGAAACAATTGTGAACAATTTAAGTCCAATTATTAAAGAGATTCGAAACCCAAGTGCGAAAAATCGAAACTTAGAGTTATTTACCTTCACAGAGGCTCACGGACTGTCGCTGGCCGTCGTGGGCCGTGGGCCGTGGGCTGATGGGCTGGTGGGCCTGCGGGCCTGGTGGGCCTGCGGGCCTGGTGGGCCTGCGGGCCTGATGGGTCTGCGGGCTGGTGGACCTGCGGCCTGGTGGGCCTGGCAAGCCGGATCGCGCGCTGGAGCGCGCTCGCGCTCGTGCTGGCGCTGGCTCATGCGCTGAAGCGCACTCGTAAGCTGGATCGTGCGCTGCTCGCGCTGTGGGTCGCACGCTGGAGCACTCGCGCTCGTGCTGGGGCGTGCTGGAGCAGTGGATCGCGCGCTGGAGTGCACGCTGGCTCGTGCTAGGGCGTGCTGAGGCGCGCTGGGGTCACGCGCTGGGGATCGCGCGCTGATCGCGCGCTGCTCGGGCGCTGCTCGCGCTCGCTCGCACTGCCGTGCTGGGCTCTCGCGTGCTGTCGCGCTCGCTGCTGCTATCGCGTGCGCTGGCTCGCTGTGGTGCAGCGATCGCGCTCGGCGGAGGACGGCAGCGGGAGAGAGAGAGGCGCGGCGGCGGGGGATCGGGGGAAGAGAGAAGAAAAGGGGAGAGAAGAAAAGGGAGAGAGAGAGGGAGAGAAGAGAGGGGGAAAGAGAGAGAGGTAGAGAGGGGAGAAAATTGGGCTTTAAGCCCTAATTTTGTTTTTTATTTTCCTTTTTTTTTATTTTTTTAATTGGGTATTACACTTTTGCTTTTTTTTTTTTTTCTTCTTGTTTTCAAAATATGCATTATATTATTTATTGATCTTTTAGTTCTGTATTCAACCAGGGCAACTACCAGCAATATCTGAAACTCAAGGGAACAATTGAAGTCCTTCAACGATCTCAGAGGTAATCTAGTATCACTAAGCGAGTGCCAAACCCCCCACCCCCCCCCCCCCAAAAAAAAGGAACCTATTGACAAAATTAACCAAATTTTAGATGACATTCTATGTTAGCATGTGTCTGTTCATTCTTAATCAAAATTATTAGTATGTTTTGACTAATTTAAACAAACATTTAGCAAAAAATTAATCAGAACGTACTGATATGATCTGTCGCGTAATATTTGATTTATTTGTTGCATTAACTTACTCTTACTATTTTTGTTGCCCTATTTTATATCTACTCTTTTGATGCCAAGGTTGCTGATTATTCACTAATTGATGTTGCAGGAACCTGCTTGGAGAAGACTTGGGAGCACTTACCGCAAAAGATCTTGAGCAACTTGAGAGGCAGTTGGAGCTGTCCTTGAAACAAATTAGATCTAAAAAGGTTCATAAAAGAGGAAAACAAATTCCAGCATATTCTCATACTGAATCTGAGCATGCTTGTGAGAGCTTTGTTACCATAAAAAAAAATGAATAATGAATTTAGGTCGCTTATCTTGATTCTACGTTTTCTGGTAAAACTATTTTACAATCTTTAGCGGCACATTTTACAAGTATAGTGGTATTAGAATATTTAACCATATAATTTCCAATGGTTATATAAGTTTTTTGGTCAAAATAATGTTGTTCCTGTTTAAATTTTCATCTTAATTTCGATGTCATTCCTAACAAAAATGCCGCAATTTGATAATTTTTTGTGAACAAAATTATTGGAATTGAGTGCATGACTAACTTCTGTTTCGTGTCTAAATGGTGTAAACAGACTCAATCAATGCTTGATCAGCTTGCAGAATTTCAGAGGAAGGTATGCCATATTTATTGTTTCATAATAAGCGACTTGGTTACCGGCTATGTTATGGTACTTTTAATATTTACTTCAGTATATATTGTGCAGGAGCAAATGCTATTGGAAGCTAATAAAGCTTTAAAGAAGAAGGTAACATTACCCACAAAATTATACATGTCATTCTTGTTGCATATTTTTCTAAATCTTCTCATAAATTGCACATGAATTTCCACGTAGAGTATAGTCCTCATTCTTGTCATGTAATACTACTATAAAGCCACATCCTAAACACCATAGACCTAGTTCAGGCCAGGATCTAACATGGTCCGTCAAATTATCACGTGAAAAAATTTTAGACCACATAAAGGAGCGAAGGCCGGCAGACCAGATTTCAGAAAAAAAAAAAAAAAAACACCATTACAAGTCATAGAAAGAAGACTAAAGGTCTGACAAATGCTACTTAAATTTGTTAAAATATTGTTTATTTCTGGAAAATTAATAACGTTCACCTCCACCACCCCCGTTGTCTTTTATGTATTTTCCACCTTAAGATAAATTTCTGACTTTGCTTTTGGTCGTAAGTACTTTTTTTTTTCCAATCAAAGATGTAGCTAGGAGTATTGATTGTTCTCAATCTCTTTCAGTTGGAGGAATGCAGTGCAAACATTCATGTCCATCCTTCATGGGAAGCTGGAGGACAGAACATGGTCTACAGCCGCTTCCCTGCTCAACCGGAAGGCTTCTTCCAGCCATTGGAATGCAATAATCCAACCTTGCCTATTGGGTAAATTTTCATAAATTAATATTTGGCTATATTTATAATCAAAGAGAATTGATGTCCAATTTTGTCACAATTCTCACTTTATTACAGAAACAACCATATGGGTTCAGATGATGTGAATGCTGCAATCTCAGTCCCCCAATTTAATGGCTTCATTCCTGGCTGGATGCTGTGAGTTTTATGTCCCTTGAAAAAGGAAAAGACAATAATTTCTAATTCAAGAAGTAACTATTTATTTTCTCATTTCCTCCTCCCCCCCCCCCATTTTACCCTTTCTTTTCGGATCATTATCTCATCCGATGCAGAATGTAATTAGCTATGACAGAAAATAAGTACTCAATAACTTGTAAGACTTATCTGAAACAATGTTTTTGTGTTTTGAAGGACCATTTCTAGCTCTTTTTGACCAGAAGGGAAAAATGAATGGCATGTAAGTAATTAATGTTAAAATGATTTGGGTATGCTAAATTTTTTTGCCTTTTTCTAGATTATATTATAAAAATATTTTAAAAATCAATTAATTTTGTTATTTAATTGAAATTTATTTACAGTTTTCCTAATTAATTGAGAATGTTGATAGCACTTTTTGGCCTCTTTCTCGGTTACAGTAAAGGGACAAACTAAACCCCTAGTGTTGTAAGGAG
Organism: Dillenia suffruticosa; assembly: GCA_033439265.1. Lineage (NCBI taxonomy): Eukaryota > Viridiplantae > Streptophyta > Magnoliopsida > Dilleniales > Dilleniaceae > Dillenia > Dillenia suffruticosa. The sequence continues at coordinate 5,514,639 of JAVTVX010000009.1, forward strand.
ACCAAGTATGAGAGAAGTTGACATAATTTTTGGGGTGAATTTGGAAATTTTTATTTTGACAAGGGCTCGAATATTTTAGGATTGGGCTTGAAAAAATCATGTTACACTGGATTACCTGCCCAGACCAAACCCAAACCCGAATCTGAATCCGAATCCAACAGGTCAACCATATCTTCCATGCAGTTGTTATTTATAGCCATGATCTCTCTCTTTGGAGCTTTTTGGGTATTGAGGTTAGAGACAGAATAAACGCATCTCTTTCTCTCTCTTATTTTCTCAGATTGGGGTTGGGCATTGAAGAGAGAGAAAATGGTCAGTGTGGAGGGGTAGCTGTGGAGGATTGATAATTGAATCTTGAGGGAGAAAAAAATTGTAGGACAAATAGAGGCAGCAGAGACGAGGGAGGATGTGAAATTCTGGGGGGAAATTCGGCGAAGAAGAGGTTATGGGAGAGTTAAAGGTGCTTGAGTTCAGGGAGTGGGAAAGAAGAGAGAGAGTGTTGGACACGAGAGAGAAGGTTAAATTCCGGTAGGAGTTACCAGCAAAGAGAGTTGAGACAAGGTGACACCCTTTGTCACCATTTTCATTTCTGGTAGTTGTAGGGGGGATGGAGTAGTGGAGGCGGCGACAGTAGAGGGGTTGAGGTCACTCACCTACAATTTGCTGATGATATTGTTTTCTTTGGGAAGGCCTCTATAAAAGATCTAAAGAATCTAAAAGGACTTTTGAGAATATTTGAGATACAATTTTCGAATTTTCTTTTTGAGTTCTTTAAAAATGGATTTAAAAAAGGAAGGCCTTTTTCGGGGTGAGCCAAGGGGTAGTTCTACTTCCATTCCCCAAACTGTAAGGTTAAAAACAAATTTTCACAAAAGCATATCGTTTGGAATAAATAGAGATGTATTTTGGATTAACAAGTGTCCGGAGAAAATTCATTGCACAAGCGGGAATTGCCAATGACATATTTGGGTGTTTACTGGTGGGAGGAAAACACAGGAGTAAACCTCTTTGGAAGCCAGTGATAAAGAAGATTGAAGATAGATAGGCACTTTTGTGACGACCCGCTCGCTGCTTTTTTTTTTTTTTTTTTTGTTTGATTGAGGCCTTTCAACTTTGGTAAGCAAAGACCCTCTCTATGGCTCCAATCCGTCCTTAGAAGTATCCCTTCATATTTTTTCTCCATGTTCAGAAGTCCTATCTGTGTTCTGAAAAGCTTGAATCCCTTCAAAGAAACTTTATATGGGATGGAAACAATGAAAAAAAAGGGTGAGATGGGGTCAGTTAAGGGGAGGGAGGATAACAAGATTGAAAGAGGAGGGTGGTTTGGGAGGAAAAAATTGAGAGCAGTGAATCTAGCTATGTTGGGTAAGTTGTGGGCTAAATTGGGAGAACAGGGTGGGAAAGATGTATTGCCGAGCTTGGTTTCTAGGAAAATGATCATTAGATTTGGAGATTGGAGTGGAGAAGAAAATGAAGAAGTGGAAAGTCTAAAAATGAGGAAGGTAAAAATGCATGAGGATAAACTGGAGAGCTCAAGTCTGAGTAAGAACAAAGAGGGGCTACACAATGTTAAAAAAGTGACAAAAATATTTCAGTAGTTCTGCTATTCAAGAAAGGGCTGTAATCTCTGAAAATTTCTGGAAATAGAGTCCCACTGAAAGGGCTTATCATGCACTAGAGGCTGGTTACTGGAGCACTCCCAACTCTGGAAAATTTAGAAGGGGTGTGGTCATTCCAAATCAGGTATGTCAACTTTGTAACAAAGAAACTGAATCAATTGACCATGTGTTTGTACAAAGCAAAAGATCATATAAAATTTGGCTGGAGATTCAGAAATGGTAGGGTGTGAGAACTGTGCTATCAGGAAAGACAAAGATATGTTTAATCACTGGAAAGTGATGATGGACATGAAGTGGTAAAAGAGTAGAAGACATGTGGTGCATTGTTTACTTTGCTATCATATGGTCGATATGGAATTGGACGAATAGAGTTTGTATCTCACCACAAGGCGAAATGCCCAAAACCAAGTAATTCGGCGTATGATTGGTTGAGGAGAAGCCAATATTAGTAGCAAAGGAGTGGATGAAAGAAAAAAAAGATGTTATCTCATAGTTTGTCACAAAAAAATACGGTCATATAAAACTGTACTATCATACATATACACATACATCAAAACGGCAGCGGTGGTAGAGATGGTGGTGGAGGAGGATGAAGAGGAAGCAGCGCCCTCAGCACTTCAAAATTAAATTAAAAATTTTTGTTGATATACATATATATATATATATATATATATATATATATAATCCCATCACGTCTGGTTAGCCTAATAGTTAGATAGATGTTAGGAGATTTTTGTCTATTAAAATACTTAACTCATAACAAATTAGGTTTAGTCTAATTATTGGATTATAAAAAATTATATAAATATATATATTCCTCATGTTTTACATAGGATTTTTTCTTTTTTTTTTTTTTAAAAAAAAGGGAAATTTGATGCTGTGGATCAGGCCAGCTCCACTCGGAGACTATTAATTTCTATATCTAATGATAAAAGGTTAAGTGGGCTCCACGGGGATGTAGCTATCTCCTTTTTATAAAATAGTTACAAATGAATGATAGAACATAGTCTTTTCTTATCCACGTACGGTTTGTTTAGTAGGATATGACGTTAGACTTTTTAATTAAGTTTTTTAGTTCGATTCACTACTTAAATATGAAAAAAATTATGTTAGAAAGGTAACCCCTTAAATAAGTCATTATAAGTCATAAACTGGATTAATCAAAAGTATATTTACAATTTTTTATTTTATTTTATTTTTCAATTCTACCGGTGTTAATTTTGCATACATCTCGTTTGTGCATGAAAAACAAAATGATAACTCATTGAAAAAATTTTTATTCATATTTTACCCTTTTGATTTTTGTATCTTAACACGTCTCTTATGTGATGCACAATTCATCTAATTACGTAGAAATTATTATTTATTTTAAAAGTTTAAAGTAAGGCATTGTTAATTTAATTTGTATATTAACAGGGGTTAGAATGATTGTGCCCCGAGAAGAAAGTGGAGAGGTGGATCACAAGGATGATAATGGACAATGTTATTAAAGCCAAACCGGCCAGTGAACCGCAATAGATGGGGGCTCACCGGTTGAATGCTAGTTAGTGATGTACGGTTCACATGCAAAAGTAGGGTGTTGGTCCGGCTAAAATTAGAAGCAATTTTGTTGATTCGTCGATTATTAACCATTTTACTGAGAAAATTTAGCAAACACTTGACTTGCAAAAATGTTACCCGTTCCCAAGTCCCAAGGAAATTAGGCCTCCCCTACATTATTTGCAGCATCCCTTTAAAAGAAGCAAAAGCGTTGAAGAGAGATGTAAAGTGCCGTTGTTGTGGCTGAAAAGATGTCGGAGTTGCGGAGTTTGGGTGTGGCACGACGTGTTCTTGCTATGCCATCGCTATTGTTTAGAAAGAAAAATTTGGCCAGAAGAGGGTGTCAGATTCTTTAATCAAAACTTAAATTCAAATTTTAAAAATAAAAATGATCACATTAGATTCTCCTAAAAGGGATTCAACAGTAATTTAGATCGAATTAATTGAAATATAATATCAGAAATCGATTGCTCCAATATTGAGAGAGAGAGAGAGAGAGAACGCAGCTAAAGCAATCGCAACATGTGATTCATAAGGACTAACGGTCAGTTGGGTTAGTGGAATATGATTCCATAAACAAAATTCTGAATTCGACTCGCGACTTGTGCATGAAGCAGACATGTTAGGAGGATAGCCCCCTAAATATGCCATTGCAAATCTCGAACCAAATTAATCAGAGTATAACTCTGAATACTGGATTGTATAGTACAAATAAATAAATAAATAAATAAACTTAAATAAATAAATAAACATGTGATCGGAGAGGGCCAAGACATTTTCTAAAATAAAACAATTGTGGGGATTGTTGGTCATCCGAACTGGGCTTTCAGTCAAGGTTTACCTTACATAGGCCGGGTTTCAATTCAAAAAGTCAACCTGAACCTGGCGTGCTATCTTGTTTATACCGAAAATCAAGCTCTGCTTGATGAATTGGAAAAATCAGCCCTGGTTGGTAGCATACTTAAAAGTCCACTTTCAAATATATATTCAAACCCTAAAAAAATTGAGATGTGGATCATTATCGTGCACATAATAGACCCTTTATAGGGGTCATTTTCCTAAGCTTGGTAACAGTTCAGCAACCTAGTCCACTAAAACCCCAAAAGAATTTTTTAAGAAAAACAGGGATGAAACATGAAAATAAAATTGAACAATTGAAGAACAATAGTAATCAGTAGATGGGAACATTTCAACAAAACTAAGAGACCCACTATGTTCATATTGAGAGCATTGTGACATGAGTATTTGTTCAAAATAGCTATTCTTGAATGAGCTTTGGGTTCAACGAGAGAAAGATTAATTTGAAGTACAGATTGAGAAAAATTGAATATTGGGTATGAGGGTTTTTTCTTAGTTGACTACGGGGATCATCAAAACTTTGTGAAGTTTTGCATAATGAGAGCAAAGACTTCTTGGATTGGAGAAAAGCCAAGGACAGGGGTTGATCATGGAGAGCATGAAGAAGAGAAATATAACAACTATGGATAGACAACTGGGTTTTGTGATTACTTTTTTTTGTTATCAATTAAATTAACCCCGTTAAGTTCATATGAGTCATTGATTTTTGCAAAAAGTCAACTAAATTAATCCAGTTCAATTGCATAAGTAATCCAAGGGCCGATTCACAATTGAAGAAGTAGCTAGTTCCATTTAATTCCAATAAATTAATCAGGGGAATGGAATTTTTATGACAATATTGATTGAATAAGAGACACTGAATTAATGAATTATAAATCAATTGATATTAATCTTTTTTAAAAAAAAATTTGAATTTCAGTTTTTTTTTGCATAAAAAGAGGTGAGAATTTTTTTTTTTTTAAAAGTGAATGAGATAAAAGGAGAAACAAAAAGAGAAAGAGACAAGGGGAAAGTGATGTTTCATGTGCCCTGTAAGAGAATGCATCACGCGGCATCAATTTCCATTATGATTTTGAAGAGCCTGCCGCATTTTAATTAGATTGTTACAAATTTGAAAGTTCAAGGATGTTGACGTTACTCATTAATGTTTAGGGACTAAATTGAAAATTGATCATTATTAAGGGACTGGACGAGAAATTTGACCAAAAAGGGTCAAGTGGGCCGTACGAGTGTCGAGCCTATGTAAAGCTCAGCTGAGACGGTGACGACTATTCGGACATTTGGACTAATAGAAACTCGACAACGCATTTGACGAAACCACTCTGGTTTCCCCAATTGCGCTTGATTCCTTGTGTTCACACCCCCCAATGCAATCTTCACCACTCTCTCTCTCTCACCACCACTCATATATAAACGTACGTACATCCATATACACATATTCATCGATTCTTAATTTGTTCCTTACATTTAGACGGAACCGAAGAATAATTCTCTCTCCCTCTTACTATTTGTAATTGAGGGGGTAGAGAGAGAGAGAGAGAGAGAGAGAGAGAGAGATGGGGAGAGGAAGGGTACAGTTGAAGAGAATAGAGAACAAGATCAATAGGCAAGTGACTTTTTCCAAGAGACGAGCTGGTCTTCTGAAGAAAGCTCATGAGATTTCTGTGCTTTGTGATGCTGAAGTTGGTCTTATTGTCTTCTCCAACAAGGGAAAGCTCTTTGAATACTCCACCGATTCCTGGTGAGCTCTCTCTCTCTCTCTCTCTCTCTACCTTGAATATGGTATTCGTGTCATTTCTTAAAAGCCCATTATTTTGTTTGATCCAATGTTGTGATTTCATCTTAGGTATGATCGATTCCCTTTTTTTTTTTGTTTGACATGTTTAATTATAGGACGGCTTGTTGTTTTTGAGATTACTTCGGTATTTTTATGATCATATCGACTTTTGGAAACATAATCATTAGTTTTATGATCATGCAAAAACTACTTCCTTTTTTTTTTGCTGGTGAGCTTTAACTTGAAGTTCTCAGCTTATATTGGTGAATCACTCACTTATTAAATTTAATTAAATTTAATTAAATTTTTGATTTGTGGATCAGATCCAAACAAATCCTTGCTTTTGTTTTTGCATTTTACTCTCCCTGATTTTCAGTTCGACATCAAGAATATTATTCCTCTATTATTGCAACCAGGAGAGAGGGGGGGGGGTTAAAAGATTGCTTGTGATGATCTAATCTGAAAAATCATTTCGTTGGTATAAAAGAGATTGAAATAATAAATAGTGAGGCAAATTTTCGAATTGCATTCATGTAGTTGTGACGAACGTTGGTGGAAGTCTTTTCTCAGTTGCACGAGACTATGAAGTGCGAACTATGGGAGCCTTCCAGGAGTTGATTAATTTGGTTCGTTAATTGCTATTAGGTGAAGCCTAATTGATCCTTTATTTTCATTTGATCATTTTGCCTTTTTACATAGGTTCAGATAATTATGTTTTAGAATTTTTTAAATGAGGTTTAACAAAATATTAGCTCTCTCTTTCTCTCTCTCTCTACTGTTGAAGTCGATCAGCATATAACTCTGAAGTTACTACAAGCAGCGCAAGGTTTTGTTTATATTGGATATCTAGGATATCTATAATGTCGATCCTATGAAATTTATAAGTGTTGCCAACAAGGTGAAATAGCAAGAATAACATGTTAACGAATTTGCAACTACTGCTGGAATAGAAAGGACTTAAGAATGTTTGGAGAAGTCAAAAATGGTGCTGGTGCTGGTCTTGAAGAGAATGATAGAGGTATCCCTAAGCCAAAGGATCGGACTGCCACTAAAAATGATGTGGTCATTTCACGGAGAGATGCCTAATGCCACCCCTTGCATAGTTCCAGCGGCAGTGTGGTCCTTTTGCCTATTAATAAATTCATCATGTCTTGCAAAACCCGCACTATTTATGTCTTTTCCAGAAATTTGTCATTTCTTCTTTTTTCAAGCGATACTTTCTAATTTCAATTTCTTCAGCATGTTGTTTCCGCCATTGTCCCAAATAGCGAAGCAGGAAATCTTTGTATGAAAGACATCTCTAGCAGTCCTTTTTCTTTTTAAAGTGCTCTCTCTCTCTCTCTCTCTCTCTCTCTCTCTCTCTCTCTCTCTCCACACACTCTTCCAAGCATATAAACTCGCGTCCTTGGCGACCAAATAAACAAGAATTATTGCACAGCAATTATCTTTAGTGATTGTATTTAGCTGTCGGCCAATCCAAAATTAGTTTGGTAATACAAAATTCGTTGGTTTTGTTTGTGGTTACTAGTCCATTCGTAGGAAAGTTTGCAAGGATGATTTTGTAATTCTTTTCCTTTTGGTTGTGATTCTCCGTTTGGATACACGGGATTTCTTTTGGAAGGCATCTAGATTCTTTTCTTTTGGACACAAGGATGGAAGGCAATCAAAGCTTAAACACACACTATTCTCGTTCTGAGAAAACATTTCCTAGCTGGAATACATTAGAAATAAAGAATAGTAATTGGGACAAGTAGAACATGTGTAAATTTATAGGACTGGCAATTGGGCCGGGCGGGCCCAAGCTTAGCTCATTTTAGGGCTAGGTTGAGCTTATGGCCTGTTTTAATTTCGGGTCGATTCTGGATACCAGTGGACTCAATCTGTTATAGGTTCGGCCTGTTTAAAATTAAATATTGTGATAGTTGGATAGTTAATTTGATAATTTTAATATATCACTCTTGATATAGTTTTTTAATCTTTCATGACATTGTTATTATTAATTTTCGAAATGGTGTGCAATGATTAATTTGGTATGATAATATTTGTTTTATGTTTTATGAATAATGTATTTTTATTTTATATTTATTATATTATAAAATTAGTTAAAAATATAAAAAATAAAATTTATAATTCGGGATCGAGCTTGACCCGAAACAAGCCCGAGGCTCTTTTAATTTTTCGGGCTAAGCTGTCTCGAGTTTTTCGAATTTTCTTGAACCGGGTTTGGGGTTGGGCTATAAAATTTTAAATAGACCGAGTTGGGGTTTTGAAAAGTCCGACTTAGAAAGTTGGATTGGACTAGACCCACGTAATCTTTTCTTTATTTTGCTTTTTCGAGGAACAAAATTGCAAGTACAATTGCTTTATAAATCTCTTTCAATTTAGAACCCTATGCCAAAAGTTCTTTTTCCTTAACTTTGCTCCTTAAAAAGCACCCAATAAGTACTATGGGTCTTAAGGTTATTTTTGCATCACAAACAAGCATAAGAGACAGTCTTTGTTGACGTAATAGGTTCTTCCTTTGGTATTGCTTGGTTCGTTATTTGCAGTGCGTGTGCTTGAGATTATCAATTCTAAATTTATCATTAGCTATATTGTACTCCCTTCTTCCTATAACTTATAATGTGTGTAGCTATAATTAATGAATGAAAACTTTGATCTTGTCCCTTTGAAGCAGAGTTTTGCTTCAGTTGGGAGTGGAGTTTTGCTTCACTTCACTTACATCAAGCCACCTATGTGCCCATATTATGAAGTGCCATATGGTACCTGTGTGCCACAACTCAAAAGAAGTTGGTTTAAAGTTGGGCGCCCCGTTATTGTTGATGGGACTCCACAAGAAATGGCCACATGGGGATCTGTTGAATGGGGATAAATGTTAAATAGAGGGAAGTCGTGCCCTCAATCTTGGTTAATGTATTGGATTTTCCTTGGATTTATCCTTCTCCTTGGAGTATGAAAATTGCTTAATTCTTTGTCAATATCCTCCCGAGCATTTCTTTTTTCCCATCATACATATTGCGATTAGCATTGGCATCTTCTATACTATAGAAGAGTCTAAGGAATATTTGTTGTCATAGCTAAACACTAAAAGGTAGAGGAGGATGAAAAGAAAAAAGGAAAATTGCAACAAAGAAATGCTTAAACCATTGGAAGCAGGCTGGGAAGCATGGCTACGGATACAACAAATGGATACTATATGGAGGTTAGCAATTCTTTTAAAGGGCACACTATGGCATGTTGACACTAGCAATAGTTTCCCATTGCTCTAATTCCATTTGCATTTCAGGAACTCCCAAGCTAGTAACTAGTCCATTAAATTCAAAAGCAACCATTACTCTAAGGTAAATCCCTATAATTAAAAAAAAAATGAGGAAATGTGACGAAAAGCTAAAAAACAATAATAAATTAAATTAAATTTTTATAAATTTTGAGCCTTAATCCATTCCCTACATGGCCTCTTTTCTCATGTATGCGTATTTTTTATCTTCCTATTTCACACAAATTAATTTCTATATTAAATTTTACTTCCATTAAAAAGAAAATAACGAGATCAATAGGAACTTTAAAAATAAAATTCGTCCCCATGAAATAAAGGGGTGTTAAAAAGAATGAAAAATAATAAATTCATAGAATGCGATGGCATTCCTATTGAGATGTAGAAATATTTGGGTGAATTTGGGATAGTAATATTAACGGATCTTTTTAACAAAATCTGACAAATAAAAAAAATACCCCTAGCATGAAGGGAGAGCACACTTGTATCACTTTATAAGAATAAATGAGATATACAAAATTATTCCAATTATAGGAGAATTCAATTAATTAGTCATACTATGAATTTATGGGAGAGAGTGATGGGATATAGATTGAGATTAAAAATGTGTCTCAAAATCAATTTAGATTTATATCAAAACGATCCACCACCGAATTAATTCATTTGTTAAGACATTTGATGGAGATATAGTATAGAAGAAATACTTACATATAGTATTCATTAATCTAAAAAAAGTATATGATAATCTTTCTAGAGATGTATTGTGATGGGTGTTGATGAAAAAAGGGATTACCTTGAAATACATTAGAAAGTTATTACCAATATAAGAATTTATAGGGGTTTAGGTGATACTTTTTCAATTAACATTAAATTTCACTAAAATTCAGTATTAAGTCCTATTATTTTTGTAATAGTGAGATGAAATCATAAAAAGTATTCAAAATAAAATACCATGTTATATACTTTTTTATTTGATATAATATTAGTAAATAAAACGAAAGAGCGTATTAGTGTTAAATTGGAGTTGTGTCACATAAAAATATAGAGAATTTATATTGAGTCGGTCAAAAATTAAATATATAAAATGTACGTTTAGTGTCAATTATCAAAATAATAAAAAAATAAACGTTTTAAATATTTTGATTCTATTGTTCAAAACAATGATAATATAGATTAAAATACAAATTATAAGATTCAAGTGGATTGGATGAAATAGAGAAAGACATATGAAATTTTTTGCGATCGCACAATACCATTGCATTTGAGGAGAAAGTTTTATAAAACCGCAATAGAATTTACATATTTAATAATATCGAGTGTTGGCCATTAAATAACAAAAAAAGAATAAAATGATTGTAACTGAAATAAAAATATTTAGGTGGATCAGTGATAAAATTAGAAAGATATTATTAGAAATAAAGAGATACATATTAAGTTCGAATTGAATTCAATTATAAATAAAATGCGAGAGTATCGTCTGAATTGGTTTAGATATAGGCAATGAAAACCCAAATACATATTAGTTAAGAGAATTGAAAATTTAAATATGAAAAATTTAGTGAAACATAAAAATAAACTGTTGAAAATTCGGATATAAATTATTCATAAAAATATAATATATAAATATTTAGTTGAAAAGAAAGTTTTAGATAGGAATGAGTAGTATAAGAGAATCCAAACAAATTAAATCATATCTCTTGTCATTTTAAGTTTCTATAGAATTTTTTATTTTTATTTTTTATTTCATATTTCTTTTTTTGTCTCTCAAATGATTTACTTTTTGGGATTAAAATCTAGAATGCTATTGTTTGTAAAAAGAAAATAACGACTTATCCTTTTCTTATCTCAAATATATTTCAAGTGTATCCAAGGTGCAATATCTCAAAAATATCCTAAAGTTTCCATGGAATTAAATATGTTGAAGCACATTATTGGGCATTTATCCACATCTTATACATGATTGTTAGCGGATAGAATTTATTTATTTATTTATTTTTGTTGGTGGCTGTGGGTAGGGGTGTAGTCGGACTACCCGTGCTTCCTCTAACGAAAGACACGCGATAGGTGCTATAGCACTTCATGGAGGCTCCCAAGGACAAGTTCTAAGTTCTATCGCGTTCATGCAGTGTTTACAACTCATTATCTAGATTTTCTTTTCTATCAGATTTAGAGAATAATATCAACTCTTGACTAGATTGTGCACAAATCCAAATGCACCTATAGTGAATTGTCATGTTACGGCAATAAACCTAGTTGTACAAACCCCTATGTTGTAAAAACCCCACTAACAACATCCCATTCAAGCATTCCACCCAATTGCAGGCCAACGTGCGACTTGTTTTTGTGACATCCTCTTCATGAGTCCCTTCTCGTATTCCAGTGCATAGCGTGATGTGATAGGAATAGTACAAGTATCCTTTGAGCTCCAAATTGCCCTGCTTGCATGCTTTCCGAAGGTTTGTGTGGCATTTTCACAGCCCAAAGCACTTGGCACAGTGTGGTTGGAAGAATTAGTGTTCCCTTCCAATTCCAAAATACATATGCCTACTCTGTGTAGCACTTGGCTTTATCCCTATAGGGTTGAGAACATTGCTCAATTACCATTTGCCATGGCTAACACTTAGGGCCCCTAAGACAAAATTTATGTTGCACTTGCCAAAGCAATGTCTGGCAACATTATTGTTGGCTAGATAGTGTAGGACAACTCAAGGCCAAATTTCCTGAATGTTTAGCATGTTAAAATCTAAAGAAAAAGGAACAAGTTCTAGTCTGTTAGACAATGATGATTGCCATATTGCCATATTGAGGAACACACTTGTTTGTCCACATAATTAAGGTTCCCTTAGTGAAATAACAAGGATAAAGTACGATTAGTCTTGGAAACTTGGTGCTTGCATTTTCTGCTCCACCCTTTTAGCTAGGGATGAAGGTGGCTGAGTTTAATGGACATTTATTTACATTTTCAATGGAAGCATACCCACAAACCTCTTGGTTGAAGGAAAAGTTGGGTATCTCGAGGCTACAAGTGCTAATGGTAAAGTGCGCTAATGTCATACTTTTAGGAGAGTGCATTGTTAGATGACTGACCGAGGTTGTTTTAGTTTAACCTCCATAAACAAAGTTTGACAATACTAGATCAAGTAATCCATGAAACTACCTGCCTAGTTCTATTCATAATCGCACCAATTTTGTCAAAGGCAGGAATAGCTAGTTTGAATCCCTAATATAACTAGCACATCATCTTGTGACGAGATCATTGCAATTTTTTATATGTTTTTTTCTTCTAAATATGGAATTAACAAGTTGACTTGGGTCTACTAGCTAATTTTTCTAGAAATGTGATGCAATTTTTTATTATTATTTATTCCTGAAATATATGAATGTGGGGGAAGCTTTCTTGCAGCCAATTGAAGAATTTGCATGTTTTGTTGCCTTAGAATTTTCTTTTTCAATATTTCAGATGTTAAGGTGGTTTGATTCATTAGTTGTTGCTAACATATGAGTAAACCTAAAATTTACTGAAGATTTCAACAGTAATATGTTGCAAATTCTGTTTGTTTTTGAGCTCCAGAATTGGAAATCAGTGTCTTGATTTAAATACAAAGATATGAGAATCCTGTCTTACGTGATTAGGAATGGTGAATTCCATTTCATATGCTTTTGCTTAAACAAATTCTTCTTAAATTTTCATTGGCAGCATGGAAAGAATTCTGGAAAGATATGAGAGATCTTCTTATTCTGAGAGACAGCTCCCTGCACCTCAACTCGAATCAAATGTATGCCCTACTTTCATTTTTTGCTTACAATTTTTCAATGTCATTTCCTTCTCCAATTTTGTAAAGTCCTCTTACTGAGGAAAGAGCACATGCTTCTATTTCCAGGCAAGCTGGACTTTGGAGCATGCAAAGCTCAAGGCTCGAATGGAGATTCTCCAGAAAAATCAAAGGTATTAAGCCCGATCCTATTTATAGTAAGGCATAATTTTGAAAGTTAAAAAAGGCATAAGATATCTCCATGTTGATAGGCATTATATGGGAGAAGAACTTGAATCCTTGAACCTTAAAGAGCTCCAAAATTTGGAGCTGCAGCTCGATACAGCTCTTAAGCATATTAGGTCAAAAAGGGTAAAATCCTGGTGCTTGCAAGATTTATCCTTTGATTGTTCAGTGTGACATCTAGTTTGTTGGTACCTGATTTTTCTCTTATTTACAGAACCAAATCATGCTTGAATCCATCTCAGAGCTTCAGAAAAAGGTAAGACTACTCCGTTTGCACCATTTACACAAGAAGACCTGGAATCATAAATAACTTTAAACAATCATATGTTGAACTTGAGAGTTTATCAGTTTACTTTTTCTTTTTTACTGATTATCATTACTTTGATTTATCTGAAAGGTGCTTGTCAAGATGAAGTAGTGCTAATTCAGGATTTACTACTTACTATATAAATTTCCATTGCCTCATTAAATTCTGTAACAGGACAAGGCCCTGCAGGAGCAAAACAACGTGCTTGCAAAGAAGGTGCTTGTGGTTTGCGTCTGTTAATGTGAATGCCATGCACTGGTATTGAAGACTATATTCAATGTAATGCTTATGTCTTGAACTCTATGTAGGTCAAGGAAAGGGAGAAGGCACTAGCTCAAGAGTCCCAATGGAAAACACAAAATCTGGACACCAATATGGCCTCTTTCCTAATGTCACAGCCTTTGGGCTCCTTGTGCATGGGGTCAGTCTTCTCTCACTTTCTATGTTCCTGTTGGTGTTCTCTGTCAAATAACCAATTGGTACATTGGCTTTTTTGGTTAAACCTGAGGTTCCAAACATGCAAAACATTATATAATGTTAAAAGGAGTTTGACAAGTTATTTCCATTGAGAACATCATACTCTAATACCAAATCAAAGAATTGATTTCTCGAAAAGTTAATGAAGAGTAGGGATACCTTGTATTTGTATATTTGCTTTTCACTATCCTGCAGGCACATAAGTGTGTAAATTTAAAATTCAAAATGCCAAAACAAGAGAAGGTAAATGAGTATGTAGTGGAAGTGCTTAGATAGATTAAGACTAAACTGATGAGGAATGTATGCAGCACAAGCAGCGAGACATACCAGGGAAGGATCAACGGCGGAGAAGGAACTCAATCTCTAAACAGAATGAACTCACTTGTGCCTCCATGGATGCTTCCCCATGCGAATGTATAGTACATACAACCAAATCCAGAAATTTTTATATCAAGATAGTCACAAGTAGGGGTAAGGTTGCCTTCTACTTAGTAAACATATATTGCCCCATTGACAAAAACACCAAATTTGATCAACGTTCGCAGGAAACTTGAATGCAAAATGCACCTTATATACAGGAAGATATTGTACAGCAAACTCTGCAGAACAGAAGATCTTTGTATTGTTATTTATGTATATATATATATATATATATATGTGTGTGTGTGTGTGTGTGTGATCACACTTTTTATCCCTCTCCAAAACCTAATTGTTAGAAATTGATGTACTAATGGTGCTTACGTATAAAATTTGATTGTGGTTTTTTTCCCCCATTCTTATGAGACTATGATAGCTTTTCGAATGCTTAACAGGACAGAAGGGACGAGTACGAGATAAAAAAAACATAAAGTTTGATTTGTAGAGACAAGGATAAAATTAAAAATTGCCTTCGTTTCTAAAATAAAAATAAGTCAAATTTTTGGACATTCTTTTTCGGGGGATAGGAAACATAGATGGAGACGGAAGATTTAATAATTTTTCTTTAATTTTGCCGTCATGGATTTTCAAAATTTTGTTTAAAGCTATATTAGCATTTAAATTATAGAATAGCCTGTCATGTCTCAGGCATCTTTCAAAATTTTTGGTCCTTTTTAGCCTCTCGGGCATTCTTACTAACAGGTTGAAGAATGCAGATGAACTAGTGCAGGTCCAAAAGATTTGGAGACAAATGTTTCAGCTTGTAATGCACAAATGAAGAAATTTGAGAGGATATAACAGGAAGTTTTTGACTTTGCCACTATCAGAGAAAACATGCCATGGCAAAAAAATCCGTTGCTGAAAATAAAAAATCCATCGTCGAAGGGTATTAGCGACGGATTTTTTTCGTCGTTAAATCTATCGTTAAAATCAATTATGGTAAATTTCAACTAGGTTTTTTTTTCGTCGCTAATATCAGTGATGGATTAGCGACGAAAAAAAATCTATCGCTGAAACAGAAAAAAAAAATCAGCGACGGATACAGTTCCGTTGCTGTTGCCAGAGTTATGAAAAAAATAAACCTGTTGCTCCAAGTGCCTGCCCAACCTGCCTTTTATTTGAGTAAAAATTGCTTTTGCTTAGGATCAAACCCATGCATGCACAAGGAGTGAGATGAGAACAATCCAACCATCAAGCAAACTTACTTATCTAATCATATTTCTTTTTTTTTTTATTTACTTTATCTTATATTTTTTAATAATAATAAAATAATATAAAATTATAATTTATGATAAAATAATAAAATAAAATTTATTTTAGATTAAAATAAATAATAAAACATTTGAAAAAATAAAATAATATTATTTTTCAACAAAATAAAAAAAATAATAAAAAAAAATTATTAAATAAAATTTTAAAATTTTAAAATTTTAAAATTTTAAAAAAATTCAAAAATTCAAAAATTCAAAAATTCAAAAATTCAAAAATTCAAAAATTCAAAAATTCAAAAATTAAAAATTAAAAAATTAAAAAATTAAAAAATTAAAAAAAATAATATTATTCTTCTACAAAATAATTAAAAATAATTAAAAAAAATTAAAAAAATTTTTTAAATTTTTTAAAAATTAAAAAATTCGTCTCAAATCCGTTGGTAATCCGTCACTAAAATTTCCGTCGGTAAATTTTCGTCGCTAATCTGTCAGTAATCCGACGTTGATAGCTGTAAATATATATTTTTTTATTTTTTTTCTTCAACAAATCAGCAACGGATTGACGACAGAAAATTTCCATCGCTAAAAATTCTGTCGGTAATACGTCGTTGACAGATTTAAAATTTTTTTTTTATTTAGATTTTACCGATGGATAAGCGACAGAAAATTTTCCATTGCTAATTTCAATCGCTAATCCGTCGCAAATCTTATGACATTCTGTCTGACGATAATCCGTCGCTATTAGTGATAGATTTTTGTCTGTTGGTAATTTTATGTCGCTAATGCCGTGTGAAATCATACAAAGTTTAAAAATTTTATTTTCGGTAATAAATAAATAATACAAATTCAGTTTAATAAAAAAATGATATGCATGCCAATGCAGTCTATAAACACAATGATGTAGAGATGATATACCAGCTCTACTTCAAATCAGTCATCTAGCAAGACAGATTAGATATTGAATTGCTTCTCTAGTGAACTTCGAGTGAGCTAGGCCAAAGTTTTGTTAAGTTGTAAGAGCTTATTTGGATGGAGAGAAATGAGCAGAAAAGAAAGAGTCCCGAAAGAAAGTGTTTTACTTTCCTTCATTTGGGAGTTAAATAAGGGCAAAACAGAAGTGATTTGGACGGATGAAAAAAAGGAGAGTGATGGTTAAAATGTTTCCTCCCAAAATTGCAAAGAAATGGTTGAAAAAAACTTTGGTGACAAAATAATTTTTTAATACGACAAGTTTGCCTTTATGATATTGATATAAAACAAATTTTTATTCGATATATCCCATTGAATCTTTTAATTCGTTTCCGGTCAATCAAATGAAAATAAAAATTCAGTTGAATGGAATTTTAAATAATAATCAGTTGAGTTCAAAAGACAGCTAACTAAAATACAAGAAATAAAAATTAGCCGACCGGTTTCAAAAATCAACTCAAATTTAGTCAAATTCAACCAATCATCTTTAAAAATCAGCTCAAATCTAATTTAACAAAAGTCAAATTCAACCAACCGTTTTAAAAAAATTAGCTCAAATCCAATTTTTAAAAATCAGCTCAAATCCAATTCAACAAGAGTCAATTGTAATCAATTGAATTTTAAACTCCTCAAATTGATTTTTAAGCCTCTCACTTACACGGCCGGATAAAAAGAAAAAAAAATTTAAGCTGATCAGAAAAGATAAATATGTAAAATTGCATTATCATAGTTCCTCTCTTTCTAAATCTCTCCGAATACAAAAGAAACATATTTCTTTTCCTTCTTTCATTAAACTTACAAACAAAATATGTATCTCTTCTCTTCTCTTTCTTTTGTTTTTTCTAAGTGCCCGTTTGGTTTTTTTTTTAAGGTTTCTCTTCTCTTCGTAAAGAAAACCTCTATCAAATGATATTTTTTAGAAACTCTGATAAAAAGAAGATTTTCTTTTTATGAAGAAAAACTAAAAAAAAATAGAGCTTCACCGAAGAGAAGTTTTTGTTTCTCCTTTTTAAAACATGTCAACTTTTGCAGAGACATGACGTTTTTACATTCCGTTTATGCCCTCGTTTCAAAATCATAATTCTAATTTTATCCTCCTTTCATAATTCCCTCTTGTCATTGCTGTCTGTCTCACAGATTCCATAATTAATGGACTAATCTCCGACCTTCGGTGACTCACCCTCTCCTTATCACTCTCTGTATCAGTTAAATCATTCGTTGAAAAGAACTCGATTGCAAGGTCATCGAGACTGAAATCCCAAAATCTGATCATGTGTGTGGTCTTTGTGTTAGGAGGATTGAATTGGAATTAGATGACACTACAAAAAAACACGGAATTTGCGACGGACCTTTGCGACAAACATTTTTTGTTGCTATTTTGCGACGAATTTTGCGGCAAAAATAAATTTCATAACCATTTTCCAACGATATTAGCAACGAAAAAAACTTCGTAGCTAACTTAGCGACGAAATCATTCTTCGTCACTGAATTTGCGACGAAAACGAATTTCGTCACTAAATTTACGACGAAAACGAATTTCGTCGCAGATTTCAGCGACAAAAACTAATTTTGTCACGCATTTCAGCAACGAGAAGATATTTCGTCGCTGAAATTGGTGACGAACAGATGTTTCGTCGCTGAAATCAGCAACAACATTAGTTCGTCGCAGATTTCAGCCACGAATAAGTTGTTCGTCGCTAAAATCAGCGACGCGCAGAGATTTCGTCGCTGAAATCGCAACGAAAAGACCTTTTCGTTGCAGATTCATTATCTATATTTAATAAAAATTTAAAAATATTTAAATTTGACATGACATTTTTCCTAATCAAATATAAATATTATTAAATGAAAGTGCACATTTTAATAATTAAATATTGTAATAGTTGAATGAAACCGCCGAAAGCGTTGCTAGTGTTGATTTATGCATAATTGTTCATGCATTTCCTCTATATTTGTACAATTTGCCCCTCACGAATGTACATTGATGTGCTTAATGTACTTTGCCTAAAAATAAGAAAGGAAACCCAAAGCTCATGCAATTGGAGCCGAAATACGTGGCAAGGATGCCAAAAGTAAAAGGCAATCAACTAAAACAGAGTAATTAGTTAGTTAGTTAGTAATAGTAATTAATTAAATAGATAGTTAGTAATTAAAATAAATAAAAAATTATATAAAGATATTAGATGAAAAAATAATAATAGCATGTCATGATTTTGATCTTTGCGCATACTTTTCATTCCGTAGACATGTATAAAATTAATTAAAAAAAAAACTTTAAAATAACCAAAAAAGGTCATGATTTCAGCGACGAACGAGAGGTTCGTCGCTGTTTTCAGCGACGAACGCGGTGTTCGTCGCTGTTTTCAGCGACGAACGCGGTGTTCGTCGCTGTTTTCAGCGACGAACGCGGTGTTCCTCGCTGTTTTCAGCGACGAACGGGTTGTTCGTCGCTGTTTTCAGCGACGAACGGGTTGTTCGTCGCTGTTTTCAGCGACGAACGGGATGTTCGTCGCTGTTTTCAGCGACGAACTCGATGTTCGTCGCTGATTTCGTTGCAAAAATTTTTTAATGCCTCCCACCCAATTTTCCTCTCCCTCTCTTCCCCCACTTTCCTCTCCCTCTCTTCCTCCTCTCCCTCTCTTCCCCGCGGTCGTCTCCCTCTGAATCACGGTTTCCTCCCCCGGGTTGCTTTCAACGGCGGGGGAGGCGTTGCAGCGCCTCCCCCCGCTGAGATCCTGCCACAGAGGCCGGATCTGGGACGGGATGGCCCCGCCCGCATCTTCGCAGGCGGGGCCGACCGGGGGAGGGGCAGCGCCCCTCCCCCGGGATTCTTTGAACAGCGGGGGAGGCGCCGCAGCGCCTCCCGCCGCTGAGATCCGGCCACAGAGGCCGGATCTGGGACGGGATGGCCCCGCCCGCATCTTCGCTGGCGGGGCCGACAGGGGGAGGGGCAGCGCCCCTCCCCCGGGTTTCTTTGAACAGCGGGGGAGGCGCCGCAGCGCCTCCCCCCGCTGAGATCCGGCCACAGTGGCCGGATATGGGAGGGGATGGCCCCGCCCGCATCTTCGCAGGCAGGGCCGACGGGGGGAGGGGCAGCGCCCCTCCCCCGGGTTTCTTTCGACAGTGGAGGAGGCGCCGCAGCGCCTCCCCCCGCTGAGATCCGGCTACAGAGGCCGGATCTAGAGACGTGATGGCCCCGCCCGCATCTTCGCAGGCGGGGTCGACCGGGGGAGGCGGAGCCCATCATTGTTTGAGGGGTTGGGGCCATCATGGCCATTGCATATTGCTGTTGCCTTTGTTACATTAGCTGCACATTTCATAGCCATCCTGCAAACACCCAATTACATGTTATTTTTTTTTTTTGAAAAAAGGAAACATTATGTGTTCATTTATAAAACTCATAGCATGACTCAAAATTATTTTTGTAATACCAAATTATACTTAAACACATTATACCATATGTAAAAATTTTAGGTATCGGAAATACTTTAGTGCCAAAGTCCCGATTTTAGAAAATTGGTGTCAATTTAGTTAAACATAGGTATGAATTTCTAATATAAAAAATTATCAATATAATAATAATTATAAATCTCTTGCAGAAAGAAATTTAATTTTTTTATTTATAAAATCCTACATTTACCACTAAATTTTTTCTAATTTAGTTGAAAAAAATATGTGACCAGAGGGGGAGGAGCCGCAGCACCTCCCCAGCTGAGATCCATGCATTTGTTAATTTTATTATGCTATATTTTGCTTGATAGTGTATGCATTTGTTAACACACAAATGAGAAGTTTTGAAGAGTATAGCAAGTTTTTATTCAACGTAAGAGTAGAGTTCATTTTCGATTGTATGTTTTAATATTAGATTAATTCTAAATAACATTAATGGTTTTGCATTGCAGATGTGTTTGCGTTGATTGGACGTGTTGTTCAATTAGAGGGGAGAAATTATTGTCTTCAAGCGGTCGAGGTATATATTTTTTTTCATATATTTTATTTTATTTTCTTTGTTTTATATCCCTTATTCCTAGTTTCAATGTATGTATGTTGTGAATTCGCGAAATGCAATAGTTATAAATTATTTTGTTATTTTTCCGACTCAATGTTTTTATATTTGTTAAATTTTCTGAAAATATGTTAAATAATTTTAAAATGTTTTGTTATTAGATGTTCTTTATTTCTTATTAATGTTATTTTTTCAGTATAATATATAGTTTGTTAATAATTAATTTATTAATATTTTATAATATTTATTTTTTTAAACAGCGACAATGCAAAACGAAAGAAATTGGATGTATAATAAGAATTTACCTGATCGTCGTGGTTTAACTGATGAGTTTATTTGTGGGGTGGAACAATTCTTGAATTTCGCTACTAGTAAAGTTGAGTTTATGGATGGGAATAAGTTAAAGTGTCCGTGTAGAAAGTGTGGTAATGGCAAATTTCATGTATGTGATAAAGTTAGGGAACATCTTTGTAGATTTGGTTTTACTTTAAATTACTACAATTGGATTTGTCATGGTGAACCGTTTATATCTGATGAAGAGTATGTGCGAAATTTGGATTATTCAAGTAGAGGGGATAACAATTGTTATGATCAGTTAAATCCATACCAGCAGATGGTATTTGATGCAGCGGGTCAAAATTTTTTTCCCCAAACAAACTATGCAAGTTCTAGTTCTGTACCAACAAATCAAGATGTACCTACAAGTTATGTATCACCATTGGAGGGGGTAGAAGCAACATGTGTCGATGAGAATGTGCAAGATGAGAATTATTTGTCTAACCAATTTCAAGAAATGCTGAGAGCTGCAGATAAACCGTTATGGGTTGGTTGTGACACCTACATTAAATTGTCATTAACGGCTAGAATGTTAAATGTTAAGACAGAGCATAATTTGTCTGAGAATTGCTTCAATGATATTGTTCAAGTAATGGGAGAAGTATTGCCTCGTGATCATATAATGCCGAATAACTTTTATAGTATGAAAAAGTTGGTGAATGACTTGGGCCTTCCGGTGAAAAGAATTGATATATGCATAAATGGTTGTATGTTGTTTTGGGGAGCTGATGAAAATGTACAATTTTGTAAATTCTGTAACCAAAGTAGGTACAAGAGTACTAGGACAGCAGGTCGTACTGAGCGACGTAAACCATTCAAGCAAATGTTTTATTTGCCCTTGACTCCTAGATTGCAAAGACTTTATGCATCGAAAGCTACTGCTGAATATATGACTTGGCATGCAAATCATCAAACAGAGGAAGGGTTAATGTGTCATCCTTCGGATACAGAGGTGTGGAAAAATTTTGATATGACATATCCTGAATTTGCAAGAGAGACTCGAAACATTAGGTTAGGTTTTTGTGCTGATGGCTTTGCTCCATTTGGAAAATCGGGAAAAACTTATTCATGTTGGCAAGTGATATTAACTCCTTATAATTTTCCTCCGGGTATGTGTATGAAAACACCCTATATGTTTTTGACATTGGTTATACCGGGCCCGCAAAATCCGAAGAAGTTGATTGATGTTTATATGCAACCATTGATTGCGGAGTTAAAACAGTTATGGGATGACGGTGTTCTTACGTATGATGTTAACATTGAGCAGATGTTTGTAATGAAGGCAATTCTTCTTTGGATGATAAATGACTTCCCAGCTTATGGCATGTTATCGGGATGAAGTACTGCTGGGGTTTTAGGATATCCAATATGTATAGAGAGATCTAAGTCATTTAGATTGAAATATGGTAAGAAGGCGAGTTATTTTGATTGTCATAGACAATTTTTGCCACAAAATCATAAATTTAGAAGAAATAAAGAAAAATTTATGAAAAATAAATTTGAAAAAACACCTCCTCCGTTGAGATTAACTGGTCAACAAATTTGGGAGCGAGTGTCTCAATTTCCATCTGCGATTGAAGACCCACATGGTACAATGTACGGATATGGAAGTGTGCATAAATGGATCAAACGGAGTATATTTTGGGATTTACCATATTGGAAGACCCATCTGATTCATCATAATCTCGATTTGAGGCATATCGAGAAAAATGTTTTCGATAATCTGATTAATATATTGATGGATGTCTCTGGAAAAACGAAAGATAACTTGAATGCGAGAAAAGATATGCGGCTTCATTGTAATCGGCCTACACTTGATGCGGATAGAAGTAGTAAGGGACCAAAACCAAAGGCAATTTATACAATAAATAAGGATCAGAGACGGAAAGTTTGTGAATGGTTGAAATCCCTTAGATTTCCTGATGGTTATGCCTCAAATCTTGGGAGATGTGTCGATATGAAAGAATACAAGTTGATTGGTTTGAAAAGTCATGATTGTCACATATTTATGGAAAGATTGATTCCGATTGCTTTTAAAAAACTATTACCAGATTTTGTATGGGCCGTCATTACAGAGTTAAGTATTTTCCTGCATGATATTTGCTCGACAGTATTAAAGGAATCACATATGGCGAAATTAGAGAGAGATATCCCTATCATTTTATGTAATTTAGAAAGGATTTTTCCTTCATCATTTTTTGAAACCAAAAGGAACACCTTTTGGTTCACTTGCCTTATGAGGCCAGAGTTGCAGGTCCGGTCCAATATCGATGGATGTATCCATTTGAAAGGTAACTTTTGCACATTCTCATCATAATAATATTTATAGTGCATGTCAATGTACTAAATTTATTATATATCATTTTCTGATACACTTTTTATTTTATATCAATTAGATTTTTATATCATTTGAAGAGAAAAGTGAAAAATAAGTCACGGGTTGAAGCATCTATTGTTAATACATACATTGCGGAGGAAGTGACAACTTTTGTTTCATATTATTTCGAGCCTCATGTCCAGTGTAAGAGACGGCGCGCGGGTAGAAATGATGAGGGTCCTGTTGATCCTAATTTAAAATCATTCTCTATTTTCAACTATCTCGGTCGACCAAATGGGTCATGTAAGGTTAGATATTTAACTGCGAAAGAATGACGGACAGCCCATACATATATTTTACTGAACTGTCCAGAAGTTACGCCATACTTCGAGTAAGTCCTTTTTTCTCAAATATAAAAAATGTGTTCTTTTTTTTTTTATAAAATTGTTGACATAAATCGTTTTCTTTAATCGTAGGATTTTTCAACATTCACGGTCTGAACTATCGATGCATGAGTTCAATCGTGTGTGCGATGAAGATTTTGCAGCATGGTTCAAAACATATGTTAGTTATACGAATTTTAAATATTATATCTATTTGATTATTAAAAAATAACACATTTATTTTACTTCAGGTTCAATGTAATCAATATCAAGTTGAACAAGAATTGTTACTTAATCTGTCATGGGGTCGAAATTCGACGTTGCGAACTTGGCCATCGTATTTTATAAACGGGTATAATTTTCACACTCAAGAATATGGAATCGGAAAAGCTACTATGAATAGTGGTGTTTGTGTTCAGTCATCCAACGATGGAGGTGTAAAAGATGAGTTTTATGGTTTGTTGGATGAAATTATAGAGGTTGAGTACACTGGAGCAGAGTTGCGAGTCGTTTTATTTATGTGCCAATAGTTTGACCCCGTAAAAGGGATGAATGTGCATCCAAAGTTTAAATTGGTTGATATAAATCATAAAAAATTTTATAAAAGATATGAACCATTCGTATTGGCACAAAAAACGATTCAAGTGTATTATGCTTCATATCCTAGTTTGAAACGTGACAAAATTGATTGGTGGGCTGTTTGTAAAACGAAAGCACGAAAGAAAATTGAGGAACGTTGGGAAGACATGGCATATCAACAAATGGAAGTTGCTAATACGTTTCAGACTGAGGAATATATTATTCCAACATTACGAGATCCACATGGAGTAATGATAGATGTGGATCAAAATGAAATTCATGAGTCTGGCGATGAAGAACCTGATTTGGAGACAGATGATGAAGATGAGGATGAAGATGAGGAAGAATTTGATGTTGAAGACTCTGATAATGAGGATGATGATGACAATAATGACTTTGATTTTTGATCGTCGGTAAGTATTGTTTTTTTAAGATTTATTAAAATTGTCTAACATCATATGAAATTTTATTTTACTGTTTTCATGTGAAAATACATTTAGATTTTCATTTTAAATTTTTCAATTTGTATGTTATATTTAGTGCCTCATGTTTCATTTTCGAAATATTATTTGCTAATATATTTTCTTTTTTTATAGATCATTTCGGATGACAATTTAAATATGGTATGTTTCTTCATATACTCTATTATATTTTTTATAATCATGCAATATTCATTGCTTGCAAGAAAAAACTCTTGTTACAGTTTCAACGTGGAGGACATAGACGATCTTCTAATGCAACACCAAACTCTTCGGCGTCACTGTCCGTTTCAGCTGCACCTTCCCATGCCCCTTCACCTTGTACTGATATACCTTCACCGTTTCTATCAGTTGCACCTTCAATTGTACCTTCAATGCAAGATTTACACGTTGAAGGGGACGATACGCGAGAGGTGATATCCCCTTGCGGAGATTCGTAAGTATTAAATTTTGAAATATTATCACAATTGTTTCTTTATTTATATACTTGATTAGTTTATTTAAAAATTTTTTTTACTAACCATTTTTTTTATTTCTAATTTTATGATAGATTCACAAATTCTGTGTATATTATTCATGAGTTGAATAGAATCATTAACAATCATTGGGGAGGAGCATCGATGTCATACACAAGTGCTCCAGATGATATCAAAGAGCTATGGTGGAGAGAATTCAAGATAAATGAGGCCTCTAAGTTTAAATATACAATTCAGTGTATAATTTAAATATAACAAATTGTTTTTTTTAGCGAAAGTTCAATTGGAATGAGACCGAGGAGCTTGAAATAAGAAGAATATTTAAAAAAAATGCGGTCATCACATCCGAGGTGTACTAAATCATGCAAAAAAGAGCCG
This sequence comes from Dillenia suffruticosa, assembly GCA_033439265.1. Lineage (NCBI taxonomy): Eukaryota > Viridiplantae > Streptophyta > Magnoliopsida > Dilleniales > Dilleniaceae > Dillenia > Dillenia suffruticosa. The sequence continues at coordinate 5,540,039 of JAVTVX010000009.1, forward strand.
AAAGAAGCCACACTGCATCACCGAAGAAAATTGGCTCAACATTTTAAATTTTTGGGATTCCGATGAGAGCCAACGGAGGAGTGAGCAAAATAAAATAAATCGAGCTTATAATTCTGGGGAATCATCTGCTACTTATGCGGGAGGCTCAATCAATATTGATGAGTATAGAATTAGAATGGTAATTTGGTTCAATTAATATTTTTTTGAATTTAATTCATTTATTTTTTCATTAATTCATCTAACGGTGTTTTGTTTTTAGACCAAGGAAATGGGATCACCGCCATCATTTAGAGAGACTTTCGCACAGATTTTTCAGAAAAAAGACAAGACCTGGAGTGGGGAGAGAGGTAGAACGGTTATAGTATGTAATTTCAAAATTTTAAATTGTTTTATAAAAACTTTTATTTGAACATATTATGCTCAATTTATCATCACAACATTATAATAAGAATTTAATAGATTTGTCTATTCCAATAATTTCTCGAATACTTAAATTGAACTTTTCATTTCAAATTCATATATATATATATATTTTTCATTATAAAATAAAATTAGAAAATACATAATATCAAATTTGTTACGTCCATTCCAAATGGTTGGTTCATTATGTCACGTATAGTATAATTTTTTCCTTTATTCGATCTGTTATAGTTTCAAACTCGTAACAGTAGTCAAATTTTAATTTCAATTACAACACTCCTCATTATCTAAATATCATTTTAATGGATTAAGTAACAAAATATATAAATATAAGTATGTGTAATTTGAATTCCATAAGTGTATTAAATTTATAATATTTGATTGACAAAGATAATTTTTGTGTCTTATTGCTTACTGTCAATCGCTTAATGAGAAATACAATTTTGTATTCTGACTTTATTTGTTAGATTTTTTAGAAAATTGTTCAACTGTTAATTGACACTTCTATTTTTCGTTGGATATTTTAGTATATTGTTATTTTATTTTTCTTCTAATTTCTTATACGATAATACAGGAGAAATATGACCAGCTTCTACTTAGAAATTCCAGTGGTAGTGATGATGCTGCAACGTCTGAGCCATCTGTTAATGATATGGCTTTATGGCTCGAGGCAACTGGTGGAGCAAAGAAGGGAAGAGTACTTGGGATGGGCTCGTTGAGCAGAACTTGCAGACTCAGTGGTCTAAGTTCTTCCGGCCAGACACCAGTAAGAGCAGAATTAATGCAAATGAACCAAGAGTTGAGCCACATGAAGGAGCAGTTAGCACAAAAAGACAATGAACTTCAAGTTATGCGCGTAGAACAGCAGCGAAGAGACAATGAACTTCAAGCCATGCGCGTTGAACAGCAGCGAAGAGACAATGAATTTGAAGAGTTTCGCGCACAATAGAGGCTTATAATGCAGCATCTTCAGCTAGTCTCCGCTTCAAGTTCGATTCCCCCTTCTCTAGCTCCTCCAAATGATGGTGATGATGATTATGACATATTTGGTGATTGTGATGGTGATGGTGATGGTGATGGTCATGGTGATGGTGGCGGTGACGGTAATGGTGATGGTGACGATGATGGTGATAATGTTTCTTGAAACAATTTTTATTTCACGTTTATATTTAATTAGACTTCTCATTAGAATTTCATTTATATTTCTACAAATTCGATATTCTGTAACTTATTTAGTACTGTTTAATATTATTTCATGACGATGGTAGTGTTTTTATAATTATTATTTCATTCATACTATTAGATGGTCAGTTATTTGAATGAGTAGAGACTGCATAAATTTCATATTCATGGCTATTCGATGGTACCCTGAATGATTTGTTGATGATGATGTTGGTGGTTTAGTTCATAAACTGGTTGGTTGAGACTATCAGGGAGGAATATGATATACATGGAAATTTGGTGCAAATATTAAACAAATTAAATTTTTTTGTCGCAAATTTTCTATATTCGTCGTTAAATTCGTCGCTAATTTTGACATTCGTTGCAAAATTTGTTGCTGAATTTTTAAGATTTCGTTGCAAAATTCGTCGCAAAAACCGTCGCCGATTTTGTCGCAGAATTACGACAAATTATATCATAAATAAATTTTGTCGCAAATTGCGACGAAAATAATTTCGTCGCAGATTTTGTTGCAAATATTAGCAGCAAAAAAACTATTGCTGGAAATTTGCAACGACAAAATTTGTCGCTAATTTGTGACAAAAAATATTCGTCGTTGTATTGGTCGCAAAATTACAACAAAAAATTTTTTGATGCTAATTTATCCGACGAATTTTCCGACAGAGAATTTTGAAACATACTATTTCGTCGCAAAATTACTCGGAAAATTGCAACAAAAAAATATTGGTTGCTAATTTGTGCAACAATTTTTGCAACAAATATTTTATTGTTGGAAATTTTTCCGACGAAATATTTCGTCGCAAATTTTGTCGGAAAATTACAACTAAAAAGTTTTGGTTGCTAATGTTTGCGACGAATTTTGCGACGAACTATAATCTGTCGCTAATTGGAGACAAATATCATATTTTTTGTCGCAAAATTTTGCAACGAGTTATTAGCTACAAATTCTGTTTTGTCGAAAAATTGGTCGCTAAATAATTTAGCGACGAATATTTCTTAAATTTTTATCGCAAAATTTGTGGCTAAATACAAGTTTTTTTGTAGCGTGAGGAAAGTGAGATTATCAGTGTTAGTGATGATAAGGGAAATACACAGGCTAATGATTTGAGTTATTGGGTTTGTTGGAATTGTTTGGGTTTAGGTAACTATAGAACCCCGCATGATGAATTCAAGTGGGAGGAACTGCAGGAGAGGGAGAATATGAGTGATAAATGGTGGAGATGATGAAGAAATCTCAATTTTAGTTTCATCCAATGTTTTATCGGAAGAAGAAGTAGGTTATGGTGAGGAGGCGCTTAGTAATTTGGAGTGGGAAATGGATTATGACAAAGAAATATTAATTTATTTTTATTTTGAGATGTATATCGGCTTTTGTTTGTTGAACTTTGAGATTCCTTTTTTTTTATTTATTGAACATAGTTAATAGCTTATAAAAAATATTAATTTATTTTTAATTTAATCATTAGTATTTATATCTTTTATAGTTGTTGAATGGTTAGTAATATAGTTATAATATATATATATATATACACCCTTTATGGTAATTTTAATTAAAATTAGAGTTTAAATAAACCGTTTTGTCAAACAACATTTTAAGAAAAATGAGCAAAAAAAGAGTTTTTAGAAGTGTCAAACAGTTTCTATTTTATTTTTTAAGATATTATTTTTAACTTAACTTTAAAATAGCTTTTAATCTGAAAATAAGCCTTGTCAAACAGACTCTAAATGCTCGTTTGGCAGAGCTTTTTTCTGGTTTCTCTTCTCCTTATAAGGAAAAAGTCTACCAAACAATATTTTTTAGAAACTCTTTAAAAATGAGCTTTTTTTTTGGAAGAAAATTTTAAAAACTAGCCCTTAAGACTTCTCTTTTTTTTTTTTAATACTCCAGCTTTACCATAAATATATATTTTTTATTCTATTTATATTCTCACATAATTGTTTTTATTTCATTAATATCTTTATTTAAATGATGTAAAATTTCAAATATAAGCATTAATTTAGCATTAATTTTAAATTTTAACTTTTAATATTACTTCAAAAGTAAAAAAGTAAAAATAAAATTAATTTTAATTTTTAACTTTATTTCAAAAGTAAAAAAATCAAACAAATTTTAATTTTTTTTTTAAAAAGAATTAATTTTTACTTATTCTTAAAATGAGAAGATAAGTTAAAAAAAATTCTACCAAAATGACATTAATATTGCCTTTCTTTTCTTTTCTCTTTCCTCCTAAACTCCCAAATGGGCCCTAAAGTATTTGGTTCAAACCCAGCTAAACTAAAGTTCGAAGCCTCATGATATCTGGGTAGGGCTGTATTTACTAAGTGAATTGTTTTTGTAGGACTGTATTTACTTGTGACCAAGTACGTTAGAGAGCCTCTAAGGTGGATGAAGGATCATGGTTGAAGTAGGATCATTGTGGAAACTTATTTTTTGGTTGTGGTTAATGTGTTGAAAAACTTGTCTCATCATTATCTCCCTTTTGATTTGTTAATCGATGATCTTAAAGCCTTAAATTCTAAAAAGTTATATTTCTGTCGTTAATGACAGAAAGATTTAATTGTTATATTTTTGAAAGTTTGAATATTTTGATCATTTTATTTTAAAGTTTAGGGATTTAATTATGAATTTGAAACCAAATTCAACATCTAATTTCAATCCTTTTTTCTTAAAAAAAAAGGGCTAAATTTGTTAAGTCCATATATTAAAAAAATAAACAAAGAAACAAAAGCCAACTTTTCGTTGGTCTAGTGAGAAGGGCGCTACACCCCACACTAAGAACCGGGGTTCGAATATTGGTAGTGGCAAAAATGACATTGGAAGAGCTCCCTCTCGATTGGGACTTGACAGTAACTTGGTCGAGATCAGTCGGAGCAAAACTTCGGATATCAGCGGTGGACCAACTCCAGAGGAGAAAAAAAAAAAACAAAAAAGAAAAAGGCTTTGGATTCAACCCAATCAATCTCAATTGGACCAGATATCTGTAATGATCATGAGATGTAAGGATAGGAAATAGAAGATTATTGCAAAACAAGTTGTTATAGAATCAGTTAAAATCAGTTGGAATCTCTAACTGATTTACTAGACAGTTGGTTGGACAGCTAGAATAGGGAATGAGGTATAAAATGTACAAGCATGTACCTGCTGCAATCAAGAATCTGATAGCTTCAGTCCTTCTCTTTCCTCTGCTTCCTATCTCTCATTCTCTCTCTTGTCTCTCTCTTTCCTTCCTAATTCTACTCTCTTCTTCTCCTATCTCTATCCCTTAGTCTTCCCCATTCACTGCAATTTATCCCTACAGCTACCCTTCTGTTACATTCTCACATCATTACTAAGTTTTAGCAATATATTGAACACCATAGCCTACAGTCTTGGCGCCAGTTGAAGCTCCATTCATTACAAGTGGTATCAAAGCAGTAGATTCTTGGCAACAAAGCACTCAATGGCAGACAACACAAGATACAAAACTATGGAAGATCAGATCAGGAAGCAAGAACAGAAAATGCAGGAACTAACGAATGGAATTCAAGAACATAAGCTACAGTCTGACAAGAAGCTTAACAATATTGAAAGAAAAATAGAAGGTATGTATCAAAGATTGGAGGAGCAAAATCAAAGGATAGAGGCCTTTATGACTGGTATAGAATCTGGAATTGGTTCAAATTACAAAACATGGAATCAAAATAAAATGGAAGAAACAGAAAATGATAGACATTTTAAAACTCCTATACTACCTAGACCAACTGAAGGTAGGATCAAAGTAGAATCTGTTTCTCAGACAATCCGAAAAGAACTAGTGACCAAAGGATATTGTCATAATCCACCAAAGCTTGAACTTCCAATATTTGTAGGAGATGATCCTAGAGTATGGTTGAGAAAATGTCCGAAATCTTTCAATGTCTATCAAATTCCTACATAGGCATGGATTGATACTATAGAAATGTACCTTGAAGGAAAAGCTGAGGTTTGGTTTCAAGGTCTTAAGCTAGTCAGATAGGAAATTAGTTGGATAGACTTTTCAACACAACTTTGTCTACGATTTGAGGCAAAAGGAGGTCAAGATAAAATTGAAGAATTCAATAAATTGCAACAGATTAGTTGTTTGTCTAAATATCAAGAGAGATTTGAAGAATTATGGTCTTTAATGCTGCAGAAGAATCCTCGACTGACTGAGCAGTATTTCATATCCAGTTTTATTAGTGGACTGCGAGAGGACATCAAGCCAATGTTAAGGATCATGAAACCTCATACTCTTTTACAAGCTTTTGAAATTGCCAACTTACAGGATCAATCATTAGAGATGGCCAAAAAGAACAAAGGCCAAGGATCATATAATTCTTTTCTGTTCAAATCTAACTTCAATAAGGTTGGAAAAGAGGATTCCACTCAGGGAAACTCCTAGACTAAGTTGTCTCCGCAGGAAGCATAACTTAGAAGACAACACAATTTATGTTTTAAGTGTGGAGAGAAGTTCACTCCAGGTCATAGGTGCAAGTTCAAACATCTCAATGTTATTTTAACTACGGAAGAGGAGGAGGAAAATGAGTTTAGGGACAAAGTGTTAGAAGAAGAAAGTCTCTTGCAGAATGAATTAGAGGAAGGAGTTCATGTTTCCCTTTGTGCACTGTCAAATTCGATTCATAAGCAAACTATTGTTTTGCAAGGAGTCCTAAGTGGGATTAACATGAACATACTGGTAGATACAGATAGTTCCAATAGCTTCCTGCATAAACTAAAGTCTACTGACACACTACAGGCAGAAATTGCATATGAAAGTAAGATTACTAGTTCTACAAAGGTCAGCAATGTGAGATGGAAAATTCAGCAGCATATGTTCACGTTTGATTTGAGAGCCATTCCACTAGGGAGATGGGACATGATACTTGGTGTGGATTGGATGTACAACTCAATCCATTCACATTTGATTTCAAGAGGCTACGGTAAGGTTATTCAACAACCTGGAAGGAAGAGTAAATCAACCCTTATTTAAACGAATAAGAGGTAAGGATACAAAAACATTCAGGGAGCAACGGTTGCTGAGTTGCATGACCTTGGATATTCAAAATGACTAACTAAGGTGTCACATTCCAGAAGTCATTTCTGTAGTATTAAGTAAATATAGAGAAGTTTTCGATACTCCTATTTCTCTTCCACCCAAAAGGCAGCATGACCATTCCATTCCTCTCAAATTAAACTCTCAACCATTCAAGTTGAAGCCTTACCGGTACCCTCATTCACAAAAGTCAGAAATTGAACACCAAGCGTAGGAAATACTCAGCAAAGGCATTGTTAGACCCAGTACTAGTCCCTTTGCCTCCCCAGTCCTGTTGGTCAGAAAGAAAAATGATACATGGCGTTTCTGTGTGGACTATAGGCAACTAAATCAGTCGACTATTAAGGACAGGTACCCTATACCTAATATTGATGAATTATTGGATGAGCTTTTTAGGTCAAGAGTCTTTTCTAAGATTGATTTAAGGGCTCGTTATCACCAAATCAGAGTCAAACCCTCTGATGTAGAGAAGACAACATTTCAAACTCACCATGACCATTTTGAGTTTCTAGTTATGCATTTTGGACTTACTAATGCGCCTGTAACTTTTCAAGCACTGATGAATGAAAATTTTCAATCTTACTTGAGGAAGTTTGTTTTGTTTTTTTTTTTATTTTTTTTTTATTTTTATGACATTCTCATCTATAGTTCAGACATATATAACCATACTCAAGACCTCAAAACTGTCTTAAGTACACTGAAGAAGCATCATCTTTTTGCCAAACGATCAAAATGCACTTTTGCTCAAAATCAAGTGGAGTATCTAGAACATATAGTCACTGCAAAAGGTGTAAAAATAGATTTGCAGAAAGTGGAAAGCATATCCTCTTGGCTAACCCCAGTGTTTGTCAAATCCCTGAGAGGATTTCTAGGATTGACTGGATATTACATGAGATTTTTAAGGAACTATGGATCTATAGTAAGGCCCTTAAATGATCTCTTGAAAAAGGATAGTTTCCAGTGGACAGAGAATGCTGAAAATGCCTTCAATCAACTTAAACTGGCAATGGTCACAGCTCCAGTGATAAGGTTACCAAACTTTAGTAAACCATTCATTATAGAGACTGATGCTTCCTTTAATGGTCTAGGTGTTGTATTGATGCAGGAGGGTTAGCTTATAGCATACTTAAGCAAGGCATTAGGGCCAAGAAATAAAGGGTTATCCATTTATAAGAAAGAGTTGCTTGCATTGATGATGGCTATCACGAAATGGAGGCATTACCTCTTGGGATATCATTTCATTATTAAGACTGATCATTAAAGTCTTAAATACCTATTGGAATAGAAGCTAACCACTCCTCTGCAGTATAAATGGATGGCAAAGCTATTGGGTTTGGACTATGAAATTCAGTATAAGAAGGGATTTGAAAACAAGGTTGCTGATGCTTTGTCAAGAAGGGGATCTCAAGATGACGAGCTTTCTTATCACAGCTTGTTAGCTGTATCCTCAGTTCAACCTAATTGGATGCAAGAGTGCCATGGAGGAATTCTTAAGTACAAAAAGAAGATAATGGTTGGAGGTGGAAATCAACTTAGAGAGAAGATCGTGAGAGTCATGCACACTTCTGCCCTAGGGGGACACTCAGGTCAGTTGGGAACTTTACAGATAGTTAAATCAGTTTTCTATTGGCCAATGATAAAGCAGACTGTTAACAAGATGGTGCAGGAATGTGATGTCTGTCATAGAAATAAGTATGAAAACACACCCTACCCAGAACTGTTATAGCTTCTGCCTATTCCAGCTCAAGCTTGGATCCAAATAAGTATGGATTTCATTGAGGGGTTACCTAATTCTCATGGCGATAATACAATTTTAGTGGTAGTGGACAGACTCACAAAGTTTGGACATTTCATGGCACTGGAACATCCTTTCTTTGCCACCAAAGTAGATTAATTGTTCTTAGATAATGTCTTCAAGCTACATGGTCTCCCTGACTCCATTGTATCAAACAGAGACAAAGTTTTTACTAGTCTCTTTTGGCAGAAGTTATTCAGACTCTTGGGAACTCAGCTGAAGATGAGTAGTTCATATCACCCACAGACTGATGGGTAAAGTGAGAGAGTGAACCGGTGTTTGGAATGCTATTTCAGGTGTATATCCTCTGACAGACCTACAAATTGGTTACACTGGTTAAGTCTCACAGAGTGGTGGTACAACACCAACCATCACAATAGCCTAAAAATCACTCCTTTCGAAACTCTATATGGATACAGACCAAGACATATTCTTATAGGGCCTTATGATGACACGGTTACTCCAGCTACAGGAGATTTCATCAAAAGGCATGACATGATTCAAATTCTGAGGGATCATTTGAGCCAAGCTCAGAATAGAATGAAGATATATACCGATCAGAAGAGAACATAACGTGAATTCAAAGTTGGTGACATGGTCTATCTGAAGTTGCAGCCATACTGCCAATAGTCAGTGGAATTACGGAAGCAACTTAAGTTGTCTTCTAAGTTTTATGGTTCTTTTCGGAGTTAGGCGAAGATTGGAGCAGCGGCTTACAAGTTGCAGTTGCCACCTGGTTCTAAAATTCATCATGTTTTTCATGTGTCTTTGTTAAAGAAGAAGTTGGGTTCTAATCAGTCAACCATGCCAACACTGCCATTGCTTGGTACAGATAAACAAGCCCTGGTGGAACCAGAAGCAGTGTTCAAGAGGCGTGTGATAACAAGAAATAGCCAGCCAGTAACGCCAGGTTTTAATCAAATGGATAAACCTCAGTTATGAGGAGGCTACATGGGAAGATCTAGACTTCATCTGTGCTCAATTTCCATCTTTTAATCCTTGAGGACAAGGATGGTTCAAAGGAGGGATATGTTGTAATGATCATGAGATATAAGGATAGGAAATAGAAGGTTATTACAAAGCTAGTTGTTATAGAATCGGTTAGAATCAATTGGAATCTCTAACTGATTTATTAGATAGTTGGTTGGACGGTTAGAATAGGGAAGGAGGTATAAAATGTACAAGCCTGTACCTACTGCAATCAAGAATCTGGTAGCTTCAGTCCTTCTCTTTCCTCTGCTTCCCTTCTCCCGTTCTCTCTTTTTCCACCCTAATTCTACTCTCTTCTTCTCCTATCTCTATCCGTCAGCCTTCCCCATTCACTGCAATTCATCCCTACAGCTACCCCTCTGTTACATTCTCACTTCATTACTAAGTTCCAGCAATATATTGAACACCACAGCCTGCAGTCTTGGCGCTAGTTGAAGCTCCATTCATAACAATATCTCGGAAGGACCACCAGGCTAACTTGGCTAATCAGATTGAACGGCCTAGCCTGCTAAGTCTCGTTTGGACTTGGGGAGTTTTTTTTTTTTTTTTTTTTTTTCTCATTTTTTGTAGCTGAGTGCAATGATTAAAAAAAAAAAAAAGCACGTGCACACACACACACACATATCGTCTACGAGCGAATGTTTCTCGTGGCTGGCCAAGTGACCATGCTGGCTTCTCTTTTACTCGTAGCTATACCCAGAAAAATTTTAATTTTAATTTATGTTATTTATAATTTTTTAATTATATAACATGTTTTTTTAAAAATACTTGTATGCATATATATTTTGTGAGAGAGGAGGGGAGAGACCCGGATTAAATAAACAAGAGCCAAAAGGATACAAGCTTCCTCCAAAAAAGTGGCCAATAATGAAACCAGAAACCTAAACCAGAAACTACCCAACCAGGGTTCAAAGGAAAGCATACCCAGACAAGAAAGTTGAAGTATGGGCAACATAGGCCACCACGTACCGATGTTTAATCGGTGTAATGTTTAAATACTAATATCTCTTAATCAAAATCTTAATTTTGATTTATGTATATATTAAAAACAGTCGTCAGGAAAATTTTATATTTTAAAAATTTAATTTGACTCAAATTAAATTTAATAAAATTCAATAAAATACAAATAATTTGTTTTAAAAAAAAAAACATATGCCTCCGCATTGTCCATCGCCAACTTCATGCACAATGCACGGATAAACGGTTGATTTTCAACAATCAGACCCAAAAAACTCATAACCTTCAAGACTAATACCATCAATAAGAGAAGCCTCATAAAATATTATATTTTTAGCAAAAAATCAAAATTTCTTTATAAAGAAAATTATAATCATGCGAGGCCATGGGTTGAAAGTAGAAATTAGATGTGTGAATCGGAAATTTGTTTTCACACAACATAACTTAAAATAGTCGAAGGCATTGTTCTGCTGATATACGCGCACCAACAAGTCCTCCATTTGATCTCTGGCCCCCCTTCGCGTTCATTCTGTAGCAGCGCCGTCAACCATAATGAGGCGGCCAAGAGCTAAAGGTCATCTACCCACTGGTGTGAATGGTAACCAGAAAATAAATTAGAATTTGTATAATTTGTTTTAATTAATAGAATAAAAATTAAAATCAAAACAAAACTTTTTAATTATGAAATTTGTATAATTTATTTTAATTAATAGAATAAAAATTAAAATTAAAATTAAAATTTTTAATTATAAAATTTCTAAAATCTAAGTATAGATATAAATTTTTAAAACACATTTTCAAAATTTTTGAATCCAAATTCAATTTTCGATCCAACCAAGCATTTTGATTATTACAAAGTCTCACCAATCTTCCAAAGAAGCCCACAATTAACTTTTTAATTACAACACATAAAATAAATTATCTTCTCCTCAAAATCTCACCTTTGGATTGTGGGATTTGACAGACATCACCAATCCAATAGTTGGTGGTAAGCCAATAATTATATTATTATTGTTATTACTATTATTATTATTAGGCATAAGGGTGGATGATATAAGTCAAAGGGAATCATTTTATGGTATAGTTTTATTAGGCGAAAGCCAGTGGAAAAGCACATAAATGTTGAGATCCAAACAAAAGATATGTACTGCTCCCCACGTCGGCCTATATGTTTTAGGATTTTGACCTAATTGTACTGTATATTCCACACTCCAGTTCATATGTGTGACCCCATTTCTCTGGTTTACACGACCACCTATTAATTTTGGACTACACACTGGTTGGTTTCACTTACGTTCGTGTCCTCCCATATTTGGTGCATGAATCCAATCCCCCACGTCTCCTTGCTAATTTGCGGGGGAAAATGGCTCCCATGGAAGAGAGGTTGTTTAATGGGATTTTAATGACATTTGATCTTTCCTATCTTCAATGTTTTGGAGTAATTAAAGTTCATTAATCTTGTTAAAATCAATATGTAATTGATACAACGGTTAAACAGTCGTAATTTTTTAAATAAAGTTATTCTTATAAATGAAAAAATAGAAATAAGAAGAGATTTATTTCTTAAAAATTTAATCTGACTCCAATCAAATTTAATTATATTTAATCAGATTCATACCGATTATTTATAATTATTTAAATTTTATGACCCCAATTTGCTTTTTTATTTTATTTTAATTTTCCCGAAGTCGCACAAGTCAAATAATGGAGACTTTTGAATAATAAACAAATAAAAATATAGACAAAGGCCATGTCCAGTAATCAAAATCCGGAGTCACGTTTCACTCAAATTGAAGGCTTAGAAGGCTAAATTAATCATTTGCTATCAGCATATAGAAAGAGAGAAAAGGGGGTTGTGAGAATTTGTTCCATTAGATTCAAATGAAAGCTTAATCGGATGCACGTTTGAAAAAGGCCCCACAAAAGAAAGACTAAATAATCGGACAAGAAAATGATTAGGAGACCAAAAAGGAGCATAATTATATTGAAACTTAGTGCCACAAACGTGCTCACGACCAAAATTATACTGTTCTCTCTCTCTCTCTCTCTCTATTTTTATTATCTTCTTCTCTTTGGGCTTATGCAGATCATAGTTTCATGACAAAGGTTGAGGATGAGTAAAGCAAGTACGAGAATGCCAAGCATATGCTTAGGCCGAGCCTCGACGAGTGTCCGAGCCCGTTCTCCGCAGCTGCAAAATAAAGCAACATATGATTCCCCAAAAAGTGAGAGGAGAATTGAGTTCTTGGGGAGTGCAAGAGAGAAAGGTTTTGGTACAGAAAAAGCAAAGCCTGGGTTTCTGACTGGGAACAAGATCATGATTGTTGTGGATTCGACTTCTGAAGCCAAGTGTGCTCTTCAATGGAGCCTTTCACATACTGTCCAATGTCGTGACACCATTGTTCTTCTCCATGTGGTCAAGCCTTCTAAACAAGGTTTGACTCTGCTCTCTCTCTCTCTCTCTCTCTCTCTTTTTGTATGATTAAATAAGTGCAATTTTGTTTTATGCGGATGTGAAGGTAATGGTAGATTATCTGATAGAAGAGCCAATGAAGTCCTTCACACCATGAGAAGTATCTGCCAAATGAAAAGGCCAGAGGTGAGTGAGATTTTCATGTTTCTTGTAGTCACTTACTCATGGTATAGTTGAGGATATAAAGATTTGATTTTGGATCAAATAGGTGAAAGTTGAGCTAGCTTTGACAAGAGGAAAAGAGAGAGGACCAGCCATAGTGGGAGCAGCAAAGCAACATGGAGCATCACTATTGGTGCTAGGGCAGAGGAGGCGGACAGTGATGTGGCGCCTGATGATGATGCTGTGGCGGGTTAACAGAGTCCGACGAGGAGTAGTGGAATACTGTATCCAAAATGCTAGCTGCATGGCAATTGCAGTGAGAAGGAAGGGCAAAAACCTTGGAGGGTATTTGATCACCACCAAGCGCCAAAAGAATTTCTGGCTTTTAGCTTAAAAATAAGAGCTCTACTGTGATGAAACTTCACAATCGACTGAATTAGTATAAGCTGCACATTTTGTATAAACAAGTAATACGAATTGTGCAAACTTCCAATAGAATCAATACAATTGACAGAGCATTGCTCTTCTTAAAAATGGTTCAGAAGATGACTTTGTACAGAGTATAAGCATGGATCCTTTGATCTTCTTCCAAGAATTAAGGAGGCACCATAGTCTCCGTGGTCAATTCCCTACATACCCTAGTTTTCCATATTTATGGGATTTTTGTATCCTTTGCAGCTAAGAATCAAGTTTTAGGCCACAGTTGTATGATAATTCCAAAATCTCTGCACATGATTTTTACTTCAATTGTTCAGGAAGAGGCTCAAAGTTCTTGCATTTGGGTCTGTAGACAACTCGGTGAAGCTGATCATATCCTACCAGTATCCCAGCCCCCGCCACTCCAAGAAGCATGTTGGCAGTGACTCCTCCATACATGAGGGAAAACCACAGAACTGTTGTTATGCTCCAACCTAGTAAAAAAACTTGCCAAGAAATTACCCTGAAAATATGAACCGCAACAAGAGATACCCAGACCTATACTAATGGGGGAACATTATATTCATTTTACAAAATCCACTTCCACATGTGCCTGTAAGAAATATGCATGTCAAGATGCATAGAAGAAAAGGGTTGTTATTTAGACTGATAAAGGTGAAAACCCAGATGTTGAGGTGATTTTGACCTACAAAGAGGGAATTGGAAACCAAGGACGCCTTAAAGCTACCCACGACATTAGACAGATACCTAAAGAAAGCAGAGTTCAACGACGAGGTTTTTGAGCTCACCTCCAAGGGTCCCACCGAAAACATTGGGCTTCGTTGTCATAAAATCCTAAGTACATCCCTCGATACAGAGTAATTCCAATGATTGATACTCCAAACCTCGGTAAAGTCCCAAAAGTCCATCACTTGTCAGGGTTTTCTGATAAACATTTACTAGGCCCGGTAGCCCCGCACTCCCTTGCATCTGTGGCTGGTCGAGTATGTGCGAAGTCTAACTGGTGGAGAAACAACGAAGTAGCAGCCACAGCAGCGCTCCCAAAAGCAAGGTTCCCAGCAAACCATCTAAGGTACCCATCATTCTCCATTGAACATCCAAAGAGACCCTTAAAGTAGCCTTTAAATGCAAAGTTGAAAGCCTAAAGAGAAGAAAGCAGGTACTCTTCAGTACAACCTTGCAAGAGAGCATAATTGTCACCATAAGCATCACTCTTTTGACCTGAACTTTGATAACTCTAGCAAAAGTTTCAGGTTACTCCAATTCATTATCATCATCCTGGAATAAAACATTCCCGAATCTTAGGAATAGTTATGTCAGAACTAAACAGCGAACCAAATTTTGGTGCCAATAACAATCTACTATGCATACATAAAATAAGCAACCATAACCCTTATCTTGAATATATTTGTTATAAATTACTCAAACAAGTTTCAAATTCATATTTTCTTAATGAGATTCCCAGCCGAAAGGAACTTCAGCAGGCCAAACCTGCTTAGATGATAATGTAAGATTCGACAAATTGGTTGTAACTCCTACAAGAAGTAATCCATAAGTTCGGCAAGTCAAAGAACTACAATTAAAACTGTCACCATACTTTAGGCCTCCAACATTGAGGTCAATATTTTGCATATCCTGCTTTAACTTTTCTAGCCTAGTTATCACAATTAAAAAACTCCCCTGGATTAGACTCTCTACAAAGTTTATGACACCATTAGCCCTCTTGAATTGATTTTCTTTGTTTCATTCCATTCTTTTGCTTGAGAGAATGACATATCCTCTTATGTATCATTTTCTTTTGAATCAAAATTTTATTTTCTTTTTTTTTCCCTTCTTTTCTCTGTTTTTTTTTTCAAAAAAGGAAAAAAAAAAAAAACACCATAGGCCCTCGAGAATTCAATTCCAGGACTAGCTATTCGTGGTTTTGAGGCCTCCCTTCCCCTGAAATAGGGTTCTGCCCTCCCACAAAAAAAAAGAAGAAATCATTCATGTCCAAAGAACAGTTTTTGCGGGTCATATATATGAAAAGGCACCAAGGTATTGCAGCCTATAAAACTTAAAAAAAAAAAAAAGAAAAAACCTACAGAACAAGCTATATACTAATTGCAAACAAAATACTATGATGAATGAGAAAAATGAAACAAAAAAAAAAATTAAGAAAAAGAATTTTACAAAAGTGAATGGATTTTCTAACTACCTAAAAATTGTCATAATTCTCTCACTCCATACCAACCAAAAAATAACTAAAAAGATTAAATTGATAATTTTTCTTTGTTATATATATATATATCATATTATACCTTTCCATGCCCAGGTTATCCCTCCATTCCACTTGAACCTCATTACCAAAATGAATCTAACTGAGCTTTATATTCTATACTCTTTAAATCTTATTTGGGACACTTATTAACTAGAATAAATCTTCTCTTTTGAAGACTTATTTATTTATTTATTTATTTTTGTATCAGAACCCAAGCCAGCTAAAGCCAAATTTGGAGGGATCAAAGCTGTCAGGGTGGAATGGCTTTTGTTATTGCTCTCTCTAAAAGCAACTTAGTTAAACCTTTTCACCACAAAAAACCTTCAATTATTCCTCTTCCAAGACGCCAAGACGCTAAGTCTTCCTTATCTGGGGACATTCGGATACTTTCTTTCCAATTTCCAATAAGTTGCTTTCCACACAAGATTCCATTACCTTGCAAAGACATCATTGGACTGATCAACAGCTCTTTGCCCCAAACTGAAAGAAACACGTTGGTGAAAAGGTCTGCTGAAGGAATACGAGCACACCAAACACCATATCAGAAGGAGATCCTGGAATCAGTTCCTAATTAAAAATAAACCTTTTTCAAGAAGCTCCCACAACTTCTACTAATCTCCTACACTACCACAGCAAAAGAACCTACAACCTTTTTGGTCATCTAGTTATTGCTCTCTGACCACTGCAATCACTTCTTCTCATAACATTCCCCTCTCCTGCAAAACCTCTACAAGCATGTTATTGATGAGGCTTTAGTGAACTCCACTAAGATTAATCCCCAGGTTTCCATGCCAAAGATGCCTTTTAACCCATTCAGCAACTCATCATCATAAACTAAATTATATCTACCCTACTTGAGAAAAAATCGTTACGAGTGTTCTCCACTTCCATTTGTTTAATGACAGTCTCACAATTCAAGCAATTTGTGGAAGTTGGTCTATCTAAAGGCAGCAGTTACGTACAACACTATTCATTTAATGGAAGGAATGCTTAAAAATAAAAGGGTAATTTTTAGAACACAGAGAGAATATTACCGGATAATTTTATGGCAGGCCGAAGAGGAAAAAAGTGAGGCTTCCGCCTAATGCTGTTGTTCTTCTGTCTTTGTTTCAAGATGTGGTAGTTCTCAGACAAAGGTTTATCTAAAAACCATCCATCTACGTTTGCCTATAAGGTGATTCCATGGGAATATTTAAGCTAGGATATCAGCATGCAAAGTAAGATCTCCCCCTACTTGATATTGCTTTACAAGATGAATTTCCTTTTAAAAGAAGGCAGGTTGGTTCTATTGAAACCACATCTTCCAAATCCTGCAATTTGTTTGGTCGCCCTTTTTTTTTGTTTCCTTCTTTGCCGAAATAGCTTGAGAACACGTAAAAGAGATCTCTTTGCCGAAATATCTACAGGAGGCCTTAAGCACTAAGTATTAGCTAAGCTTAGGGGGAAATTGCAGGGAAATCAATGAAAGGGTTTCCCATATTGATTATGAAATATGAGGCTAGGCTTAGACCAAACTTTTTTCCCCAAGTTCTCATGAGAATGGAAGTTCCTTTAGGAGTTGTATTATCAATTAAAATAGACTGCATTGGAAAAGCTAAATATCAAATATTAATTAAAACAGAGACACACGTATTCCTAACCATAGAAATGTTCACAAAGGTTGGGTAAACAAAAAAAGAAAAAATCACAAAAACCCACAAGAATTCACATTAAGGCAAAGAAAAATAACATGAGATTCAATAAATTAGGATATGGCGAGGTGGGGTTTTTTTTTTTTTTGGGAATACCTGAGTAGGGAAGTAGCTGATGACATTAGCCTGATTGCCGCTCCAAAAGGACAAGCAGCCATCCTCTCTGAAGACCCTTATGAAACAATCTCTGACACCCAAACAGGGTTTCTTCAGATGCCCTCTCTTTATCAACTCCCCTTGATTCTGCAACAACAGCTTCACTCTCTCTATCGGCACCATTTTATTGCTGCTGCCCCTCCCATCACAGAATATACTGAGAATCATTCTTCCCACTCGTCATCTCTGTCTCTCTCTGTCTCTCTCTGTCTCTCTCTGTCTCTCTGGGGATTGCGAATTGACTGCAAGATATGTTGAGGGAGAGAGACAAAGAGAGACAGATACGATGAGGGTAGTTACTAGCCAGAGCCCAACTTGTTTTTATTTATTTATTTAATTTTTTGTGTAGCGGCAGGGGCTGGGGGTGTTTATTTGGTTGGAGGCGGAGAGGATCCATTTATTTTTTGAATCCTCATTTGTGGAATTTTTTAAGCCTCACAGTCACAGCCACCTCAAAATTGTCTTGTTTGGATCTCGAATTGAGTGGACCAGACAAAGGTTTAAGGGGTGACGCATTGTTCACTAAGACCAACCAAAGGTGAACCAACATGGCACAGTGGTTCAAGCCCTGCTTGATATTTTCGTTCAAGCCAACTCTTCGGGATTAAGGGTAAGAAAATCAATCCAACTCTATATTACTTATAACTACTCAAAATTTTATAATTTACATTTATTTCTGTCGGGGTGATAAAATGGTCACGTCTATCCATCACACGTATAATCATATACATAACATTTGTTTTATTTTTTAATTTATAGTTGTAATTATATATGATTAAATAGATATATTATTTGTTTTATCATAGATTTATGATTTTGTAATTGTTTTTTCCCTTCCTATAATTTTATATGAAAATTTTCAAATTTTGATTGTGATATGAACTTAAAATCCAAACCATTTGGATATGTATGTTTCGTAAATTTCATTTCAGATTTTATATTTTTATTATTTTCTTGATATATTGTTTTTCTTAGAGCATTGTCAACAAGGGTCAATACTACAGGGTCGCTCTCCTATCCCTGGATAAAGAGATGTGACGGGTCTCAATTTCTATACCTTCTGGGATAGAACGGAATGGAACAGAATGAGGATAATTTTCTCGCTGGTCGGGATGGATCCGGCACAAGGCTAAGAAAAAAGAAATAGAGTCAAGACAAGGTTTTGTTTTCAAAAATGGGACGGGACTCACATGTCTCTCTCTCTCTCTCTCTCTCGCTCTCTCTCTCTCTCTCTTAAAGATGATCAGCTGACGACAATCTGTCTCTCTTCCTCCTTAAAGACGACCTCAATGATGATCAAACCTCTATACTAAATTTTGAATCACTCATATCCTTGAAGATGTTTGAACCTCTAGGTTAGGGTTTCATATCTATCTTCTCCTCGAGTACGATAAGACCTTAAGTTTCTCTCTCTCGATTTCAATGTTTTGTGTCTCTTTTTCTCTCTCTTTTTTGCAATTTAGGTTTCTTATTTTTGCATAATTTGATCTCCCTGTTCTTGTCTTCCATTCACTCTCTCATCTCGTTCTCAGTTTCACTTGCATTATGATTCTTTTGAGTTCTTGTCATCTTGATTTCTATTCTTTGCTTTACCACAGTCATTGAGATTGTGTAAAAGTTGAGACCTTGTTCACTTGATTTATGAGTCTTGATAATCTCAATCTCCTTGTTCACTTGATTTTTGTTCTTTCCTTCTTGGTTTGTATTGAAATTATGAAGTCAAGAACACAAGACGATGAATGAAAAGAGCTTTTATTTTATTGAATGCTTGAAGATTGAAATGCAAGAGGGAGGATTATCCCTTTTTGTTTTCAAGAAAGAAGGCTACAAAACAATGGAGAAGCTTGTCCCACTTGCTTACTTACAACCATGGGAGGAGAGGCTTATTTATATAGGAGAGCACGGAACAAATGAGAGAAGGGGGAGCTTTAAGCTTCCCAAAACTAGCTGTTGGACTGGTGTCCTACTGTTAGCTTTAACTAGCCGTTGCTCCGTTCCAATTGCTAGAATTCTAGCCGTTGGGAGGGAGAGGAGAGGGAATTCCTCTCCTCTTTTGGGTCATAAACTAGCCCATTATTTGGGCTTAAATGCTGGCCTGTTCTGGACAAAAGGCTGGCTCAATTTGGGCTTTAACCTGGGTAAGGTTCTGGCCACATTAGGACAGAACCCAGAACCTATTTCTAGGCCAACGTTCTGCCTAATTTTGGGCCACGCTCTAGAGCCTTCTTGAATCAATGATTTGAGCATTCTTTGGGCTTCTTTGGTCTTCATATTTCTGGACAATTGATGCTAGGAGCTTACATAGAGCCTTGATGGATTGAGTGGATGGTACCAAAAAAAAAAAAAAAAAAAAAAAGATCGAGTGGACAAGAGAGCCTTGGCGTCTTTTTTATTTTTTTTTATTTTTTTACCTCATATCCAAAATGATACTATAAATAATTCAATTTAAATATAAAGATTCTAAATCTTTTTTATTTTTAAATTTTAAATTCAATAATTAATTAAAAAATTTAATACTCCAGGTCCATTATCCATTGATACCCTCAGTGTCGTCACCAGACGAGTGAGACTGTTTGTGCATCTCGTCTTTAACGGTTTGTGGTTTCATTTTCTTTTCAAAAATAAGGTTTTATGAGGGGAGGGGATGCACCCTGATTCCGCCATGTAATTATTAATGCCAATAACATAAAAATAATTATAATTAAAAATATAAACAATTTATTAAATATAAAATATATAAAAATTTTTATATAAATATTAATTAATTTAGACGTTTCAATAACGAAAATTGTTTTGAAAAAGAAAATGTTAGTTATTAAAAATTTCTGTTCATTAAAGCTAAAATGTGAATTGGGTATTTGAGAAATTTATGGCAAAAAAAAAAAAAAAAATGATCTCCCAGTATATAGAATGAAAGAAATATTGATAAGAATTTTTTTTTTTTTTTTTTGGGTTGCCAATAACCTTTTCTTATTTTCATGTGAAACTTCTTCATCTTCATCAATTCTGCTCTTTGTCGACCTTAGCATGCCATTCATTTTAAATTAAAAAAAAAAAAAAATCTGTTGGCATGTTCATTGCCAAAAGAGCTGTACTCAGTATTGTACCAATGATTGGTGGTATCCCATGGGCTGATGAAGTAGGATTTCTTTATTTAGTCGTAATGGGGAACTCAAATTTGTCTAATAGGAGGAAATTAATATGACTGGAGATATAAATCATTAAACAAAGACCAACCCCCTATTTCTAAATTTGTTCAATTATTTGTTTGGCTTATATTCATTATTTGCTTATGTGTTTATTGAGAAATAACATATTTTGGGCATTTGGATTATGAAAGTGTTAGCTATTTTGATAGATTGCAAACTTGCTGTGGGATTTGGCCAACTTGATTTACTGATGAAAATATTAGCTCTTGTGTGTTTGATTAATATTCTAATTTGTTTAAATGAAAATCGATCGATCAAATCCATTTTTCAAAATCATATTGCTTATCGATCACAGATAAACAATAAAAAAATATGATTAAAATAGATATGATTTTAACATATGACATTTGATGAGATATGCAAGAAATTATAAAAGTAGATAAGGTTTCAAATCAAATTACCAAATTTCTTATATATATATATATATAACAGATGTCGAGTTTCATACAGTAAATTAGACATAATTATTGATTTGATTATAAATTAAAATTTAACTGAAACTCTACTAGTACGTAGATTTGGTATTGTTTTTAAAATTTTGAATTAATGTAAAAATTATTAAACAATCATGAATTCGTATATATGAAAATCGTAATGAGACGAAATAATTAAAAAGGACAGAAGCTTAAACTTAGAAAACCAAAAGGACAATCATTTAGTTTTAGAATTATAATTGTCACGTCAATTTTAAAATAAGAAATTACTTTTTAATCGAACGAAAAATAAAGATTTTAATTTTATTTTCAAATTATGAATATATGTACGATGAATTGAATTAGATCAAAAAGATCCGGAGTTTTTAAATTTTCATATTAATAATTCTTTTCTTTTCAATAACTATGATACCATGACAAAACATCTTTTGGATGTCCATCGAAGTGTTATTAGTAATTTCTCCGACAATTGTAAACCTTGACTACGAATCCAACAAAATAAAAAGGATTACTAATCGGTTCCAATTGTTCTTCCATGAATTGAAATTATCATTTTAATGTAATTCATTATTTTTTGGACCTTAATTATATAATATTAGCACTTGTTACAATGTAATTCTTACGGCCCACAAATGTAAAAATGAAAAGAAAGAGAGAAAAATTAGACATAAATGGCAAAATTATTGTAAAGAAAGAAAGCGCACAGACAAGAGTACAACATCACATGCCCTCACGTCCTGGACCTCCCCCTTTTCCTTTAATGCATTTCCTCTCCTACAGGCACTCGCACGTTTCCAAAACAAAAAAAAAAAAAACATTACAATGGCAACAACATTGTACTTCTCGCAACACTAAAAATCAAATCAGATCAAACCGCACCATATATTTTTTTTCCCTTTGTTTTGCTGCTATGTTTTCAAACTCTACACTCTCCTTTTCACTCTAATAAGGAATAACCCTATAAACCCATCAAATCCAATTCTGTTGAATTTGGCAATGAAACCTTGATTTCTTCACACTTTTGGATACCCTGTTGGCTCAAATGAAGGAAAGTTGAATGAGTAAATTGTGGCACAGAGAGATTGAATTGGGTGTTCTTCAATTTTCTGTTAGGGTTTTGATGGGCTTGTGTAAATCTTGGATTTGGGTTTGCTGAATTTACGGTGGAGGATGCGGCGGCGGGCGGCCGAGTACCGGCGCCCGGTGAGCGGCCGCCCCGTGAGGAGGAGAATTTCACATTGGATCTGCGCGCTGCTTGGGGTGTTTTTGATTGCTGGATTGGTTTTGTTCGTTTTTCATCATAATCATATTGAAGATCGGGATGAACAGCCTGATTTGGTATGATTTTTGTGCTATATTGCGATGTTTCTAAAGTTTGAATTATCTTGTTTTCAACTGGGTACTCCCGATTTATATTATTATTATTATTATTATTATTATTATTATTGGCTTGATTCAATGATGCAGTTTTGGTTCTTATGTTTGAAACAGAATGTGATTCTAGATTGATGTGGAATTTATTTTTAGCGTTTCTGAGCGGTTTCTGTTGATTCCTTTTGAATTGTGGGAAATGGTTGACTGAGAATCTTAAAAAAGTTATACATTATGTTCCACGTTGAACTCTATTTTGTAAATCCTAAAAGCAATTTACTGCTGCTTCTTCCCTTTTGGTTGATTTGATTTGGTCTTTGGCCAATTCAAAAATGTTGAAGTGTAATGACTAAGAATTCTTGGGATAAGCACTAATGAGAGGTTGCATAAGTCTTGGTGAAGTGTAGAGAATCATGTAAAATCCATTGGATCTACAAGACCGATATGGGTCCTGTCTACAAATGAGTCGTCTTAGAAAAATGTCATAAACGCATTTCTTCCTTTTCGAAGTATTTTCAGCTTCCCCCCCTCCATTTTGATATATAATGAGAGAATTAGGAAGGTCAATTCTGTGTTGTCTGTAGCTTTCAAACCCCAGAAAGTTTAGGTGTGGGAATTAATGTTTATAGTCACTAATGTTTGGCAGCCTGTTGTGGTAAAATCTGAGAAAAGCTTTCCTAGATGGAAGAAGAGTTTCTAGTATAACAGAATTGGGCTAACCTTGTTAACTGTTTGTTACAATCCTTCTGATTCTCCTTTTGCCATTTCCATATTTTTGGTGTGATGATCTTATGATATCCGGATATTTTTTTTCTTTGGGTTATATGGGGGATGCATTCAGATCTTTCATGGTTAGATTATAGTGATGAAGAAACCATTACTTGGCTGATCGAGAAGGTATTTAGTCACTAGAAGCATCTAAACAATTTTGAAGTATGCTCTAATCCATAGCCTCTTGATCTAGCTGTATATGCCCTTGACTAATTGGTAATATGTAAATAGTTGCAGTGAATTATATTTCTGGACTGAATTATGCCTATTGAATTGCATTAGTGATAATCTTGAGCTCTATGAACATGTCGATTTCTTTCCTTTAGATGGATCTTGGGAAATTGAGTAGAGAAGAAAGTATATAGGATTTCTTGTTCTTTGTCTATATTACCATATCGGAGGCACTAGTGTGGCCTAGTGTATTTTTATCCGGCCTAATAAATTATCATGATGGGAATATGATGAGCACTGAGATTCTATGAATTTGAATTCATGCAGTAGGAGTATCTTTATATTGTGATCACAGGTGACCGAGCCTTGAAACCAAGTTCCTGTCTACAGTTCATGTTAGCTTTATTCTCTTCATTGATATTCATGATTTTCTAGAAAGTAATGGGGGCATCTCTTTCACAACTTTTCGGTTGTAAGATCTTTCTTGTGGTCCTTATGGTCTTTTATGCTTAAGCTTATTTATGGTAGGGCTAATGATGTGGGAATCTTCTACTGAGTAGGTTGCATTGGATGATATCTAGGCTCTTGCTCTTTTTTGTGGGATTACATATTAGTTACAGGGATTTTACATGATGATGCTATTCCAGATCCTCTCCCCGACCCCCCCCATGTTATGGATCTGTTCATCCCTTCACAGAATGTCTTTGCGGTATAGGTCCAGAGCCATCTATTGATACCTTTTCTAACCCAGGCTCTGAAGATACTTCAAAATTACATGACTCACCTTAAATAGCTCATGATTGACACTATTAGCTTCAGCTTCATCTCTTGGTGATGTTGAAAAAATTGTCCTAGAGGAAGACTTTGAAGTTTTAATTGTTAATCTACCTGGTGGCTAAGGTCTCCAAGAGCACCAATTAGCATGCAGCAGGATCAAAATTACCTTCTAAAGTTTTTGAAAGCTGAGCTGCATTCCTCTTTCTGCTCTTTCTACTCCTGTGCCTTTTTTCTATGATAAGAAACTGATAGTCTCATTTTGGATTTGGCTAGAAGGGAAAACACTTTGAAAAATCACTATTTTAGTTTTATGGTGTACTTGGCTGGAGAAAAATGCTGGATTTCACAGAGTAGTTTTCTTAGTGTCCTTATGGTTCTTAGGCGACAGAGATTTAAGAGGAAGGTAAGAGATCAAAAAGGATTGGAAGGCTCTTTTGGCTTTGACTCTCTCTCTCTTCTTTTTGGAGGCATCAGATTAGGCACCTTGTGCATATAATGTTTAAAATCAGGTGTGAGCATTGCCAATCTCAAATGAAAGAAATCCTCCCTGTATGGACTTGTCTCATCCTCTTTTTACTAATATTTTGGATTTAGAATTGCTTTTCTGATTGCACTATGGATTCTGGATTTCTTATTTAATGGCAATTATGTCATGAGAAGAGATTTATATGTAATTTTGACATGATCAAACCATACCAAGGTGACCTGCAGTAACTTTTGACTCTCCTCACCTTAACAGCAGCAGATATTTACATCCTGCATTAGTCTGTGTTTAAGGATGTGGCATTTTGACTATAGTTGCTAGAAGATGTGTTTCTGTATTGGTTAGGAAAAATCATAAGGTAATAACATCTGGTGACTTGGATTTGGGGACGGGTACGTTGTTATCTATTTTAGACCAGATCTTTATCCAAAAGGTGCTATGTCTGTCACACTTGGAGCCAAACCTGATAGAGGAGAAAATGGAAAAGACCACCATATCTGATGTATCATATCAGACTATTGGATATGTTCAAAACCTGACTACATATGTTGTTTCTGGGTTACACTTTCACATTGTGTTGTGTTTACCTGCATAACTATGCTGACAAGTGATAATGTTTCCAAAATGGTTGTGGTATAATAGATATAGTTACTCTGTTGCAATACAGAGCTATCTTGTCATTGCTCCAAATGACCACCAGGTTGGTAATAGCTATCACGCAAGAAGCAGTTCTCATAGGAAAATGCTGACTTTATGGAGTTGACATGGTTTGTTTTTGTGATTTTCGACCTTTTACCCTCCATTCTGCTTCAAGAACATGTTATTCAGATTATTGAATTTTCTTGTAAGGTTTCCATGCACACATATTCTGTTGGTATTCATTCTGGCTTGGTTTTTATGGCACTCTGAGAATTCACTCCGCATATCATCTTTTTCCCTTGTTCTAGGTCGATGATTTTAGAAATGAGGAGGTTGCTCAAAAGAAAGTTAATTTTACTGAAGAAATATTAAGTGCTGGTTCAGTTGCGAGACAATTGGGAGATCAAGTGACTCTTGCCAAAGCCTATGTCATTATTGCCAAGGAGCACAATAACCTTCAACTTGCCTGGGAGCTTAGCTCAAAGATCAGACAATGTCAACTTTTGCTGTCAAAAGCTGCCATGAGGGAGGAGCCAATCACGTTGGATGAAGCAGAGCCTGTCATCAAGGGACTATCATCTTTAATTTATAAAGCACAGGACGCTCATTATGACATTGCAACTACAATAATGACGATGAAGTCCCACATCCAAGCACTTGAGGAGCGTGCAAATGCAGCAACCGTGCAGAGCACAGTGTCTGGGCAGGTGGCTGCGGAAGCACTGCCAAAGAGCCTCCACTGCTTAAATATTGCACTTACAGCAGATTGGCTGCGAAGGCCATCCCTGCAAAGGATTGCAGATGAGAGGAAAAATTCTCCAAGACTTGTGGACAACAATCTCTACCACTTCTGCATATTTTCAGATAATCTGTTGGCTGTCTCTGCAGTTGTCAACTCCACTGTTTCCAATGCCAACCATCCAGCACAGCTTGTTTTCCACATTGTCACGAATGGAGTTACCTATGGAGCAATGCAGGCATGGTTCCTGAGTAACGACTTCAGAGGGTCCACAATTGAAGTGGAAAATATTGAAGAATTCTCTTGGTTAAATGCCTCTTATTCTCCCATTGTGAAACAGCTGATGGAACCGAATTCATATGCCTACTATTTTGAGGGGTCACAAGATTTGAAAATTGAGCCCAAGTTTAGGAATCCGAAGTACTTGTCTATGTTGAATCATCTTAGATTTTACATACCAGAGATATATCCTCAGCTGGAGAAGGTTGTTTTCCTCGATGATGATGTTGTTGTCCAGAAAGAACTGACCCCACTTTTCTCATTGGATCTGCACGGGAATGTGAATGGGGCAGTGGAAACTTGTCTTGAAGCGTTTCATCGTTATTATAAATATCTTAACTTCTCAAACCCCCTCATCAGCTCCAAGTTTGATCCACAGGCTTGCGGGTGGGCATTTGGGATGAATGTCTTTGATCTGATTTCATGGAGGAAAGCGAATGTGACCGAACGTTATCATTACTGGCAGCAACAGAATGGGGATCGGACTCTTTGGAAGCTAGGTACTCTTCCTCCTGGCCTTTTAACATTTTATGGTCTAACTGAACCTCTTGATCGGAGATGGCACGTCTTGGGTTTGGGTTATGACATGAACATCGACAATCGTTTGATAGAGAGTGCAGCAGTTATTCACTTCAACGGAAACATGAAGCCATGGTTGAAGTTGGGTATCGGCAAGTACAAACCTTTATGGGAACGGTACGTAAATCAAGGCCATCCTTCCATCCAAACTTGTGCCACAACTTAATTTTGTGGGCTGCCTCTCACCTCTGCGATAGTTGAAAGTTTTCGGACCCCATCCGAGAGTGAACACATAAAATTGTAAGTGAAAACTGCAAAATTTTGGCTTTAGTAGGAGCTTTTTGTTTACCTCCATTCCATTTAGTATCTTGAAGGGTAAAAAGAAAATTGATTCTTATACATTAGCAAGCATGTAAAATTTAGGCGCATAAAGGGGCCATGGGGATTCTTTTTCTAAATATTTGGGGGGTTTTCATTTTCCCCGTTGATGAGCTATACAATGATTTGTTCCAAATTAATTTTGGCAGTAATGTCTTAGCTCTTGTTGAGATGTAATTGGATTATTTTGTTTTATTTTGAACTAGATCCCAGTTAATCTGGTCATTATTGTTGTAAGATAATATAGATTCCAGAGTTTTAAGCGAATTATTGATGTGCAAAAGGTTTTCCTGATTGCTGAACCTTGTTCTCTCTCTCTCTCTCTCTCTCTCTCTCTCTCTCTCTCTCTCTCTCTCTCTCTGTGGACTACTCTCTACTTCCATGTTGATTGAAGCAAGATTGAAGTTATACTGGCCGAATTTTTGTCTCAGCTAAGAGAATATTTAGCTGAGATTTTGTCTGTTTGCTCCTTACATTTCATGGAAGGCTGTGTACCACTCCCCTCTTTTCTTTATTCTTTTGGTGCCATGAGCAAGTCAGCAAACTATTTAGAGGCGGAGAAAAAAGAAAAAAAAAAAAAAGAAACAAAAGAATAAAAAAACAAGTGTTTCTTGAGTTGACACTTCCTTTTGGAGCCGAAAAAGGAATGGGATTGAGGGGAGTTTCGATTTCTTTTGATTCTATTATTATCACTTAATATGATCTATTATTATCACTTAATTTTTTTTCTTGGGATAATTGGATAAAGGGTTCTATATTTTTTTAACCTTTTTTTTTTTATTTTGTCCTAAACCTTTTAATTTCTTGGCATGTGTTTGTCACATTAATATATTTATGCTAAATTGGTAAGACAAAGTTAATTAGATATAGAGACTCTGTCATCAACAGGCAATACAGATGACTGCATTGATTGCATCCACCACAGGCTGCATCGATTGGTTCACTTCTACACAAGGCCGCCGCTGCCGCCGCCGCATCTGATTAACCCCCAGCAAAGATAAAAAATTTAAAATTACCATGTTGAAACCCATCTAAAATTCAAAATTGCTGTGTACAGACTTTGAAAAGCAGTATTGAAACTAATGGGCTTGCATTTTGAAGCGAGCCAAATTGCTCCCACCCCATAGCAACTTTACCAAGGTCAAATACGGTATGTAAGTAGAGCGTACAACTCTCAGGGTGTAATTGAGCAAGCGATGCATGGCAGGGGCAGGAGTGATACTCGGCACTGTTAGAAAAGTTTGAATGGTTACAAAAATCCAAAGGGTTTGTACGCGAAATGATCATTGTTTTTAAATAAATTATACCCTCACTGTATTGAACTAACAAACTTCTATTAGTGTAGCAGTTGGATGCTCACTTTCTTAATCATAGGTACTATAAGATTAGAGAAATAGGATTTGGAAGAGCCAACTACTCCACGAAGGGCCCTACAGTACTCAGCTCAAATTAGTTAAATGAAATCCAAATATCGATTAGTAGTAACTATTGTATTTACATAAAATAAAAAGACAAAAACCTGAATAGTAGTGAGTGCAAATGCACCCACTTTAAATTTAAAAAGGGAGGGATATAAACCCCCCTCAACCACCTCTCTCTCTCTCTCTCTCTCTCTCTCTCTCTCTCTCTCTCTCTCTACTTCCTCTCAAATAAAAAAAGAAACTGCTCATTTTGTTGAATGATGATGCGTGAATGGGTAAAAAGAAAACCTTGGGCATTTTGTTGAGGGGGTGTGAAACATTAGTTTGAGTGAGAGAAAAAGAGAAATAAAAAGCGCTTGAAGGAGGATTGATCATTTACCACCGTAATATTTGGACTATGAATCAAGAAAATGATTTGATTCATGTGACGATCTTCTCGACCTAAAATATTTAACTGTCAAAAAGAGATTAGTGATTTTAATTCAATTTAAATATGAAAATTTTTATATGAGAAAAATATTTGTTGGTTTATTTTAAAACCTTCATCGGTCTCAGAGTCTATTTAAATATTTCTTGCCTCTTTATTGGGTATTAAAAATGTAGAATGTTATGAATAATATTTTATGTTTGTTAATGATAACTTGATATAGGCTAAACGAAATGCTCTCAATTTTATACTGTAGAATGCTTATTACTAAAGATGAAATTTATAAAATTTGACATGCATCAAAGAGTACATTAAGAGATATTACGAACCTTGGCCAAGACTTTATGTACTTGTAACATTTAAAATATTATATTTTGTGATTTGAAATTTATATAATTAGATTTCTTTCGAAAAATGTTTTTCAATCATATAAAAAATGTAAAAAATAGTTAAGAATTAAGAGAGATATGAGTAATTGAACATAGGGTCGAATTGCAGAATTTTTGTAAAACATTAAATATGATGAACAGTAAACATGACTCATACTCACTCTCAATAGCCCTCGCGTGAAACCCAAACGCTAGGCTAGATATGTCCGACAAAAAAATCGCAACCACCATTGAACTTAGAGGTATGGAAAATAGGGGGATAGCCAAAACATGGTGACAATATGCTGTCGGGAAGGCTGCATGTATGCCTCATGCGCCTACTGAGCGCATGAGAATGTATTTTTTCTTTTATTTTTTGCATAGCCACCCAATGTGATGCATGGGGGTGCATGCAGGGCTTACTTTGGATGAAATTTTCACCGGAACAAGTATTTTATTTATTTACATTTTCTGTAATTTTTAATTTATTTTCAGAAGTAGAAAAATATTTTTTATTAATTTTTAAATCAATAAATTATTAGAAAATTACAGAAAAATCATTTTTCGATCCAAAAAAATTTTGAACAATTTTGTATGGGACTAAAAATTATTTTCTTAATTTTGGCTATCTAAATGTAAATTATTTTATACGCTTTTGATTTTATACTCATTTTTTATGTGTGAAAATTTTGTTTTTTCAATATAAAATTAATTTAAAATTGAACATATTATTTTAATTTGGTATTTCTGAATTTTTGGTACAATATTATGGCTGGCTATGTGCCCAACCTAATATAGTTCCTATTTTCAAGAAAATTGTGATTATCAGATGTTTTCTTGGAACTCTTCTGGGTCTTTGGAGGAGGGAAAAAGATTTAAAAAATTTAGGACGTTTAATAAAATTGGGTCAAATGTTAGCTTACAAAATGGACTCATCTCATACTTTGTCAGATCATTTGGAGATCATGGAACAGAAACGTTTGGAACTTATTCAATTAGATCATGCTTTTTGGAGGGATGACATGTATATACTAAGAAATTCCATGTCTCGTTATTGGACTAACATAATTGATGAGTTGTTTGTCGAGAACGAAAACATAATTCTTGACGATGTGAGATTGATGTTAATAGAAAACTGAGAATTTAAGAATATTGAGATCCAAATGAAAAAAAAAAAAATCCCAAAATATAAATAGTTTCCCAAATACTATAAGGAGATTTACTCATATGGATAGACTATTTAAGATAATTGTAAATATAATATGCTCAATGGATTTGTTCTGAACAAGATAATTCATTTATATGTTTTTTTTTGCGTGTTATCACTGTTTGCTAAATCATGTTCATGTAATAGAGAAACTTTTAAAGTTTTAATATAAAGTTTCTTTTAAACAATTGTTGATTATATTTGTTGAATAGTATGATCGTGTATATAAAAGAAAACTAGGATTTCTAGAATAAAAATTTTACATTAGTAGAATTTGAAAAATTTTCATCCAAAATTAAAACATTATTTAAATATTTTGTGTATTTAAATGAAAATTTTGGATTGATAGAATTTGAATAATTTCCATTTAGAATTGTAATATTATTTAAATGTTCTATGAATTTAAGTGTGAGGTTTTTAAATTGAAAGAATTTGAATAATTTTTATCTAGAACTTATTGAATTTTGTATTTTAAATTAAATTTGTAATGATGATACATTAAGACTATATATGACGATTGGGAACCCAGTGAACTCTCGATTCTATATCTAATGTTGACCTGTCATGAATATTAATTTTGAAGTACAAAATTGTGTATATGATATGAATATTAGTTCTTGTATCCATTCTCTTAGAAACCCAAACTATGAATTCGAAATCTATTATTACAGATTTGAATAGATGTTAAAAATTAAATGGTGACAGTTATGATATTTGTCGCCACAAAAATATGGAATGTGTTAAAAGAACATGATACTTTGGAAGGTATCATGCATGTCTTGTACCACCTAAGTGTAGGCAATGCTGCCCGGTAGAGAAGAGAATAAGACGCTAACCAAGTATGAAAAATGATAGATTCCATTGTTTGAGTGATTCTAGTTGGCTCTGCGATTGATGGCATGATCTCTGAGTATGAACAATATTCGATTGCTCATGTCATTTGGGTGCACCTCTAAGAGAAGTATAGAAGTATAGAAGTACCTGTGACTCATTTTAGACGAATGACCATAAAATTTGATATTGAATAAAAACGAAGTAGCCACAGTATCAAACAGTAGTTAAAGGTCATGTCTAACATGATTAGAGAGTGATAGTCAGTTGGTCATGTCCTCTCCGATAAACAAAAAGTTCAAATATTGAATCGATCCGTTTCTGTCAAGTGAGAGTATTTGAAAGTTAGTTCGATTCACAATGATATTGTGAAAACTTTCTTGAATATTGCTCTCCACATTAAGCTTGAGAATGAGCGGTTTGGTGCTGCAAGATCATAGCTGATGCTTTTGTTGCTAAGTCTAATTTCAAGAAAGTTTCGGACCCTAAGTCTGAGGGGGACTAGAATGAAAGCAAGAAAAGAAAAGAGATTAGAAACGGATCACAAAAGAACAACTGAATATAAGAATAGATCGAGAGGTATTCATAGATTTTAGTCGAACACCTTCTAGTAGGAGATGGATCTATATAGGAAACGATGCAAAAAGTGAATGTTAGAGAAGTTGACACTTGTAAATTAGAGTTATGAAATAGCCGAACTCTCATTCTGCATGATATTTTCTACGTGACAGAAATTTGACGGAATTTTATTTGTTTTTTCTTTTATTTTGAAACTTAACTATATTTTTAAACTTTTAGAGAGACAAGATTGATTTGTATTTGAATGACATGTGTTTTGGTTCTAGATAGTTTGTAAATGATTTCATTATTTTGCAAATGTTAGTGATGTGACATGATATGCCAGACTTAGTCACATAGGGTAAGTTAGGATGAATCAACTAGTGAGAGTAAGACTATTGGGTTCAGATACAAAAGTTGATTTACCAACGTGTGAATGATATCTTCCTGGCAAAATGATGAGAAAACTATTTGGAAAAGTCATACGAACTACAATTTTGTTGCTATTAGTCTACTCAGATATTTGTGATCCAATAAATGTAAAGGCCAAACATTGAGCTTCATGTTTCATTATGTTTGTAAATGATTTCACGCGATTTATCCATACCTATTTAATTTCTCACAGATCTAAAACGCATGAATGCTTTAAACGTTACATGAATGAGATAGAAAATCAAATGGATGAGACAATAAAGGTCTTGGGAATGGACAGACGGTGTAAATATCTATCAGATCAATTTAAAGATCTGAGTAATAAAAAGATATAATTCGATATTTGATCATTTTTTATATATCTTACTAGAGAGGGTTATAGTGAGAAGAAATAGGATATTGTTGGATATGTCAAAATCCATGATGGCAAAGTCTAACTTATCGATTTTCTTTTGGGAAGATATCTTATTAACTGTGGATTATATTTTGAACACATTACCTTCAAAATCAGTACCGACATCATATGAACTTTGGATTGGTATAAAATTGTGTTTGAGTGATCTTAAATCTTGGGAATCGACTATATATATTCTAGATTTTTTCAATAAGTTTGTGAAATTAGGTCCCTGTAGGAGAAGGTATATCTTTATAAAATATTCTGACCAATCTAATGGTGATGTGTTTATTAGGAAACAAAAAGATGGTACTGTAACAGAGATTGGATCACGGATGTCAGACTTTTAGAGAATGAATTTCCTAATAGAGGTGATGTGAAGAATATAAAGCTTTTATTTGAATTAGGTAATTCAATAGATGACTTTGTGCTTATTAGATCAAAAGAATCACGAGAAAATGATGTTGATCATAATGGGAAGGATTCAAACTTTAACGATCCAACTGAATTTTCAACTCGAAAAAGTGTTAAGAAAAGTATGTCTAAGCGTGATTTTGATATTAAAGGGCATGCATTTATTGTTTATCTGGAAGATAAAGAAAAGCTTAAAAAATATAGATGAGCTTCTATCTTGTCCCACCAAGGATGAATGAAAAAGGCAATGGAAAAAAGAATTGGAATCAATAAGATCCAACTATATTTGTGAATTTGTTGAACTTCTAATAGGATGCTATGTTATTGAGAATGAATTGATTCTCAAAATGAAACGTAAGGCAAATGGAATTATTAAGAGATATAATATTCAACTGGTTACAAAAATGTTACACTTAGTAAACAGGGTGTTGGTTGTAATAAAACATTTTTATTTACCTCCATTCATGTGTAATAGTAGTAGTGGTCAATTCGGATTTAAAATTATGTTAAATAAATGTAAAGATTGCCTTCCTCAATGGTGAATTTAAGGAAGAAATCTATATGGCACAACTTGAAAGTTTTATAATTAAAGACTAGGAAGATAAAATATATAAAATGAATAGATCATTTTATGGCCTTAAATAATTTTTGAGACAATAGTATTTGAGATTTCATGGATGAGTTATCTCTCACAATTTCGTTATGATAGACGAAAACCATTGTGTCAATGCTAAAAAATCTAATGACAAATTTGTGATTCTATCTCCATATATCGATAATATATTATTATCCGCGAATGATAAGAAGTATATTCTTCAGATTTTAAAATGATAGTTTTCCAATTTTGAAATGAAAGATATGAGTGAGACAGATTGAGAATTAAAACTCATGGAGATCGTTTCAAGAGATTATTGCTGTTATCTCAGAAGTCCTATATCAACAGGGATTCTGGAATGATTCAAAGTTGAAAATTGCAAACACATTGATACTTTTGTGGCTAAAAGCGAAAGTTTAAATGATAACATATACCTTAAAAACTCTTGATGAATAAATGAAATATCCAGAGCACCATATCCTAGCACAGTTAGGAGCTTAAAGTATATTATGACGTATATTCATCCTGACATTTGTCATGCTATGGTGTTTGGTTAGCAGGCATCAATCAAATCAAGGAAAAGTTATTTGATTGCTATGAAAAAGATATTGGAAAACTTGAAAGAAACTACAGATTATTTCCTTTTTTAGTGAGAAAAGAATATAGTATTGAAAGGATACACGAATACTGATTGGGGAAGTACTTTAGATGAGAAAAAATTTACCTTTGATTATATTTTCTTACTCAATGATGATGCCATCTCAGAGAATAGCAAAAAACAAGCCCGTGTATCTCTTTTTGCATTGGAAACAGAATTTATGGTCTGTATTTCTATAGTTCAAGAATGAGTTTGATTGAATAGTTTTTTTGCAATATTTGGGAGTAGTAAACAATTCAATTGGAACTTGACGATCTATTGTAACAATTGGTTAGCTATTGCTTATACAAGAGACTCCAAATATTATGACAAAAATCAAACATAGACACAAAATTCAATCTTGTCATAGAAATGACTAAAAAGAGGGAAGCGATATTGAACTATATACCTACGTATTTGATGGTGGTCGGTCATTTTACGAAACCAATACCTAAAAACATGTTAGAGAACATGGGTTGTGTAGATCATGACAGTATTCATAATTGTATTGTGATTGTAATTGTGATCATATGCATAGTATATATGATGTAATACTCATATTCCATGACATTTGAATTTTATTTTTGTGTACAAAATTCTTGTGTCTACATTTTAAGGTATATCGAACAAATTTTGAGATTGGTTCTCTCATACAAGTAATCACCTCTAATGTATGTGTAACATGTAGAAATAAACCAGTATTAATTTGTTATGCATTAACATATATATGCCATCATAGTTAACTACTAAAATGAGATTGCTGATTACATATACACACATGATAACCGAAATTGATTCCTAACAATCCATTGAACTTGTTAAATAGCCATGTGTGAGATTTCCTTAATGTTGAGAAATTTTTTTAGGACCGTAAGAAAAAAAACTCAGATTAAGTATTGTGTACATTTGAATTAAAATCTGTACGATACATTATTTTTATGAAAAAAGATATACACTTCCAAATGGGAAGAAATAGTATCGTGGCATCTATTTCATACCGCGTGTCCTTATATAACCATATGAGTAATCAGATGGTATCTCCCTCTTCATCTCATTGTATGAGACTCGAAAATTCATCTTTAACCTCAATTCATACTTTTAGAACTTTTAATTGTCTTTTGAAATTTTATTTTAATATTGTTATTTTAGTATGTCACCAAGAAACTATGGTCGATTCGGTTTGACTGTACATGTTTAAGAAAACAGCTAAGATAAAGTTGAAAATTAGTAGTATAGAAGAAAGACTGTCTTTGACTGATACATTATTCACGAACCGGTCAATTATATCTATGACTTAATATTTAGAGATATGATTGTGAATACATGATTTGGAATTGAGTCAAGTATGCTCTTATATTATTTTGAGAGATGCAAGATATGTTGATGGTATCTAGTAAAAAGAATTTTGGGTCATAGCGAGATACAACGTCTTCATCGTCGCATTGACATTGAACTACTATATATCCTTAATCGGTGTGTAACTCTAAAATTCTTGGTACTTTCATGTGTCATACGATTCACTTGTCAATATGAAATTGGTGTTTTATTAAAATCATATTATGTGTGAGTCTAACCCTTATATACGAGTGAAAAATATTAGAAATGGGTACGGATCTATCAATGAGGATAGACTTGCCCAAACCTATTTTTTTTAAGTTTTGAATTTAAAAAGGAGAGATAGAAACCTCAAACCTCACTCAACTACCTCTCCCTCTCAACTCCCTCTCACTCCAACTCTCTCAAATAAAAAAAACAAACAGCCGATGGTTTTGAATGATGATACGTGAATGGGTAAAAAGAAAACCAAAGGCATTTTATTGAAGTGGTGTGAAACATTGTTTTGGGAGAGAGAAAAATAGAGAAATAAAAAAGCTTTGAAGGAGGATTGATCATTCATTATCGTGATATTTGGATTGTAAATCAAGAAGGTGATCCGATTTATGTGACACTTTTCTCGGCTTAAAATACTCAGTTATCGAAAAAGGTTAAATGATTTTAATCCAATTTAAATCAATAAATTTTTATATGCAAAAAATATTTATTGATTTATTTTGAAACCCTCCGTTTTTCTCGTTGAGGGGACACGGTATCTACCACCCTTTTATAATTAGAAGTTACAACTGACATGCGCGTGTGGGTTAGGATCATACATGGCTTGCGGCGATACACAGGCAGTTTTCGTCGCACGCCCATTAAACTTAAGATTCCTCATTATTTTTTCTTATGTTGGACTAATGTTACTTTACTTCTACGACAGAAAAAAATTTTTTTTCGCCTTCATTGTTTTATTTTTATAATAAAAAGGTAAAGGGCGTCGACCAGTATGGGAGGGAGTGATTTATAAGATTTGATGAACTTGACAAGAAGAGGACTTCAAAGCTGTGGAAGAGTCCATTAACTATTTTAGATATTTACCCATAAACTAATAAACTTAATGACCATACAAAATAATTCAAAATCACATGTACTGTACCAAACTCTATCTAAGGGTTCAGAATCTTTCTTATCTAACTATTAATAATAATTAGATTTTATATTTTATTTAAATAAAAACACACCTCTTAAAAATTTATTTTAAATTTAAATTCAAACTACATTCTATCTTCTGCCATAAGATTAAAGATAGATATATTTTGACAACACAATTAAGAAAAAAAAATATTATTTTCTTTGAGTTTAATATAGATTAGTGAATTTATAATTATATAATTAATAATAATCTTTTTTATAAAATTATTAAATAAATCAAAATTATTATTAAAATTCATCCGTACTCTTTACAAAAATTATCAAATATATCAATCATCAAACTCTATTATAATTTTGAAATCAGATCTACCACAACAATAATAAATTGAATTTTAATATCAAATTTTCAATGTTTTGAAACCTGGAACATCAATCAGTTAAACCGGTTGGATCGGACGAAAAAATCATATAATGTCATGATATCATAAATAAATTTAAATCTCTCTCTCTCTCTCTCTCTCTCTCTCTCTCTCTCTCTCTCTCTCTCTCTCTCTCTCTCTCTCTCTCAGGCTCCGAAATCAGTAACAAAAGAAGTTGGCTTGCTTGTATATCTCATTCTACTGCTCATGATTTTACAGTTGAAAGAATCCATGTAATGCAGATGGATATGGAAAATTCAACAGAATATTCAAAGGTCTGCTCCGTGTACTACTTTGAAAATTCGAGGTGCATGTAAAGGAAAAAATGCAGACAAAAATGTGGAGATGATGTGTTTGGTGCTGAAGAAAAAATAGTTTCTCAAGCTGAGAAAATTCAATTCACCTATGTGGGTTTGAATTTGTCCATCTACTCAAGACCGAAACACAACCTAGCACCGGTTACGTTAAACCCACATTCTGGGAAAAGAAAACACTGGCCCCCCTGGAATCAGATTCATGATTTTAACATCGAAAAAGCCATTACAAATAAATTAAAAAAAAAAACTCAAATACTATCAATAAGATGATTCACAAAAAATAAAAATAATAAAAAACATAATTCTAACCGATCCTAATTACAAAAAACTAATTAGTCAACAACAATAAAGATATGCACAGAACATGCAGCAACAGGCGAAAAGTAGTAGGAGGCGGCCAGGTCAAGGGAAGGCGAGAGTGAGATAGAATGGAAAAAACAATCCGGTTGGCCTATTCAATCCGGTTTCTGATCCGATCCAGATTTTGTTCGATTTTTTCAATATCCAGTTATGTTAAGAAATCCAGATCGGTTACTGATTCGGCTCTCAATTGGACTGGTTAGACCGTCCGATCTAGATTTCAAAATATTATAAATTTTAAAGTCAATCATTTGAGAGATCGGTATAAAAAAAGAGAGAAAATAGAGAAAATAAAATAAAGTAACATAATTTAAAATTAGTATCTAAAAAAATAATAATAATAAATAAATAAAAATATAATATCTATAACAGTAATACATTAATTTAATTAATTTGAATTATTTTATACCGTTCACTTCTATTTAAGGTTAGCTTCTCAACTAAACTATTGATGTTTATATATTTACTGATAATTTGTATCTATATATCTATTATATTTTTTTTCAAGACTCTTATATTATTTATTAATTTGTTTGTTTAGAAATTTTAAAAAAATTATTTATTATTTTTTGATCATATAAGAATCAGAAAAATATAGAATATATAAAAATTGAAATATTAAATCTTAAAGGACGTGTTTTGATTCGATGGCCATTGAGGACAAAGAGGCTGCATTCATAGTTCATACGTTAAATATTTGACTGTGGAATTTATGGTACGAGTTTTTTGACTTCTGTTTTTGGCCGGAAAGCATAGCCTTTATGTCGAGGTTGTACGGATAGTTAACTATTTGATTGTGGAATTTATGGCAACCTTTTGTTGACTTCTCTCTTTGACTGCACAAGCTGCACGAAAATTTCTTAATATTAATATTTTCTTATTTCCTATTTTGAATTTGGTTTTTATTTTTTCAATGTTTTCCGATCATTGTAATATACTAAATTAGTTTATAATATTTATTTTTTATATTAATTATCGTTTAACTAACGATTACATATTTAATCATTTTAAATACAACAACAATAACAATAATAACAAATTAAATTTTAATTCCAATAAGTTAGAGTCGGTCATTTGAAAGACAAACTTAAAAGAGAGAGAAAAATAAAATAAAAAATAAAAATAAAGATAAAATAAAATAAAATGAAAAGGAGATAAATAAATCAATAGATAAATATTTAAAAAGTATTGGTTTAATTTGTGCGGATTCTACTACGCCATCCATTCCTATCCAAAGTCATTTCCTCTTCTAAACCCTTAATTTGTATATCTTTGCGGATAACTTACATCCAAATTTTCAACGGTCTACCTCTACGTTTTACTAAACTTCCTATATTTAAGTTCTCGGTTCTCCTAACATGCGCATCTTTGGGTCTTCTTTACACATGCCCGAACCACCTCAGACGGTACTCTCGCATCTTGTCCACAATTGAACTAATTCCCAACTTATTTCGAATCTCTTCATTTCTTATTCTATCTCTTCTAGTTTTTCCACATATCCACCTAAACATGCTCATTTCTGCTACAGACATCTTTTGTTCTTGTTGTTGTTGTTTAACAGCCTAGCACTCAGTACCATATAATAGTGTAGGTCTAACCGCGCTTCTATAAAATTTTCTCTTTAAGTGCAATAGTATCGTGTGATCACAAAGAATTCCGGAGGCCCTTCTCCATTTCATCCAACCCGTTTGAATTCTATGGTTCACATCTCCATTGATGTTACCATCATTTTGAATGATAGATCCTAAGTATCGAAACCGTTCACTTTTGGGTACTTCTTGCCCATCTAACCTAATCGTTTTTTCATCATTCTGGGGACTGTCACTAAACTCACGTCTCATATATTCTGTTTTCGATCTACTCAGTCTAAACCTTCTAGATTCTAGTGTAAATCTCCATAATTCGAGTTTAGCACTAACACTCTATATTTTTATCAACTAACACTATATCATCTGCGAAAAGTATACACCATGGTATTTCATCTTGGATATTTTTGGTGATTTCGTCTATCACTACTGCAAAGAGGAGGAGGCTTAATGCTGAACCTTGATGGAGTCCAATGTTAATGGGAAAACTATCACTCAAACTCCCGCGAGTTCTTACGCCGGTTACAGCTCCCTCATACATATCTCTGATTAGGTTAATATATCTCAAGGATATCCCTTTTTTCATCAGCACCTACCACAATAAGTTTCTAGGGACTCTATCATATGCTTTTTCCAAATCAATGAATACCATATGTAGGTCTCTCTTCTGTACTCTATATGTCTCCATTAAATGTCTTAGCAAGTGGATCACTTCCGTGGTGGATCTGTCTGGCATAAATCCAAATTGATTTTGAGATATATTTATCTCCAATCTCAATCTATGCTCTATTACTCTCTCTCATAATTTCATAGTATGACTCATAAGCTTAATCCCTCTATAGTTAGAGCAATCTTGTATATCTCATTTATTCTTATATAGCGGTACAATTACACTCTTTCTCCATATCTGAGACATTCTCTTAGTGTCCCAAATTTTATTGAAAATATCCGTTAATATTTTTATACCAAATTCACCCAAACATTTCCATTTTAAATATTTATTATAAAA
Organism: Dillenia suffruticosa; assembly: GCA_033439265.1. Lineage (NCBI taxonomy): Eukaryota > Viridiplantae > Streptophyta > Magnoliopsida > Dilleniales > Dilleniaceae > Dillenia > Dillenia suffruticosa. Next base: position 5,580,769 of record JAVTVX010000009.1, read on the forward strand.
TATGATTATTCTATTATTTTCATACAATTAATATTTATATAAAAATATTTATATTTTTATATTTACTTATTTATTTATATTTTTGTTTCTTCATTTCCATTTCCATATAACATAAAATATATCCATCAAATGTAGCCTCCTACATCATTATTTTATGCGCTTATCAAATTTAGGAATAGAAAAAACTATATTAAGAGAATTTATGACTCGATAATGTTCGAAACGAATTATTCAGAATATCACTATGGAGATCGATTGATTTTGTCAAAGGAAAAAAATCTCATTCATCCTTGTTTGTGGGTTTGCTTTCTTTATTTTATTTATTTTCTGATGCGTCCTCGCTTTGACCCTTTTATTTTATTATACTATGGTTAATTTTATTTTATTTGCATCTAAATTGTAAATCTATTGGTAATAAAAACACTTTTTTTAAGGTCAAACTCAAAATTAAATTCTCAAGAGTGATCTTTGAAAATTATAGATCAAATTATATGAACAGACATGATTGAATAGATATTTACTTAATTAGTCTTTTGGATAGTAGATTTTGTAATTTTAATTTATTTTGTAATTGTATAAAAAAGATTGTTCACACTGTATAATCTTAAATAAACAGACATTTTACTTAAATAAAAAATAGATTAAATTATTTTGTAATACGGGCTCTAAATTATTTTAATTGTATGGATAGATCAAATTTATATAAGCAGATTGTATAAAATGGATTATTTACACCGTATAATTTTAGACAAACTGAACTCTTACCCAAATAAAAAAAATGGATTAAATTTTTAATAATATTCAACTTAATCCATAATTATTTTTAATAATATTCAACTTACCCAAGAGAAAACACCCTTCAATAAACTTGAAAAAGGAAAAAAAAAATACCTTGCCAAGCCACAAAAATGCAAAAATCTCTTCTAGAGAACATATTAATTCATATTATCATAAATTTCTTAATTTCTTTTTCAATCCATAATTATCTAAAAATTCATAAATTTACAAGGTTTGTTAGTCATTTCTATTTAGTCATAGTCTCTATAAGATTTCTACTCAATCCGTTTTCTTTATCTCACCTATGCAAGTGAGGAACTTTCCAGTTAACCAGCAACCAATTTTGACTAAAAATTTTCTCAAATAATTATCTAGTCAAGTTTGTATGACTTTTACAAGTTTGAAATTGAAATGTGAAGTCTTTGTCATATACAACTAAATTCACTCATTGAAATGAAATATATTTAAAAATTGAAAATTGATTTTTCAAATTTTGCAAAAATTAATTACAAACTTTTAAAATGTATTCCATATTATTATGTTACTAGACCATTGATAAGTTAAAGGAAATTTTGAGAGATTGATTACGTTTCAATTAACAATTAAAAATTTGTGACCAACAACAGATTAAGAAGAAGATTCAAATAAATAAATTAAAAACATAAAAAGAAAAAAGAAAACAAATTAACAAAGAAAGAGACATAAAAAGAAAAAGAAAACAAATTAACAAAGAAAGAGACGAGAGATGAGGGCAGGAGAAAATGCACAAGATGGATGTGAAACGAGAGTGTTTTATGTATAATCACTACAAAAGAATTATAATTTTTTGACTTTTTTTTGCGCATTTCTGACGTTTTATAACCGTTGTTAAAAGATCGAGCGTTAAAGAAAATATTGTGCAAAAAATCAGAGATTTTCTCAACATTTGTTAATGAATGTTAGAAAATACTTATATCTTTGTTAATGTTTGCGTGATAAAAATAGCGACAAATTTTCAAAATTTGCAGAGGTGTTGGACAAGTAAAACATCAGGAAAGATGAAAATTTCTTGATGGTTAATGGTAAAACGTCAATTAAAACTAAAATATTTGCTGACATTTTATGACTAAAATATCGACAAATTGAATTAAGCGACATCTAAAATTAAAACATTTATTGACATTTTACAACTACAATGTCATTCTACAAATTCGTGTGAATTATGTTTAGGGTTTTTAAAAGTTTGATTAGTTTACGTTTGTTACTAAAAGTTTATTCCAAAATCTGCTTATCAAATATTCATCGGCCAAAGCATACGTATTTCATTCATATTTCGTGCTTCCTCCACAGTTTATCAACAACATTTCAAATATTAAATGAACAAATATCAACCATAAACATAAATTATAATTCCAAATATCTATCAATTACAAAGTATATATAATATAACTTCAACTATTCATCAAGTGCAAATAAAATGTAAACATCATTTTAATTACAAAAACAAATAATTTAATAACAACCATTTGATAAGTTAAATAAGTTTACATAAAATAGTTGAAGAACAAATACCAATATCTCTCAAATAGATTACATACAATATATCCATCATGTTATATTGCATTGAGACATATGACTACCCCTTTTACAGATGGACAGCCACCATCTTCACTAGACGCACTATTATTATCATGTAGAAATAATATATTTATTATTGAAAAAATTATAAAATATCACGTAATATAATTCATTACTAGAAAATACAGCTTTAGCGATGGAATATTACCGACAGACAAATATCCGTCGGTAATAGCGACGAATTTGCGATGGATTAACGTAGGATTTTTTACTGAGGGTTTAGCGATAGATTAGCGACGGATATATTTCCGTCTCCAAACCCTTAAAAAAAATAAAAAAATATATATTATAAAATTATCAGCGACGGATTACCGACGGAATTTTTAGCGACAGAATATTTCCGTTGCTAATTTCGGTCGGTGAATTGATGAAGGAAAAAAAAATTAAAAAAATATATTTACAGCTTTTAGAGACGGATTAGCGACGGACAATTAGCGACGGATTACCGACGGAAAATTAGCGACGGATTACCGACGGATTAGCGACGGATTTTTTTTTTTATTTTTTTAATTTTTTTAATTTTTTAATTTTTTAATTTTTTAATTTTTTAATTTTTTAATTTTTTAATTTTTTAATTTTTTTAATTTTTTATTTGTTATTTTATTTGTTATTTTGTTATTTTGTTATTTTTGTTATTTTTGTTATTTTTTTTTATTTTTTTATTTTTGTTATTTTTTATTTTTTATTATTTTATTATTTTTTAATTTTTAATTTTTAATTTTTAATTTTATTTAATAATTCTTATTTTTTTTCAAAGAATAATATTATTTTATTTTTGCAAATTTTTTATTTTTTATTTTAAGTAAGAATAAAATTATTTTATTATTTTATAATAAATTATTTTTAAATTTTAAATTTTAAATTTTATTTAATAATTCTTATTATTTTTATTTTATTTTGCAAAGAATAATATTATTTTATTATTTTAAATTTTTTATTATTTTATTTTAAGTAATAATAAAATTATTTTATTATTTTATAATAAATTATAATTTTATATTATTCTAATATTATTAAAAAATAAGAAATAAAGATAATAAGTAAAAAAAAAAGAATATATAAGTAGATGATTTATTTCGTTTAGTGGCAAGAGTGTTCTCACCCCAACGTGAGTGCGCGGGTTCAAGTCTCAACACCAACGTGTGTGCCGGAGTTCATCTGTGTTTTTTTTTTCATAACTCAAATCAGCGACGGATCCCTTTTTTTTTTTTTTTTTTTTTTTTTTTTTTCTGATTTAGCGACGGATTTTTTTCCGTCACTAATCTGACACTGATATTTGCGACGGAAAAAAAAAATCGGTCGCTAAAAATTAACGGAGTCACTTTTTGCGACGGATTTAGTGACGGAAAAAATCCATCGCTGATACTTTTCAGCAACAGAAAAAGGACTTTCAGCGACGGATTTCTCCGTCGCTGAAAGTCCGTTTTGTAGTAGTGATTCATATTATATAAAGAATATAGATTAGTTTATAAAAGTAAATGAAATAGTATTTCTCTAAATATATTATTACTTTTCCGTATTTTGAGTAACAATATGAAACTATAGCTCCCCATTCATGAGCGTTGTGACCCTTTGTGACAATTGTTGTAACATTTCAATTGTTTTGTCTTTGTCATAATATATTTTTAAGAGTATATTTATACTTTTTAAATTTGATAGAAATTTAGTTGACAATAAATGAATCAGCACCAGTTTGATGTCTATTTCAAGTAAAAATTTTTGTCGTAAAAAAAGACACATGAATTAAAATATGTTGCAAAAACTATAAAATGAAACAAATTTAGAAAATATCTTTATGAAAGTTTTCATTTGTTTTGCCAAAGGGATACTACGCCGGTCATTGTGATTAAGAGGGTAAAATCATAAATTTTTAACCACAAAATCACAAAAATTGACTAATATATAAGATTTCTGTCCAACGGGCAGCAAGTAAAGAACTGAAGGACACTATAATTGCGCTACAATATGAGATCCTATATATCCTTTTAAGTGGTCCTCCCTCTTCTATGGGTATTTTGAGTATCATCAATATGAAATAATAAATTAATAATCAATCTCACTTAATATACTTTTAATTAATAATGAATATTGCTACATTACTAACGGTAGCCTCCCGCAAAGTACTATCTTTTTTTTCATTCGAGCACTCATCAATAGCTACCGATGGTATTTCCTTGGATATTTTGACAATTCTAATTCCTTTTAATTCCCCTTTTTCCTGGAACTTGTTTACGTCTATCTTTAATACAAGAAATAAAAGTTTGAAATATATTAGTAAAAGTTTGAAATATGAGATCCTATATATCCTTTTAAGTGGTCCTCCCTCTTCTACGGGTATTTTGAATATCATCAATATGAAATAATAAATTAATAATCAATCTCACTTAATATTCTTTTAATTAATAATGAATATTGCTACATTACCAACGGTAGCCTCCCGCAAAGTACTACCTTTTTTTTCATTCGAGCACTCATCAATAGCTACCGATGGTATTTCTTTGGATGTTTTGACAATCCTAATTCCTTTTAATTCCCATTTTTCCTGGAACTTGTTTACGTCTATCTTTAATACAAGAAGTAAAAGTTTGAAATATGTTAGTAAAAGTTTGATTATTCCCGTCGTATAATCTTAAATAAGCAGACCTTCTGGATTAAATTTTAAGTAATACTCTACTTAATTGTAATATGGTTCTCATTAAACACCATAGAACATACCAAGAAAAGAAAACACTCTTCAATAAACTTGAAAAAGGAAAACAAAATTACCCTGCCAAGCTGGCCACAAAAGTGCAAAACTCAAATTTACCCTTCTATAGAACATAATAATTCATATTATCATAAATTCTTTTTCAATCAATAATTATCTAAAAATTCATAAACTTATTAGGTTTGTTAGTGATTTCTATTTAGTCATAATCTCCATACAATTTCTAGTTTGTACCACGTATGCTAGTGAGAAACTTTCCCTAGATAGTAATTTCTATGCTGAATATGATTTCTATTTAAATAAATAGTAATTTCTCTTTAAATAATTATCTAAATAACTGAAGTTTGTATTACTTTTAATTTTGACTCAATAAAATAATTTCATTTAATATTTATTTTTGTATGATTTTTACAAGTTTGAAATTGAAATGTTATGTCTTTGTTCTGAATTTGATGCAATTATATAATTCCACAAAATAGATAATGAACCAAAAAATATAATACCGCACCATTGATAAATTCAATGAAATTTAGAGAGATCGATTCTTTACCTCCGTAATTTTGATTAACAATTAAAAATTTGTCAAGAGTTTAAATGAAAAATAAATTAAAAAAATATATAAATAAATATAATTTGACAGTTGAATATCCTGATAGTTTTCTTTAACAAAATAGATTTGAATATTAATAGTGATTTCAATTTACTTAATAATTGTATAGATAATATCTATCTTGCACGGAAATGAAAACGTATAGGAAATGATACGAAAAAATGATACTGTATAAAAATATAATAAATGAAAACATGAACAAAAGCATAAATATAAAAAATATAAGAATTTTTATGTTAATATTAATTATTTTATGAAAATAATAAAATAGTCATATTTTATAATAAAAATCTAAAATGATCAAATATGTAATTATTAATTATAAGATAAATAATATAAAAAATAAAATTATAATTAAATAAATAATTCATTAGATATGAAAAATAAGTAAATATAGAAAATATAAAAATTTTTGTATAAATATTAATTACTTTAATGTTTTGAAATATTTTAAATTAAAAAATATTTAAAAAATAAAAAAAATATTAATATTGAGAAGTTTTTGTGCCGGATCATGTAACCTAAACTCATGGGGTTCTTATAAATTGAAAACAAAAAAAGAAAAAGGGAATCAAATTAACAAAGAAAGAGAGAAAAGACGAATGCGTGAGAGGGATGAGAAAGGAGAGGGTTCGATGTGGGGATAAAGCCGGCCCCCTTCTGATGGGAACACAAATTATTATTATTGTTATTATTTTTAGTCCAACACTGCATGCATTTATTTTTCTTTCTGGAAAATATAGAAAAAAAAATGAAAGACCCATTTGGAGACTTTGTTTTTTCTTGAAAACATTTTTAATTACTTGAAGAGGAGAAATTCAACCTTTTTTGGGGGTACATTTCACTCAAAACAATAATAAAATTAATAACAAATTAAATTTTAATTTTAAATTTTAGAGTCGATCATTTTAAAAAGTAATATAAGAGATGAAAGTACTATTTTGGTTTCTCATAGTATCGATAAAAGTTTTAACCATCAATGTATCGTAATTCTTTTTCTTTACTTTCGTTAGAAACCGATTGTGTTAAAAAAAGAAGCACATGATTTCCAAAAGAAGAAAAAAAAATTGTAGACAACCTTGGAAAAGCATTAATAAGACAAAAATAAATTTAAAAAAAAAAGAGTTTCTTGAAATGCATTTCAGTTCCAATTATTTTTTGAGGAAGTCAAATTCTTAGGCTCATCCCTTACCGGCATCTAAAACTTGAACCTGGGAGGAATTTGGGAGGCTCGACTTCAAAATTGGCACTGTTTTGTTAGATCAGGTTCAGGATTCAACTTCATTTAGCAACCTCGTCTGATGATAAGGCCAAGTTTGGATATTAATCTTAGGCACGAACCCGGAATCCAAGTTTCCATTTATTAATACTTACTTTCGATATAGGCCATGTTTAGGTCCGGTGGCGTTGGCAGTGTGGGGGCAGCCGCCTTCGGCGAAATCTTGATAAAAAAAAAAATTTAACATATGTATTTGTAATCACATTTCAAAAAAATATAGTTAAAAAGCTTATAAATATATTTGTAACGGTTAAATGTCTTAAAAATACGATTATATCTTTTAAAATGCCATCTGTTTTTAAAAAATTTTAATATTTTGTATTTTATTTTTAAAATAAATTTGTGTGCCAATGCGTGGAAGCATTGAATTTTCAATGCTGACCCTTTAGTTTTTTCAAGACAAAGTGCTAAATTTTCAGTAAGTGCTTCGAGGAAAATTCAAAGATTCACTCTTTCTTGGCTCAAGTTATTTCTATGATTAGCGGCCCCTCGGCAACAGTTTGCAAGCCATCGCAATCATCTTAACATCCCTCTTGCTACTTCAGACCCCTCTCCAATGGCAGCTTCTCTTCCTTCCCAGCCATGACATACTGAAGAAACTGTCACCCAAAATTAGGTCTATCAAGAGACCGATAAACAATTTTTGGAGTTGGTACAGACTCTTCCAAAAGGGCCAGGCTGGATGATTCCCACTCTAGTCCAATACCAAGGCTTTTGGTATCCCCCAATTTCTGTCTTCAAAGGTCTCTTGTTAATGCAAAACCGCTTCACGCCGAGACCGAATGACATGTTCAGGGCTAGCTTTCTAAAATCTGACACAACTTGGCTTAAAGCCATCTTGTTTGCCACCATGAAACGCGATGAATATGAATTTGCCACCCACACTTTGCTCTCCACCAAGGACATGATCAAAGGACATGATCAAAGAAGGGTCCATACTTTGACACTCCTCTGCAGAACAACTCGAATGCCTCCTCCATAGTTAGAGGTGGAAGAATTTGGGGTCTCAACTTTTTGTGCACAAAGGTATTGAGAGACAAAAACATCTTTTGGATTCCTAGAAATGTAAACAATCTTGCAATCCGAATCAGTAATAGATTTTGGCAACAAAGAGTAAGCAGAGTGAGTGGCAAAGAGTCTCGGCGAAGGAAGAGCCTCAACATCAGATTGGCAAATATAGGAATCCAAGTTGGGGAAGTAGTCATGGGGACCGGTGGTGGTGGGTGGCGAATTCATACACATCGCGTTTCATGGTGGCGAACAAGATGGCTTTAAGCCAAGTTGTGCCAGATTTTAGAAAGCTAGCCATGAAAATGTCATTTGGTCTAGACGTGAAGTGGTTTTGCATTAACAAGACACCTTTGAAGATAGAAATTGGAGGATACCAAAAGCCTTGGTACTGGACTAGAGTTGGAATCATCCAGCCATCGCCTTTTGGAAGAGTCTGTACCAACTCGAAAAATTGTTTATGGATCTCTTGATGGACCTCATTTTGGGTGACAGTTTCTTTGGTATTGCATGGCTGGGAAGGAAGAGAAGATACCATTGGAGACTAAAGGAGTGTCAAAGCAGTGACCCATAAGCATTTTTTTAAAAAAAGAAAAAAAAATGAAGAAAAGAAAAACAGTATCTAGTTAGCATAATTCAACTTTAAATTTCGGATAAGAGGAACAATACAAGTAATAAATACTAGTTTTGCTACTAGCTATCAGAATGTAGCAACCTTGTTCGATTATGTCATTCTATCCAACAATAAAGATGTTTTCTTTTATCAAATTCTGACTTGTCTCATCTGAACCTGTTTTGGTTTTCCTCATCTGAGCCTAATTTATTTTTTAAAATTAGATTAGAAGAGAACAATCACAAGTTAAGGGCCAAAACCAGCACAACGGGAGAGCACAACCCACGAAAGACACCCCCCAAAACACCACTGAAACAACCACACAAGCTGAGAGATCCAGGAAATGCAAAAAATGAGCAAACATAGGCCATGATTTCAACAGTATAAACTAAAAACTGGAGTCTAACTTGTGTACACATCACTCCGGACACCACCCAGGATGACAGACAAAAACTTGCTTGGAGGCCAATGTTCCAGGATCTCAGAGCCTGTTTCCTCAAAATTTCTGGCGTTTGAGGCTGCAGTATGATGAATAGAAGTTGAAGTCTTCTTTCCAAGATTAGCTCCCACAAAATTTCTCTTTAAAAATTAAGGTCAAGTTGTGTTAAAATATCCTCCACCCATCGATAACTTGATCCTTTTCTTTCCATTTGATATCTGATTTTTACTTAACAATCAAATCCAATCAAGTTGTGTTATATACAAAAACATGAAGCTCACTAACCCTTATTGGGCTAGTGTGTTGGGCTAGTTTGGAACTGGTACATGTTCAGGTTTAATTAGGCCTCATTAGTGTCTTCAGTTTACCCCAAGGACTGAAAATTGCTTGCTTGCTCAAGCTTGTACGTGGTGATATAGGCAAAAAGAGATATTACAAGATTAAGTAATAATCCATTCCACAGAAACAAGACAAATAATTTTTTATCGTTCAAATTACAAAGACACAATATATGTTCATACTGTCTTAATGAAAAACAACATGCATGGCATTAGCTAAGTACTAATATCCCATTCAACTTCTTCAAATGCTCTAATGCCTAATTTTCACAATACATTGTGCTAAAATTTGTGGATTTTTTATATACAATGTATTTTTGATTTTTATGTTTGTGGTTTTATCTATAGATCAAACATATTAAAATTAGTATAGACTAGTGAGATACACCGACAAATGGCAATAGTTAGAAGTTAGAAGAAAAAAGAAGCCGCATCATGACTCTTTTCTTGATTCCTCACTTATGCTTGGAGGGCCCACACCCTACTTAGGTAGAGAGAGAGAGAGAGAGAGAGGGAGGGGAAAAAGAGAGAGAACCCATCCTTTCCAAACCCTATTCCTGAATCCCATGTTTCTCTCACAAAAACTTATTTTAAACTCCATTAAAACCACCATTTAAGTTTGAAATAAACAATGTTCATCTATATATGTACTATCCCTAGTCTTTGAGAAGCACAAATGGGTGTAGAAAACTTATAAAACAAGCTGAGAATACAAAGAAAGTAAGGAGATTGAAGGAGAAAGAGGGAAGTGGACTTTAAAGTTTAGAAAGGCAACTATGTTTAGTTGATGCATTATGATCATATATAACATGCTTTTCATGTGGTTATGATATTCGAATAAGGATGGAATAGATTAGGAAAGAAGCAATTATGTTTGTAAACATAAATGGATGAAAGACCATGAACTCTGCATGCTGAACGTCTTGACTATTCTTTAGTATTTGGATTCGGATTCAAACTTTCTTTTTTTTGTTTTTTGCAGAATAGTAAATCAAATGAGATTTTCTTAGGATAAAACTAAACTTTTAGAGTTTGAAAATGACATATGACTCAAAAAGTTTTATTGAGAATTGAAATTTTAGTGATTTTTCAAATTGATACATTTTCTATAGAAAACAAATCTGTTTTTGTTTTATTTCTACCTCGTATATTGCTTCAATTTTGAATTGTCTTCTAATTGAATTAAGTTAAACTTTGAATATAAAATTATAGTATTATGTCTTGTCTTTAAATGGATATTTAAGTCATCTCAATCCGATATCTATAAAAAAAATTATGTTAATTTTGCTAATACTGTTCATACTATTTTATGAATTTTGGGATATAACATTGCTTGTCTTAGATAATTGATTCTAATTATAAATATAAAAGTTATAAGCTTATATTTTATTTTTAAGTAATAATTGGAATTATTTCAATACGAGAACTATAGTTTAAGTTATGACACTTTTACTAAAATCTGCATGTGCTGGAAATTGGTTGAAATAGTTTTCAGTGTATAATGGGTTACTAAACTATATAGCATGGTTATAATTTATGTGTAAATCTTGTGATAAGTTTTAATTTTAGTGGCTATAATATTTTGAGAATCACAAAAAAATAAGGTGATCACAAAAATTATCTCCGAAAGTTTTGCAAAGTCTGCGGTGAAGTTTGAGGAATACAGTAGGTGCGTATATCCCCCATAGCTTTGCAAAGTATGTGGGCGAAACTTAGGAGCATGATTGGTACATATATCTCGTACTTTTGCAAAGCTTGCGGATGAAACTTGTGAAGCATGATTGGTATATATATATTTTCGAAAACTATGCGAAACCTATGGGAGCTTGAGGAGCATGGTTGATGCATATATCCCCCATAACTTTGTGAAGCCGACAAGTGAAGTTTGGAAAATATGATTGATGTATATATATCTCTCAAAACTTTACAAAACTTGCATGTTAAGTTTGAGAAGCATGGTTGTTGTATATATCTCCGAAAGTTTTGCAAAGTTTATGGGTGAAGTTTGAGGAGTATGATTAGTGTATATAGATCCCAAACACTCTTGAATCTTGCGAGCGAAATTTGAGGATTTATGAATGTATCACTTTAGACATGACAATCGCATATATTTTCTTGAGAATGTTTTCGGATAGTATATATTTCTTTGTACCTTTTTCTATACTAAGTTGTGGTACATACAAGTGTCATGTTTCACACGTTTTATATGATGATATAGATCTTCTCATGCAAGCCATGCGTGTTATACATGCTATTGGTCCCTTGTGTACTTACTCAATTTATGCTGATCCCGTTATATTTGTTTTCAGGTGAATCAAAGAGTCAAGAGGGAATCCCAGGGTAAAGGCTTCTGAGCTAAGTGATTTAGATCCCTACTTATCTTCGACTATTTGTTTTGTTTAATGCATAAAATATTCATTTTTTTTGGTTGTATGAGTTATGCTTAATGTCTAGATGTATATTTGATGGCTAAGGAGAACCTATGTATAAATTTGTTTATATTATATTTATATACTTTGTTATATTTTGTTGGGTGGTCAGGAGGACCACTAATGCCAACTTGTTTGATAATAAAAGTGTTTTACTTGTTTTATCAGGTTTTTATACTAACTCTAGGTGGTTAATCGTCACTAAATAAAGAGGATTTTGCAAATATTTTTTTTAGAAATGATAGTAATTTATTTTCATTTGTTATAATATTCCTTTTGTGTTACCATACACGAAGAGGGCGACTGTCACAAATCAGATATTGCATTTTAATCATATTAGTTACTTCCACATTTGCATGTTTATCTCTAATTTATTAGGGATGCGACATCTATATAGTAGATCGTCACATAATGCATTTGAAATGAGCGAAATTACGGCTCCATGGAAGCATTTGTGAGATTTTGAATTCTATGTCTTAGAATTCATGGATTTTGAATTAGAATTATATAGAATTTTTAATATATAGTATTATAAATATAATAATAAAACATTTATTTTTTAACAAAGAAATTAAGTTTCGCTTTATAAAATTATGTTTTACAAAATTCAAGATTTTTTTACTTAAAAATATTAAAAATAAAATAATATAAAATAAATGTAAATTGAGATAAATTGAAATAAGTTAAAATATGTTACATTAATAATAAAAAAAAATATATGTTATATTAATGGTAAAAAAATCAACTCTCTCCCGCATTCTCTCTCCTTCTCTCTTACCCTCTTCCATTTCATTTCTACCATTTTTCTTTAAAATTAAGAAAAGGAAGAAGATTGTTTGAGGGTCAAAAATGTGTTTCGAACCTTTTATTGAGGTCAAGAGAGTGAAACGTTAGCCATTTTATGGTTCATGTGTCAAAATTATATTGGAAATAAAAGAGAGAGTTATTTTATTAACTAAACATTAATGGTATGTGTTATATAAAAGAAATCCTTAAAAAATGATCCTCTCTTTATCCTACATATGATCTTTTCTCATAAAAGTATTTTGTGAAAAATCACAAAAGGGTCAAAGAGAGACAAACACAAATTTCTTATAATTAATCGTTATTACTAGCTCTTTATCATCGATCAAGTTATGTTTTCTTCTTTAATCATGATCACTGTGAATCTTATGATTCGCATCCCTATTTATATTGTTATCATTTGAGTGATAGAACCAAAATATCTAAATCGTTCACTTTTTAGTATATGTTGTCTATCTAATCTAATCATTTTTTTATCATTCTGATGACTATCGCTAAACATATATATCATATGCTTAGTTTTCGATCTACTCAATTTAAACCCTCTGAATTCTAATATGACCCTCCATAAATCTAATTTCACATTAATACCATTTCTAGTTTCATCAAACAATACTATATCATCTGCAAAAAGTATATACTATAATATTTTATCTTGAATATTTTTTATGATTTCGTCTATCACTATTACAAAGAGGATGTGACTTAATGTCGAACTTTAATGGAGCTCAATGTTAGTGAGAAAGTTATCGCTCAAACTCGCAAGTTCTTATATTTGTTATATCTCTCTCATACATATTTCTAATTAGATTAATATATTTTAAGAAAATCTATTTTTTCATTAGCATCTACCACAATATGTCTATAGTAATATTATCATATGATTTTTCTAGATTAATGAATACCATATGTAGGTCTCTTTTTTGTACTCTATATATTTCCATCAGATGTCTTAACAAGTGAATTGCTTCCGTGGTAGATCTTTCTGATATAAATCCAAATTGCTTTTGGGACACATTTATCCTAATATATACTTTATCACTCTCTCCTATAGTTTCATGATATGACTTATAAGTTTAATTCTTTTATAATTAGAGTAATTTTGTATGTTTTATTTATTCTTATATAATAGTACAATTATGCTCTTCCTCCATATTTGAAGTATTCTTTTGGTTTGCCAAATTTTGTTAAAAGTAGCTGTTAACATCGTTATACTAAATTTACTCAAATATTTTCACACTTCTATGAGAATGCCATCAGATTCTATAACTTTCTTATTCTTCATTCTCTTTAAAGTTTCATTCACTTCATGGGAAATAATTTTATATTTAAAATCTCTATTAATATCTTCTATAGGTATCTCGATATTTTCTATATTTGTTATACATTAAAAAGATTATCAAAATAATGCTTCAAACACTTTCTTATGTGCTTGTTTTTTATAAGTATACTATTGGTTCTACTCTTAATATACTTAACACCCTTTACATCTTTTCCTTTTCTCTTTCTTAGTTTGACAATTCTGTAGATCTCTCTTTCTCCATTTTTAATCTCTAATCTTTTATATAGTTCATTACACATCTTGTTTTTTTGACTTTTAGATAATTTTTTTCACTTCTTTTTTTGTATTTTTATATTTTTCATATATATCGCTACTATTATTATCTTTAATCTTTATAATACTCTCATTTGATTTGGATAGCAGTTTGTATTTTATCATTCCACTAACATACTTATGTATTGGGGTCTAACCTTTAGATATATCAAAAACCTCTCTACTTATACTCTTAATATTAATAGATATTTTTTTCCACATTGTTTCCGAATCATCATTAATGGATCAATTTGTTAATTGAATTAATTTGTCTCTAAATGTTGTCACATTTTCTCCTTTCAGATTCCACTATTTAATTTTTTGCTCCATAAATGGATTATATTTTTTTTGTTTTCTAGACATACATATATTTAAAACTAAAAATTTATACTGAGTTACTACACTCTCCTCCGGTATAACCTTGTAATCATTACAGGTTATTATATCACACTTCTAGTGAGAAAAAAATCCATTCGTTTAGCATTAGATCAACTTCTATATATAACTAAGTGTACTTTTTTTTTTTTAAAAAAAAAATAGAGTTTACAAGTATCAAATCGAATATTGTGACAAACTCTAAAATAGTATCTCATATCTCATTCCTACTACCAAATCCAAAATTTTCATGTACTATTTCGAATCTTTCATTTTTGTCTCCTATATGTCCATTTAAGTTTTCTCTAATAAATAACTTCTCTCTATTATGTATGATTTATATAAATTTATCGAAATTCTCCCAAAATTATCTTTTATTAATTGTATCTATAGCTATTTGGAGCGTATATACATTAATTATATTGATTACGTTTTCTACATCTACTAATTTGACAAATATAATTCTATCTCCTTTATTTCTTATCTTTATTACATTCTCTAATACATTTTTATGTACAATTATTCATACTCCATTTTCAGTTCTATCCCTACCTATGTATCAAAATTTATAATCACAAATCTCTACTACTCTAATCTTCTCTCTGACCTACTTAGTTTTTTGAAAACATATGATATGAATTTTTTATCTATTCATTGTTTCTCCTATCTCTCCTAACTTATCGGTTAAAGATTATATGTTCCAAGTGGTTAGGTAAATCCTTTCTTTATGGACTAATCTATTTATCGGTCAAAGATCCTATGATTTGATAACATATAATTTTCCATTAATGTCTATTATTTTCTTCCCAATTGAATAAGTCTAAATATATTGATGTTAAAATTAATTTTGATAATGTTTGCCTCTGTTATGTAATGAATAATATTATGAGGCCTTTAATTTTTCTTTTATGTCATACTCATATTCTTTAATTTGATATATATATACAATTATAAATTTATTGATCTTGAATTTTAATTATATATTGTCTTAAATTAATGAACATCAAGATTAAACTAAGGTATTAATTATTTTATTAATTTCTTTTAATTACGTTTGAATGATAGTAAAAGAAAACCATTTTCTGCAGAAAATTTTAAAACCATCCATGGAGTTTGAATGGCTTTAAAAGAAAAGGAAAGAGACGGACGGTTATGATGTGACTACCTAAAATCATGAAAATCTTTCCCATATTTAATGGAAGTAAACATTTTTCCATATTTTCTAGAATTAGGAGTCTCTGTTTGGTAAAATTCTTTTTTTTTTAAAAAAAAAAAAATTTAAATAAATAAATACATTAAGTCCATTGATAACCTAAAAGGTCAAAGATTTAAAGTCCAAAATAATAAAAGAAATTGAGCTTTTAGTCCACCATAAGCATAACCAAAAGGAAAAATCTTGGACTATAAATCCATTAAAAGGAATTCTGGATATTAAACAATTTAAAAGAACCATAAATTCGATTGGGTAAAGAATCGGGTCAGGTTGACCTGACCCATTCAGTCCTGACCCCTTGACTGTTGACCAACATTGATCATTGACCTTTGACTTTGATTAAAAATATAAGTAAACAAATAACATAAAAAGGGTCAAGATGTAAAGCTTAATGTATATTAAATTATACAATATTATATATTTAATGAGATGACACACAACAATGAGATTTTCTTTGTAACGGGTAAATTAAAATTCATTAATTATAAAATATTTAAGGATCAACCAAACGTTGATTAATTATTTTATTATAATGAACATGACAATGGTTGATTGATATATTTCGATTAAATATGTTTAGCATATCCAAAGATTGCAGAAATGTCTGATAGTAGCATATTTAATCGCCAATTATTTGAAATTTAAAAAATAATAATTAGTATCAATTATGATTATTGTCATACATTGTTGGATCATTCAAAGGAGAACTTCAATATACACTCATGTTTATATGAATGTTATCTGAATCTGTATTACATGTTTATTTTTATGACTCAAAGCATTAATGTATGAATATTTCTATATCCATTAGCAGTTTTGCTCATGTTTCTCTTCATTTGCTCGTCTATTAAGAAGTTCAATTGGCTTAATTTTTCTAAATGCTTTGATCAAGTGTAGTTTCACTTAGGTATTCTGGATCTTGATTTGTCACTCCCACATGATAAGCCAGCTACTATTATGGATACTGGTAGTATTGAACAGAAATCTTTCTATAATGCTTGGAAAAGATCAAGCAGACTAAACTTAATATTCATGTGTGGATGACAATAGCAAAGAACATTAAGTCAACGATTCCTAAAGTTAACATGGGTAAAGAATTTATGAAATCTGTACAAAGTATGTCTCAATTGGACACTATTGATAAGTCAGTTGCTGGGACATTAATGGATATGTTAACCACCATGAAGTTTGATGGTTCTCGTACCATGCATGAGCACATCACTGAAACATATCAGCAAAATTTGAATCCATGGGATTGAAAGTGAATGAAAGCTTCCTTGTGATATTCATCATAACCTCCTTGCATTTTCAATATGATTCATTCCAAACAAACTACAACACTATAAAGGACAAATGGAATGTGACAGAATTGTAAACTTTTTTTATTCAAGAAGAAGCAATAGTTAAGAAATAAGAAATTCACTTAGTTAGTCTCATAGGTTAGCCAAGAGCTAAAAGAAACCATGAAGGAAGAATCATGTGGGTAATAAAGGACCACAGAAAATTAATGAGTCATTTACCCAAATCCATAAGAAGGATCGCAAAAGGATGGATGTCATTTTTGTAGAAAGCCTATACACCACAAGAAAAACTGTCTGAAATATAAAATATGGTGCGAAAGTATACATAAGTCTTGTACTTTCGTATGTTCTGAATCAAATTTGACAGAAATTTTGTATAATAACTGGTGGATTGATTCTGTTTATATCATTGATATTTCTAATATGTCGCAGGGAATCCTTACGACTCAAACCATAAATGCAAATGAAAATTATGTGCTTATGAGGAATGGAAACAGAGCTCCTATTGAAAACTGGAACCTATCATTTGACTTTAAACACTAGATATTATTTTAATTTTTTTCAAACCGTTTATGTTCCTTCTGTTTCTCACAATTTAATTTCTTTAGCAAAACTTAATATAGCTAGATATTCTATTAAGTTTGGAAATTGATTTTGCAGTTTATTTAAGTATAATCATTTTATTGGTTCTCGAATTTTTTGTGATGGTTTATATAGATTAAAACTTGGCAATCCTTTTGCTGAAACTCTGTTGACCTTGTATCATAATGTTAGTACTAAACATAGTTTAGTGGATGAAAGTTCAGCTTACTTGTGGCATTAGCGTTCGGGTC
This sequence comes from Dillenia suffruticosa, assembly GCA_033439265.1. NCBI lineage: Eukaryota > Viridiplantae > Streptophyta > Magnoliopsida > Dilleniales > Dilleniaceae > Dillenia > Dillenia suffruticosa. Next base: position 5,598,706 of record JAVTVX010000009.1, read on the forward strand.
ATATATCCAAAGAAAAAAATAAAAAGATCGGTAAACGATTAAATCTTTACTGATCTTGATAGTTGTATGAATTATATTAAGAGAAAGTACACAAAACACACATTTAAGAAAAAAGTCACAAAAAACACATAGCTCCTTGAACTCATATACACCTACATATATGGACTTTTTGATGTTCTATCTTTTGGTGGAGAAAAGTATTTTATCATCTTAATTGATAGTTTTTTAGTTATGGATATGTTTATTTATTAGATGAGAATCTCGGTCATTAAATGCGTTAGAGGTGTTTATCAATGAGATTGAAAAACAATTAGATAGAAAAGTGAAAATTGTTAGATCTGATAGAGACGGTGAATGCTAGATATACCATAATAGAATGGTGTTGCAGAAAGATGAAGATGTCTTGTACTTTAATGGATATAGTTAAATGTATATTAAGCTATTCTTCTTTACCCTTATTAATGTGGATGTATACTTTGAAAACTGTCATGCATTTGTTGAATAGAGTTCTTAATAAGATAGTTTCAAAGACTCTTTTTGAACTATGAATGGGAAAGAAACCTAGTTTAAGACACCTGCTTGTTTGGGGTTGCTTGATAGAAGTAAGAATTTATAATCCAGATAAAAGAAAATTGGATTCAAGAAAAACTAGTGGTTTCTTCATTGGTTATCCAAAAAAAAATTGAAAGGATATTGATTTTATTGTGATTATATGGTTTATCTATAAGAGTCTAGAATGTAACATGGTTATTTTCAATGTTCAAGTTTCATTTCACAAAGTCATAGAAAGTAATGATTTTGTTAAGTGGTCAGATGTCATGAAAGAAGAGTTGAAATCAATATATCACAATAAAGTCTAAGATCTTATTGAATTATCTGAAGGATGTAAAAGAGTTGGGTGTAAGTGGGTCTTTAAGACAAAACATGACTTTAATGGCAATATCAAACAACGCGAGGCTAGGCTTGGTGCCAAAGGTTTTACTTAGAAAGACAGCGTTGACTATAAAGAAATCTTTTTTCTTGTTTCTAAAAGGAACTCGTTTAGAATCATTATGACATTGGTAGCTCATTTTGATTTGGAGTTTCATTAAATGGATATGAAAATCATTTTTTCGAGTAGGAATTTAGCTGAAGAAATTTATAAGGATCAACCCTAGGATTTGTCCTTAAGGGAAAGGAATACATGGTGTGTAAACTTACAAATCAATATACAGACTTAAACAAACACCCCGACAATGGTATTTTAAGTTCAATGATACTATCACTTCCTTCAGATTTAAGGAGAACATTTGTTAATCGATATATATATATCTGAATGCTAGTAGGAGCAAGTTCATTATTCTGATTTTGTATGTTAATGACATTTTGATTGCTACTAATAATCTTAACTTATTACATGAGACTAAAAAAATTCCTTTTTGAGAACTTTGAAATGAAAAAAATAGATAAGGCGCAGATCACAAGAATTGCTAAGATTGTCTCAAAGAGAATACATTAATAAATTTCTAAAGAGATTTAAAATGGAAAGGTGCTCTGCAAGTGTTGTTTTAATCCAGAAAGGAGACAAATTGAGTCTTATGCAATGCCCAAAGAATAAATTGGAAAGTGAAGAAATGGAATGGATTCCTTATGCTTTTATCATTTGTATCTTGATGTATGCATAGATTGTACTAGGCCAGGCAAAAGTTTTGCTATAGGTATGCTGTGCAGATTTCAAAATAGTTTAGGATTGGTTCATTGGAAAGTTATAAAGAAAGTGTTAAGATAATTGTGAGGAACAAAAGATCATATACTCACTTATAGAAGATCGAATCACTTTAAGGTGATAGGATATTCAGATTCAGATTATGCCGGATGTGTGGACATAATAAAATCCACATTTGGCTACTTGTTTCTTTTAGCCGGAGGGACAGTCTCATGAAAGAGTGGAAAGCAATCTGCTATTGCTGCATTTATTATGAAGGCTGAGTTTGTGGTATGCTTTGAGACCATTATTCATGGATTATAGATGTAGAACTTTATTGCACGACATGGAATTATTAACAGTATTGCCAAGCCATTCTTCTCTAAAAACAAGTATTCAAAATGTTATAAACATATTTAATTTAAATACTTTGTCGTTAAAGAAGAAGTTCAGACACAAAGAATAACAATTGAACACACTAGCACGAATCTTACTATGTGGATCCATTGATGAAAGGTTGTCATCGAAGACATATAACGAACATGTCGAAAGAATGGACATTATTGAAAACCATTATTGATTCATTTAATTTGTGTTTATGATATTTTAATGTATTTTTTTATTATATTAATTGTTATATATATATATATATATATATATATATAAATGAATTATGTTAATATCATATAATTTGTCTCTGGTAAAGATATTATAGTTAGACCGTTATGATATATCTCTCATCAAAGGTGATATTAAGTAGAGAACTGATATTGTGATACAGTATGTCGATTCAAACCGTTATGATCATTATTAATTTTTCACTTAGCATTAATTTATGATTTGACCGATATAAGAAATGGATTTGATTTACAATTTGTACATTATGTTCTATTATTAGATCAATGTAAGTTTTATTCATTAATTATGATCTTTGTGAAAATCGTATAGATAAAAAATCATAAGATGATGATTATGTTAATATTTAGGTTTTTATTTGCATCTTAAAGAAATTTTACTTTACATGAAAGAGGATAGATTTGAGGTTCAATTTGAAGCTCTACTCGCGTGCACGCGGTGGCTTTCGATGAATTCGATCGTGATGATAAAGATGATTGGAGTTCTTTGGTTGATTGAAGACGGATTCGAAAACTGAGTGCTGATTCTTCTGGTAATTGACAGCGATCGGAAGTTCGGTCGAAGCATAAGGAGATGGAGAAGATGATCTGATGACCAAGGCGGATCGAAGGCAGTTGAAGTGGTGGTAGCTGGAGAACATGAAGACGAAGACAATTAGCTGGCGGAGAAAGCGATAAAATTGACGGCAGTAGAAACTGAAAATCAAGACTAGCGGCGGTGAATTTAAAATTCTGACAGAGTGATCAAAGAAGACGAAGCCGATTCGAACAAATAGTGAGTGGTGGTAGACTTGGACGGAGAAGACGCATCTTGAAGTCAACTGCAGCAAAAATGCGGAAGATGCGGTGGAGTAAACGATGGAGATGGCGGCGACTGTAATCGATATTGACTGGAAACTAGACGAATGGAGAACTCGAAGGCGGAGAACACCTTTGCAAAACCTGACTTAAAGCTTGCATCTTCGGTCTTCAATTCATCATCCCCCTCATCTGATTCCAATCTCCAATTCATCTTCAACATTATTCGAGATCCCTGGGATCGTGGTCGTCGATGGAAGAAAGGAGGAAGAAAGAATGGGGAGAGAGAGAGAGAGAGTGAATGTAAAAAAGAAAAATTAATTTAAAAATTCTGGATAAATTTTAAAATTAATTAATTAATAAATAAATTATCATCTATATTTTATTGAACATTCTAACGAAAAGATTAATAAAAGGGTTAAAGCCCACATGCCAGCTTGACTACACGAATAGACGGGCTTGGGCCCATCTTGTGTAGGCCCTTTTAAATGCGGGCCTACTTGGCCTGGTCCATTTAATCTTGGTTGGTGCGGGCGGGGGCAAACCGGATGTAAGCTACCTAAGATAGATAGGTAGGTAAAGAAGAAACATACAAATGAAGTTGTGTAGCCAAGACAACTAGAAATATAGACACGACCAACGTGGGTTGGCTCAATTATATGTGGGATTGAGTATCCTTAAGCGAGATTCGAATTTCGTTAGGAGTATCAAGCTCTCATGTGTACGGAGCGTTCTCCATTGGAAGACCCGCCCTCCGAAAGAAGCCATTACAGTTGTCGGTCCGGATTAGTCGGAGCGAAATTCTAGATACCAAACGGTGTGCAAGACATAGTACCAAAAAAAAAGAAATATATACAGGAAATGGTTGATATCAAACTCATGTTCTCCTCTTCCACAAAACTTTCATCTCCCTTTTCTTCTTCTCTTAAATAGGTGTGGATTTAATTGGTTAGGAAATGGAACAATTAAAGCAAACTTGCCCTTTTTTATTTTTGTCACTCTCTATAATCTCTAAAGATTTTGACTTGGAGAATTTTCTAAGAGATTCTTATTTTCCTTTTTTTGGAAGATAATTAAGAAATTAATTAATATGAGAAAATTTAGGTAGAAGAGCAGTCTAAATGGAGTTAGACTTGGGCTATATCGGTGCTTTTCAAACTAAGGTGCATTAATAATGCTAGAGGTGTTATTTATATGGCGTGGTTACTAACACAGCACTTTTCACGGGGAAGAAATAAAGCACTTTCCATTTTATGCATTCATATTCTAAGGTATCAGATTGAGACATTTCTTTTGTAAGATGAGATTTGAACGCCGGCTCATGGTGTTGGGGGAGAAGGGATGTGATCACTTGGTTATTCTCATGGCCTTGGGGACTATGAGACCGAGACATTGCTGGGCTTCAACTGCATCAATGTTCAAATTCTCGTGCAGCAATGTGGTGGAAAATAAAATAAAAAACTCAAAAGAATTTACAAAGCAAAAGATTACACGCATACTAGCTAATTATTTCAAACTCCCATTTCAGACAAAAAACCAGCCCACGGTGGACGGTTTGGGACCAGCATGTTTTAGGCCCGCATAAAAAGGGCTAGGCTCATCCCAGCCCGTTTAAGGCTGGCCGATGACGGGCAGAAGTGGGGCCGGCCAGGCTAGCCCGTTTTCACACTGCAACTGATGAGATCAATTCCCTGTCACTTTTTCTTAATATAATGAAAATAAGATATAATCAAACAGATTTGAATCGAAAAAATAAAAATAAAAATGGAGAAACTTTATCGGTTGAGTTGTCCCCAAGGGACTCTATCTATGTTGCTTTTCTAAACACATTTCTCTGTTTTGTGGCAAGTTGGACCAAGAGTCATCACTCTCTTCTTCTTCTCCTTCTTCTAATAAATTATCACTATCCGATAATAATATTGAATTCAATTTAATCCGATTAAATTTGATTCGAATTAAATTAAATTTTTAAAAAACAAAACTTTTCTGATATTTATTTTCTTTACATACAAAATTTGAATTCTAAAATTATTTAAAAAAAATCAATATTCAGTCACTGAATTAACTAAGTTTTGATGATTACTTTTTATTTGTATATACTTTTAAATGAACTTTCAATAGCGAGTTCTTGATATAAATATTAAAAAACTCTCTTAGATTACACTTCTTGATTCATTTTTGTTTGGCGATTACACCAACAGAGGAACTGTTATCCGCCGATAAGTAAGTCCCTAATCTAATACCGAAAGGCCGTTAAAAGTAGGTTTGTAATTGGCTAAGATGGCAAGCAAGATCAAGAATGGAACTAAAATTTGATTCTATTGATAATTGGCACACGAGAACTGTTAATACTTGTTGAAGAAGCATTACAATTGTGTCACGTACTTAAGTATTAGACTCAATTCCAATTGAAGAATTTAGTCCAAAATATCGATCTATTGAGTGAGTAGTCTATTAGATTTAAATACTATTTTATGATTTTTTGAAAATCTGATATGGTATTTGTAATATTACCCTCCCCTTGAGAAGCCGGAAGTCCACGGATGGCTTTCACTAAGACGGTTCGCACTCTGGACGGTAGTCCTTTTCCTTTTTGAACGACTCTCACTCCGACACCAAGTAGCCATTTTCCATTTTGGACGGCTCTCACTCTGGTATCATATAATTATTTTCCAAGTAACCCTCTTTTAGGTAGCCATTTTCTATACTAGACTGGAGTCTCTGATATCAATTTGTCACGGATCTAAGTATTGGATTCAATCACAATAGGAGAACTCAGCACAAAAGATCGATCTGTTGAGTGAGAGAGTTTATTGAATTTAAATACTATTTATGATTTTTTAGAGATCCGATATGAGATTCGTAACAAATTACCACAGGACAACTCTCGAGCGAAATCCTAACCAAAAACACGTTTGCAATGAAATTTGAAGTTCAAGGGAAAGGAATATACTATTTTTTTTTAAATAACAAACCGTGTACTCTGAATAATTTGATCCGAACGTTATCAAACCTAATTTAGGGAGAGCTCTCCAAATATAATCTTTTATATTATCAAAAATCCACTCGATTTGTAAAATCACATGCACCGTGCCAAACTCTATGCATGAGTTTAGAATCTTTCTTATCTAGCTACTTATAATAATTAGATTATAAATTTTATTTAAATAAAAACAAGCCTTTTAAAAATTCATTTTAAATTTAAATTCAAACTACGTTTTAATTTTTATTATCAGATAAAAAGCAGATATACTTTGACAACACAATTGATAAAGCAAAAAATATTATTTTCTTTGAGTTTAGTATAGATGGATGAGTTTAGAATTATATAATATGTAATAATTATTAAATAAATTAAAATTATTATTAAAACCCGAATCTTTACCAATATATTATTAAATCTGATCCACCAATATATATATATATATATATATATATATATATTTTGCAAAGACTCTTATATTATTTTTTATATGTTTGTTTGAAAATTTCAAAAGAGGCTGTATTTATTTATTACATATTTGACTGTAAAATTTATGATACGCGGTTTTGACGGTTGACTTCTCTCTTTGACAGTCATTGCCTGGCCTTCAAATGCGGCCTCCCACATCATTATCCCATGCGCCCTTCTTCGTTATCTTACTTATTTTGCGGGTCATGCGGCCTTCTCTCTTTGACCCTTTTATTTTATGTGAATTTTTGAGAATAAAAACACTTTTTTAGGTGAAACTTACGATTAAATTCTTGAGAATTATGTGTATTGGTGATCTTTTGAGCTTATATTCAGAAAGGTTTGCTCGAGCGCTTGACTAGGTTTTATTTTTCTTTTCCTTACTTGATTATCGGAATCTGAGTTGTTTGATTAATTCAGTTTAAATATTATAACACTCAAATTAAGAACGGTCTCTCACAATATCTGTTTTTTTATTTTTAAAATTTAAATTCGAGATTTTAATGACTCGCAAAACCTTGGAGCACTTTATTAATTTTACTGGTTAAGTGTTGATGAATTCACTAACACACTTGAGATTAGTGACTCTCTAATCGGAATTTTTTTTTTTTAAATTGTATAAATTGAAGATACTTGAGACTAGTGACTCTTTTATTAAATAAACATTTGGATTTTACAATAATATTGTATTGATCAAATTGTATAGAGAGACATAATTTAATAGATATTTATATTTTTTCAGAGAGCACAGTTAGTGTCCCTAATTTATTTTGTAATTATATGAGAAGGATTAATCCCATCGTATAAACTTAAATTAGTAGACCTTCTGCTCAAATAAAAAAAATATATTAAAATTTTAGTAATACTCTATTTAATTGTAATGGTTCTCATTAAACACCTTTGAATATACCAAGAAAAGAAAACACCCTTCAATAAAGCTGAAAAAGGAAAAAAAAATAGATACGAAAATATTGCACAGTATGTGATCTGCTTTATGTAAACTTGAATTTTTATTATCGAACGGCTGGTAGACCAAGCTATCTGTACTGATTTTTGTATATAATAAAAATAGATGCGAAAGACTTTTATCTCTTAAATATTTAATTCTATTCAAATCAAATTTAATCAAATTAAATATAATTATCAAATACTCGTGATTTTCATTCAAAACTGACATTTTATACGAAGAATAGTGAAAATAATTTCACATTCATGGTCATAGATCACATAATTTTTGGATTCCAAAGCCACAAAAATGCAAAACCCAAATTTACCGCTCTAGCGTATATATTAATTCATATTATTATCAAATTCTTTTTCGATCAATAATTATCTAAAATATTCATTAATTTATAAGATTTGTCGGTAATTTCTATTTAGTAATAGTAACTATAACATTTCTATTCAATCTTTTTTCTTTATCCCAACGCATGCAAGTGAGAAGGTTTCCCGTCAAACAACAATATAGTTAATAATGAAACCAATTTGGACTCAAATAATTATCTAAATAGTTCAAAATATTTATTTTTAATAAAAATTCTCTTCACCTTCAACAACCCACCCCATTCACGAGCCAGCCAATCAGTCCCCAAACTTTCCCTACTTTTGAAATTTTAAATTCATATTTCTCCCCAACGGCACTTTCTTACTCCTTCGAGGAAAAGGAACACCGAGGAAAATGATCATCAAAATGAAGACTATAAAAATGAAAATCAATGACTAGATAAGATCCATAGAAATTGACATAGGCACGTGGAAAGACCTTTGGGAGGACTGTCCCTTTTGAACTCCAACTCAACCCTTTCAAAATGAAGTACGCAAGAGAAATTATCAACAATTTATCCATAAAATAAAGAAGTGAAATCAAAGTTTATGGAATTCTAAAAGAGATTTAAAGCCTTCATGGAATCCAAATGAAGAATCGGGTTCATATATATTAAATATAGTTTGTAATATATTATGTGCATTTGTCTCACATTGAAAAATTAAAGAGAATGTAATGGGTATATAACCCATTAAATTTGAAACCACTTGAATTTGGTTGAAATGGTGTGTTGGAGGTAAAATGGAATTTTCAATAATTAATTAATTAATTATTTATTTATTTATTTAATGGTCAAAGATAGGGCACTTAAGCATTAGAAAATAAGTATTTTTTGATTATTTAATTTTTATTTAAAAGACACAATTTGGAAATTAAATAAATTGATATCTTTTAATTAAAATGTTAATCAAGTGATACCTATTGGATAAACAGTTGTTATTTTAAATTCAAAATGACATATTCATTATAACCTTTGAATGAAAGGATTTCTCATTATTGTAATCTTTCGTATTCTATAAATATTCCTGCTCACCATTATGGAATTTTTCTTCAGATTTTCTGTCATTGGCAATTTTCGTGCACTGAAAAAAGGGTTCTATTTCGTTTTTGGGAGAAATTTGAGATTTTGTTGTCTCAAATTTCTGTATTCAATTTACATATCCTGAAGGAGTTTGCCATCAACCCAGTCAGCAATATAGTGGGGGCATTATTTCCTTGACAGTGATTATTTCACATGCAAGTCCTCTTATTTTTTTTTATCTCAAAGTTATTTCAACGTCTCTAACATTATATCCTTGCTGCTGCCAAGCATAGTTCAGCTCAAACCAAATTGCCTTCAATTCAACATTCATTTACAAGACACAAATATTGAGAATTTTGTGTCTTGAATCTCTATTCATTCTCAAGAAATATGACAGGATCTGGTCAAGTTAGCCCCGCAAAAATCAAGTGTTTTTTTTGGGGGGGGGGGTTACAATCTACTGTATGAAAGTTTATTATGAAGCTCATAAAGAAGCCATATAATTTTATTTTTTCCCATAAAAAAATTTTTTCTCAGATATACAGAACCTTTCGATGAGGGATAAAGCCAGCCCTGTTCCTGTGGGAACACAACTTGGTGCTATTGTATTGGGCAGCTACATTATTTGATTGTGTGCATGTCACATATTTCTGATCATGGATTGCCCAAGCCCCAAGCGGGTAATATTTGGACCTGAAATTCGATTTAGGGATATTCTATGAAACACTACAGATATAGAAAAGTATTAACCAATAAGATATAGACAACCTTGGAAACGCATTAATTAATCAGACACAAATAAAAAAAGAGTTTCTTGAAAAGCATTTCAGTTCCAATTATTTTTTGAGGAAGTTGTCTTCTCAGACTCATCGCTTACTCAGATCCAATTATTTTTAAATAATTATAACATTTCATACTTCACTCCTGAAATAAATTTGTGCGTTAATATGTGAAAGCAATGAAATTCAATGCTGATTATAATGAAGATAAAGATGCAGAATTTTGAACAAGTGCTTCGAGGAAACTTCAAAGATTCATGTTTTCTTGGCTCAAATTATTTCTATAAATAGCGACCCCCCCGCAGCATTTTGCAAGCCCTCACAATCATCTTAATATCCCTCCTGGTAATTCAGACCCTTTAGTCTCCAATGGCATCTTCTCTTCCTTCCCAGCCATGCAATACCAAAGAAACTGTCACCCAAAATGAGGTCCATCAAGAGATCGATAAACAATTTTTCGAGTTGGTACAGACTCTTCCAAAAGGCGAAGGCTGGATGATTCCAACTCTAGTCCAGTACCAAGGCTTTTGGTATCCTCCAATTTCTATCTTCAAAGGTGTCTTGTTAATGCAAAACCACTTCACGTCTAGACCAAATGACATTTTCATGGCTAGCTTTCTAAAATCTGGCACAACTTGGCTTAAAGCCATCTTGTTCGCCACCATGAAACGCGATGTGTATGACTTCACCACCCACCCTTTGCTCACCACCGGTCCCCATGACTGCTTCCCCTACTTGGATTCCTATATTTGCCAATCTGATGTTGAGGCTCTTCCTTCGCCGAGACTCTTTGCCACTCACTCTGCTTACTCTATATTGCCAAAATCTATTACTGATTCAGATTGCAAGATTGTTTACATTTCTAGGAATCCCAAAGATGTTTTTGTTTCTCAATACCTATTTGCACGAAAGATGAGACCCCAAATGCTTCCACCTCTAACTATGGAGGAGGCGTTTGAGTTGTTCTGCAGAGGAGTGTCAGAATATGGACCATTCTTTGATCACGTCCTTGGATATTGGAAAGCGAGCTTGGAATTCCCGGAGAAGATCTTGTTCTTGAAATTTGAGGAGATGAAGAAAGAGCCTGCCAAGCATATTAAGAAATTGGCAGAGTTCTTAGGCAAGCCTTTTTCGGAGGAGGAAGAGAAAGATGGTGTGATTGAACAGATCGTAAAGCTTTGCAGTTTTGACAACTTGTCAAGCTTGGAGGTGAATAAGAGTGGCACTTCAAATTTTATTCCTGAGATGGTTGTCTACAACACTAATTTCTTTCGGAAAGGTCAAGTCGGAGACTCTAAAAATCATCTGACACCGGAGATGATTGCACGATTGGATCAGATTACAGAGGATAAGTTGAAGGGAACTGGATTTACGTTTGGAGAATCAAACAAATATTGAAGAAAACAGTGACCCATAAGCATTGTTTCCCAAAACAAATAAAATAAAATAAAACAAAATAAAATTAAACAAGAAAAACAGTATCTTGTTGGCATAATTCAAATTTAAAATTCTGATCACAGGCATATAACCAGTAATAAATACTGGTTCTGCTATTAGCCATCAGAATGTAGCAACACTTGTTCGATTATGTCATTCTATCCGACAATAAAGACGTTTTCTATTACAGTCTTCGGGCTTGTCTCATCTGAGCCTAGTCTCTCTTTTGGTTAATTAGATTAGAAGAAAACAACCACAAGACAAGGGCCAAAACCAGCACAGCAGGAGAGCACAATCCACAAGGACACCCCAAAACACCACCGAAACAACCACACAAGCAGAGACATCCAGGAAACTGCAAAAATGAGGAAACAGAGGCCATGATTTCTAGAGTGTAAACTAAAAACTGGGGTGTAACCTGTGTACACATCACACCAGGCATCGCCTACTCAGGGTGGATTATAATAGCTATTCATTGATAATTTCCGTACACATCACACGAGACACCACCTAGGATGACAGACAAAAACTTGCTTGGAGGCCAATTTCCCAGGATCTCAGACCTTGTTTCCTCAAAATTTCTGGCGTTTGAGGCTGCACTACGATTAACCAAAGTTGAAGTCTTCTTTCTAAGACTAGCTGCCACAAAATTTTTCTTGTAAAATCGAGGTCCAGTTGTGTTAAAAATATCCTCTACCCATCGATAACTTGATCATTTTCTTTTCATTTGAGCTCTGATTTTTACTTAACAATCAAATCATTACTTATTTTTTCTCAAAGGAATAAGCTGTTATACACAAGAGCATGATGCTCACTAACAACTTGTGGGCTAGTGTGTTAGGTTAGTTAGGAACTGATACGTGATCAGGCTTAATTAGGCCTCATTAGCGTTTTCAGTTTACCCAAAGGACTGTAAATTGCTTGCTTGCTCAAAAGCTTGTCGTGGTGAGATGAAGTGATATAGGCAAGAAGAGACATTACAAGTTTAAGTAATAATCCATGCCACAGAAACAATTCAAATAGTTGTTATTACTTGCATGCCGACGCCTTCCAGTACTAACATTCAACTTCAACTTCTTCAAATTCTCTAATGCGTTTTTGATTCTCCAAATGTGAAGCCGGTGCCCTTCATTTTCTCCTCTGTGATCTTGTCTAATTGCTTAATCATCTCTGGTGTCAGGTGATTTTTTAAGTCCCCAACTTGACCTTTCCTCAAGAAGCTGTGGTTGCCGATTATCAGCTCAGGCACAAATGCCGGCTTGCCAGTCTTATTCACCTCCAGGCTGGTCAACTTGTCGAAACTGCATAGCTACACAATCTTTTCTGCCACACCTTTCTGTTCCTCGGCCCAAAAAAGCTTTTTTAAGAACTCTGCCAACTGCTGGACATGCTTCATAGGATCCTTCTTCATTTCCTCATATTTCGAGAACAATATCTCCTCAGGAAACTCCAAGCTTGCTTTCCAGTATCCGAGGACGTGCTCAAAGTGAGGTCCGTACTCACACACTCCTCTGCAGAACAAGTCAAATGCCTCTTCTATAGATATGGGTGGCGACATTGGTGGTCTGAATTTCGTTGCAAACAAGTAATGCGAAACAAACATTTCTGCAAATGTAGACAACCTTGCAATCCAGAGACTACGAATTTTGGTAGCAAGGAGTAAGCAGAGTGAGAAGCAAAGAGCCTGGGCGAAAGCAAGGCTTTGACATCATGTTCTATAATGTAGGCATCCAAGTAGGGGATACAATCATGGGGCAGTGGTGAGTAAAGGTCGGGGAAAATTCAAATTTGGTGCGATTTATTGTGGAAAACATGATGCTTTAAGCCAAGTATAGTGCCAGATTTGAGAGAACGAGTCAAGAAAATATTGGTGGGTCGAGCTTTGAAGTGGTTTTGCATAAGCAAGACACCTTTAAGATGAAGATGGGAGGATACAAAATGACTTGGTAATTGAATAGAGTAGGAACAATGGACACCAGGAAGAGTTGCTATCAACTCTTCAAACTGTTTGTTGATTTTCTCATGAACAGTTTCTTCAATAATGTTGCATTTTTCTGAAGCAACTGTGGGTGCCATTTGAGGCCTAGTTGAGTTTGTGGTTTGCTAATTTGGGTTGATGGGGTTGGACATGAGTTGAGGGATGACTTATAGAACTTGGGAATATTATTGGAAATAAAGATGACATCCTGGACAATAGAACCTAGCCCAGAATTGATCAGCTCTCAACCTAGAAAAGACCAAAGAAACAAGTCGACTTATGAAAATCATGAGTCAACTTGTGAAGTTGATAAGTCAACTTATGAAGAACATAAGTCGATCCAACTATGAAATATCTAATCTAATCTTGTGTAAAATTAAATAAGTCAATATGTGAAGATAACTGGTAAACTTGCTGTGTAATATACTGTGTGTAACGGCTAGATTCTAGCCTTTAGAAGGCAAATAGGTCGATCTGTGATTCACAAGTCGACCTGTGAACTTCACAGGTCGACTAGCTCTGTGCCCAGTCCAGTACATGGGCTTTCTCGCCTCATTTGTACCGGCTAGTTGCCTTGCTTTGTCTATAAATAAGGTCCTCACTTCCCATTTGAAGCATGGAAGAGAGTGGAGAGAAGTTGAGAGCATTAGAGAGCTTGTAAAAGTAGGATTGAGTTGTGGGAATTGGAGATGGATCAAAGAACTAAGAGATAATCTTTAGTTGGAATGTCCTCTCCACTTCCCCCTCAATCACTCAAATTTAGGAGATTGTCCCAAGCGTATTTCAATGAGCAATTGACTCACATTTGTTTAGGCAATCATCCCTTTATTATGGGCAATTGTCTCAACTTCACTTGTAATCATCTTTAAGCATTGTCTCACCAAATTTTATACACAATCTTGTACACTTTCTTTGATACATAATCAAAATATTTTATTAGGATTATTCTCTCTCTTTTTATTGTTCTTTCAACTTCTTTACAAATCCTTCCATCATTCTTTAAAAAACCCTTTGAGTTTAATCTCAATATTTTTCACAAAAGGTTTCCCAAACATTTTGACTTTTATCTCAAACACATTCAAAATTTCAACAAATATATCTGTTAGTGATGCAAAAGATTTTAATATCAGAAATAATCTCCCCCAAATACACTTTGCCTTATCGCAGAACATGGTACAAAGCATTTTCCTTTTTTCCTTTTAAAAGTCTTTGTTTTATTTAAAAAAAGGTGCCGAGGCTGACTGCCTGTGCGGTGGTTTGCGTTCTGAACATGACATGTATGGTCAAATGTTGCTGGCCACGAACAGAATATGCCCTTGCAAATCAAGAAAATAGAACTGGAGACAAAGTCCCAGGTTCCAAGGGCCAGCAAGACTAGTGATGTAACCTTTTATTTATTTATTTATTTATTATTATTTTTTTTAAAAAAGAAGAAGAGAAGATATAGGTGTTAACGGGGTGAATGCAATTGTTTTTAGGGAAAAAAGGAGTTGCATCTGCCATGAATAATATGTATGCAAAGCCAGAAATAAATCAAATACAAAATGCATAATATTTATATGATTCGGTCAATATTATTTATGTCCACAATCAACATTCATTACTACTCCATTTACACCGATCAAAAATTATAATCAATCACTACCTGTTATCTTCATGTTCTCTCACCATAACTAAATCCATTTCCTAATTATAATTTTGCTTAAATTCATATTAACCTCATAACCACACCATTCAAATATACTGATATTCCTTATTAACATTTTAACCTTGCCGGCAGTTACCGATTCTGACCGCATCCTTATACACGATGATGTAGAATTATTCATTCGTTTGACGGCCTCTCTTAAATCACACATCCTCACCTCATGAGTTCTAATAAGCCGTCCCTTGCCAGGGATTTCTTGGTAATGGTACTAAATTCTGTTAACCAAATTTTCAACATTTCAGATTTGAATAAGATTTTCTTGATAAGAACACTAAATTTTTTTGATCAAATTTTTATATTTGAATTTTGAAAATAAAAAAATAGGTTTCAGGAGAGTCCACCTTTTAAAGTATCTTTTCAAAATTATACGCATAAAATAGTCTCTCCTACATCTATGACTTTCTTTTTATAAAATACTATCTTATATTTTTATATATTTGAGTTGAATAAAGAAATAACGCTTGTCGACATTGAAAATGGAGCAATCTAAATTAATTTAATAAGCCTTTTATTTTTAATAATACATTTACTATCGGTTGAATTGCAGTCCAACTCGACGGCTCTTTTAAAATGTTCACCTAAAAATAGATTTCTTATAATTGTTTCTAATTCTATATTTTTAAATATCAAAAGATGTAAAACTTTGAATTCATCGGTATTGAATTAGAATTACAAAGAATTTTTAATATATATTATTGTAAATATATTAATAAAATTTTTTTAATACAGTTTTAGTTTGAAAAAAATTAATTTAAATTAAATTAAATAAATAAATTATCATGTAAATTTTATATGACAGACTCTAAAAGGATTGATTTTGTATATTCGTATAGTTAAAGAGATTTTTTATATATTTTTTTAAAATTTAAAAGTAATTTAAAATACTTCTTTTCTATAAAGAAGAGACTTATGGATAATTTCTTGGTCTCAGGTGTAGTAAACAAATTCATTGGTTCTTCTCCGATACGTAAAGAAGAGTCTAGTTTTAATTTTAATCACAAGTGATTGAATGAATTTTTTGTTTTTTGTTTTTTTGGGGGGGGGGGGGGGGCGGGGGAGCACAAGGCCTCACCACTGGGACCCTAAGCTTACACGCCATGCTTGTCCGCGCAGCCAGGTTTGATGATCAAGTTTGGAAACTCGGTCCATTTGGACTTTAGACTGAGGGGATAGGCTTTTGCTTCACCTGTGATAAGGACTCATGAGAAAAGCATTTATCCATTTGTTCTGTTGTGGCTGTGATTTCCAGCCTGAAATTTTTGTTGTACACTGTCGTCAAGTTGGAAGTCAAGTTCATAAATTACCATTAAGAGAGGCATGCTTGAAAGATGGCTGGCCGTCATTATTGACCATTCGAGAAAGAAAATTTTTAGATAAAAAGGTTATAATTCATCGACAACGGCCAATCCTTCGTTCCATTCCAATAAATATAATTATTATATAAATCATTTTATATATAAATGATTTTATATCATTATATTTTATTTTATAACATATACTTATTTATTATATTAATTATAATTTAAATTAAGATAAATAATTTTAATTTCAATTTATATAATTTTATATCTTTTTATTGATTTTTTATTTTATATAAAATATAATAAAATAGAGATAAGCTGAGCTAAATTCAGATTTTCTTTTTTCAAAAAAAAAAAATATTTTGAAACGGGGTATTACTTATTTTACTCCTAATTTTAAATAGGAGGTCATGACACTGTTTTAGTGTGCAGGTCATTGGTACTGGTTCATGATAAATAACTTAACAAAAATATTTTAAATTGCACTTACCCACCACTCGGCCCTAATTCAAGATTTTATTTTTAAATAAGAGACGACCTCTTCTAAATGTGATCCTTCTCTGGCGAAATTTCCGAAAATGGATGAGATATGTCTTCTGGGTTGGGGGGGGGGATAAAATTACTTTCGTTTTGGATGCAAAAAGTGGAATTAATTTTCATTCATAATTTAGTACATTGATTTTAAATTTTTTACTGTTTAAAAGAAGATTTTGGATGATTGGGGGGGGGGGGGAGAGAAGAAGATGAAGAAGAGTTCTACAAAAAAAAAAAAAAAAAAAAAAGGAAAGAAAAAGAGAAAGGAGAGAGGAGAGAGGAGAGAGGAGAGAGGAGAGGGGTTAAGTGGTAAAATTGGTTATTTCACCCTTGTGCATATAGCAGAATAGCAAAACTTTCCATATTTATATCCCATGGCCGTAAAATTAAGTAGATGATTAATTTCGACAGAGGCCGATAGAATTAACTCGGGCTTTCATGTGAGCCGCATAATGAATTTGGGTTTCACCGTATTCGAATTTTATCTCACTAATTTAGTTCTAATATTATAGGGTCATTAAGAGATTAACTCTTATAAATCTTATTTTTATATTTATAGGATTCGAATTCGAAATTTTTAATTAAAGAATTTAGATTTTATGAAAAAACTTAACTCATATCTCAAGACTAACTTTTAAGATAGAGGATTTTATATTTATATATCATGTGTGAAAAATTAAAATAGTCAACGTGCAACTTAACTAACAAATTGATAATATATTTCATTTCATTGATTATTCTTCCTTTAGAAATATGAATAACAATATTTGTAGTACTTATTTGTTTAGAAATAAATATAGGTTCCAACCAAAAAAAATAATAATAAATATAGGTGTCACCTTAAAAATTCACTAATTTTCAACACCTACTTCTTCTGAGAAAAAAAAGTTCTAAAATTTCTCTCAAAATGATGTGATGATACTAGGTGTCAAGAAAATAAGAGATATAAAGGAATTAGGAATGTCCTTTTTTTTATTTTTGTTTTCTACGGTCTTACTAGTCCCTTGAGGCGGCTAGCAACTTCCATACGTAAATGATATACTAAAACCTACTTGCATTTTGTGAATGCCGGAGCTCCAACCTTGGAAATGGGGGGCTGGGGGCACTTGAGGATGTCTTCCCCAAAGCCGCATTTGACATCCCAGCTTTGGTTAAAGTGTATGTCTCATTTAGTTTTTAGTACTTAGATATATATCACCATTTAATAAGAAGTAAAATAATAAATACACCTTACTCTATTAAGAGCTTCTTTATTTATTTGTTTTGGAAGCTTGGTCATTTATAATAAGATGGTTTTCCAAAGAATCTGCATCAAATATTGGTCAATATTCAAACTTGGGTACCCACAATTTTCAAATGAAAGAAAGAATTTTCAAAAAGATTGCCTTAATTAGCAATTGTTTTGGGCCAGACTTAAGTGTTCGTCAGGGATACCTTAGTTCTATAAATAAGGTTGCCTCTTCCCCAACTTTCCCAAGCCTTCCAACCATCTTTCCTTCTAGCAAATTACCCAACTTCAAACTCATTCATCACCATGGCACCCTCATTTCCTCAAGATGTTAATGAAGAGATCAACAAACAATTTGAAGAGTTGATACAAACTCTTCCTACTCACAATGGGTCCATTGTTCCTACTCTTGTCAATTACAAAGGCTTTTGGTACCCTCCCATTTCTGTCTTCAAAGGTGTCTTGCTTATGCAAGACCACTTCAAAGCTCGACCCACTGATATTTTCTTGTGTAGTGCTCTCAAATCTGGCACTACTTGGCTTAAAGCCATTATGTTTTCCACCATGAACCGCTCCAAATATGATTTTGCTACTCACCCTCTACTCACCACAGGCCCACATGATTGTATCCCCTACTTGGATGCCTACATTACTGAACATGATGTCGAGGCCTTGCCTTCACCGAGGCTGCTTTCTTCTCACTCTGCTTACTCCTTGATACCCAAATCTGCAAGAGAGTCTCCGGATTGCAAGATTGTCTACATTTGCAGAAACCCAAAAGATGTGTTTGTTTCACATTACTTGTTTGCAATGAAATTGAGGCCACCAATGTTGCCACCCGTATCTATGGAAGAGGCATTCGACTGGTTCTGCAATGGAGTGTGCGAGTATGGACCTTACTTTGAGCACGTCCTCGGGTACTGGAAAGCAAGCTTGGAGTTTCCTGAGAAGATATTGTTCTTGAAATATGAAGAAATGAAGAAGGATCCTGTGAAGTATGTCAAGCAGTTGGCAGAGTTCTTAGGGAAGCCTTTTTCGGCAGAGGAAGAGAAAGAAGGGGCGATAGAAGAGATTGTGAAGCTATGCAGTTTTGAGAAGTTGACCAGCTTGGAGGTGAATAAGACTGGCAAGCTGGCATTTGTGCCTGAGCTGATAATCGGCAACAACAGCTTCTTTAGGAAAGGTCAAGTTGGGGACTCCAAAAATCACCTGACACCAGAGATGATCCAGCGATTAGACAAGGTTACAGAGGAGAAATTGAAGGGCACTGGATTTGC
This sequence comes from Dillenia suffruticosa, assembly GCA_033439265.1. NCBI lineage: Eukaryota > Viridiplantae > Streptophyta > Magnoliopsida > Dilleniales > Dilleniaceae > Dillenia > Dillenia suffruticosa. The sequence goes on from JAVTVX010000009.1 coordinate 5,617,861, forward strand.
ATTTGGAGAATCAAAGAAATATTAGAAATTGAAGGCCATGTTAATTCCTTCAAGCAAGGTGATTTTTTTTTTTGAGTTGAATTTTTGAAAACAAGTTTTAAAGCTAGCCATAGCTACAAATTCTGCTTCGTGCAGAAGGGAGGGTAGTTACCTATTTAGCTGCTGCTGTGACAGAAATAAACTATTTTGTAATGTATCTTTGAGATGGATTACTATTCCATCTTTCAATGTCTCTTCTTCCTCAATCAGTTCAATTTGATCTTAGCAAGGATAAAAATAGAAATTAAGGTCCTTTGATAAATTAGAAACCTGTTGCAGAAGATATATGTATACTAGAAAATAATTTTTTTCCAATCACAGTATCTAGAGTAATGTTCCGACTAATCCGATTCATGTGTCTGCAGGATTTCCTAGCATAGTCTTTTTTATTACCAAATTTCAAATCCGTGATTTGATTAAGAAATCTAATACTCCATTTTATTAGACCGACTATCTGTTGGTCAGAAAATACTATTTATAAAGGGCTGCCACTCTTGATATTGCAATATTCCCATGTGTGACCCTAAATAATTAGTCCTTATTCAATTAAATGAATGATTCAATTCTTACCCCTTATGTATGATTTTGATGTAAAATAGAAATTGGTATTGCTTTTCAAAGTTCTACTTGCAAAGCAGTCTAAAGTTGTAGAACTAAGACATTTTTGCTCTCTTCGGGCAAGCATTGACGTTCCGTATTGTTTGTCAATGCTTTTAGGGTTTAGGCAGCCATCGTGTCGGCTTGACCGGACGATTCCTGGACCCACCCAATTGTCTGAATTTACACTTCGGAAATTCTTTTGTGAAAAATTTAGTCTACCAATGCAAGGTCATGGATAATTTCAGTTAAAGGATAGAAAAATGTTTCCCATCTAGTTATAATGTTCCCACTCACTTCTTTATTAATTTTCTCTCTGTCCCTCTTTCTCACACTTCAACACTTGAGGATCAATTTTCTTTCTCTCCTAGATCTCTTCTCTCTTTCATCTCTCTTATCTAAATTGACTATTTACACTAAAAGATAGAAATTATCATTTTAGATCGGATACTTTGACCAAAATAAAATTACATAAGGTATAACTACTAAAAGAAAAATATGATATAAACAAAACAAGTCTGAGCAAATAGTAATAGAACAGAAAGAAAACCCAAAAGGTTAGGGTATATATACACATTAACCCTCTAGATTGAAGGCCAAGTTTTCAAATTTTCACAAATGTGAATAAATTTATACATAATAAATATCTATACAAAAATCACTTAATAAAATTTTCGATCCCAAAAGAGAGCAAAAATAACAAACTAGATCACACAACTACTTGAATGATTCTTTCCCTTTGTGTCAAAATAATATTTATATGGTTTAACCAATATTATTTATGTCCATGATCAACATTCACTATTACATTATTCCATTTACACCGATCAAAAATCATAATCAATCACTACCTATTATCTTCACATTCTCTCACCATAATTAAATCCATTTCCCGATTATAATTTTGCTTAAATTTATATTAACCTCATAACCACACCATACAAATATACTGACATTCGTTACAACATTTTAACCTTGCCTGCGGTTACCGATTCTGACAGCATCTGTAACACTGAATATAAAAAAAAAAAAAAAAAAGGATTGGAGACGTAGCGTTTTGGGACAAAACGCTGCGTCCCCAATTGGATTAGGGTTAAAACCCTAACCCCCCTTCTCTCCTCTCTCTCTCTCTCTCTCTCTCTCTCTCTCTCTCTCTCTCGACCTTTCATCTCCCACCGCGGCGCCGCCCTCCTTCGCCGCGTGTTCCACCGCCGCCGCCGCTGCCGCTGCTGCCACCGCCATCGCCGCCTTCTTCTCCTTCTTCTTCTTCTTCCTTTCCCTCTCGGTTTCTCTCTCTATCTCACTATTTCTCTCTCTCTCGCGATCTCCCGCGATCGCTCTCTCTCTGCCTCGCCTTCCTCCGCCGCGAGCACCGCCTTTAGCCACAGCTCGAGCCCGCAGCGCGATCCCCCAACCCACAGCACGAGCCAGGCCCCGAGCAGGACCCAGCCCACAGCGCGAGCCCAGGCCGCGAGCAGGACCCAGCCCACAGCCCGAGCCCAGGTCGCGAGCACGAGCGAGGTCGTGAGCGCATGAGGCCCAGCGCACGAGCGTGCAGCAGCGCATGGGTGCGCGGCCCAGCGCACGAGCGCGCGCGAGCCGACGCAGGAGCACGCGCGAGCCGACGCACGAGCGCGCACGATCACAGCGCACGATCACAGCGCACTAGCGCATGGGCGATCACCAGCCCGCAGGCCCATCAGTAGCAAGCCCATGGGCCCACCAGACCCGACAACCCGTCCAAGTCCGCTGGCCCAGTACGGCCCGCGGCCAGTCCGGCCCCTGGCCCGCGAGCCCACGATGACCCGTGACCCTCTGCATAGGTAAATGAATTCTCGATTCCGTGAACGTACTAGGGTTCGAAAATTATTGGTAATTTGATTTAAATTTCTCACTTGTGTTTCAAATGGTAAACATTACAGGTTTTAGACCAGGTTGACGGACGAACGAAAGCTAGATCCGGAAATCCGAGAAACCCTAGGTGAGAGAAATGCAACCTTTTCAACATTTGAATTAATTCTATCGAAATTAGGTCGAATTTAGATCGAGAGTTACATAATATATTGAAATGTGTGAAATCCGAGGAAAATTAGACAAAAAAAATGAGAAATATTAGAAACTTGACCATTGGTGAGTCAGATGAGTCGAAATTGAGGAAACGAGAATCTAAAACGAAGTTTTGTAAATTAGGTGGTATATATTTGGAAGGGAAAAATTGAAAATCCCTGATTTGACTTTTATTTGATATTAAATGTTGATAATCTGATTTAGATTGATCTTTTTGGAGACTCGAGGAAGCAGATCAGATTTGATTGGTTTTGAAAATAGGTAGTGACCACTCTCCCTAGAACTGTGAGTGGGATTTGACATTCGCTATTGATTGAAAACCATATTTCAAAAATACCTTTTTAAATGACATGTTTTTGCAAGTGTATGATTATAGAATTTTCGAATATTTTATGAAATGTTTGTGACCTTTGGAGTGTCTAAATTTATGACCTTATCGATATGCATCCATGAGTTTTGATAATTGAATATTGTGCCACATTTTTGACATATTGATATGCTTTAATGTTTCTACTGCATTGACACATGGTTTCAAATGGATTTACTTGCATATTTAGGCTGTATGCCCGGTCGACGTTATGATATGATGTATGGGGCTATATGTCCGGCCGACATGGTGATGGGATGCATGGGGCTACATGCCCAGCCGATATGATATTGTGATCTGTAGCTGCGAAGGACATCTGGTAGAGGCATCCCTTGTGCCCGGATACGTTTCGGTCGGAAGTATTCGCCAGATCGTCATGTGTATGGGTGTCCCAGGTTGACCCTCATCGAAGAGGACGTTGAGTACGGTTCCGTCTAGCACCAGGCGGGGGCACCATACACGACCGACTAGCTATTTGTACATTATGATTATTTACAGACTAGTTGGGATAGTCTGTGACCAACATTGGGGTAGAGAGCCATTATTTAATACTTGTATTTGGAAAAACCCCCAATGCGCCGTCCTTGGTCGAGGTATACCATTGCCGGGAATATTTCATTAGCCGCCTCTTCATGACATTGATGTAAATATTGGATGCATATCTTGCTTTCTGATATGTGCGTATGATATATGATTTTGAAATAATATGATCGTTTTGCACACTGTGGATATTTTCTTATCTTATGCTTTGACACTCCAAGTTCACTCTCGATATTGATAGTATGATGTCAATCCCCTCACTTATTGAGTATCCTCCCATAGATACTCACCCCTCACTTTCTTTCCCACAGGATTAGTGTTGGACCGAAGAGATATCACTGGGTTTGGGTATAGATATTTTCCATCTCTTCCGCTACGATGATTGGTGATATTGTTATGTATTGAAAATCTTAGTTTGACCAATCTATTTATCTAATTTTTTTTGGGATGACTGTATAAATTTTGAACATTTATTTATGAAACTCTCGTATTGAATTATTTCATTGCATTGACATATTTGTAAATATTTAAAAATAACTTGGGAATTTATTTTATATATGCGTAGAATTTAAGTCCGCTCGGTGTGGCGGCTGTTCATGCTCTAGTTGGGCATGACAGTAGAGGTCTGTTGCTAGGACTGCTAGAAACTTCATAGCCTTGCGTTGTTCTGGATGTTGGCTGTGGTATTTGTTGATTTTGGAGAGGCCGGGATGGCCAATTGTTTATTTTTTTCAGGATGAATGTGATATACAGGTGAAATTGTATATGGGAAACCTCTGATTTATGGGGAGGTTCTGCCCAATTTTCTGTAAAAATATAGCCGACATTTAAGGACAACGGGCTGCTGTTCACGATCCCGGTTCGGGGCGTGACAGCATCCTTATACATGATGATGTAGAATCATTCACTCGTTTGACAGCCTCTCTTAAATCACACATCCTCTTCTCATGAGCTCTGATACTCACCAAGGTTTTCTTCGTAAGGGTACTAAATTTTCTTAACTAAAATTTTAAATTTTAATTCGATTTTTTTGATAAGAATACTAAATTTTATTGATCAGTTTATGAATTCAAGTTTTAAAAATAAAAAAAAATAAACGTTAGGAAAGCTCGTCTTTTAATGGGTCTAATAATTAGTTTAAATTGAATTAATCGGGATCAATAAATTAATTATTAAATACTAAAAGCTAAAGCACAAAATAAAAAAATTAATAATAAGTACACCCTAATAACTTTTTATACCTATAGAAGTTTATGAGACTTAGACATAAAGTATCTTTTTAAAATTATACGCATAAAATAGTCCCTCCTACGTCTATGACTTTCCTTTTATAAAATACTATCTTTTAATTCTATATATTTGAGTCGAGAAGGGAAGATATTGAAAGTGGAGCAAGCTAAATTAATTTTATAAGCTTTTTATTTTTAATAATTCATTTACTATCGGTTGAATTGCAGTCCAACTCGACGGCTCTTTTAAAATGTTCACCTAAAAATAGATTTCTTATAATTGTTTCTAATTCTATATTTTTAAATATCAAAAGATGTAAGACTTTGAATTCATCGGTATTGAATTAGAATTACAAGGAATTTTTAATATATATTATTATAAATATAATAATAAAATTTTTTTAATTCAGTGTTAGTTTGTAAAAAATTAATTTAAAATAAATAAATAAATAAATTATCATGTAAATTTTATTTAACAGACTCTGAAGGGATTAATTTTGTATATTCGTATAGTTAAATAGACTGAGGGGGTAGGCTTTTGCTTGACCTGTGATAAGGACTCATGAGAAAAGCATTTATCCTTTTGTTCCTGTTGTGGCCGTGATTTCCAGCCTGAAATTTTTGTTGTACACTGTCTTCAAGTTGGAAGTCAAGTTCATAAATTATAATTAAGAAAAGCATGCTTGATAAATGGCTGGCCGTCCTTATTAACTAAACAACAAAAATATTTTAGAATATTGATTTGAAATTTTTTACTGTTTAAAAGAAGATTTTGGAAGATGGGGGGGGGGGAGAGAGAGAGAGGGAGAGAGAGAGAGAGAGAGAGAGAGAGAGAGAGAGAGAGAGAGAGAGAGAGAGGAGTTCTACCAAAAAAAAAAAAAGAGAGAGAGGAGAGGGGTTAAGTGGTAAAAATGGTTATTTCTCCCTTGTGCATATAGCAGAATAGAAAAAGAAGTTACTACTTGTTTATCACAAAACTTTCCATATTTATATACCATGGCCGTAAAATTAAGTAGATGATTAATTTCGACAGAGGCCGATAGAATTAACTCGGGCTTTCATGTGAGCCCGCATAATGGATTTGGGTTTTTTTTTTTTTTTGTTTTCATGGTTCGATATTCGAGTTTTATTTGATTTATTTGATTTGAGTATCGTAGGACCATGGAAAGATTAACTCTCCTAAATCCTTTTTTTATATTTACAAGATTTGAATTCGAAATTTTTAATTAAAGAATTTGGATTTTATGAAAAAGTTTGGCTCATATCTCAAGACTAACTTTTAAAATAGAGGATTTTCTATTTATATATCATGTGTGAAAAATTAAATTAGTCAATGTGCAACTTAACAAACATATTGATAAGATATTTCAATAAGATGGGATATATAAAAGATGGTTTTCCAAAGAATCTGCATCAAATATTGGTTAATATTCAAACTTGGGTACCCACAATTTTCAAATGAAAGAAAGAATTTTCAAAAAGATTGCCTTAGCAATTGTTTTGGGCCAGACTTAAGTGTTCGTCAGGGATACCTTAGTTCTATAAATAAGGTTGCCTATTCCCCAACTTTCCCAAGCCTTTCAACCATCTTTCCTTCTAGCAAATTACCCAACTTCAAACTCATTCATCACCATGGCACCCTCATTTCCTCAAGATGTTAATGAAGAGATCAACAAACAATTTGAAGAGTTGATACAAACTCTTCCTACTCACAATGGCTCCATTCTTCCTACTCTTGTCAACTACAAAGGCTTTTGGTATCCTCCCATTTCTCTCTTCAAAGGTGTCTTGCTTATGCAAGACCACTTCAAAGCTCGACCCACTGATATTTTCTTGTGCAGTGCTCTCAAAACTGGCACTACTTGGCTTAAAGCCATTATGTTTTCCACCATGAACCGCTCCAAATATGATTTTGCTACTCACCCTCTACTCACCACAGGCCCACATGATTGTATCCCCTACTTGGATACCTACATTATTGAACATGATGTCGAGGCCTTGCCTTCGCCGAGGCTGCTTTCTTCTCACACTGCTTACTCCTTGATACCAAAATCTGCGAGAGAGTCTCCGGATTGCAAGATTGTCTACATTTGCAGAAACCCAAAAGATGTGTTTGTTTCACATTACTTTTTTGCAATGAAATTGAGGCCACCAATGTTGCCACCCGTATCTATGGAAGAGGCATTCGACTGGTTCTGCAATGGAGTGTGCGAGCATGGACCTTACTTTGAGCACGTCCTCGGGTACTGGAAAGCAAGCTTGGAGTTTCCTGAGAAGATACTGTTCTTGAAATATGAAGAAATGAAGCAGGATCCTGTGAAGTATGTCAAGCAGTTGGCAGAGTTCTTAGGGAAGCCTTTTTCGGCAGAGGAAGAGAAAGAAGGGGTGATAGAAGAGATTGTGAAGCTATGCAGTTTTGAGAAGTTGACCAGCTTGGAGGTGAATAAGACTGGCAAGCTGACAATTGTGCCTGAGCTGATAATGGGCAACAACAGCTTCTTTAGGAAAGGTCAAGTTGGGGACTCCAAAAATCACCTGACACCAGAGATGATCGAGCGATTAGACAAGGTTACAGAGGAGAAATTGAAGGGCACTGGATTTGCATTTGGAGAGTCAAAGAAATATTAGAAATTGAAGGCCATGTTAATTGCTTGAAGGTGATACCTTTTTTTTTTTTGAGTTGAATTTTTGAAAGCAAGTTACAAAGCTAGCCATAGCTACAAATTCTGCTTCGAGCAGAAGGGGGGGGCAGTTACGTATTTAGCTGCTGCCGTGACAGAAATAAACTATTTTGTAATGTATTTTTGAGATGGATTACTATTCCATTTTTCAATGTCTCTTCTTCCTCAATCAGTTCAATTTGATCTTAGCAAGGATAAAAATAGAGATTAAGGTCCTTTGATAAATTAGAAACCCGTTGCAGAATATATATATGTATACTAGAAAATAATTTTTTCCCATCACAGTATCAAGAGTAATGTTACGACTAATCCGGTTCAAATGTTTACGGGTTCTCCTCGCATAATCTTTTCTATTACCAAATTTCAATCCCGTGACTTGATTAAGGTCATGGATAATTTCAGTCAAAGGATAGAAAAATGTTTCCCATTTAGTTATAATGTTCCCATTCACTTCTTCATTAATTTTCTCTCTCACTCTTTCTCACACTGCAACACTTCAGGATCAATTTTCTTTCTCTTCCTACTTTCTCTCCTATATCTCTTCTCTCTTTCATCTCTCTTATCTAAATTGACTATTTATACCGAAAGATAGAGATTATCATTTTAGATTGGATACTTTGACCAAGATAAAATTACATAAGGCATAACTTCAGAAAGAAAACCCAAAAGGTTAGGATATATATACACATCAACTCTCTAGATTGAAGGCCAAGTCTTCAAAATTTCACAAATGTGAATAAATTTATACAAAATAAATATCTCTACAAAAATCACTTAATAAAATTTTCGATCTCAAAAGAGAGCAAAAACAACAAACTAGGTCACACAACTACTTGAATGATTCTCTCGTCTCCTTCTGTGTCTTATTGAGTCTGAATAGGGGGAATTAAGATGGGTAAGCAAGGCATGTTTGGTAAGAAATCTACCACGCATAGCATATCTACATGTAAATTTAAAATATGGTTTTCATGCGTATCAGGTTCCACAAATATATAGCGGTCTATGAAAGGGATTGCTCAAACAAAGAATCCATAGCATGTTTCTCAATGATAACATAAAAATAAATGTAGTTCTTTAAATCTGGCGGATTCAACCCAGAGATTGAAGCATGATAGAAACTTCGCACACATCACCCTTCCGCACACAAATGCGGACATCCCAACACCCACAACCCACAAATAAATGCGTGTTGATGGTGAGAACGATTCAGCGTAGCTCTGAAGCTATCTTAATCCAACTACATCCCAAGTAAGAACATTACAAGACATTCATCACATATATTAGAATCACATTTCATTCTTAACCCTTTTTTTTTTTGTTTTTACCACCATTATCTAGATTTTACCCGATTAATCTAGTTCGAACGATCTATTTTAGAGATTAACTCTTCCAAATCGTTTTTCATCATTTCCAAGACTCGATAAAAAAGATTACTTACCAATATAATCACCAAGGGTCATGTTGGCTTTGAAGTCTTTGACTGAAAACTCACTAGCAAATCTTGAAATCTATCCAAGAGCGAAAAGATTAGGGGAGGGAAGAGAGATAAGAGTGTGTGAGGAAGGGTCGAAACGAGATCGAGCATGATCTTTTATGCTTGAAATTGATTAACCTTGAAATAACAGCCAAGATCAAGTGGTTAGTGTTTTGAAAATAGATAGCAAAGATTAACAGAATTATTAAAAATATATTGCCAATTTTATAATTGAATCTAATGGCTTGAATTAAATCTGATCCTAAGGTTGAGAACAAGGTTCTAAAAATGGAAGGGAACTGCAATCACCTAGCTCTAGTTTTCTAAAAGTAGAAATCTTGTCCCAAAAAGAAATTCGTAGCCCAGAAAGGAGATGAACGATTGAAAGGGATAAGAGAATACACAGAATAGGAAGAGGGGAGAAGAGACTAGAGAAAGAAAGAAAGACATAGGTCGTCATCAAAGAGAAAGAGGCAAGTAAAGACTCTAAAGGAAGTAGAGAAAAAGGAAGACAAAGAAAGAAACAAGAGAGATCAACTAGAGTTTCATTTTGGGCTTTAGTCCGAGCGATATCCAGCCTCTTTGGGCTTGTGCTCTGGGCCACAATTTATTTAAAATTCCATAAGTACCCCTACTGTGAAAGCTTTCGATGTCTCATTTAGGTATAAAAATATTGAAGGAGAATGGAGCCATCAGCCGACAATGCCAGGATTTTGAGTTTTGGTCTTTTTCTATAATATGACCGTCACCAGTAAACCGCGATCGTTGACGAGCATAATTATTTATTGTGGGGAATGATCCAATTTATTGTAATAATTGGAATCAAGTAGTGGAATAACTGGAATTAATTTCAAAGTTTCTTAGCAAATCCAAGAATAAATGGAATTATACTATATTTTTTGTTTGTACACTTTTAACTGAAATGTTAGTATATAATTCCCCTATATAAATATCCAATAAAATATTAGACAGTCAAATCAACTTTGGTACCCAGCTGATCTAATCAAAAAAGAAAGGAGGAGAATTTCAAAATGACAGCTTCATTAAGAAGGCTCTGGGTATCTTCATCCCATGAAGTCTTATGCATGCCCAAGTTCTATAAATTGATGCTTTAGCTGCAAACTCAAACCCCAAACCCATCCAGACATTTCGTCTCTCGCAAAGCTGCAAGTGGATATTGTCTCTAATGGCGCCCGCTGTCGCTTCAGAACAATCCAACATGGAACAAAATGTTCATGAAAAAATCAACAAACAGTTTGAAGAGTTGATAGCAACTCTTCCTAGTGACAAGGGTGCCATAGTTCCCACTCTCTTCCAATACCAAGGCTTTTGGTATCCTCCCATTTCTGTCTTCAAAGGTGTCTTGTTGATGCAAGACCACTTCGAAGCTCAACCCACCGATATTTTCTTGACTAGTTCTCTCAAGTCTGGCACTACTTGGCTTAAAGCCATTATGTTTTCCACCATGAATCGCTCCAAATTTGAATTCGCCACTCACCCTTTGCTCACTACTGGCCCACATGATTGTATCCCCTACTTGGATGCCTACATTATTGATCATGATGTTGAAGCCTTGCCTTCGCCGAGGCTCTTTGCTTCTCACTCTGCTTACTCTTTGCTACCGAAATCGGTGAGAGACTCTCCGGATTGCAAGATTGTCTACATTTGTAGAAACCCAAAAGATGTATTTGTTTCACATTATTTGTTTGCCATGAAGTTGAGGCCCCCAATGTTGCCTCCTATGCCTATAGAAGAGGCTTTTGACTTGTTCTGCAGAGGAGTGTGCGAGTATGGACCTTACATTGAGCATGTACTCGGATACTGGAATGCAAGCTTGGAGTTTCCTGGGAAGATATTGTTCTTGAAATACGAAGAAATGAGGAAGGAGCCTGTGAAGCATGTCAAGCATTTGGCAGAGTTCTTAGGGAAGCCTTTCTCGGTAGAGGAAGAGAAAGAAGGGGTGATTGAAGAGATTGTGAAGCTATGCAGTTTTGAGAAGCTGACCAGCTTGGAGGTGAATAAGACTGGCAAAGTAGCATTTGTGCCTGAAATGCTAATCGGTAATGATAACTTCTTTAGGAAAGGTCAAGTTGGAGACTCCACAAATCATCTGACACCAGAGATGATCGAGCGATTAGACAAGATTACAGAGGAGAAGTTGAAGGGCACCGGTTTCAAATTTGGAGAGTCAAAGAAATATTGAGCCAGGAGATAGAACCTTAATAAACATGTTTGCAAACAGCTTTTGTTTCATTGCAGAAATAAGTTTAAATCATGATGCAGGTGTGTAATGCTTGCTTGTTGTGGTACTAGCAGCAGGTAAACAATGTCGTGTTCTCTGTTCCTCACACAAAATTCTTTAGATGTAATTCTTCATTTTCTGTTGAAATATTGGTTTCTTATTAAATCTTAATGATCCATGTGATGATAATCATTTAGCATATATTACCACTAACGTTGATGGCATAACTCAATCAGAAAGTTGGGTAACTGAGCACAAAAATCATCAGACTAAATAACTGTGTGATTGAACACAATTCAAAGTAATCATCAACATTAATCATAGCAATTTGTCTACTAATCACTTGAAATATAGGATCTCTCATTGATTAATACCCCCGCAATGTCAATGCAGAATTACAGAATTGAATATAAAGTTTTAAACTTTTTTCTTTCTCTTTTCTTTCAAGAATAGTCCAGTATAATAGTTTTTATAGAATGGCTTTCATGGTATCAGAGGCTTTGAATCCAATGGCCTCTTTGAAAGACTCAATGTTTGAACTATCTTTGGCAATTGCAATCGTCAATTGTTTCATTAACTTTGTTCGACAATTGATCTTTACGATAGTAGCAAATCTTGAATTTGCTCTTATATCCATTAAAGGTTCAGTATCTGAGCCCTTTGTTCGAGCGAGTTTCTCTTTCCCATGTATTCATCTCCGTGTGATCCTTTCTTCGAGCGAACTGCTCATTCAATTCTCAAATTCTTTTGTTTCTTCTGTGTATGTAGCTATTTTTCTTTAGTTTTCAAAAACCTTTTTTCATCAAAATACTTCCTGCTCGAGAGATCTTGCTGAGCAGCTGTTAAAGGTTCTGCCGAAACTCTCACTGCCACATCACCAACCACGCGTCCCTTACTGCCAAACGTCTGCCACATTATCTAACACGTCGGCAACAAGTCATCTGCCTGTTTCCATCGTTCTTTTTCCTAGGGCAAACCATGAAAAAAAAAGGATCTTTCACTCCCAATCTCAACAATTTAAACGGATAAAACTATAATCTTTGGGCTGAAGGTCGACCATCTTAGGTCGCAAATTATGATGCATTGTAGAATCATTAAACCTTTAGGAAGTTTTTTTTTGGGGGGGGGGGATTGGGTCGCCGACGTGGGTTTGACCCAACCCAAACCCCATTATCAAAATTCAAATGATAAAATGAAGGGGGAATAGTTTTTTCTCCAACTCCCCTTGGTTATTTGAATTTTAAAAACAAAGGGAAGTTACATTTTATGAGTGAAAAACACATAAAACAAAGATTGGACGTGGGTAACTTCTATGTATGAACATCTTCTTCATTTTGTGCAAAGCCTAAGAGAGAGGGAAGAACACCAAGAAAAATAAAACTCAATTATTGAGGGTTTGAATGTGGTAATTCATATATTTTATTTAAAGGTATTTGGATCATGAAAAATAAAAACAAACTGTACGTAATTGGTTTTTAGACTGCATATCAAAAGGGTTAGTAATTCAACCCTACATTCTATTTTATTTCGATTTTAAAAAGTATGAAAATCATGTGTTGATTGTATGACAAAGATTTTATTGGTATCAAAGCATGCAATGATTGTTTTCTAATTTTTTTTTTATGCATGAAAAATATGAGTTATATTAAAATTTACATGTTAGAGCATTTTTTTTAGAAATATTGTTAATGGTAACTTAAATAATTCACAACGAAAATGTCTCAAATTTTAATACGTGACTACCCATATGATAAAGAATCTCTCTGCAAATTAATAGGTTTTATGATTTAAAACTTGTATGGTTAAATTCTTCATTAAAAACTCTTTCTAACCACGTAAAGAACATGCAAAACGGTTTAGAAATGAATGAGATATGGTTTAGGGAAATTAGGGTTGAAGTGCAGAAAAAAAAAATTTCTGCATGAAGAAGAGGAACAGTAACATCAGCACAATCCCACTCTCGGCTCTAGATGTGTAAGACCAAAACACTGAGTTCTAGACTTCTGATTAGAAAAATAAGATCACCAATAGAATCAAAACTCAAAAAATGGGGGGTAGTCGAAATTTGGGGAGGAGCAACCACACGGAAGGTGGCGAGTGGAGGCCACGTGCCCGGACATCCCAGCGGCACGTGAAGGAACGTGAGACACGCCTTCTGGCAGTGATTTCCATCGGAATCATTTTCAAAAGATGTTTGATTTTTCTATAATTTTTTAATTATTTTTCTGAGATGAAAAATATATATTTTTTAATTTTAAATTGAAAAATCCTTTAATAATTACAGAAAAATTATTTTTCAGTTTCAGAAATTTCTAAAATTTTTTTCATATGTTAAGAAAATTATTTAATAATTTTTTGCTAGCTAAATTAAATTTTTCAATACCCGTTTGATTTTATACTCGTTAATTTATATGTGAAAAAATTTATTTTCTCAATATAAATTCATTGAATGATTGAGTATAATGATTATAAATGGTATTTTAAAAATTAATGATTCGTTTCGTGACCAATTTGTTGCTTACCCTAATTTTTAGGAAATCGTGAGAATCAGACGAACTCTTTTTGTTTTCCGAGGGAGACATAAAGTTAAGAAAACATCCGAACGATTGGCTAAGCTAGCTAACATGATAAATTATAAAATGAATCCAATTCATACTTTGTCACAACACTTGAGAGTGATGAGTCGAAAACGGTTTGAGATTCTACATTTGGGTCATTGGTTTGGGGGATATAGAACTGAGATCGATATAATCAGGAATTCTCTCCCTGATAATCTAACTAGAATGACTGATGAGATAATAGAAGAGGATGAATGGATCATTCTCAAGAACTTCGGACTAAAATTGCTTAAAATATGGCAAACTAAATAGATATAAATTAAGATGAGGAGATCACTATCTCTAAATTTCAATAGTGGTCCACCACGAGCAATTAGGAAATTTACTCCCACTGATAGACTTTCAGTAGAAATAATTAACATGGTTACTTGCATGTATATGAAAGAAAAGACAGAGATAGAATAAGAGAAATGAAATATTATATCTCTCTATCTTTTTTTGTTAAATAGTTATGTACTATGATCATGTCTAGTAGGGATCTATTAACATGCGTTGTAGACCAACTCTTTTATATATATGAATGTATTTAGAATGCTTTTAGAAATGCATATCTATCTGAGCATGCGAGTATGTGAAAATGATATGTTCTTATTTCGCATGATTCTCAATACGTAAAGTATTTTAGTAGGAGATCTTAGGTTAGTAGGATTTAAGTAATTCTCACATAAAATCTGATAAATTTTGTTATTTTGAAATTAAATTTATGGTAATAAAACATTTGAAACATGGATGATGATTGGAAATTTAGTGAACTTTCGAATCTATATCATGTGTTCATTTATCATAAATTTTAGTTTCAAGCACAAAATTTAAAGTATTATATGAGCATGAAAACTCACGTTTACCTCTCTTTGAAAACCCAGACCATGGCAACAAAAACCATAATAGCTTAACTTAATAAGGGTGATAAATTCAATGGCGACAATTATGACATCTGGCGTCATAAGATATGTTATCTACTGTAAGAGCAGGATGCTTTAGAGGGTATCAACCATATCATGCAAGACCATGGAATTGGAAATATGCTCAGCAGAGAAGAGATCACGAAGCTTACTAGACGTGGAAAAAAAAAATTCTACTGCACGTAGCATCCTGGTTAGTTCTATGGTAGATGATCTCATTCACGAATATGAATAATTCCCTACTGCTCATGACATATGGGTATACCTCGGAGAAAAGTATGGAGGTACTAGTGTGACCCATTTAAGACAGTTGACCATCAAATTTGACACGTATAAAAAGAACTCTGATCACAGTATCAAACTACACCTGAGAACCATGTCAAACATGATAAATGAATTGAAGTCAGCAGATCATGTTTTATCTTATGAGCAACAAGTTCAAACTTTAATCTGATCACTTCCAGACCAGTGGGAGCACTTGAAAGTCAGTCTGACTCACAATAATAGCATTAAGACTTTCGTTGATGCTGCTAGCCACGTAGAACTCGAAGATGAACGGCTTGGTGCTGCAAAATCAATTTCTAATGCCTTTGTAGCTGAGTCCAGTTCTCAAAAATTTTGAGTTTTAAACGCAAGGGGAACAAGAACAAGAGCAAGAAAGGGAAGGAAATTACGGAAGGAAATTGCGGAAGGATCTAAGAAGAACAATTCCAACCGCAATAACAAGCACAAGCGGTTTTAGAAAAAGAAGGATAAGAGCAAACTGAAATAGTACAATTGCAAAACTCTTGATCATTTCGCTCGAGAATGTCCCGAGCCGAAAAAGGTAGCACCCTATAACGCTTCTCTAAGTGTTATATATGTCTCCACTATTGTTTTAATTTCTGAATCTTATCCTGTGTGGATTATAGACTTAGGAGCAATAGACTATGTGACGAGAGATTGAGAAACGTTCGTGGACTTTCGTCGAGTTCCTTCTGGTGCAAGATGGATATACATAGGGAATAATACGAGGGTGGAAATCAAAGGGATTGACACTTGCAAACTAGAGTTACGAAGTGGCCAAACTCTAATCTTACATGATGTTCTCTTGCACCGAAAATTCAACGAAATTTAGTCTCTATTGTTGTTTTTCTTAGACTAGGCTATGACTTGAACTTTACTTATGATAGGGTTTGTATCTATAACGATTGTGTGTTTTATGGTACTGGACATCTGTTAAATGGATTTCTTACTTTGGATTGTGATAGACAAATGTTTAACTCTTATGTTGATCGTTATATTTCGTTAAATGTTTGTTTCTCTAATAATACTAATGTTGATGATAAAGTATGACATGCTAGACTTGGTCACATAGGGTAGGACATGATGAATCGACTTCTGAAAGCAGGACTATTGGGTTCGTTTACTAAAGTTGATTTACCAAATTGTGAATATGTCTTGCTGGAAAGATGATCTGAAAACCATTTGGAAAGGCCGTAAGGGCTGAATTCCCATTCAATTGGTTCACTCTGATATTTGTGATCCAATAAATGTGAAAACTCGATATAGAGTGTCATATTTCAATACATTCATAGATGATTTCACGTGATTTGATTATATTTAATTGATTTCTCAAAAATCTGAAACAGTTTAGTGATTTAGACGTTTTATGAATGAAGTGGAGAATCAAATTGACAAAATAATTAAAACTTTGAGAACAGATCGAGAACGTGAATATCTATCAGATTAATTCAAGGATCTATGTAGTAAAAAGGGAAGCACTAAACAATTGACTATTTCTCATACACTTCAGCAGAATGGTGTTGCTGAGATGAGAAATAAAACACTGCTAGATATGACGAGATCCATGATGGCACAAGCTAACTTGCCTATTTCCTTTTGGGGATATGCATTGTTAACTGCGACCTACATTTTGAATAGAGTGCCTTCGAAATCAGTACCAACTACGCTTTACGAACTTTGAACTATTAGAACACCAAGTCTGAATGGACTTAGATCTTGGGGTTCGGGAACCTATATTCATGACTCTTCCAATAAATTTGGAAAACTAGGTCTCCAAGGAAAGAAGTGTATTTTTATCAGATACTCTGACCAGTAAAAAAGTTATGTATTCATTAGTAAGCACGAAAATGGTAATGTAATAGAAATGGAATCGTGAAATGTGACCTTTTTGGAAAATGATTTTCCTAGCAAAGATGATATAATGAAAAGAGAGCCTTTATTTGAATTAAAGAATTCAAATGATAGATCTGTGCTAGATGGATCAAGGGAACTACGAGAAGTTGAATCCCTAGATGATTCTAGTGGGAGGGATTCAAATTCTAACGATCCAACCGAATCATCGATTCGGAAAAATGCTAAGAAAAGTGTGCCCAAACGTCATTACGAAATTGAAGTGCACGCTTTTATCATTTCTCCACAGGACGAGGATGAGTCAAAAAATGTGAACGAGGTTTTGTCTTGTCTTACCAAGGATAAGTGGATAAAAGCAATGGAGGAAGAAATATAGTCGATGGATTCCAACCATATTTGGGAACCGGTTGATTTTCCACCTGGGCACAAACCTATTGGGAACAAATGGGTTCTCAAAGTTAAACATAAAATTGATAGAACAATCGAGAGGTACAAAGCTCGGTTGGTGGCAAAATGTTATACCCAATAAGAGGGTATTGATTATGAAGAAATCTTTTCATCAGTCGTGAGATTTGCCTCTATTCGTTTATTGTTGGCTATAGTAGCCAATTCAGATTTAGAATTATATCAGATGGATGTGAAAACTGCGTTTCTCAATGGAGAACTTAAAGAAAAAATCTATATGGAACAATCAGTAGGTTTCATAATTAAAGGACAAGAAAACAAAGTTTGCAAATTGAATAAATTAATTTATAGTTTCAAACAATTTTCAAGACAATGGTATTTGAGATTTCACAAAACCGTAATCTTTTACGATTTCGTGATAATAGACGAAAACTATTGTGTTTACGTGAAAAATTCTAATGATAAATTTGTAATTCTAAATCTGTATGTCGATAACATATTGTTAGCCGGAAATGATATGAAGTATGTCCTGAATATCAAGAATTGGTTATCATCAAATTTTGAGATGAAAGATATGGGTGAAGCAGAGTATATACTGGGTATTAAAATTTACAAAAATCGTTCCAAAAAATTGTTAGTCTTATCTTAAAAATCTTACATTAAAAAGATTTTGAAACGATTTATGATGGATAGTTGCAAAGCCATTGATGTTCATGTGGCTAAAGGCGAAGGTTTAAGTTTGGCGATGTGCCCAAAGATTACTAAAGAAAAACACAAGATGTCAAAAGTACCGTATTCCAGCGTTGTTGGGGGTCTGATGTACGCTATGATGTGTACTCGCCCTGACATTTACTATGCCATGGGTTTGGTTAGTAGGTATCAATTCAATTCAGGTCGGAATCACTTGACTACTGTAAAGAGGATTTTGAGATATCTGAAAGGAATTGTAGATTATTTCCTTTGTTATCAAGGAAATAATTTAGCATTAAGTGGATACACAGATGCTGATTGGGGTGACGATTTAGATGAATGCAAATCTACCTCAGATTATGTTTTCTTACTAAATAATGGCGTCATCTCTTGAAAAAATAAGACACAAACATGTGTATCACTTTCAACAATGGAAGCAGAGTTTGTGGCTTGTGCATTTGCAGTTCAAGAATATGCTTGGTTAAGAAGGTTTTTATAACACTTGGGAATTGTTAGCGATTCAGTGGGAGTTGTGACAATTTATTGTGATAGTCAATCAGCTATCGTTTATACGAAATATCCCAAATATCATGGGAAAATCAAACACATAGATACAAAGTACAAGTTCCTTCGAGACATTATTGAGAAAGGGGAGGTGACGTTGAAGTATATGGCTACGCATATGATGGTGGCTGATCCGTTAACGAAGCCTATACCTATGGATATATTTTTAAAGCATGTAAAATCTCTGGAATTATGTAGCATGTAATTGTATTTATGTATACAATGATCATGATGTATTGCTCATAATATTAATGACATTTGAGTTTGTTTTGTATTTGTAAGTTCTTATATTTTGATTTAAAGTATGTCGGATAAGTTATTGAGATTGACTCTCTCACATGAAATATTGTGATAGTCAATCAGCTATCGTTTATATTAAATATCCCAAATATCATGGGAAAATCAAACATATAGATACAAAGTACAAGTTCATTCGAGATATTATTGAGAAGGGGAGGTGACGTTGAAGTATATGCCTACGCATATGATGGTGGCTGATCCGTTAACGAAGCCTATACCTATGGATATATTTTTAAAGCACGTAAAATCTCTGGGATTGCGTAGCATGTAATTGTATTTATGTATACAATGATCATGATGTATTGCTCATAATACTAATGACATTTGAGTTTGTTTTGTATTTGTAAGTTCTTATGTCTTAATTTAAAGTATGTCGGATAAGTTTTTGAGATTGACTCTCCCACACGAGCAATCGCCTCTAATATCTATATGATATGTAGAAATGAGATAATGTTAATTTGTGGTTAATTAACATATATATACCGCCTTAATAGAAAACTAAGATGAGATTACCTTTTATATATTTCCTTGATAATCGAAATGGATTTTCTACAATCCGTTACACTTGTCTAAGAGTCAGGTGTGATTTTCTCCTGAAATTGTGATGATTTTGAAGGACTTATAAGAAGAGAAAATCAGGTCAAGAATTGTGGTATACTTGGACTAAGACCTATATGATGCATTATAAATTTGAAATAGACATACGCTTCTAAATAAATAGAAAAGGTATCGTAGCATGTGTTCATACCACATGTGCTTTCAGTGACCCTATGGGTAATGAGTTAATGAATCCCTCTACTTCATTGTGTGAGATCCAGAGATTTGTAATTAACCTCATTCAATACCCCTAAGATTTTTGCCTGTTTCTTGAAACTTTATTTTAGTGTTGCTATCTTAGCATATAACTAATAGATCATGATTGATTCGGTTTTGCGGTGTATGACTAGTAAAGTAACTAAAATTGAGGGGATAGATAGTAGTGTGAAAGGAAGACTATCTTATAACTAATATGTTGTTTTGTATTTACAGACCGATCAATTATGTTTTAACTTAGTGTTTTGAAACATAATTGTGAATGCATAATTTATGTTATGTCAAGTATGCTCTCATATGTATTGTTTGAGGGACGAAAGATACGTTGACTAAGTATGGCAGAAAGAAGTTTGGGGTATAGCGAGATTTGATATCCTCATTATATTTAATAGTGAGCTGCTAGATGTCCTTAACCGGTGTGTAGTTTTGACCTCTTGATGAACTTGCTGGTCACATGATCCATTTGTCTGTATGAAATTATTGATATATGAAATGACTGAAATAAGTACGGGTCTAACTCTCATGTGCGAGTGGGAGATATAGGAAGTTGGGAGGGTTGGGTCACCCATGTGGGTTTAACTCAACCCAAACCCCATTATTAAAATTCAAATGCTAAAACCAATGGGGAGTAGTTTTTTCCAACTCCCCCTTGGTTATTTGAATTTTTAAAATAAAGGGAAGTTACATTTTATGAGTGAAAAACACCAAAAACAAAGGTTGGATATCGGTAAATCTTTTCCATTTTGTGCAAAGCCTAAGAGAGAGGGAAGAACACCAAGAAAAATAAAACTCTATTGTTGAGGGTTTGAAGGTGGTAATTTATATATTTTATTCAAGGGTATTTGGATCGTGAAAAACAAAAACAAACCGTACGTGATTGCTTTTTCGACTGCGCATCAAAAGGTTAGTGATTCAACTCTAAATCCTATTTTATTTCGATTTTAAAAAGTATGAAAATCATGTGTTGATTGTATGACAAAGATTTTAAAACCATATACAAAGATTCGGTTTCGATTCCTCATTTTAAAGAGCTGAGAACTGATAGCTCGAATCGACAATTTTCGGTTTGAATTGAATTGTTGTATGAACTAAATTTTTTTTAAAATATATTTTTTTAATATGCAAGATACGGAATAAGTGATATTAAAAATTCAAAATATTAAAAAATTATTATTTTTTGTTTGAAGGCAGAAGTAAAAAATTTTCTATTTTGGTTAATACCGAATATAATATAGTCACAAAAATTAAGTTATAAAAATGCATGAGTTTTATATTAGAAAAATAATTAAAAAAATTATTTTACAAAATTTGATTGGGTAATAAATATTTAACTCTCATGGATTGTGACAAATTGGGTTTAAGATATTCGCTACCGAAACGTTTAAACGATTCTGTCAAAAAAGAAAACACAATAGCCTTTCAATTGAAATTCTATTTTGTTATTAACCGATCATATTTTTCAATATTCTTTTTTTACAAATGAAATCGATATTTATTTTTATTTCTTAATTTTTATAGTTTTGGCTCTAAAAACTGAAACCAAAATCAAAGTTGGAACTGTTTAAAACAAGAATTGATTGTTCTAGAACAGAAACTAAAAATCGTTGTTTTAAGATTCCGTTATGATTCCTCTAGATCAAGAACTTGGAAGCGATGGTTCCAAAATTTTTTGCATGTTTTGCATTCTACTATGTATCTTCACAATAATAGCAAGCATATTCACGTTTTGAAATATTCTACTAAAATATTCTCACTCATCTTATCATTCTCACATGGACCAAAGTCTCGTGGGCAAGAATCAAGGATACATGGGTTATACCAAGAATAATTTTTGCATTCTACTTCACGTCTTGAGAATAATATGATACGTATTCAGGTTGAGGAATATTCTACTAAAATTTCCAATTCTATCGGTCCACACCCAATTTTCTTTTGTTTAAATTAGCATTCCTACTTTTCATGTCCTGAGTTGGCCATATCCGCCTAGCTAACATTATTGCATTGTTGTTTTGGCAGTTAAGGTGCATGCATTACATCGTATAGAAGTATATGACCTCGCAATATCAATAATGCAACCATATATCCTTATATCTTAACAAACAGCCATAAAGAACAGGGAAGATATTGATGTAATTTGTAACTACTTTCCCATCACACGTAGACCAAGAACTCATTGGGACTTCGAAATTTTCAATCTTCTATCCGTGGAATCGTTGACAGATTCAGCGAAGGTTCCCATTCTTAAAGCCCTAAAAAATGAGCTAGAAATGAGTCCAAAAGAACCCAAAAATGTTACGATGAGAAATTCTCTTACCTTCCCAAAGATGGCTGATGGCGCGGCATCTATGATTATTACCAGTATGAAGGCTTTTTTGTGCTACTCAAACTACCTTGAAGGTCTCATATCAACTAAGCAGCACTAGGTTGCACGGCCTACTGATATAATCCTAAGCAGTGCCCCAAAATGCGGCACCACATGGCTTAAGGCCTTGACTTTCGCCATTGTGACCCGCTCTAAAATTCAATAGTTCAAATAGCCCTTTACACACAGCATTATCACGTCGCTGTGTGCCCTTCTTGGAGGGGACAGATCACTTCAATCTCCAGGCACTTGATGTTATCACTTCCGCTTTTGGCTACACACTTCCCTTTTGATTCCTTGCCAAAATCAATTCTATCCCCTTCTTGTAAAATTGTCAACATATGCAGGGAACCAAAGGGTGTATTTATGTCTCTATGGTACTTCATTCGAAACCATACCCACAAAGACAAGGCATGTCTTGAAATGGAAGAGGCATTTGAGCTTTTCTGCCATCGAGTTTCTGTTTCCGGACCCTATTGTGACTATGTTTTGAGCTATTGGAGAGCAAGCTTGGAGTCACCTCAGGGAATTCTATTTTTGAAATATGAAGACATAAAGAGAGACACTTTGTATGTGAAGAAACTAGCTGAATTCATGGATTATCCTTTTTCCTCTGATGAAGAAAAGGAAGGTGCCATCCAGGGTATTGTAAATCTTTGTAGTTTTGAGAGTATAAGCAACTTTGAAGTGAATAAGTTTGGGAAACATGTTGCAAGCGGCTCAAGCAAGATGGTGGAAAACAACATATTGTATAGAAGAGGAGAGATTGGTGATTGGAAAGGTCATTTGACACCAAAAATGGCAGAGTGCATTGACAGGATAACTGAGCAAAAATTTGGACAATGTGGCTTGGAATTTGGTGTTGCAATAGAGAATTCAGAGGGAATTTAACTGCTGCATTCCCTGCTAAATCTCTTTCAGGGATAACACTATTAAGATGTTCAATGAATTCCAATAGCAGTCAATATAGTTCAATGGGAAGCTTGTGTTGCAATACATTATAATTCCAGTTAGATTTTAGTGTTTTAGATTTACATCCAGATTAGTAATCTGGTTTCTTATAGAGTGATACACCTCATTAGGAGGGGAAAAGAATTTATAAAAGCTGTGAAGAAGTGATGGTCCTAATTTAGCAAGAATATCCGTTCAAGAGTTGCCCTCACGGGATACAAAGACCACTCGGTGCACTTAGGTTCTGTGAATGAGTTGCTGACATTCCTGGAGGATATGGGAGTTTGGATGGATAGGGTTCACCTCGAAAAAGAGGGCTGACACAAGTTCAGCTGAATCAATCTCTAGAATAACCGGGAAGAACTGGGTGTGAAGAAGGAGAAGGAGCCCCTCAGCACATAGCTCCACAATGATAGGGTCCATCACCTCCAAATTTATCGTGAAACCATGGACCCATAAGCCAGACTCATTAGAAGCAATCCTCGAGCCCGACCACATGAGAGTAAAGGTTCAACGAGCCATCCGTATTCAACCTGTAGAAACTAGGTGGACGAGGGTTCCATTGAATTTAGGTGCCTGAATCGGGAGGAAGCTGAGATCTGCCAGCCATCGCTAGCCAACCAACCTGAGTATAACTGGCTGAGGGTTACAGGCCCGATGAGTGCCCATCAACTCTTCATCAAACATCACAGAGAAACTCTTATCGAAATTCTGTCATGTAAAAATGTAAAAATGGGATAACAAATGAAGCCGAATACTTGGGTCTGCTTCCAACCCTAGCATAGAGTCAAGTCAAGTGTGCTGGACTTCAAAGCGCAGCCCAAATGGGATGCCCAAGGCAGAGCCTGGTCTAAAGATCAACAAGGTTTTCACCGTTTTTTTTTTCACCTATCCATACTTCACCTAACTATTTCGGTCCGAGTATTGTAAGATTCATTAAAAAATTGACTCTCCCAAATCATTTTTCTTCATTTGTAGTGTTCGAATTTGAGACCTTTGCATTGATTGAGAAGAGAGAGTGTCAGATCATGCAATTCAAAAAATTCAGCTTAAGTGACACCAATCCTCCTCCCCCTTTGTAATAGGCTCAAGTTCGAGTTTTACTATGAACCAAAAAAAAAATAAAAAAAGTTTGATCTGTGGTTTTCACTTTATGCAGCACAAATTCCAATCCTCTCACAAATCATTTACCTCATGTAAAAATTTGTATTCTCATAGCTTTGTTGCAAGAACTAATATGTATGCTACTGATGTAATGACAATATTGTACAACCGAGTAACCTGATTGTCAAATTGCTAGGTTTAATTGAGAAGAGAATATATACTTTTTTAGTTGTTTATCACATCACATCTTGCGAGGCATCTTCTTCTAATGGAGGAGGGCTTGCATCAAATTTTCAGACCATTTATTGAATTTGCAATAAAAGGTTTTTTGGCTTGCTCTAAACCCAATAGAGTTCAATGTTTTTTCTTCTCTATTTTAAGAAGAGATTTCTCGACTTTATATGGGCCGTGTTGTGATATTCTCTACACAATCCACACCTAATCTCCTAACACAAGAATTAAAGAATATATCAATCTTGTTTTGCATTCTACTGTATCTTTAGGAAAATAAGTTACATATTCACCTTTTATAAGTTCCATA
Organism: Dillenia suffruticosa; assembly: GCA_033439265.1. NCBI lineage: Eukaryota > Viridiplantae > Streptophyta > Magnoliopsida > Dilleniales > Dilleniaceae > Dillenia > Dillenia suffruticosa. Next base: position 5,642,483 of record JAVTVX010000009.1, read on the forward strand.
ACTTTATACAGTGCATTGCATGGCGTTGCAACCGCGAGATATTGTTTGCACAATGTACTCTTAGTCTCCTATGGCAAAATTCAAAGAACACATGAAAATACCACTACAAAAAACAAGGTTTTAGCGACCGAATTTAGTGACAAATATTATTTGTCACAAAACTCCAACGAAATTAGCAACAAAATATGTATTTGTCGCAAATTTTCAACAAATTCTACAACAAAAATATATTTGTCGCTAAAATAGCCACAAAAAAATATTTATCGCAAAATTGATGCCAAAATAGTGACGAACAATAATTTGTTAGAAATTCATCCCAAATTAGTAACAAAAAAAATATTCGTCGCTAAATTTGCAACAAAAAAGAAAGTTCGTCGCTAAGTTAGCGACAAAACATAATTTCATCGCTAAATTTGAGACCAAAAATTAATTCGATGCTAAATTAGCAACAATATGTTTTTGTCACAAAATTTGTCGCTAATTTGCAACAAAAAAATTTCTTCGTCACTAAATGTGCAACAAAAATTAGAATTCGTTGCTAATAGTGCGACGAAAAAAAAAATGATCGGCATATTTGTCGCTAAATAGCAACAAATACACTTTCCGTTGCAAAATTTTTAAAAGTTGTCGCTAAATTTGTTGCTGATTGGTTACAATCGAGTTATTTGTTGCTAAATTCGTCGCTAATATATTTAATTCTCTTCTTCCTATTATAAATCAATTGCTCCTTCACTTACTTATGTAACTTTTTCAAATTGTTCTAATTTTTTAACATTTTTAAAATAATGAAATCAATTTTTGATACATAATGAATGAGTATTATCTTGTCATAATAACTTTTCATAATAATAATGCTTATTTATTTGTCATAATTGTAATTAAGTACTATTGTTTGCGGTAGTAAATTTTATCGATATAAACAAATGAATTTAATAATGACCGACATTGAAGGCATTATACATTTATCAATATGTAAAGAATGTTAAGTATAATTAACAAGATAAAAATATCTATGTTTATAATTTTGTTATTTAATGTTATTAATTTAGTAATTAATAATTTGTATCTCATTTAGCAGTTTAACAGAGGAAATTAAAGTGTTTTAGTTAAATCCGTGGAAAAATTTAAAATTTCGTCACAAACATTGTCGTAGATTTCCAACAAAAATACTTTTTCGTCGCTGAATTACCGACCAACCAAAATTTATCGTCGCCAATTTTGCGACCAAAAACAATATTTGTCACACATTTCCGACCAATTATCAAGTTCGTCGCTAAATTTTGCGAAGAGAAACGAGTTTGTCGCAAAAATTGACTATAGAAATTAGAGTCTATGGTGGAATCGGTGACGAATGAATAATTCGTCGGTGGAATCGGCGACGAATGAATAATTCGTCGTTGAAATCAGCGACGAATCACAAATTCATTAAGGATTTTAGCGGCGAATAACCAGTTCGTCGCTGAATTTTGCGACAAACCAAAAATTGGTCGTGGATTTCAGCGATGAATATTTGTTTCGTCGCTGATATTTGCGAAGAAACGGGGTTCGTCGTTGATTTCTGCAACCAACTAAGCTATCATCGCTGATTTTAGCGATGAAAATAAACTTTGTCGCTGAATTTTAAAACAAAATTTTTCATTCTGTGCAATTTTAGCGACCAAAAAATTTTTGTCACAGATTTCAGCGACAAATACCAAATTTGTCGCAGATAATTTTTGTCGCTAAAATCCGTCGCTAATTTAGGGGAAAACAAACTCGTCAAAAAATTATCCGTCGCTGAATTAGTGACGGATTTGGAATCCGTCGCCCAAATCCGTTGCTGAATGAGCGAGGGATTCCAAATCCGTCGCTAAATGAATCCGTCGCTGATTCCATATGCCTTGGCCATCAGCTAGCCACGTGCCCACCGACCCCAGCCACGTGCCCACGCACCCCAGCACCCCCACCTGCCCGCCCGAGCTCGCCCAAGCCAGCTCCCCTACCTGCCCGGCCGAGTCAGCACCCCCGCGCAGCTTCAACTCTTAATTGCTGGAAAATACCGCGCTTCTGCCTCCACCGTGATTCGAACTCCGAACTCCAGCACGAACCCCTGCACACACACACAATGTGTAAACCAACCACTGAGCCAAAAATATTATTGTGATATAAATTTATTTTTTTATTAGTTATTACATTTTTTTCACATTTTTCTAACAATAATAAAATAATATATAATAACAATTTAAAATAATAAAAATAAAAACTTTTTTTATTTATACAACCAATCTAAAATAATATTAATCAAAAATAATAAATATGATAATTTTTAATAAAATAAAAAATAATAAAATACTAATTTAAAATAAAATAATAAATTAATTAAAAAAATATATTAATATTATATTTTGATTTCTTCTTTTTTCTTTTATTTTATTATTCTATTATTCTTTTTCATTTTTATTTTATTTTTTAATCCATAATTTAAAAATGCATCTCAAAACTATAAAATTATAATTATCAATAAATTATAACATATTAATAATTTAAAAAATCTATATATTTATTCACAAAATATTTTTATTCAAATTTCAATAAAATTATTATATATAAGAAATGAAAATAGAAATAAAAAAAAAAACCAATGGAAAAAAAAGTAAGAATAGGAAACAAAAATGTGGAAAAAGTTGGAAGAAAGAAAACAACAATATCGTCACACAACACTAGGTGGTATGGTGGTGATATGTATTTTCCTGAAATCCGAAGTCCAAGGTTCGATTACCTCTACCTGCATACATGTTGTTTTTTTAGTATTAAAACAAAGGACGCGCGGGCGCCCGCGCGCCTGCCTGGGCGCACACGCCTGCTGGGGCGCGGGCGGCACCTGCCTGCCTGGGCGCCCGCGCACCTGCCTGGGCGCCCGCGCACCTGCCTGGGCACCCAGGCAGGCGCGGGCGCGCGCCTGCTGGGGCGCGGGCGCCCGCGCCTACCTGCTTGGGTGCCCGCGATCTGGGCGCCCGCGCGCAGGCAGGCACGCCCAGGCGCGGGCGCCCAGGCGCGGGCGCCCTGGAGCGAGCGGGCGCCGAGACAGGCGCGCGCAGGGCGCGAACGCCCAGGCAGTCAGGCAGGCGCCCGTGCGTGCATGCGCCGGCGCCCGTGCGTGCATGCGCCGGCGCCCGCGCAGGCATTAATATTTTATTAAAAAATTTATATTATTAAATAAATTAATTGAAATAAAATAAAATTACCTATATATTAAATAAAAAAAGTAAAAAAAATAATAAATTAATTAAAAAATATATATAGTTTAAATAAAATAAAATATATGGTTTTTTTAAGAATTAAATAACATTATTCGTCTCAAAAATGAAATATAATATAATAAAATAAAATGTAAATTAAAATATTATAAAATAATAATATGATTTGTTAATATAAATTAATAAAATAAAATAAAAATAAAAATAAAATTATAATTAAAAGAATATAAAATTCAGCGACGGATTTGGAATCCGTCGCTAAATTATTAAAATAAAATAAAAATAAAATAAAATTCTAATTAAATAAATTTTAAATTCAGCGACGGATTTTAATCCGTCGCTAAATTACCGAAGATAGGGATTGGGATTTTCATCTAGCGACGGATTTGTTTTCTGACGCTAAATTAATTTTTAATTTAAATATTACATATTAATAAAATAAAAAGAAAAATAAAAAAATAAAATTCTATTTAAAAAAGATTAAATTTTGCGACGAATTTTAAATCGGTGGCAAAATTTTACCATATTTAGTGATGAAATTTGCAACGAAAAATTTTTTGTCCCCAATTAACGACGAATTTAGTCACGAAAATTTTTTCGTCACTAATTTGTGACGAATTTAGCCACGAAAATTTTTTCGTCACTAATTAGCGACGAATTTTGCTACGAATGATGTGTCCGTCGCTAATTTAGCCACGACTTCCCTTTCGTTCCAAATTTTGTGGCAAATTAGCGACGAAAAGGAGGAAAAAAGAAAACAAAAATATTATCACACAACACTAACATTAAGCGGTGGTGTAGTGGTGATATGTTTTTTGTTTAAATCCGAAATCCAAGATTCGAATCTCTCCACTTGCAAGTTTTTTTAGTATTAAAACAAAGAGCACCTAGGAGCGGGCGCCCACGCCTGCCTACCAGGGCGCCCGCTCGCCTGCCTAGGCGCCCAGGCAGGCAAGCGCGGGCGTGCGCGCGAGCCTACTGGGGCGCGGGCGCCCAGACAGGCTGGCGCCCGTGCGTGCATGCGCCGTCGCACGCCCAGGCATTAATATTTAATTAAAAATTTTATATTATTGAATAAAATAATACAAATAAAATAAAATTACCTATACAATAATAAAAAATATTAAATCAAACAAAAAAAGTAAAAAAAAATAATAAATTAATTAAAAAATATATATAATTTAAATAAAATAAAATACATGGTTTTTTTAAGAATTAAATAACATTATTCTTCTAAAAAATGAAATATAATATAATAAAATAAAATGTAAATTAAAATATTATAAAATAATAATATGATTTGTTAATATAAATTAATAAAATAAAATAAAATTATAATTAAAAGAATATAAAATTCAGCGATGGTGATGGATTTCGAATCCGTTGCTGAAATTATCAAAATAAAATAAAAATAAAATAAAATTCTAATTAAAAAAAAATTAAAATCAGCGACGGATTTTAATCCGTCGCTAAATTACCGGATATATTTTATTTAATTATATATAAAATACCTAGCGACGGATTGAGATTTTCATCTAGCGATGGAAAACAAATCCATCGCTAAATTAATTTTTAATTTAAATATTACATATTAATAAAATAAAGAGAAAAATAAAAAATAAAATTTTATGTAAAAAAGATTAAATTTTGCTACGAAGCAAAATTTTGCCATATTTAGCGACGAAATTTGCAACAAAAAATTTTTTATCCCCAATTAAAAACGAATTTAGCCACGAAAATTTTTTCGTCACTAATTAGCGACGAATTTTGCTACGAATAATGTGTCCGTCGCTAATTTATCCACGACTTCCTTTTCGTTGCAAATTTTGTGGAAAATTAGTGACGAAAAAGTTTTTCGTCGTTAAATCCGTCGTAAAATAGGGACGAATTTTTTTCGTCGCGAAAATCCGTGACTAAAACCATGTTTTTTTATAGTGTAAAGATGGCATCCTGGACAATAGAACCTAGCCCAGAATTGACCAGCTCTCTACCTAGAAAAGACCAAAGAAACAAGTCGGACTTACGAAAAACATGAGTCAACTTGTGAAGTTGATGAGTCAACTTATGAAGAACGTAAGTCAATCTAACTATGAAATATCTAATTTAATCTTGTGTAAAATTAAATAAGTCAATATATGAAAATAACATGTCAACTTGCTGTGTAATATATTGTGTGTAACGGCCAGATTCTAGCCTTTAGAAGGCAAATAGGTCGACCTGTGATTCACAAGTCGACCTGTGAACTTCACAGGTCGACTAGCCGTGTGCCCAGTCCAGCACATGGGCTTTCTCCCCTCATTTCTACCGACTAGTTGCCTTGCTTTCTCTATAAATAAGGTCCTCACTTCCCATTTGAAGCATGGAAGAGAGTGGAGAGAAGTTGAGAGCATTAGAGAGCTTGTAAAAGTAGGATTGAGTTGTGGGAATCGGAGATGGATCAAAGAACTAAGAGATAATCTTTAGTTGGAATGTCCTCTCCACTTCTCACTCAACCACTCAAATTTAGGAGATTGTCCCAAGTGTATTTCAATGAGCAATTGACTCACATTTGTTTAGGCAATCGTCTCTTTATTATGGGCAATTGTCTCAACTTCACTTGTAATCATCTTTGAGCATTGTCTCACCAAATTTTATACACAGTCTTGTACACTTTCTTTGATACATAATCAAAATATTTTATTAGGATTATTCTCTCTTTTTATTGTTCTTTCAACTTCTTTACAAATCCTTCCATCATTCTTTAAAAAACCCTTTGAGTTAATCTCAATATACCCAAACTCTTTGACTTTTATGCCAAACACATTCAAAATTTCAACAAATATATCTGTTAAGGCAAAAGATTTTAGTATCAGAAATAATCTCCCTCAAATACACTTTGCCTTATCCCAGAACATGGTACAAAGCATTTTCCTTTTTTCCTTTTAAAAGTCTTTGTTTTATTTAAAAAAAGGTGCCAAGGCTGACTGCCTGTGCGGTGGTTTGCGTTCTGAACGTGACATGTACGGTCAACTGTTGGTGACCACGAACAGAATATGCCCTTGCAAATCAAGAAAATAGAACTGCAGACAAATTCCCAGGTTCCAAGGGCCAGCTAGACTAGTGATGTAACCTTTTATTCATTCATTTATTTATTTATTTATTATTATTATTTTTAAAGGAAGAAGAGAAGGGATATGTGTTAATGGGGTGAATGCAATTGTTGTTGGGGAAAAAAGGAATTGCATCTGCCATGAATAATATGTATGCAAAGCGAATCAAATATAAAACACATAATATTTATATGGTTCAGCCAATATTATTTATGTCCACGATCAACATTCACTATTACATTATTCCATCTACACCGATCAAAAATCATAATCAATCACTACCTATTATCTTCACATTCTTTCACCATAACTAAATCCATTTCCCAATTATAATTTTACTTAAATTTATATTAATCTCATAACCACACCATTCAAATATACTGATATTCCTTATTAACATTTTAACCTTGCCGGCAGTTACCGATTCTGACCGCATCCTTATACACGATGATGTAGAATTATTCACTCGTTTGACGGCCTCTCTTAAATCACACATCCTCACCTCATGAGTTCTAATAAGCCGTCCCTTGCCAGGGATTTCTTGGTAATGGTACTAAATTCTGTTAACCAAATTTTCAACATTTCAGATTTGAATAAGATTTTCTTGATAAGAACACTAAATTTTTTTGATCAAATTTTTATATTTGAATTTTGAAAATAAAAAAATAGGTTTCAGGAGAGTCCACCTTTTAAAGTATCTTTTCAAAATTATACGCATAAAATAGTCTCTCCTACATCTATGACTTTCTTTTTATAAAATACTATCTTATATTTTTATATATTTGAGTTGAATAAAGAAATAACGCTTGTCGACATTGAAAATGGAGCAATCTAAATTAATTTAATAAGCCTTTTATTTTTAATAATACATTTACTATCGGTTGAATTGCAGTCCAACTCGACGGCTCTTTTAAAATGTTCACCTAAAAATAGATTTCTTATAATTGTTTCTAATTCTATATTTTTAAATATCAAAAGATGTAAAACTTTGAATTCATCGGTATTGAATTAGAATTACAAAGAATTTTTAATATATATTATTGTAAATATATTAATAAATTTTTTTTAATACAGTTTTAGTTTGAAAAAAATTAATTTAAATTAAATTAAATAAATAAATTATCATGTAAATTTTATATGACAGACTCTAAAAGGATTGATTTTGTATATTCGTATAGTTAAAGAGATTTTTTATATATTTTTTTAAAATTTAAAAGTAATTTAAAATACTTCTTTTCTATAAAGAAGAGACTTATGGATAATTTCTTGGTCTCAGGTGTAGTAAACAAATTCATTGGTTCTTCTCCGATACGTAAAGAAGAGTCTAGTTTTAATTTTAATCACAAGTGATTGAATGAATTTTTTGTTTTTTGTTTTTTTGGGGGGGGGGGGGGGGGCGGGGGAGCACAAGGCCTCACCACTGGGACCCTAAGCTTACACGCCATGCTTGTCCGCGCAGCCAGGTTTGATGATCAAGTTTGGAAACTCGGTCCATTTGGACTTTAGACTGAGGGGATAGGCTTTTGCTTCACCTGTGATAAGGACTCATGAGAAAAGCATTTATCCATTTGTTCTGTTGTGGCTGTGATTTCCAGCCTGAAATTTTTGTTGTACACTGTCGTCAAGTTGGAAGTCAAGTTCATAAATTACCATTAAGAGAGGCATGCTTGAAAGATGGCTGGCCGTCATTATTGACCATTCGAGAAAGAAAATTTTTAGATAAAAAGGTTATAATTCATCGACAACGGCCAATCCTTCGTTCCATTCCAATAAATATAATTATTATATAAATCATTTTATATATAAATGATTTTATATCATTATATTTTATTTTATAACATATACTTATTTATTATATTAATTATAATTTAAATTAAGATAAATAATTTTAATTTCAATTTATATAATTTTATATCTTTTTATTGATTTTTTATTTTATATAAAATATAATAAAATAGAGATAAGCTGAGCTAAATTCAGATTTTCTTTTTTCAAAAAAAAAAAATATTTTGAAACGGGGTATTACTTATTTTACTCCTAATTTTAAATAGGAGGTCATGACACTGTTTTAGTGTGCAGGTCATTGGTACTGGTTCATGATAAATAACTTAACAAAAATATTTTAAATTGCACTTACCCACCACTCGGCCCTAATTCAAGATTTTATTTTTAAATAAGAGACGACCTCTTCTAAATGTGATCCTTCTCTGGCGAAATTTCCGAAAATGGATGAGATATGTCTTCTGGGTTGGGGGGGGGGATAAAATTACTTTCGTTTTGGATGCAAAAAGTGGAATTAATTTTCATTCATAATTTAGTACATTGATTTTAAATTTTTTACTGTTTAAAAGAAGATTTTGGATGATTGGGGGGGGGGGGGAGAGAAGAAGATGAAGAAGAGTTCTACAAAAAAAAAAAAAAAAAAAAAAGGAAAGAAAAAGAGAAAGGAGAGAGGAGAGAGGAGAGAGGAGAGAGGAGAGGGGTTAAGTGGTAAAATTGGTTATTTCACCCTTGTGCATATAGCAGAATAGCAAAACTTTCCATATTTATATCCCATGGCCGTAAAATTAAGTAGATGATTAATTTCGACAGAGGCCGATAGAATTAACTCGGGCTTTCATGTGAGCCGCATAATGAATTTGGGTTTCACCGTATTCGAATTTTATCTCACTAATTTAGTTCTAATATTATAGGGTCATTAAGAGATTAACTCTTATAAATCTTATTTTTATATTTATAGGATTCGAATTCGAAATTTTTAATTAAAGAATTTAGATTTTATGAAAAAACTTAACTCATATCTCAAGACTAACTTTTAAGATAGAGGATTTTATATTTATATATCATGTGTGAAAAATTAAAATAGTCAACGTGCAACTTAACTAACAAATTGATAATATATTTCATTTCATTGATTATTCTTCCTTTAGAAATATGAATAACAATATTTGTAGTACTTATTTGTTTAGAAATAAATATAGGTTCCAACCAAAAAAAATAATAATAAATATAGGTGTCACCTTAAAAATTCACTAATTTTCAACACCTACTTCTTCTGAGAAAAAAAAGTTCTAAAATTTCTCTCAAAATGATGTGATGATACTAGGTGTCAAGAAAATAAGAGATATAAAGGAATTAGGAATGTCCTTTTTTTTATTTTTGTTTTCTACGGTCTTACTAGTCCCTTGAGGCGGCTAGCAACTTCCATACGTAAATGATATACTAAAACCTACTTGCATTTTGTGAATGCCGGAGCTCCAACCTTGGAAATGGGGGGCTGGGGGCACTTGAGGATGTCTTCCCCAAAGCCGCATTTGACATCCCAGCTTTGGTTAAAGTGTATGTCTCATTTAGTTTTTAGTACTTAGATATATATCACCATTTAATAAGAAGTAAAATAATAAATACACCTTACTCTATTAAGAGCTTCTTTATTTATTTGTTTTGGAAGCTTGGTCATTTATAATAAGATGGTTTTCCAAAGAATCTGCATCAAATATTGGTCAATATTCAAACTTGGGTACCCACAATTTTCAAATGAAAGAAAGAATTTTCAAAAAGATTGCCTTAATTAGCAATTGTTTTGGGCCAGACTTAAGTGTTCGTCAGGGATACCTTAGTTCTATAAATAAGGTTGCCTCTTCCCCAACTTTCCCAAGCCTTCCAACCATCTTTCCTTCTAGCAAATTACCCAACTTCAAACTCATTCATCACCATGGCACCCTCATTTCCTCAAGATGTTAATGAAGAGATCAACAAACAATTTGAAGAGTTGATACAAACTCTTCCTACTCACAATGGGTCCATTGTTCCTACTCTTGTCAATTACAAAGGCTTTTGGTACCCTCCCATTTCTGTCTTCAAAGGTGTCTTGCTTATGCAAGACCACTTCAAAGCTCGACCCACTGATATTTTCTTGTGTAGTGCTCTCAAATCTGGCACTACTTGGCTTAAAGCCATTATGTTTTCCACCATGAACCGCTCCAAATATGATTTTGCTACTCACCCTCTACTCACCACAGGCCCACATGATTGTATCCCCTACTTGGATGCCTACATTACTGAACATGATGTCGAGGCCTTGCCTTCACCGAGGCTGCTTTCTTCTCACTCTGCTTACTCCTTGATACCCAAATCTGCAAGAGAGTCTCCGGATTGCAAGATTGTCTACATTTGCAGAAACCCAAAAGATGTGTTTGTTTCACATTACTTGTTTGCAATGAAATTGAGGCCACCAATGTTGCCACCCGTATCTATGGAAGAGGCATTCGACTGGTTCTGCAATGGAGTGTGCGAGTATGGACCTTACTTTGAGCACGTCCTCGGGTACTGGAAAGCAAGCTTGGAGTTTCCTGAGAAGATATTGTTCTTGAAATATGAAGAAATGAAGAAGGATCCTGTGAAGTATGTCAAGCAGTTGGCAGAGTTCTTAGGGAAGCCTTTTTCGGCAGAGGAAGAGAAAGAAGGGGCGATAGAAGAGATTGTGAAGCTATGCAGTTTTGAGAAGTTGACCAGCTTGGAGGTGAATAAGACTGGCAAGCTGGCATTTGTGCCTGAGCTGATAATCGGCAACAACAGCTTCTTTAGGAAAGGTCAAGTTGGGGACTCCAAAAATCACCTGACACCAGAGATGATCCAGCGATTAGACAAGGTTACAGAGGAGAAATTGAAGGGCACTGGATTTGCATTTGGAGAATCAAAGAAATATTAGAAATTGAAGGCCATGTTAATTCCTTCAAGCAAGGTGATTTTTTTTTTTGAGTTGAATTTTTGAAAACAAGTTTTAAAGCTAGCCATAGCTACAAATTCTGCTTCGTGCAGAAGGGAGGGTAGTTACCTATTTAGCTGCTGCTGTGACAGAAATAAACTATTTTGTAATGTATCTTTGAGATGGATTACTATTCCATCTTTCAATGTCTCTTCTTCCTCAATCAGTTCAATTTGATCTTAGCAAGGATAAAAATAGAAATTAAGGTCCTTTGATAAATTAGAAACCTGTTGCAGAAGATATATGTATACTAGAAAATAATTTTTTTCCAATCACAGTATCTAGAGTAATGTTCCGACTAATCCGATTCATGTGTCTGCAGGATTTCCTAGCATAGTCTTTTTTATTACCAAATTTCAAATCCGTGATTTGATTAAGAAATCTAATACTCCATTTTATTAGACCGACTATCTGTTGGTCAGAAAATACTATTTATAAAGGGCTGCCACTCTTGATATTGCAATATTCCCATGTGTGACCCTAAATAATTAGTCCTTATTCAATTAAATGAATGATTCAATTCTTACCCCTTATGTATGATTTTGATGTAAAATAGAAATTGGTATTGCTTTTCAAAGTTCTACTTGCAAAGCAGTCTAAAGTTGTAGAACTAAGACATTTTTGCTCTCTTCGGGCAAGCATTGACGTTCCGTATTGTTTGTCAATGCTTTTAGGGTTTAGGCAGCCATCGTGTCGGCTTGACCGGACGATTCCTGGACCCACCCAATTGTCTGAATTTACACTTCGGAAATTCTTTTGTGAAAAATTTAGTCTACCAATGCAAGGTCATGGATAATTTCAGTTAAAGGATAGAAAAATGTTTCCCATCTAGTTATAATGTTCCCACTCACTTCTTTATTAATTTTCTCTCTGTCCCTCTTTCTCACACTTCAACACTTGAGGATCAATTTTCTTTCTCTCCTAGATCTCTTCTCTCTTTCATCTCTCTTATCTAAATTGACTATTTACACTAAAAGATAGAAATTATCATTTTAGATCGGATACTTTGACCAAAATAAAATTACATAAGGTATAACTACTAAAAGAAAAATATGATATAAACAAAACAAGTCTGAGCAAATAGTAATAGAACAGAAAGAAAACCCAAAAGGTTAGGGTATATATACACATTAACCCTCTAGATTGAAGGCCAAGTTTTCAAATTTTCACAAATGTGAATAAATTTATACATAATAAATATCTATACAAAAATCACTTAATAAAATTTTCGATCCCAAAAGAGAGCAAAAATAACAAACTAGATCACACAACTACTTGAATGATTCTTTCCCTTTGTGTCAAAATAATATTTATATGGTTTAACCAATATTATTTATGTCCATGATCAACATTCACTATTACATTATTCCATTTACACCGATCAAAAATCATAATCAATCACTACCTATTATCTTCACATTCTCTCACCATAATTAAATCCATTTCCCGATTATAATTTTGCTTAAATTTATATTAACCTCATAACCACACCATACAAATATACTGACATTCGTTACAACATTTTAACCTTGCCTGCGGTTACCGATTCTGACAGCATCTGTAACACTGAATATAAAAAAAAAAAAAAAAAAGGATTGGAGACGTAGCGTTTTGGGACAAAACGCTGCGTCCCCAATTGGATTAGGGTTAAAACCCTAACCCCCCTTCTCTCCTCTCTCTCTCTCTCTCTCTCTCTCTCTCTCTCTCTCTCTCGACCTTTCATCTCCCACCGCGGCGCCGCCCTCCTTCGCCGCGTGTTCCACCGCCGCCGCCGCTGCCGCTGCTGCCACCGCCATCGCCGCCTTCTTCTCCTTCTTCTTCTTCTTCCTTTCCCTCTCGGTTTCTCTCTCTATCTCACTATTTCTCTCTCTCTCGCGATCTCCCGCGATCGCTCTCTCTCTGCCTCGCCTTCCTCCGCCGCGAGCACCGCCTTTAGCCACAGCTCGAGCCCGCAGCGCGATCCCCCAACCCACAGCACGAGCCAGGCCCCGAGCAGGACCCAGCCCACAGCGCGAGCCCAGGCCGCGAGCAGGACCCAGCCCACAGCCCGAGCCCAGGTCGCGAGCACGAGCGAGGTCGTGAGCGCATGAGGCCCAGCGCACGAGCGTGCAGCAGCGCATGGGTGCGCGGCCCAGCGCACGAGCGCGCGCGAGCCGACGCAGGAGCACGCGCGAGCCGACGCACGAGCGCGCACGATCACAGCGCACGATCACAGCGCACTAGCGCATGGGCGATCACCAGCCCGCAGGCCCATCAGTAGCAAGCCCATGGGCCCACCAGACCCGACAACCCGTCCAAGTCCGCTGGCCCAGTACGGCCCGCGGCCAGTCCGGCCCCTGGCCCGCGAGCCCACGATGACCCGTGACCCTCTGCATAGGTAAATGAATTCTCGATTCCGTGAACGTACTAGGGTTCGAAAATTATTGGTAATTTGATTTAAATTTCTCACTTGTGTTTCAAATGGTAAACATTACAGGTTTTAGACCAGGTTGACGGACGAACGAAAGCTAGATCCGGAAATCCGAGAAACCCTAGGTGAGAGAAATGCAACCTTTTCAACATTTGAATTAATTCTATCGAAATTAGGTCGAATTTAGATCGAGAGTTACATAATATATTGAAATGTGTGAAATCCGAGGAAAATTAGACAAAAAAAATGAGAAATATTAGAAACTTGACCATTGGTGAGTCAGATGAGTCGAAATTGAGGAAACGAGAATCTAAAACGAAGTTTTGTAAATTAGGTGGTATATATTTGGAAGGGAAAAATTGAAAATCCCTGATTTGACTTTTATTTGATATTAAATGTTGATAATCTGATTTAGATTGATCTTTTTGGAGACTCGAGGAAGCAGATCAGATTTGATTGGTTTTGAAAATAGGTAGTGACCACTCTCCCTAGAACTGTGAGTGGGATTTGACATTCGCTATTGATTGAAAACCATATTTCAAAAATACCTTTTTAAATGACATGTTTTTGCAAGTGTATGATTATAGAATTTTCGAATATTTTATGAAATGTTTGTGACCTTTGGAGTGTCTAAATTTATGACCTTATCGATATGCATCCATGAGTTTTGATAATTGAATATTGTGCCACATTTTTGACATATTGATATGCTTTAATGTTTCTACTGCATTGACACATGGTTTCAAATGGATTTACTTGCATATTTAGGCTGTATGCCCGGTCGACGTTATGATATGATGTATGGGGCTATATGTCCGGCCGACATGGTGATGGGATGCATGGGGCTACATGCCCAGCCGATATGATATTGTGATCTGTAGCTGCGAAGGACATCTGGTAGAGGCATCCCTTGTGCCCGGATACGTTTCGGTCGGAAGTATTCGCCAGATCGTCATGTGTATGGGTGTCCCAGGTTGACCCTCATCGAAGAGGACGTTGAGTACGGTTCCGTCTAGCACCAGGCGGGGGCACCATACACGACCGACTAGCTATTTGTACATTATGATTATTTACAGACTAGTTGGGATAGTCTGTGACCAACATTGGGGTAGAGAGCCATTATTTAATACTTGTATTTGGAAAAACCCCCAATGCGCCGTCCTTGGTCGAGGTATACCATTGCCGGGAATATTTCATTAGCCGCCTCTTCATGACATTGATGTAAATATTGGATGCATATCTTGCTTTCTGATATGTGCGTATGATATATGATTTTGAAATAATATGATCGTTTTGCACACTGTGGATATTTTCTTATCTTATGCTTTGACACTCCAAGTTCACTCTCGATATTGATAGTATGATGTCAATCCCCTCACTTATTGAGTATCCTCCCATAGATACTCACCCCTCACTTTCTTTCCCACAGGATTAGTGTTGGACCGAAGAGATATCACTGGGTTTGGGTATAGATATTTTCCATCTCTTCCGCTACGATGATTGGTGATATTGTTATGTATTGAAAATCTTAGTTTGACCAATCTATTTATCTAATTTTTTTTGGGATGACTGTATAAATTTTGAACATTTATTTATGAAACTCTCGTATTGAATTATTTCATTGCATTGACATATTTGTAAATATTTAAAAATAACTTGGGAATTTATTTTATATATGCGTAGAATTTAAGTCCGCTCGGTGTGGCGGCTGTTCATGCTCTAGTTGGGCATGACAGTAGAGGTCTGTTGCTAGGACTGCTAGAAACTTCATAGCCTTGCGTTGTTCTGGATGTTGGCTGTGGTATTTGTTGATTTTGGAGAGGCCGGGATGGCCAATTGTTTATTTTTTTCAGGATGAATGTGATATACAGGTGAAATTGTATATGGGAAACCTCTGATTTATGGGGAGGTTCTGCCCAATTTTCTGTAAAAATATAGCCGACATTTAAGGACAACGGGCTGCTGTTCACGATCCCGGTTCGGGGCGTGACAGCATCCTTATACATGATGATGTAGAATCATTCACTCGTTTGACAGCCTCTCTTAAATCACACATCCTCTTCTCATGAGCTCTGATACTCACCAAGGTTTTCTTCGTAAGGGTACTAAATTTTCTTAACTAAAATTTTAAATTTTAATTCGATTTTTTTGATAAGAATACTAAATTTTATTGATCAGTTTATGAATTCAAGTTTTAAAAATAAAAAAAAATAAACGTTAGGAAAGCTCGTCTTTTAATGGGTCTAATAATTAGTTTAAATTGAATTAATCGGGATCAATAAATTAATTATTAAATACTAAAAGCTAAAGCACAAAATAAAAAAATTAATAATAAGTACACCCTAATAACTTTTTATACCTATAGAAGTTTATGAGACTTAGACATAAAGTATCTTTTTAAAATTATACGCATAAAATAGTCCCTCCTACGTCTATGACTTTCCTTTTATAAAATACTATCTTTTAATTCTATATATTTGAGTCGAGAAGGGAAGATATTGAAAGTGGAGCAAGCTAAATTAATTTTATAAGCTTTTTATTTTTAATAATTCATTTACTATCGGTTGAATTGCAGTCCAACTCGACGGCTCTTTTAAAATGTTCACCTAAAAATAGATTTCTTATAATTGTTTCTAATTCTATATTTTTAAATATCAAAAGATGTAAGACTTTGAATTCATCGGTATTGAATTAGAATTACAAGGAATTTTTAATATATATTATTATAAATATAATAATAAAATTTTTTTAATTCAGTGTTAGTTTGTAAAAAATTAATTTAAAATAAATAAATAAATAAATTATCATGTAAATTTTATTTAACAGACTCTGAAGGGATTAATTTTGTATATTCGTATAGTTAAATAGACTGAGGGGGTAGGCTTTTGCTTGACCTGTGATAAGGACTCATGAGAAAAGCATTTATCCTTTTGTTCCTGTTGTGGCCGTGATTTCCAGCCTGAAATTTTTGTTGTACACTGTCTTCAAGTTGGAAGTCAAGTTCATAAATTATAATTAAGAAAAGCATGCTTGATAAATGGCTGGCCGTCCTTATTAACTAAACAACAAAAATATTTTAGAATATTGATTTGAAATTTTTTACTGTTTAAAAGAAGATTTTGGAAGATGGGGGGGGGGGAGAGAGAGAGAGGAGAGAGAGAGAGAGAGAGAGAGAGAGAGAGAGAGAGAGAGAGAGAGAGAGAGGAGTTCTACCAAAAAAAAAAAAAGAGAGAGAGGAGAGGGGTTAAGTGGTAAAAATGGTTATTTCTCCCTTGTGCATATAGCAGAATAGAAAAAGAAGTTACTACTTGTTTATCACAAAACTTTCCATATTTATATACCATGGCCGTAAAATTAAGTAGATGATTAATTTCGACAGAGGCCGATAGAATTAACTCGGGCTTTCATGTGAGCCCGCATAATGGATTTGGGTTTTTTTTTTTTTTTGTTTTCATGGTTCGATATTCGAGTTTTATTTGATTTATTTGATTTGAGTATCGTAGGACCATGGAAAGATTAACTCTCCTAAATCCTTTTTTTATATTTACAAGATTTGAATTCGAAATTTTTAATTAAAGAATTTGGATTTTATGAAAAAGTTTGGCTCATATCTCAAGACTAACTTTTAAAATAGAGGATTTTCTATTTATATATCATGTGTGAAAAATTAAATTAGTCAATGTGCAACTTAACAAACATATTGATAAGATATTTCAATAAGATGGGATATATAAAAGATGGTTTTCCAAAGAATCTGCATCAAATATTGGTTAATATTCAAACTTGGGTACCCACAATTTTCAAATGAAAGAAAGAATTTTCAAAAAGATTGCCTTAGCAATTGTTTTGGGCCAGACTTAAGTGTTCGTCAGGGATACCTTAGTTCTATAAATAAGGTTGCCTATTCCCCAACTTTCCCAAGCCTTTCAACCATCTTTCCTTCTAGCAAATTACCCAACTTCAAACTCATTCATCACCATGGCACCCTCATTTCCTCAAGATGTTAATGAAGAGATCAACAAACAATTTGAAGAGTTGATACAAACTCTTCCTACTCACAATGGCTCCATTCTTCCTACTCTTGTCAACTACAAAGGCTTTTGGTATCCTCCCATTTCTCTCTTCAAAGGTGTCTTGCTTATGCAAGACCACTTCAAAGCTCGACCCACTGATATTTTCTTGTGCAGTGCTCTCAAAACTGGCACTACTTGGCTTAAAGCCATTATGTTTTCCACCATGAACCGCTCCAAATATGATTTTGCTACTCACCCTCTACTCACCACAGGCCCACATGATTGTATCCCCTACTTGGATACCTACATTATTGAACATGATGTCGAGGCCTTGCCTTCGCCGAGGCTGCTTTCTTCTCACACTGCTTACTCCTTGATACCAAAATCTGCGAGAGAGTCTCCGGATTGCAAGATTGTCTACATTTGCAGAAACCCAAAAGATGTGTTTGTTTCACATTACTTTTTTGCAATGAAATTGAGGCCACCAATGTTGCCACCCGTATCTATGGAAGAGGCATTCGACTGGTTCTGCAATGGAGTGTGCGAGCATGGACCTTACTTTGAGCACGTCCTCGGGTACTGGAAAGCAAGCTTGGAGTTTCCTGAGAAGATACTGTTCTTGAAATATGAAGAAATGAAGCAGGATCCTGTGAAGTATGTCAAGCAGTTGGCAGAGTTCTTAGGGAAGCCTTTTTCGGCAGAGGAAGAGAAAGAAGGGGTGATAGAAGAGATTGTGAAGCTATGCAGTTTTGAGAAGTTGACCAGCTTGGAGGTGAATAAGACTGGCAAGCTGACAATTGTGCCTGAGCTGATAATGGGCAACAACAGCTTCTTTAGGAAAGGTCAAGTTGGGGACTCCAAAAATCACCTGACACCAGAGATGATCGAGCGATTAGACAAGGTTACAGAGGAGAAATTGAAGGGCACTGGATTTGCATTTGGAGAGTCAAAGAAATATTAGAAATTGAAGGCCATGTTAATTGCTTGAAGGTGATACCTTTTTTTTTTTTGAGTTGAATTTTTGAAAGCAAGTTACAAAGCTAGCCATAGCTACAAATTCTGCTTCGAGCAGAAGGGGGGGGCAGTTACGTATTTAGCTGCTGCCGTGACAGAAATAAACTATTTTGTAATGTATTTTTGAGATGGATTACTATTCCATTTTTCAATGTCTCTTCTTCCTCAATCAGTTCAATTTGATCTTAGCAAGGATAAAAATAGAGATTAAGGTCCTTTGATAAATTAGAAACCCGTTGCAGAATATATATATGTATACTAGAAAATAATTTTTTCCCATCACAGTATCAAGAGTAATGTTACGACTAATCCGGTTCAAATGTTTACGGGTTCTCCTCGCATAATCTTTTCTATTACCAAATTTCAATCCCGTGACTTGATTAAGGTCATGGATAATTTCAGTCAAAGGATAGAAAAATGTTTCCCATTTAGTTATAATGTTCCCATTCACTTCTTCATTAATTTTCTCTCTCACTCTTTCTCACACTGCAACACTTCAGGATCAATTTTCTTTCTCTTCCTACTTTCTCTCCTATATCTCTTCTCTCTTTCATCTCTCTTATCTAAATTGACTATTTATACCGAAAGATAGAGATTATCATTTTAGATTGGATACTTTGACCAAGATAAAATTACATAAGGCATAACTTCAGAAAGAAAACCCAAAAGGTTAGGATATATATACACATCAACTCTCTAGATTGAAGGCCAAGTCTTCAAAATTTCACAAATGTGAATAAATTTATACAAAATAAATATCTCTACAAAAATCACTTAATAAAATTTTCGATCTCAAAAGAGAGCAAAAACAACAAACTAGGTCACACAACTACTTGAATGATTCTCTCGTCTCCTTCTGTGTCTTATTGAGTCTGAATAGGGGGAATTAAGATGGGTAAGCAAGGCATGTTTGGTAAGAAATCTACCACGCATAGCATATCTACATGTAAATTTAAAATATGGTTTTCATGCGTATCAGGTTCCACAAATATATAGCGGTCTATGAAAGGGATTGCTCAAACAAAGAATCCATAGCATGTTTCTCAATGATAACATAAAAATAAATGTAGTTCTTTAAATCTGGCGGATTCAACCCAGAGATTGAAGCATGATAGAAACTTCGCACACATCACCCTTCCGCACACAAATGCGGACATCCCAACACCCACAACCCACAAATAAATGCGTGTTGATGGTGAGAACGATTCAGCGTAGCTCTGAAGCTATCTTAATCCAACTACATCCCAAGTAAGAACATTACAAGACATTCATCACATATATTAGAATCACATTTCATTCTTAACCCTTTTTTTTTTTGTTTTTACCACCATTATCTAGATTTTACCCGATTAATCTAGTTCGAACGATCTATTTTAGAGATTAACTCTTCCAAATCGTTTTTCATCATTTCCAAGACTCGATAAAAAAGATTACTTACCAATATAATCACCAAGGGTCATGTTGGCTTTGAAGTCTTTGACTGAAAACTCACTAGCAAATCTTGAAATCTATCCAAGAGCGAAAAGATTAGGGGAGGGAAGAGAGATAAGAGTGTGTGAGGAAGGGTCGAAACGAGATCGAGCATGATCTTTTATGCTTGAAATTGATTAACCTTGAAATAACAGCCAAGATCAAGTGGTTAGTGTTTTGAAAATAGATAGCAAAGATTAACAGAATTATTAAAAATATATTGCCAATTTTATAATTGAATCTAATGGCTTGAATTAAATCTGATCCTAAGGTTGAGAACAAGGTTCTAAAAATGGAAGGGAACTGCAATCACCTAGCTCTAGTTTTCTAAAAGTAGAAATCTTGTCCCAAAAAGAAATTCGTAGCCCAGAAAGGAGATGAACGATTGAAAGGGATAAGAGAATACACAGAATAGGAAGAGGGGAGAAGAGACTAGAGAAAGAAAGAAAGACATAGGTCGTCATCAAAGAGAAAGAGGCAAGTAAAGACTCTAAAGGAAGTAGAGAAAAAGGAAGACAAAGAAAGAAACAAGAGAGATCAACTAGAGTTTCATTTTGGGCTTTAGTCCGAGCGATATCCAGCCTCTTTGGGCTTGTGCTCTGGGCCACAATTTATTTAAAATTCCATAAGTACCCCTACTGTGAAAGCTTTCGATGTCTCATTTAGGTATAAAAATATTGAAGGAGAATGGAGCCATCAGCCGACAATGCCAGGATTTTGAGTTTTGGTCTTTTTCTATAATATGACCGTCACCAGTAAACCGCGATCGTTGACGAGCATAATTATTTATTGTGGGGAATGATCCAATTTATTGTAATAATTGGAATCAAGTAGTGGAATAACTGGAATTAATTTCAAAGTTTCTTAGCAAATCCAAGAATAAATGGAATTATACTATATTTTTTGTTTGTACACTTTTAACTGAAATGTTAGTATATAATTCCCCTATATAAATATCCAATAAAATATTAGACAGTCAAATCAACTTTGGTACCCAGCTGATCTAATCAAAAAAGAAAGGAGGAGAATTTCAAAATGACAGCTTCATTAAGAAGGCTCTGGGTATCTTCATCCCATGAAGTCTTATGCATGCCCAAGTTCTATAAATTGATGCTTTAGCTGCAAACTCAAACCCCAAACCCATCCAGACATTTCGTCTCTCGCAAAGCTGCAAGTGGATATTGTCTCTAATGGCGCCCGCTGTCGCTTCAGAACAATCCAACATGGAACAAAATGTTCATGAAAAAATCAACAAACAGTTTGAAGAGTTGATAGCAACTCTTCCTAGTGACAAGGGTGCCATAGTTCCCACTCTCTTCCAATACCAAGGCTTTTGGTATCCTCCCATTTCTGTCTTCAAAGGTGTCTTGTTGATGCAAGACCACTTCGAAGCTCAACCCACCGATATTTTCTTGACTAGTTCTCTCAAGTCTGGCACTACTTGGCTTAAAGCCATTATGTTTTCCACCATGAATCGCTCCAAATTTGAATTCGCCACTCACCCTTTGCTCACTACTGGCCCACATGATTGTATCCCCTACTTGGATGCCTACATTATTGATCATGATGTTGAAGCCTTGCCTTCGCCGAGGCTCTTTGCTTCTCACTCTGCTTACTCTTTGCTACCGAAATCGGTGAGAGACTCTCCGGATTGCAAGATTGTCTACATTTGTAGAAACCCAAAAGATGTATTTGTTTCACATTATTTGTTTGCCATGAAGTTGAGGCCCCCAATGTTGCCTCCTATGCCTATAGAAGAGGCTTTTGACTTGTTCTGCAGAGGAGTGTGCGAGTATGGACCTTACATTGAGCATGTACTCGGATACTGGAATGCAAGCTTGGAGTTTCCTGGGAAGATATTGTTCTTGAAATACGAAGAAATGAGGAAGGAGCCTGTGAAGCATGTCAAGCATTTGGCAGAGTTCTTAGGGAAGCCTTTCTCGGTAGAGGAAGAGAAAGAAGGGGTGATTGAAGAGATTGTGAAGCTATGCAGTTTTGAGAAGCTGACCAGCTTGGAGGTGAATAAGACTGGCAAAGTAGCATTTGTGCCTGAAATGCTAATCGGTAATGATAACTTCTTTAGGAAAGGTCAAGTTGGAGACTCCACAAATCATCTGACACCAGAGATGATCGAGCGATTAGACAAGATTACAGAGGAGAAGTTGAAGGGCACCGGTTTCAAATTTGGAGAGTCAAAGAAATATTGAGCCAGGAGATAGAACCTTAATAAACATGTTTGCAAACAGCTTTTGTTTCATTGCAGAAATAAGTTTAAATCATGATGCAGGTGTGTAATGCTTGCTTGTTGTGGTACTAGCAGCAGGTAAACAATGTCGTGTTCTCTGTTCCTCACACAAAATTCTTTAGATGTAATTCTTCATTTTCTGTTGAAATATTGGTTTCTTATTAAATCTTAATGATCCATGTGATGATAATCATTTAGCATATATTACCACTAACGTTGATGGCATAACTCAATCAGAAAGTTGGGTAACTGAGCACAAAAATCATCAGACTAAATAACTGTGTGATTGAACACAATTCAAAGTAATCATCAACATTAATCATAGCAATTTGTCTACTAATCACTTGAAATATAGGATCTCTCATTGATTAATACCCCCGCAATGTCAATGCAGAATTACAGAATTGAATATAAAGTTTTAAACTTTTTTCTTTCTCTTTTCTTTCAAGAATAGTCCAGTATAATAGTTTTTATAGAATGGCTTTCATGGTATCAGAGGCTTTGAATCCAATGGCCTCTTTGAAAGACTCAATGTTTGAACTATCTTTGGCAATTGCAATCGTCAATTGTTTCATTAACTTTGTTCGACAATTGATCTTTACGATAGTAGCAAATCTTGAATTTGCTCTTATATCCATTAAAGGTTCAGTATCTGAGCCCTTTGTTCGAGCGAGTTTCTCTTTCCCATGTATTCATCTCCGTGTGATCCTTTCTTCGAGCGAACTGCTCATTCAATTCTCAAATTCTTTTGTTTCTTCTGTGTATGTAGCTATTTTTCTTTAGTTTTCAAAAACCTTTTTTCATCAAAATACTTCCTGCTCGAGAGATCTTGCTGAGCAGCTGTTAAAGGTTCTGCCGAAACTCTCACTGCCACATCACCAACCACGCGTCCCTTACTGCCAAACGTCTGCCACATTATCTAACACGTCGGCAACAAGTCATCTGCCTGTTTCCATCGTTCTTTTTCCTAGGGCAAACCATGAAAAAAAAAGGATCTTTCACTCCCAATCTCAACAATTTAAACGGATAAAACTATAATCTTTGGGCTGAAGGTCGACCATCTTAGGTCGCAAATTATGATGCATTGTAGAATCATTAAACCTTTAGGAAGTTTTTTTTTGGGGGGGGGGGATTGGGTCGCCGACGTGGGTTTGACCCAACCCAAACCCCATTATCAAAATTCAAATGATAAAATGAAGGGGGAATAGTTTTTTCTCCAACTCCCCTTGGTTATTTGAATTTTAAAAACAAAGGGAAGTTACATTTTATGAGTGAAAAACACATAAAACAAAGATTGGACGTGGGTAACTTCTATGTATGAACATCTTCTTCATTTTGTGCAAAGCCTAAGAGAGAGGGAAGAACACCAAGAAAAATAAAACTCAATTATTGAGGGTTTGAATGTGGTAATTCATATATTTTATTTAAAGGTATTTGGATCATGAAAAATAAAAACAAACTGTACGTAATTGGTTTTTAGACTGCATATCAAAAGGGTTAGTAATTCAACCCTACATTCTATTTTATTTCGATTTTAAAAAGTATGAAAATCATGTGTTGATTGTATGACAAAGATTTTATTGGTATCAAAGCATGCAATGATTGTTTTCTAATTTTTTTTTTATGCATGAAAAATATGAGTTATATTAAAATTTACATGTTAGAGCATTTTTTTTAGAAATATTGTTAATGGTAACTTAAATAATTCACAACGAAAATGTCTCAAATTTTAATACGTGACTACCCATATGATAAAGAATCTCTCTGCAAATTAATAGGTTTTATGATTTAAAACTTGTATGGTTAAATTCTTCATTAAAAACTCTTTCTAACCACGTAAAGAACATGCAAAACGGTTTAGAAATGAATGAGATATGGTTTAGGGAAATTAGGGTTGAAGTGCAGAAAAAAAAAATTTCTGCATGAAGAAGAGGAACAGTAACATCAGCACAATCCCACTCTCGGCTCTAGATGTGTAAGACCAAAACACTGAGTTCTAGACTTCTGATTAGAAAAATAAGATCACCAATAGAATCAAAACTCAAAAAATGGGGGGTAGTCGAAATTTGGGGAGGAGCAACCACACGGAAGGTGGCGAGTGGAGGCCACGTGCCCGGACATCCCAGCGGCACGTGAAGGAACGTGAGACACGCCTTCTGGCAGTGATTTCCATCGGAATCATTTTCAAAAGATGTTTGATTTTTCTATAATTTTTTAATTATTTTTCTGAGATGAAAAATATATATTTTTTAATTTTAAATTGAAAAATCCTTTAATAATTACAGAAAAATTATTTTTCAGTTTCAGAAATTTCTAAAATTTTTTTCATATGTTAAGAAAATTATTTAATAATTTTTTGCTAGCTAAATTAAATTTTTCAATACCCGTTTGATTTTATACTCGTTAATTTATATGTGAAAAAATTTATTTTCTCAATATAAATTCATTGAATGATTGAGTATAATGATTATAAATGGTATTTTAAAAATTAATGATTCGTTTCGTGACCAATTTGTTGCTTACCCTAATTTTTAGGAAATCGTGAGAATCAGACGAACTCTTTTTGTTTTCCGAGGGAGACATAAAGTTAAGAAAACATCCGAACGATTGGCTAAGCTAGCTAACATGATAAATTATAAAATGAATCCAATTCATACTTTGTCACAACACTTGAGAGTGATGAGTCGAAAACGGTTTGAGATTCTACATTTGGGTCATTGGTTTGGGGGATATAGAACTGAGATCGATATAATCAGGAATTCTCTCCCTGATAATCTAACTAGAATGACTGATGAGATAATAGAAGAGGATGAATGGATCATTCTCAAGAACTTCGGACTAAAATTGCTTAAAATATGGCAAACTAAATAGATATAAATTAAGATGAGGAGATCACTATCTCTAAATTTCAATAGTGGTCCACCACGAGCAATTAGGAAATTTACTCCCACTGATAGACTTTCAGTAGAAATAATTAACATGGTTACTTGCATGTATATGAAAGAAAAGACAGAGATAGAATAAGAGAAATGAAATATTATATCTCTCTATCTTTTTTTGTTAAATAGTTATGTACTATGATCATGTCTAGTAGGGATCTATTAACATGCGTTGTAGACCAACTCTTTTATATATATGAATGTATTTAGAATGCTTTTAGAAATGCATATCTATCTGAGCATGCGAGTATGTGAAAATGATATGTTCTTATTTCGCATGATTCTCAATACGTAAAGTATTTTAGTAGGAGATCTTAGGTTAGTAGGATTTAAGTAATTCTCACATAAAATCTGATAAATTTTGTTATTTTGAAATTAAATTTATGGTAATAAAACATTTGAAACATGGATGATGATTGGAAATTTAGTGAACTTTCGAATCTATATCATGTGTTCATTTATCATAAATTTTAGTTTCAAGCACAAAATTTAAAGTATTATATGAGCATGAAAACTCACGTTTACCTCTCTTTGAAAACCCAGACCATGGCAACAAAAACCATAATAGCTTAACTTAATAAGGGTGATAAATTCAATGGCGACAATTATGACATCTGGCGTCATAAGATATGTTATCTACTGTAAGAGCAGGATGCTTTAGAGGGTATCAACCATATCATGCAAGACCATGGAATTGGAAATATGCTCAGCAGAGAAGAGATCACGAAGCTTACTAGACGTGGAAAAAAAAAATTCTACTGCACGTAGCATCCTGGTTAGTTCTATGGTAGATGATCTCATTCACGAATATGAATAATTCCCTACTGCTCATGACATATGGGTATACCTCGGAGAAAAGTATGGAGGTACTAGTGTGACCCATTTAAGACAGTTGACCATCAAATTTGACACGTATAAAAAGAACTCTGATCACAGTATCAAACTACACCTGAGAACCATGTCAAACATGATAAATGAATTGAAGTCAGCAGATCATGTTTTATCTTATGAGCAACAAGTTCAAACTTTAATCTGATCACTTCCAGACCAGTGGGAGCACTTGAAAGTCAGTCTGACTCACAATAATAGCATTAAGACTTTCGTTGATGCTGCTAGCCACGTAGAACTCGAAGATGAACGGCTTGGTGCTGCAAAATCAATTTCTAATGCCTTTGTAGCTGAGTCCAGTTCTCAAAAATTTTGAGTTTTAAACGCAAGGGGAACAAGAACAAGAGCAAGAAAGGGAAGGAAATTACGGAAGGAAATTGCGGAAGGATCTAAGAAGAACAATTCCAACCGCAATAACAAGCACAAGCGGTTTTAGAAAAAGAAGGATAAGAGCAAACTGAAATAGTACAATTGCAAAACTCTTGATCATTTCGCTCGAGAATGTCCCGAGCCGAAAAAGGTAGCACCCTATAACGCTTCTCTAAGTGTTATATATGTCTCCACTATTGTTTTAATTTCTGAATCTTATCCTGTGTGGATTATAGACTTAGGAGCAATAGACTATGTGACGAGAGATTGAGAAACGTTCGTGGACTTTCGTCGAGTTCCTTCTGGTGCAAGATGGATATACATAGGGAATAATACGAGGGTGGAAATCAAAGGGATTGACACTTGCAAACTAGAGTTACGAAGTGGCCAAACTCTAATCTTACATGATGTTCTCTTGCACCGAAAATTCAACGAAATTTAGTCTCTATTGTTGTTTTTCTTAGACTAGGCTATGACTTGAACTTTACTTATGATAGGGTTTGTATCTATAACGATTGTGTGTTTTATGGTACTGGACATCTGTTAAATGGATTTCTTACTTTGGATTGTGATAGACAAATGTTTAACTCTTATGTTGATCGTTATATTTCGTTAAATGTTTGTTTCTCTAATAATACTAATGTTGATGATAAAGTATGACATGCTAGACTTGGTCACATAGGGTAGGACATGATGAATCGACTTCTGAAAGCAGGACTATTGGGTTCGTTTACTAAAGTTGATTTACCAAATTGTGAATATGTCTTGCTGGAAAGATGATCTGAAAACCATTTGGAAAGGCCGTAAGGGCTGAATTCCCATTCAATTGGTTCACTCTGATATTTGTGATCCAATAAATGTGAAAACTCGATATAGAGTGTCATATTTCAATACATTCATAGATGATTTCACGTGATTTGATTATATTTAATTGATTTCTCAAAAATCTGAAACAGTTTAGTGATTTAGACGTTTTATGAATGAAGTGGAGAATCAAATTGACAAAATAATTAAAACTTTGAGAACAGATCGAGAACGTGAATATCTATCAGATTAATTCAAGGATCTATGTAGTAAAAAGGGAAGCACTAAACAATTGACTATTTCTCATACACTTCAGCAGAATGGTGTTGCTGAGATGAGAAATAAAACACTGCTAGATATGACGAGATCCATGATGGCACAAGCTAACTTGCCTATTTCCTTTTGGGGATATGCATTGTTAACTGCGACCTACATTTTGAATAGAGTGCCTTCGAAATCAGTACCAACTACGCTTTACGAACTTTGAACTATTAGAACACCAAGTCTGAATGGACTTAGATCTTGGGGTTCGGGAACCTATATTCATGACTCTTCCAATAAATTTGGAAAACTAGGTCTCCAAGGAAAGAAGTGTATTTTTATCAGATACTCTGACCAGTAAAAAAGTTATGTATTCATTAGTAAGCACGAAAATGGTAATGTAATAGAAATGGAATCGTGAAATGTGACCTTTTTGGAAAATGATTTTCCTAGCAAAGATGATATAATGAAAAGAGAGCCTTTATTTGAATTAAAGAATTCAAATGATAGATCTGTGCTAGATGGATCAAGGGAACTACGAGAAGTTGAATCCCTAGATGATTCTAGTGGGAGGGATTCAAATTCTAACGATCCAACCGAATCATCGATTCGGAAAAATGCTAAGAAAAGTGTGCCCAAACGTCATTACGAAATTGAAGTGCACGCTTTTATCATTTCTCCACAGGACGAGGATGAGTCAAAAAATGTGAACGAGGTTTTGTCTTGTCTTACCAAGGATAAGTGGATAAAAGCAATGGAGGAAGAAATATAGTCGATGGATTCCAACCATATTTGGGAACCGGTTGATTTTCCACCTGGGCACAAACCTATTGGGAACAAATGGGTTCTCAAAGTTAAACATAAAATTGATAGAACAATCGAGAGGTACAAAGCTCGGTTGGTGGCAAAATGTTATACCCAATAAGAGGGTATTGATTATGAAGAAATCTTTTCATCAGTCGTGAGATTTGCCTCTATTCGTTTATTGTTGGCTATAGTAGCCAATTCAGATTTAGAATTATATCAGATGGATGTGAAAACTGCGTTTCTCAATGGAGAACTTAAAGAAAAAATCTATATGGAACAATCAGTAGGTTTCATAATTAAAGGACAAGAAAACAAAGTTTGCAAATTGAATAAATTAATTTATAGTTTCAAACAATTTTCAAGACAATGGTATTTGAGATTTCACAAAACCGTAATCTTTTACGATTTCGTGATAATAGACGAAAACTATTGTGTTTACGTGAAAAATTCTAATGATAAATTTGTAATTCTAAATCTGTATGTCGATAACATATTGTTAGCCGGAAATGATATGAAGTATGTCCTGAATATCAAGAATTGGTTATCATCAAATTTTGAGATGAAAGATATGGGTGAAGCAGAGTATATACTGGGTATTAAAATTTACAAAAATCGTTCCAAAAAATTGTTAGTCTTATCTTAAAAATCTTACATTAAAAAGATTTTGAAACGATTTATGATGGATAGTTGCAAAGCCATTGATGTTCATGTGGCTAAAGGCGAAGGTTTAAGTTTGGCGATGTGCCCAAAGATTACTAAAGAAAAACACAAGATGTCAAAAGTACCGTATTCCAGCGTTGTTGGGGGTCTGATGTACGCTATGATGTGTACTCGCCCTGACATTTACTATGCCATGGGTTTGGTTAGTAGGTATCAATTCAATTCAGGTCGGAATCACTTGACTACTGTAAAGAGGATTTTGAGATATCTGAAAGGAATTGTAGATTATTTCCTTTGTTATCAAGGAAATAATTTAGCATTAAGTGGATACACAGATGCTGATTGGGGTGACGATTTAGATGAATGCAAATCTACCTCAGATTATGTTTTCTTACTAAATAATGGCGTCATCTCTTGAAAAAATAAGACACAAACATGTGTATCACTTTCAACAATGGAAGCAGAGTTTGTGGCTTGTGCATTTGCAGTTCAAGAATATGCTTGGTTAAGAAGGTTTTTATAACACTTGGGAATTGTTAGCGATTCAGTGGGAGTTGTGACAATTTATTGTGATAGTCAATCAGCTATCGTTTATACGAAATATCCCAAATATCATGGGAAAATCAAACACATAGATACAAAGTACAAGTTCCTTCGAGACATTATTGAGAAAGGGGAGGTGACGTTGAAGTATATGGCTACGCATATGATGGTGGCTGATCCGTTAACGAAGCCTATACCTATGGATATATTTTTAAAGCATGTAAAATCTCTGGAATTATGTAGCATGTAATTGTATTTATGTATACAATGATCATGATGTATTGCTCATAATATTAATGACATTTGAGTTTGTTTTGTATTTGTAAGTTCTTATATTTTGATTTAAAGTATGTCGGATAAGTTATTGAGATTGACTCTCTCACATGAAATATTGTGATAGTCAATCAGCTATCGTTTATATTAAATATCCCAAATATCATGGGAAAATCAAACATATAGATACAAAGTACAAGTTCATTCGAGATATTATTGAGAAGGGGAGGTGACGTTGAAGTATATGCCTACGCATATGATGGTGGCTGATCCGTTAACGAAGCCTATACCTATGGATATATTTTTAAAGCACGTAAAATCTCTGGGATTGCGTAGCATGTAATTGTATTTATGTATACAATGATCATGATGTATTGCTCATAATACTAATGACATTTGAGTTTGTTTTGTATTTGTAAGTTCTTATGTCTTAATTTAAAGTATGTCGGATAAGTTTTTGAGATTGACTCTCCCACACGAGCAATCGCCTCTAATATCTATATGATATGTAGAAATGAGATAATGTTAATTTGTGGTTAATTAACATATATATACCGCCTTAATAGAAAACTAAGATGAGATTACCTTTTATATATTTCCTTGATAATCGAAATGGATTTTCTACAATCCGTTACACTTGTCTAAGAGTCAGGTGTGATTTTCTCCTGAAATTGTGATGATTTTGAAGGACTTATAAGAAGAGAAAATCAGGTCAAGAATTGTGGTATACTTGGACTAAGACCTATATGATGCATTATAAATTTGAAATAGACATACGCTTCTAAATAAATAGAAAAGGTATCGTAGCATGTGTTCATACCACATGTGCTTTCAGTGACCCTATGGGTAATGAGTTAATGAATCCCTCTACTTCATTGTGTGAGATCCAGAGATTTGTAATTAACCTCATTCAATACCCCTAAGATTTTTGCCTGTTTCTTGAAACTTTATTTTAGTGTTGCTATCTTAGCATATAACTAATAGATCATGATTGATTCGGTTTTGCGGTGTATGACTAGTAAAGTAACTAAAATTGAGGGGATAGATAGTAGTGTGAAAGGAAGACTATCTTATAACTAATATGTTGTTTTGTATTTACAGACCGATCAATTATGTTTTAACTTAGTGTTTTGAAACATAATTGTGAATGCATAATTTATGTTATGTCAAGTATGCTCTCATATGTATTGTTTGAGGGACGAAAGATACGTTGACTAAGTATGGCAGAAAGAAGTTTGGGGTATAGCGAGATTTGATATCCTCATTATATTTAATAGTGAGCTGCTAGATGTCCTTAACCGGTGTGTAGTTTTGACCTCTTGATGAACTTGCTGGTCACATGATCCATTTGTCTGTATGAAATTATTGATATATGAAATGACTGAAATAAGTACGGGTCTAACTCTCATGTGCGAGTGGGAGATATAGGAAGTTGGGAGGGTTGGGTCACCCATGTGGGTTTAACTCAACCCAAACCCCATTATTAAAATTCAAATGCTAAAACCAATGGGGAGTAGTTTTTTCCAACTCCCCCTTGGTTATTTGAATTTTTAAAATAAAGGGAAGTTACATTTTATGAGTGAAAAACACCAAAAACAAAGGTTGGATATCGGTAAATCTTTTCCATTTTGTGCAAAGCCTAAGAGAGAGGGAAGAACACCAAGAAAAATAAAACTCTATTGTTGAGGGTTTGAAGGTGGTAATTTATATATTTTATTCAAGGGTATTTGGATCGTGAAAAACAAAAACAAACCGTACGTGATTGCTTTTTCGACTGCGCATCAAAAGGTTAGTGATTCAACTCTAAATCCTATTTTATTTCGATTTTAAAAAGTATGAAAATCATGTGTTGATTGTATGACAAAGATTTTAAAACCATATACAAAGATTCGGTTTCGATTCCTCATTTTAAAGAGCTGAGAACTGATAGCTCGAATCGACAATTTTCGGTTTGAATTGAATTGTTGTATGAACTAAATTTTTTTTAAAATATATTTTTTTAATATGCAAGATACGGAATAAGTGATATTAAAAATTCAAAATATTAAAAAATTATTATTTTTTGTTTGAAGGCAGAAGTAAAAAATTTTCTATTTTGGTTAATACCGAATATAATATAGTCACAAAAATTAAGTTATAAAAATGCATGAGTTTTATATTAGAAAAATAATTAAAAAAATTATTTTACAAAATTTGATTGGGTAATAAATATTTAACTCTCATGGATTGTGACAAATTGGGTTTAAGATATTCGCTACCGAAACGTTTAAACGATTCTGTCAAAAAAGAAAACACAATAGCCTTTCAATTGAAATTCTATTTTGTTATTAACCGATCATATTTTTCAATATTCTTTTTTTACAAATGAAATCGATATTTATTTTTATTTCTTAATTTTTATAGTTTTGGCTCTAAAAACTGAAACCAAAATCAAAGTTGGAACTGTTTAAAACAAGAATTGATTGTTCTAGAACAGAAACTAAAAATCGTTGTTTTAAGATTCCGTTATGATTCCTCTAGATCAAGAACTTGGAAGCGATGGTTCCAAAATTTTTTGCATGTTTTGCATTCTACTATGTATCTTCACAATAATAGCAAGCATATTCACGTTTTGAAATATTCTACTAAAATATTCTCACTCATCTTATCATTCTCACATGGACCAAAGTCTCGTGGGCAAGAATCAAGGATACATGGGTTATACCAAGAATAATTTTTGCATTCTACTTCACGTCTTGAGAATAATATGATACGTATTCAGGTTGAGGAATATTCTACTAAAATTTCCAATTCTATCGGTCCACACCCAATTTTCTTTTGTTTAAATTAGCATTCCTACTTTTCATGTCCTGAGTTGGCCATATCCGCCTAGCTAACATTATTGCATTGTTGTTTTGGCAGTTAAGGTGCATGCATTACATCGTATAGAAGTATATGACCTCGCAATATCAATAATGCAACCATATATCCTTATATCTTAACAAACAGCCATAAAGAACAGGGAAGATATTGATGTAATTTGTAACTACTTTCCCATCACACGTAGACCAAGAACTCATTGGGACTTCGAAATTTTCAATCTTCTATCCGTGGAATCGTTGACAGATTCAGCGAAGGTTCCCATTCTTAAAGCCCTAAAAAATGAGCTAGAAATGAGTCCAAAAGAACCCAAAAATGTTACGATGAGAAATTCTCTTACCTTCCCAAAGATGGCTGATGGCGCGGCATCTATGATTATTACCAGTATGAAGGCTTTTTTGTGCTACTCAAACTACCTTGAAGGTCTCATATCAACTAAGCAGCACTAGGTTGCACGGCCTACTGATATAATCCTAAGCAGTGCCCCAAAATGCGGCACCACATGGCTTAAGGCCTTGACTTTCGCCATTGTGACCCGCTCTAAAATTCAATAGTTCAAATAGCCCTTTACACACAGCATTATCACGTCGCTGTGTGCCCTTCTTGGAGGGGACAGATCACTTCAATCTCCAGGCACTTGATGTTATCACTTCCGCTTTTGGCTACACACTTCCCTTTTGATTCCTTGCCAAAATCAATTCTATCCCCTTCTTGTAAAATTGTCAACATATGCAGGGAACCAAAGGGTGTATTTATGTCTCTATGGTACTTCATTCGAAACCATACCCACAAAGACAAGGCATGTCTTGAAATGGAAGAGGCATTTGAGCTTTTCTGCCATCGAGTTTCTGTTTCCGGACCCTATTGTGACTATGTTTTGAGCTATTGGAGAGCAAGCTTGGAGTCACCTCAGGGAATTCTATTTTTGAAATATGAAGACATAAAGAGAGACACTTTGTATGTGAAGAAACTAGCTGAATTCATGGATTATCCTTTTTCCTCTGATGAAGAAAAGGAAGGTGCCATCCAGGGTATTGTAAATCTTTGTAGTTTTGAGAGTATAAGCAACTTTGAAGTGAATAAGTTTGGGAAACATGTTGCAAGCGGCTCAAGCAAGATGGTGGAAAACAACATATTGTATAGAAGAGGAGAGATTGGTGATTGGAAAGGTCATTTGACACCAAAAATGGCAGAGTGCATTGACAGGATAACTGAGCAAAAATTTGGACAATGTGGCTTGGAATTTGGTGTTGCAATAGAGAATTCAGAGGGAATTTAACTGCTGCATTCCCTGCTAAATCTCTTTCAGGGATAACACTATTAAGATGTTCAATGAATTCCAATAGCAGTCAATATAGTTCAATGGGAAGCTTGTGTTGCAATACATTATAATTCCAGTTAGATTTTAGTGTTTTAGATTTACATCCAGATTAGTAATCTGGTTTCTTATAGAGTGATACACCTCATTAGGAGGGGAAAAGAATTTATAAAAGCTGTGAAGAAGTGATGGTCCTAATTTAGCAAGAATATCCGTTCAAGAGTTGCCCTCACGGGATACAAAGACCACTCGGTGCACTTAGGTTCTGTGAATGAGTTGCTGACATTCCTGGAGGATATGGGAGTTTGGATGGATAGGGTTCACCTCGAAAAAGAGGGCTGACACAAGTTCAGCTGAATCAATCTCTAGAATAACCGGGAAGAACTGGGTGTGAAGAAGGAGAAGGAGCCCCTCAGCACATAGCTCCACAATGATAGGGTCCATCACCTCCAAATTTATCGTGAAACCATGGACCCATAAGCCAGACTCATTAGAAGCAATCCTCGAGCCCGACCACATGAGAGTAAAGGTTCAACGAGCCATCCGTATTCAACCTGTAGAAACTAGGTGGACGAGGGTTCCATTGAATTTAGGTGCCTGAATCGGGAGGAAGCTGAGATCTGCCAGCCATCGCTAGCCAACCAACCTGAGTATAACTGGCTGAGGGTTACAGGCCCGATGAGTGCCCATCAACTCTTCATCAAACATCACAGAGAAACTCTTATCGAAATTCTGTCATGTAAAAATGTAAAAATGGGATAACAAATGAAGCCGAATACTTGGGTCTGCTTCCAACCCTAGCATAGAGTCAAGTCAAGTGTGCTGGACTTCAAAGCGCAGCCCAAATGGGATGCCCAAGGCAGAGCCTGGTCTAAAGATCAACAAGGTTTTCACCGTTTTTTTTTTCACCTATCCATACTTCACCTAACTATTTCGGTCCGAGTATTGTAAGATTCATTAAAAAATTGACTCTCCCAAATCATTTTTCTTCATTTGTAGTGTTCGAATTTGAGACCTTTGCATTGATTGAGAAGAGAGAGTGTCAGATCATGCAATTCAAAAAATTCAGCTTAAGTGACACCAATCCTCCTCCCCCTTTGTAATAGGCTCAAGTTCGAGTTTTACTATGAACCAAAAAAAAAATAAAAAAAGTTTGATCTGTGGTTTTCACTTTATGCAGCACAAATTCCAATCCTCTCACAAATCATTTACCTCATGTAAAAATTTGTATTCTCATAGCTTTGTTGCAAGAACTAATATGTATGCTACTGATGTAATGACAATATTGTACAACCGAGTAACCTGATTGTCAAATTGCTAGGTTTAATTGAGAAGAGAATATATACTTTTTTAGTTGTTTATCACATCACATCTTGCGAGGCATCTTCTTCTAATGGAGGAGGGCTTGCATCAAATTTTCAGACCATTTATTGAATTTGCAATAAAAGGTTTTTTGGCTTGCTCTAAACCCAATAGAGTTCAATGTTTTTTCTTCTCTATTTTAAGAAGAGATTTCTCGACTTTATATGGGCCGTGTTGTGATATTCTCTACACAATCCACACCTAATCTCCTAACACAAGAATTAAAGAATATATCAATCTTGTTTTGCATTCTACTGTATCTTTAGGAAAATAAGTTACATATTCACCTTTTATAAGTTCCATAACTTTATACAGTGCATTGCATGGCGTTGCAACCGCGAGATATTGTTTGCACAATGTACTCTTAGTCTCCTATGGCAAAATTCAAAGAACACATGAAAATACCACTACAAAAAACAAGGTTTTAGCGACCGAATTTAGTGACAAATATTATTTGTCACAAAACTCCAACGAAATTAGCAACAAAATATGTATTTGTCGCAAATTTTCAACAAATTCTACAACAAAAATATATTTGTCGCTAAAATAGCCACAAAAAAATATTTATCGCAAAATTGATGCCAAAATAGTGACGAACAATAATTTGTTAGAAATTCATCCCAAATTAGTAACAAAAAAAATATTCGTCGCTAAATTTGCAACAAAAAAGAAAGTTCGTCGCTAAGTTAGCGACAAAACATAATTTCATCGCTAAATTTGAGACCAAAAATTAATTCGATGCTAAATTAGCAACAATATGTTTTTGTCACAAAATTTGTCGCTAATTTGCAACAAAAAAATTTCTTCGTCACTAAATGTGCAACAAAAATTAGAATTCGTTGCTAATAGTGCGACGAAAAAAAAAATGATCGGCATATTTGTCGCTAAATAGCAACAAATACACTTTCCGTTGCAAAATTTTTAAAAGTTGTCGCTAAATTTGTTGCTGATTGGTTACAATCGAGTTATTTGTTGCTAAATTCGTCGCTAATATATTTAATTCTCTTCTTCCTATTATAAATCAATTGCTCCTTCACTTACTTATGTAACTTTTTCAAATTGTTCTAATTTTTTAACATTTTTAAAATAATGAAATCAATTTTTGATACATAATGAATGAGTATTATCTTGTCATAATAACTTTTCATAATAATAATGCTTATTTATTTGTCATAATTGTAATTAAGTACTATTGTTTGCGGTAGTAAATTTTATCGATATAAACAAATGAATTTAATAATGACCGACATTGAAGGCATTATACATTTATCAATATGTAAAGAATGTTAAGTATAATTAACAAGATAAAAATATCTATGTTTATAATTTTGTTATTTAATGTTATTAATTTAGTAATTAATAATTTGTATCTCATTTAGCAGTTTAACAGAGGAAATTAAAGTGTTTTAGTTAAATCCGTGGAAAAATTTAAAATTTCGTCACAAACATTGTCGTAGATTTCCAACAAAAATACTTTTTCGTCGCTGAATTACCGACCAACCAAAATTTATCGTCGCCAATTTTGCGACCAAAAACAATATTTGTCACACATTTCCGACCAATTATCAAGTTCGTCGCTAAATTTTGCGAAGAGAAACGAGTTTGTCGCAAAAATTGACTATAGAAATTAGAGTCTATGGTGGAATCGGTGACGAATGAATAATTCGTCGGTGGAATCGGCGACGAATGAATAATTCGTCGTTGAAATCAGCGACGAATCACAAATTCATTAAGGATTTTAGCGGCGAATAACCAGTTCGTCGCTGAATTTTGCGACAAACCAAAAATTGGTCGTGGATTTCAGCGATGAATATTTGTTTCGTCGCTGATATTTGCGAAGAAACGGGGTTCGTCGTTGATTTCTGCAACCAACTAAGCTATCATCGCTGATTTTAGCGATGAAAATAAACTTTGTCGCTGAATTTTAAAACAAAATTTTTCATTCTGTGCAATTTTAGCGACCAAAAAATTTTTGTCACAGATTTCAGCGACAAATACCAAATTTGTCGCAGATAATTTTTGTCGCTAAAATCCGTCGCTAATTTAGGGGAAAACAAACTCGTCAAAAAATTATCCGTCGCTGAATTAGTGACGGATTTGGAATCCGTCGCCCAAATCCGTTGCTGAATGAGCGAGGGATTCCAAATCCGTCGCTAAATGAATCCGTCGCTGATTCCATATGCCTTGGCCATCAGCTAGCCACGTGCCCACCGACCCCAGCCACGTGCCCACGCACCCCAGCACCCCCACCTGCCCGCCCGAGCTCGCCCAAGCCAGCTCCCCTACCTGCCCGGCCGAGTCAGCACCCCCGCGCAGCTTCAACTCTTAATTGCTGGAAAATACCGCGCTTCTGCCTCCACCGTGATTCGAACTCCGAACTCCAGCACGAACCCCTGCACACACACACAATGTGTAAACCAACCACTGAGCCAAAAATATTATTGTGATATAAATTTATTTTTTTATTAGTTATTACATTTTTTTCACATTTTTCTAACAATAATAAAATAATATATAATAACAATTTAAAATAATAAAAATAAAAACTTTTTTTATTTATACAACCAATCTAAAATAATATTAATCAAAAATAA
This sequence comes from Dillenia suffruticosa, assembly GCA_033439265.1. NCBI lineage: Eukaryota > Viridiplantae > Streptophyta > Magnoliopsida > Dilleniales > Dilleniaceae > Dillenia > Dillenia suffruticosa. The sequence goes on from JAVTVX010000009.1 coordinate 5,680,405, forward strand.
TAAATATGATAATTTTTAATAAAATAAAAAATAATAAAATACTAATTTAAAATAAAATAATAAATTAATTAAAAAAATATATTAATATTATATTTTGATTTCTTCTTTTTTCTTTTATTTTATTATTCTATTATTCTTTTTCATTTTTATTTTATTTTTTAATCCATAATTTAAAAATGCATCTCAAAACTATAAAATTATAATTATCAATAAATTATAACATATTAATAATTTAAAAAATCTATATATTTATTCACAAAATATTTTTATTCAAATTTCAATAAAATTATTATATATAAGAAATGAAAATAGAAATAAAAAAAAAAACCAATGGAAAAAAAAGTAAGAATAGGAAACAAAAATGTGGAAAAAGTTGGAAGAAAGAAAACAACAATATCGTCACACAACACTAGGTGGTATGGTGGTGATATGTATTTTCCTGAAATCCGAAGTCCAAGGTTCGATTACCTCTACCTGCATACATGTTGTTTTTTTAGTATTAAAACAAAGGACGCGCGGGCGCCCGCGCGCCTGCCTGGGCGCACACGCCTGCTGGGGCGCGGGCGGCACCTGCCTGCCTGGGCGCCCGCGCACCTGCCTGGGCGCCCGCGCACCTGCCTGGGCACCCAGGCAGGCGCGGGCGCGCGCCTGCTGGGGCGCGGGCGCCCGCGCCTACCTGCTTGGGTGCCCGCGATCTGGGCGCCCGCGCGCAGGCAGGCACGCCCAGGCGCGGGCGCCCAGGCGCGGGCGCCCTGGAGCGAGCGGGCGCCGAGACAGGCGCGCGCAGGGCGCGAACGCCCAGGCAGTCAGGCAGGCGCCCGTGCGTGCATGCGCCGGCGCCCGTGCGTGCATGCGCCGGCGCCCGCGCAGGCATTAATATTTTATTAAAAAATTTATATTATTAAATAAATTAATTGAAATAAAATAAAATTACCTATATATTAAATAAAAAAAGTAAAAAAAATAATAAATTAATTAAAAAATATATATAGTTTAAATAAAATAAAATATATGGTTTTTTTAAGAATTAAATAACATTATTCGTCTCAAAAATGAAATATAATATAATAAAATAAAATGTAAATTAAAATATTATAAAATAATAATATGATTTGTTAATATAAATTAATAAAATAAAATAAAAATAAAAATAAAATTATAATTAAAAGAATATAAAATTCAGCGACGGATTTGGAATCCGTCGCTAAATTATTAAAATAAAATAAAAATAAAATAAAATTCTAATTAAATAAATTTTAAATTCAGCGACGGATTTTAATCCGTCGCTAAATTACCGAAGATAGGGATTGGGATTTTCATCTAGCGACGGATTTGTTTTCTGACGCTAAATTAATTTTTAATTTAAATATTACATATTAATAAAATAAAAAGAAAAATAAAAAAATAAAATTCTATTTAAAAAAGATTAAATTTTGCGACGAATTTTAAATCGGTGGCAAAATTTTACCATATTTAGTGATGAAATTTGCAACGAAAAATTTTTTGTCCCCAATTAACGACGAATTTAGTCACGAAAATTTTTTCGTCACTAATTTGTGACGAATTTAGCCACGAAAATTTTTTCGTCACTAATTAGCGACGAATTTTGCTACGAATGATGTGTCCGTCGCTAATTTAGCCACGACTTCCCTTTCGTTCCAAATTTTGTGGCAAATTAGCGACGAAAAGGAGGAAAAAAGAAAACAAAAATATTATCACACAACACTAACATTAAGCGGTGGTGTAGTGGTGATATGTTTTTTGTTTAAATCCGAAATCCAAGATTCGAATCTCTCCACTTGCAAGTTTTTTTAGTATTAAAACAAAGAGCACCTAGGAGCGGGCGCCCACGCCTGCCTACCAGGGCGCCCGCTCGCCTGCCTAGGCGCCCAGGCAGGCAAGCGCGGGCGTGCGCGCGAGCCTACTGGGGCGCGGGCGCCCAGACAGGCTGGCGCCCGTGCGTGCATGCGCCGTCGCACGCCCAGGCATTAATATTTAATTAAAAATTTTATATTATTGAATAAAATAATACAAATAAAATAAAATTACCTATACAATAATAAAAAATATTAAATCAAACAAAAAAAGTAAAAAAAAATAATAAATTAATTAAAAAATATATATAATTTAAATAAAATAAAATACATGGTTTTTTTAAGAATTAAATAACATTATTCTTCTAAAAAATGAAATATAATATAATAAAATAAAATGTAAATTAAAATATTATAAAATAATAATATGATTTGTTAATATAAATTAATAAAATAAAATAAAATTATAATTAAAAGAATATAAAATTCAGCGATGGTGATGGATTTCGAATCCGTTGCTGAAATTATCAAAATAAAATAAAAATAAAATAAAATTCTAATTAAAAAAAAATTAAAATCAGCGACGGATTTTAATCCGTCGCTAAATTACCGGATATATTTTATTTAATTATATATAAAATACCTAGCGACGGATTGAGATTTTCATCTAGCGATGGAAAACAAATCCATCGCTAAATTAATTTTTAATTTAAATATTACATATTAATAAAATAAAGAGAAAAATAAAAAATAAAATTTTATGTAAAAAAGATTAAATTTTGCTACGAAGCAAAATTTTGCCATATTTAGCGACGAAATTTGCAACAAAAAATTTTTTATCCCCAATTAAAAACGAATTTAGCCACGAAAATTTTTTCGTCACTAATTAGCGACGAATTTTGCTACGAATAATGTGTCCGTCGCTAATTTATCCACGACTTCCTTTTCGTTGCAAATTTTGTGGAAAATTAGTGACGAAAAAGTTTTTCGTCGTTAAATCCGTCGTAAAATAGGGACGAATTTTTTTCGTCGCGAAAATCCGTGACTAAAACCATGTTTTTTTATAGTGTAAAGATGGCATCCTGGACAATAGAACCTAGCCCAGAATTGACCAGCTCTCTACCTAGAAAAGACCAAAGAAACAAGTCGGACTTACGAAAAACATGAGTCAACTTGTGAAGTTGATGAGTCAACTTATGAAGAACGTAAGTCAATCTAACTATGAAATATCTAATTTAATCTTGTGTAAAATTAAATAAGTCAATATATGAAAATAACATGTCAACTTGCTGTGTAATATATTGTGTGTAACGGCCAGATTCTAGCCTTTAGAAGGCAAATAGGTCGACCTGTGATTCACAAGTCGACCTGTGAACTTCACAGGTCGACTAGCCGTGTGCCCAGTCCAGCACATGGGCTTTCTCCCCTCATTTCTACCGACTAGTTGCCTTGCTTTCTCTATAAATAAGGTCCTCACTTCCCATTTGAAGCATGGAAGAGAGTGGAGAGAAGTTGAGAGCATTAGAGAGCTTGTAAAAGTAGGATTGAGTTGTGGGAATCGGAGATGGATCAAAGAACTAAGAGATAATCTTTAGTTGGAATGTCCTCTCCACTTCTCACTCAACCACTCAAATTTAGGAGATTGTCCCAAGTGTATTTCAATGAGCAATTGACTCACATTTGTTTAGGCAATCGTCTCTTTATTATGGGCAATTGTCTCAACTTCACTTGTAATCATCTTTGAGCATTGTCTCACCAAATTTTATACACAGTCTTGTACACTTTCTTTGATACATAATCAAAATATTTTATTAGGATTATTCTCTCTTTTTATTGTTCTTTCAACTTCTTTACAAATCCTTCCATCATTCTTTAAAAAACCCTTTGAGTTAATCTCAATATACCCAAACTCTTTGACTTTTATGCCAAACACATTCAAAATTTCAACAAATATATCTGTTAAGGCAAAAGATTTTAGTATCAGAAATAATCTCCCTCAAATACACTTTGCCTTATCCCAGAACATGGTACAAAGCATTTTCCTTTTTTCCTTTTAAAAGTCTTTGTTTTATTTAAAAAAAGGTGCCAAGGCTGACTGCCTGTGCGGTGGTTTGCGTTCTGAACGTGACATGTACGGTCAACTGTTGGTGACCACGAACAGAATATGCCCTTGCAAATCAAGAAAATAGAACTGCAGACAAATTCCCAGGTTCCAAGGGCCAGCTAGACTAGTGATGTAACCTTTTATTCATTCATTTATTTATTTATTTATTATTATTATTTTTAAAGGAAGAAGAGAAGGGATATGTGTTAATGGGGTGAATGCAATTGTTGTTGGGGAAAAAAGGAATTGCATCTGCCATGAATAATATGTATGCAAAGCGAGAAATAAATCAAATATAAAACACATAATATTTATATGGTTCAGCCAATATTATTTATGTCCACGATCAACATTCACTATTACATTATTCCATCTACACCGATCAAAAATCATAATCAATCACTACCTATTATCTTCACATTCTTTCACCATAACTAAATCCATTTCCCAATTATAATTTTACTTAAATTTATATTAATCTCATAACCACACCATTCAAATATACTGATATTCCTTATTAACATTTTAACCTTGCCGGCAGTTACCGATTCTGACCGCATCCTTATACACGATGATGTAGAATTATTCACTCGTTTGACGGCCTCTCTTAAATCACACATCCTCACCTCATGAGTTCTAATAAGCCGTCCCTTGCCAGGGATTTCTTGGTAATGGTACTAAATTCTGTTAACCAAATTTTCAACATTTCAGATTTGAATAAGATTTTCTTGATAAGAACACTAAATTTTTTTGATCAAATTTTTATATTTGAATTTTGAAAATAAAAAAATAGGTTTCAGGAGAGTCCACCTTTTAAAGTATCTTTTCAAAATTATACGCATAAAATAGTCTCTCCTACATCTATGACTTTCTTTTTATAAAATACTATCTTATATTTTTATATATTTGAGTTGAATAAAGAAATAACGCTTGTCGACATTGAAAATGGAGCAATCTAAATTAATTTAATAAGCCTTTTATTTTTAATAATACATTTACTATCGGTTGAATTGCAGTCCAACTCGACGGCTCTTTTAAAATGTTCACCTAAAAATAGATTTCTTATAATTGTTTCTAATTCTATATTTTTAAATATCAAAAGATGTAAAACTTTGAATTCATCGGTATTGAATTAGAATTACAAAGAATTTTTAATATATATTATTGTAAATATATTAATAAATTTTTTTTAATACAGTTTTAGTTTGAAAAAAATTAATTTAAATTAAATTAAATAAATAAATTATCATGTAAATTTTATATGACAGACTCTAAAAGGATTGATTTTGTATATTCGTATAGTTAAAGAGATTTTTTATATATTTTTTTAAAATTTAAAAGTAATTTAAAATACTTCTTTTCTATAAAGAAGAGACTTATGGATAATTTCTTGGTCTCAGGTGTAGTAAACAAATTCATTGGTTCTTCTCCGATACGTAAAGAAGAGTCTAGTTTTAATTTTAATCACAAGTGATTGAATGAATTTTTTGTTTTTTGTTTTTTTGGGGGGGGGGGGGGGGCGGGGGAGCACAAGGCCTCACCACTGGGACCCTAAGCTTACACGCCATGCTTGTCCGCGCAGCCAGGTTTGATGATCAAGTTTGGAAACTCGGTCCATTTGGACTTTAGACTGAGGGGATAGGCTTTTGCTTCACCTGTGATAAGGACTCATGAGAAAAGCATTTATCCATTTGTTCTGTTGTGGCTGTGATTTCCAGCCTGAAATTTTTGTTGTACACTGTCGTCAAGTTGGAAGTCAAGTTCATAAATTACCATTAAGAGAGGCATGCTTGAAAGATGGCTGGCCGTCATTATTGACCATTCGAGAAAGAAAATTTTTAGATAAAAAGGTTATAATTCATCGACAACGGCCAATCCTTCGTTCCATTCCAATAAATATAATTATTATATAAATCATTTTATATATAAATGATTTTATATCATTATATTTTATTTTATAACATATACTTATTTATTATATTAATTATAATTTAAATTAAGATAAATAATTTTAATTTCAATTTATATAATTTTATATCTTTTTATTGATTTTTTATTTTATATAAAATATAATAAAATAGAGATAAGCTGAGCTAAATTCAGATTTTCTTTTTTCAAAAAAAAAAAATATTTTGAAACGGGGTATTACTTATTTTACTCCTAATTTTAAATAGGAGGTCATGACACTGTTTTAGTGTGCAGGTCATTGGTACTGGTTCATGATAAATAACTTAACAAAAATATTTTAAATTGCACTTACCCACCACTCGGCCCTAATTCAAGATTTTATTTTTAAATAAGAGACGACCTCTTCTAAATGTGATCCTTCTCTGGCGAAATTTCCGAAAATGGATGAGATATGTCTTCTGGGTTGGGGGGGGGGATAAAATTACTTTCGTTTTGGATGCAAAAAGTGGAATTAATTTTCATTCATAATTTAGTACATTGATTTTAAATTTTTTACTGTTTAAAAGAAGATTTTGGATGATTGGGGGGGGGGGAGAGAAGAAGATGAAGAAGAGTTCTACAAAAAAAAAAAAAAAAAAAAAGGAAAGAAAAAGAGAAAGGAGAGAGGAGAGAGGAGAGAGGAGAGAGGAGAGGGGTTAAGTGGTAAAATTGGTTATTTCACCCTTGTGCATATAGCAGAATAGCAAAACTTTCCATATTTATATCCCATGGCCGTAAAATTAAGTAGATGATTAATTTCGACAGAGGCCGATAGAATTAACTCGGGCTTTCATGTGAGCCGCATAATGAATTTGGGTTTCACCGTATTCGAATTTTATCTCACTAATTTAGTTCTAATATTATAGGGTCATTAAGAGATTAACTCTTATAAATCTTATTTTTATATTTATAGGATTCGAATTCGAAATTTTTAATTAAAGAATTTAGATTTTATGAAAAAACTTAACTCATATCTCAAGACTAACTTTTAAGATAGAGGATTTTATATTTATATATCATGTGTGAAAAATTAAAATAGTCAACGTGCAACTTAACTAACAAATTGATAATATATTTCATTTCATTGATTATTCTTCCTTTAGAAATATGAATAACAATATTTGTAGTACTTATTTGTTTAGAAATAAATATAGGTTCCAACCAAAAAAAATAATAATAAATATAGGTGTCACCTTAAAAATTCACTAATTTTCAACACCTACTTCTTCTGAGAAAAAAAAGTTCTAAAATTTCTCTCAAAATGATGTGATGATACTAGGTGTCAAGAAAATAAGAGATATAAAGGAATTAGGAATGTCCTTTTTTTTATTTTTGTTTTCTACGGTCTTACTAGTCCCTTGAGGCGGCTAGCAACTTCCATACGTAAATGATATACTAAAACCTACTTGCATTTTGTGAATGCCGGAGCTCCAACCTTGGAAATGGGGGGCTGGGGGCACTTGAGGATGTCTTCCCCAAAGCCGCATTTGACATCCCAGCTTTGGTTAAAGTGTATGTCTCATTTAGTTTTTAGTACTTAGATATATATCACCATTTAATAAGAAGTAAAATAATAAATACACCTTACTCTATTAAGAGCTTCTTTATTTATTTGTTTTGGAAGCTTGGTCATTTATAATAAGATGGTTTTCCAAAGAATCTGCATCAAATATTGGTCAATATTCAAACTTGGGTACCCACAATTTTCAAATGAAAGAAAGAATTTTCAAAAAGATTGCCTTAATTAGCAATTGTTTTGGGCCAGACTTAAGTGTTCGTCAGGGATACCTTAGTTCTATAAATAAGGTTGCCTCTTCCCCAACTTTCCCAAGCCTTCCAACCATCTTTCCTTCTAGCAAATTACCCAACTTCAAACTCATTCATCACCATGGCACCCTCATTTCCTCAAGATGTTAATGAAGAGATCAACAAACAATTTGAAGAGTTGATACAAACTCTTCCTACTCACAATGGGTCCATTGTTCCTACTCTTGTCAATTACAAAGGCTTTTGGTACCCTCCCATTTCTGTCTTCAAAGGTGTCTTGCTTATGCAAGACCACTTCAAAGCTCGACCCACTGATATTTTCTTGTGTAGTGCTCTCAAATCTGGCACTACTTGGCTTAAAGCCATTATGTTTTCCACCATGAACCGCTCCAAATATGATTTTGCTACTCACCCTCTACTCACCACAGGCCCACATGATTGTATCCCCTACTTGGATGCCTACATTACTGAACATGATGTCGAGGCCTTGCCTTCACCGAGGCTGCTTTCTTCTCACTCTGCTTACTCCTTGATACCCAAATCTGCAAGAGAGTCTCCGGATTGCAAGATTGTCTACATTTGCAGAAACCCAAAAGATGTGTTTGTTTCACATTACTTGTTTGCAATGAAATTGAGGCCACCAATGTTGCCACCCGTATCTATGGAAGAGGCATTCGACTGGTTCTGCAATGGAGTGTGCGAGTATGGACCTTACTTTGAGCACGTCCTCGGGTACTGGAAAGCAAGCTTGGAGTTTCCTGAGAAGATATTGTTCTTGAAATATGAAGAAATGAAGAAGGATCCTGTGAAGTATGTGAAGCAGTTGGCAGAGTTCTTAGGGAAGCCTTTTTCGGCAGAGGAAGAGAAAGAAGGGGCGATTGAAGAGATTGTGAAGCTATGCAGTTTTGAGAAGTTGACCAGCTTGGAGGTGAATAAGACTGGCAAGCTGGCATTTGTGCCTGAGCTGATAATCGGCAACAACAGCTTCTTTAGGAAAGGTCAAGTTGGGGACTCCAAAAATCACCTGACACCAGAGATGATCCAGCGATTAGACAAGGTTACAGAGGAGAAATTGAAGGGCACTGGATTTGCATTTGGAGAATCAAAGAAATATTAGAAATTGAAGGCCATGTTAATTCCTTCAAGCAAGGTGATTTTTTTTTTGAGTTGAATTTTTGAAAACAAGTTTTAAAGCTAGCCATAGCTACAAATTCTGCTTCGTGCAGAAGGGAGGGTAGTTACCTATTTAGCTGCTGCTGTGACAGAAATAAACTATTTTGTAATGTATCTTTGAGATGGATTACTATTCCATTTTTCAATGTCTCTTCTTCCTCAATCAGTTCAATTTGATCTTAGCAAGGATAAAAATAGAGATTAAGGTCCTTTGATAAATTAGAAACCCGTTGCAGAATATATATATGTATACTAGAAAATAATTTTTTTCCCATCACAGTATCTAGAGTAATGTTACGACTAATCCGGTTCAATCATTCTCTTCCATTCTTCTTACCTCTTCAAATTATTTCCAATGGGCTGCTCATATTAAGAGATCTTTAAACTCAAGAAATCTCTTGGGTCATATTATAAAGGACCCTCTTGATGAGTCAGATCTAATATTCGAAGAATGGAAAATGAGGGATGACCAAGTGTTCATCCTACTCACAAGTTCTATGGATCAAATTCATAGAACTATGGTCATTTGCTCTCCAAACTCTAAAGCTCTTTGGGATCAAATGTACAATCTTTATGGGCAAGAATCAAATTTAGGAAGAGTGTTCGAGATAAAGAGGCGAATTGCCAATATCAAGAAAGATGAGAAAACGCTCTCTCAACTATTTGGCGATTATGAAGATCTTTGAAATGAATTCAAAATTTTGAGGCCGATCACAGCCGACCTCAAAATTTTACAAAAAAGAGAGGATGAAGACAAGTCCTTTGGACTCCTCATTTCTCTTGGAGAGCAATTCGCACATGTTCGTCAAGAAATCCTTCGAATGAAGGATTTTCCTTCCTACCAAGAAGTGAGATCCATGATCCAACGAGCAGAAGCAAGTATGACTCTTGAGAATGCTTGTCAATCCAAAGTAGAAGGGTATGGTTTCAATTCAAATACAGAAGGGCAAGTGGCCAACAAGGTGCAACACATGGCCAAAAAGGTATGTGCTTACTGCAAAAAGCCTAATCATTCACAAGAAAAATGTTGGTTTCTCCATCCTCACCTGAAACCTGAGCACTTGAAAAGAAAGGGACAAGTCTCCTCAAACATGGCCCAAAATGCAGCACTTGAGTCAACAATCGAAAATATTGTTTCAAAAGTGCTGCTCAAGCAAGTAACAACTAATCCAGGTATTTGCTTAAACTCAACTTTAAATTTTCAAGATTGGTTAGTAGATTCTGGTTGCGATCATCATATGGTTAGGGACAAAAAGAAATTTAAAAAACTAAAATCTCTTCCACATCATAAAACAGTCAAGGTCGATAATGGAAATAATTTGAATGTAAGAGAATTCGGAGAAGTTAATATTTTTGGAAAAAACTCTAATGCTTTATATGTTCCCGAATTTTCATCTAATCTTATGTCTATTAGTCAAATTACTAAAGATCAACATTGTAAAGTTATATTTGATCCTGATGCTGTTGTTTTTCAGGATCTCAAAACAAACCAAATGATTGGTAGGGGATTCAGGAGAAATAACCTATATTTTTTGAATCAAGATAATCATGTACACACGACATATCAAGAAGAAAATTACATTTTGTGGCATGCTAGATTAGGACATCCTAATAAACAAGTTTTGAAATACCTATTTCCAATAAAAAATTGTGAAGATAGATATTGTGAAACTTGTATTTTTGGAAAAGAAACTCGAACGCATTATCCGATTTCGGAAACAATTTATAAAAATGCTTTTAATTTTGTACATTCTGATATTTGGACATTTCCTGTAGTATCTAGACGAGGTTTTAAATATTTCATATCTTTTATCGATCACAAGACTAGATACACATGGGTATATATGCTCACTTCAAAAGCACAAGCATTCGAAGCATTTAAAAATTTCTATAATTACACAACTAAACAATATAATGCAAATATAAAAATATTTAGGACCGACAATTGGGGGGAATATATGAATCATGCATTCACAACTTTCCTAGAAGAAAATGAAATAATCCACCAAACCTCATGTCCATATACCCCCAACAAAATGGAATAGCCGAAAGAAAAAATCGACATTTACTTGAGATAGCAAGAACAATCATGTTCTATGTTAACATGCCTAAAATTTTTGGAGTGATGCAATTAGTACTGCCACTCACCTAATTAATCGCTTACCCACTAGGATACTTTAAGAAAAATCTCCCTTAGAAGTTCTCACTAAAACTAAACCAAATATTACTCATTTAAAAGTGTTTGGATGTAAATGTTATGTACATATACCAGAACAATTTAGAAATAAATTGGATGTAAAAAGGGGAGACGGTGTGTTTTCATAGGATATGGGTCATTTCAAAAGGGTTATATATGTTATGATCCTACGACTAACAAAATATACACATCAAAAGATGTGATATTTGTAGAAAATGAGTTCTATTTTGCAGATATAAGCAAAACAAGAACACCACAAAAAGAAGATCTACAAGTTTTCTTGTTAACTCCAAAAGAAATTAGCAATCCCTCTTGTCAATCTAATGAAGAGGAAAATTCAGAACAAGAGCAAGAGAGAGGATCACCAGAAAATTCTGAGCAAAGGGAAGATAGAAGCTCCTTCAAAACTGAAGAAAGTAGGGAGCAAGGGGGAGACAAAACCCAAGAAGACTTACTTCCTTCAGAAGTAAATGAAGAGTCCAATAATTCGCTATCATCTCCACCACCACTTAGAAGATCAACAAGGCTAAGATTTCCTCCATCAAGATGGGAACACTACATCTCTAAGGTCACATCTTATCCTATTGCTGACTATTATACTACCACTAATGTTTCCTCAAGTCACCAAGCATTCTTGAGTGGCATTGATCAAATACAGGAGCCTAGAAATTTCAATGAGGCCAATGATCACCCAGAATGGAGGAAAGCAATGAAAGAAGAGCTAGATGCTCTCACAAAGAACAAAACTTGGGAAATAACGACTCTCCCAAGAGGAAAGAAAGCAGTTGGATGCAAATGGATTTATAAGATTAAATATAAAAGCGACGGTTCAATTGATCATTATAAGGCTAGACTTGTAGCTAAAGGGTTTACTCAGACTTACGGAGTGGATTATACGGAGACCTTTGCACCTGTAGCAAAAATGAACACTATAAGGGTTATCTTGTCTCTTGCCACCAATAGGAGTTGGCCAATGTACCAGATGGACGTAAAAAATGCCTTCTTACAAGGAGAGTTAGAAGAGGAGGTCTACATGCATCTACCTCAAGGGCTTAATCAAAGTCATGAAGGACGAGTGTGCAGATTGAAGAAAGCTATCTACGGTCTCAAACAATCTCCTCGAGCCTGGTATGCAAAACTAAGCTCTGCGCTTCTCAGTTACAACTTTAAAAAATGCAATAGTGATTCCTCCTTATTTACTAAATTTGATAATGAAATAATCACTATTGTGCTCATATACGTTGATGATATCATTGTTATCGGAAGTGATATCAGTCAAATTGATCAACTTAGAAATTTCCTTAAATCTAGTTTTGAAGTTAAAGATTTAGGGCTACTAAAGTACTTTTTAGGAATAGAACTTGCCTACTCTCATAAGGGGCTTGTCCTATCCCAAAGAAAGTATACTCTTGATCTTTTGCAGGAGACAGGTAAATTGGGAGCAAAACCAGCGACTAGCCCTATCTCAACCTCTGATGAAGAAAAAGATGCCGATCAACCTTTCACAGATATACAAAGGTACCAGAGACTCGTTGGGAAGCTCATTTACCTAACTATCACTAGACCCGACATTACATATGCTGTGAGTCAAATCAGTCGGTACATGCATGCTCCTAAAGTATGTCATTGGAAGGCAGTTGAAAGGATTCTTAGGTATCTTAAAGGGTCTCCCGGGAGAGGAATCTGCATGAAGAATAATCAAAGTTCAGAAATTGTAGGCTATTGTGATGCGGATTGGGCCGGAGATTCAATGGATAGAAGATCCACCACAGGTTATTGCATATTTGTTGGTGGGAATCTCGTATCTTGGAAGAGTAAGAAACAATCTGTAGTTTCAAGATCAAGTACAGAATCTGAGTACCGAGCCATGGCAGCAGCAACCAGCGAGATCATTTGGCTAAAAGCCTTAGTTGAAGAATTGGGATTTCTAGTCACTTCCCCTATCAAACTCTTTTGCGACAATCAATCTGCTATTCATATTGCTTCTAATCCTGTCTTTCATGAGAGAACAAAACATATTAAAGTCGATTGTCATTTCGTTCGCCAAAAGGTTGAAGATAAGACCATAGTCACTCCTCACGTGAAGAGTAATGAACAGCTTGCAGATATTTTTACCAAAGGAACTACGACAAGTCACATGCAAAATATTCTCAGCAAGTTAGGCTCCATAGATATCTATTCGCCAAACTTGAGGGGGAGTGTTAAAATAAATTCAAATAATATTGATTGATTTAGTCAATCATTATGATTGATTTAATCAATCATTATGATTGACCTAATCAATTATCAACCATCCAATCATAATAATTGATTTAATCAATTATTATGATTGAACTAATTATTACAATTAATTTGGTCAATTATATATATTTGGTTGGCTTAATCAATTATTCATATTGATTTACTCAATCATTATATATTTAGTTGATTTATTTAATGATTGATTTATTCAATCATTATAAACTTAGAATATTAATTTTATTTTCCTCTTTACCAATTTTATTATGATTCTTTTCCTTTTCTTTAATGGTTAGTTTCTTGTATAAATAGGACCCATTTCCACTCTTTGTAATCAAGCAAGTAGAGACAATCTTCTCTCTTGTAATTAGTTTTCTCTCTTCTCTTGTAATGTTTTTTAGTAATCTATATTATTTTCTTCATTTTTCTATTGTAATTTTTCAACAGATAGCAACTCTTCCTAGTGACAAAGGTGCCATAGTTCCCACTCTCTTCCAATACCAAGGCTTTTGGTATCCTCCCATTTCTGTCTTCAAAGGTGTCTTGTTGATGCAAGACCACTTCAAAGCTCAACCCACCGATATTTTCTTGACTAGTTCTCTCAAGTCTGGCACTACTTGGCTTAAAGCCATTATGTTTTCCACCATGAATCGCTCCAAATTTGAATTTGCCACTCACCCTTTGCTCACTACTGGCCCACATGATTGTATCCCCTACTTGGATGCCTACATTATTGATCATGATGTTGAAGCCTTGCCTTCGCCGAGGCTCTTTGCTTCTCACTCTGCTTACTCTTTGCTACCGAAATCGGTGAGAGACTCTCCGGATTGCAAGATTGTCTACATTTGTAGAAACCCAAAAGACGTATTTGTTTCACATTATTTGTTTGCCATGAAGTTGAGGCCCCCAATGTTGCCTCCTGTGCCTATAGAAGAGGCTTTTGACTTGTTCTGTAGAGGAGTGTGCGAGTATGGACCTTACATTGAGCATGTACTCGGATACTGGAATGCAAGCTTGGAGTTTCTTGGGAAGATATTGTTCTTGAAATACGAAGAAATGAGGAAGGAGCCTGTGAAGCATGTCAAGCATTTGGCAGAGTTCTTAGGGAAGCCTTTCTCGGTAGAGGAAGAGAAAGAAGGGGTGATTGAAGAGATTGTGAAGCTATGCAGTTTTGAGAAGCTGACCAGCTTGGAGGTGAATAAGATTGGCAAAGTAGCATTTGTGCCTGAAATGCTAATCGGTAATGATAACTTCTTTAGGAAAGGTCAAGTTGGAGACTCCACAAATCATCTGACACCAGAGATGATCGAGCGATTAGACAAGATTACAGAGGAGAAGTTGAAGGGCACCGGTTTCAAATTTGGAGAATCAAAGAAATATTGAGCCAGGAGATAGAACCTTAATAAACATGTTCGCAAACAGCTTTTGTTTCATTGCAGAAATAAGTTTAAATCATGATGCAGGTGTGTAATGCTTGCTTGTTGTGGTACTAGCAGCAGGTAAACAATGTCGTGTTCTCTGTTCCTCACACAAAATTCTTTAGATGTAATTCTTCATTTTCAGTTGAAATATTGGTTTCTTATTAAATCTTAATGATCCATATGATGATAATCATTTAGCATATATTATCACTAACGTTGATGGCATAACTCAATCAGAAAGTTGGGTAACTGAGCACAAAAATCATCAGACTAAATAACTGTGTGATTGAACACAATTCAAAGTAATCATCAACATTAATCATAGCAATTTGTCTACTAATCGCTTGAAATATAGGATCTCTCATTGATTAATACCCACGCAATGTCAATGCAGAATTACAGAATTGAATATAAAGTTTTAAACTTTTTTCTTTCTCTTTTCTTTCAAGAATAGTCCAGTATAATAGTTTTTATAGAATGGCTTTCATGGTATCAGAGGCTTTGAATCCAATGGCCTCTTTGATAGACTCATTGTTTGAACTATCTATGGCAATTACAATCATCAATTGTTTCATTAACTTTGTTCGACAATTGATCTTTACGATAGTAGCAAATCTTGAATTTGCTTTTATATCCATTAAAGTTTCAGTATCTGAGCCCCTTTGTTCGAGCGAGTTTCTCTTTCCCATGTATTCATCTCCGTGTGATCCTTTCTTCGAGCGAACTGCTCATTCAATTCTCAAATTCTTTTGTTTCTTCTGTGTATGTAGCTATTTTTCTTTAGTAAAACCTTTTTTCATCAAAATACTTCTTGCTCGAGAGATCTTGCTGAGCAGCTGTTAAAGGTTCTGCCGAAACTCTCACTGCCACATCACCAACCACGCGTCCCTTACTGCCAAACGTCTGCCACATTATCTAACACGTCGACAACAAGTCATCTGGCTGTTTCCATCGTTCTTTTTCTTAGGGCAAACCATGAAAAAAAAAGGATCTTTCACTCCCAATCTCAACAATTTAAACGGATAAAACTATAATCTTTGGGCTGAAGGTCAACCACCTTAGGTCGCAAATTATGATGCATTGTAGAATCATTAAACCTTTAGGAAGTTTTTTTTTGGGGGGGGGATTGGGTCACCGACGTGGGTTTGACCCAACCCAAACCCCATTATCAAAATTCAAATGATAAAATGAAGGGGGAATAGTTTTTTCTCCAACTCCCCTTGGTTATTTGAATTTTAAAAACAAAGGGAAGTTACATTTTATGAGTGAAAAATACCTAAAACAAAGGTTGGACGTGGATAACTTTTATGTATGAACATCTTCTTCATTTTGTGCAAAGCCTAAGAGAGAGGGAAGAACACCAAGAAAAATAAAACTCCATTATTGAGGGTTTGATGTGATAATTCATATATTTTATTTAAGGGTATTTCGATTATGAAAAATAAAAGCAAACCGTACATAATTGGTTTTTAGACCGCATATCAAAAGGGTTAGTAATTCAACCCTACATTCCATTTTATTTCGATTTTAAAAAGTATGAAAATCATGTGTTGATTGTATGACAAAGATTTTATTGGTATCAAAGTATGCAATGATTGTTTTCTAATTTTTTTTTATGCATGAAAAATATGAGTTATATTAAAATTTACATGTTAGAGTATTTTTTTTGGGAATATTGTTAATGGTAATTTAAATAAGTCACAACGAAAATGTCTCAAATTTTAATACGTGACTACCCATATGATAAAGAATCTCTCTGCAAAAATTGAAGGATGCACATCTAGTAATTTTAGAGAAAAATGAAACCTTAGCCGAAAATGAAAATACTTATATTTCTTTGCATAATAGGTTTTATGATTTAAAATTTGTATGGTTAAATTCCCCATTAAAAACTCTTTCCAATCACGTAAAAAACATGCAAAACGATTCAGAAATGAATGAGATATGACTTAGGGAAATTAGAGTTGAAGTGCAGAAAAAAAAAATTTCTGCATGAAGAAGACGAATAGTAACATCAGTAGAATCCCTCTCTCGGCTCTAGATGTGTAAGACCCAAACACCGAGTTCTAGAGTTCTGATTAGAAAAATAAGACCACCAATAGAATCAAAACTGCAAAAATGGGCGGTACCACGGGAAGGTGGCGCGTGGAGGCCACGTGCCTGGACATCCCGGCAGCGCGTGAAGGCGCGTGAGACACGCCTTCTGGCAGCGATTTCCACCGGAATCATTTTCAGAACATGTTTGATTTTTCTGTAATTTTTTAATTATTTTTCTGAGATGAAAAATATATATTTTTTTAATTTTAAATTGAAAAATCCTTTAATAATTACAGAAAAATTATTTTTCAGTTTCAGAAATTTCTGAAAATTTTTTCATATGTTAAGAAAATTATTTAATAATTTTTTGCTAGCTAAATTAAATTTTTTAATACCCGTTTGATTTTATACTTGTTAATTTATATGTGAAAAAATTTATTTTCTCAATATAAATTCATTGAATGATTGAGCATAATGATTATAAATGGTATTTTAAAATTTAATGATTCGTTTCGTGACCAATTTGTTGCTTACACTATTTTTTAGGAAATGGTGAGAATTAGACGAACTTTTTGTTTTCCGGGGGAGACATAAAGTTGAGAAAACTCCTGAACGATTGGCAAAGCTAGCTGACATGATAAATTATAAAATGAATCCAATTCATACTTTGTCACAACACTTGGGAGTGATGAGTCGAAAATAGTTTGAGATTCTACATTTGGGTCATTGGTTTAGGGGATATAGAACTGAGATCGATATAATTAGGAACTCTCTCCCTGATAATCTAACTAGAATGGCTTATGAAATAATAGAAGAGGATGAATGGATCATTCTCAAGAACTTCAGACTAAAATTGCTTAAAATGTGGCAAACTAAGCAGATAGAAATTAAGATGAGGAGATCACTATCTCTAAATTTCAACAGCGGTCCACCACGAGCAATTAGGAAATTTGCTCTCACTGATAGAATTTTAGTAGAAATAATTAACATGGTTACTCGCATGTATATGAAAGAAAAGAAAGAGATAGAATAAGAGAAATAAAATATTATATCTCTCTTTCTTTTTTTGTTAAATAGTTATGTACTATGATCATGTATAGTAGGGATCTATTAACATGCGTTGTAGACCAACTCTTTTATATATATGAATGTATTTAGAATGCTTTTAGAAATGCATATCTATCTGAGCATGCGAGTATGTGAAAATGATATGTTCTTATTTCGCATGATTCTCAATACGTAAAGTATTTTAGTGGGAGATCTTAGGTTGGTAGAATTTAAGTAATTCTCACATAAAATCTGATAAATTTTGTTACTTTGAAATTAAATTTATGGTAATAAAACATTTGAATCATGGATGATGATTGGAAATTAAATGAACTTTCGAATCTATATCATGTGTTCATTTATCATAAATTTTAGTTTCAAGCACAAAATTGAAAGTATTATATGAGCATGAAAACTCACATTTACCTCTCTTTTAAAACCCAGACCATGGCATCAAAAGCCATAATAGCTGACCTTAATAAGGGTGATAAATTCAATGGCGACAATTATGACATCTGGCGTCATAAGATATGTTATCTACTGTAAGAGCAGGATGCTTTAGAGGGTATCAACCTATCATGCAAGACCATGCAGTTGGAAATATGCTCAGCAGAGAAGAGATCAAGAAGCTTACTAGACGTGAAAAAAGAAAAATTCTACTGCATATGGCATCTTGGTTAGTTCTATGGTAAATGATCTCATTCACGAATGTGAATAATTCCCTACTGCTCATGACATATGGGTGTACCTCGGAGAAAAGTAATGAGGTACTAGTGTGATCCGTTTAAGACAGTTGACCATCAAATTCGACACGTATAAAAAGAACTCTGATCACAGTATCAAACTACACCTGAGAACCATGTCAAACATGATAAAGAAATTGAAGTCAGCAGATCATGTTTTATCTTATGAGCAACAAGTTCAATCTTTAATCCGATCCCTTCCAGACTAGTGGGAGTACTTGAAAGTCAATCTGACTCACAATAATAGCATTAAGACTTTCGTTGATGCTGCTAGCCATGTAGAACTCGAAGATGAGCGGCTTGGTACTGTAAAATCAATTTCTAATGCCTTTGTAGCTGAGTCCAGTTCTCAAAAAATTTTAAGTTTTAAACGCAAGGGGAACAGGAACAGGAACAAGAACAAGAGCAAGAAAGGGAAGGAAATTACGGAAGGAAATTGCGGAAGGATCTAAGAAGAACAATTCCAACCGCAATAACAAGCACAAGCGGTTTTAGAAAAAGAAGGATAAGAGCAAACTGAAATAGTACAATTGCAAAACTCTTGATCATTTCGCTCGAGAATGTCCCGAGCCGAAAAAGGTAGCACCCTATAACGCTTCTCTAAGTGTTATATATGTCTCTACCATTGTTTTAATTTCTGAATCTTATCCTGTGTGGATTATAGACTCAGGAGCAATAGACTATTTGACGAGAGATCGAGAAACGTTCGTGGACTTTCGTCGAGTTCCTCCTGGTGCAAGATGGATATACGTAGGGAATAATACGAGGGTGGAAGTCAAATGGATTGACACTTGCAAACTAGAGTTACGAAGTGGCCAAACCCTAATCTTACATGATGTTCTCTTGCACCGAAAATTCAACGAAATTTAGTCTCTATTGTTGTTTTTCTTAGACTAGGCTATGACTTGAACTTTACTTGTGATAAGGTTTGTATCTATAACGATTGTGTGTTTTATGGTATTGGACATCTGTTAAATGGATTTCTTACTTTGGATTGTGATAGACAAATGTTTAACTCTTATGTTGATCGTTATATTTCGTTAAATGTTTGTTTCTCTAGTAATACTAATATTGATGACAATGTATGACATGCTAGACTTGGTCACATAGGGTAGGACATGATGAATCGACTTCTGAAAGCAGGACTATTGGGTTCGTTTACTAAAGTTGATTTACCAAATTGTAAATATGTCTTACTGGACAGATGATCCGAAAACCATTTGGAAAGGCCGTAAGGGCTGAATTCCCATTGCAATTGGTTCACTCTGTTATTTGTGGTCCAATAAATGTGAAAGCTCGACATAGAGCATCATATTTCAATACATTCATAGATGATTTCACGTGATTTGGTTATATTTATTTGATTTCTCAAAAATCTGAAGCAGTTGAGTGATTTAGACGTTTTATGAATGAAGTGGAGAATCAAATTGACAAAATAATTAAAACTTTGAGAATAGATCGAGAACGTGAATATCTATCAAATTAATTCAAGGATCTATGTAGTGAAAAGGGAATCACTAGACAATTGACTATTTTTCATACAGCTCAGCAGAACGGTGTTGCTGAGATGAGGAATAAAACATTGCTAGATATGACGAGATCCATGATGGCACAAGCTAACTTGCCTATTTCCTTTTGGGGAGATGCATTATTAACTGCGACCTACATTGCTAGATTTGACGAGATCCATGATGGCACAAGGAAAGAAATATATTTTTATCAGATACTCTGACCAGTAAAAAAGTTATGTATTCATTAGTAAGCGCGAAAATGGTAATGTAATAGAAATTGAATCGTGAAATGTGACTTTTTTAGAAAATGATTTTCTTAGCAAAGATGATATAACAAAAGGAGAGCCTTTATTTGAATTAAATAATTCAAATGATAGATCTGTGCTAGATGGATCAATGAAACTACGAGAGGTTGAATCCCTAGATGATTCCAGTGGGAGGGATTCAAATTCTAACAATCCAACCGAATCATCGATTCGGAAAAGTGCTATGAAAAGTGTGCCCAAACGTCATTACAAAATTGAAGCGCATGCTTTTATCATTTCTCCATAGGACGAGGATGAGTCGAAAAATGTGAATGAGGTTTTGTCTTGTCTTACCAAGGATGAGTGGATAAAAGCAATGGAAGAAGAAATAGAGTCGATGGATTCCAACTATATTTGGAAACTGGTTGATCTTCTACTTGGGCGCAAACCTATTGGGAACAAATGGGTTCTCAAGGTTAAACATAAAATTGATAGAACAATTGAGAGGTACAAAGCTCGGTTGGTGGCAAAATGTTATACCCAATAAGAGGGTATTGATTATAAAGAAATATTTTTATCAGCCGTGAGATTGGCCTCTATTCGTTTATTATTGGCTATAGTAGCCAATTCAGATTTAGAATTATATCAGATGGATGTGAAGACTGCGTTTCTCAACAGAGAACTTAAAGAAAAAATCTACATGAAACAATCAGTAGGTTTCATAATTAAAGGCCAAGAAAACAAAGTTTGCAAATTGAATAAATTAATTTATAGTTTCAAACAGTTTTCAAGACAATGGTATTTGAGATTTCACAAAACTGTAATCTCTTACGATTTCATGATAATAGACGAAAACCATTGTGTTTACGTGAAAAAGTCTAATGATAAATTTATAATTCTAAATCTGTATGTCGATGACATATTGTTAGTCGAAAATGATATGGAGTATGTCCTGAATATCAAGAGTTGGTTATCATCAAATTTTGAGATGAAAGATATGGGTGAAACAGAGTATATACTGGGTATTAAAATTTACAAAGATCGTTCCAAAAAATTGTTAGTCTTATTTTAAAAATCTTACATTAAAAAGATTTTAGAACGATTTAGGATGGATAGCTGCAAAGCCATTGATGTTCATGTGGCTAAAGGCGAAGGTTTAAGTTTGACGATATGCCCAAAGATTACTAAAGAAAAACACAAGATGTCAAAAGTACCGTATTCCAGCATTGTTGGGGGTCTGATGTACGCTATGATGTGTACTCACCCTGACATCTGCTATACCGTGGGTTTGGTTAGTAGGTATCAATTCAATTCAGGTCGGAATCACTTGACTGCTGTAAAGAGGATTTTGAGATATCTGAAAGGAACTGTAGATTATTTCCTTTGTTATCAAGGAAATAATTTAGCATTAAGTGGATACACAGATGCTGATTGGGGTGACGATTTAGATGAATGCAAATCCACCTCAGATTATGTTTTCTTACTAAATAATGGCGTCATCTCTTGAAGAAACAAGAAACAAACATGTGTATCACTTTCAACAACGGAAGCAGAGTTTGTGGCTTGTGCTTTTGCAGTTCAAGAATATGCTTGGTTAAGAAGGTTTTTATAACACTTGGAATTGTTAGCGATTCAGTGGGAGCTGTGACAATTTATTGTGATAGTCAATCAGCTATCATTTATATGAAATATCCCAAATATCATGGAAAAATCAAACACATAGATACAAAGTACAAGTTCATTCGAGATATTATTGAGAAAGGGGAGGTAACGTTGAAGTATATGCCTACGCATAGATGGTGGCTGATCCATTAACGAAGCCTATACCTATAGATATATTTTTAAAGCACGTAAAATCTCTAGGATTACGTAACATGTAATTATATTTATGTATACAATGATCATTATGTATTGCTCATAATACTAATGACATTTGAGTTTGTTTTGTATTTGTAAGTTCTTATGTCTTGATTTAAAGTATGTCGGATAAGTTTTTGAGATTGACTCTCCCACACGAACAATCGCCTCTAATGTCTATATGATATGTAAAGATGAGATAATGTTAATTTGTGGTTAATTAACATATATATGCCGCCTTAATAGAAAACTAAGATGAGATTACCTTTTATATATTTCCTTGGTAATCGAAATGGATTTTTACAATCCGTTACACTTGTCTAAGAGTCAGGTGTGATTTTCTCCTGAAATTGTGATGATTTTGAAGAACTTATAAGAAGAGAAAATCAGGTCAAGAATTGTGGTATACTTGGACTAAGACCTATACGATGCATTATAAATTTGAAATAGACATACGCTTCTAAATAAATAGAAAAGGTATCGTAGCACGTGTTCATACTACATGTGCTTTCAGTGACCCTATGGGTAACTAGTTAATGAATCCCTCTACCTCATTGTGTGAGATCCAGAGATTTGTAATTAACCTCATTCAATACCCCTAAGATTTTTGCCTGTTTCTTGAAATTTTATTTTAGTATTGCTATCTTAGTATATAACTAATAGATCATGATTTATTTGGTTTTGCGGTGTATGATTAGGAAATCAACTAAAATTGAGGGGAGAGATAGTTGTGTGTAAAGAAAACTGTCTTATAATTGATACGTTGTTTTGTATTTACAGACCGATCAGTTATGTTTTAATTTAGTGTTTTGAAACATAATTGTGAATGCATAATTTATGCTATGTCAAGTATGCTCTCATATGTATTGTTTGAGGGAAGAAAGATACGTTGACTAAGTATGGCAGAAAGAAGTTTGGGGTATAGCGAGATTTGATATCCTCATTATATTTAATAGTGAACTGCTAGATGTCCTTAACCGGTGTGTAGTTTTGACCTCTTGATGAACTCGCTGGTCACATAATCCATTTGTCTGTATGAAATTATTGATATATGAAATGACTGAAATAAGTGCGGGTCTAACTCTCATGTGCGAGTGGGAGATATAGAAAGTTGGGAGGGTTGGGTCACCCATATGGGTTTGACCCAACCCAAACCCCATTATTAAAATGCAAATGCTAAAACCAAGGGGGAGTAGTTTTTTCTCCAACTCCCCCTTGGTTATTTGAATTTTAAAAATAAAGGGAAGTTACATTTTATGAGTGAAAAACACCAAAAACAAAGGTTGGATATGGGTAACTTCTATGTATGAACATTTTTTCCATTTTGTGCAAAGCCTAAGAGAGAGGGAAGAACACCAAGAAAAATAAAACTCTATTGTTGAGGGTTTGAAGGTGGTAATTTATATATTTTATTCAAGAGTATTTGGATCGTGAAAAACAAAAACAAACTGTACGTGATTGCTTTTTCGATTGCGCATCAAAAGGTTAGTGATTCAACTCTAAATCCTATTTTATTTTGATTTTAAAAAGTATAAAAATCATGTGTTGATTGTATGACAAAGATTTTAAAACCATATACAAAGATTCGGTTTCGATTCCTCATTTTAAAGAGCTGAGAACTGATAGCTCGAATCGACAATTTTTGGTTTGAATTGAATTGTTGTATGAACTAAATTTTTTTTAAAATATATTTTTTTAATATGCAAGATACGGAATAAGTGATATTAAAAATTCAAAATATTAAAAAATTATTATTTTTTGTTTGAAGGTAGAAGTAAAAAATTTTCTATTTTGGTTAATACCGAATATAATATAGTCACAAAAATTAAGTTATAAAATGCATGAGTTTTATATTAGAAAAATAATTAAAAAAATTATTTTACAAAATTTGATTGGGTAATAAATATTTAACTCTCATGGATTGTGACAAATTGGGTTTAAGATATTCGCTACCGAAACGTTTAAACGATTTTGTCAAAAAAGAAAACACAATAGCCTTTCAATTCAAATTCTATAGTTTTATAGTTTATAGTTTCGGCTCTAAAAACTGAAACCAAAATCAAAGTTGGAACTGTTTAAAACAAGAATTGATTGTTCTAGAACAGAAACTAAAAATCGTTGTTTTAAGATTCCGTTATGATTCCTCTAGATCAAGAACTTGGAAGCGATGGTTCCAAAATTTTTTGCATGTTTTGCATTCTACTCTGCATCTTCACAATAATAGCAAGCATATTCACGTTTTGAAATATTCTACTAAAATATTCTCACTCATCTTATCATTCTCACATGGACCAAAGTCTCGTGGGCAAGAATCAAGGATACATGGGTTATGCCATGAATAATTTTTGCATTCTACTTCGTCTTGAGAATAATACACTACAAAAAAATACGGTTTTAGTCATGAATTTTTGTGACGGAAACTAATCGTCGCTATTTTGCGACAACTTTAGCGACAAAAAAGTTTTCGTCGCCATTTTCCAACGAATTTAGCGACAAAATTTATTCGTCGCCATTTTGCCACGAATTTTGTGACGGACAAAGACTTGTGGCTAAATTAGCGACGGAGAAATATAATTCGTAGCTAAAGTCGTCGCTAATTAGTGACGAAAACATTTTCGTGGCTAAATTCGTTGCTGAAAATTTTTTAAATAGATAGAAATTTATTTTTCTTATATTTCTTTTGATTTTATTAATATATTATATTGAAGTTAAAATTTAATTTGGCTTAATTTTTTTTTATATAATTAAAGAACATATAATATTAATATAAAATTTAAAGTAAAAAATTAATTTAGTAGTAATTGCGACGGATTTCAAAATCCGTCGCTGTTTCGGCGACAGATTCAAAATCCGTCGCTTGAATTTGTGAATTTTATTTTATTTTTATTATAATTTAATAATTTATATTAACGAATCATTTTATTATTTTATAATATTTTAATTTACATTTTATTATTATATTTCAAATTTTTAGAAAAATAATATTATTTAATTATTGAAAAAACCATATATTTAATTTTATTTAAAATATATATTATTTAATTAATTTAGTAAATAAAAATTAATCTGTGTGCGGGCGCCAGCGCATGCACGCACGGGCGCCTACCTGGGCGCCCTGTGCGCTGGACGCCCGCGTTATTTCTTAGCGACGAATGACGTTCGTCGCTAAATGGCGACGGATTCATATCCGTCGCTAACTGGCGAACTGGGTAATTTTTTTTAATTATTATATAATATTTTATTTTATATTGTTATTTTATTAAATTATATAAAATCATCATACCCTAAATTTAGTAAAAATTTGAAATTGGTCCTATTCGGTTAAAATAAAATATAATTTATTTATTATATCAAATTATATTATATATTTATTATATAAATATTATATTTTACTTTTATTATATATTAAATTTATATATAAAATTTATAGAGGAAAGGTGAGTAATTATTTATTTTATAAATATTAAATTTTATAATAAAATTTAGAGACTAAATGTGGGGGCCCGGCTTGGCAGCACAGGCGCCTGCGCATATCAAAGTGCACTTTGTGTGCTCCCAGCACGGGCGCCCGGGCATGCCAGCGCTGGCGCCGGCCGCACATAAGATATAAGATATGATAAAATAAACTATGTATATTTTATTATTTTTGTTATTTTCATTAATTTAACTTAATTTAATTTAATTAATTTGTTTGTATTTTTTATTAATTATTTTTAATTTTTATAGAATTTATATTTATAAATAAATAAATTGAGATAAGTAAAAATTCGACATATTTCATATTAATTTCGTTTGTATTTTTCCTAATTTTTGTAAATAAAATGAAAGAATTAAAAAATCTATATATTTAATATAAAATAGGAAAATATATATTCTATGGAAAGAAATGGTGAGAAGTTTTTGAGGGAAAAAGGAAAAAGGAAAAAGGAAAAAGGAAAAAGAAAAGCAAAGAAAGTTTTCTTAAAAATATAGGACCTGGCCCGGTCCGGTAAGGTTGGGAAGGTGGGCCGGGACGCGCGCATGCAAGCCAGACGGAGTGCCATGACTGCGTGGGCGCCCGCGCATACCGCGTCAGGAAGTACCGTGCAAGTGTCCGCACGGTGCAAGTCCCGTTGCGCTTGGTCATGGCCATTACGAACACCGGGCATGCCGGTAGCATGGGCGCATGCAAGCGCCCGCACGGGCACCCGGGCTTGCCTGTACCGGTGCCCGCGCATACCAAAGCGCACCTTGTGTGCTCATGCAAGAGCGAGCGTGGGCGCCCTGGCATGCCTGGCGCCCGAGCATGACACCGTGCGCTGCATGTACCCATGCAAGCCCTCGCGCATGCCGTGCTAACGCAGGCACCAGACCATGGAAGCACGGCACCCGTGCGCTACATGTGCTCATGGCAGCGGGGTCCACGTGGGGCCCAGGGATGGCAGTTGGGGTGCCCTTTCATGTTACGTGCGTGATGCCCAGCGCGGGCGCCCAGGGATGCCACTACTGCGCGGGCAAGCTTGGCTTGCCCGGGCGTCCGGCCATGCCAGCGCAGGCGCCCACGAGGCATGCCAGCGCAGGTGCACCAATAATAATTTTTATATTAAAAATTATAAATATCTATTTATAAAAATATTTAAATTTATTATTGCTCTAGTTTTTAATATTAGAATTTGGAGCATACAAATAATAATTTAATATTTGTAATTTTAATATTTATGAAGTTATAAATGTGTTTATAAATATAATTTGGATTCTTAGTGGAGTTTAAATTTTAACACATATTATTTTATTTTAGCACATATTTTGAATTTTGAAAGTCATCACGTATTTTAAATTTTTGTAATTTTAGAAATGGTAAGTAAGTTATTTGAGAAAGTTATTTTAAATCTATTTTTTGTTACTAATATTTTATTATGATATACACAATTTGAATTATATATGTTACAAAAAAATGAGATTTAAATATTTTTTTCCAAGTCTAATTAACATTGAATACTTAATTTAATTTTTTTTTGGCATGGCGATAAATATTGTCCGAAGGAAATTTCTTTATCGATCACAAAATGATGCATAGTATATATGCTAATATTTGATAACTCAAAATAAATATAAAAAACAAAAATATGATTTTTTTGGATGGAATTTTTTTTTTCAGAAAAATAGTGTTATCATAAAATCAAAAAAATTCCAAATATATTTTTATACATATATAGGGAAAAAAAAAGTTCACTGAGCGCTTGATTGCATCTTGACGAAGTTTGCTACTCACGTCGATCAAGGTTGACTTTCTTCGATGAAACATTCACCTTTCATCAATAAACAAGGCTGGGGTTGGCTAAGTACGTTAAACCAAACCCAAAATAAACCCAATCTAAAATGTAAAAAAAAAAAAATCAAAACAATAAAAATAAACTAATGGTAATTTTTGTTTTGAGAAAATATGTTATAGGTGGTGGTGTGTAAGTATGCTGTTGACATTTAAAGAAAATATTGTTTATACATAAAATTATAATTGTTTATACATATTACAATCCATCATCCTCTCAATTTTCCTTCTTTCCTATTCTTTTTCTTTTCTCCTTTGTTTTGTTTGAAACTTTTTTCCTCCATCTTTCATTTTCCTCTTTTTCTTCATCTTCAATATAAGATCATCCACAAATAAAAGTTTTGAGAAAAAAATTTTTTCTCAAAAAAATCCTGAAAAATAAAATGAAAGTAATAAAATTTAAAAATTACAAGAAAAAAAAAACCTAAGACTATATAAAAATAAAATAAAAATAAGACATACAAATACAAATACAAATACAAAAATCCACGGCTTGCTTTCGGCCCACTTTCTTTTGGGCTTTCAGCCCCACTTTTATTTGTGCTTGCTTTCGGCTGCACCCATAGCTGGCTGCACCCACAGCGAGCGAGACAACTAAATATAATAATAAGAATAAGTAGATGAAAAAATTTAAAGAATGATATTTGACTACTAAGAGAGTATAGGGAATGGTAAAATGGTTTAGATAATCACTTTTTCAATGTTATTCTATC
This sequence comes from Dillenia suffruticosa, assembly GCA_033439265.1. Lineage (NCBI taxonomy): Eukaryota > Viridiplantae > Streptophyta > Magnoliopsida > Dilleniales > Dilleniaceae > Dillenia > Dillenia suffruticosa. The sequence continues at coordinate 5,708,527 of JAVTVX010000009.1, forward strand.
ACCATATATAACAATCCAAACAATTAATAATTGTAATCGTGTAATATAAAAAATAAATAGATTCAATTCTTAATTCAATTTTAACTAAATTCAATTCTCATAAGTTAATTCAATTTTAACTAAATTCAATTTAGATGTTTTTTTTTCATCCAAACAATTAAACAATTAAAGTCTGGGAAATCAAGTCTTCTGGGAATTTAAGTCTTCGATCCGAATGTTTGCTCCGAAACAAAATAAAAAATTTACACATAAAATAAATTATTGTTAAATAGATTGGAATCAACCATATATTATTATATTATTAAAAATTAAATTTAAACCTTACCAAAAATAAATTTGAAAGCTTACCTAACACGTCTTCTTTCTTCTTTTTCTTCTTTCTCTAGTCTTCTTTCTTCTTTCTCTATTCCTCTCTCACAAATCTCATCACCTATAACCATTCTAATAGAAATTTAGGACGGATTATTTTCAATCAATGATATCAATAATATGAATAAGATGTCGGATAAATATTATAATAGAAAAAACATCAATTAGATTTGGATTTGTTTTAATTAATTATGAATTTCTCTTGAAGATTGAAGGGAGGAAGAATCTAAAATATTAAAATTGTGACAGGAAGGGAAAAATCTCATTCGATTTCTCACACAATTTTTATCACACTTTCAAATCTCAATCCCATTCTTTTTGCTACACATTCCTAGTTTTGCTTCTGAGAACACTGCATTTGAGAACACTGCATTTTGTGCATTTTGTCTTCTTTCATCTTCCTATTAAAAACATATTTTTAAGTATAATTTATTTAATGAAATTAGGGAAAAAAAATTAAGTAAGACTCACCGGATTAAGTTTCTTCCTTCTTTCTTCTTCTTCTTCTTCTTCCACTAAAGTTCATAATTGCTTCCAGTTTTTTTTATTAATGGAAGTGAAATATCCGTGAAGGGTCAAGCACGTGGAACGACTTTATCGAAATGACCGCTCATGTGGAACGATGTTATCGAAATGAACGCTTGTGCAGAGAACGGAGCTCAACTCAACTCAACTCAAACATTGAATTATCAAATATTATAATATTATATTTTATAAAAAATAATATTATATTATATATAAATATATTATATTTTTATGTGTTAAATAAAATTGATATATTTTGAAAATATTACACTATTATTTTATCACAAAATAAAAATAATGTTCCTAAACAAATTACAAAAATATAATAAACATTAATAAATTTATTTATTTGATAGGTAGCTTGGAGTAAAATGAAATTACGAAAAAACTTTTATGCCTATTAAAAATAAATAGTAAAATATTGTAAATAATAAATTATAATAATTAAATGTAAATGAAGTGATGAATGAAAATAAAGATGTAAGAAGAACCTTTTAAATTTTTAAAAAGAGGTTGAATGGCGCGGAGAAAGATTTTCACAAACAATTCGGCGGCATTTCTAATTTCTTAATCCTAAATTTTTTCACTGATACTTATACTTACAACTTATTTACTATACACACCTATCACAATTACTACTTATTTACTTAAAATTTTTTTGAAGTAATTTTTTTATGCTTTTATATATTTAAAAATAACAATTATTAATAATATTAAGATAAATAATTTATCTAATTTTATATAATATAGTATTATAGTTACACTATATTAAATATTATAGTGACTGCACACCACAAAATCCAAGTATATCTCAACATATTTTTATATTTGACATTTTAAAATTAATGAGTAGGTTTCATTTGACATTTAACATTTAATAATTCACATTTAATGTTAAAATTAATCAATACATTTCATATTTGACATTTGATATCTTTAAAATTAATTAATTTGACATCTTTTAAATTAATTAATATAGTTTATAGAATTAATTAATATAGTTTATAGATTTCATATAACGATTTTTTCAATTCTAAAATAATTTATGAAACTTAGCAAATTTTCTATCATTATTATATAAATGTATGAATATGAATAAAAGATGCGAGAAACATGTATGAATAAAAGATGCCTTTGTTCAAAAATTTAAAATTATAATAGTTTATAGTTTAGAGTTTAGGTGTATTTATAGTTTATATAGGTATTAAATTGAATATATATATTAAATAGAAATCATCATATTAACTAGAAATCATTTACATAAATTAAAAAAAAAATAAGAAAATGTTTTTGTTGTGTTTTTAAATTGGTAAAGAAAGAAAGGGTAATTTGATAGTAAAATAGAAAATGGGTTATTATTTAAATATATGTAAATATAAATTAAGTGTGAATTTAAATAAATTAATATTAATATTATTAGTTAATTTTTTTAATTGATAAAAAATTTTAAAAACACATTATTTAAATTAATAATATTAACAACTTAAAATAAAATAATAATTTCAAATGATATTATTTAAAATAATATTATTAAAATTTTAAATTTTTAGAAACACAAAAACAAAAAAAAAAGACTGCAAGTGCCCAAGCGCCTACACGGTCCCCGCAGATGCTATAGCGGGGCCCAGGAGCGCTGGCTCGCGGGCACGTGTCACATGCCACGCATGCCTTGCGGGGAGCCCGAGCGCCGAGTATCACTAAATATTTATTTTTTAAAAATTCATAAAAAATTGTTCAATATATGGATTCGATGTATTTTTTTTTCTTTTGTAAAGAAAATTCATAATATTTAAAATTTGCTTCCAAAGTTGTTTGCAAAGCATTTGACGGCTATTCTCCTGATTTCGATTTCCTTGCAAAATGATTCCATACGCTCTTCCTTCTCCTCGTGATTTTCAAGAAATTTCATGTTCCTTCCTTCCCATTTTCAAGAAATTTCATCCTTCCCCGGCACTTCTTAAAAATGTTCTCCTTTTCTTTCTTTAACAAAATTCATTCTATAAAATTCATCTTCAATTCCTTTTAAGAAAAAAAAAAATTTCCTTTCCGATTTTTAAAAAAATAAAATTCATGAAATAAGTATAATATATTATAATAATATATTACAATATATCATAACACTATTATATAAATTAATAAATTTATATCATTTCAATTGTTAATTAATAATATTATTAATTTAAATAAAAAACATATAAATAACTAAATTAATTATATTAATACTTCCCTAAACTTAATAATTAATATAGGCAAAAAAATATTTTAAAAGAAATATATTTGAAAAGAGAGAAGGAAATTTTAAAGAACAATATCAATTAATAAATTAATATTGAATAAAGAATTTAATATTAAAAAAATAATATTAAGATAAAATTTAAGTTTTAGATGGAGTTTTATGATTATGTCATTTAATTTAATATCTCTCTTAATTAATTAATTAGAATAAATAATTAATTAATCTTCTAATTATTTTGTCATTTAATTTTGTTAACATAAATATAATGATCGATTTAATTTAAATTTTAATTTAATAAAGATATAATTTAATTTAGTGTCATATAAAAATATGAAAAGTTGAGGTAACTATTTTAAATCATATTTGAAAAATTTTTATTCGATTAAATTTTAAAATTTTAAATTTTCTAAATTTTCAATTGTGGCGCGCCTTTTGTGTTTGTGTGTGTGTGTGTGTGTGTGTGTGTGTGTGTGTGTGTGTGTGTGTGTGAGTGTGAGTATGAGTGTGAGAGGGAAATTGAAAGATAGAGAGGGGAGACGGGGAAATCGAAAGATAGAGAGGTGACCATGACAAAGAGAGAAAGAGTGAGAGACGAGATAGATTTTAAAAAATAAATATTTTTTCAATATTTTTTTTTCAGGAAATTTAAAAAAACAGGTTTATAACTTTAAAAAAATATATATTTTTCTTTATCTTAATAATTAAATTTTTTTAATATTCCTTCATTTTTTAGTTACATATAAAATTTTTAACATTACAATAAAATTTTTTTATCATTTTTTTCTCCACATCTATCAAATAATTTATAATAATTAACTTAATAATTTTAATCAAAATTAAAATTCTAAAAGTAGTTTATAGGTGTATTATAATTTGTAATTGATTATATATATATATATATATATATATATATATATATGATTATATTGTAAAATTTTAAGATTGATTGATTAATATTAAAGATGAACCTTAGTATAGATTAGTTTAGTTTAGCTAGTGTGTTAGTTAGTGTGTTAGTGGGTTAGTGTTTATTGTGTTAATGGGTAAGTGTTTATAATTACTGTTTATAATTATGAGTTTGATTGATCGAAAGATTTGAGATTAGTGTTTATAATGATGGGTTTAATTGATAGAAAGATTTGAGATTTGATAAGATTATTATATGAGATGAAATATATTAAACCAAAGTAAACTAAATAAAACCAACCATATCACCTCACCGCACACACCACACACCACACACCACACACCATACACCATACATACATCAAATAAGCAAATGTTTCGTAATTATTCTAAATTTTTAAATTATACTAAATTTTCAAATTTAAAACAAAATTTTATTATATTAATTTGAAGTTTAGTAAATTATAAAATATGTAAATTATTATACAAATTTTAGTATTTAAATTTAATTTTTAAAATAGAAATCAATTCAATATCAAACTAGATATATTTAAGTATATATATTTAAAAAAAGAGTTAGTATATTATTGAAAAAATTTTATGGAGAATCAAAAGTTGTACCTTTATTTTTTTTACGGATCAATTCCCCATCTTTATTTGTTCTTTATTTATTTTCTTTAAAATAATTTAAGTTCTATTTATATATATATATATATAAAATAAATGGAGGATATTCTTAAAAGTTTTATTAAATACTTTTATTTAAAGTAAAATTTGAATAATATATATAATTTTATAATTTAAAATTAATTTTTAAATGAATTTAAATTGTTTTTCGAATCATGTCCTCTCTCCCCTCTCTCCCTCTCTTGTATCTAGATTGTTCAATTGATTTGCATAGGATACTTGACCTATTTACATTGAGATTTTTGAATGGGTTGTATCTCTCATATTTCGACCTTACTCTTATTCTCAACACTAATTCAACACGAAACTCTTACTCTTATTCATCATTAAACTCTTAAACTATATATATATATATATATATATATATATGAAACTCTAAAAATATAATTATTTAAGTACCCTCTGAAAAATTTTATATTTTTCACCTCGGCATCGCGTGGCAAATTAGAGGATCGGATGAATCTAAGCATTTATGGGGCGTGCGGCAAATTAGAGGATCGGATGAATCTAAACATTTATGGGGGCGTGCAGATTCCAGAATCGGATGACTTTATGGCATCGGCGTGATGATTGGATTTTGGCTCGATTTTGGCTCCACAATATTTCTTGGCATCCGTGCCACCATTATTCCGCACCATTATTCCGCACGGACCACAGACATTTTTCAATACTCAAATCTTTTACTTCCCACCTCCACCATAATTTTAATTATAATAAATTTTAAAAATATATAAATTTTACAATTATTTAACATTTCATTATTTTAATGAATTTGAATCTTAAATTATCCCGATGAATTAATAATAATGGAATTGTGTAGAAAATGAGTTGTGTACACTTTCTCTCTCTCACTCTCTCACACACAAATCCACAAATAATAGTTCATTTTGTTTGTGAAGTCTTCTCCCATGGCCAGGGGGAGGAACCTTGGCTTTTTTTTTAATTATGTTAAATTATGAGACCGATTTCTAGGATTATAAAAAAATTGGTTTGAATAGTTATAATAAAAATAAAAATATTGTTGAAAAATCCAGAATCATTTTCAAATAAATAAATAAAAGTGGTGCCCAAAAAGAAAATAAATACCATTTTTATTAAATTATTAATTTTTCAACAAATTTTTTGAAAAGAGGATTTTTTTTCGTAATATTCATATTTTTTATATCTTTTAATCATCTAAATTTTGTAATATTACATTGTCTTTTAATCATTCACATCTATCAAATATTTTAAGATATTTTATTTTTCTAAAAATTAAATCTTTATATTTCTTTTAATCTAATAATAACAATTTGAAGAAAAATAATAATTATTAGCAAAAAAAAATTTGTTTCTAAACAAAATGAAATAATTGAAGAAAGAATGTTTATAGTCGGCATACTCATGCATATTTTGTGCATAATTTGTTGACCAAAAGGGATAAACTGCTTGTGAAATTTTTTGATTGGCATATTTACCGCCATGTGGCCCATTTCCTTTCATTGAATTTTTCCATTATTGGGATGTGTATGTGGAAGTTTAAAAAAATAGATTTGACATGGGTTGGATAAATGTAATATGAAGATTAAATCATGTTACACATATTTATCAATTATTTACAGTATTATATTTATATCCATAAAAAAAGAAGATAGTAATTTCCTCTATACAAAATATTAAATTTAATATATTTATAAATAGCGGAGTACGTTTTTATAAATATTATCTTTTAACCAAATTTGCATTTAAAATTTTGAGAGTTGTGAAGGATATTTATCTCTACTTGGAAAACTGTGTGGATGGTTACATTCCACAAGGGGGGCCCGAGGACTGAACTGAATGGTGATTGGAGTCATGATAAGATGATGTGAGCAGACATGTCCGCACTGCACAAGTCCTGCCATGGAAGAGAAAGAGAACTGGATTCAGCCATAGCCCTCTAATTACCATTAGCAAGATATTTTCCTCGTTCTAGATAAAAAGACTCCCTCCTAAACTAGTTTGATGTTAATAAACCATATTAAATTATTTTTTAACCACACAAAAAAAAAATTGTTCAGAATTTTGTTTAATGCTTCTGTTCATAAGACCTCAATTTGTTTAATGCTTCTGTTCACCATCAATTCAAAATTTGAACGCGCGCAGCACTCCCCTTTGTCCGCGCCACGCACATTCACATGCGAACAGGCTCTGCTGCCACGACAGGAAACGCTGCTGCTGCCACGACAGGAGTCCTCACCTCGCACATTGCACTCCACTCAGTCCGCGCCTTTCAAAATGTTAACGCTGCTGCCACGAAACAGTCAACTTCAAATTTCCACAACTCCCGCACTGCACTGTTTCTGCACTCTCTCTCCAGCTACACTTCACCACACTTCAGCACTCCAACCTAACCTATTGACATGAATTGATGGTCACTTGTTAATTGTTAAAAGTTGGCAGCCACGACATGAATTGATGTGTTCATCACAATGGACTCCACCTCGCACACCAGTCCGCGCCACGCCACGCCACGCACATTCACATGCGAACAGTTAGATTTCAAAATTTGAAAGCGCTGCTGCCACGATGCTCCTCGCATCGCAGCACTCCCCTCAGTCCGCGCTAGGCACATTCACATGCGAACAGGCTCTGCTGCAACGACAGCTGCTGCCACGACAGTAGTCCTCCACCTCGCACATTGCACTCCACTCAGTCCACGCCTTTCAAAATTTCAAAATGTTAACGCTGCTGCCACGAAACAGTCAACTTCAAATTTCCACAACTCCCACTGCACTGCACTGTTTCTCTGCACTCTCTCCAGCTACACTTTACCACTACACTTCACTTCACTCCAACCTAACCTATTTCTATTTCTGCATCCTATTTCTATTTCTATTTCTGCAGAGCTATGCTCTGCACTCTATCTACCGATATTTGCACTCTGACAGCACCACCAACACTCTACTCTACTCTATCCAGCTATCTATCTTCACTCTATCAATCAGATAACCGAACTAACACACTAAGACGAGTTGGTGCTATTTACTTAACTCCCTTACTCATGCAGGCACACTCAGTCACCAACAAACAAACTTCAAACTTCAGTACTCGCTCGCCAATTCACTTACTCACGGCTCTTTCATACCCTCTTCTTCAAACCCCTTTCCAGTGCTCTCCAAACTCACCAACTCAACAATCAATGGCCTCCTCGTCCAGAAAAGCAAAACGAATTACCATGGTTTCGGAAGAAACCAAACACTTTCCATCTATGCAAAAAAAAAATCTCTTTGATAAGGTATTTTCTCATAGAAATATTACTGTGGGTAGATTAATTGATTGGAATTTTTTGGATAGTATAAATTTTGAATGCGGAAGTTATTTAAAAGAGATTTGTCCGTCTTGGATTCTTAATCCAGATACAAATATTTATGAGAATGTTGTTAGAATTTTTTTTAATAACATAAAAACAATGGATAATGATTGTGTAGTTATCGATGGGAATATTACTTCGTGTAGTTTTAAAAGTTATTTTGATGGTCAAATAATTAAAGTGACTCCTAAGATGATATGTAGAGAGGCCGATCTTTGTTGGACAGAGTACGAAGACTGCGTTGTGTATTTAAATACCGAAATATTAATGGATGCTAAAATAGTTTTTAATAATGATAATTTAAAATTTTTTAGTACAAATGCTACTGATTTAAATTTTCAAGAAAGAGTTCTTCATTTTCTCATTATACATGTTATTAAACCACAGGCCAGAAATTATACATCTATTACTAGAGATGATTTTTGGTTAATGGCACGTATAATTGAAAGAAAAAATGAAAAAATCCAGGTTTACATTTTTTACTTCCTTATTTTATGATATCTTCAAAAGATTCTAATAATAATTTATCCTATTGTAGTATGGTGAGTGGTATTTTAAAAAGTCATGGAATAAATCTAGCGAAAGAAAATCATTTACAATTAAATATAAATAAAAATAGTATAAATTATAGAACTTTAAGAAGAGCTTATTGGGTATGTGAAGATGGTATTTGGATAAATATTAAAAAAAGAGGTATTCCAGAGCCAGAGCCACGGGCGGAACGAGCTGAAGAAGATCATCATGAAAGGGCAGAAGGAGCTGAAGATCATGATTTTCATGATGATTTTAGGGCGGAAGCAGCTGAAGATCATGATTTTCGTGATAATGTAAATGAAATTGAAAAAAGAAGGTGGGAAGAATTATTTGAATATATGAATAATATGAAATTGCAGTTGGATAGTGTTCGCAGCGAAGTAGGACAGGTGTGTAGTGAAGTTGGTGAGGTTAGGAGTGAAGTGGGAGAATCACGAAAACAAATCGGACAAATGCATATACAATTGACTGAATTAAGACAAAATTTTGATGAATTTAGGGTACATGATCATCGTTTTAAGGACCAGAACCAAGAAGATCATATGAAAATGGTAGGTCGCATGATGAATATGGAGGTTGATCTAGGGGTGAATAGTAATTTTATTAAGGTTATATGAGATCATTTGCACCTCGGAACCATGCAATCAGGACCATCTTCCTCAGCAACCACGCAATCAGGACCATCTTCCTCCGCAACCGTGCGACCAGGGAGCTCTGCCTACCCGGCCTACCCATTCGTCATTCGTCCTCGTCCTCCAAGGTCTTCATTTGCTTCTCCTCCCAGACCGACACATCCGACACATGATCCTAACCCTTTTCGTATCGATGAAGTGATCAGAGGAATACCATCCTCTGCTGCTGGGACTAGGACTGCTGGGACTTCTCCGACTCATGGAACTGCATCCTCTTCACAACCAACCACTAAACCGAGACCAAAAAAATTTCGACCGAAAGTTCAATTTCCATAATTCCATATTTTTTCTTTTTTTTAAGTAGTTTTTCCTTTTTTTTAAGAAGTTTCGTGTATCATTTTTTCTTCTTTCATGTACCATAATTGAATCCAAAAATGTAAATATTAAATGTAAAATATTTATCTTTTTTTTCTTATTTATTTCATTTTTAAGTTTTTTGGTTCCTATGCAATGGGCCGCCTGGCACCCGCGCGCCACAGCGTGGCATGCGCATGCAGCGCACACAGCGTCGCACACAGCAACCGGGAAGGGCAGTGCGGGCTCCCGGCCAAGCCAGCCCGAGCGCCCGTGTGCCCGCTCATGCCCGCGCAGGGCACGCATGCAAGGGCAGCGCGGGCTCCCGGCCATGAGAGCCTGGGCGCCCGTGGGCCCGCTCATGCCCGTGCATGGAAGGGCATCGTGGGCTCCCACCGAAGCCAGCCTGGGTGCCCGCGTATGCAAGGGCAGCGCGGGCTCCCGGCCAAGCCAGCCCGGGCGCCCGGGCTCCCGCTCATGCTCGCGCAGGGCACGCATGCAAGGGCAGAGCGGGCTCTCGGGCTCCCGCTCATGCTCGCGCAGGGCATGCATGCAAGGGCAGCGCGGGCTCCTGGCCATGCGAGGCCTGGCGCTCGTGCGCGTGTGCGCCCGTGCACCCGCTCATGCCCGTGCATGCAAGGGCAGCGCATCCCGCACATGTAAGGGGAGCGCGGTCCTGTGGCATGGGGCCTGCCAGCAAAATTTTTGTTTGAGGTTTTAACAATTACTCAAAAATTTTTGAAACCTTTAAAAGGTTTTAAATATGTTATTTTAAAACCGCCAAACTTTCTTTTTATTCAAAAACTTTTTTTATTGTTTGAGCTTTTAACATTTACTCAAAAATCAAATCATTAATCTTTTACAAACCCTCTTATAACGCTCTTACTTAACCCAAACAAATCCTTAGTTTTTATATTATTTTACGATCTCAAAGAGATGTGACTGTTATTTTTAATATTTGCTACCGGAAAGGTTTAAATTCATTTTGGCACGGAAAATGAAAAAAATTAGCTCCAAAAATTTCTTGGTTTGGTTTAAATATACTTTCCGTGGAATTAAAAAAAGCTTTGGTTTAAATGATTTTAAAAAAGGAATTATCAATCAAAATTAAATAACCAAACATTTCTTCTTTTATGCAATTAAATTTGTTTCTTTTAATATTGAATTGTAAGATTAAATTAAAAAATGTGAATTAAATTGTGAATTAAATTGCAAGATTCAATTCAAAATTTTTAATTGATATGAACGGTTAATGACAAATTGTGTGTGAAAAATTGTGTGAGGAACGGAAGAGTTTTAAAAATAATAAAAATAATAGGGCTTAGTAGATTGGAGTAAATTATAAAAAAAAAATCTTTTATTTTTTCTTTCTAAGTCACTGGCTAACTGGCTAAGTGTTTTGTAAGTGATAAAAGGGATAAAGGCTAAGTGTTTGTAAGTGATAAAAGGGATAAAGGGAAGAAGGGAAGCTAAAATTTAAATAATTTTTTTTCTCTTTCATTTTATTTGTATTTGTATTATGCTAAAAAATAAATAATGTATTTAATTCTTATACTAATACAAATACTATTAGGAAATTAATAAAAAAAAAATTTAGAATTTAAGTGATGATAATAGGACGAAATAATTGGACCTAATTATAATCGGACTTTAGCGACGGATTCATTCTTACGTCCCTATTGTGAACTTTACTAAATTGTTCTTGGATTCATTTTTCTTTTTTGCCCGAGAACCCTAATCGCCATAATTGCCACAACTCCCGTAGCCTCCTTGCATCTTCTCTCCATGGCATCGCATACTTCATTCATTCCTGATCATCGGTCGTTGCCATATGCTCAACCCAGCAACCAGCTCCCACCTCATCTCATTTTAACTTAGGGGCGAAGGTTTTCTCGGATCATCTCTCGGGTTCGTTTGCTCTCCCTCTCTCTTCTCTTCTCCACCTTATCTTCTTTCTCTTTTTTTTTTATCTTGTCTGATGTTTTCTTCCTCGATATAGGTTCGGCTTTGTCTCTTTATCTTATCCTCTCTGTCAGCTTCATCAAGGGCTATTCTCTCTTCCGCGCTCATTTATCAGGTTCGTCTTCTCTCCCTCTCTCCTCTTCTCCACCTCCTCATCTTCTGGATGGAAATATAAATCATTCCAAATAGTCCTATTATGTTCGACAATATGTCTCTCTAAGATTTGTTCTCCGTATATTTTTAAACATTGTTAACTAATTTAACCCATAAATACAGCAATTTAACCCTAAATACACTGTGTGATACTTACCGTTATTTCTTGGAAATCTTAAGTTTACACTAATCCTCCTTTCTACCACTTTATCCGTGTGTTTAATTTTACTATATGTTGAATAGGTTAACTGTTTGTTTGTGTGGGTATCCGTGTTTAATTTTACTATATGTTGAATAGGTTAACTGTTTGTTTGTGTGGGTCTTGATTTTTAATCAAATAATCTCTATGTTTGTTTGTGTTTTGATTTCTATGTTGTTGTTGAAGAAGTAGGTTGATTTCTATGTTGTTATTGAAGAAGTAGGTTGATTTCTATGTTCTTGTTGAAGAAGTAGGTTAACTGTTTGTTTGTCTTGAGTACGTTAAATGATTATTTTAAATGATTATTTTAAATTATTAGCACATTATAGAATTGACCCATGTTTTGGGAGTTCTCTACCTATGGTTCTTACCAAGTTAGGATTTAAAAATAAAACCTCTATTTATTTGTGTTCATAATTATCTTTTTCCTGTAAAATGTTCTCTCTTGCAAAAATTAAAGGATAAATTCAGAGCTTGCCTATTTATTCAAATAAATCTCATGCATATAAGTCTGTCCCCTCTTATCAAAGCTTTTGTTCTTTTTAATTTGTAGAGAGATGATGCAAAATAATAGAGCGTGGATGTATAATAAGAATTTACCTGACCGTCGAGGATAGACCGATGAGTTTCGTATTGGGTTGGAACAATTTTTGGATTTTGCTAATAGTAAAGTTGAGTTCATCGATGGAAATAAGTTAAGGTGTCCTTGTAGGAAGTGCAGTAATGGTAAATTTTATGAGTGTGATAAAGTTAGGGAATATCTTTGTAGATTTGGTTTTACTGCGAATTATTATAATTGGACTTGTTATGGTGAACCGTTTGTATCTGAGGAAGAATATGGAAGAAGTAGACAATTTTCCAATAGAGGAGAATATGATTACAACCATTTAAACCCATATTAGAGAATGATAATTGATGCAGCTGATAATGTTATCTTACAATCGAACCATGCAAGTACCAGTTCTGCTCCAATATTTGAACAAGTATATATTAGTGATGCAGAACCATCGCAGGAGGTAGAAGTAATAGGTGTCGATGAGAATGCAAGTAATAAGCGTTTTTTGTCTGATCAGTTTGGGGAAGTATTGAAAGCTGCAGATCAACCTTTGTGGGGAGGCTGTGACACTCATACTAAGTTATCAGTGACATCAAGACTGTTAAATATCAAGGCAGAATATAATGTGTCTGAGGAATGCTTCAATGAATTTGTTCAAGTCATTCGAGAAGTATTGCCTCGTGATCACATCATCCCAAGTGATCTTTACGATATGAAAAATTTAGTGAAAGACTTGGGTCTTCCTGTGGTAAGGATTGATGTATGTAATCAGGGTTGTATGTTATATTGGAGGGATGATGACTATGCAGAATTTTGTAAATTTTGTAACCATTCTAGGTACAAGAGTAGTAGGAGGCCGGGTCACAAGCGGAAACCATATAAGCAAATGTTTTATTTGCCCTTAATCACCCGATTGCAAAGGCTTTATGCATCTAAGGCCACTGCTGAACACATGATGTGGCATGCAAACCATCAAACAGAAGAGGGTCTCATGTGTCATCCTTCAGATGTAGAGGCTTGGAAACATTTTGATAGAATATATCCTGAGTTTGCAAAAGAGCCTCGAAACATTAGATTGGGTTTTTGTGCGGATGGTTTTGCTCCATTTGGCAAATCGGGAAAAACCTATTCCTGTTAGCCAATAATCTTAACTCCATACAATCTTCCGCCTGGTATGTGTATGAAAACGCCATATATGTTTCTGACATTGCTCGTACCTGGCCCACAAAATCCCAAAAAATTAATAGATATTTATATGCAGCCACTGATTGCAGAGTTAAAACAACTATGGGATGAAGGTATTTATACATATGATGTCCATACTGATCAGAATTTCCTATTGAAGGCTGCTCTTTTTTGGACGATAAATGATTTTCTAGCTTATGGTATGTTATCTGGGTGGAGTACAGCTGGTCTCTTAGGATGTCCGATATGTATGTAGAAATCAAAGTCATTCAGATTAAAATATGGTAAGAAGGCGAGCTATGTTGATTGTCATAGACAATTTTTGCCACTAAATCATTCATTCAGAAGAAATAAAGTTGAGTTCATTAAAAATAGGGTTGAAAAAGCACCTCCACCCTTGAGATTGACTGGTGATCAAATTTGGGAACAAGTGCATAACTTTCCATCTGCTATTGAAGACCCTCATGGTACCACTGTTGGTTATGGAAGTACGCATAAATGGACAAAACGGAGTATATTTTGGGATTTACCATATTGGAAATTCCATCTTTTGCGTCATAATCTCGATGTCATGCATGTTGAAAAGAATGTTTTTGATAATGTTATAAATACAGTTATGGATATTCCTGGGAAAACAAAAGATAACTTGAGTGCAAGAAAAGATATGAGAGTTGTTTGTAATCGATCTACACTAGATGTGGATGCAAGTAGTAAGGGACCAAAGCCAAAGGCAGTTTATACATTGAACAAGGATCAGAGACGGATTATTTGTGAGTGGTTGAAAATGGTGCGGTTTCCTGATGGATATGCTTCAAACCTTGGGAGATATGTTGATTTGAATGAGTGCAAGTTGATAGGTTTGAAGAGTCATGATTGTCACATATTTATGGAAAGATTAATTCCAATTGCGTTTAAAGAACTTTTACCAAATTTTGTCTGGGGTGCCATTACGGAGTTAAGTATTTTTTTTCATGCAATTTGCTCAACGGTGTTGAACTTATCAAACATGGAGAAACTAGAGAGAGATATTCCAATTATTCTATACAACTTAGAAAGGATATTTCCTCCGTCGTTTTTTGATTCTATGGAACATCTCTTAGTTTACTTGCCTTATGAGGCAAAAGTTGCAGGACCCATACAATTTCGATGGATGTATCCGTTTGAGAGGTGAAATATTTATCTTATTTTTTCAAAATAATACTTCTTTATAGATTTCTTTTTAAAATCTTTTAATTTTTTTTTCTTTTTAGATGTTTATATCATTTAAAGAAAAAAGTGAAGAATAAGGCATGGGTCGAAGCCTCTATTGTTAATGCATATATTGTGGAGGAAGTGACAACATTTGCATCGTATTATTTTGAGCCTCACGTACAGTGCAAGAGGCGAAGAGCAGGAAGAAATGACGAGGGCCCTATCGATCCCAATTTTTCATCATTTTCTATTTTCAATTATCTTGGTCGAACTAATGGAGCATGTAAGTGAAGATATTTAACTGGTGAAGAATTGCGAGCAGCCCATACATATATTTTATTGAACTGTCCAGAAGTGGGACCATATTTCGAGTAAGTATATAGTTTTAACTGGTCAAGAAATGAAGCAATCCTTACATATTTTATTTGGGTCAAAAATTTATATAATATATAAGTGATATTTTATGATAGGATTTTTCAAAATTCATTTTCGGAACTACCTAACAAGGAGTTTGATCGTCTGTGCGATGAGAAATTTGCAACATGGTTGAAAACATATGTAAGTACCTATCTACCAAGTTCCCATCATATTTTGTTTTTTAATCATTACTTAACGATAATAGTTTGGTTACTTTCCTTTAGGTTCATGCCAATGTTCATGCCAATGCTGATCAAGTTGAACAAAGATTGTTATATCATCTATCATGGGGTCCAAATTCATATGTATGAACGTGGCCATCATATTTTATAAATGGGTTTAATTTTCACACCCAAGAATATGGAATTGGAAAAGTCACAATGAATAGTGGGGTATGTGTTCGGTCATCCAATAATGGAAGTGTAAAAGATGATTTTTATGATTTATTAGATGAAATCATAGAGATAGAGTATCCTGGAGCAGATTTGCGAGTGGTATTATTTAAGTGCACTTGGTTTGACCCCATCAAAGGAATGAAGGTGCATCCAAAGTATAATTTGATTGAAATAAATCATAAGAAGAAGTATAAGAAATATGAACCATTTATATTGGCACAACAAGGAATTCAAGTCTATTATGCATCATATCCTAGTTTGAAACGTGACAAAACTGATTGGTGGGATGTATGCAAAACAAAAGCACGGAAAAAAATTGAAGAGCATTGGGTTGATATAGCATATCAACAAGAAGAAGTTACTAACACGATTCAAATGGAGGAATATGATATTCCAACTTTACGAGATCCATGTGGAACAATTATAGATGTCGATCCAAATGAAATTTGTGGGGATGAAGATGAAGAATCAGATTTTCATACTGAGGATGAGGATGAGGATGAGGATGAGGACGGTGATGGTGATGGAGATGAATGTGAAAGTGGAGATGACAATGAAAATTTTGATTTTTGAAACCGGGTAAGTTTAATTTTGTACACATAGATATGCTCAATGTAATACATTTCAATTTGCTTCCTTATGATATAATTATCTTTATTATACATCATTTATTTATTTATCTTTTGCTTTTATCAATTACTAATTTTGTATTTCTCTAATTTTAAACGATGTTCGCATCCGAACCTAATACTTTGTTTTTTTTTTTTGTAGATAATTTCGATTTACTAGTTGGACTCTTGATAGCATTTTATCGGTTACAAAATTTTGAATATGGTAAGTTTTTCATGCCCTTTCTTATGTATCGTTAAAACATGCAATCGTTAAAAAAATTGTTTACATATAGATTCTCAGACCCAATATATGTGGTGCGTATTATAAATAAAATTGTTAATAATCATTGGGGAGGGATATCAATGAATTACACAAGCATGGAGAATGAAACAAAGGAATTATGGTGGAGAGAATTTAAGGAAAATTTTATCTTTAAATTTATACATTAATTAAAATTTTTACCTTAATTAAGATAATTGTTTCTTTGTTTATTGCAGCGGAGGTTTAGTTAGGCTGAATCAGAAGAGATTGAGATAAGAAGAATTTTCAAAAAAAAGCTGGTGATCACATTCGAAATGTGATCAATAAAGCCAAAACAAATTGGAAGAAACCAAATTGCATCATGGAGGAAAATTGGCAAAGAATGTTGGCAATTTGGGAGTCGGACGATAGCAAAAAAAGAAGTGAGCAGAATAAAAGGAATAGATCTTGTAACTCCGGGCAAGCGTCTGCCACTTACGCGGGGGGTCAATCAATGTGGATGAACATAGAAAAAGATTGGTAACTATTTCAAACACTTATATTTTTATTTAATTCATTTAATTCTTTTTTACTATTTCATTATTATTGTTAACTTTAAATGATTCTTTTTTAAATTTTTTTTAGGCCAAGGAAAAAGGATTTGAGCCATCATATATCGACACTTTTGAGCGAACATTTCAAAAGAAGGACAACACTTGGAGTGGGGAGAGAGCAAAAGTAATATTGGTATGTAATTGAAACTTTGACAATTAAAATTACAATTCCATAGGCCTAGATTTCTCCTTCTCTTGCACGTGCATCTATTTTTTCCTTCCTTTTGATATAATCTAAATGGTCTTCCCTCCCCAAGCATACATTTTAATTTTGATTTTTATTAATCAAAGTAATTGCTTTTCGATTTTGCATCCATAGAATCTTATCAGAGAAAAGGAGGAAAGGACATTTCGGTATATTGGTGTTGGAATTTTAGTGTTGGCTAATGGATTCCCATTGGTAATCGTAATGAGCAATTTTATAGGCTAACCTAGGAGGTATGATCATGTTGTACCGGTAGATCTTTCCAGGTTTGGACCTAGGGAGTGATAATTATAAGTTTGGGTCTCATCATTTTTCTCTCAAATATCTTTCTATTTCCCATAGGTTAATGTATGGATAGATTGATTTTTGGCTCTTCCCTTTGTGAAAATGACCATAGAAAATGACATATTTTGTTGGGGTTTTTCCCATCAAAGTTTGGTTCAATTCATCAGCTTTGGTGAATCCAGAATATTAACATGTTATCATTTCATGAATTATATAAAAACTTGTGATCCTGCTAATAAATTTATTACTCAATTCGAACCATGATTTTTTGTTTTAAGTGTTTTTAGCTTTAATGATTCCTTTCTTTCATATAATTGACACTCAAAATTAGCTAGTCAAGTCCCGGTTTGGAACAATTTTGTCAATCCCTAGCTCACTTCAAAAATAATCATTATAAACTCCCAAATCAATTATATTACTCCCAAAACAATTATATTTGAGACCGGAACATATTCTCTTTCACTTTATCCTTTATATTATCCTTTATATTGTCTAATTTTCTTTTACATATCAAAGGACCTTGATATTGTCTAATTTTCTTGTACATATAAAAGGAATCTGTCTCTCTCGATTGTTTATTTACCAATTTTGTAAGATAAAAAAGTGGTGCATAATAACCTTGACAATAATATATACGTGGGGTCTATGTTAAAAATAGTACAGTAAGTTCTCACTAAATTCTTGAGAGAAGAAATTAGAACAGTAAGTTATTGTGAGAAAAAACTCATACCGGACACACACCAATTCACCAATTCAGATTTCTTCTTTGGCCGTGGGCATAAGCCTCTCTAGCAACATTGTTTATATTATACTTTTTCTTTTGACTTTTTAATTTATTTATTTTTTATTGATTTATTGCTTTGAAAATGACCGTGTATATATGGGATTTATTTAATTAGACAAACTCAAATTTTCAAATAAGGAGCACAACCGAACCACATGTAATTGATTTTTTTCTAATTTTAACACCACCATTGAAATCAAACCATGAAAAGAATAGTAAAAATTGGTAAAAATCATGGAAACTAAAAAAATCATATCAAACCAAAATTTGGATCAGAACCAAAACAACCATTTGAGAAAATTTTTTCAGTAAAAGTTAGTGTTATTGTCAAGTAGTATGGTGGTCATTTAATATGGTTGCAAAAGTTAGTGTTATTGTCAAATTGTCAACTTAGTATAATGTCTAATGTGTTATAAATGAGTCAAAGCTTAGATTTTCTGTAATTTTATTTCTTAGCATAGCTACCAACCATCAACCCGGTGCAAATTATTCTTTTAATTAATATATTTTTATGTATAATAAGACTTTTGTTACACTGATATATTGCCTTTAAAAGAGGTAAATTTGAATTTTTTATATAATTTACCCCTAAAAAAAATTCCAGCATAGTTTTGTCTATCATTATATATATATGATTATAGCATGAGTTAAGTACTTATAAGCACAATTTAGCTTAATTTAGTTTTCTGAATTATTCTCTCTAGCCATATATATATATATATATATATTTTATTATACTTGTTAGAAAAATAGAATGCAATTTCCTCGGCAAAAATTTGACTTTTCAGTTCTCTTTCTCTTTCTCTTCGTATAGTATAGTAGCTCTGACTTTTGAGTTCTCTTTCTCTTTCTCTTGGTATAGTATAGTAGCTCTGCCCATAACCATAACTTGAATCACTTGAGGCGATGGCATCAATGCAACAGCTTTTATTTCTATCAATTCTATCATACGTGATTTAGTTGAATTCATAACCTTGTAATTTTTTTTCTTACAATTTTATTGTAATTTTTTTTGTCATAATAATACAGGAAAAATATAATGAACTTTTGTTGACGAATTCAAGTAGTGCTGATCATGATCCCTTATCTGAGCCATCTGTTGATAGTATGGCTTTGTGGTTAGAGGCATCTGGTGGGATAAAAAGGGGAAGAATTCTTGGGATGGGATCATTGAGCAGAATGTACACACCAGGTCCATCTTCTATACCAGGTCTATCTTCTACCGCGATGGCTTCAAGAAAAGAAATGCAACTAGATAAAGAAGTACATGACCTCAAAACGCAACTTGCATTGAAAGACGAAGAAATCAAAGCGCAACTTGCAAAAAAAGATGAAGAAATTAAAGAAATCAGACAATCACTTGAGGTAACACAAAGACTTATTTTACAGCACCTCAATTTGGATGCAAGTCAATTTCTTCCGTTACAGAGTCAGGTTCCCCCTTCTTTGCCTGCTGATGACCCAGACGAAGACCAGAATGACTGACCCTTCTTTGCCCCCCTCCAGAAATGACTAACCCTTTTTTGCCCCCCTCCTGATGAAATGAACCTTCTTTGCCCCCCTCCTACCGATGAAATGAAGACCAGGCCTGGATGTTTTATATTTCACTTTATTTTATTTGATTGCAGTGTAGTGTAGTGTAATTTGAAACTATTAATTATATATTATCATGTTGACATTTTCATTTTGGAGTTCCAAAATATATATTTTGGTTGGAATTTTTTTTTTTTTTTTTGTATGGTTTATTAGTTGAATTGGATATTGATGAGTTATTGGTTGGATTGTAAATAATATGGATAACATTTTTTTAATTAATAGGCCAAAATATGATTAAATAACAAAATTTATTTTTTATTAAAATTCGTCGCTAAATTTGTGGCTAAATTTAGCCAAAAATCTGGAAAAAATATTCGTCCCTAAATCGGAAGAAATCCCCTAAAAGAAATTCGTCGCTAAATCTTAAAAAATATATCCGTTTTTAAATTTAGCGACGGATTTTAGCGACGAAACTTACCCGTCCCAAAATTTTAGCGACGAATTATTATAGCCAAATTAGCGACGAATTTTAGCGACAAAATATTTTTGTCGCTAAATTGGCGACGGATTTTGGCGACGAAATATTTTTGTCGCTAAATTGGCGACGGATTTTGGCGACGAAATATTTTTGTCGCTAAAATAACAACAAAAATTAGCGACGAAAAGTTTTTTGTAGCTAAATTAGCGACGGATTTTAGCGACAAATATATTTGTCGCTAAATTAGCGACGGATTTTAGCGACAAGAAAATATTTTTGTCCCTAAATTGGCGACGAATCCGCCGCTTTTGTGGCTAAATTTTTGCGACGCGTCATTAGCAGTGAAAATTTTTTTGTCGCAAATTTCGTCGCTAAAAATTTTAGCGACGAATTTTTCTGACTTTTTTGTCCCTAAATCCGTCGCTAAAGTGGGTTTTTTTTTGTAGTGATATGATACGTATTCAGGTTGAGGAATATTCTACTAAAATTTCCAATTCTATCGGTCCACACCTAATTTTCTTTTGTTTAAATTAGCATTCCTACTTTTCATGTCCTGAGTTGGCCATATCCGCCTAGCTAACATTATTGCATTGTTGTTTTGGCAGTTAAGGTGCATGCATTACATCTTATAGAAGTATATGACCCCACAATATCAATAATGCAACCATATATCCTTATATCTTAACAAACAGCCATAAAGAACAGGGAAGATATTGATGTAATTTGTAACTACTTTCCCATCACATGTAGACCAAGAACTCATTGGGACTTCGAAATTTTTGATCTTCTATCCGTGGAATCGTTGACAGATTCAACGAAGGTTCCCATTCTCAAAACCCTAAAAAATGAGCTAGAAATGAGTCCAAAAGAACCCAAAAATGTTACAATGAGAAATTCTCTTACCTTCCCAAAGATGGCTGATGGCGCGGCATCTATGATTATTACCAGTATGAAGGCTTTTTGGTACTACCCAAACTACCTTGAAGGTCTCATATCAGCTAAGCAGCACTTGGTTGCACGGCCTACTGATATAATCCTAAGCAGTGCCCCAAAATGCGGCACCACATGGCTTAAGGCCTTGACTTTCGCCATTGTGACCCGCTCTAAAATTCAATAGTTCAAATAGCCCTTTACACACAACATTATCACGTCGCTGTGTGCCCTTCTTGGAGGGGGACAGATCACTTCAATCTCCAGGCACTTGATGTTATCACTTCCGCTTTTGGCTACTCACTTCCCTTTTGATTCCTTGCCAAAATCAATTCTATCCCCTTCTTGTAAAATTGTCAACATATGCAGGGAACCAAAGGGTGTATTTATGTCTCTATGGTACTTCATTCGAAACCATACACACAAGGACAAGGCATGTCTTGAAATGGAAGAGGCATTTGAGCTTTTCTGCCATCGAGTTTCTGTTTCCGGACCCTATTGTGACTATGTTTTGAGCTATTGGAGAGCAAGCTTGGAGTCACCTCAGGGAATTCTATTTTTGAAATATGAAGACATAAAGAGAGACACTTCGTATGTGAAGAAACTAGCTGAATTCATGGATTATCCTTTTTCCTCTGATGAAGAAAAGGAAGGTGCCATCCAAGGTATTGTAAATCTTTGTAGTTTTGAGAGTATAAGCAACTTTGAAGTGAATAAGTTTGGGAAACATGCTGCAAGCGGCTCAACCAAGATGGTGGAAAACAACATATTGTATAGAAGAGGAGAGATTGGTGATTGGAAAGGTTATTTGACACCAAAAATGGCAGAGTGCATTGACAGGATAACTGAGCAAAAATTTGGACAATGTGGCTTGGAATTTGGTGTTGCAACAGAGAATTCAGAGGGAATTTAACTGCTGCATTCCCTGCTAAATCTCTTTCAGGGATAGCACTATTAAGATGTTCAATGAATTCCAATAGCAGTCAATATAGTTCAATGGGAAGCTTGTGTTGCAATACATTATAATTCCAATTAGATTTTAGTGTTTTAGATTTACATCCAGATTAGTAATTTGGTTTCTTATAGAGTGATACACCTCATTAGGAGGGGAAAAGAATTTATAAAAGCTGTGAAGAAGTGATGGTCCTAATTTAGCAAGAATATCCATTCAAGAGTTGCCCTCACGGGATACAAAGACCACTCGGTGCACTTAGGTTCTGTGAATGAGTTGTTGACATTCCTGAAGGATATGGGAGTTTGGATGGACAGGGTTCACCTCGAAAAAGAGGGCCGACACAAGTTCAGCTGAATCAATCTCTAGAATAACCGGGAAGAACTGGGTGTGAAGAAGGAGAAGGAGCCCCTCAGCACATAGCTCTACAATGATAGGGTCCATCACCTCCAAATTTATCGTGAAACCATGGACCCATAAGCCAGACTCATTAGAAGCAATCCTCCAGCCCGACCACATGAGAGTAAAGGTTCAACGAGCCATCCATATTCAACCTGTAGAAACTAGGTGGACGAGGGTTCCATTGAATTTAGGTGCCTGAATCGGGAGGAAGCTGAGATCTGCCAGCCATCGCTAGCCAACCAACCTGGGTATAACTGGCTGAGGGTTACAGGCCCGATGAGAGCCCATCAACTCTTCATCAAACATCACAGAGAAACTCTTATCGAAATTCTATCATGTAAAAATGTAAAAATGTAAAAATGGGATAACAAATGAAGCCAAATACTTGGGTCTGCTTCCAACCCTAGCATAGAGTCAAGTCAAGCATGCTGGACTTCAAAGCGCAGCCCAAATGGGATGCCCAAGGCAGAGCCTGGTCTAAAGATCAACAGGGTTTTCACCGTTTTTTTTTTCACCTATCCATACTTCACCTAACTATTTCGGTCCAAGTATTGTAAGATTCATTAAAAAATTGACTCTCCCAAATCATTTTTCTTCATTTGTAGTGTTCGAATTTGAGACCTTTGCTTTGATTGAGAAGAGAGAGTGTCAGATCACGCAATTCAAAAAATTCAGCTCAAGTGACACCAATCCTCCTCCCCCTTTGTAATAGGCTCAAGTTCAAGTTTTACTATGAACCAAAAAAAAAATAAAAAGAGTTTGATCTGTGGTTTTCACTTTATGCAGCACAAATTCCAATCCTCTCACAAATCATTTACCTCATGTAAAAATTTGTATTCTCAAAGCTTTGCTTGCAAGAACTAATATGTATGCTACTGATGTAATGACAATATTGTACAACCGAGTAACCTGATTGTCAAATTGCTAGGTTTAGTTGAGAAGAGAATATATACTTTTTTAGTTGTTTATCACATCACATCTTGCGAGGCATCTTCTTCTAATGGAGAAGGGCTTGCATCAAATTTTCAGACCATTTATTGAATTTGCAATAAAAGGTTTTTTGGCTTGCTCTAAACCCAATAGAGTTCAATGTTTTTTTTTCTCGATTTTAAGAAGAGATTTCTCGACTTTATATGGGCCGTGTTGTGATATTCTCTACACAATCCACACCTAATCTCCTAACACAAGAATTAAAGAATATATCAATCCTGTTTTGCATTCTACTGTATCTTTAGGAAAATAAGTTACATATTCACCTTTTATAAGTTCCATGATTCTATACAGTGCATTGCACGGCGTTGCAACCGCGAGATATTGTTTGCATAATGTACTCTTAGTCTCCTATGGCAAGATTCAACGAACACATGAAAATACCACTACAAAAAAACAAGGTTTTAGTGACCGAATTTAGTGACAAATATTATTTATCGCAAAACTCCAACGAAATTAGCAACAAAATATGTATTTGCCGCAAATTTTCAACAAATTCTACAACAAAAATAAATTTGTCGCTAAAATAGCCACAAATAAATATTTGTCGCAAAATTGGTGCCAGAATAGTGACGAACAATAATTTGTTAGAAATTCATCCCAAATTAGTAACAAAAAAAATATTCGTCGCTAAATCTGCAACAAAAAAGAAAGTTCGTCGCTAGTTTAGCGACAAAACATAATTTTGTCGCTAAATTTGAGACCAAAAATTAATTCGATGCTAAATTAGCAACAATATGTTTTTGTCACAAAATTTGTCGCTAATTTGCAACAAAAAAAATTTCTTCGTCGCTAAATGTGCAACAAAAATTAGAATTCGTTGCTAATAGTGCGACAAAAAACAATGATCGGCATATTTGTTGCTAAATAGCAACAAATACACTTTTCGTTGCAAAATTTTTAAAAGTTGTCGCTAAATTTGTTGCTGATTGACTACAATCGAGTTATTGTTGCTAAATTCATCGCTAATATATTTAATTCTCTTCTTCCTATTATAAATCAATTGCTCCTTCACTTACTTATGTAACTTTTTCAAATTGTTCCAATTTTTTAACATTTTTAAAATAATGAAATCAATTTTTGATACATAATGAATGAGTATTATCTTGTCATAATAACTTTTCATAATAATAATGCTTATTTATTTGTCATTTTATATAAAAAATTGTAATTAAGTACTATTGTTTGCGGTAGTAAATTTTATCGATATAAACAAATGAATTTAATAATGACCGACATTGAAGGCATTACACATTTATCAATATGTAAAGAATGTTAAGTATAATTAATAAGTTAAAAATATCTATATCTATAATTTTGTTATTTAATGTTATTAATTTAGTAATTAATAATTTGTATCTCATTTAGCAGTTTAACAGAGGAAATTAAAGTGTTTCAGTTAAATTTGTGAAAAAATTTAAAATTTCGTCACAAACATTGTCGCAGATTTCCAACAAAAATACTTTTTCGTCGCTGAATTACCGACCAACCAAAATTTATCGGCGCCAATTTTGCGACCAAAAACAATATTTGTCGCACATTTCCGACCAATAATCAAGTTCGTCGCTAAATTTTGCGAAGAGAAACGAGTTTGTCGCAAAAATTGACTGCAGAAATTAGAGTCCATGGTGGAATCGACGACAAATGAATAATTCGTTGCTGAAATCAGTGACGAATCACGAATTTGTTAAGGATTTTAGCGAGGAATAACCAGTTCGTCGCTAATATCAACGACGAAACATGTATTCGTTGCTGATTTCAGCAACAAATTCATAGTTCGTCGCTGAATTCAGTGACAAATCAAAAATTGGTCGCGGATTTCAGCGACGAACATTTGTTTCCTCGCTGATATTTACGAAGAAACGGGGTTCGTCGTTGATTTCTGCGACGAACCAAGGGTTCATCGCTGAATTTTAAAACAAATTTTTTCATTTTATGCAATTTTAGTGACCAAAAAATTTTTGTCGCAGATTTCAACGACAAATACCAAATTTGTCGTTGATTTCAGCGACAAAAACAAATTTTGTCGCTGATTTTAGCGACGAAAGTCTATTTGTTGCTGATTTCGTCGCTGAATTTTTAAAACCAATTCTTCGTTTTGCAATTTTAGCAGAAAAAAAATTTTGTAGCTGATTTTAGCGACAAATACCCAATTTGTCGCTGATTTCAGTGACAAAAATAAAATTTGTTGCCGAATTTTTTAAACAAATTCTTCTCTATGCAATTTTAGTGACAAAAGAATTTTGTCGCTGATTTCAGTGACAAATACCCAATTTGTCGCTGATTTAGCGATAAAAACAAATTTTATTATGGATTTCAGCGACAAAAACAAAATTCGTCGCTGATTTCAGCGACAAAAATGAATTTTGTCACTGATTTCAGCGACAAAAAACTTAATTTGTCGCTGATTTTAGCGACGAAAGTCTATTTGTTGTTGATTTCATTGCTGAATTTTTAAAACCAATTCTTCGTTTTGTAATTTTAGCGACAAAAAAAATTTTGTCACTGATTTCAGCGACAAATACCCAATTTGTCACTGATTTCAGTGACAAAAATAAAATTTGTTGCCGAATTTTTAAAACAAATTCTTCTCTATGCAATTTTAGTGACAAAAGAATTTTGTCGCTGATTTCAGTGACAAATAGCCAATTTGTCGCTGATTTAGCGATAAAAACAAATTTTGTTGTGGATTTCAGCGACCAAAACAAAATTCGTCGCTGATTTCAGCGACAAAAATGAATTTTGTCACTGATTTCAGCGATAAAAAACTTAATTTGTCGCTGATTTTAGCGACGAAAGTCTATTTGTTGTTGATTTCGTTGCTGAATTTTTAAAACCAATTCTTCGTTTTGTAATTTTAGCAACAAAAAAAATTTTGTCGCTGATTTCAGCGACAAATACCCAATTTGTCGCTGATTTCAGTGACAAAAATAAAATTTGTTGCCGAATTTTTAAAACAAATTCTTCTCTATACAATTTTAGTGACAAAAGAATTTTGTCGCTGATTTCAGCGATAAATACCCAATTTGTCCCTGATTTAGCGATAAAAACAAATTTTGTCGCGGATTTCAGCGACAAAAACAAAATTCATCGCTGATTTCAGCGACGAATATAAAATTCGTCGCTGATATGAGCGACAAAAGTCTCTTTGTCGCTGAATTTTTCAAAACATATTCTCGCTCTGTTCAATGTTGCGACAAAAAAAATTTTGTCACTGATTTCAGCGACAAATACTAAATTTGTTGCTGATTTAGCGACAAATACCAAATTTATCGCTGATTTAGCGACAAATATAAAATTTGTCGCTGATTTCAGCAACAAATTACAAATTTGTCGCTGATTTCAGCAACAAAACTGAAATTTGTCGCTAATTTTAACAATGAAAGTTTATTTTTCGTTGAATTCGTCGCTGAATTTTCTAAAACAAAATTCTTCATTCTGTGCACAATGTTCCCCACGCCTCTCCCTCTCTTCCCCACAGTGCCTCTGCATCGCAGCGCCTCCCTCCTCCGAGATCCGGCCGCAATGGCCGGATCTGGGGAGGGGCCGGTTTCCCCTCCCTGATCCGGTAGTAGCGCCGCCAGATCTGGGTAGGGGAGCGTCTCCCCGTCCCCCGGCGGCATTTTTTTTATTATACACTTATTTTTTATTAGAAATTATATATTATATAATTAAATTTATATATTATTTATTATAATATATTATATGTTATAATTTTAATAATATTATAACATTATATATTATAATTTTGACATATGTAATTTAATATATTGTATATATTATGATGTATTATATATTATAGTTTAAACATTATAACATATATGTTAATTTTTAGTTTTTATATATAATTCTATATGTTATATATATTATAATATATTATATATTATAATTTTAACATTATATCATATATTATAACATATTATATATTATAATTTTATAATTTTATGTATTATATATATTTTAACTTATTATATATATTATATATTATAATTACGGTAATTATAACATAATTATAATTATATAATTTTATATAATGTTTTATGATATATATGTAATAATATATAATATATATAATGCAGAATTTTAAATGGATAATGTTCTCTATATATTTAAAAATTTATAATACATATAATGCTATATATATTGTTAATGTTATATAATATATTTTAACATTACATTAATTATAAATAACATTAATGGTTTTGTATTGCAGATGTGTTTACTCTGATTAGACGTGTTGTTCAAGTAGAGGAGAGAAAAGTAGATATTGAAGCGGTTGAGATATATAAATAACATTCATGAGGCTGGCGATGAAAAATCTGATTTTGAGACAGATTATGAAGATGAGGATGAATTTGATGTTGAAGAATCTGATAATGAGAAAATGATGACTTTGATTTTTGATTGTCGGTAAGTGTTGTTTTTTTAAGATTTATTATAATTGTCTAACATCAGATTAAATTTTATTTAACTATTTGAATGTGAAAATACATTTAGATTTGTATATTTCGTTTCTCAATTTGTATGTTATATTTAGTGTCTCATGTTTCATTTTCGAAATATTATTTGCTAGTACGCTGTATTTTTTGTATAGATCATTTCGGACGACAATTTAAATATGGTATGTTTCTTCATATACTCTATTATATTTTTTATAAACATGCAATTTTCATTGCTTGCAAGACCAAACTCTTGTGACAGTATCAACGTGGAGGGCATAGACAATCTTTTGATGCAAGACCAAACTCTTCAGCATCACCGTCCGCTTCAGCTGCACCTTCCCATTCCTCTTCGCCTTGTACTGATGCACCTTCACCATCTCCTTCAGTTGCACCTTTGGTTGTATGTTCAATGCAAGATTCACACGTTGAGGGGGAAGATACGTAAGAGGTGATATCCCCTTGCGGAGATTCGTAAGTAGTAAATTTTGAAATATTATCACAAAAGTTTTTTTTATTTATATAGCTGATGAGTTTATTTAACTATTTTTTTTATTAACCATTTTTTTTGTTTCTAATTTTATGATAAATTCACAAATTCTGTGTGTGTTATTCATGAGCTAAATAAAATCATTAACAACCATTGGGGAGGAGCATCGATGTCTTACACAAGTACTCCAGATGATATCAAAGAGTTATGTGGAGAGAATTCAAGATAAATTAGGTCTCTAAGTTTAAATATAAAAATAAGTGTATAATTTAAATATAACTAATTGTATTTTTATTTATTGCAGTGAAAGTTCAATTGGGATGAGACTAAAGAGCTTGAAATAAGAAGAATTTTTAAGAAAAAATACGGTCATCACATCCGAGGTGTACTAAATCATACAAAAACGAATCGAAAGAAGCCACACTACATCACTGAAGAAAATTGGCTCAAAATTTTAAACTTCTGGGATTCCGATGAGAGCCGACGGAGGAGTGAGTAGAATAAAAAAAATCGATCTTATAATTCTGGGGAATCATCTACTACTTATGTAGGAGGCTCAATCAATATTGATGAGGATAGAAATAAAATGGTAATTTCGTTAAATTACTATTTTTTTGAATTTAATTCATTTATTTTTTTATTATTTCATCTAACAGTGTTTTTTCTTTAAGCCAAGGAAATGGGATCCCCGCCATCATTTATAGAGACTTTCGTATGGACTTTTCAAAAAAAAGACAAAACCTGGAGTGGGGAGAGAGCTAAATCGGTTATGGTATGTAATTTCAAAATTTTAAATTGTTTTATAGACACTTTGCAATAAAAATTTTAACATATTATACTGAATCTATCATAACAATGTTAGAAGAAGAATTTATTAGATTTGTCTATTCCAAAATTTTTTTCACTATTTAAATTGAATTTTTCATTTCTAATATATATATATATATATATATATATATATTTATCATTATTAATTAAAATTAGAGAATACATAATATCAATTTTGTTACGTCATTTCCAAATGGTTGGTTCATTATGTTACGTACTAGTATAATTTTTCCTTTATTCGATCTGTTATAGTTTCAAACTCCTAATAGTAGTTGAATTTTAATTTCAATTACAACACTCCTCATTATCTAAATATCATTCTAATGGATTAAGCAACTAAATACATAAATATAAGTATGTTTAATTTCAATTCTATAAGTTTATTAAATTTGTAATATTTGATTCACATATTAATTTTTGTGTCTTATTGTTTACTGTCAATCGCTTAATGAGTAATACAATTTTGTATTTTAATTTTCTTTATTGGATATTTTATTACATTGTTAAACTGTTAATTGATACTTGTATTTCTTTTGTTGGATATTTCATTATATTGTTATTTTAATTTTCTTCTAATTTCTCTTATGACAATGCAGGAGAAATATGATTAGTTTGTACTAAAAAATTCCAGTGGTAGTGATGATACTGCTACGTCTGAGTCATCTGTTAATAATAATGCTTTGTGGCTAGAGGCTACTGGTGGAGCGAAGCAGGGAAGAGTATTTGGGATTGGCTCGTTGAGCAAGACTTGCAGAATCAGTGGTCTATCTTCTTCCACCCAGACACCAGTAAGAACAGAATTAATGCAATTGAACCAAGAGCTGAGCCACATGAAGGAGCAGTTAGCATAAAAAGACAATGAACTTCAAGCCATGCGTGTAAAACTTGGGCGAAGAGACAATGAATTTGAAGAGTTTCATGCACAACAGAGGCTTATAATGCAGCATCTTTAGTTAGTCTCCGCTTCAAGTTCGATTCCCCCTTTTCAATCTCCTCCAAATGATGGTGATGATGATTATGACATATTTAGTGATGATCACGGTGACGGTGACGGTGACAGTGACGGTGACAGTGAAGGTGACAGTGACGGTGACGGTGACAGTGATGGTGATAATGTTTCTTGAAACAGTTTTTATTTCATACTTATATTTAATTAGACTTGTTATTATTACTTGGTTCATACTGCTAAATATTTGATATTCTGTTACTTATTTATTATCGTTTATTATTATTTCATGACGATGGTAATGCTTTTATAATTATTATTTGATTGATACTATTAGATGGTTAGTTGTTTGGATGATTAGAGACCGGATAAATTTCATATTATTGGGTGTTGGATGGTACCCTAGATGGTTTGTTGATGATGATGTTGGCGGTTTAGTTCATAAACTGGTCGGCTGAGACTATTAGGGAGGAATATGATATATAGGGAAAATTGGTGCGAAAAAAAAACAAACCAAAATTTTTTGTCGCAAATTTTCCAGATTCGTCGCAAAATTCGTCGTTGATTCTGATATTCATCGCAAAATTTATTGCTAAATTTTTTACACTTCGTCGCAAAATTCGTCGCCAATTTTGCCGCAAATTAGTGACAAATAAATATTCTTCGCACTTCTACGACGAATATAATTTGTCGCAAATTCCGACGAAATTATTTTTCGTCGCAAAATTTGTTGCAAATATTAGCAACAAAAAAATTTTTGTTGAAAATTTGCAACGAAAAAATTTGTCGCCAATTTTGCGACAAATAATTTTTCGTCGCTAATTTGTGACAGATAATATTCATCGCAAAACTGGTCACAAAATTGCAACAAAAATATTTTTTATGCTAATTTTTTCGACAAATTTTGCGATGCATACATTTTCAACAGATCTTTTTCGTCGCAAAATTTGTCGAAAAATTGCAACAAAAAAGTTTTGGTTGCTAATTTTTACGACAAATTTTTTGCGATGAATAGATTTGCAACAGATATTTTTCGTCGCAAAATATGTTGGAAAGTTGAAACAAAAAAGTTTTGGTTGCTAATTTTTGTGACAAATATATTTGCAACAGATATTTTTTGTCGCAAAATGTGTCGGAAAGTTGCAACAAAAAAGTTTTGGTTGCTAATTTTTGCGACGAAATAATATCTGTCGCTAATTTGTGACAAATATGATATTTTTTGTCGCAAAGATTTGCGACGAGTTATTAGCGACGAATTAATTTTTTGTTGAAAAATTTGTCGTAAATTTATTTAGTGACGAATTTTTCCTAAATTTTTGTCACAAAATTCATCGCAAAAATCCTTTTTTTTTTGTAGTGTACAGTCACTCATGCTTTGTATTTTACATTGTATGGGAAGAATAATAGGACACGTATTCACCTTTTGGAAACTTCTATTAAAAATTGTGATCCCATTCCAATCATGTAGGAGCCAACTTTCCTTTTTATGTATTCTTACCATTGAAGTCTTTGGTTATTTGTATGTGCCAAGCATGATGTCCGAAAAATATTGCATATCAAAATAAATGATTAATGAATTGATTTTCAAAATATTTTAGTTTTCATTCTTACATTTTCATATTTGTAATTGAGTAGTCTATAAATACTTGGTTTATATTGCTTTTCATGCTTGATCTTTCTTGCACCTATCGTACAAATTGAGACCACGTAACTCATCGGGAATTCCAAACTTTGAATCTCCATCCATGGAATTGGCTCCAGATTCTGAGAAGATTTCCATTCCCAAAATCTTTGAAATGAGCTAGAAGACGAGCCTGAAAGAGCCCAAAAATGTTATGATGAGAAATTCTCTAACCTTCCCAGTGATAACAGATGGCGCAGCATCTACAATTATTACCAATACCAAGACTTTTGGCCCTACCCACACCACCTTGAAGGTCTCATTTCAGCTCAAGAGCACTTCATTGCAAAGCCTACAGATATAATCATAAGCAGTGGTCCAAAATGCGGCACCACATGGCTTAAGGCCTTGATTTTCACCATTGTGACTCGATCTTATTTCAATTGTTCAAATAGTCCTCTACTCAACATTATCACATGGCTGTATGCCCTTCTTGGAGGGGGACAGATCACTTAAACCTCCAAGCACTCCACGACTAACACTTCCGCTTTTGGTAACTCATGTCCCTTTTGATTCCTTGCCAAAATCAATTCTATCTTCTTCTTGTAAAATTGTTTACATATGCAGGGAACCGAAGGATGTATTTGTTTCCTTATGGTATCACACTTGAAAACTTGTGCAGAGAGACAAGGCAGCTCTTGAATTGGAAGAGGCATTTAAGCTTTTTTGCTAGGGAGTATCTATTTATGGACCCTATTGGGACCATGTTTTGAGCTATTGGAAAGCGAGTACGAAGTGGCCTCAGAGAATTCTATTCTTGAAATATGAAGAGCTAATGAGAGACACTTTTTCATATTTAAAGAAACTGGCCGAATTCATGGGTTATCTGTTTTCTTCAAATGAAGAAAAGGAAGGTGCTATCCAGGAAATCATAAATTTTTGTAGCTTTGAGAGTATAAGAAATTTCAAAGTGAACCAATCTGGGAAGCATTTTATCTGCGGCCCTAGCAACCTGGTGGAAAACAGTATATTGTACAGGAAAGCAGAGATTGGCGACTGGAAAAATCATTTGACTCCAAAAATGGCAGAGCATATTGACAAGATAACTGAGCAAAAACTTGGTCATTTTGGGTTGAAATTTGGTGTTGCAACTGAGAATTCAGAGGGAAACTGACCGTTGCATTTTCTGTCACATCTCTTCCGGGGTTGGAGCTATTAATATTTTCTTTGTTGAAATCAAATAGCAAGCAATGCTTCTCAGTGGAAAGCTTGTGTTAGATTGGCAAATTGCTATAGCATCTAAATGTGGCATTGAAGGTTGGCAAGAAAGATGATGGCCTCAACACCTTGCATTTTTCTAGGCTATGAATTTACTGTTATCTTGTTCATTTTCCTTTGTGGTTTGCAATAGGAATCCTAGTTCCTTATGATCCTAGCCAATTTTCAAATGCCCAGGAACTTTCTATACAAGCAAGGTCGGGCAAGGTTCTAGCAGGGAGCTCAAGCTTTAGGGCCTGATTAGGTTTTTGCAATATATTTTTTTGGCTTCGCATGGCTGCACAAAATATGAAATTTGGTCTAAAATGTTGGTCGATCTGCTGCCAGGCTTGCTCATGTTCAATTTCATTCCGAAGGCAGGCCAGTGATCTCAAACAAGTGCAAGGAACCCAAAAATCATAAATTGTTATAGCCATGTTTTAGGACAAACTCATTTGCCACCATGTAGAGAAGTGACATTGCCAAAATAAGTGACATTGCAATCTCAGTTTGCGACAGAAAATAGGCAAAAAGCCTCACAAATGGGTTCTGTGACGCAATTTGTGACAAAAAAATAGCATCACTGAATCACCCATTGCTACTGTTTTACGACGACAGGTTTTGCAAAATGTTGTGACAGAAAATCTGCCATTCCAAAACACATTGCAAATTGCATGGGAGGACCATGTCAAAATACATTACCAATTTGGACAAGAATCTACGACATAATAATGATATGGGTCTGTTAGCCCATTTAAATGTTACCAACGATTTAGCAGCTAAGGGATCTGTTAGAATGAAGAGGGTACTATCACAAGGGTGTTTTTCTCTTTATTTTTTCTTTTCCTATTTCTGTTACAAATGCTCCATTCCATTAAGTTGTAGTTGGAATTGGTTACAACCAATTCGGTTATGGGGCGACAGAGGAGATTTCCCAAAACGAATTGGCTCTTGTATTAAATCGTGCTGATCTTTCAATGGAAGGGCGGACATTTCTTTCAAAATCAATTTGTGTTAATTCGTACTGTACACTCTAGCTCTTCTGATGTTTGATCACCATAGCTCGACCCAATAAAAGTCAAGGCTGAGGCCGTCCTCGAGTGGATCCTACCATTTTGGTATTAGAGACAGTACCTATGGCAGACGATCTATGAGTACAGCGCCTAGAGCAACAAGTTGAGTCTTTGAGCAGTGGTCAGGAGAAGATGCTGAAACAGATGACCGAGATGTTCCAATTGTTGCAAGGAAGGGAAGGTTCTTCCTCCAACTCTTGGGAGAACACTCAAAAGAGATCAAACTCACAAACCACATCCGAATCGATCACATCCTGGTTTGCAAAGCTCGATTTTCCCCATTTTGATGGCTCGGAAGACCCCATTATTTGGGAGTACTGAGTAGAGCAATTCTTCGATTTTCAAGGGACCCAACTAGAGGACCAAATAAGGTTAGCGGCTTTCCATCTGGAGTGCGACGCTCAAGTGTGGTTCCAGAGGAAGAGGAATGCCCAACACAGCTTCAGTTGGGAGGAGTCAAGTTAGAGCTAGTCGATCGATTTGGAGACATGACGCATGTGGATGCCTTAGGAAATTTGAGCAAGTTGAAAGGGAACAGTCAGGGAGTATCAAACCCAATTTGAGAGGTTACTGGGTCGAGTAGGGCATCTCACGGACGAGCAAGAGGCCTCTCTATTCGTGAGTGGACTCAAGGACCACATACGGGCTAATGTGAAGGCCCAGAGACCCAATACACTTCCTACTGCAGTTAGTTTAGCCCAGATTTTTGCGGAGAAGCACACAAAGTTGGGAATCAAAGGAAAAGGAGGTTTAGGGCTCAGAAGGACCACCCCCAACAGCAATTCCTCTTCTTCGGAAGGACATACGAGAAACAAGCCGATTATCATATGACAATTTACTCTGGTGGAACTCCAACAACGAAGGGAACAAGGGCTCTGTTATCACTATGATGAAAGGTATTTTCCCTGACACCAATGCA
This sequence comes from Dillenia suffruticosa, assembly GCA_033439265.1. Classification (NCBI taxonomy): domain Eukaryota; kingdom Viridiplantae; phylum Streptophyta; class Magnoliopsida; order Dilleniales; family Dilleniaceae; genus Dillenia; species Dillenia suffruticosa. Next base: position 5,743,760 of record JAVTVX010000009.1, read on the forward strand.
AAAGGTTGTTCCTCATCGAAATGGAGGATTAAGAAGATGGACGTAAAAGTTCATCAAAGGAGGAAGAGAATCTGGAGGCCCTGGAGATATCGATTCACACTCTCATGGGGGTGTCAACACCACAAACTATGAGAATGACCGGTCGACTGGGGAAGGTCTCCTTGAGAGTCTTGGTGGACTTGGGGTCTACACACAACTTCATTAGTGAAGAAATAGTAAAGGCAGCTAGACTCAAGGTTGAAGCTGGTGCCTAGCTCAGAGTCGTCGTAGCCAATGAGGAGCGCATCACCAGCACTAGGTTTTGCAGAGAGGTAACTCTTTCACTGCAGAATACTCCGATTACAATTGATTTTTATGTAATTAATTTGGAGGGATGTGATGCCGTACTGGGAATCCAATGGCGACAAACATTGGGACCAATAGTCTGGGACTTTGGAAAAATGAAGATGAGTTTTAGGTATAGGGGAGTCACGGTTGAACTAAATGGAACAGAGGAGGATAAGCCCATGTCAATTAGGGAGAAGGCTATGGCCAAGGTCTTAGAACACAATAAGGGACGGAGAACTTTACTGCACATACGGGCACTGGAAGATGAGGACAAAAATGGAGGCAATTGGGCAGAGTAGGAAGCTGAATTTCTTGGAGTATTTCAGGATAAGATAGGACTGCCCCCAAGTAGAGAGCAGGACCATCGAATTACTTTACGACCAAGAAGCGAGCTCATTTACCTAAAGCCCTACAAATACCCACATTTCCCAAAAAAAAAAGAGATCGAGAGGTTGGTAGAAGAGATGGTTCAGCAAGGGATTGTTCAGAGCAGCAGAAATCCATATTCATCCCCTGTGTTACTAGTGAAAAAATGCGATGGATCTTGGGGTTTTTGCGTGGACTATAGAGCTCTCAACCAACAGACGGTAAAGGATAAGTATCCAATTCTGGTAATTGAGGAGCTGCTAGATGAACTGCATGGCGCACAAGTTTTCACCAAACTGGATTTAAAATCAGGTTATCACCAAATTCGGATGGACGCTAGGGATGCGGAGAAGACTACTTTCCACACTCATTACGGACATTTCAAACTCTTAGTGATACCATTCGGGCTTTCCAATGCGCCTGTGACTTTTCAAAGCTTAATGAATGACATCTTAGACCGTATTTAAGGAAATTCATCCTAGTCTTCTTCGATGATATTTTAATCTACAGCAAGAGCTGGGATGACCACATTCACCATTTGAGACTCACTTTGACCTTATTAAGGGGCCATAGTCTAGTAGTAAAAAAAGAAAAATGTGTTCTGGGGCTCAATAAGGTAAAATATCTAGGACGTATAATCAGTGCAGAAGGTGTTCGAGCTGATTCGTCCAAAATAGAAGTTATGAAGGAATGGCCAAAGCCAAGGAATCTGAAAGAGCTTCGGGGGTTCCTTGGATTAACGGGCTATTACCGACGTTTCATATCCCACTATGGGACAGTAGCCAAACCATTGACTAATCTACTTGAAAAGGGGAACTTTAATTGGGGAGAGGAAGCCCAGTTAGCTTTCTGTGAACTGAAGAACAGGATGATTTCAGCACCGGTGCTCATACTGCCAAATTTCGATCAAGAATTTGTTATTGAATGCGACGCTTTCGATGAAGGCATTGGAGCGGTACTCATTCAAGGAAGACGGCCGATTGCTTATTTCAGTTCAGCTCTCAAGGGAAAGAACCTCTTACTGTCCACATATGACAAGGAACTGCTCGCCTTAGTTCTTGTTATCAAACAGTGGAGACCATATCTCTTGGGGAGAAGATTTGTAGTGAGAACAGATCATCGCAGTCTGAAATACCTATGGGATCAACACATAATGACGGATGCACAACAGAAATGGTTGATCAAATTGACGGGGTTTGACTTCTCAATTGAGTACAAACAATGACACTCGAATGTAGCAGCTGATGCTCTCTCCTGAGTGTCGCAGATAGGACTATTACCTGCTATTTCCTTCCCTGAGCCTCTTTGGTGGCATCTAATTCTAGATGAGAATAAGCAACACTCGGAACTCTTAAGAGTGCATCAACTGGTGCAAGATGGACAGGCTATAGAACCATGGGAAATCAAGAAGGGGGTTCTGTTCTACAAAAATAAAATCTATCTTCCAAAAGACTCCTTACTCATACCCACTCTAATCCAAGAATTCCATGGTCTAGGACATGAAGGGTTTCTCAAATCAATTCAAAGAGTGAGGGCAGTCTTCTATTGGAAGTCCATAAAGAAGATGATGAAGAACTTCATTCGAGAATGCGACCTTTGCCAGAGAAACAAGACTGACCAGAGGAAGCCGAGTGGACTGCTGCGGCCCCTTCCGATTCCTGAACATAATTGGTCTAATATTTCAATGGATTTTGTGGAAGGACTGCCGAAATCAAGAGGAAAATCGGTAATTTTAGTCGTCGTGGATCGATTAAGTAAGTACGCCCATTTCACTCCTCTTGCACATCCTTATACTGCAGTAGCGGTTGCACAAATCTTCTTTGAAAATATTTTCAAGTTGCATGGGATGCCAACGTCCATTGTATGTGATCGGGATGCAGTCTTCACTAGTCGATTTTGGAAGGAATTGTTCCGCTTGCAAGGTACAAGACTTAATTTCAGTTCCTCCCACCACCCCCAGACGGATGGACAAACGGAGGTAGTAAATCGAATGGTGGAAGTTTATTTACGATGTTTCACTAGTGACCAACCCAAAAATTGGGTGCAATGGCTTCCATGGGTGGAGTACTGCTACAACACAGGAACACATTCTGCCACCAAGATAACTTCATTCGAGGTAGTCTATGGACGACCTCCTCCTAACCTCCTGTCATATGTTCGAGGCACCGCCCGTGTGTAAGCTATTGAAGATGCTTTACTAGCCCGAGATCAAATGTTGACAACTCTAAAGAAAAATCTGCAAGAGGTAGTTGAGAAAAAGAAGACTTACTATAACAAAAAACATGAAGACCGTGAGTTTAAGGTGGGTGACAAGGTTTACTTAAGATTGCAACCATAGAAACAAATTTCGGTGGCTAAACGAAGTTCCCAAAAGTTAGCTCCCCATTATTTTGGACCTTTTACGGTTCTAGAGCGTATTGGCAGGCTTGCATATAAATTACACCTTCCAAATAGCAGCAAGATTCATCCTGTCACGCCCCGATCCTCGGATCCACCACGCAACAGCCGCCGCGTTGTCTCGATATACGGGCAGAACCTCCCCTTATACCGGGACTCCGCAAGATTACAAATCAGTTCAAAACTCATCCAATACACACTCCATCAGAAATGGGAAAAATCATATGACAATACACATATAAAGGACCCATCCGGTCCATCCCTATATACACGAGCATGCATCGACACGCGAATGGGGTGGGGGTTCCTGTACATGCATACATGCAAAAATTGGCATTCCCAACCATTCCAGAATTCTCAGCATAATTAAAACATTTAAAATAAAGAAGTCCCAAATCATAATCGCAGGATTTTACTAACACTCGTATGAAAAAACGAGCTAGCGTCAGTAAAATCCAAGCGGTATGAGATGTACAGAACTTCACAAATCCAAAAGAAAGTATCGAAATTCAAAATTTCAATCCAAATATCTCATATGAGAGTTTAAAAGAAAATGAACAAGTTCCGTACAAACCAAGTAAGGATTCCATCAATACTTGCTCTTATATATGAAACAAGTATTAATTTAATCCATACCAAAAGAATTATACAAGTCTTTCATTCCATGGACTTCAAAATCAACCAAAATGAACTTGCATTTCTATGTACCTATACAAGTCAGCGGAATAAATCTTCCCCAACTCCAATTTCTGCAGCAAATCTAAACTTCCTCTGAAAAATGTTAAAGGGAGGAGTGAGTATTGGGAAATACTCAGTGAGTGGAGTGCAATGGTATAATTGTGTGATAAATGAGGGGTGAATGTGGGATTGTCAAAGTGTATCTCGAATAACATTTCATATATATCGAAACACTTTTTAATAAATCAGATAATTCGCAAAGTATGCATCCACATCAAGTATTCTTTCAGAAAATCACAAGGGTCCCATCGAAATTACTTCCGTCTTGCGTTTGGCCGAACCAAGATGAAAGCCCGCCAAGAGGTTTTCCATTTCAGTATTTCAAACACTACCCCCTTCCTTGGCGTTGGCTTGGACCTCCCCGGGGTGCAATCCAAATAGTCCGATGTGGCAGAGAAGAGGCCGCGTATACCTCTCTCGCAATAAAACCCCAACCACGCCACCCCGTCGGGTCGCTCCGTGGAGGGAATGACTATAGCCATTAACTACTAGCACCATGCATTTATCAAATATGTCATTTCTCAAGTCATGTGCCATAATTTCTAGCGAACAATCATCAATTTCATATGATAGCAATTTATAGAGCAACATCAAATCACATATGGCACATATGCATTTATAAATACAATGAATGCATTCAGGTTTCACAATCCAGTCCGGACATCCCACTATCACAAAACAATTGATATAAAACATGAAAAATCTTACAAAATCCTTTATAAAACAATTTTAAACTCATTTACTCATTTATAATACAACGGACTATCCACTCACCTTCTAGGGAGGGTATTCACTCCCTAATTCCATAAGTTTTCCAAAATGACTCTCTTCAAGTCTCCAAAAGTCAACCTAGGTCCATAATTCACAATTTCAATTCAAACTCCAAATAAATCTATTCTAATCAGCCCAATAAGTTGTAATTTCATCTAACACGTTTCTTTCGTATTTAATCAACATAAATTCATGTAGAATTTAGACATAACCCTAGAAATCACATCAAAATTCAGGAAAATGTGCTCTTTTCAAATTTCAGACATTTTCAGAGTATATACAAATCTCTCATTCTAAATTCGGACTAAACTCATTCAAATTTCTGAAGAAACTAGAATTTCTCTTACCTAAGGTTTTCGCAGCTTGCAGCTCTAGCGTCCGTGCGTCTACAACTCGATCCAGACCCCTGTAATGTTTCCAACCCGAAGCACACTTTAGCAATTAACCCTAATTTCCAAGAGAATCAAAACCCCTAAACTATTGATCAGAGAATCGTTCTTACCTGCGCAGGGGATGAAATGCAGGTCGCGGCCTAGGGTTTCGAATGTCTCTTGCTACTGCCGACTTGGGCTCCTGCGAGGGCTGTAGAAGAGCTTTCGGCAGAGGGAGAGAGCAAAGCGCGCGAGTGCGCGAGCAATGAGAGGACAGCGCTACTGTCGCGCGCTCGGGAAAGGGAGAAGAGAATCTGTTCCCGCATGCGCGGGAGAGGAGAGAAACGGAGAGTGAAACAGAGAGTGAGAATGAGAGAGAGATAATGAGAGAGAGAGAGAGTCGGGAGAGGGAGAGAATGAAAGAAATAGAGAGGGACAGATTGGGGGCGAGAGATGAGAGAGGGTGACGGGAGAGAAATGAGGGAAAGAAATTGGGAAAGTCACTTTTCACTTTCCCCTTTTTTTTTTCTTTGTCGATGCCACAATACTTAACCCCCTAAAAACAAATTTCGTTCCCGAAATTCCAAGATACAATTATACATCAAAGAGCTGTGGTTGTTGCTTCCACATTAATTTTTCGGTTTCCCAAGTCTGTTCTCCAACTTGATTATTTCTCCATAGCACCTTAACCATAGGAATCTGCTTATCCCTCAATTGCTTGATTTGACTATCAATGATCTTCACCGGTTGTACCTTGAAACTCAAATTCTCATTCAATTCCACTGGAGGTGCTTCCAATGCGTGTGAGAGATCCGGTAAATACTTCTTCAACACGGAAACGTGAAAAACGTCATGGATTCTCTGCAACTCCGGCAGCAATTCTAGACGGTATGCCACTTGTCCAACCCTTTCAAGAATTTTGAAGGGACCAATATAACGAGGATTTAGCTTTTTCCGTTTCTGAAAACGGATTACGCCCTTCCAAGGAGATATCTTCAAAAACACCATATCTCCTTCTTCAAATTCCAAAGGTCTTCTTCTCTTGTCAGCATAGCTCTTTTGTCGATCTTGAGCCGCCTTCATTCTTTCCCGAATCAACTTTACTTTTTCTTTAGTGGTCTCGATCATTTCTATGTTTTCAATCTTTCTCTCTCTAACTTCATCCCAACACAAGGGAGTACGACACTTCCTTCCATAAAAGGCTTCATATGGAGGCATCCCTATGCTTACTTGATAACTGTTGTTATAGGCAAATTCAACCAACGGAAGGTGTCTATCCCAACTACCTTAAAATTCCATAACACATGCCCTAAGCATGTCCTCCAATGTTTGGATGGTGCGCTCCGATTGTCCATCGGTTTGGGGATGAAAAGCAGTGCTGAATTTCAACTTAGTCTCTAAGGACTCTTGTAACTTTGGCCAGAATCTAGAAGTGAATCAAGCATCACGGTCCTATATAATAGACACCGGTACTCTGTGAAACCTTACGATCTCATCAATCTATAACTTTGTCAATCTTTCCAAGGAATAAGTATTCTAAATCTGCAAGAAGTGAGCCGATTTGGTGAGACGGTCTACAATCACCCATATGCCATCGTGACGGCTCGGAGTACGTGGCAATCCCACTACGAAATCCATAGTGATATGCTCCCATTTCCATTCGGGAATTGATAGTGGTTGAAGTGTCCCTGCCGGTTTTTGATGTTCAGCCTTGATTTGCTGGCATACAAGACATCTCGCCACAAATTCAGCTATCTCTCTCTTCATCCCAGACCAGCAATATGATTCTTTGATGGTTCGATACATTTTGGTACTCCCCGGTACATAGCATAGGCCGAGAAATGCGCCTCTTCGAATATAGCCTTCCGGAGATCTTTATTTTTCGGAATGCACATTCGTTTCCCATACAATATAATTCCATCATCCTGAATCTAGAATTCACCGCCTTTCCCTTTTTGGATTTTCTCAGCAATGCCCTTCAACTCATCATCTGTAGCCTGAAACTCCCGAATGCGATCCAACAATGTTGGTCTGACCACAAACTTGGCTAATAAAGCACCTTGATCATCCTTAGCCAACTCAACTCCAAGTGCTCGAAGTCCAACTAAACAAGAGAGGTAAGAACTCTCTTAGGATGCCGTAAATGAGGACTTGCGGCTTAAAGCATCAGCTACGACATTCGCCTTCCCAGGGCGGTAGTCAATTACTAAGTCATAATCCTTGATCAGTTCTAACCACCTTCTTTGTCTCAAATTGAGCTCCTTCTGAGTGAGTAAATATTTGAGACTCTTGTGATTGGTAAAGACCTTGCAAGTAACCCCATACAGATAATGCCGCCAAATCTTTAAAGCAAACACAATGGCAGCTAGCTCCAAATCATGAGTAGGATAGTTCACTTCGTGCTTCTTTAGTTGGCGAGAAGTGTAAGCAATCACCTTATCACCTTGCATCAGCACGCACCCTAATTCTTGCTTGCTGGCATCACTGTACACCACATAATCACCACCACCACTAATATGGAGAGCAAGGATACGAGCGGAGGTCAACCTTTGCTTAAGCTCTTGAAAACTATCCTCACACTTTTCACCCCATTCGAACTTGACTCCCTTTCGAGTCAAACTTGTCATCGGAGCTGCTATTTTCAAGAATCCTTCTACGAATCTCCGATAATACCCTGCTAATCCAAGAAAACTTCGTACTTCGGTGAAATTTTTAGGCTGCTCCCACTTCAGAATGACTTCCACCTTCTTTGGATCCACAAAAATCCCGTTGCTAGAAACCACATGTCCCAAAAATCCAATCTGTTTTAGCCAAAACTCGCATTTTGAGAACTTGGCATACAACTCTTTTTCCCTAAGAGTTTGCAAAATGATTCGGAGATGTTTGGAATGCTCTTCATCACTTTTGGAATACACCAAAATGTCGTCGATGAAGACTATAACAAATTTATCAAGATAGGGATGAAACACTCGATTCATGAGATCCATGAAGGCCGCAGGAACATTCGTCAATCCAAAGGGCATTACTAGGAATTCGTAGTGTCCATACCATGTTCTAAATGCGGTCTTATGAACATCACCATCCTTGATCTTCAACTGATGATAACCAGATCTCAAGTCAATCTTTGAAAAGACACTTACACCTTGAAGTTGATCAAACAGATCATCAATTCTCGGAAGAGGATACTTATTCTTTATCATTGCCTTGTTGAGCTGTCGGTAGTCAATACATAATCGAAGAGTTCCGTCATTTTTCTTTACAAACAAGACCGGAGCACCCCAAGGTGAAGTACTCAGTCAGATAAACCCTTTCTCCAGCAACTCTTGGAGCTGAACCTTCAACTCTTTCGACTCTATGGGTGCCATTCGATATGGGGGAATAGAAATTGGTGTAGTACCGGGAATTAGATCTATTGTGAAATCGAACTCCCGGCTTGGTGGCAACCCAGGCAACTCTTTCGGAAAAGCATCCGGAAACTCATTCACCACAGGAACATCGTCCCGACTAGGACATCTCATAGTGATATCAACAATGTGTGTCAAATAAGCTTCACATCCCGTATGCACTAGTCTCAATGCTTCAAGAGCTGAAATTATACAACTCGGCAACACTCGCCGTTCTCCAGCGAATACAAGCAAGGGATGTCCTAGCCTTCGGAATTCCACTTCCTTAGTCAAGCAATTCACGGAAGCTCGGTGAAGATACAACCAATACATACCTAGAATGACATCAAAATCTTTCATTTCCAATGGAATCAAATCCGCCTCGAGAGTTACTTTCCCGATTTTTACCTCACAAGACTTATACACTGTTTCCCTGATTAAATGTTCTCCCAAAGGTGTGATAACCAATAATTCCTCAACCAGTGGAACTAAAGGCTTATCAGAATGTCTAGCAAATCCCGAACTCACAAAATAATGATTAGACCCGGTATCTATGAGCAAATATGCATCAACATCAAAAAGTTTCATTGTACCTATAATTATAAACCATAAACAAAGTCATATCATCCACATTCTTTAAGCCATGATCACAACTATCAAATTATAACAATAAACCACTTATGTCACATTTTCAATTTCAAAACTTAAAATTTAATAGAGATTTACATGTGACTACATCAAGATTAACTTGGGCCTCTTCATTTGTCATGGCATAGATTCGGGTCTGAGTTCTAGGTTGAGGGCGTTGTGTGGGGGTAACTATAGTATTACTTCCCGTGCCCGTCCTCGGTGCATTTCTAGTGGAAGGTGTAGGAGCAATCATCGGATCTCTTCTAGAACCACTCGAGGGACCTCTAACTTGTCGGCTTCCTTGCCCTTCTACATTTAACTCCGGACAAGAGTGCCAAATGTGACCCTCCTTCCCACAATGGTAGCATCTTTTGGGTTCCACACATGGACCCGGATGACGTCCCTTGCAATTTGGGCAAGTTTCTCCTCTGCCACCCATGGACCCTACTCCCATACCAACAGTTCTGCTGGAAGCACTAGGCCTAAAAGTAGATTGACTCGGAGGAAAGCCAACCAATCCCGAAAAGGATCTACCGCTATAAGAGCCCATGCCTCAGCTTCTTTTAAAACCTTGACTCAAACCGGAGCCACTAGGCCTCTTTCCTTTCCCATGATGCTCTCTGACTTTGTTTCTCTCCATCACCATTTTCTCGGCCCTCAAGGCCAAGTCCAGAATGTCTTGGAAAGTATGCCCCTTGGTGATAGGTATTTTCTCTCTGATATTCAAATTTAGTCCCGACTTGAACTTTGAACTTAGAGACTCCTCGGAGTTCACAAACTCCAGAACATAATTAGCAAGCTCTCTCAGTTCTGTCTCGTACTCAGATACTGTCTTGTTTTCTTGAGCTAATTTGAAAAAATCCTCTCTTTTTTGATCCCGATAAAATCGGGTGTCGAATTTCTCCTCGAAGGCCCTAAGAAATTCTATCCAATTAGGAGGAAGAGGAGCCCTTCCCTTCACATTCTCCCACCATGTCCTTGCACCTTTATCCAACAGTTTCACCGCCACCCATAATTTCATCTCATTGCTTAATCTCATGTCGGAGATGGTCTCTTGAATTCGGTCAATCCATTCCTTGGCCACTGAAGCATCAGAGTACCCGCGAATGTCTCACATCCTAATTGCCTTGCCTCCTTTATCAACTTAAATAACTCCACAGTAGGGCGATCGGTTGTTGTGACAACTGGAGAAGGAGGCGCTAGTGGGGTACTAGGAGTAGCAACCGGCACTGAAGGAGTGGTCGGTGGAGGAGCTGAAGTCGTATGTGGAGCTTGGTACTGCGCTCCGAAGGTGCTCCACCACTCTATTACTTGCTAAAGAGCAGCAATAGGAGGAGCTGAAATCCCGGTAGGAGGAGCCGGGTGTGTAGGCACGGAAGAAGGAAGAGCATGCGAGGACGACTCATCCTCATGCTCTGGTGGAGGAATCTCGTTCACATTCCTCATTCTCTTTCGTGGAGGCATAGTGATCTACATAACAAAAAGTTACAATTAAATCAAACAGTTAAGCGAAGGCTAATACTTAACCCCTTAAAAAGAATGTTTCTAATTTCTTAAGAAATCCATGGAAGACTTTGTACATTCTCCAAAAACCTTTTTCGAAAACCAAACATTTCAAAGTTTTTAGAAAACTTTCGGGACATTTGGAAACATTTGAAATTATATCCAAAACCATCAAACTTTTAAAATCGTGAAGCTGGGCTCTGATACCAATAAAGTTGTCACGCCCCGATCCTCGGATCGACCACGCAACAGCCGCCACGTTATCTTGGTACACGAGCAGAACCTCCCCTTATACCGGGACTCCGCAAGGCTACAAATCAGTTCAAAACTCATCCAATACACACTCCATCAGAAATGGGAAAAATCATATGACAATACACATATAAAGGACCCATCCGGTCCATCCCTGTACACACGAGCATGCATCGACACGCAAATGGGGCGGGGGTTCCTGTACATGCATACATGCAAAAATTGGCAATCCCAACCATTCCAGAATTCTCAGCATAATTAAAACATTAAAAACAAAGAAATCCCAAATCATAATCGCAGGATTTTACTAACACTCACATGAAGAAACGAGCTAGCGTTAGTAAAATCCAAGCGGTATGAGATGTACAGAACTTCACAAATCCAAAAGAAAGTATCGAAATTCAAAATTTCAATCCAAATGTCCCATATGAGAGTTTAAAAGAAAATGAACAAGTTCCGTACAAACTATATAAGGATTCCATCAATACTTGCTCTTATATATGAAACAAGTATTAATTTAATCCATACCAAAAGAATTATACAAGTCTTTCATTCCATGGACTTCAAAATCAACCAAAATGAACTTGCATTAATATGTACCTACACAAGTCAGCAGAATAAATCTTCCCCAGCTCCAATTTCTGCAGCAGATCTAAACTTCCTCTGAAAAATATTAAAGGGAGGGGTGAGTATTGGGAAATACTCGGTGAGTGGAGTGCAATGGTATAATTGTATGATAAATGAGGGGTGAATGTGGGATTGTCAAAGTGTATCTCGAATAACATTTCATATATATATCGAAACATGTTTTAATAAATTAGATAATTCGCAAAGTATGCATCCACATCAAGTATTCTTTCAGAAAATCACAAGGGTCCCATCGAAATTACTTCCGTCTTGCGTTTGGCCGAACCAAGACGAAAACCCGCCAAGAGGTTTTCCATTTTAGTATTTCAAACACTACCCGCTTTCTTGACGTTGGCTCGGACCTCCCCGGGGTGCAATCCGGATAGTCCGACGTGGCAGAGAAGAGGCCGCGTATACCTGTCTCGCAATAAAACCCCAACCACGCCACCCCGTCAGGTCGCTCCGTGGAGGGAATGACTATAGCCATTAACTACTAGCACCATGCATTTATCAAATATGTTATTTCTCAAGTCATGTGCCATAATTTCTAGCAAACAATCATCAATTTCATGTCATAGCAATTTATAGAGCAACATCAAGTCACATATGGCACATATGCATTTATAAATACAATGGATGCATTCATGCTTCACAATCCAGTCCGGACATTCCACGATCACAAAACAATTGATATAAAACATGAAAAATCTTACAAAATCCTTTATAAAACAATTTTAAACTCATTTGCTCATTTATAACACAACGGACTATCCACTCACCTTCTAGGAAGGGTATTCACTCCCTAATTCCATAAGTTTTCCAAAATGACTCTCTTCAAGTCTCCAAAAAGTCAACCTAGGCCAATAATTCACAATTTCAATTCAAACTCCAAATAAATCTATTCTAATCAGCCCAATAAGTTCTAATTTCATCTAACACGTTTCTTTCGTATTTAATCAACCTAGATTCATGTAGAATTTAGACGTAACCCTAGAAATCACATATCAAAATTCAGAAAAATGCACTCTTTTCAAATTTCAGACATTTTCAGAGTATATACAAATCTCACATTCTAAATTCGGACTAAACTCATTCAAATTTCTGAAGGAACTAGAATTTCTCTTACCTAGGGTTTTCGCAACTTGCAGCTCTAGCGTCCGTGCGTCTACAACTCGGTCCAGACCCCTGTAATGTTTCCAACCCGAAGCACATTTTAGCAATTAACCCTAATTTCCAAGAGAATCAAAACCCCTAAACTATTGATCAGAGAATCGTTCTTACCTACGCAGGGGATGAAATGCAGGTCGCGGCCTAAGGTTTCGAATGTCTCTTGCTACTGTCGGCTTGGGCTCCTACGAGGGCTGCAGAAGAGCTTTCGGCAAAGGGAGAGAACAAAGTGCGCGAGTGCGTGAGCAAGGAGAGGACAGCGCTGCAATCGCGCGCTCGGGAAAGGGAGAAGAGAATATGTTCGCGCGTGCGCGGGAGAGGAGAGAAACGGAGAGTGAAACAGAGAGTGAGAATGAGATAGAGATAATGAGAGAGAGAGAGAAAAAGAGAGAGAGAGTCGGGAGAGGGAGAGAATGAAAGAAACAGAGAGGGAGAGATAGGGGGTGAGAGATGAGAGAGGGTGACGGGAGAGAAATGAGGGAAAGAAATTGGGAAAGTGACTTTTCACTTTCCCTTCTTTTTTTTTTTTTTTTCTTTATCGGTGCAACACTTCCGGTCTTCTATGTAACTCTACTTAAGAAACATGTGGGAGCAGCTGTCCAAGGCGAGCCACATTTACCAGATTGGGGTCCCCTATTACCTGAAGAGCCACAACAGATTCTTGACCGGAGAACAACAGACAACACTGCGGAGGTCTTAATGCAATAGAAAGACCAGCCCAAAGAGGATGCCACCTGAGTACTAACCAAGGAGTTTATGGAGAAGTATCCAGCTTTTCCCCTTCCTTGAGGACAAGGAAGTTTTTGGGAATGGAGGAATTGATATGGATCTATTAGCCCATTTAAATGTTACCAACGATTTAGCAGCTAAGGGATCTGTTAGAATGAAGAGGGTACTATCACTTAGGGTGTTTTTGTCTTTATTTTTTCTTTTTCTATTTCTGTTACAAATGCTCCATTCCATTAAGTTGTAGTTGGAATTGATTACAACCAATTCGGTTATGGGGCGAGAGAGGAGATTCCCCAAAACGAATTGGCTTTTGTATTAAATCGAGCTGATCTTTCAATGGAAGGGTAGACATTTCTTTCAAAATCAGTTTGTGTTAATTCCTACTGCACACTCTAGCTCTTCTGCTGTTTGATCACGATAGCTCGACCCAATAAAAGTCAAGGCTGAGGCCGTCCTCGAGTGGATCCTACCAAATAAGCTTTGCAATGTCTTGTTGAAAAATTTGCAAGGTAACTTGCAGCACATAAGTGCATTGCAAAGGCAAGATGTGCAGTCAAATATTTTCAATTCCTATCAAATATATACATAAAATTAAAATGCAGAAAAAAAAGAAAAATAGATGTATCAAAGTTAATAAATTGTTTTAGAGGCCCTTTCACAGCCAACATAAAAAAAATGGGTGGCCTGGGAACTTGCTGGCCGGGGCTTCGAGCGTGGGCTGAAATCAGCAGGGAACATCCCACATGGTAGAATAGGCAATCAAGACTGAAGTTGTCGAACTCTTGAACTTCACATTTCAATTGAACATTTCTGCATAAGAGCTTGGGTTGGTTGCGCTGATTGCTGGACCTTGTAGGAGGGAAGTCCGACCTCTTCTTCTTTTCCCTACCCAAAATTTCAGTGCTTCAACTTTTCTTCTCAAGTGTCTTCTTGGACGACTTCATAGACCAATATGTCTATGCTGTCCTCAGCAGGAAATTCATTTGCGGTAGAACTACCGATTAAAACCTGACATAAGCTTCTCACACCTCTTCTAATAAACAAAAATATATGAGATTTAATTTTTAACAAAATGTCAAAACTACTTATATAAAAACCTTAAAAATGAATAATATAAAAGTGCATAAAATAATATTCATATATGTTAAGAACACTGAGATTTTTTCAAATAGTTTCTAGACGCTATGGTTTTGATTAAATGTAATAATGGTTTTGGTATGTGTGATTCATGAATAAATCTTAGTATCTAGAGAAACTCCTAAAATTCTTAAAATGTCTCTTTGAATATTATGAATCTATTAAATGTAAAGTGTCTGTTGATGAGTAGAGACCTCTTATAAGTATTCTTGTACTAAGCATTTTATATATATGCAATGATACAGGTAAGGAAATAAAAGAATAACAATTTCAGTTTCTCAAAAGGCTTAGCTCTATTGCATCTATATCTGGAAAAGCATTTCGGTCAAATAGTGTCAGAGCTATTTTCTTAAGAGTGCTGTGCACAAAAGGTGAAACCAGTAAAAATGTTCACAAATAATTTTCTTGGAGCAGGTCCTCCTCAGTTTTCTGGGAAAAATTATCACATTTGGACCATTAAAATGAGAGCTTATTTGATGGCTCTAAATCTATGGGAAGCTATAGAAGATGAAGAAGAACCAGAACCTTTAGGAGCTAATCCAACTCTATCACAAATAAGGACTTACGAAGAAAAAAAGGCAAAGAGACCAAGAGCTTTAACATGTCTTCATTCAGCATTATCTGATGCTATCTTCACCAGAGGTTCTGGTTAGAGTTTCTTGAAAAGCATTTCAGTTCCAATTATTTTTTGAGGAAGTCGTCTTCTCAGACTCATCGCTTACTCAGATCCAATTATTTTTAAATAATTATAACATTTCATACTTCACTCCTGAAATAAATTTGTGCGTTAATATGTGAAAGCATTGAATTTTAAATGCTGATTATAATAAAGATAAAGATGCAGAATTTTGAACAAGTGCTTCGAGCTCAAATTATTTCTATAAATAGCGGCCCCTTCGCAGCATTTTGCAAGCCCTCACAATCATCTTAATATCCCTCTTGGTACTTCAGACCCTTTAGTCTCCTATGGCATCTTCTCTTCCTACCCAGCCATGCAATACCAAAGAAACTGTCACCCAAAATGAGGTCCATCAAGAGATCGATAAACAATTTTTTGAGTTGGTACAGACTCTTCCAAAAGGTGACGGCTGGATGATTCCAACTCTAGTCCAATACCAAGGCTTTTGGTTTCCTCCAATTTCTATCTTCAAAGGTGTCTTGTTAATGCAAAACCACTTCACGTCTAGACCAGATGACATTTTCATGGCTAGCTTTCTAAAATCTGGCACAACTTGGCTTAAAGCCATCTTGTTCGCCACCATGAAACGCGATGTGTATGAATTCGCCACCCACACTTTGCTCACCACCGGTCCCCATGACTGCTTCCCCTACTTGGATTCCTATATTTGCCAATCTGATGTTGAGGCTCTTCCTTCGCCGAGACTCTTTGCCACTCACTCTGCTTACTCTATATTGCCAAAATCTTTACTGATTCAGATTTTTAAGATTGTTTGCATTTCTAGGAATCCCAAAGATGTTTTTGTTTCACAATACCTATTTGCACGAAAGATGAGACCCCAAATACTTCCACCTCTAACTATGGAGGAGGCGTTTGAGTTGTTCTGCAGAGGAGTGTCAGAGTATGGACCTTTCTTTGATCACGTCCTTGGATATTGGAAAGCGAGCTTGGAATTCCCGGAGAAGATCTTGTTCTTGAAATTTGAGGAGAAGAAGACAGCCTGCCAAGCATATTAAGAAATTGTCAGAGTTCTTAGGCAAGCCTTTTTCGGAGGAGGAAGAGAAAGATGGTGTCATTGAACAGATCGTAAAGCTTTGCAGTTTTGACAACTTGTCAAGCTTGGAAGTGAATAAAAGTGGCACTTCAAATTTTATTCCTGAGATGGTTGTCTACAACACTAATTTCTTTCGGAAAGGTCAAGTCGGAGACTCTAAGAATCATCTGACAACGGAGATGATTGCACAATTGGATCAGATTACAGAGGATAAGTTGAAGGGAACTGGATTTACGTTTGGAGAATCAAACAAATATTGAAGAAAACAGTGACCCATAAGCATTGTTTCCCAAAACAAATAAAATAAAATAAAATAAAATAAAAAGAAAAAGAAAAACGGTATCTTGTTGGCATAATTCAAATTTAAAATTCTGATCATAGGCATATAACCAGTAATAAATACGGGTTCTGCTATTAGCCATCAGAATGTAACAACACTTGTTTGAGTATGTCATTCTATCAGACAATAAAGACGTTTTCTATTACGGCGGACTTGTCTCATCTGAACCTGGTCTCTCTTTTGGTTAATTAGATTAGAAGAAAACAACCACAAGACAAGGGCCAAAACCAGCACAACAGGAGAGCACAATCCACAAGGACACCCCAAAACACCACTGAAACAACCACACAAGCAGAGACATCCAGGAAACTGCAAAAATGAGGAAACAGAGGACATGATTTCTACAGTGTAAACTAAAAACTGGGGTGTAACCTGTGTACACATCACACCAGACATCGCCTACTCAGGGTGGATTATAATAGCTATTCAATGATAATTTCCGTACACATCACACGAGACACCACCTAGGATGACAGACAAAAACTTGCTTGGAGGCCAATTTCCCAGGATCTCAGAGCTTGTTTCCTCAAAATTTCTGGCGTTTGAGGCTGCACTATGATTAACCAAAGTTGAAGTCTTCTTTCTAAGACTAGCTGCCACAAAAATTTTCTTTTAAAATCGAGGTCCAGTTGTGTTAAAAATATCCTCCACCCATCAATAACTTGATCCTTTTCTTTTCATTTGAGCTCTGATTTTTACTTAACAATCAAATCATCACTTATTTTTTCTCAAAGGATTAAGCTGTTATATACAAAAACATGATGCTCACTAACAACTTGTGGGCTAGTGTGTTGGGTTAGTTAGGAACTGATACGTGATCAGGCTTAATTAGGCCTCATTAGCATTTTCAGTTTACCCAAAGGACTGTAAATTGCTTGCTTGCTCAAAAGCTTGTACGTGGTGAGATGAAGTGATATAGGCAAGAAGAGACATTACAAGGTTAAGTAATAATCCATGCCACAGAAACAATTCAAGTAGTTGTTATTACTTGCATGCTGACGCCTTCCAGAACTAACATTCAACTTCAACTTCTTCAAATTCTCTAATGCCTTCTTGATTCTCCAAATGTGAAGCCGGTGCCCTTCATTTTCTCCTCTGTGATCTTGTCTAATTGCTTAATCATCTCTGGTGTCAGGTGATTTTTGGAGTACCCAACTTGACCTTTCCTCAAGAAGCTGTGGTTGCTGATTATCAGCTCAGGCACAAATGCCGGCTTGCCAGTCTTATTCACCTCCAAGCTGGTCAACTTCTCGAAACTGCATAGTTTCACAATCTCTTCTGCCACACCTTTCTGTTCCTCAGCCCAAAAAAGCTTTTTTAAGAACTCTGCCAACTGCTTGACATGCTTCGCAGGATCCTTCTTCATTTCATCATATTTTGAGAACAATTATCTCCTCAGGAAACTCCAAGCTTGCTTTCCAGTATCCGAGGACGTGCTCAAAGTGAGGTCCGTGCTCACACACTCCTCTGCAGAACAAGTCAAATGCCTCTTCTATAGATATGGGAGGCAACATTGGTGGTCTGAATTTCGTTGCAAACAAGTAATGCGAAACAATCATTTCTGCAAATGTAGACAATCTTGCAATCCAGAGACTCTGAATTTTGGTAGCAAGGAGTAAGCAGAGTGAGAAGCAAAGAGCCTGGGCGAAAGCAAGGCTTTGACATCATGTTCTATAATGTAGGCATCCAAGTAGGGGATACAATCATGGGGCAGTGGTGAGTAAAGGTCGGGTGGCAAATTCAAATTTTTGCGATTCATTGTGGAAAACATGATGGCTTTAAGCCAATTATAGTGCCAGATTTGAGAGAACGAGTCAAGAAAATATCGGTGGGTTGAGCTTTGAAGTGGTTTTGCATAAGCAAGACACCTTTAAGATGAAGATGGGAGGATACCAAAAGCCTTGGTAATTGAATAGAGTAGGAACAACGGAGCCTTTGTCACCAGGAAGAGTTGCTATCAACTCTTCAAACTGTTTGTTGATTTTCTCATGAACACTTTCTTCAATAATGTTGCATTTTTCTGAAGCAACTGTGGGTGCCATTAGAGGCCTAGTTGAGTTTGTGGTTTGCTAATTTAGGTTGATGGGGTTGGACATGAGTTGAGGGATGACTTATAGAACTTGGGAATATTGTTGGAAATAAAGATGGCATCCTGGACAATAGAACCTAGCCCAGAATTGACCAGCTCTCTACCTAGAAAAGACCAAAGAAACAAGTCGGACTTATGAAAAACATGAGTCAACTTGTGAAGTTGATAAGTCAACTTATGAAGAACATAAGTCAATCCAACTATGAAATATCTAATCGAATCTTGTGTAAAATTAAATAAGTCAATATATGAAAATAACATGTCAACTTGTTGTGTAATATACTGTGTGTAACGGCCAGATTCTAGCCTTTAGAAGCCAAATAGGTCGACCTGTGATTCACAAGTCGACCTGTGAACTTCACAGGTCGACTAGCTCTGTGCCCAGTCCAGCACATGGGATTTCTCCCCTCATTTCTACCGACTAGTTGCCTTGCTTTCTCTATAAATAAGGTCCTCACTTCCCATTTGAAGCATGGAAGAGAGTGGAGAGAAGTTGAGAGCATTAGAGAGCTTGTAAAAGTAGGATTGAGTTGTGGGAATCGGAGATGGATCAAAGAACTAAGAGATAATCTTTAGTTGGAATGTCCTCTCCACTTCTAACTCAACCACTCAAATTTAGGAGATTGTCCCAAGTGTATTTCAATGAGCAATTGACTCACATTTGTTTAGGCAATCGCCTCTTTATTATGGGCAATTGTCTCAACTTCACTTGTAATCATCTTTGAGCATTGTCTCACAAAATTTTATACACAATCTTGTACACTTTCTTTGATACATAATCAAAATATTTTATTAGGATTATTCTCTCTTTTTATTGTTCTTTCAACTTCTTTACAAATCCTTCCATCGTTCTTTAAAAAACCCTTTGAGTTAATCTCTATATTTTTCACAAAGGGTTTCCCAAACTTTTTGACTTTTATCTCAAACACATTCAAAATTTCAACAAATATATCTGTTAAGGCAAAAGATTTTAGTATCAGAAATAATCTCCCTCAAATACACTTTGCCTTATCGCAGAACATGGTACAAAGCATTTTCCTTTTTTCCTTTTAAAAGTCTTTGTTTTATTTAAAAAAAGGTGCCAAGGCTGACTGCCTGTGCGGTGGTTTGCGTTCTGAACGTGACATGTACGGTCAACTGTTGGTGACCACGAACAGAATATGCCCTTGCAAATCAAGAAAATAGAACTGCAGACAAATTCCCAGGTTCCAAGGGCCAGCTAGACTAGTGATGTAACCTTTTATTCATTCATTTATTTATTTATTTATTATTATTATTTTTTAAGGAAGAAGAGAAGGGATATGTGTTAAAGGGGTGAATGCAATTGTTGTTGGGGAAAAAAGGAATTGCATCTGCCATGAATAATATGTATGCAAAGCGAGAAATAAATCAAATATAAAACACATAATATTTATATGGTTAAGCCAATATTATTTATATCCACGATCAACATTCGCTATTACATTATTCCATTTACACCGATCAAAAATCATAATCAATCACTACCTATTATCTTCACATTCTCTCACCATTACTAAATCCATTTCCCAATTATAATTTTGCTTAAATTTATATTAACCTCATAACCACACCATACAAATATACTGACATTCCTTACTAACATTTTAATCTTGCCGGCGGTTATCGATTCTGACCGCATCCTTATACATGATGATGTAGTATCATTCACTCGTTTGACAGCCTCCACTACAAAAAAACAGCATTTTAGTCACAAATTAAGCAATGAAAATTTTAAAAAAATTCGTCGCTAAAAACATTAGCGACGGATTTAGCGACGAAAAATTTTTCGTCGCTAATAACGCGTCGCAAAAATTTAGCGACGAAAATTAGAAATCCGTCGCTAAATTTAACGACGAAAATTGAAATCAGTCACTAAATTTAGCGACAAATAATTTTTCGTTACTAAAATTCGTCAAAAACTTTAGCGACGAAAATCTAAAATTCGTCGCTAAATTTAGCGACAGATAATTTTTGTCGCTAAAATCCGTCACTAATTTAGGGGAAAAAAATCTGTGATTCCATCGCTGATTTCAAATTCCATCAAATGTTAAAATGTTCAGGGAGGGCACGTGTCACTCGTGCCACACCCGAGCCCGCCCGAGCCAGCGCACGTGCCACCTGAGCCAGCACCCTGCGCAGGCACTCTTAATTGCTGGAAAATGCCGCACCTTCTGCCTCTACCGTGGTTCGAACTTCGAACTCCTGCATGCAACCTGTAAACCATCGAACCAAAGATATTATTATGATATAAATTTCTTTTTTATTATTTATTATCTTTATTTCATATTTTTCTAATAATAATAAAATAATATATAATAATAATTTAAAATAATAAATATAATAACTTTTTTATTTATACCACCCACCTAAAATAATATTAATTAAAAATAATAAATATGATAATTTTTAATAAAATAAAAAATAATAAAATACTAATTTAAAATAAAATAATAAATTAATTAAAAAATATGTTAATATTATATTTTGATTTCTTCTTTTTTCTTTTATCTTATTATTTTATTTTTTTTTTTTCATTTTTATTTTATTTTTTAATCCATAATTTAAAAATGGATTACAATATCTCAAAACTATAAAATTATAATTATCAATAAATTATAATATATTAATAATTTAAAAAATCTATATATTTAATTACAAAATATTTTTATTCGTTATAATAAAATTATTATATATAAGAAATGAGAATAGAAAGAAAAAAAAACCCAAAAATAGAGATAAGGAAAAAAAAGTGAGAATAGAAAACAAAGAGGATGAAGAAAGTCACACAATAACACTGGTGGTGCAATGGTAACATGTTCTCTGTTAAGTCTCGAGGTCTAAGTCCAAGATTCGAATTTCTTCAACTATATTTTTTGTATTAAAACAATGAATGATGCCCAGACACACCCCAGCAGGCGCACGGGCGCCCGTGCGTGCATGGGCCGGCGCCTGGGTTCAGATTAATATTTAATTAAAAAATTTATATTATTAAATAAAATAATACAAATAAAATAAAATTTACCTATACAATAATAAAAAATATTAAATCCAAAAAAAGAAAAATAATAATAAATTAATTTAAAAATATATATAATTTAAATAAAATAAAATATATGTTTTTTTTTAATAATTAAGAAATATAATATAATAAAATAAAATGTAAATTAAAATATTATAAAATAATAATATGATTTGTTAATATAAATTAATAAAATACAATAAAAATAAAACAAAATTCTAATTATTCAGCGACGGATTTGGAATCCGTCGCTGAATCAGCCACGAATTTGGAAATCTGTCGCTAAATTAAATTACCAACTAAATTAATTTTTTAATTTAAATATTATATTAATATTATATTTTATTTAATTATATATAAAAAACCTATTTAGCGACGAAACAGCGACGGATTTGGAATACGTTGCTAAATCAGCCACAGATTTGGAAATCCGTCGCTAAATTAAATTACTAACCGTGGTTGTTAAATTAATTTTTTAATTTAAATATTATATTAATATTCTATTTTATTTAATTATATATAAAAAAACTTATTTAACGACGAAATTTGCAACGAAAAATTTTTTTTGTCGTCAATTAGCGACGAATTTAGTCACGAAAATTTTTTCGTCACTAATTAGCGACGAATTTAGCCACGAATGTGAATAAATTTATACATAATAAATATCTATACAAAAATCACTTAATAAAATTTTCGATCCCAAAAGAGAGCAAAAATAACAAACTAGGTCACACAACTACTTGAATGATTCTTTCCCTTTTTGTCAAAATAATATTTATATGGTTTAACCAATATTATTTATGTCCATAATCAACATTCACTATTACATTATTCCATTTATACCGATCAAAAATCATAATCAATCACTACCTATTATCTTCACATTCTCTCACCATAATTAAATCCATTTCCCAATTATAATTTTGCTTAAATTTATATTAACCTCATAACCACACCATACAAATATACTGACATTCCTTACAACATTTTAACCTTGCCGACGGTTACCGGTTCTGACCGCATCCTTATACATGATGATGTAGAATCATTCACTCGTTTGACAGCCTCTCTTAAATCACACATCCTCTTCTCATGAGCTCTAATACTCACCAAGGTTTTCTTCGTAAGGGTACTAAATTTTCTTAACTAAAATTTTAAATTTTAATTCGATTTTTTTTATAAGAATACTAAATTTTATTGATCAGTTTATGAATTCAAGTTTTAAAAATAAAAAAAAATAAACGTTAGGAAAGCTCGCCTTTTAATGGGTCTAATAATTAGTTTAAATTGAATTAATCGGGATCAATAAATTAATTATTAAATACTAAAAGCTAAAGCACAAAATAAAAAAATTAATAATAAGTACACCCTAATAACTTTTTATACCTATAGAAGTTTATGAGACTTAGACATAAAGTATCTTTTTAAAATTATACGCATAAAATAGTCTCTCTTACGTCTATGACTTTCCTTTTATAAAATACTATCTTTTAATTCTATATATTTGAGTCGAGTAGGGAAGATATTGAAAGTGGAGCAAGCTAAATTAATTTTATAAGCTTTTTATTTTTAATAATTCATTTACTATCGGTTGAATTGCAGTCCAACTCGACGGCTCTTTTAAAATGTTCACCTAAAAATAGATTTCTTATAATTGTTTCTAATTCTATATTTTTAAATATCAAAAGATGTAAGACTTTGAATTCATCGGTATTGAATTAGAATTACAAGGAATTTTTAATATATATTATTATAAATATAATAATAAAATTTTTTTAATTCAGTGTTAGTTTGTAAAAAATTAATTTAAAATAAATAAATAAATAAATTATCATGTAAATTTTATTTAACAGACTCTGAAGGGATTAATTTTGTATATTCGTATAGTTAAATAGACTGAGGGGGTAGGCTTTTGCTTGACCTGTGATAAGGACTCATGAGAAAAGCATTTATCCTTTTGTTCTGTTGTGGCCGTGATTTTTTTGTATAAAAAATATATAATTAAATAGAATCGAACGATGAAAATGAGGAGACGGTTAAGCCGAGAGACATAGATAAGTTATCTTTTTTTTTTTTTTGGCCCTAGACTTGGATCTTTTTTGGAAATACTATAATTTTCACAAACTTGTCAATGGGTTATCATTTTCTGGTCCCCTAGCAGCCAGCATAAAAAACAAGTGTGATAGAAACTAGAGAGGGACAAAATTTTTATTTTTGTCTTTTTTTTTATTTGTTTCGTTTTGTCCCATGCTCATGTTCAGATTCGAAATAATTTAGTTGCAAGTGATTTAATATTTTATTATTAAAATCTTATTATTTGTTGAGATATGCATGCACTTAAAAAAAATATGCTTTTAGATATAGATTTTTACAACGGAAAAAATTCATCGTTATTTTACGACAAATTTAGCGTCAAAAAATTTTTCGTCGCTAATTTGTCACAAAATTTGTAATGAAAAAGAAGTCGTGGCTAAATTAGCGACGGACATATCATTTGTGGATAAATTCATCGCTAATGAGTGACGAAAACGTTTTTATGGCTAAATTCATCACTGATTGGTGACAAAAAACTTTTCATTACAAATTTTTTCGCTAATTAGCAACGAATAATATTTTATGACTAAATTTTGTCATGGATACAGTTATCTGTAACTAAATTTCCAGCCTGAAATTTTTGTTGTACACTGTCTTCAAGTTGGAAGTCAAGTTCATAAATTATAATTAAGAAAAGCATGCTTGATAGATGGCTGGCCGTCCTTATTAACTAAACAACAAAAATATTTTAGAATATTGATTTGAAATTTTTTACTGTTTAAAAGAAGATTTTGGAAGATGGGGGTGGGGGGGGGGGGAGAGAGAGAGAGAGAGAGAGAGAGAGAGTGGATTTGGGTTTGGGTTTCATGTGAGCCCGCATAATGGATTTGGGTTTTTTTTTTATTCGTTTTCATGATTCGATATTCGAATTTTATTTGATTTATTTGATTTGAGTATCGTAGGACCATGGAAAGATTAATTCTCTTAAATCCTTTTTTTATATTTACAGGATTTAAATTCAAAATTTTTAATTAAAGAATTTGGATTTTATGAAAAAGCTTGGCTCATATCTCAAGACTAACTTTTAAAATAGAGGATTTTCTATTTATATATCATGTGTGAAAAATTAAATTAGTCAATGTGCAACTTAACAAACATATTGATAAGATATTTCAATAAGATGGGATATATAAAAGATTGTTTTCCAAAGAATCTGCATCAAATATTGGTTAATATTCAAACTTGGGTACCCACAATTTTCAAATAAAAGAAAGAATTTTCAAAAAGATTGCCTTAGCAATTGTTTTGGGCCAGACTTAAGTGTTCGTCAGGGATACCTTAGTTCTATAAATAAGGTAGCCTATTCCCCAACTTTCCCAAGCCTTTCAACCATCTTTCCTTCTAGCAAATTACCCAACTTCAAACTCATTCATCACCATGGCACCCTCATTTCCTCAAGATGTTAATGAAGAGATCAACAAACAATTTGAAGAGTTGATACAAACTCTTCCTACTCACAATGGCTCCATTCTTCCTACTCTTGTCAACTACAAAGGCTTTTGGTATCCTCCCATTTCTCTCTTCAAAGGTGTCTTGCTTATGCAAGACCACTTCAAAGCTCGACCCACTGATATTTTCTTGTGCAGTGCTCTCAAAACTGGCACTACTTGGCTTAAAGCCATTATGTTTTCCACCATGAACCGCTCCAAATATGATTTTGCTACTCACCCTCTACTCACCACAGGCCCACATGATTGTATCCCCTACTTGGATACCTACATTATTGAACATGATGTCGAGGCCTTGCCTTCGCCGAGGCTGCTTTCTTCTCACGCTGCTTACTCCTTGATACCAAAATCTGCGAGAGAGTCTCCGGATTGCAAGATTGTCTACATTTGCAGAAACCCAAAAGATGTGTTTGTTTCACATTACTTTTTTGCAATGAAATTGAGGCCACCAATGTTGCCACCCGTATCTATGGAAGAGGCATTCGACTGGTTCTGCAATGGAGTGTGTGAGCATGGACCTTACTTTGAGCACGTCCTCGGGTACTGGAAAGCAAGCTTGGAGTTTCCTGAGAAGATACTGTTCTTGAAATATGAAGAAATGAAGAAGGATCCTGTGAAGTATGTCAAGCAGTTGGCAGAGTTCTTAGGGAAGCCTTTTTCGGCAGAGGAAGAGAAAGAAGGGGTGATAGAAGAGATTGTGAAGCTATGCAGTTTTGAGAAGTTGAGCAGCTTGGAGGTGAATAAAACTGGCAAGCTGACAATTGTGCCTGAGCTGATAATGGGCAACAACAGCTTCTTTAGGAAAGGTCAAGTTGGGGACTCCAAAAATCACCTGACACCAGAGATGATCGAGCGATTAGACAAGGTTACAGAGGAGAAATTGAAGGGCACTGGATTTGCATTTGGAGAGTCAAAGAAATATTAGAAATTGAAGGCCATGTTAATTGCTTGAAGGTGATACCTTTTTTTTTTTAGTTGAATTTTTGAAAGCAAGTTACAAAGCCAGCCATAGCTACAAATTCTGCTTCGTGCAGAAGGGAGGGCAGTTACCTATTTAGCTGCTGTCGTGACAGAAATAAACTATTTTGTAATGTATTTTTGAGATGGATTACTATTCCATTTTTCAATGTCTCTTCTTCCTCAATCAGTTCAATTTGATCTTAGCAAGGATAAAAAAAGAGATTAAGGTCCTTTGATAAATTAGAAACCCGTTGCAGAATATATATATGTATACTAGAAAATAATTTTTTTCCCATCACAGTATCAAGAGTAATGTTACGACTAATCCGGTTCAAATGTTTACGGGTTCTCCTCGCATAATCTTTTCTATTACCAAATTTCAATCCCGTGACTTGATTAAGGTCATGGATAATTTCAGTCAAAGGATAGAAAAATGTTTCCCATTTAGTTATAATGTTCCCATTCACTTCTTCATTAATTTTCTCTCTCACTCTTTCTCACACTGCAACACTTCAGGATCAATTTTCTTTCTCTTCCTACTTTCTCTCCTATATCTCTTCTCTCTTTCATCTCTGTTATCTAAATTGACTATTTATACCGAAAGATAGAGATTATCATTTTAGATCGGATACTTTGACCAAGATAAAATTACATAAGGCATAACTTCAGAAAGAAAACCCAAAAGGTTAGGATATATATACACATCAACTCTCTAGATTGAAGGCCAAGTCTTCAAAATTTCACAAATGTGAATAAATTTATACAAAATAAATATCTCTACAAAAATCACTTAATAAAATTTTCGATCTCAAAAGAGAGCAAAAACAACAAACTAGGTCACACAACTACTTGAATGATTCTCTCGTCTCCTTTTGTGTCTTATTGAGTCTGAATAGGGGGAATTAAGATGGGTAAGCAAGGCATGTTTGGTAAGAAATCTACCACGCATAGCATATCTACATGTAAATTTAAAATATGGTTTTCATGCGTATCAGGTTCCACAAATATATAGCGGTCTATGAAAGGGATTGCTCAAACAAAGAATCCATAGCATGTTTCTCAATGATAACATAAAAATAAATGTAGTTCTTTAAATCTGGCGGATTCAACCCAGAGATTGAATTATGATAGAAACTTCGCGCACATCACCCTTCCGCACACAAATGCGGACATCCCAACACCCACAACCCACAAATAAATGTGTGTTGATGGTGAGAACGATTCACCGTAGCTCTGAAGCTATCTTAATCCAACTACATCCCAAGTAAGAACATTACAAGACATTCATCACATATATTAGAATCACATTTCATTCTTAACCCTTTTTTTTTGTTTTTACCACCATTATCTAGATTTTATCCAACTAATCCAGTTCGAACAATCTATTTTAGGGATTGACTCTTCCAAATTCTTTTTCATCATTTCCTAGACTCGATAAAAGAGATTACTTACCAATATAATCACCAAGGGTCATGTTGGCTTTGAAGTCTTTGACTGAAAACTCACTAGCAAATCATAAAATCTATCCAAGAGCGAAAAGATTAGGGGAGGGAAGAGAGATAAGAGTGTGTGAGGAAGGGTCAAAACGAGATCGAGCATGATCTTTTATGCTTGAAATTGATTAACCTTGAAATAACAGCCAAGATCAAGTGGTTAGTGTTTTGAAAATAGATAGCAAAGATTAACAGAATTATTAAAAATATATTGCCAATTTTATAATTGAATCTAATGGCTTGAATTAAATCTGATCCTAAGGTTGAGAACAAGGTTCTAAAAATGGAAGGGAACTGCAATCACCTAGCTCTAGTTTTCTAAAAGTAGAAATCTTGTCCCAAAAAGAAATTCGTAGCCCAGAAAGGAGATGAACGATTGAAAGGGATAAGAGAATACACAGAATAGGAAGAGGGGAGAAGAGACTAGAGAAAGAAAGAAAGACATAGGTCGTCATCAAAGAGAAAGAGGCAAGTAAAGACTCTAAAGGAAGTAGAGAAAAAGGAAGACAAAGAAAGAAACAAGAGAGATCAACTAGAGTTTCATTTTGGGCTTTAGTCCGAGCGATATCCAGCCTCTTTGGGCTTGTGCTCTGGGCCACAATTTATTTAAAATTCCATAAGTACCCCTACTGTGAAAGCTTTCGATGTCTCATTTAGGTATAAAAATATTGAAGGAGAATGGAGCCATAAGCCGACAATGCCAGGATTTTGAGTTTTGGTCTTTTTCTATAATATGACCGTCACCAGTAAACCGCGATCGTTGACGAGCATAATTATTTATTGTGGGGAATGATCCAATTTATTGTAATAATTGGAATCAAGTAGTGGAATAACTGGAATTAATTTCAAAGTTTCTTAGCAAATCCAAGAATAAATGGAATTATACTATATTTTTTGTTTGTACACTTTTAACTGAAATGTTAGTATATAATTCCCCTATATAAATATCCAATAAAATATTAGACAGTCAAATCAACTTTGGTACCCAGCTGATCTAATCAAAAAAGAAAGGAGGAGAATTTCAAAATGACAGCTTCATTAAGAAGGCTCTGGGTATCTTCATCCCATGAAGTCTTATGCATGCCCAAGTTCTATAAATTGATGCTTTAGCTGCAAACTCAAACCCCAAACCCATCCAGACATTTCGTCTCTCGCAAAGCTGCAAGTGGATATTGTCTCTAATGGCGCCCGCTGTCGCTTCAGAACAATCCAACATGGAACAAAATGTTCATGAAAAAATCAACAAACAGTTTGAAGAGTTGATAGCAACTCTTCCTAGTGACAAAGGTGCCATAGTTCCCACTCTCTTCCAATACCAAGGCTTTTGGTATCCTCCCATTTCTGTCTTCAAAGGTGTCTTGTTGATGCAAGACCACTTCAAAGCTCAACCCACCGATATTTTCTTGACTAGTTCTCTCAAGTCTGGCACTACTTGGCTTAAAGCCATTATGTTTTCCACCATGAATCGCTCCAAATTTGAATTCGCCACTCACCCTTTGCTCACTACTGGCCCACATGATTGTATCCCCTACTTGGATGCCTACATTATTGATCATGATGTTGAAGCCTTGCCTTCGCCGAGGCTCTTTGCTTCTCACTCTGCTTACTCTTTGCTACCGAAATCGGTGAGAGACTCTCCTGATTGCAAGATTGTCTACATTTGTAGAAACCCAAAAGATGTATTTGTTTCACATTATTTGTTTGCCATGAAGTTGAGGCCCCCAATGTTGCCTCCTATGCCTATAGAAGAGGCTTTTGACTTGTTCTGCAGAGGAGTGTGCGAGTATGGACCTTACATTGAGCATGTACTCGGATACTGGAATGCAAGCTTGGAGTTTCCTGGGAAGATATTGTTCTTGAAATACGAAGAAATGAGGAAGGAGCCTGTGAAGCATGTCAAGCATTTGGCAGAGTTCTTAGGGAAGCCTTTCTCGGTAGAGGAAGAGCAAGAAGGGGTGATTGAAGAGATTGTGAAGCTATGCAGTTTTGAGAAGCTGACCAGCTTGGAGGTGAATAAGACTGGCAAAGTAGCATTTGTGCCTGAAATGCTAATCGGTAATGATAACTTCTTTAGGAAAGGTCAAGTTGGAGACTCCACAAATCATCTGACACCAGAGATGATCGAGCGATTAGACAAGATTACAGAGGAGAAGTTGAAGGGCACCGGTTTCAAATTTGGAGAATCAAAGAAATATTGAGCCAGGAGATAGAACCTTAATAAACATGTTTGCAAACAGCTTTTGTTTCATTGCAGAAATAAGTTTAAATCATGATGCAGGTGTGTAATGCTTGCTTGTTGTGGTACTAGCAGCAGGTAAACAATGTCGTGTTCTCTGTTCCTCACACAAAATTCTTTAGATGTAATTCTTCATTTTCAGTTGAAATATTGGTTTCTTATTAAATCTTAATGATCCATGTGATGATAATCATTTAGCATATATTACCACTAACGTTGATGGCATAACTCAATTAGAAAGTTGGGTAACTGAGCACAAAAATCATCAGACTAAATAACTGTGTGATTGAACACAATTCAAAGTAATCATCATGTTGGTTATTTATGCCCATTATGGGCATTTGGGTAATTAAGGAATGGGGTAACTCCCATCCTTAATTACCATTAACCATAATTTGGTAACCCCCCACCAATTAAGTGAAATTGGTCTTACCTTCCTTCTGTGAGAGGGAACAATGGAGGAAAGTCTCCTTCTCCTTCCTTGTGGCGTGAACAGTAACCATGATGAGGGAAGATGGCTAGGGTTTCACATATTCTCCAGAGAGAGAAAAAAGAGAGAGGGATGGAGATTTTCGCGTAGGAAAATCTCCCAACGTCAAACGATTCACCGGACATGAGGGTTGAGGCGTTGTGACACTGTGGTGGTGATTCGACTAACCTCGTGATCACCATCCTGACTGCGAAATCGGATCAAGGAACGTGCCACTTGAAGATTCTACGAATTGAGGTACCCTAAACCCGATCTATTTTATTTTCCGAAAATTATTATATGCTTCCGTTGCATGAGAATGTTAAAAATCCAATATTGGTATCAGAGTATACGTTGGATTTAATTTAAAATAATTTTTGGATTTTTTCGGGTATAAAAATATAGGGTTTAAAATTTTGGGGTCCGGATCACGGATAAATTTCATGAATCCGAGAATACCGTAGGAATACCCATGACCCAGGGATTTCATTTTTTGTTTAATTTTCGGAGCATGTTTGGGCCATGAAAAGTGCGGTCGAAGTTTGCGACCGTACGGACATAAAAACCCTAGATCTGTGGCTTTAGAGGGCGGATCGATGCATGAAAAAATTATAAATATATTCCTTGCATCTAGATCTATTGTTTTATGTGTTTTATTATGAGTTTTGGATGCCGGAAACTGGAATTTCCGAATGGCCGCGGAGGGCCGCGACTGGGGTGGTTGAATCCCACTATTTTTGGGCTTGAATCCTCCTAAAATCGAGTGTAGGATGTTTGGAGGATGCCCACAAATTTTTTTCCAGTCGAAAAATGTAAGAAAAAATAGCCGGAATCGAGTTTTCCGGAAACCGGGTCGAAAAATCCGTTGCAGGACCCGTCGGGCGAGGAAAAACCGGCCCAGAACCGCGGGCGCGTGACACGCACGCGCCAAGAGGCGCGTCTGGCAGGCGCGTGAAGTTAGGGCAGCTAGCGGTCGGGTCGGACCATGACCCGGACCGACCCGCAACCGACCGACCGGGTCGGACCGGACCGTTGACCGGGTCAGACCGAACCCGTTGACCGGGTCAGTCGGGTCAACCCTGACCCGATGACCAACCCGGTCAGACCCGGCTCAACACGGCTCAGCGCGTGAAGGCGCGTGAACCGCGCGCCGCGACTGGGCACGCGTGAGCCGAGCCGCGCGCAGGAGCGTGGCGGCGCGTGTGATGCGCGCCGTACGTCTGGCGCGTGCGACAGGGCGCCGCGGGCGCGTGGAGGCGCGTAGCGGCGCGTGAAGCGCACTGCCGGTGAGCGGCGGCGCGTGTGGGCCCCGGGCGGCGCGTGAAGTCGCTAAAAATTGAATTTTTTCAATTTTTTGGGGGTCCTATATCCATAAATGTGACTTTTTTTGGGTTTTTGTGTGCCGAATCATAATCCAAATGGTAAGATATGATTCCAAGTTTTTGTATATGGTATCCGTTGACTCATACGCTCGCTTTGGGGTCGTACTCAAGTCATTTTGGTCTTGATGATTCGTAGGGCGTACAAAAATGTGATGATAAGCATCTCCAAGTCACAAATATTTCTCTTAATGCGTTGAGAATTGTCGTATTAAATTTTTGCAAGGAGAGTAAACTGAATGATATGATCTGCGCGATTTTATCAGTAGATTCAGTTTATTCTCGAGAGGCAAAATCTAACGGGAATCTGAGGCAAGAGATGATGGGCCCCAGGGTGGGCACCGCGCCTCAGCATATACGAGATAAAGAGATCTATCGTGTATGGTATAAAAGATTTGCCAAGTTTTAGGGCAATGCTTATCAGTGGCATATACGATGACTTAATCTCGTTTTTCGAGTCATATTCTATGGACATGTCGGTTCGACTCGTCCCATAAGAGCATAGTATTGCTCTCTTCGGCTCCTATGTGAGAATGCAGAAGAAAATGGTTAATTATACAATGAAACAAATGTCGAGTATGATCACCGAGTTAAAATATATGGACGAGCAAATTTCGGATGGAATTTAGGTACTGGATGTGATCCAGTTTTTACCTGATTCATGGGAAACCGTGAAATCCTATCTCACATTTGACGAAAGTATTCGTACTTTCGTTGACGTGAATACATATTGTGAACTCGATGAGGAGCACCTAGAGGCGAGTAGGCCACACTCGAGTCATGCTTATTCAGAGGAGTCGAGTAAGGACTTCCCCGGCGCTAAGCCAATAGCATAAGCATGCGAATGAGACTCGAGATCTAGGTAATAAAAATCATCCGAGAAAACCGACAATGAGGTACAAGAACGCAAGAAGAAGGAATTTGATTAGACCAAAGTAAATTGTTACGTTTGAGATAGATTTGGTCGTTTCGCTCGTGAGTGTGACGAGCAGAAATTAATATCTGTTTTCACTACGTAGTGTGAGATTTGTCTCATTCACATAATGCTCTCTGATTTCTCAATCAGGAGCAACAGACCACGTAACTCGAGACAGGAGTGCGTAAATATAGTTCCGTCAGGTGAATCCTTAAGCTTGGAGGATTTACGTTAATGACAGAGCATTTGTCGTTGTCCGAGGGAACGACACTTGCCATGACGTCCTTAATACTGTAGCCATTCGACGGATCTACAATTAGTACATTGTTTAAAATTGACTAGGATATGCGTGAAATTATTCCTTTCTTTTAATACGACAATTTTCTAAATTATTCTGGTTTTAATCCATGATGGAATGTATGCACTGGGTGCTCCTCCTTCTAATGGTTTCTTGTCGTTCTACTATTGTCTTTACATCTGATTGCGTAGATGATGATGTAAATGAATGACATAGTAGACTTAGACACATGGGGTAAGAGATGATGAATCGGTTAGTAGCGAGAGGTTTATTGGACCCGCTGATCACATTCGAGTTACCCGTATGTGAGTTTTGCCAAGTCGGCAAAATGACGAGAAAACCATTTGGCAATACAATGAAAGCTGGGACTCCATTGCAATTAGACCATTGTGCCTTCTTTTTCTAGTGGTCTTATGAGCATGAGAGCTGGAAATGGAGTTGTGTAGATAATTATAGACGCTTACATGCGTTTCGGTTCATTTATCTGATCTTGCATAAGTCTGAGGCATTAGACTGCTTCAGGAGGTTCATAAGCGAGATGGAGAATCAGTTAGATATGAAAGTACAGACTTTCAAGGACCGACCGAGAACGCAAGTATTCGTCTAAACTACACATGGGGCTCTGTTTCGAGAAGAGTATTACGAGTCTACTGACTATTAGTCAGTTCCCCATTTGAGTTTTGGATAAGGAGACAGCCTGACCTTAGCCACTTGAGGTTATGGGGTTGTGCCACGATTTCTCGCATTCACACGGTGAGTTAGGTCCGCGAGAAAATACATGTTCATAGGCGAATACGAACGACACTATAATCGAAATTGAGTTTCGTAATACCATATTTCTTGAAAATGATTTCCCTAAGAGAGGAGAAATCAATTTGGACCCTACCCTTTATGCGATGGATGAGCCTAGTGCCTCGGGGAGCCCAGCGGTGGGATACAAGACTCCACTACGGATCTTGATCTCAGTGGGAGCGATCCATCAAGAGGTAAAGATTTTTTCTCTCCTCCTAAGAGTGTCGAGAATGCGTATTTAAACGTTGTTTCTCGATTGAGGGTGAGACTCTCGTTGCGACTCTAGAGGATGATGAGAAATCTAAAACGGTCCGAGAGGCTCTCGAGAGTTTTGCAAAAGATGCAAAATACCGTTTATTGAAGGTCATAAATGAAGAGAAGGAATTGATGAGAATCAATGGGGTCTAGGATCTAGTTGATTAGCTTGAGGGCGGAATGACTATTGAGAACAAGTAGGTTCTCAAGGTCAAGATAAAGGTTAACGGATTAATGAAGAGGTAAAGGACCCGTCTAGTAACCAAGGGTTACACTTAGACTGAGGGGTGGACTATCGAGGAGTCATAGTCCAATTTATCTCAATCCGTTTATCTTTCAGCGATTGTCACGAACATGGATCAGGAGTCACATCACAAGGACGTAAAGACCGCTTTCGTATTGGAAGTCTAGATAAGGTGATCTACATGAAGCATCCCTCTGGGTTCGTTCTAGTAGATCAGGTGGATAAGGTCTATTGATTTTAGAAATCAAAATACGATCTTAAGCTATCATCTAGACAGCGGCGCTTGAGATTTCACGAAAATGTGATATCTTATGGTTTTTTAATGATCGAGTAGGATCATTGCATATATCTGATACGTCCCGATGACTCCTTTATGAGTATGTTCGCATATGTAGGTGACATTCTGTTGGCTGGGAACAACAGAGAGTATCCAATGACCATTGTAACATGATTATGAGGTTTTAGTTCATTCTCAAATTTTAGATCCATAGGGATCGCTTGAGAATGGTGTTGACTCTTTAACAAGAGTTTTACATCAGGTAGATTCTTGAGCATTTTGAGAATAACGAACACAACCTAAAAGATACTCTTATCGCTAAAAGAAAAAAAAACTTGAATCTTGACACATGTTCTAGAATTTATAAAGAAATAAGGGAGATGAGCAGCATCCCTTATTCCAGTGTAAAATACATTTCTAGTGTATGCGATGAGGTATACACGTGCGAGATCCAGTTTGATGTATACGATGAGGCATACATGACCAGACGTTTCTTTAATGGTCGATCTGGTGAGTAGGTATTAATAGAATCCTAGAAGGGATCACTGTAGAGCAGTGAAAAAGGATTCTGAAATATCTCATTTGAACTGCGGACCTCTCCATGTGTTACGGATGAGGTGATTTGCGTTTTTCATTAGGATTCAGATACTGACTGGGAGTAGTGATCTGAATAAACGCAAAAGGTTTTATCTTCTTAGAGCAGTAAGAAGAGAACTTGTATATCACTATTTACGATAGACACTGAGCTTGTAGTGTGCTCAATTGCAGTTCATGAGAATGGTTGGCTTCAGAAATCTTTTGGAAGACTTAGGGATTGTGACGGATAGTGGGAGGTCAGTGATGATTATTGTGATAATCAGACCGACACTGTCAACAAATGAGACCCTAAGTATAATAGTAAAGCCAAACACATTGATACCGAAGACCACTTTATGAGAGATATTATCGAGAAGGGTATTGTGACATCTAAGTACACCTTGAAATACAACATGAGAGCTGATCTCTTCCGAAAACCCGTTGTGAGAGATTCCTTTGTAAGATAAGGAATCATTGGATTTAGTGTAATTTAACATTTCTCCTTATATACTGTTTTAGATATTTATTTTAATATATGACATGTATACATTATTGGGTCACATATTTATTTCATGCATCATTTATTGTCATATATTGTGATCTTATGATAAAAGATGTGTCATGCAGGCGTGGTCGACTCTCTCACACGAGTGACCACCTCCGACTCTGAGTGAGCAGAGATGAGACAGATTCTAGTCGTAAGAGGCTTTGAGAGTAGCCCTACTAGAACATAAGTCGCCCTGATATGTGTTCAGGATGAGGTCATATGCGATATGATCGACATGGAAATACCCACATCCATGTTGCCTGTAAGTAGCCAGGTTTGAGATCTCAGATATCACCAGCGATTTGTGATATTGTCTTTGAAATGCTCTCTCTGAGATCTCTGGATAAAGTCTTATGTGTAGACTGAGTCCCGTATCTGTACAGTGTTAAAGAAATCTGACATATGCCCTTTGAGAGATGGGGGATTAACACTGTGGCACGTGTTTCATACCACGTGTGATGAGACGACCATGGGACAGTGAGAGCTATTATTTGAGACGATAGTTTGATCTTGATCCTCGTTCCCACTGTGTGAGACCTGAGATCCATTGGGTGGGATCTCTTATGCCCTTATTACTTTCGGCTGTCTCTAGAAGTTTTGGTTCAGTGTTGCTACTTTAGTCTGTTTACCTATGGCCAGGAAAATAAATTGAGGTCTAAGGGGCAGGTCTAGGAAAGCAGCTGAATTGAGACCGATAGATTCGAGTTTAGGAAAAGGAAGGCCAATAGACATTACATCATTGTCATGTATTCATAGGTCGACCTATTGTGTTAATCCATGTTGAAATTCAAACATAATAATGAATACATAATCGAGCAAATTGATTGGGGATCACCTTCGATGAGGAAAGAGGCTCGATGGATGTAAATGCATTGAGTCTGGGGTATAACGAGTTATTTTTATACTAACAGTGACTACTCGATCATCCTAATAGGTGTATCGAGAAGTCTTTGCTTGCAGGTGTACTCGCCGGTCGCACGACGCCCAATCCAGTATGAAGGTCCAGTAGGGTGATGTGATAGATCGCCTGAGTTGCGATCTTGTGATTGACGGAAGTGAAATGCCCTAATGTGCAAGTGGGAGATGTTGGTTATTTATGCCCATTATGGGCATTTGGGTAATTAAGGAATGGGGTAACTCCCATCCTTAATTACCATTAACCATAATTTGGTAACCCCCCACTAATTAAGTGAAATTGGTCTTACCTTCCTTCTGTGAGAGGGAACAATGGAGGAAAGTCTCTTTCTCCTTCCTTGTGGCGTGAACAGTAACCATGATGAGGGAAGATGGCTAGGGTTTCACATATTCTCCAGAGAGAGAAAAAAGAGAGAGGGATGGAGATTTTCGCGTAGGAAAATCTCCTAACGTCAAACGATTCACCGGACATGAGGGTTGAGGCATTGTGACACTGTGGTGGTGATTCGACTAATCTCGTGATCACCATCCCGACTGCGAAATCGGATCAAGGAACGTGCCACTTGAAGATTCTACGAATTGAGGTACCCTAAAT
Source organism: Dillenia suffruticosa (assembly GCA_033439265.1). Lineage (NCBI taxonomy): Eukaryota > Viridiplantae > Streptophyta > Magnoliopsida > Dilleniales > Dilleniaceae > Dillenia > Dillenia suffruticosa. The sequence goes on from JAVTVX010000009.1 coordinate 5,780,854, forward strand.
CCGATCTATTTTATTTTCCAAAAATTATTATATGCTTCCGCTGCATGAGAATGTTAAAAATCCAACACATCAACATTAATCATAGCAATTTGTCTACTAATCGCTTGAAATATAGGATCTCTCATTGATTAATACCCCCGCAATGTCAATGCAGAATTACAGAATTGAATATAAAGTTTTAAACTTTTTTCTTTCTCTTTTCTTTCAAGAATAGTCCAGTATAATAGTTTTTATAGAATGGCTTTCATCGTATCAGAGGCTTTGAATCCAATGGCCTCTTTGATAGACTCAATGTTTGAACTATCTATGGCAATTGCAATCATCAATTGTTTCATTAACTTTGTTCGACAATTGCTCGTTACGATAGTAGCAAATCTTGAATTTGCTCTTATATCCATTAAAGTTTCACTCCCAATCTCAACAATTTAAACGGATAAAACTATAATCTTTGGGCTGAAGGTGGACCATCTTAGGTCGCAAATTATGATGCATTGTAGAATCATTAAACCTTTAGGAAGTTTTTTTTTTGGGGGGGGGAGGGATTGGGTCGCCGACATGGGTTTGACCCAACCCAAACCCCATTATCAAAATTCAAATGATAAAATGAAGGGGGAATAGTTTTTTCTCCAACTCCCCTTGGTTATTTGAATTTTAAAAACAAAGGGAAGTTACATTTTATGAGTGAAAAACACCTAAAACAAAGATTGGACATGGGTAACTTCTATGTATGAACATCTTCTTCATTTTGTGCAAAGCCTAAGAGAGAAGGAAGAACACCAAGAAAAATAAAACTCCATTATTGAGGGTTTGAATGTGGTAATTCATATATTTTATTTAAAGGAATTTAGATCATGAAAAATAAAAACAAACCGTACGTAATTGGTTTTTAGACCGCATATCAAAAAGGTTAGTAATTCAACCCTACATTCCATTTTATTTCGATTTAAAAAAGTATGAAAATCATGTATTGATTGTATGACAAAGATTTTATTCGTATCAAAGCATGCAATGATTGTTTTCTAATTTTTTTTTATGCATGAAAAATATGAGTTATATTAAAATTTACATGTTAGAGCATTTTTTTTTGGAAATATTGTTAATGGTAACTTAAATAATTCACAACGAAAATGTCTCAAATTTTAATACGTGACTACCCATATGATAAAGAATCTCTCTGCAAAAATTGAAGGATGCACATCTAGTAATTTTAGAGAAAAATAAAACCCTAGCCGAAAATGAAAATGTTTATATCTCTTTGCATAATAGGTTTTATGATTTAAAATTTGTATGGTTAAATTCTCCATTAAAAACTCTTTCTAACCACGTAAAGAACATGCAAAACAGTTTAGAAATAAATGAGATATGGTTTAGGGAAATTAGGGTTGAAGTGCAGAAAAAAAAAATTTTCTGCATGAAGAAGAGGAACAGTAACATCAGCACAATCCCACTCTCGACTCTAGATGTGTAAGACCAAAACACCGAGTTCTAGACTTCTGATTAGAAAAATAAGATCACCAATAGAATCAAAACTCAAAAAATGGGGGGTAGCCGAAATTTGGGGAGGAGCAACCACCCGGAAGGTGGCGCGTGGAGGCCACGTGCCCGAACATCCCGGCAGCGCGTGAAGGCACGTGAGACACGCCTTCTGGCAGCGATTTCCACCGGAATCATTTTCAAAACATGTTTGATTTTTCTATAATTTTTTAATTATTTTTCTGAGATGAAAAATATATTTTTTTTTAATTTTAAATTGAAAAATCCTTTAATAATTACAGAAAAATTATTTTTCAGTTTCAGAAATTTCTAAAAAAATTTTCATATGTTAAGAAAATTATTTAATAATTTTTTGCTAGCTAAATTAAATTTTTCAATACCTGTTTGATTTTATACTCGTTAATTTATATGTGAAAAAATTTATTTTCTCAATATAAATTCATTGAATGATTGAGTATAATGATTATAAATGGTATTTTAAAAATTAATGATTCGTTTCGTGATCAATTTGTTGCTTACCCTAATTTTTAGGAAATTGTGAGAATCAGACGAACTTTTTTTGTTTTCCGGGGGAGACATAAAGTTAAGAAAACTTCCGAACGATTGGCAAAGTTAGCTGACATGATAAATTATAAAATGATTCCAATTCATACTTTGTCACGGCACTTGAGAGTGATGAGTCGAAAACGGTTTGAGATTCTACATTTGGGTCATTGGTTCGGGGGATATAGAACTGAGATGATATAATCAGGAATTCTCTCCCTGATAATCTAACTAGAATGACTGATGAGATAATAGAAGAGGATGAATGGATCATTCTCAAGAACTTCAGACTAAAATTGCTTAAAATATGGTAAACTAAACAGATAGAAATTAAGATGAGGAGATCACTATCTCTAAATTTCAACAGTGGTCCACCACGAACAGTTAGGAAATTTACTCCCATTGATAGACTTTCAGTAGAAATAATTAACATGGTTACTCGCATGTATATGAAAGAAAAGAAAGAGATAGAATAGGAGAAATGAAATATTATATCTCTCTATCTTTTTTTGTTAAATAGTTATGTACTATGATCATGTCTAGTAGGGATCTATTAACATGCGTTGTAGACCAACTCTTTTATATATATGAATGTATTTAGAATGCTTTTAGAAATGCATATCTATTTGAGCATGCGAGTATGTGAAAATGATATGTTCTTATTTCGCATGATTCTCAATACGTAAAGTATTCTATTGGGAGATCTTAGGTTGGTAGAATTTAAGTAATTTTCACATAAAATAGGAAAATTTTTGTGACTTTGAAATTAAATTTATGGTAATAAAACATTTGAATCATGGATGATGATTGGAAATTTTGTGAGCTTTCGAATCTATATCGTGTGTTCATTTATCATAAATTTTAGTTTCAAGCACAAAATTGAAAGTATTATATGAGCATGAAAACTCACGTTTACCTCTCTTTGAAAACCCAGACCATGGTATCAAAATCCATAATAACTGACCTTAATAAGGGTGATAAGTTAAATGACAACAATTATGACATCTGGCGTCATAAGATATGTTATCTGCTGTAAGAGCAGGATGCTTTAAAGGGTATCAACCATATCATGCAAGACCATGGAGTTGGAGATATGCTCAGCAGAGAAGAGATCAAGAAGCTTACTAGACGTGGAAAAAGAAAAATTCTACTGCACGTGGCATCCTGGTTAGTTCTATGGTAGATGATCTCATTCACGAATGTGAATAATTCCCTACTGCTCATGACATATGGGTGTACCTCGGAGAAAAGCATGGAGGTACTAGTGTGACCCATTTAAGACAGTTGACCATCAAATTTGACACGTATAAAAAGAACTCTGATCACAGTATCAAACTACACCTGAGAACCATGTCGAACATGATAAAGGAATTGAAGTCAGCAGGTCATGTTTTATCTGATGAGCAACAGGTTCAAACTTTAATCCGATCCCTTCCAGACCAGTGGGATCACTTGAAAGTCAATCTGACTCACAATAATAGTATTAAGACTTTCGTTGATGCTGCTAGACACGTAGAACTCGAAGATGAGCGGCTTGGTACTGCAAAATCAATTTCTAATGCTTTTGTAGCTGAATCCAGTTCTCAAAAAATTTTGAGTTTTAAACGCAAGGGGAACAAGAACAAGAGCAAGAAAGGGAAGGAAATTACGAAAGGAAATTGCGGAAGGATCTAAGAAGAACAATTCCAACCGCAATAACAATTACAAGCGGTTTTAGAAAAAGAATGATAAGAGCAAACTGAAATACTACAATTGCAAAACTCTTGGTCATTTCGCTCGAGAATGTCCCGAGCTAAAAAAGATAGCACCCTATAACGCTTCTCTAAGTGTTATATATGTCTCTAGTATTGTTTTAATTTCTGAATCTTATCCTGTGTGGATTATAGACTCAGGAGCAATAGACTATGTAACGAGAGATCGAGAAATGTTCGTGGACTTTCGTCGAGTTCCTCCTGGTGCAAGATGGATATACGTAGGGAACAATACGAGGTTGGAAGTCAAAGGGATTGACACTTGCAAACTAGAGTTACGAAATGGCCAAACCCTGACCTTACATGATATTCTCTTGCACTGAAAATTCAATGAAATTTAGTCTCTATTGTTGTTTTTCTTAGACTAGGTTATGACTTGAACTTTACTTGTGATAGGGTTTGTATCTATAACGATTGTGTGTTTTATGGTACTGGACATCTGTTAAATGGATTTCTTACTTTAGATTGTGATAGATAAATGTTTAACTCTTATATTGATCGTTATATTTCATTAAATGTTTGTTCCTCTAGTAATGCTAATATTGATGACAAAGTATCACATGCTAAACTTGGTCACATAGGGTAGGACATGATGAATCGACTTCTGAAAGTAGAACTATTGGGTTCGCTTATTAAAGTTGATTTACCAAATTGTAAATATGTCTTGCTGGAAAGATGATCCGAAAACCATTTGGAAAGGTCGTAAGGGCTGAATTCCCATTGCAATTGGTTCACTCTGATATTTGTGGTCTAATAAATGTGAAAGATCGACATGGAGTGTCATATTTCAATACATTCATAGATGATTTCAAGCGATTTGATTATGTTTATTTGATTTCTCAAAAATCTGAAGCAGTTGAGTGATTTAGACGTTTTATGAATGAAGTAGAGAATCAAATTGACAAAATAATTAAAACTTTGAGAACAGATCGAGAACGTGAATATCTATCAGATTAATTCAAGGATTTATATAGTGAAAACGAAATCACTAGACAATTGACTATTTCTCATACATCTCAGTAGAATGGTGTTGCTTAGATGAGGAATACAACATTGCTAGATATGACGAGGTTCAAATGGCACAAGCTAACTTGCCTATTTTCTTTTGGGGAGATGCATTGTTAACTGCGACCTACATTTGAATAAAGTGCCTTCAAAATCAGTACCAACTACGCTTTATGAACTTTGAACTATTAGAACACCAAGTTTGAATGGACTTAAATCTTGGGGTTCGGGAACCTATATTCATGACTCTTTCAATAAATTTGGAAAACTAGGTCTCCAAGGAAAGAAATGTATTTTTATCAGATACTCTGACCAGTAAAAAAGTTATGTATTCATTAGTAAGCGCAAAAATGGTAATGTAATAGAAATTGAATTGTGAAATGTGACCTTTTTGGAAAATGATTTTCCTAGCAAAGATGATATAACGAAAGGAGAGCCTTTATTTGAATTAAATAATTCAAATGATTGATCTGTGCTAGATGGATCAAAGGAATTACGAGAAGTTGAATCCCTAGATGATTCCAGTGGGAGGGATTCAAATTCTAACGATCCAACCGAATCATCGATTCAGAAAAGTGCTAAGAAAAGTATGCCCAAACGTCATTACGAAATTGAAGCGCACACTTTTATCATTTCTCCACAGGATGAGGATGAACCGAAAAATGTGAACAAGGTTTTGTCTTGTCTTACCAAGGATGAGTGGATAAAAGCAATGGAGGAAGAAATAGAGTCGATGGATTCCAACCATATTTGGGAACTAGTTGATCTTCTACCTGGGCGTAAACCTATTGGGAACAAATGGGTTCTCAAGATTAAACATAAAATTGATAGAACAATCGAGAGGTACAAAGCTTGGTTGGTGGCAAAAGGTTATACCCAATAAGAGAGTATTGATTATGAAGAAATCTTTTCATTAGTTGTGAGATTTGCCTCTTTCGTTTATTGTTGGCTATAGTAGCCAATTCAGATTTAAAATTATATCAGATGGGTGTGAAAACTGCGTTTCTCAATGGAGAACTTAAAGAAAAAATCTATATGGAACAACCAGTAGGTTTCATAATTAAAGGCCAAAAAAACAAAGTTTACAAATTGAATAGATTAATTTATAGTTTCAAACAGTTTTCAAGACAACGGTATTTGAGATTTCACAAAGCCATAATCTCTTACGATTTCGTGATAATAGACGAAAACCATTGTGTTTAAGTAAAAAAGTCTAATGATAAATTTGTAATTTTAAGTCTGTATATCGATGACATATTGTTAGCCATAAATGATATAGAATATGTCCTAAATATCAAGAGTTGGTTATCATCAAATATTGAGATGAAAGATATGGGTGAAGTAGAGTATATACTGGGTATTAAAGTTTACAAAGATAGTTCCAAAAAATTGTTAGTCTTATCTTAAAAATCTTATATTAAAAAGATTTTGGAACGATTTAGAATGGATAGCTGCAAAACCATTGATATTCATGTGGCTAAAGGCGAAGGTTTAAGTTTGGCGATGTGCCCAAAGATTACTAAAGAAAAACACAAGATGTCAAAAGTACCGTATTCCAGCATTGTTGGGGGTCTGATGTACGCTATGATGTGTACTCGCCCTGACATCTGTTATGCCGTGGGTTTAGTTAGCAGGTATCAATTCAATTCAGGTCGGAATCACTTAACTACTGTAAAGAGGATTTTGAGATACCTGAAAGGAACTATAGATTATTCCCTTTGTTATCAAGGAAATAATTTAGCATTAAGTGAATACACAGATGCTGATTGGGGTGACAATTTAGATGAATGCAAATCCACCTCAGATTATGTTTTCTTACTAAATAATGGCGTCATCTCTTGAAAAAACAAAAAACAAACATATGTATCACTTTCAACAATGGAAGTAGAGTTTGTGGTTTGTGCTTTTGCAGTTCAAGAATATGTTTGGTTAAGAAAGTTTTTATAACACTTGGGAATTGTTAGCGATTCAGTGGGAGTTGTGACAATTTATTGTGATAGTCAATCAGCTATCGTTTATACGAAATATCCCAAATATTATGGGAAAATCAAACACATAGATACAAAGTACAAGTTCATTTGAGACATTATTGAGAAAGGGGAGGTGGCATTGAAGTATATGTCTACACATATGATGGTGGCTGATCCGTTAATAAAGCCTATACCTATGGATATATTTTTAAAGCATATAAAATCTCTGGAATTGTATAGCATGTAATTGTATTTATGTATACAATGATCATGATATATTGCTCATAATATTAATGACATTTGAGTTTGTTTTGTATTTGTAAGTTCTTATATCTTGATTTAAAGAGTTTTTAAGATTGACTCTCCCACACGAAATATTGTGATAGTCAATCAGCTATCGTTTATACGAAATATCCCAAATATCATGGGAAAATCAAACATATAGATACAAAGTACAAGTTCATTCGAGACATTATTGAGAAATGGGAGGTGACGTTGAAGTATATGCCTATGCATATGATGGTGGCTGATCCGTTAACGAAGCCAACCTATGGATATATTTTTAAAGCACGTAAAATCTCTGGGATTGCGTAGCATGTAATTGTATTTATATATACAATAATCATGATGTATTGCTCATAATACTAATGACATTTGAGTTTGTTTTGTATTTGTAAGTTCTTATATCTTAATTTAAAATATGTCAGATAAGTTTTGAGATTGACTCTCTCACACGAGCAATCGCATCTAATATCTATATGATATGTAGAGATGAGATAATGTTAATTTGTGGTTAATTAACATATATGTACCGCTTTAATAGAAAACTAAGATGAGATTACATTTTATATATTTCCTTGGTAATCGAAACGGATTTTCTACAATCTGTTACACTTGTCTAAGAGTCAGGTATGATTTTCTCCTGAAATTGTGATGATTTTGAAGGACTTATAAGAAGAGAAAATCAGGTCAAGAATTGTGGTATACTTGGACTAAGACCTATACGATGCATTATAATTTTGAAATATACATACGTTTCTAAATATATAGAAAAGATATCGTAGCACGTGTTCATATCACATGTGTTTTCAATGACCCTATGGGTAATAAGTTAATGAATCTCTCTACCTCATTGTGTGAGATCCAGAGATTTATAATTAACCTCATTCAATACCCCTAAGATTTTTTTTTTGTTTCTTGAAACTTTATTTTAGTATTGCTATCTTAACATATAACTAATAGATCATGATTGATTCGATTTTATAGTGTATGACTAGGAAAGTAGTTAAAATTGAGGGGATTGATAGTAATGTGAAAGGAAAGCTATCTTATAACTGATACGTTGTTTTGTATTCACAGATCGATCAATTATGTTTTAACTTAGTGTTTTGAAACATAATTGTGAATGCATAATTTATATTATGTCAAGTATGCTCTCATATGTATTGTTTGAGGGACGAAAGATACGTTGACTAAGTATGGCAGAAAGAAGTTTGGGATATAAGGAGATTTGATATCCTCATTATATTTAATAGTGAGCTGCTAGATGTTCTTAACCGGTGTATAGTTTTGACATCTTGATGAACTCGCTAGTCACATGATCCATTTGCCTGTATGAAATTATTGATATATGAAATGACTGAAATAAGTGCAAGTCTAACTCTCATGTGCGAGTAAGAGATATAGGAAGTTGGGAGAGTTGGGTCACCCATGTGAGTTTGACCCAATCCAAACCCCATTATTAAAATTCAAATACTAAAACCAAGGGGGAGTAGTTTTTTCTCCGACTCCCCCTTGGTTATTTGAATTTTAAAAATAAAGGGAAGTTGCATTTTATGAGTGAAAAATACCAAAAACAAAGGTTGGATATGGGTAATTTCTATATATGAACATATTTTCCATTTTGTACAAAGCCTAAGAGAGAGGGAAGAATACCAAGAAAAATAAAACTCTATTGTTGAGGGTTTGAAGGTGTAATTTATATATTTTATTCAAGGATATTTGGATCGTGAAAAACAAAAACAAATCGTACGTGATTGCTTTTTCGATTGTGCATCAAAAGATTAGTGATTCAACTCTAAATCCTATTTTATTTCGATTTTAAAAAATATGAAAATCATGTGTTGATTGTATAACAAAGATTTTAAAACCATATACAAAGATTCGGTTTCGATTCCTCATTTTAAAGAGCTGAGAACTGATAGCTCGAATCAACAATTTTCCGTTTGAATTGAATTGTTGTATGAACTAATTTTTTTTTAAAATATATTTTTTTAATATGCAAGATACGGAATAAGTGATATTAAAAATTCAAAATATTAAAAAATTATTATTTTTTGTTTGAAGGTAGAAGTAAAAAATTTTCTATTTTGGTTAATACCAAATAATATAGTCACAAAAATTAAGTTATAAAAATGCATGAGTTTTATATTAGAAAAATAATTAAAAAAATTATTTTACAAAATTTGATTGGGTAATAAATATTTAACTCTCATGGATTGTGACAAATTGGGTTTAAGATATTCGCTACCGAAACGTTTAAACGATTCTGTCAAAAAAGAAAACACAATAGCCTTTCAATTCAAATTCTATTTTGTTATTAACCGATCATATTTTTCAATATTCTTTTTTTACAAATGAAATCGATATTTATTTTTATTTCTTAATTTTTATAGTTTCGGTTCTAAAAACTGAAATCAAAATCAAAGTTGGAACTGTTTAAAACAAGAATTGATTGTTCTAGAACAGAAACTAAAAATCGTTGTTTTAAGATTCCGTTATGACTCCTCTAGATCAAGAACTTGGAAGCGATGGTTCCAAAATTTTTTGCATGGCTTGCATTCTACTCTGTATCTTCACAATAATAGCAAGCATATTCACGTTTTGAAATATTCTACTAAAATATTCTCACTCATCTTATCATTCTCACATGGACCAAAGTCTCGTGGGCAAGAATCAAGGATACATGGGTTATGCCATGAATAATTTTTGCATTCTACTTCACGTCTTGAGAATAATATGATACGTATTCAGGTTGAGGAATATTCTACTAAAATTTCCAATTCTATCGGTCCACACCCAATTTTCTTTTGTTTAAATTAGCATTCCTACTTTTCATGTCCTGAGTTGGCCATATCCGCCTAGCTAACATTATTGCATTGTTGTTTTGGCAGTTAAGGTGCATGCATTACATCGTATAGAAGTATATGACCCCCACAATATCAATAATGCAACCATATATCCTTATATCTTAACAAACAGCCATAAAGAACAGGGAAGATATTGATGTAATTTGTAACTACTTTCCCATCACACGTCGACCAAGAACTCATTGGGACTTCGAAATTTTCAATCTTCTATCCGTGGAATCGTTGACAGATGCAGCGAAGGTTCCCATTCTCAAAACCCTAAAAAATGAGCTAGAAATGAGTCCAAAAGAACCCAAAAATGTTACGATGAGAAATTCTCTTACCTTCCCAAAGATGGCTGATGGCACGGCATCTATGATTATTACCAGTATAAAGGCTTTCTGGTACTACCCAAACAACCTTGAAGGTCTCATATCAGCTAAGCAGCACTTGGTTGCACACGGCCTACTGATATAATCCTAAGCAGTGCCCCATAATGCGGCACCACATGGCTTAAGGCCTTGACTTTCGCCATTGTGACCCGCTCTAAAATTCAATAGTTCAAATAGCCCTTTACACACAGCATTATCACATGGCTGTGTGCCCTTCTTCGAGGGGGAGAGATCACTTCAATCTCCAGGCACTTGATGCCTATCACTTTCGCTTTTGGCTACTCACTTCCCTTTTGAATCCTTGCCAAAATCAATTCTATCCCCTTGTGTAAAATTGTCTACATATGCAAGGAACCAAAGGGTGTATTTATGTCTCTATGGTACTTCATTCGAAACCATACACACAAAGACAAGGCATGTCTTGAAATGGAAGAGGCATTTGAGCTTTTCTGCCAGCGAAGTTTCTGTTTTCGGACCCTATTGGGACCATGTTTTGAGCTATTGGAGAGCAAGCTTGGAGTTACCTCAGGGAATTCTATTTTTGAAATATGAGGACATAAAGAGAGACACTTCATATGTGAAGAAACTAGCTGAATTCATGGATTATCCTTTTACCTCTGATGAAGAAAAGGAAGGCGCCATCTAGGGGATTGTAAATCTTTGTAGTTTTGAGAGTATAAGCAACTTTGAAGTGAATAAGTTTGGGAAACATGCTGCAAGCGGCTCAAGCAAGATGGTGGAAAACAGCATATTGTATAGAAGAGGAGAGATTGGTGATTGGAAAGGTCATTTGACACCAAAAATGGCAGAGTGCATTGACAGGATAGCTGAGCAAAAATTTGGACAATGTGGCTTGGAATTTGGTGTTGCAACAGAGAATTCAGAGGGAATTTAACTGCTGCATTCCCTGCTAAATCTCTTTCAGGGATAGCACTATTAAGATGTTCAATGAATTCCAATAGCAGTCAATATAGTTCAATAGGAAGCTTGTGTTGCAATACATTATAATTCCAGTTAGATTTTAGTGTTTTAGATTTATATCCAGATTAGTAATCTGGTTTCTAATAGAGTGATACACCTCATTAGGAGGGGAAAAGAATTTATAAAAGCTCTGAAGAAGTGATGGTCCTAATTTAGCAAAAATATCCGTTCAAGAGTTGCCCTCACGGGATACAAAGACCACTCAGTGCACTTAGGTTCTGTGAATGAGTTGCTGACATTCCCGGAGGATATGGGAGTTTGGATGGACAGGGTTCACCTCGAAAAAGAGGGCCGACACAAGTTCAGCTAAATTAATCTCTAGAATAACCGGGAAGAACTGTGTCACGCCCCGAACCGGGATTGTGAATAGTCGCCCATTGTCCCTGGATGCTGGCTGTATTTTTACAGAAAATCGGGTAGAATCTCCCCATAAATCGGAGGTTTCCCATATACAATTTCACCTGTATATGACATTCATCCTGTAAAAATAAACAATTGGCCATCCTGGTCTCTCCAAATTCAACAAATACCACAGCCAACATTTAGAACAACGCAAAACTATAAAGTTTCTAACAGTCCTAACAACAGACCTCTACTGTCATGCCCAACTAGAGCATGAGCAGCCGCCATACCGAGCGGATTTAAATTCTACGCATATATAAAATAAATTTCCAAGTTATTTTTAAATATTTACAAATGTCTCAATGCAATGAAATAAATCAATACGAGATTTTCATGAATGAATGTCCATTATTTATACAGTCATCCCAAAAAAATTTATATGAATACATTAGTCAAATTAAAATCTTCAATACATAATAATATCACCAATCATCGTAGCGAAAAAGATAAAAAATATCAATACCCAAATCCAGTGATATCTCCTCAGTCCAACACTAATCCTGTGGGAAAGAAAGTGAGGCGTGAGTATCTATGGGAGGATACTCAGTAAGTGAGGGAATTGATATCATACTATCAATATCTAGGGTGAATTTGGAGTGTCAAAGCATAAGAAAATATCTACAGTGTGCAAACCGATCATGTTATTTCAAAATCATATATAATACGCACACATCAGAAAGCAAGATATGCATCCAATATTTACATCAATGTCGTGAAGAGCCGGCCAATGAAATATTCCCGGCAATGGTCTACCTCGACCAAGGACGGCGCATTGGGGGTTTTTCCAAATGCAAGTATTAAATTGGTTCTCTGTCCCAATATTGGTCACAGGCTACCCCAACTAGCCTGCAAATAATAATAATGTACATATAACTAGTCGGCCGTGTATGGTACCCTCGCCTGGTGCTAGACGGAGCCGTACTCAACGTCCTCTCCGATGAGGGTCAACCTGGGACACCCATACACATGACAATCTAGCGGATACCTCCGGCCGAAACGTATCCGGACACAAGGGGTGCCTCTACCAGATGTCCTTCGTAGCTACGGATCACAATATCATATTGGTCGGGCACGTAGTCCCATGCATCCCATCACCAAATCGGCCGGGCATATAGCCCCATGCATAATATCATAACGTCAGTCGGGCATACAGTCCAATGCATAATATCATAAAGTCGGTCGGGCATAAAGCCCAAATATGTAAGTAAATCCATTTAAAACTATGTGCCAATGCAGTGGAAGCATTAAAACATATCAATCTATCGAAAATATGGCACAATATTCAATTATCAAAACTCATGGATGCATATCAATAAAGTCAGAAATTTAGACACTCCAAAAGTCACAAAACATTCATCAAATATTCGAAAATTCTAACAATCAGACATTTGCAGAAATATGTCATTTAAAAGTATTTTTGAAACATGGTTTTCAATCAATAGCAAATGTCAAAGTCCCACTCACAGTTCTAGGGAGGGTGGTCACTCCCTATTTTCAAAACCAATCAAATCTGATCTGCTTCCTCGAGTCTCCAAAAAGATAAACCTAATCAGAACATCAAAATTGAATATCATTTTCTCAAGCATCTTTAGGATTTATCCGAAAGACATGAAATGTATAATATCCTCCACTTTACGGCTCATTTCAATCCAACCCTACAATCCAGATACTTTCATGCATATTTCAAAGTTTAACTCTAAAGAAACTATTCGAATTCACACGATATGATTTTGTGATTCTATAATACGCTTCTTTCGTATCAGATCATTTAATTTCTGTAACATTCTATACTTAACTTTCAAAGTCACATATAATCATTTCAGAAATTATATTCTATTCGTATTCCACTTACACTCTAAACATATATAAAACCTTTCATCTTGGATTCAATTCTAGATTCATCCAATTTATCAATTAGAACCGAAATCTCCTCACCTAGGGTTTTCTCGAAGCGCCGAGTCTCGTCCGAATGTCGTTTCGGTCACTCCAAAGTCTGTAGGGTTTCCTATCAAAACAAAATTTATTTGTTAAATCTAAACACGTAGATCAGAAACAAAACCCTAAGTCATTTACCTGCGGGAGGTTTGTGAGTTGTCACGGGCTCACAGGCCGTCGCGAGCTCGTAGGCTACAGCTAGCGGGTTAGCTGGTCAGCGGGCCAGTAGGCTGACGGGATAGCGGGCTCATGGCCTACGGCCGGTGGGCCTGCAGGCTGGCAGGCCTGCGGGCTGGTGGGCCTCTGGCTGATGGGCCTGCGGGCTGGTGCTAGCCCGTGCGCTGGTGCGTTGTGCTGGTGCGCTCTCGTGCGCCGGCTCGCACGTGCCCGTGAGCTGCCGTGCGCTGGGCTACATGCCCGTGCACTGGGCCGCGCGCCCGTGCACGCTGGGCCACGCGCGCTCGTGCGCTGGGCCGCGTGTGCTCGTGCGCTCGTGGCCTGGCCCGCGCTCGCGGCCTCGGTCCTGCTCGTGGCCTGGGCTTACACTGCGGGCTGGGTCCTGCTCGGGGCCTGGCTCGCACTGTAGGCTAGAGGGCATACTCAGTGGCTCGATCGCGCGAGGAAGCAGCAATCGCGCACTGTGGCACGATCGGGCTCGCGTGGAGGAATCGCGCTGTGGAGCGCTCAAGCTCGCGCGATGGCGGCAGAAGGAGGGGGTTGCTGCTGGTGGTGGCTGTTCGCGGACGGAAGCGAGATCGCGCGGTGGCGGCGCTCGGCGGAGCTTGCGAAGGAGGTGAGATCACGAACGATCGCGACTACAGAAAGGAGAGTGTGCTGCGGGAAGAAAGAAGAAGAAGCAGAAAAAGAAGAAGAAGAAGAAGAAGAAGAAGAAGAAGGAAGAAGGTGGCGATGGCGGTGGCGGTAGCGGAGGAAGGCGAACGGTCGCGGAGGAAGACGAACGGCCGCGGAAGATGAAAGATCGGGAGAGAGAGAGAGAGAGAGAGAGAGAGAGAAAGGGGGTTAGGGTTTTAACCCTAATCCCCAAATTGGGGACGCAGCGTTTTGTCCCAAAACGCTGCGTCTCCAAATCATTTTTTTTTTCTTGGTGTTACAAACTGGGTGTGAAGAAGGAGAAGGAGCCCCTCAGCACATAGCTCCACAATGAAAGGGTCCATCACCTCCATATTTATCGTGAAACCATGGACCCATAAGCCAGACTCATTAGAAGCAATCCTCCAGCCCCGACCACATGAGAGTAAAGGTTCAACGAGCCATCCGTAGTCAGCTTGTAGAAACTAGGTGGACGAGGGGTCCATTGAATTTAAGTGTCTGAATGGGGAGGAAGCTAAGATTTGCCAGCCATCGCTAGCCAACCAACCTGACTATAACTGGTTACAAGCCCGATGAGAGCCCATCAACTATTCATCAAACATCACGGGGAAACTCTTATCGAACTTCTGTCATGTAAAAATGTAAAAATGGGATAACAAATGAAGCCGAAGGTCTGCTTCCAACCTTAGCATTGGGTCAAGTCAAGCCTGCTAGACTTCAAAGCGCAGCCCAAATGGGATGCCCAAGGCAGAGCCTGGTCGAAAGATCAAGGGGGTTTTCACTCTTTTTTGTTTCACCTATCGATTTCCAGACTTCACTTAACTATTCCTATCCAAAGTATTGTAAGATCCATTAAGAAATTGACTCTCTCAAATCATTTTTCTTCATTTTTAGTATTCGAATTTGAAATCTTTGCTTTGATTAAAGAGAGAAAGTATCTAATCAGTCAACTTAAAAGAGTTTGATCCGTGATTTTCACTTGCAGCATAAATTCCAATCCTCTCAAGAATCATTTACCATCATGTAAACAATTGTATTCTCAAAGCTTTGCTTGCAAGAACCAAAATGTATGCTACTGATGAATGACAATATTGTACAACTGAGTAACCTGATTGTCAAATTGCTAGGTTTAATTGAAAGAGAATATATACTTTTTTAGTTGTTTATCACATCACATTTTGCGAGGCATCTGGTTCTAATGGTGGAGGGCTTGCATCAAATTTTCAGACCATTTATTGAATTTGCAATAAAAGGTTATTTGGCTTGCATTAAACCCAATAGAATTCAATGTTTTTTCTTCTCTATCTTAAGAAGAGATTTCTCGACTTTATACGGTCCGTGTTGTGATATTCTCTACACAATCCACACCTAATCTCCTAACACAAGAATTAAAGAATATATGGAGATACAATCAATCTTGTTTTGCATTCTACTGTATCTTTAGGAAAATAGGTTACATATTCACCTTTTACAAGTTCCATGACTCTATACAGTGCATTGCACAGCGTTGCAACCGCGAGATATTCTCTGCACAATGTACTCTTAGTCTCCTATGGCAAAATTCAAAGAATACATGAAAATACAATCACTCATGCTTTGTATTTTACATTGTATGGGAAGAATAATAGGACACGTATTCACCTTTTGGAAACTTCTGTTAAAAATTGTGATCCTATTCCAATCATGTAGGAGCCAACTTTCCTTTTTATGTATTCTTACCATTGAAGTCTTTGGTTATTTGTATGTGCCAAGCATGATGTCCGAAAAATATTGCATATCAAAATAAATGATTAATGAATTGATTTTCAAGATATTTTAGTTTTTATTCTTACATTTTCATATTTGTAATTGAGTAGTCTATAAATACTTAGTTTATATTGCTTTTCATGCTTGATCTTTCTTGCACCTATCGTACAAATTGAGACCAAGTAACTCATCGGGAATTCCAAACTTTGAATCTCCATCCATGGAATTGGCTCCAGATTCTGAGAAGATTTCCATTCCCAAAATCCTTGAAAATGAGCTAGAAGACGAGTCTGAAAGAGCCCAAAAATGTTATGATGAGAAATTCTCTAACCTTCCCAGTGATAGCAGATGGCGCGGCATCTACAATTATTACCAATACGAAGACTTTTGGCTCTACCCACACCACCTTGAAGGTCTCATTTCAGCCCAAGAGCACTTCATTGCAAAGCCTACAGATATAATCATAGGCAGTGGTCCAAAATGCGGCACCACATGGCTAAAGGCCTTGACTTTCACCATTGTGACTCGATCTTATTTCAATTGTTCAAATAGTCCTCTACTCACAACATTACCACATGGCTGTATGCCCTTCTTGGAGGGGGACAGATCACTTAAGCCTCCAGGCACTCCAGGACTAACACTTCCGCTTTTGGCAACTCATGTCCCTTTTGATTCCTTGCCAAAATCAATTTTATCTTCCTCTTGTAAAATTGTTTACATATGCAGGGAACCGAAGGATGTATTCATTTCCCTATGGTATCACACTCGAAAACTCGTGCAGAGAGACAAGGCAGCTCTTGAATTGGAAGAGGCATTTGAGCTTTTTTGCCAGGGAGTATCTATTTATGGACCCTATTGGGACCATGTTTTGAGCTATTGGAAAGCGAGTATGAAGTGGCCTCAGAGAATTCTATTCTTGAAATATGAAGAGCTAATGAGAGACACTTTTTCATATTTAAAGAAACTGGCCGAATTCATGGGTTATCCGTTTTCTTCAAATGAAGAAAAGGAAGGTGCTATCCAGGAAATCATAAATTTTTGTAGTTTTGAGAGTATAAGAAATTTCAAAGTGAACAAATCTGGGAAGCATTTTATCTGCGGCCCTAGCAACCTGGTGGAAAACAGTATATTGTACAGGAAAGCAGAGATCGGCGACTGGAAAAATCATTTGACTCCAAAAATGGCAGAGCGTATTGACAAGATAACTGAGCAAAAATTTGGTCATTTTGGGTTGAAATTTGGTATTGCAACTGAGAATTCAGAGGGAAACTGACCGTTGCATTTTCTGTCACATCTCTTCCGGGGTTGGAGCCATTAATATTTTCTTTGTTGAAATCTAATAGAGCAAGCAGTGCTTCTCATTGGAAAGCTTGTGTTAGATTGGCAAATTGCAATAGCATCTAAATGTGGCATTGAAGGTTGGCAAGAAAGATGATGGCCTCGACACCTTGCACGTTTCCAGGCCCTGAATTTACTGTTATATTATTCATTTTCCTTTGTGGTTTGCAATAGGAATCCTTGTTCCTTATGATCTTAGCCAATTTTCAAATGCCCAGGACCTTTCTATACAAGCAAGGTCGGGCAAGGTTCTAGCAGTAAGCTCATGCTTTAGGGCCTGATTAAGCTTTTGCAATATATTTTTTTTGAATGGCATGGCTGCACAAAATATGAAATTTGGTCTAAAATGTTGCTCGATCTGCTGCCAGGCTTGCTCATGTTCAATTTCATTCCGAAGGCAGGCCAGTGACCTAAAACAAGTGCAAGGAACCCAAAAATCATAAATTGTTGTAGCCATGTTTTAAGACAAACTCATTTGCCACCATGTAGAGAAGTGACATTGCCAAAAATAAATGGCATTGCAATGCCAGTTTGCGACAGAAAATAGGCAAAAAAGCCTCACAAATAGGTTCTGTGACGCAATTTGTGACAAAAGAATAGCGTCACTGAATCACCCATTGCTACTGTTTTACGACGACAGGTTTTGCAAAATGTTGTGACAGAAAATCTGCCATCCAAAATGCATTGCAAATTGCATGGGAGGACTATGTGACGCAAAGTATATTGCCAATTTGGACAAGAATCTACGACATAATAAGCTTTGCAATGTCTTGTTGAAAAATTTGCACGGGAACTTGCAGCACACAGGTGCATTGCAAAGGCAAGATGTGCAGTCATTGCTAGTTGCCTTGCTTTTTTGCGACGCGTGTTCCTTTCAAACTTCTCTCACAAATGTGTAAATTAATTTTTTTTATTATTATTTAGTCCCGGGCATCATAACTGTCACAATAACAATTATGTAAAAATATTAATTTTAAATTATTTTCATTAATTAATCATGAAATTTTAAAAAATTTTAAACAAATTAAATTTTTATCAAAAATCATATTGAAATTCCAAAATATATTTCGATCTGTGGAAATATATCAAATATTTTAAATTCCTATCAAATATATACATAAAATTAAAATGCAGAAAAAAAAAGAAAAATAGATGTATCAAAGTTAATAAATTGTTTTAGAGGCCCTTTCGCAGCCAACAAAAAAAAAAAAAAAAAAAATGGGTGGCCGGGGAACTTGCTGGCCGGGGGTTTGAGCGTGGGCTGAAATTGGAGCACATCCCACAAGGTAGAATAGGCAATCAAGACTGAAGTTCGGGAGTCGAACTCCTGAACTTCACATTTCAATTGAACTTTTCTGCGTAAGAGCTTGGGTTGGTTGCGCTGATTGCTAGACCTTGTAGGAGGGAAGTCCGACCACTTCTTTTCTGTATTTGTCATGACTTTCCCTACCCAAAATTTCAGTGCTTCAACTTTTCTTCTCAAGTGTCTTCTTGGACGACTTCATAGACCAATGTGTCTATGCTGTCCTCAGCAGGAAATTCATTTGGGGTAGAAGAACTACGCGATTAAAACCTGACTAAAGCTTCTCACACCTTTTCTAATAAACAAAAATATATGAGATTTAATTTGCAACAAAATGTCAAAACCATTTATGTAAAAACCTTAAAAATGAATAATATAAAAGTGCATAAAATAATATTTATATATGTACTTAAGAAGTATATATATATATCATATAACCAATCTTAAAAATCTCGAGATGAGCAGTGACCTCCCATACTTCTCAGCCTGCAACATGATAAACAATTTTTCAAAATAAATATCAACAAAAAAAATAATTAATTTAAACAAAATATAAATAGTAAAAGACAGTTACGAATGACTTTCTGTGGGCTAGATCTTTGGATCCACCAACATATGTGGCATATCCACTCTTTTTTTTTTTTATTTTCATAATCGGTATCCGGAATTTATCCGTCTAATCCGGTTTAAGTACTGTAAGACTCATCTTTAGGCGTTAACTCTCCTAAATCCTTTTTCTTCATTCTTAGAACTTAAAATCGATTTCTCCGATTAAAGATAGAATGTCATTGATCATTCAACATAAAAGAGTTTGATGGCATATCCCCTCTTCTAAACTTCCTTCCCAATTTTCCTATTCCTCCCAAATTTTTTAAGGAATTCAGATAATTTCCCGATCTCAATTAGCTAGTCTCAGTCTTTGGTAGAGACCAACAATGATTTTTTCCCTGCTTTAGTAGCTTTGTTCATGCATTGCGCATGAAAGGGTTTGCCTTTATTTTAAAGTTAGTATCGCCGGTGATTGTCTACAATTAAATAAATATAATAAAGTCATTAACATTTTTTAATTATACAAGAATTTAAATCTGAAATAATCAAATTAAGAAAAAAATTTTTATCACTAAACTGTCTCCTTAAAAATATAAATTTATTAATATTAAAAAAGTTAATTTATCAATAAATTTCAATTCAAATAACATATTTTCTCTCCCCTTATATTTAATATGCTCGAGTTTGAGTTACGCACCCCAAAAAAAATTAAAAAAGCTGATTTAGTGGGGAAAAAAATTTTATTTACTTTCCTTAAACTGGGCCCGTATCATATCATTTGATTGTGGATCAACGCTCCCATTTATGGAAGGGATCTTTATTAGACCGTACAATCTCATTTAATTGTTTTTTTTAAAGTGAATTATTGATTATCAATTGATATTTAGATTTTATTTTACTAATTTAATCTGAGTGTTATAAATCCTTTCATATAAAAATTGACTCTTCAAAATTTTATTTTTTTATTTTTAATTAAATCTAAAATTTATAATTAAGGAAGTATAATTCTTAAAGATCCTATTTTTCATTTTAATTGTTTGATAGCCTCTCAAAACTTAGCCACGCGCAGGGGCTGAGTTTGGTGGGTTGGATTATTTAGGCTTGTGAGACTATTTGGTCCCGTTTGAGTAGTCCTCGACTCAATTTTTTGGGCTGTTTGGATTGGCTAGGCTGCTTACGGATCTTTCGACTGGTTTGACCTGTGGTTGACCTGCTCAATCCGTTTGGATTACTGGGGACATTTGGACTGTTTGGGCTGTATTCGATTGTGATCGAGACGTTTAAGCTATTGGATGCTTGCAACCAAAGTCGTGAACAGGAATTTAAGAGAATTAATTTTTAAAATAGATCTCATAATATTTAAATTAAATTAATTGGATAAATTCTAGATACCGATGATTAAAAAAAAAAAAAAACTGCTGATGTGTGGCTAGGCCTTTTGGGCCTATCAATGAATGTCTGGATTGAGCAAGTCTTTTTTTTTTTTTTTACATCTTGACTTGATCATCATTCAGTATCCGAAATTTTACTTTAACTAATTTGGATCGACCGCTGCAAAATATATTTTTGGGGGGCAAGTTTCCCAATATTATTTTTTCTGTGTCTAGGGGAGTCAAACTTCTAAACTGGTTAAAGGACGAAGGTGTCAATTCTATTTATGCAATTCCATTTACGTCAACAAGTGTTAGTCCTGGATTGAGCAGGTCTTGGAACACCGGGTTCCATTTTGCGTATTCCTGCCGTTTAAGTGAAGTGTTTTTTTTTTTTTCTTTCTTTGTTTTTAAATGTTTGAGAATACATTTCTTTTGTAAGCGGGAGATGAGAATGTGTGTGAATTTTTAGAAAGCGAATGATTGTTTGTAGAGTGAGATGCAGGGAAATGTCCGCAAGAAAAAGGCAAATGTAAGAGCAATTCAATAGAGAGTCGATGAACCAAAAGACATTTGATGCAGCGTGATCACTGTATCCCTTAATTGACATCATGGGTTCGACTCTCAAGTTAGACATGGAGTCGATTATATTGGAAAACCCCTACTCCCAAAGAAGGAACTCAGTCGGGTCAACTTGGATCAATCAGAATAAACACCTGACACCGGGTGATGAACTGAGTCCAAATGCCCAAAAAATAAATAATAGAGAGTCAACGAAGGAAGAGGAAGACATGGGAGAGTGAAACTCTAAAAAGATTATATTTCTAGATCTCTTTATAAAATAAAAAAGATTAAATTGTGAGATCTCTTCTTAAATTGAATATGATAATACTCGAACCGCATTAATTTGAATATGGTTTCGGATACCGATTGATCTAACACAAAAAAAAAAGTAAAAAAGATAAGCATTCCTCTCTGTTGGGAGAATGGATTCAAGATACCATTGTTTGTTTTTCTAAGAGATTTTAATGTGGAATCCATAGCTAAATGAGAATGCAGCAATTCTTTTTTTAGTGGTTTGCAGCAATTCTTCCATGCTCTTGAGAAAATTTCTCTTGATCAGAAAAGAAATCAAGATTTTTTGAAATTGTATTTTTGCTTGAATTACTTGCAACATTTTCCTTAAAATGAATTAATCATTTCCTCTTTATAATTGATTCATTGTCTCTGGTTTCTAACAGATAAAATAAAAAGAAAATGAAAAGACACAAAAAGGGTAAAACTCGAGAAAGAGAAAACAAAAAGGCATAAAACAGGGCAAAAATGGAGAAGGAAAGAAAACATGTATTTTTATTAAATTAGGGTCTAAGCTTTTGTAAAAAAGAGAGCCACAAAGCCTAAATGTGAAAATGGGGCCTTAACTGTATTATTTTGGATTTTTTTTGGGGGGGGGAGCTTTCTTAGGGCCAAAAAGACAAAAAGTAAAAATTTATGTATAAAAAATTAATTTTCTAAAGTGTTTTTTTTCCTTTTTTTTTATTCGCGGGGTGGGAGGGGGGATAGTCCCCAAGCCAATGTATGGCTCGGCGTTGGATATAGCAGCTTCATTTTTAAGAGAGCACCTTTAATTAGTAAATCCTTATTTATGGGATTTTATGATACAGTAACATATCTTTTACAGTAATGTAATGATAAAAAGGGTTCAACTATATTAAATAAATTCCTATAAGTGGTAAAAATCTCAGAACATTATTTACTGTAAAATAGATATTACCATGAATTGAGATTCTATACCCCTAATAGGTTTTTATTTATCATGAATGGCTTGTATTTATCAGAAATCAGGATTTTACCACAAATCGGGTGTTTTATCACTGATAGACTTTGTTTTATCACAGGTTCTATTGACCATTACAGTACAATATCATAGAAAATAAGTTCTGGTACCACAGAATTTTCACGTTTTAAGGTGTCCAGACTCACTACACGCGATGGCATATAGTGCAAGTAGAGAAAAAAGTTGATATTGACACAGCACAAAAATTTTACCAAATTATCATATCTGCTAGACATATAAAGAGTTTTATTGTTTAGCAGCATGACGACATTATGAAATTTTGAAATATGACATACAACAGTAAGAGCACGAGCGATGTAAAAGAACATAGCAGGAGCTCCAATATAACAGACACCCTAAACCAGCCTTACAAACCCACTTCATTATAAAAGCTATCTAAAGTTGAAGACAAAAAAAAATGCTGAAACAGAAACTAAATTTAGAACAGTAGAGAGAGAGAGAGAGAGCACCTGTTGACACTGTTAAATATTATGGGTACATTAAACTAAGCCCATGAATTCAGTATATTTTAGACGTATTAGATTGATTCCCACGTTAATGAAAAGCGAATCATTTGACTTGAAATTTGTTTTCTTCTGGTGCATGATGGCAATTGAAAGACAGGCCATTGCTGTTTCCAGGTAGGACATTAAAATAATGTCATAAAAAATTAGTGTAGTTGGAGCATATGGCCGAAATCACAAAAATTATATATATTTCGTCATAAAAGGAAAATGCGTAAAGAGGGATTTCTTAATGCAAGTTGTTATACGTATGATGATTGGGACGTTGGGCAGGGTATACAATGTCTCCACTTTGTGATCGGATGGTTTCAATATATGTGAGTTTTGTGTCATTTGGTTTTTTTTTTTTTTAACCAATTAATATCGAATAAATAATTTATTGATTTTGATTAATTCAATTTGAATTAACTGTCAGATCTAATAAGTGAAAATTCAATGTTTTTATCCTTGTACCAACAAGGCAATGTGTCATTTGATTCTTTGAGAGCCGGTTTCCATATTTAAAATGCTTTTGAAAAATATTTGCGAAAAGAGATCTCACAAGAGCAAAACAAAGTGAAAAATACACTTTTCATCTTTAAAATGCTTATGAAACTTGCATGAGTGGGTCACAGTCAATTTTAAGTGTCAGATCATTTGTGAAGGTTTTTAAATAAACTAATAAATAAATTTTCATATACCAAAAATTTCAGAGTTTAAACGAGTGAAAATCGCTTTTTTTTCGATAGTTGGATGTTCAAAATCAAGATGATATTTTAAAATTGAATCACCATCTATTATTTTACAATCCAAATACTATGTTGGAGTAATGATCAATAATTTTCAAACCCTCTCGTTTCTCTATTTTTCAAATTTGAGAAATAAAATCTCTTAATCTCACTCTCTATCTTCTATATAAAAATTGGCTTTACCATCTATTTTTCAAGATTATATTCATGTAGGAATAAGAACATTTTTCTTTTCTTGGTGAGTGTTTTTAGAGAGAGAGAGAGAGAGAGAGAGGGGAGGGGGAGATAAGGGAGGTTGAGGGGATGGCTATTACCAAATAATCAATCCTTTCTTATTTAAATTCAAAAACTTATTCAAATTCAAAAACTTTTGAATAAGGGTTGGGTTTACCTATATGGACGGATCCATTCGGTTTTTCCAACAATTTGAAAATACATTTCCTATATTTCATCTAAATTAAGAAAAGTTATCAATAAGATTTTCCCCTTACAATGAAATGCATTTATCAAACAATATAAATAACTAGCAATTGATCCTAACAAATCACTCACATTAGATTCTACTAGATTTATTCTCTATATGGACATGCGAAAGCGTGTAAAATAAAAAGTTAAAATTTTTGGATAAATATTTCGATATCCAGATCTTCAAAAATCAACCGAACTACAAAGTACAAAATCCCTTGATCAAAACTCTCAGTCGGGATTGTGATCACAAAATCAAACTACAATCATAGATCCATGATATCTCAACCTAAAATCTGATAAATCGCAACGATGGAGAAAATTTCCTACTTAAAATTTTCTAGCAACCTTTTGTATTTTTTTCTCTAGAAAAATAATCTCTCTATCACTATTACTCACTGTATCTGCAATATGTAGACAACTTTTATATGCTCTCTTAAACTCTCAAAATTATAGAAAATTAACTTACGTAAATCATTTCTTAGAGAGATGGAGAGATTAGTTGGGAGATGGAGATAATAAGTAATCATCTATTATTCTATAATTTAAATTTTAAATTAAATTTAACCTCTACTAAAATGCCCATACATAAACATATTTACCAATATATCCTATTTGCACACGAGAACATTTTACATTCATAACAAGATCATAACTCATGCGATCTTTCACATTATTCTTTAAACTTTTATACAAGATTAGATGTCATGCAACCGACGAGTATACCTACAAATAAAAACTTCTCAATATATCTGCTAGAATTATCGAGGAGCCATCGTAAGTAAAACAAAAAACTCGTTTTATTCCAAAGTCAATGTAATTACATCTATCGAGCTAATTTTCTCATCGAAAATGATCTCCAATCATTGTTTGACTATATATTTACTATTATATTTAAATATCAAAATGCATAAATATAGCAAACTAGTCGGTAAATACTATACCATGATATAATGTCGATTGGTTTTTCTTTTCCTAAACTCGAATTTATTAGTCTCAATTCATATGGTTTTCTAAATCTGTCTGTTATACTTCAATTATCTTTCGAGTCATAGGTAAACAGATCAAAATAATAAACACTGAACCAAAATTTCTAGAAACAATCACAAGTAATAAAGGTACAAGAAATCATATCTAATGGATCTCGGATCTCACACAGTGGGGTACGGGATAAAAATCAGATCATTGTCTCATGTACTATAACTCTCACTATCTCCAGTCATTTTATCATACGTGATATGAAACATGTGTCATAGTATTATTCCTCCATCTCTCAAAAGTATATACGTCAGATTTTTCTAATACTGTATAGGTATGAAATTCAGTCTACACATAAAATTTTACCCAGAAATCATAGAGAAGTATCTCAGAAACAATATTACTAAATGTAGGTAATATTTGATATTTCAAATCTAACTACTTACAAATAATATAGATGTGGGTATATTCATGCCGGTCATATCGCATATGACCTCAACTAAATACATATCGAGACGACTTATGTTTTAATAGGACCACTCTCAAATTCTCTTATAACTGAAATCGTCTCATCCCCGCTCACTCAAAAGTGGAGGTGGTCATTCCTGTGAGAGAATCGATCATGTCTACTTCACATATTTTTTATCACAACACATTACAAAATATATGTCAATAAACAAGCGCAACAAATAAGTGACCGAATAATGTACATATGTCATATATAAAACAATAACTATCATAATTAGTACATAGTAAGAAATGCCAAAATATACATAAACCCATTGATTCCCTATATCTCACAAAGAAATCTCTCATAATAGGTTTAGTGAAGAGATTAGCTACTATACTATATGTAGAAATATATTTTATCGTCACTTCACCCTACTTAATGATTTTTCTCACAAAGTGGTATTTGGTATCAATGTGTTTGGTTCTATTGTAATACTTAACGTCTCGAATATAGAGAATGGTGATCTGATTATCACAATAAATTATCACCTGCCTCCCACTATCTACGACAACGCCCAAATCATTCAGAAATATCTAAAATCAAACACTCTCCTGAACTATCGTTAAACATGCCACAAACTCTACCTTTATCGTAAATGGAGATATATAAATTTGCTTCTTACTTTTTCAAGATATGGCACGGCACCGAGCAAGATAGCAAAATATGATGTCGATTTACATTCATTCAAATCGCCACCCAATATCAACGAAACACAAATCACCTTCTTCATAACATAAAGAGAGGTTCGCAGTTCTCTTGATATTTATTAAAATCATTATCACTGCTTTTTAGTAATCCCTTTTAGAATTCGATTGATACCTACTTAGTGGATCGACTGCAAAACAGATTCTGATCATATACATATCATTGCATACATTAGACTACCAACTGCACTGGTATAAGCAATTTTACTCATTTCTTCCTGAGTTTTAGGATATATGTCAAGATTTAGACTGTTACATTTAGTAATAGGAGTATCTATGAGATTGTAACCATTTATCTCAAAGTACTCAAGAATTTTTCTGATGTACAACTCTTATGACAAATCCAACACCCGTCTTAAGTGATCCCTTTGAATACTAATTTCAAGAATAAACTGAGTATCACATATATCATTTATATGAAAACTCGACGATAACTATATTTTAATAGTTATCAGATACTTTTTATTGTTCTGATCAACAGAATATCAACCACATATAAGAATATAAGCATAAAAAATGTCACTAGAGCGTATTAGATACATGAAATGATCCTCGTCAATCATTACAAACTTATAAGATATCACATTCTCGTGAAATCTTATATTCTGCTGCCTCGATGATTGTTTAAGACTGTATATCGATTTTCGAAATCAACACACCTAATCTGACCTTTTAAAACAAATCTAGAGAGTTGTTCTATATAGATTTTCTCATCCAAATATTTGTTAAGGAAGACAGTCTTAAGTAAATGAATCAAGATAAATTTGATTAACGGGAAGAAAGTCTTTTTGTAATCCATGCCATAGTCAGAGTATAACTCTTGGCTACCAAACAGGGTTTATACCTCTCTACCAATCCGTCAACTTTTCTCTTAATTTTGAGAATTTACTTATTTTCAATAGTTTTTCTACCCTCCGACAAGTCAACTAGATTTCAGACGAGTCAAATCGATTTACATTGATTCAAATCGTCACCCAATACCAACGAAACGCAAATCATCTTCTCCATAACATAAAGAGAGGTTCGCAATTCTTTTGAGATTTCTTAAAGTTTTTATCACTGCTCTCTAGTAATCCCTTCTAGAATTCGATTGATACCTATTTACTAGATCGACTGCAAAACAAATTATGGTCATATACACATCATTGTGTACATTAGACTACCAACTGCCTTGGTATAAGGAATTTTACTCATTTTTTCCTGAGTTTTAGGACATATGTCAAGATTTAAACTCTTGCATTTAGCGATAGGAGTATCTATGAGATTGTAATTATTCATCTCAAAGTACTCAAGAATTTTTCTGATGTGGAACTCTTATGAAAAATCCAACACCCATTTTGAGTGATCCATTTGAATATTAATTTCGAGAATAAACTAAGTATCACCCATATCATTTATATCAAAATTCGACGATAACTATATTTTAATAGTTATCAGATACTCTCTATTATTCTTACCAACAAAATGTCAACCACATATAAGAATATAAGCATAAAAAATGTCACTAGAGCGTATTAGATACATGCAATGATCCTCTTCGATCATCACAAACTTATAAAATATTACTTACTTGTGAAATCTTATGTACTGTTGCCTCGATAATTACTTAAGATTGTATATCGATTTCCGAAATCAACAAATCTAACCCTTATGACCTTTTAAAACAAATCTAGAGGGTTGTTCCATATAAATTTTCTCATCCAAATATTTGTTAAGGTAGACAGTCTTAAGTAAACGAATTAAGATAAATTTGACTAATGGGGAGAAAGTCTTTTCGTAGTCCACTCCATAGTCAGACTATAACCCTTGGCTATCAAACATGGTTTATACCTCTCTACCAATTCGTCAACTTTTCTCTTAATCTTGAGAATCTATTTATTCTCAATGGTCTTTCTTCCTTCAGACAAGTCAACTAAATTTCAGATCCCGTTGATTTTCATTGACTCCTTCTTTCCATCCATGACCTTCAACCAATGGTCATTCGTAGGAATCTGATTTCTTATCAGAAGTTTTTTTTTTTTTTTAAGATAACTTATAATATACTATAAGTTCAATTTCTCCAAGACCTTAAAATTATGCAAAACCACGGAAAAATAGGATGATGGCTGTGGGGCTCCAATTTTGAAATCTTTTAAACCAAAGGTAAATTTCTCCTAGGTTAAAAGTAAAAACAAAAATGGTGAAATGAAGATGAAAGAAAAAGAAATCAAAACGAAATAGTTTAATGGGCAAAATCAATTTTGTAGAATTAAATAATATAAAAAATAATAATTTGACATGTGGATCAAATGACAAACAAATAATATTGAATTTTCTGTTATTCTAAGAAAATTTCTCTTTAAAATTCAACATAATAGAAAAATTACAAAATTAGATATCATATACCATTATGTACCCCTATTTAATTTCTAAAAACCTTATATATACATGATATTCTTTTAGTTTTAGGGTGGCGGCCACCCCTTCCCCTTTCCCTCCGCTGCCAACCGTTATAAAATTGTCTAGGATATGGTTTTTGGTGATTAATAAACTTGATTTTCAAATTTATAATTGGCATAATGTGTATATCAAAAAGAACTAGCTGCTAAACGTTGTCATGCTACTCATATTGAATCCCTAATGCGGGTTCACTTTTGTTTTTTTGCATGACTACCGGCATCCATAAATTTAAATAATCTGGTTCGAATAGTAATAGAGTCCAATTAAGTGAACCGACTCTTTTAATATTTGATTTTTTATTTTAAAAACTCAAATTTGAAATATCGATTAAAACAGTTTAATATACTGCTATCAGCTCCACACGTTGTTGGTATGGGGGGTCACTCTTGACGCAAGCAGGAGTAGCAAGGGCAAGGATTTGGGATTGGGATGGGCCAAATCTTATCTTATATCTTTTTTCCTACAAAAATATTAAATATGTAAGATAGAGTGTCATTTTCAATTCGGAAAGTGTTAATATAGATTTAATGATAATATTTGAACGAATCCCTTTAATTAAGATGTGTCTACCCAAAAATCGTAAATAGACGTTAAATCTTCCCAATTTGGCATATCAAAACAATTTTTAATTATGATGTTTATAAGTTTAAGTTTAAATTATTAAATAAATTATAATCATTAAAATTTGAACTTATCTCATTAATAAAAGTTATTGCAAGTACAGTCATCTCTACGGGTGCTTGTGTAGCAAACGAACGCTGAACAAAAAGCAGAAAATCCACTTTGACAAACAGGCAGGGTGAGGGTAATGGAGCATGTCCCCTCTTGGGCCCACCTTGCCTCGTCGTTAAGCGGCTGCGCCTGGCAAATCAATCGGAAAATCGTCTCACAATAATGCAACTTCGATATAAGTTTATCTGTAGGTGGTATAATAATGCAACTTCGAATATGGACGTGTCTCCTTTCTCAGCGGAAAAATTATATATATATTAGCTTTAAAAAAAGCCACCGGAAATCATATCAAAATCTGAATAAAAAAATTTGCCGGCTATAAATCTGTAGATGGTATAATAATGCAACTTCAGTTTTTAAATTAAATTTTATAAATAATCGAATCAAATTAGTTGAATTTTTAAAAATCAGTTATCAAGTATCAAAATAAAAATCAAACTTTAATATTGCAAGTGCAAGTGAAAGGAAAAGTTTCTATGGGTTATTTTTGTAAGGATTCAACTATTAAGACAAAATCAAGTGTAGTCGGTGTCATAAGACTAATAGAATAGCTTCCACTGCTTGGTCATCTATATAACTCTTCGAATATCCCAGTACTCAACACAAACTCGTTATATCTCCCAAGTTCAAGCCAAACTTTTGAATCTTTCCAACCATGGTGTGGCTGCTTACAGACAGCATTTCTCTTCCCAAAATCGACACTGGACTAGACAATGGTTCCGCAAAAGCCAACCATCATTACGAAGACAAAATCATCTCTAGTCTTCCTAGAGATGGAAGATGGCTTAGCATCTTCGATTGCTACCAATACCAAGGATTTTGGTACTACCCTGGCCATCTTGAAGGAGTCATGTCGGCTCAAGAACACTTTGTCGCAAGTCCTACTGATGTGATTATAAGTACTGCTCCCAAAACTGGATCCACATGGATTAAGGCCTTGACCTTCGCCATTGCTACCCGTTCCAAATATAGTTCTTCAAACAGCCCTTTGCTCACTAGTTTGCCACATTATTGCATGCCAGCCTTGGAAGTGATTAGTTCACTAAAATTTCCAATCACTCAAAGCCTCGAAATCCCGCTTTTTGCTACTCACATTCCACATGACTCCTTACCAAAGTCTGTGTTATCATCCGGTTGCAAAATTCTTTACATATGCAGGGAACCGAAGGATGTGCTTGTCTCCTTATGGTACCACATGAAAAGGCATGCACGCGAAGATAAGGCGCCCCTTAGCCTCCAAGAAGCCTTTGAGCTTTTCTGTGAAGGTGTATCTGTCTTTGGACCCTATTGGGACCATGTTTTAGGCTACTGGAAAGCCAGCATGGAGTCACCTCAGAGAATTCTGTTCTTAAAATATGAAGACTTGAGAAAAGATACACACTTTTACGTGCAGAAAATAGCAGATTTCCTGGGTTATCCTTTTTCCCTGGACGAAGAAAAGAAAGGTGCAGTGCAAGAAATTGTTGATTTGTGCAGTTTTGAAAACCTAAGCAATCTGGACGTAAATAAGACCGGGAAACATCATGTGTCTGGCTCCAACATGGTGGACAACAGCGCATTTTTCAGGAAAGGTGAAGTAGGGGACTGGAAGAATCATTTAACACCGGAAATGGCCGAGCGTATCGACAAGATAACTGAGCAAAAGCTTGGACGATTTGGGTTGGAATTTGAGACTGCAGCCAAGAAATGAATTGCAATATAAATGGTTGCTTTGTCTCCCAGATGCATGCACTACGTATTTGATCTGAAACTAGAGTTAGTTTGAAAGAATCAAGTGATTCACCTTGCATTATATTGATTGTAAAATTTGTGTGTTATGGTATTGCTTGTAAAATAGGTTTGCTTTTGAATATGAGACTGGAGGCATTAATGAGCATTATTAATAAACAATGTAAATAAGATTGATTTTATTTATGTTTTTTCAATAAATAGTTTTTAAGTGATGGATGTACTTTTATATATATATATATATATATATATATTTGATCACATGTATTTAGGAACATGACTAACAGGATTGAAATAGTTATGAAATTTAATTTAAGAGTCGAGTCTATTTTTAATATTGAAATTCGAAATTTTGATTAAGAAATATAATGTATTATTACTGGACTGACATGACGTTGATATGTGATAGATGTATGTATTGTGTGATCATGAATCTGGCTATTTTTCTAGGGATGATTTTAAATTTTATTTTATTGGATTGTAAATTAATTGTAATTTTAATGCTAAGTTTTAATTTTAATTTTGGGTCGAAACCATATTTATTGTAATCTTTTTTAAGACCCAAAAACCCACAGGGACGCCAAGAGTTCAGCAACAGCTCGTGATCCAAAAATAATTTAATTTTAATTTTAATTTTGGGTCAAAAGAAATCAGATCTTTTGTAATACCCAAAAAACCAGGAGGATGCCAAGAGTTGCAACAGCTCGTGATGCAACAATAATTTAGGTTATAATTTTTAATGCCAACCCTGAGTTTTCATGGGATAATGACATTTGGGAAATCAAAATTAACCTTTAGACTATTAAAATGAGGAGAATAAGTGAAAAATCTAATCAAAACTTGATCTATTAATCTCATCATGGAAAAAATCACCTTTGGACTGTTAAACTCCTCTTTGCCGCCATAGCCACTGATCTCATGGATGGCGGAAATTCACTGCAAGATCAAGACGGAATCACGAATGACAGGGGACACATCCTTTTCTTGACTCAATCACGGCAAGAACCAGAAGTTTTCGGTGATTGCCCCCAAATCTTGAAACCCTGGTAATCAGAAAAACCTAATTGATTAGACCCCACCTGAATACTTGGGTTTCAAGAATTCAAGAACTCTTGGAGACAGAAATGAAGGTTACTAAAGAGAGAAGGAGGGGGAGGAGGAGGAGGAGGGATATATAATGTTACAACAATCGTCTGCTTTAATTGCCATTCTGCACCAGAAGAAAACAATCATTCACCTCAAATGATTCGCTTTTATTAACGTGGGAATCAATCTAATACATCTAAAATATACTGAATTCACGGGTTTCAATGTACCTCTAATATTTAACAATGCAACGGGTGCTCTCTCTCTCTCTCTCTCTCTCTATCTCTCTCTCTCTACTTTTCTAAATTTAGTTTGTGTCTCAACATCTTCAAGTTGCCCAATGGATAATAGAACATGCTCCCCACATGCTACCGAAAAAAAAAATGCCCTTCGATAATAGAACATGTCCCAACATCTTCAAGTTTCTCTATCTACTGCATTGAGTATGCCACATGCTACGAACTGTACGGTTTGTTTTAAGAAAACTTAGAGCCAAGGAAAAAAAAAATGGAAAGAGGAGCCAGTTTTCTTGATTCTGATTGCCAAATACATACCACACATAAGCAAACACAGTAAGAAAACAGAATATCACCGATAAAAGAAAATTTATTATTGATAGTAAAAATTTCATCGTCAAAGGATATTAATAATAGATTTTTTTCATCACTAAATTCATTACTAAAAATTATTTCACTAAATATTATTTACGGTATACTATTAATCGCTAAATATTAATGACGGATTAGTTATAGAAAATTTCCTAATAAAAGAAAATATGTAAAAATATTAACGATAGATTTTTTTCCTCGTTAATTTTTCGTTGATACCCTCTTTTCTAATAGTGAAAGTTAATATAACGAACATGATGATAGTATGTAAATAATATTTGTCAATGCTTCCGATGAGTTATAACTCAATTACCACTATCCTCTCTCCTTACAAATGTTTCAAGTTTGAACTTCCCTATTTATCAACTCTTCAATTTATTTTTTGTTTGTTATCATTTTATAAGTATCCAATCATGGTAATTCTACAATGAGTTACCAATAATTCTACTGAGTTACCAATAAAACTTTACAACGATAACAAGTTAAACCGTATTTCCAAATTTTTGGATTAATCGTTGGAGACATATATATATACACACGAAAGGAGAGATCAAAATTATTTAACACAAGAAATGACAGCGTATTGATGAGATAACCGAGAAGAAACTAAGAGGTTCTGGTCTAGCATTTCATGTTTCTATGGAATAAATATTCGGTAATTAATGATGAATTTATAGAAATGGTTTTTGTACGGTGAATAATAGTCCTTGGGGACTATATGCAACCCTAAAAGTTTTCGAAGTTTTGTTTTATTGGAATATCTCAATAATAAACGGTTTTTATTCAAATATTTTCTTTTTTAGATTTCGTATTTAAATTTTTATAAATATATATATTTTCGTGTTTATCAGGTCCCTATATAATAAAAAAGAAAAGAAAAAGTTATCAAATTTTCATTTGACGAGTTTGTAATATTGGTGCTCTCTTAGAACTCCATTTGCCAATTGAAGGGCGGTAGGCGTAGAGGTAGCAATTAGGCCCCCAGGGGCAGGCACCCCTGGGGATCCATCATATGGGATGGGGGGGGGGGGAAGGCTTTTGCCCCCATGGCGTGGGCAAGAAATTGGCTTTTTCTTGTGTCCGAAGAAATGAGAAATCACCGTTTGCCTTTTGTGAAAAAATTACCAGATTTCATTGGCTACCCCACTCTCCCTTGAGGAAGAAAATAGTGGTGGTTTTCGAGAAAATTGTGGACTCGTGTAGCTTTGAGAACTTGAGCAGCCTTGATGTCATAGGAGGGGAAAGCATCGACCGGAGGCTCCCGTAGCCATTGACAAGGACCCAAATTTTTGCAATGGTAAAACTGGATGCTGGCAGAGTCATTTGACACCTGAGATGGCTGAGCCTTTGGATCAAATTACTATGGAGAAATTTGGGGGTCACCGGCTTGCCTTTGTATCTCTCAGATATGGGTGGCTAGAAATTTAGGATCTATCTGGCTTGTTTAAAACGTTCGGTCTAACCTAATAATCTATTCAAAAGCCTACTTTTTTTAAAGATTTTTATTTGATTTGTATAATTAAAAAGAGTAGGATTAAAATAAGCCAAGTCGGGTCGCCTCAGGTTTGAGATTCTAGATGCCAACACTCAAGAAGGTAATTAGACCATGTTTAGGCACAAATTCACTATATAAGCAGGGTATATTGAAT
This sequence comes from Dillenia suffruticosa, assembly GCA_033439265.1. Classification (NCBI taxonomy): domain Eukaryota; kingdom Viridiplantae; phylum Streptophyta; class Magnoliopsida; order Dilleniales; family Dilleniaceae; genus Dillenia; species Dillenia suffruticosa. The sequence continues at coordinate 5,815,581 of JAVTVX010000009.1, forward strand.
GCCAACGAGCTATAGTTTAATAGTTAATGTTATCATTCTTGTTTGAAATCTCAAGTTAGGATCTTTCTTATATATCAAAAATATGGTATATTCCGTCTTTGGACATTTCTTGCTCTAGAAATGCATTTTCTATGTTTGGTGTTTTTGAAATTGCTTTGTTTCTTCTTGATTTGGGTGTGTTCAAGCTTTAATAGAAATGAACTTCTCGAGTATCTTTGCTTAACACACTAAAATACTTTTTCTCTTTTTCTTTTAACTTTCTTGACAATTGAAGAAAGAAATTTGATATGGGCTTTTAATGCGCATAAAAATTTGAGTAACTTACCGAGCCAAGGTTCTAGGCCACACTAAAATAGTTGATATCCATATGATTCAGGTTTTCTTCCAAGTTAGAGACACTTGGTTTAAGAATCAAAATTGAATTTAGAATTGAAGATTTTGGGAATAAATTTAAAAAACCCATCTCTTCACTTAAATTTTAGAAACCCCAAAATTTTGGGTTTTTATTTCTAGACCATCATTCATATTTCATTAAGCTTAACAAATGATATGAATTATAACTCGATTTTTAACTCTGATTCACTTTGGAATTGTCTCTAAATTTATTTTTTGGAGAAGTGCTTTCAAGCCCAGGCGCCCACTCGGAGAGGTCCATAGGAAATTGCCCTTTGTTACAAGATTAACACTCTTCCAGAACTTGAAATTTTTGTTCTGATGTTAAATAAAGAAAAATATATAAAAATGTACTCAATAGCTATTACAGCCTTTTCTTTTTTTCTTTTAATCAATCAAAGGAAAAGGTTATTACAAATCACTAAAGGTGATGCTAAGTTATTTTCTTGCAATTAATTTTTTTTTTTAGATTATTTTTACAAAGAGTATATGAAAAAATTTTGTGAAATTGTTTAGATGATATATAGCATCCTTGACAAATATTGGGGTGTATCCGGCAAAGTGGGGTAATTTGATTTTGGTTTAACCTAAATACAAAAAATTTAAATTTTAAAGTACTTTCTTTTGAAAGAAAATTGAGAAAATAAAATAAATTAAAAACTTGAGAAAGGAAAAGTTTGGTACGTAAGAATCCCAAAATATTTATATACACACACACATGTGTGTGTGTGTGTGTGTGTGTGTGTGTGTGTGTGTGTGTGTGTGTGTGTGTGTGTGTGTGTGTGTGTGTGTGTGTGTGTGTGTGTGTGGCTTATAAGTTTCGTAAATATGATAAATATAAGAGGTTGCGCAAGTGTCAGAGTGTTATCTCTTGGGGTTCAACAAAGATCTGGGGGTCGACTCCCAAGTCATGATGAACGTCAACCATTAATAACTGTCTATGCATTCAGAGTATTGTCCAGCGATATTGAATCGTTTTTATGGTATCATTATGAGTTTAATATGGATTTGAGTGAGAATATAATTTGGTTGTAAACCACACACACATACATTAATATATATATATGGATATAATACGTTTGTATATTTATATGCATGTATGTATTTTTTTAATAAATCATGATATATAATAATAATTTTGAATTAGAATAAATTTGATTCAACCGTAATTGAATTTTTAATCTCTTTTGACGTTTATTTTTTTAATACACATAATTGAAACATGGGATTTTGTTTGAATGATACAAGTTTTCAACTCTTAAACCAACTAAAGCATTACTATATAGATGTACTTATGTATGTATGTATATTTGAATGATACCAACTTGTGGTAGATTATGAACTCAGTTAATATCTTGAATTTAGATTTTAAAAATAAAAAAATAAACATAGGAAACCCTAATTGAATCATATATCTACTCGAATCCGATCAGTCGGAGTTTTGGATACACGTTCAAATAAAATATATGTATGAATGGTTGGTTTGCCTCAATGAATGCCCACTCTTTAAATACGTAAACACATTACGTCAAAATAATAAAATATTGTATATTAGATAACCACTTATATATATCATTTCTTTTTTGAAGATAAATATTCAGGAAAAGCTATATCCGTCTAAATTTCTTGCACCTGGGTGTGACCGTCTTCATCCGCAGAAAAAGGCTCTCCGAGTCATTGGTCCAGCCTCTGAACAAGGTCCTTAATCCTCCGCTTGCTATTCTGGGCTTGCTTTTAAAAAGCCCACTATATGATCCCAAAAGGGCAGACTTCGACTGTTCCATGGCCACGTGAAGAAGTTCATCAACTTGTAGAAAAAGAGAATTGTAGTTGGCCAACGATCACATCTATCAAACTCTTCCTTTTTTTTTTGTAGTGTTAAATTTTACCTTTTAAGTTGAGATTTATCCTAAAAGAAGTGTTTGTTTTACTTTAGTATTTCATCACTATCTTTTCAAATACTACAAAGTAATGATAAATCGCAATTGCTATCACCAAAATGGTAATATATAAGTGATATTAGTATTTATGTGTTTGTAAGGTGCCAAGTTTCATTACTAAAGTATGAGCCCGACAAACTTTGGACATTAATTAGAATATTAATGGAGCAATAGCCACAAATTTGACACCATAGTTTAAAAATGAATTCTTTATAACGTATAATAGTAATACAATCATAGATCATAATTTAAATTTTATCCGACTAATTCAGTTTATGTAGAAAAATTCAAATAATAAAAAACTCTTTATCAAGTGTTTCCTTCAAAATCTAATCTTTTAAAAATACATATATTTCAATAATTTTTGTGATTTCTCGTAAAAAAATAAAATAGTAATACAATCGTCCTTCTCGACATCCACCGTCGACCACAAGAAAAACACTTACAATAACCAACCAAACCAACCACGCCATTTTTTAACATTATCTTTCTTGCGGTACGGAGATTTTCTCTTCTGTTTTTTTTTTTTTTTCCCTTTGGGTTGATGGAGATTCCATAGGGAAGCAAACCCAATAAAAGAAAAGATAAGTGTCAGATGCGAAAGTAATTGCCATGCTCTATTTATGGGAATAAAAAATAACATTATTTTTGGTACCTTAATTTAACGATCAATCGATATTTAGAGTTTCATCTAAATTAATCTAAATCGATTGTTGTAGGGTCTATTTTATAGAAACGGATCTTTCAATATTATTTTTTCATATCTAGAAGAGTCAAACTTCCGATCAGATTAATGGACAAAAATTTCTATCTCACTTACATCAATAAATATTAATTAAAGAATAATAATAACATTATTCGGCTTATCCCCATCATATTTTATTATACCGGTCATATTATACTAGGAATAAAAAAATAGTCATTCGATTGTCCTTTTCAACATTCACCGTCGACCATAAGAAAAACACATACAATAACCAACTACACCAACCATGCCATTTTTTAATATTATCTTTCCGCGGTATGGAGATTTTCTCTGTTTTTTATTTTATTTTATTTATTTTTATTGAAAAACACATGCAATAAAATCTCAACTTCTATCGACTTCATTATTCAGCTTATCTCTATTATATTTTATTATACTAGTAATATTTTTTTAATCAAAATAAAAAATAACATTTATGGAAAATGTAACATCTTGTAAATAAAAGTTAAATTTCTCTTTAAAAATATTCAAATAATTAGTGCCTCGATATGTTTTACATTAAAAATTTTGCTAAAGTTAAGCTAAATTTGATCTCAATTTTCTTTTCCTTTTTTTAAATGGCATCAATATAACCCCAATAGGCCCCGGATAGACAAACTACATTTATTCATGGACTCATGTTTTGGAAAGAGAGTCCAACACCATCCCCCGGGGGCGGGACGGGGGGGGGGGGGGCGGCGCGCACTGGGCTCTTCCAGGATTCCATTTTATTTCTAAGGATCCAAATGGACAGAAGAAAACCAGGCAGACATCCATTGTACATACTCCCATTTCCAATTGTGATAAGTGGGACGTTCAAGCCCTTCGATGTGAAATTTCAATTTTTTGTTAAGGACTAAAAAGTAAAAAAGTGAAAAGTATGTGTTCACGTCTCTATGTAATAAGAATATTATATGGATCAATAATCAATCAATCTAATTGAACAGAGTATTAGATTTTTTAATTAATTTTTAGATTCAAAGTTTAAGAATAAAAAAGATTATATTCAGAGAATTTATTCTAAATAGAAATCTATATATATTCAAATCAAATTAATTAAAATATGACTATAGATACACGTAAAAAAAAATATATATTATACGGATGCATTTAAAATCATAACGGGTGATTGGGTCCAAAGTGCTGTCCCATCCGGCTTTTCCCCAATTGGAAGCACAGTTTTCTCCACAATTGGACCCACGGTTTTTTTATTTACATAAGATTTGAATTCCAGGAGATCATGGAGTTGAAGAAAGGGGATTATGGCGGCTAGATTGTGATCCTTGGGTAATCTGAAGTTAAAGTTCACAGCAAAGAAAGAAATTAATATAAAAGTTGATATTGTACCACCCAAAAAATAAAGAGCTCGGTCCTGTTGGACCATCCACCATATAGAAAACACCAAACTTTGCTCCCATTCATTGATCTCCAAACCATCTTCTCTTAGAGTAATATTACATTGAAAGCAAAAGAATAATCTAGAAAAGCAAGTCTCCAAAGAACAATACATTAGACAATCTGACCAAGCAAATCAAACCATTTCAGTATTGAGCCAGTGACTATGGCTCAAGTGGAACACTTAACATAGTAAATTAAGACCCTTATAAGAATATTCAGAGGGGGTGATAATGTTAAATATCACTGTCCCCCTTTTTATTAGCCAAAATAAAAAGTAGGCATAGCCCTCATAATGCTAAAACTTACACACGTACAAGGGTAGCTAAGCTTTGCAAGGTTGTAATGAAAGTACTAATTTAGAGAAATTTTGAAGGAAAGACCAGTGCCATCAAACTTCTCTGCTATAACACTGTCTAGCTTCTCAATCATCTCCCCAGTCAGATGATTCTTCCAATTGCCGACCTTTCCTTGCCTTTAGAACACATCGTTTTTAACACCAGGTATGTAAGATGCATTTTGGTTCACCTCTAAATTGCTCATGTTCTCAAAGCTACAAAGTTTAAGAGTTTCATGCACCATACCTTGTCCTTCTTCTTCTATAGAAAATGGCTTGCCCAAAAACTCTGCCAGCCTCTTAACATAAACAAAAGGTTCATTTCTTAAGTCCTCATATTTTAGGAACAATATTTGGTTGGGAAATTTTTGGCTTGCCTTCCAATAGCCTAAAACATGATCCCAAAAAGGACCAAATGGAGAGACTCCTTTGGAAAACAAATAAAATGCCTCTTCTAGTGAAAGGGGTTGAAGTTCCTTGTCTCTCATCTTGCTCATAAAGTGCCAAAGTGAAACAAGCACATCTTTTGGGTTCCGACAAGTGTAAACAATCCGACAAGTGGAAGTTAAGACTGATTTAGGCAACGAAGGGAAGGGGATGTGAGAGGCAAAGAGGCGAGGGGAGGGAAGACCTTCCAAATCTCCAATGGGATTAAATCGAAAAAGGTTGAGCTCCAAAAATGGAACACAATCATGAGGGCTACTATGTAGCAAAGGGTGGACAGAAAAATCGTACCGAGTTCTATTCATGATGGTAAATATTAGAGCCTTAAGCCAAGTTGTTCCACTTTTTGGAGAAGTGATCAAGAGAATGTCATCGCTGCGAGGCTTGAAGTGTTGTTGTACAGACATTATCCCTTCCAAGCCATAAGGATGGTACCAAAAATTTTCATGCCGATAGATGTGCTCAGTCATCCATCCCTTTTCTTTAGGAAGTTTTGAGATTATCTCTGCAAAATTTTCCCCAATATCTTTTCTTTCTTCTCTCCCTGTTTCTTTTTTGCTTATTGTGGCCACTGAAGAACAGAGATAAAGTTCTCTCTCTGCCATGCCGGAAGGAAAACAATGTTTGAAATCTTTTGATTGCAGGATACAATTGTCACTACATCAGCAATTAAAGATCCCAAAGCTTAGTGTTAAATATAGTTTGTAATATGTAATGGGCATTTGTCCCATATTGAAAAGTTGAAGAGAATGTGATGGGTATATAACCCATCAAATTTGAAACCATTTGAATTTGGTTAAAATGGTGTGTTAGAGGGAAAATCAATTTTCAATAATAAATTAATTAAATAAATAATTATTTAATTATTCAAAGATAGGGCACTGGGGCACTTGGGCCTTGGGTATTAGAAAATAAGTATTTTCGGTTATTTAATTTTTATTTAAAAGACATAATTTGGAAATTAAATAAATTGATATCTTTTAATTAAAATGTTAACCAAGTAATGCCTATTGAATAAACCGTTGTTATTTTAAATTCAAAAGAACATATTCATTATGACCTTTGAATGAAAGGATTTCTCATTATTGCAATCCTTCATGTTCTATAAATATTCCCTCTCACCATTATGGAACTCTCTCCTTTTCTTTTGAGATTTTCTATCATTGGTAATTTTCGTGCACTGAAGCAAAAGGGCTCTATTTCGTTCTTGGGAGAAATTTGAGATTTTGCTGTCTCAAATTTCTGTTTTCGATTTGCATATCCTGAAGGAGTTTGCCATCAACCCAGCCAGCAATACAGTGGGGGCATAATTTCCTTAAGGACAGTGATTGTTTCACGTGCAAGTCTTTTCATTTTGTTTATCTCAAAGTCCTTTTCAACATTTTTCTAACAATCTTAAGGAAATTATTCTACAATGGAGGCTACTGGATCTGAATCTGTTTTCAACAAGATGATCAACCCGAATATGTTCAAACTTGATCGCTTTGATGGGACAAATTTCACTCGTTGGAAGGATAAACTACTGTTCCTTCTTACTGAGTTGAATGTTGTCTATCTTCTGAGTCCGAACAGACCACCCATTCCAGAACCGAGTGAAAGTGATACTGATGAAATCAGAAACCTTCGTCAGAAACGTCAAGATGATGAAGTTCGTTGTAGAGGATTCATTCTGAATTCTCTATCTGATCGATTGTATGATTTGTTTCGTCCGCTCAAGACTCCACAAGAAATATGGAAAGCATTGGAGAACAAGTATACTTCTGTAAAACAAGGTACGGACAGATTTCTTAGCATGAAATTTTTTGAGTTTCAAATGTTGGATAATAAATCGGTCATGGATCAAGTGGATGAGTTATTGGTCTTGGTGTCTAGACTCAATGATTTAAAAGTAGAAGTATCTGAACAATTACAAGTGGCTGCAGTTATTTTAAAATTACCAACCACTTGGAATAATTATCGAAAGAAATTATTGCACACTTCTGAAGATTTTACGATAGATCAACTCTTAAAGCATATTCGAATTGAAGAGGAAACTCGAAATCGTGAAAATAAATATGCTTTGGAGTCTGAAAATAAGATAAATCAAGTTGAGTCTAGCACTAAGAATGGAGGAAAGAAAAGAAAATATGACAACTTTTCTGCTATCAATAGCAAGAGCAACAACAAGAAAAACAAGTCGTGTTTTTTCTGTGGAAATAAAGGTCATTTTAAGAAAGAATACAGATTCTACAAGAAACTGAAATTGGAGGAAAACACTAGGAACAAAAAGGCAAATATGGTTGAACATCAATCCACCACCGCAGAAATTATTGTCATGATTGCAGCACTTAACATCAGTATGGTTACAGAATGTAATATGACAGCAACAGAAAAATCTTCTGATTGGTGGTATGATTCTGGTGCTACTGTGCATGTTTGCAATAATAAAGATCTCTTCAAAATTTACACAGTGGCAACCAAGGATGAAAAGGTTCTTATGGGAAATCATGACACAGCCAAAGTTATGGGAAAGGGAACCGTCGAATTGTTGTTTACTTCAGGAAAGAAGTTGATCTTGACAAATGTTTTTCATGTTCCGGATGTAAGAAAGAATCTGATTTCTGGAAGTGTACTTTGTAAGAAAGGCCTGAAAGTTGTCATAGAGGCAGAAAAACTCATTGTATCTAAAAATGGTGTATTCATAGGACAAGGATATTCAAGTGATGGCATGTTCAAATTAAATATTAATAAAGTTGAAGTTTCTGCTTATATTGTTGAATCTTCTTTTGATTTATGGCATGCACGTTTATCCCATGTTAATTTTAATTCAATTAAATTTATGTCTAGACATGGTTTTATTTCATGTGCCAACAAAGAATCAAGAAAATGCGAAATATGCATACAAGCCAAGATGACTAAGAAACCATTTCCAAAAAATGAAAGGATTTCAGAGTTACTTGAACTTGTGCATTCTGATATATGTGAATTAAATGGTCATTTAACTAGAGGTGGAAATAAATATTTTATAACTTTTATAGATGACTGTTCTAGATTCACTCATGTTTATTTGATGAAAACAAAAGATCAAGCATTTGATATGTTTAAACGTTACAAAGTTCTGATGGAAAATCAGTTGGAAAAGAAAATCAAAATGCTACGAAGTGATCATGGTGGCGAATATTTTCCAATTGAATTTTCTAATTTCTGTGAAGAAAATGGTTTGATTCATCAAACAAGTGCACCATATACCCCACAACAAAATGGTTTGACAGGTCAATTCCATGTTAATGCATGCCAAATTGGCAACAAATTTATGGGGAGAAGCTTTATTAACGGCTTGTCACGTACACAACCGAATACCTTCAAAGAAAACGAAAATTTATCCATATGAAACTTTGAAAAGAAGAAAACCAAATTTGGGTTATTTGAGGGTATGGGGCTGCATTGCCTATTATAGAGTTCTGGATCCAGAAAGAACAAAATTGGGTCCGAGAGCTCTTAAAAGTGTCTTTGTGGGATATGCTGAAAATTCAAAAGCATATAGATTGTTGGATTTAGACTCTAATGTAATTATAGAGTCAAGAGACGTTGAGTTTCTAGAAACTACATTTCTCGGAGATCGAACTACGAATCCACAATCAAATGAAGGAATTTGTTCTCCCACTTTGGCGCAGGATACTGCTATTCACCCTAATTCTTTCCATAAACGAAAATCAATTGACTTGTCAGCAGATCCTAGAAGAAGCAAAAGGGTACGTAAAGAAAAGAACTTTGGTTCTGACTTTATTTCTTCACAAGCACTAACATTCTTGGTTGAAGGAAATAGAATTGAGGTACTGAATAAAATACCCATCGTATTACACTTGGAGTATGATCCCAAATCGTATAACGAAGCATTAGCTTCAAGAGATTCTGCCTTTTGGAAAGAAGCAATAAATGATGAAATGGATTCTCTTTTAGCAAATAGTACATGGGTACCGGTAGATTTACCTCCGGGATCAAAACCAATTGGATGTAAGTGGATATTCAAGAAAAAGTATAATACTGACAATACTATGCAAACCTTTAAAACGAGACTAGTTGCTAAAGGTTTCAGACAAAAGGAAGGGATAGATTACTTTGATACATATGCTCCTGTTGCTAGGATTACTTCTATAAGAGTGCTGTTTGCTTTAGCATCAATCTATGATTTCTATGTCCATCAAATGGATGTTAAAACAACATTTTTAAATGGTGATCTTGATGAAGAGGTATATATGGAGCAACCAGAAGGATTTGTCCTTCCTGGTAATGAAAATAAAGTTTGTAAACTGGTAAAATCCCTGTATGGTAAAATCCCTGTATGGTTTAAAGCAGGCTCCGAAGCAATGACACGAAAAATTTGATAACGTGATATTATCAAATGGATTTAAATATAATGGAGCAGATAAGTGCATTTATTCTAATTTCACTACAGATTTCGGAGTGATCATATGTCTTTATGTGGATGATTTACTAATCTTTGGGACTAATATGCAAGGTATAAATGATACTAAAAGGTATCTGACTCAACATTTCAAAATGAAAGATTTGGGAGAAGTCGATATTATTTTAGGAATCAAAATTAAGAAACATAGTGGGGGTTACGCTTTGTGTCAATCACATTATGTGGATAAAATACTTTCAAAATTTGACTACTTGGGAATTAAGGAAGTTAATACCCCATTTGATGCTTCTAACAAACTGATAGAAAATTCAGGAAGATCCATAAGTCAATTAGACTATGTTAGTGCAATTGGTGGTTTGATGTATGCTATGCATTGCACTAGGCCTGATATTGCTTTTGCAGTATGTAAACTTTCAAGATTTACACATAATCTCAGTGCAGATCATTGGAGAGCCATTGGAAGGGTTCTTGGCTATCTTAAAAGAACCAAATTTTTGGGATTATTTTATATCAAATTCCCTTCGGTACTAGAAGGTTACACTGATGCTAGTTGGATAACTAGTGTTAGCGATAACAAATCGACGTCTGGTTGGATATTTAAACTTGGTGGAGGAGCAATTTCTTGGGCCTCTAAGAAACAGACGTGTATTACTCATTCGACTATGGAGTCAGAATTTGTTGCATTAGCAGCAGCCGGTAAAGAGGCAGAATGACTAAGAAACTTATTGATAGAAATAGAGTTGTGGCCACAACCAATGCCAGCGGTCTCTTTACACTGTGATAGCGAAACAACTATGTCTAGGGCATTCAACAAAATTTACAATGGGAAATCTAGACATATTGCTTTAAGACATGAATATGTTAGACAATTGATTTCTGATGGTATCATCACAGTTGTCTATGTGAGATCTAGTAGTAATCTTGCTGACCCACTAACCAAAGGACTTTCAAGAGATAGAATCAAAATTACTACAAATGAAATGGGTTTAAAGCAATTCTAATTTATCACCGGTAACAGGAACCTTACCTTTTTTATTGTTTAGCAATTCTAAAGGTTTAAAAGGTAGCAACAAGTTACTCTAGTGATAGACAGCAAGCATTGGAACATTAATGCTTAAGAAAATGAGCGTGAATAATAATTATTCTTAATGGAGTTTTGTTCGGTTCAAGAGCAAGGAAAATCCAAATCTGAGATTTTCAAACTTCACCTATATAATCACGAGAAGTGGTGCCGCTTCTAATAAAGTTTGAGAATAAAACTTTATAAGTGGAATTCAGGAGGTAGCACACGGCCATATTATGGTGCTAAAGCTCACGGTGAACGTATTAGAGCTTTGTAAAGAATTATGAATATTAAATTTTCCGATCTTGTCATGAGAAATTAAGGTTTAATAATTACTCACCTTGAATTTCGACAAGATTTTGAAAATATTATATTACCCTTTAGGTTTAAGTCGAGAGACACCTATTGCGGAGATAATTCCAAAATGAAATTGTATTGTTAATGGATATTACAAACTAAGTGGGGGACTGTTAAATATAGTTTGTAATATGTAATGGGCATTTCTCCCACATTGAAAAGTTGAAGAGAATGTGATGGGTATATAACCCATCAAATTTGAAACCATTTGAATTTGGTTAAAATGGTGTGTTAGAGGGAAAATCAATTTTCAATAATAAATTAATTAAATAAATAATTATTTAATTATTTATTTAATGGTCAAAGATAGGGCACTGGGACACTTGGGCATTAGAAAATAAGTATTTTCGGTTATTTAATTTTTATTTAAAAGACATAATTTGGAAATTAAATAAATTGATATCTTTTAATTAAAATGTTAACCAAGTGATATCTATTGAATAAACCGTTGTTATTTTAAATTCAAAAGAACATATTCATTATGACCTTTGAATGAAATGATTTCTCATTATTGTAATTTTTCATGTTCTATAAATATTCCTTCTCACCATTATGGAACTCTCTCCTTTTTTTTTGAGATTTTCTATCATTGGTAATTTTCGTGCACTGAAGCAAAAGGGCTCTATTTCGTTCTTGGGAGAAATTTGAGATTTTGTTGTCTCAAATTTCTGTTTTCGATTTGCATATCCTGAAAGAGTTTGCCATCAACCCAATCAGCAATATAGTGGGGACATAATTTCCTTAAGAACAGTAATTGTTTCACGTATAAATCTTTTCATTTTGTTTATCTTAAAGTCCTTTTCAACCTTTTTCTAACACTTGGTCCCGCCAACTGTCCTGTTGATAGAGCAAAGCTTTTGGGGGGTCCATTCGGAATAAATTCGTGGACAGATTTTCCTGTTTTCATTTTCAACTTCTGAAACTTTGTCGGCTCAGTCGTACAATGAAACTTCATCGTACTGCCTAGCCACAGACAAAGAATAGACATATCTATGCAAAAGCATTATGGAGGGGAAACCCTTCCTACCTTTAAAATTAGTATATAAGTTAGAAGTTTTTATATTTACATATGATACACGGAAAATTGTGGATGTGGCCTTTTTAAATCCCTTCCACAGATGATTAACGATCCGATGGAACTAATTTGGATTAACTCTAATCGAGCTCGACAGACTTTTTACTGTGGCTCTTATGCGATGTTAGGCGAAAATCAATTCTGTATATTTAATTTTTAAGTTAGAGAGATTCAGGATCGGTATACTATATTCAGAATAATAAATTAATTAATGCAAAACTTAACAAGTTTAATTATAATGATTTAATGTATGTTTATGACATGCATCTTCATCTAAGTAAAGATGCTATTCCAACAACAATAAATTCTTGAACTATCCAATAGAAAATTTTGTTCTTGTTTTAATTTCATGACGTAGACCATTCCAAATGAATCGCCAAATTTTAGACCATAATATACTATAAGTTAAATTTCTCTAGAACCATAAAATTATGCAAAACCACGGAAAAATACGATGATGGCTGTGGGGCTCCAACTTTGAAATCTTATAAACCGGAAATAAATTTCTCCGAGATTAAAAGTAAAAACAAAAATGATGAAAAGAAGATGAAAGAAAAAGAAATCAAAACGAAATAGATTAATAGGCAAAATCAATTTTTAGAATAAAATAATATAAAAAATAATAATTTAACATGTGGATCAAATGACAAACAAAAAATACTGAACTTTCTGTTATTCTAAGAAAATTTCTCTTTAAAATTTAGCATAATAGAAAAGTTACAAAATTTGATATCATATACCTTTATGTACCCTTATTTAATTTCCAAAAACCTTATATATTCGTGATGTTCTTTTAGTTTTAGGGACACTTTTTTTTGTTTTTTTTTATAATTATCGATATCTATGAATTTAACTAATTTGATTTGAACAGTAGTAAAATTCGATTAAGTAGAATGACTTTTTTAATATATATTTTTTTATTTTAAAAATTTAAATTTGACATATTGATTTAAAAAGATTGTATGCTGGCACCGGATTCACAGGTGGTCGGTATAGGGGTTCACTCTTGACGCACGCAGAAGTAGCAAGGGCAAGGATTTGGGATTGGGATGGTCCAAATCTTATCTTAGATCTTTTTCCCCTGCAAAAATATTAAATATGTAAAGTGTCGTTTTCAAACAGGCTGGGTGAGGGCAATGGAGCATGTCCCTCTTGGGCCCACCTTGCTTCGTCATTGAGCGGCTGCGCCAGGCAAATCAACCGGAAAATCGTCTTACAATAAGTTTACCTGTAGGAGCTATAATAATGCAACTTCGAATATGGACGTGTCTTCTTTCTCACCGGAAAAATTATATATTTTAGCATTAAAAAAGCCGCCGGAAATAATATCAAACTCGATTAAAAAATTTGCCGGCAATTGGAAATGCCGACGTTGAAGTAGTTGCTCTTACTGATCAATGGATTGCCACTGAATAGTTTGACATCAGAATCTAATACTATTTGCTACTAATGGAAAAATATGTATTACAAAAATAAAACTTTAAATTGTATTTCGAATCAAATTAGTTCAATTTTAAAAAATCGGTGACCAAGTATCAAAATAAAAATCAAACTTTAATATTGCAAGTAAAAGGAAAAGTTCTTCTATGGGTTATTTTTGTAAGGATTCAACTATTAAGACAAAATCAAGAGTAATCAGTGTCATGAGACGAATAGAATGGCTTCCACAGCTTGGTCATCTATATAACTCTATCGAATGTCCCAGTATTCAACACAAACTCGTTATGTCACCCAAGTTCAAGCCAAACTTTTGAATCTTCCCAACTATGGTGTGGCTGCTTACAGACTGCATTTCTCTTCCCAAAATCGACAATGGACTAAACAATGGTTCCGCAAAAGCCAACCATCATTACGAAGACAAAGTCATCTCTAGCCTTCCTACATATGGAAGATGGCTTAGCATCTTCGATTGCTACCAATACCAAGGATTTTGGTACTACCCTGGCCATCTTGAAGGACTCGTGTCGGCTCAAGCACACTTTGTTGCAAATTCTACTGATGTGACCATAAGTACTGCTCCCAAAAACCGGATCCACATGGATTAAAGCCTTGACCTTTGTTGGAAGTTGATTCAAAGTTACTTTGAATTTAGTCGTTGGCTGCTGTCATTTACTAGTTGTTATTCCATATTTTTCTCATGTTAGTTAGTTGATTTAGTGTCAATAATATCTCATGTCAGTTGAGATTTTCTAGCATTTTTTAGTTGGTTGTAAGCCTGTATAAAGGGCATTCTCCTTTATGGAAAAAGTAGAATCTGATTTCCTAGCAATTTCATCCGCTGCAATATCAATTTTTGCTCTGTTACTTCAAATTCCCAACAATCTTGGTATCAGAGCCACTAGACCTTGAAAGTGATGGCTACTCATGGAAGTTCAATCAGTATTTCACAACTTGCCATTCCAATCTTCAAAGGAGAATGTTATGAATTCTGGAGCATTAAAATGAAGACTTTATTTAAGTCTCAAGATCTCTGGGACTTGGTAGAAAATGGGTATGCTGATCCTGATGAAGAGTACCGGTTGAAGGAGAACAGAAAGAAAGATTCGAAAGCTTTTTTCTTCATTCAACAAGCTGTTCATGAATCAATTTTCTCCAAAATTTCAGCAGCAACCACATCCAAAGAAGCTTGGACAACATTGCAACTAGCATTTCAAGGTTCCTCAAAGGTGATCACAGTGAAATTGCAATCTTTTCGTTGTGACTTTGAGACCTTACAAATGAAAGGTGGAGAATCAGTGCAAGATTTCTGACAAGAGTAGCTACAATTGTTAATCAAATGAGATCCTATGGAGAAGAAGTCTCAGACCAAACTATTGTTGCAAAAGTGTTGAGAAGTTTAACTTCTAAGTTTGATCACATAGTAGCTGCAATTGAGGAATCTAAAGACCTGTCAATATTTTCATTTGATGAACTGATGGGTTCTTTGCAAGCTCATGAGGCCAGGTTGAATAGATCTATTGAGACGCATAAAGCAAATGCATTTCAAGTGAAGGGGGAGAACTCTAAAGAGTCTGAAAGAACAACAGGAAATGAACGTGGTAGAGGTTCATATTGCAGTGGCAGAGGCCGTGGCAAAGGCAGAGGCAGAGGCAATAGGGGTGGCATCCAATGCTATCGATGCAAGAAGTATGGGCATATTCAAGCAGATTACTGGTACAAAGATGATGAAGCCAATTATGCAGAATTAGAAGATGAGGAAAGTAAGTTATTTATGGCCCATTTTGAAAAGAATGATGTTGCAAGTGATGTGTGGTTTGTAGATAGCGGTTGCTCCAATCATATGTCAAACATAAGAGAAATGTTCAAAGAGCTTGATGAAACAAAGAAGATGCAAGTCAAACTTGGTGATAATAAAGACATTCAAGTTGAAGGAAAAGGGACAGTAGCAATCAAAACTAGTCATGGTAAAGTGAAACTTCTTTATGATGTTCAATTTGTTCCTAACTTGGCACATAATTTGTTAAGCGTAGGGCAATTGATGGCCAGTGGATACACAATAATATTTGATGATGGAGCGTGTGTTATTAAAGACAAAAAATCAGGACAAACAATGGCTAATGTTCACATGAGCAAAAACAGAATGTTCCCACTTGAAGTTTCAAATGTGGAACATTTTGCGTTAGCTGCTGGTGAAAAGAACAAGTCTAAGATATGGCATCTGCGGTATGGACATCTGAATGTGAATGGGCTGAGGTTGTTGAATCAAAAAGGTATGGTTCTTGGACTGCCAAAAATTGAGTCTTTTGATTTATGTGAGGGCTGTGTATATGGCAAACAAACAAGAAGGTCATTTCCAGTTGAAGGAGCTTGGAGGGCTTCTAATTGTCTTGAATTGGTTCATGCTGATTTGTGTGGACCAATGAATACTGAATCATTTGGAGGGAGTCGTTATTTTTTTCTCTTGACTGATGATTTTAGTCTTATGAGTTGGGTCTATTTTCTGAAAAACAAATCAGAGGTTTTTGAGAATTTCAGGAAATTCAAGGCTCTTGTCGAGAAGCAAAATGAGTTTTGCATAAAAGCTCTCCACACAGACAGAGGTGGTGAATTCTTATCTAATGAATTCAATCATTTCTGTGAAGAGAATGGCATCCGTAGGGAATTGACAGCTCCTTACACACCAGAGAAGAACGGGGTAGCGGAGCGTAAGAATTGCACAGTTGTTGAGATGGCTAGGAGTCTACTTAAAGCCAAAGAAATTCAAAATCAGTATTAGGCAGAAGCAATTGCAACCTCAGTCTACTTGTTGAATGTTTCACCAACCAAGGCCGTGTTGAATAAAACACCATTTGAAGCTTGGAGAGGTACAAAGCCTTCGGTAAGCCATTTACGCATTTTCGGTTACATTGCTTATGCTTTGATAAATTCACAGAAGCATAAAAAACTAGACGAGAAATCTGAAAAATGTATTTTCATTGGTTATTGTTCACAATCCAAAGCATATCAGCTGTATAACCCTCTTAGTGGTAAAGTGATCATTAGCTGAAATGTAGTGTTTGATGAAAAAGAAAAGTGGAATTGGAGTAGCAGCAGCAAAGAAGTTTCGTAAATATGATAAATATACGAGATTTTGTTAGTGTAGTGTTATTTTTGGGGTTCAACAAAAATCTAGAAGTCGACTCCTAAGTAATGATGAAAGTCAATCATTAATAATATATATATATATATATGGATATAATACGAATTTGAGATTTTATTTAGACGATACGTTTTTTTAATTATTAAACCAACTACGCATTACCATATACATGTACTTATGTATGTATATTTGAACGACACCAGCCGTCTATAGGTCTAGTAGTAGGTTATGAAACTCAATTAATGAATGTCTCGAATTCGGATCTTAAAAATAAAGAAATAGATACGAAAAACCACTACAAAAAAACTTGTATTTAGCCACAAATTTTGCGACGAAAATTTAAGAAATATTCGTCGCTAAATTATTTAGCGACCAATTTTTCGACAAAAACGAATTTGTCGCTAATAACTCGTCGCAAAATTTTCCGACAAAAAATAAGAAATTTGTCGCCAATTAGCGACAGATTATAGTTCGTCGCAAATTTCGTCGCAAATATTAGCAACAAAAAATTTTTAGTTGCAATTTTCCGACAACATTTGCGACGAAACATTTTGTCGGAAAAATTTCCAACAAAAAAATATTTGTTGCAAAAATTGTTGCACAAATTAGCAACCAATTATTTTTTGTTGCAATTTTCCGATCAATTTTGCGACGAAATAGTATGTTTCAAATTTCTCAGACGGAAAATTCGTCGGATAAATTAGCATCAAAAATATTTTTGTTGCAATTTTGCGACCAATAGAACGACGAATATTTTTTGTAACAAATTAGCGACAAATTTAGTCGTTGCAAAATTCCAAGAATAGTCTTTTGTTGCTAAAATTTGCAACAAAATCTGCGACGAATTTAATTTCGTCGCAATTTGCGACAAAATTTATTTGTGAGATAATTTGTCGCAATTCTGCGACAAATTCAGCGACGGCTTTTGCGACGAATTTTGCAACAAAATCTTAAAAATTCAGCAACAAATTTTGCAACGAATGTCAAAATCAGCGACGAATTTAGCGACGAATATAGACAATTTGCGACAAAAAGATTTAATTTGTTTAATATTTGCACCAAATTTCCACGTATATCATATTCCTCCCTGATAGTCTCAACCAACCAGTTTATGAACTAAACCACCAACATCATCATCAACAAATCATCCAGGGTACCATCGAACACACATGAGTACGAAATTTATGCAGTATCTACTCATTCAAATAACTGACCATCTAATAGTATGAATGAAATAATAATTAAAAAAACAGTACCATCGTCATGAAATAATATTAAACAGTACTAAATAAGTTACAGAATATCGAATTTGTAGAAGTAAAAATGAAATTCTAATGAGAAGTCTAATTAAATATAAACGTGAAATAAAAATTGTTTCAAAAAACATTATCACCATCATCGTTACCATCACCATTACCGTCACCGACACCATCACCATCACCATCACCAAATATGTCAAAATCATCATCACCATCATTTGGAGGAGATAGAGAAGGGGGAATCGAACTTGAAGCGGAAACTAGCTGAAGATGCTGCATTATAAGCCTCTGTTGTGCGCGAAACTCTTCAAATTCATTGTCTCTTCGCTGCTGTTCAACGCGCATGGCTTGAAGTTCATTGTCTCTTCGCTGCTGTTCTACGCGCATGACTTGAAGTTCATTGTCTTTTTGTGCTAACAGCTCCTTCATGTGGCTCAGCTCTTGGTTCATTTGCATTAATTCTGCTCTAACTGGTGTCTGCCCGGAAGAACTTAGACCACTGAGTCTGCAAGTTCTGCTCAATGAGCCCATCCCAAGTACTCTTCCCTTCTTTGCTCCACCAGTTGCCTCGAGCCATAAAGCCATATCATTAACAGATGGCTCAGACGTTGCAGCATCATCACTACCACTGGAATTTCTAAGTAGAAGCTGGTCATATTTCTCCTGCATTATCGTATAAGAAATTAGAAGAAAAATAAAATAACAATATAATAAAATATCCAACGAAAAAAAGAAGTGTCAATTAACAGTTGAACAAATTTCTAAAAAATCTAACAAATAAAGTAAGAATACAAAATTGTATTTCTCATTAAGCGATTGACAGTAAGCAATAAGACACAAAAATTATCTTTGTCAATCAAATATTATAAATTTAATACACTTATGGAATTCGAATGATATTTAGTTGCTTAATCCATTAAAATGATATTTAGATAATGAGGAGTGTTGTAATTGAAATTAAAATTCGACTACTATTACGAGTTTGACACTATAACAGATCGAATAAAGGAAAAAATTATACTATACGTGACATAATGAACCAACCATTTGGAATGGACGTAACAAATTTGATATTATGTATTTTCTAATTTTAATTTATAATGATTCATATATATATATATATGAATTTGAAATGAAAAGTTCAATTTAAGTATTTGAGAAATTATTGGAATAGACAAATCTATTAAATTCTTATTATAATGTTGTGATGATAAATTGAGCAAAATATGTTAAAAAAAAAGTTTTTATAAAACAATTTAAATTTTTGAAATTACATACCATAACCGTTCTAGCTCTCTCCCCACTCCAGGTCTTGTCTTTTTTCTGAAAAGTCCGTGCGAAAGTCTCTTTAAATGATGGCGGTGATCCCATTTCCTTGGTCTAAAAACAAAACACCGTTAGATGAATTAATGAAAAAATAAATGAATTAAATACAAAAGAATGGTAATTGAACCAAATTACCATTCTAATTCTATGCTCATCAATATTGATTGAGCCTCCCGCATAAGTAGCAGATGATTCCCCTGAATTATAAGCTCGATTTATTTTATTTTGCTCACTCCTCCGTTGGCTCTCATCGGAATCCCAAAAATTTAAAATGTTGAGCCAATTTTCTTCGGTGATGCAGTGTGGCTTCTTTCGGCTTTTTTTTGCATGATTCAGTACACCTCGGATGTGATGACCGCATTTTTTTTTAAATATTCTTCTTATTTCAAGCTCCTCGGTCTCATCCCAATTGAACTTTCGCTAAAAAAAAAACAATTTGTTATATTTAAATTATACACTGAATTGTATATTTAAACTTAGAGGCCTCATTTACCTTGAATTCTCTCCACCATAGCTCTTTGATATCATATGGAGTACTTGTGTATGACATCGATGCTCCTCCCCAATGGTTGTTAATGATTCTATTCAGCTCATGAATAACATACACAGAATTTGTGAATCTATCATAAAATTAGAAAAAAAAATGGTTAGTAAAAAAATTTTTTAAATAAACTAATAAATTGTGATAATATTTCAATTTTTAATACTTACGAATCTCCGCAAGGGGATATCACCTCTCGCGTATCTTCCCCTTCAACGTGTGAAGCTTGCATTGAAGGTACAATTGAAGGTGCAACTGATGGAAACGGTGAAGGTATATCAGTACAAGGCGAAGGGGCATGGGAAGGTGCAGCTGAAACGGACGGTGACGCCGAAGAGTTTGGTCTTGCATTAGAAGATCGTCTATGTCCTCCACGTTGAAACTGTAACAAGAGTTTTTTCTTGCAAGCAATGAATATTGCATGATTTTAAAAAATATATTAGAGTATATGAAGAAACATACCATATTTAAATTGTCGTCAGAAATGAGCTATAAAAAAAGAAAATATATTAGCAAACAATATTTCGAAAATGAAACATTAGGCACTAAATATAACATACAAAATTGAACTCTAAATGTATTTTCACATGAAAACAGTAAAATAAAATTTCATATTATGTTAGACAATTTTAATAAAATTTCATATTATGAAAACAGTAAAATGGTTCACCATGACAAGTCCAATTGTAGTAATTTAAAGTAAAACCAAATCTACAAAGATGTTCCCTAACTTTATCACATACATGAAATTTGCCATTACCACACTTTGTACACGGACACCTTAACTTATTTCCATCCATAAACTGAACATTACTAGTAGCGAAATTCAAGAATTGTTCCACCCCACAAATAAACTCATCAGTTAAACCACGACGATCAGGTAAGTTTTTATTATACATCCAATTTCTTTCGTTTTGCATTGTCGCTGTTAAAAGAAAAAAATATTATAAAATATTAATAAATTAATTATTAACAAACTATATATTAAACTGACAAAATAACATTAATAAGAAATAAAGCACATCTAAAAACAAAACATTTTAAAATTATTTAACATATTTTCAGAAAATTTAACAAATATAAAAACGTTGAGTCGGAAAAATAACAAAATAATTTATAACTATTGCATTTCACGAATTCACAACATACATACATTGAAACTAAGAATAAGGGATATAAAACAAAGAACAAAAAATAAAATATACGACAAAAAATATATACCTCGACCGCTTGAAGACAAGAATTTCTCCCCTTTAATTGAACAACACGTCCAATCAACGCAAACACATCTGCAATGCAAAACCATTAATGTTATTTTGACAAAATTTAGGGTACGAAATTTTCTCAGTCATTGCGATTTATCGTTTCTCATTTTTAAATTCTACAACTTAATCATTGGGGTTAAAGGTGTCACTCAGAGGAGAGAAAAAGTTTTACAATGAACAACAAGAGACGTCAAGGTCACTATGTTGTGGTTGGCTATTAGAAATACTAAATACTATTCTTTTTATTTCAAATTTATTTTAGAGTAGTGAAATGAAAAGTATGTCACATGACATATAAGTCAAGCGAAAGAACCAAATCTATCAAAGTGCAAAATTCATCAATGACAATAGGTTAAAATTTAGGGGGTAAGTAAATCATATCAAATTGGACTCTGGTGGGGGCAAAAATTATGGGAAAAAAATTAAATAACTAAAATGTAAGTCATTGAGACAAAATTAACAAGAACAACAATAAAAATTATAGAATCAATCGCAAAGAAATTCAAGAAGAAATATAACACATAAGCCTGGGCATAAAGCTAAAAAGAACTGTCATAATTTGATGTAAATAATCTAATTTTGGCCTACATGTTAAGGTTAGTTGGAATTTATCGGAAAGAAAGCACTTTCATTAAAAGCATCAAGATGGTGCAAATAGGTGCAAATAGACACATTGAGGTATTCGTTGCAGCTAGAGAGTAAGCAAATGTGTTTTTTTTAACAAATTATTGAGATCAAATTAGATTCAATTCAAATTAATTTATAATAATAATAATAATAAATTGAGTCTTAATTTTAATATTTAATATTAATTATTTGAGAGATAAATTTAAAAAAGATAAAGCAATAAAATAAAAAATAAAAAATAAAGAAAAAAGAAAAAAATATATAAATAAAATAAACTAAACTAAAAATAAAAATAAATCAAATTAACTTATATATCTAAAAAAATGAAATTCTCTCTATATCTATTTTTATTATATACAAAATTTAAATTTAAAATATTATTTAAATAATATTAATATCTAACTATTAAACCAGTTATGCGTCGACAGGGAGCAAAGTGAATTCATTTACTGTGATTTACCAAAACTTAAGTATGAGATCAAGTTTTTTTGAGGATCTTATGTATTCCATTTTTTATTTTTTTTACTTTTTTATGAGGAGACGATTAATTTATGGTAAATCCCATCATCATAGTACAAATACCTCAATGTGGTAGAATTTCAAATTTATTAGCATGTATTTGATTCACCAACAATCATAACAAAGCAACTTCATATTGTGGCCATACAAAACATGTAATAATTAACAAAAATTCTCAAAGATAGCATAAGTTCGAATATTGACGGAACATTCCGAAACTATCAAAGATTTCAAAATTAACATATATTCATTCGATAGAAAATTCTAAAA
Organism: Dillenia suffruticosa; assembly: GCA_033439265.1. Lineage (NCBI taxonomy): Eukaryota > Viridiplantae > Streptophyta > Magnoliopsida > Dilleniales > Dilleniaceae > Dillenia > Dillenia suffruticosa. Next base: position 5,838,121 of record JAVTVX010000009.1, read on the forward strand.
TTAGCAAAGATTTTATAATTAATAGAAACTTAAATATTGATTATTAAAAGTTCAAAAATTAATAAAAGTCTGAATACTAATAGAAGTCCAATGACTGTTTACTGGAAATTACCCAAAAACTAGTTATGAGTTAAAAATCTAAAAACTAATAAATAAGTTCAAAAATTCATTTACTGTGGCCGGATCTCAGCGGGGGAGGCGCTGCGGCGCCTCCCCCGATGTTCAAAGAAACCCGGGGGAGGGGCGCTACCCCTCCCCCGGTCGGCCCCGCCTGCGAAGATGCGGGCGGGGCCATCCCGTCCGAGATCCGGCCTCTGTGGCCGGATCTCAGCGGGGGAGGCGCTGCGGTGCCTCCCCCGAAGTTCAAAGAAACCCGGGGGAGGGGCGCTGCCCCTCCCCCGGTCGGCCCCGCCTGCGAAGATGCGGGCGGGGCCATCCCGTAGGAGATCCGGCCTCTGTGGCCGGATCTCCGCGGGGGGAGGCGCTGCGGCGCCTCCCCCGCCGTTGAAACCAGCCCGGGGGAGGGGCGCTGCCCTTCCCCCGCCATGATCCGGCGGGCCGCCGGATCTAGAGAGAGAGAGAGAGAGAGAGAGAGAGAGAGATAGTACCTCGTTGGAGGGGGACGACCGCGGGGAAGAGAGGGGGAGAGGAGGAAGAGAGGGAGAGGAAAGTGGGGGGAAGAGAGGGAGAGGAAAAATGGGTTTGATGCATTAAAAAAATTTTGCAACGAAAACAGCGACGAACTCGTGTTCGTCGCTGAAAACAGCGACGAACTGCGTGTTCGTCGCTGAAAACAGCGACGAACTGCGTGTTCGTCGCTGAAACCAGCGACGAACTGCGTGTTCGTCGCAGAAAACAGCGACGAATAGAGGGTTCGTCGTAGAAAACAGCGACGAACTGGGTTTCGACGCTGAAATCAGCGACCAACTCAGGGTTCGTCGCTGAAAATAGCGACGAACCGCGGTTTCGTCGCTGAAATTAGCGACGAACTCAGGGTTCGTCGCTGAAATTAGCGACGAACTCAGGGTTCGTCGCTGAAAATAGCGACGAACCGCCGTTTCGTCGCTGAAATCAGCGACGAACTCAGGGTTCGTCGCTGAATACAGCGACGAACTGCTTGTTTGTCGCTGAAATCAGCGACGAACACCCTATTCGTCGCTGAACCGCGACGAGGAATGGTTTCGTCACTAAATTAGCTACGAAGTTTTTTTCGTTGCGAATTTTGTTGGAAAATGCTTATGAAATTTTTTTCCGCCGCCAAATTCGTTGCAAAACAGCAACAAAAAATGTTTGTCGCAAATGTCCGTCGCAAATTCCGTATTTTTTTGTAGTGAACCTTAATTGAGCTCTACAGTTACTCCAATCGGATCGGTCGGATCTCCAGATAACCATGTTTAAATAAAATATATATATGAATGGTTGGTTCGCCTCAATGAATGCCCACTCTTTAAATACGCAAACAGATTATGTTAAAGTGATAAAAAAAAATCGTATATTTAGATGACCACTTATATATATCATTTCTTTTTTGAAGATAAATATTCAGGAAAAACTGAATCCGTCTAAATTTCTTGCACCTGGATGTGACTGTCTTCATCCACAGAAAAAGCTCTCCGAATCACTTGTCCCGCCTCTGAACAAGGTCCTTAATTCTCGGCTGGCTATTCTGGGATTGCTTTTATAAAGCCCACTATATGATCCCAAAAGGACAGACTTCAAATGTTCCATGGCCTCGTGAAGAAGTTCATCTATATGTAGAAGAAGAGAAGTGTAATTGGGCAATCACATCTTTCAAACTCCTCTTCATTGTAGTGTTATATTTTACCTTTTAAGTTGAGATTTATCCTAAAAAGTGATTGTTTTACTTTGGTATTTCATCACTATTTTTTCAAATACTCCAAGTGATGGTAAGTCGCAATCGCTATAACTGAAATAGTAATGTATGAGTGATATTAGTATTTATGTGTTTGTAAGGTGCCAAATTTCATTACTAAAGTATGAGCCCAACCAACTTTGGACATTCATTAGAATATTAACGGAGCAATAGCCACAAATTCGATACCATAGTTTAAAAATGAATTCTTTATAGCTTGTAATAGTCATACAATCATCGATATTTGAATTTTATCTAACTAATCCGATCCATATACGGATATCCAAATGATAAAAAACTCTTAGCTAAATATCTTTCCCAAAATCTAGACCTTTACGAGCGTTTAAATTTAAGTAATTTACATGATTCCATATAAAAAAAATATATATGTGTGTCATACAATCATCTAGGTAAAGATGCTATTCCAACAACAATAAACTCTTGAACTACCCAATAGAAAATTTTGTTCTTGTTTTAATTTCATGACGTAGACCATTCCAAATGAATCGCCAAATTTTAGACCATAATATACTATAAGTTAAATTTCTCTAGGACCATAAAATTATGCAAAACCACGGAAAAATACGATGATGGCTGTGGGGGCTCCAACTTTGAAATCTTATAAACCGGAAATAAATTTCTCCGAGGTTAAAAGTAAAAACAAAAATGATGAAAAGAAGATGAAAGAAAAAGAAATCAAAATGAAATAGATTAATGGGCAAAATAAATTTTTAGAATAAAATAATATAAAAAATAATAATTTAACATGTGGATCAAAAGACAAACAAAAAATACTGAACTTTCTGTTATTCTAAGAAAATTTCTCTTTAAAATTTAACATAATAGAAAAGTTACAAAATTAGATATCATATACCTTTATGTACCCTTATTTAATTTCTAAAAACCTTATATATTCGTGATGTTCTTTTAGTTTTAGGGTCATTTTTTTTGTTTTTTTTATAATCATCGATATTTATAAATCTAATTAATTTGATTTGAATAGTAACAGAATTTAATCGAGTAGAATGACTTTTTTAATATATATTTTTTTATTTTAAAAATTTAAATTTGAGATATTGATTAAAAAAGATCGTGGATTCACAGGTCTTCGGTACAGGGGTTCACTCTTGACGCACGCAGAAGTAGCAAGGGCAAGGATTAGGGATTGGGATGGTCCAAATCTTATCTCAGATCTTTTTCCCCTACAAAAATATTAAATGTGTAAAGTGTCGTTTTCAAACAGGCTGGGTGAGGGCAATGGAGCATGTCCCTCTTGGGCCCACCTTGCTTCGTCATTAAGCGGCTGCGCCCGGCAAATCAACCGGAAAATCGTCTTACAATAAGTTTATCTGTAGTAGCTATGATAATGCAACTTCGAATATGGACGTGTCTTCTTTCTCACCGGAAAAATTATATATTTTAGCATTAAAAAAGCCGCCGGAAATAATATCAAACTCGATTAAAAAGTTTGCCGGCAATTGGAAATGCCGACGTTGAAGTAGTTGCTCTTACTGATCAATGGATTGCCACTGAATAGTTTGACATCAGAATCTAATACTATTTGCTACTAATGGAAAAATGTGTATTACAAAAATAAGACTTTAAATTGTATTTCGAATCTAATTAGTCGAATTTTAAAAAATCGGTGACCAAGTATCAAAACAAAAATCAAACTTTAATATTGCAAGTAAAAGGAAAAGTTCTTCTATGGGTTATTTTTGTAAGGATTCAACTATTAAGACAAAATCAAGAGTAATCAGTGTCATGAGACGAATAGAATGGCTTCCACAGCTTGGTCATCTATATAACTCTATCGAATGTCCCAGTATTCAACACAAACTCGTTATGTCACCCAAGTTCAAGCCAAACTTTTGAATCTTTCCAACTATGGTGTGGCTGCTTACAGACTGCATTTCTCTTCCCAAAATCGACAATGGACTAAACAATGGTTCCGCAAAAGCCAACCATCATTACGAAGACAAAATCATCTCTAGCCTTCCTACAGATGGAAGATGGCTTAGCATCTTCGATTGCTACCAATACCAAGGATTTTGGTACTACCCTGGCCATCTTGAAGGACTCGTGTCGGCTCAAGCACGCTTTATTGCAAATTCTACTGATGTGATCATAAGTACTGCTCCCAAAACCGGATCCACATGGATTAAAGCCTTGACCTTTGTTGGAAGTTGATTCAAAGTTACTTTGAATTTAGTCGTTGGCTGCTGTCATTTACTAGTTGTTATTCCATATTTTTCTCATGTTAATTAGGTGATTTAGTGCCAATAATATCTCATGTCAGTTGAGATTTTCTAGCATTTTTTAGTTGGTTGTAAGCCTGTATAAAGGGCATTCTCCTTTATGGAAAAAGTAGCATCTGATTTCCTAGCAATTTCATCTGCTGCAATATCAATTTTTGCTCTGTTACTTCAAATTCCCAACAATCTTGGTATCAGAGCCACTAGACCTTGAAAGTGATGGCTACTCATGGAAGTTCAATCAGTATTTCACAACTTGCCATTCCAATCTTCAAAGGAGAATGTTATGAATTCTGGAGCATTAAAATGAAGACTTTATTTAAGTCTCAAGATCTCTGGGACTTGGTAGAAAATGGGTATGTTGATCCTGATGAAGAGTACCGGTTGAAGGACAACAGAAAGAGAGATTCGAAAGCTCTTTTCTTCATTCAACAAGCTGTTCATGAATCAATTTTCTCCAAAATTTCAGCAGCAACCACATCCAAAGAAGTTTGGACAACATTGCAACTAGCATTTCAAGGTTCCTCAAAGGTGATCACAGTGAAATTGCAATCTCTTCGTCGTGACTTTGAGACCTTACAAATGAAAGGTGGAGAATCAGTGCAAGATTTTCTAACAAGAGTAGCTACAATTGTCAATCAAATGAGATCCTATGGAGAAGAAGTCTCAGATCAAACTATTGTTGCAAAAGTGTTGAGAAGTTTAACTTCTAAGTTTGATCACATAGTAGCTGCAATTGAGGAATCTAAATACCTGTCAATATTTTCATTTGATGGATGGGTTCTTTGCAAGCTCATGAGGCCAGGTTGAACAGATCTATTGAGACGCATGAAGCAAATGCATTTCAAGTGAAGGGGGAGAACTCTAAAGAGTCTGAAAGAACAACGGGAAATGAACATGGTAGAGGTTCATATTGCAGTGGCAGAGGCCGTGGCAAAGGCAAAGGCAGAGGCAATAGGGGTGGCATCCAATGCTATCGATGCAAGAAGTATGGGCATATTCAAGCAGATTGCTGGTACAAAGATGATGAAGCCAATTATGTAGAATTAGAAGATGAGGAAAGTAAGTTATTTATGGCCCATTTTGAAAAGAATGATGTTGCAAGTGATGTGTGGTTTGTAGATAGCGGTTGCTCCAATCATATGTCAAGCATAAGAGAAATGTTCAGAGAGCTTGATGAAACAAAGAAGATGCAAGTCAAACTTGGTGATAATAAAGACATTCAAGTTGAAGGAAAAGGGACAGTAGCAATCAAAACTAGTCATGGTAAAGTGAAACTTCTTTATGATGTTCAATTTGTTCCTAACTTGGCACATAATTTGTTAAGCGTAGGGCAATTGATGGCCAGTGGATACTCAATAATATTTGATGATGGAGCATGTGTTATTAAAGACAAAAAATCAGGACAAACAATGGCTAATGTTCACATGAGCAAAAACAGAATGTTCCCACTTGAAGTTTCAAATGTGGAACATTTTGCGTTAGCTGCTGGTGAAAAGAATAAGTCTAAGATATGGCATCTGCGGTATGGACATCTGAATGTGAATGGGCTGAGGTTGTTGAATCAAAAATGTATGGTTCTTGGACTGCCAAAAATTGAGTCTTTTGATTTATGTGTGGGCTGTGTATATGGCAAACAAACAAGAAGGTCATTTCCAGTTGAAGGAGCTTGGAGGGCTTCTAATTGTCTTGAATTGGTTCATGCTGATTTGTGTGGACCAATGAATACTGAATCATTTGGAGGGAGTCGTTATTTTTTTCTCTTGACTGATGATTTTAGTCGCATGAGTTGGGTTTATTTTCTGAAAAACAAATCATAGGTTTTTGAGAATTTCAGGAAATTCAAGGCTCTTGTCGAGAAGCAAAATGAGTCTTGCATAAAAGCTCTCCGCACAGACAGAGGTGGTGAATTCTTATCTAATGAATTCAATCATTTTTGTGAAGAGAATGGCATCCGTAGGGAATTAACAGCTCCTTACACACCAGAGCAGAACGGGGTAGCGGAGCGTAAGAATCGCACAGTTGTTGAGATGGCTAGGAGTCTACTTAAAGCCAAAGAAATTCCAAATCAGTATTGGGCAGAAGCAATTGCAACCTTAGTCTACTTGTTGAATGTTTCACCAACCAAGTTCGTGTTGAATAAAACACCATTTGAAGCTTGGAGAGGTACAAAGCCTTCGGTAAGCCATTTACGCATTTTCGGTTGTATTGCTTATGCTTTGATAAATTCACAGAAGCATAAAAAACTAGACGAGAAATCTAAAAAATGTATTTTCATTGGTTATTGTTCACAATCCAAAGCATATCGGCTGTATAACCCTCTTAGTGGCAAAGTGATCATTAGCAGAAATGTAGTGTTTGATGAAGAAGCAAAGTGGAATTGGAGTAGCAGCAGCAAAGATATTCAGGCTTTAACAAATGAAGTTTCACATTCCTCACCAGCAAATTCACTAAATTCCTCTCCCTCATCAAGCAGAAACAGCTCCATAGGTTCAACTCCAAATACTCCGAGTAGCAGCACCTCACCTTCTACAAATGAGTCCTTTGATGCAACACCACAAAGAAAATTCAGATCCCTAAAAGAGATCTATGAAACTTGTGCATTTGCTTTAATTGTTGCAGATCCCACAACTTATAAAGAGGCAGCAGAAACAGAGGAGTGGAGAAATGCAATGAAAGAAGAACTCATGGCCATCCAAAAGAATAAAACTTGGGAGCTGGTGGGATTGCCCCATGATAAGAACGTGATTGGTTTAAAGTGGGTGTTCAAAACAAAGTACCATGCAGATGGAAGCATACAGAAACACAAAGCTCGATTGGTGGCGAAGGGATACTCAGAACAGCAGGGTATCGATTTTGAAGAAACTTTTTCTCCTGTTGCTCGCTTCGAAACTGTGCGAATTCTCTTGGCTTTAGCTGCACAATTGCAATGGCCTATATATCAATTTGATGTTAAATCAGCGTTCCTAAATGGAGAGTTGCAAGAGGAGGTGTATGTTAGTCAACCCGAAGGATTCACTGTTGAAGGCAATGAAGAAAAAGTGTATAAGCTGCGAAAGGCTCTCTATGGATTAAAACAGGCTCCACGAGCATGGTACAGCATGATAGACTCATATTTCCTGCAAAATGGGTTTGAAAGAAGTGAGAATGAGCCTACACTTTACTTGAAGAAGGGAGATAACAATGATTGCCTCATAGTTTGTCTCTATGTTGATGATATAATCTATATGGGTTCATCTCACTCTCTTGTAGATGAATTTAAATGTAGTATGATGGCAAGTTTTGAAATGTCAGATTTAGGTTTGCTGCATTATTTTCTTGGCCTTGAGGTGAAACAAGGAGAAGATGGAGTATTCATTTAACAAAGAAAATATGCAGCAGATCTTCTCAAAAGGTTTAACATGCTAAATTGCAAGGTTGCAGCTACCCCATGAATATGAATGAAAAATTACAGCTAGAAGATGGTACTGAAAAAGCGGATGCAAGAAGTTTTAGAAGCTTAGTTGGAGGACTTATATATTTGGGTCACACTTGACCAGATATTTCAATCTTTGTTGGTATGGTTTCAAGATTTATGAATAGCCCCACAAAACATCACTATGGAGCTACAAAAAGGATCCTACGGTACGTAGCTGGAACTTTGGAATTTGGAATTTGGTACAATCGAGTTTCAGAGTTCAAGTTAGTTAGCTTTAGTGATAGCGATTGGGCAAGTTCCTTGGATGATAGAAGGAGACCTCAGGAAACATATTCAATCTAGGGTCTGGAGCTGTCACATGGAGTTCAAAAAAACAAGCAACAGCTGCACTTTCTACATCAGAGGCAGAATACATTGCTGCCACATCTTCAGCATGTCAAGCAGTATGGCTAAGAAGATTACTTGGTGATTTTCATCAGGTACAGCATGAGGAAACTACAATTTTTTGTGACAACAAGGCCACGATTGCAATGACAAAAAATCCTACTTTCCATGGAAGAACCAAGCACATCGATATTCAGTTTCATTTCATTCGTGACCTGGTTGCTAAAAATGAGATTGTCTTGAAGTACTGTAACACTGATGAACAGCTGGCAGATATATTCACAAAAGCTCTTCCATGTCACAAGCATGTCTATTTCAGGTCAAAGCTTGGTGTGTGCAACTTTGAATCAAAGGGGAGTGTTGGAGGTTGATTCAAAGTTACTTTGAATTTAGTCGTTGGCTGCTGTCATTTACTAGTTGTTATTCCATATTTTTCTCATGTTAGTTAGGTGATTTAGTGCCAATAATATCTCATGTCAGTTGAGATTTTCTAGCATTTTTTAGTTGGTTGTAAGCCTGTATAAAGGGCATTCTCCTTTATGGAAAAAGTAGCATCTGATTTCCTAGCAATTTCATCCGCTGCAATATCAATTTTTGCTCTGTTACTTCAAATTCCCAACAACCTTCGCCATTGCCATCATAAGTATAGATCTTCAAACAGCCCTTTGCTCACTAGTTTGCCACATTATTGCATGCCAGCCTTGGACCTCAGATTTGAACAGAAGACATATCACCACTGCACTACCACTTAGTGTTAGTGTTGTGCGATAATATTTTTGTTTTCTTTTTTCCTCCTCTTTGTTTTCTATTCTCACTTTTTTATTAAAAATTATCATATTTATTATTTTTAGTTAATATTATTTTAGGTTGGTAGTATAAATAAAAAAAGTTATTATATTTATTATTTAAATTGTTATTATATATTATTTTATTATTATTAGAAAAATATAAAGAAAAGATAAGATAATAAATAATAATAAAAAAAATTATATCACGATAATATCATTGGGTTGGTGGTTTACAGGTTGCGTGTGCGTGCAGGAGTTCAGATTCGGAGTTCGAACTACGGTGGAGGCAGAAAGCGCGGCATTTTCCCGCAATTAAGAGTTGATGCTGGAGCGCCTGCGCGGGGTGCTGGCTCGGGCGGGCAGGTTACAGGCTGGTGTTGGCTCGGGTGGGCAAGGGAGAGCAAGAGACGTGTCGGCACGGGTGGGCAAGGGCGGGCAAGGACGGCACATGCGCTCCATGGACATTTCGATGAATTTGGAATCAGCGACGGATTTGGAATCCGTCACCGAATTTGCACTGCAAAAAAACATGATTTTTGTGACGAAATTTAGCGACAAATTTTTTTTGTTGTTATTTTGCGACGAAAACTTTTTTTATCGCTATTTGCAACGAAACTTCCAACGAAAAAATAGTCGTCGTTAATTTAGCGACGAATACCGAATTCGTTGCTAATTTTGCGACGAATTTCAAAATTCGTCGCAAAATTTAGTGATAAATTTGAATTTGTCGTAAATTTAGCGACGAATTTCTGAATTTGTCGTAAATTTAGCGACGAATTTCTGAATTCGTCGCTAATTTTGCGACAATAGCGACGAATTCGGTATTCGTCGCAAAATTTAGTGATAAATTTGAATTTGTCGTAAATTTAGCGACGAATTTCTGAATTCGTCGCTAATTTTGCGACAAATTTCAAAATTCGTCGCTAAATTTGAAATATAATAAAATAAAATAAAATATTAATATATATTTATTATTTAATAAATTAATTTAGAGACGAATTTCGGATTTCGTCGCTAATTTTGCGACGAATTCAGTGAAAAATTCATAATTTGTCGCTAATTTTGCGACAAATTTTAGAATTCGTCGCTAAATTTGAAATATAATTAAATAAAATAAAATATTATTATATATTTATTATTTAATAAATTAATTTATCGATGAATTTCGGATTTCGTCGCTAATTTTGCAACAAATTCAGCAACAAATTCATAATTCATCATAAAATTAGCGACGAATTGAGAATTCGTCGCTAATTTGCGACGATTTCGACGACAAATTCCTAATTTGTCGCTAATTTTGCGACAAATTTCAAAATTCATCGCTAAATTTGAAATATAATTAAATAAAATAAAATATTAATATATATTTTTTATTTTTTATTTAAAAGAATTTATCACATTTATTATTTTTAATTAATATGTTATATTTTATTTTTATTTTATCTTTTTAAAAAATAGTATTATTATTTTTTATATCTTTTATTATTTTATTTTAAACTAATATTTTATTATTTTATAATAAATTGTTATTTTATATTGTTTTATTATTATTAGAAAAATGTAAAGGAAAGATAATAAGTAAAAAAAAAAATCCTTATAACAGATATTAATATTTAGCTTGATGGTTACAAGATCTTAAAGGTTTACAAAAGTGTAGGGGTTCGAACCATGGTGGGAGAAAAGCAAAGGCATTTTTCAGGAATTAAGTGAGGGAGGGTGTGTGGGCCCCGGCTCAGGTAGGCGTGCGGGCGGATGTTGGCTCGGGCGAGCGGGCTCGGGTTCAGGTGGGAGCACATTTTTTTCATTGCTAATTTAGCGTCGAATTTTGCGATGAATTTATATCCGTCGCTAATTTAGCGACGAATTTTTTTTGTCCCTAAATTAGCGACAGATAATTTTTTATCACTAAATTTGCGACGAATTTGACGACGAAAAATTTCCCATCACTAAATTTAGCGACGAATTTTAGATTTCGTCGCTAAATTTAGCGACGGATAATATTTTGTCGCTAGATTCGTCCCTAAATTTAGCGACGAATTTTAGATTTTTGTCGCAAATTGTAACGACAAATAATTTTTTATCGCTAAATTTACGACGGATTTATCGACAAAAAATTATTCGTCGCTAAATTTAACGACGAATTTCTAATTTTTCGTCGTTAACAAATTTAGCGACGAATTTTTATTAAATTTTTGTCACTAAATTTATAGCTAAAAACTTATTTTTTTGTAGTGGTTAACTTTTAAGGGTTATAAAAAGCAACGGTGCTTCTCGTTCTGAATGCAGCCCTACTTGGTTCTCCTAAATCAGGCACCACATGGCTTATGGCCTTAGCTTTTGCCATAATGACTCGAACCCAATTTGACAATTCCAATAGTCCTTTGCTCACAACCATGCCCCATCATTGCGTTCCAATGTTGGAAGGGATTCCAATTGACCCTTGCAAAATCCTAATGCTAACCTTTTGTTTACTCACATTCCTTATGTTTCCTTGCCAAATCCATACAACACCCGGATTGTAAAATCATTCACATATGCAGGGAACCGAAGGATGTTTTTGTTTCTCTATGGCTTTTCGCTTGCAAGCATAGATAAAAGGATTTGGCTCCTCTTAGTATCGAAGAAGCATTGGGACTCTTTTGTGGAGGAGTTTCTCTCTATGGACCCTATTGGGACCACGTTTTGGGGTGTTGGAGTGCAAGCTTGGAGTACCCTAAAAAAGTTTTGTTCTTAAAATTTGAAGACATGAAGAGAGACACATTCTTTCACACTAAGAAATTGGCTGAATTCATGGGATTTCCTTTCTCACTAGAAGAAGGAAAGGAAGGTATGTTGCCACAAGTGATAGATTTGTGTAGCTTGTAGAATTTGAGCAATTTTGGAAGTGAACACGACGGATTTATATTTTGAGCAAGGTTAACATATTCTTTAGGAAAGGAGAGATCGGTGACTGGAAAAATTATTTAACACTAGAAATGGCCAATCGATGAGATAACCGAGAAGAAACTAAAAGGTTCTAGTCTAGCATTTCATGTTTCTACAGAATAAATGTTCGATAATTAATGATGAATTTGTAGAAATGGTTTCTGTATGGTGAATAATAGTCCTTGGGGACTATATGCAATGTAAAAGATCTCAAAATTGTCTTTATAGGAATATTTGAATAGTAAATAGCTCTTGCTTAAGTTTGTTTTTGGAGATCTCGTATTCAAAATTTCGTAAACATATGTATTTTCATAATTATCATGTCCCTACGTAACAAAAAGGAAAAGAAAATGTTCTCAGAATTTGAGGTGCTCTCTTAGAACTCCTCCATTTGCCGGTTGAAGGGCGGTGGGCGTAGGGGTAGCAATTAGGCCCGGGGTAGCAATTAGGCCCCCATGGGCAGTACCCGTAGGGATCCAACACATGGGATGGGGCGGGGAAGGCTTTTGCCTCATGGCGTGGGGAAATTGCCTTTTCCTTGTGTCTGAAAACATGTCAAATCACCCTTTACTTTCTGTGAAAAAATTAGCAGATTTCATTGGCCACCCCATTCTCTCTTGAGGAAGAAAATGGTGGTGGTTTACAAAAAAAATTGTGGACTTGTGTAGCTTTGAGAACTTGAGCAACCTTGATGTTATAGAAAGGGAAAGCATCGACCAGAGGCTCCGGTAGCCATTGACAATGACCCATATTTTTGCTATGGTAAAACTGAGGCTGGCGGAGTCATTTGACACCTGAGATGGCTGAGCCTTTGGATCAAATCACTAAGGAGAAATTTGATGTCACCGGCTTGCCTTTGTATCTCTCAGATATGGGTAGAAATAGCTTCAACCTAGCATGTTAGAAATTTAGGATCAATCTTCAAGAGCCTACTTTTTTAAAAGATTTTTATTTCATTTGTATAATTAAAAAGAGTAGGGTTAAAATAAGCCAAGTCGGGTCGCCTCAGGTTTAAGATTCTAGATGCCAGCACTCAAGAAGGTTATTAGACCATGTTTAGGCACAAATTCACTATGTAAGCAGGGTGTATTGAATGCCAACGAACTATAGTTTAACGGCTATTGTTATCATCCTTAATAATCTCTAAGTTCAAATCTCTCATATGTAACAAAAATAGAGTATATTCAACTTTGGACATTTCTTGCTCTAGAAATGCATTTTTCTATATTTGATATTGTTGAAATTGCTTTTTTTTTTTGTACTATGTCTTGGATATCGCTCGATATCCGGAATTTTGTTTCGATTAATCCAAACCGACCGTTGCAATGATTCCTTTCGGATGGTGGATCTCCCAATGAGAAACGTTCCATACATATGAGAGTCCGATACTCCTAAGTTATGATGAAAGTCAATCATTAATATATATATATATTATAAAGTAATTTCTTTGGAAAGAAAATTGAGAAAATAAACGAATTTAAAAAATTGAGAAAAGGAAAGTTTGGTACATAAGAATCTAAAAAAAAAACATATTATATGGCGGATAAGTTTCGTAAATATGATAAATATACGAGATTTTGTTAGTGTAGTGTTATTTTTGGGGTTCAACAAAAATCTAGAAGTCGACTCCTAAGTTATGATGAAAGTCAATCATTAATATATATATATATATATATATATGGATATAATACGAATTTGAGATTTTATTTAGACGATACGTCTTTTTAATTATTAAACCAACTAAGCATTACCATATACATGTACTTATGTATGTATATTTGAACGACACCAGCCGTCTATAGGTCTAGTAGTAGGTTATGAAACTCAATTAATGAATGTCTCGAATTCAGATCTTAAAAATAAAGAATAGATACGAAAAACTTTAATTGAGCTCTACAGTTACTCCAATCGGATCAGTCGGATCTCCAGATAACCATGTTTAAATAAAATATATATATATATGAATGGTTGGTTCGCCTCAATGAATGCCCACTCTTTAAATACGCAAACAGATTATGTTAAAGTGATAAAAAAAAAAATCGTATATTTAGACGACCACTTATATATATCATTTCTTTTTTGAAGATAAATATTCAGGAAAAACTGAATCCGTCTAAATTTCTTGCACCTGGATGTGACTGTTTTCATCCACAGAAAAAGGCTCTCCGAATCACTTGTCCAGCCTCTGAACAAGGTCCTTAATTCTCGGCTGGCTATTCTGGGCTTGCTTTTATAAAGCCCACTATATGATCCCAAAAGGACAGACTTCGATTGTTCCATGGCCTCGTGAAGAAGTTCATCCATATGTAGAAGAAGAGAAGTGTAATTGGGCAATCACATCTTTCAAACTCCTCTTCATTGTAGTGTTATATTTTACCTTTTAAGTTGAGATTTATCCTAAAAAGTGTTTGTTTTACTTTGGTATTTCATCACTATTTTTTCAAATACTCCAAGTGATGGTAAGTCGCAATCGCTATAACTGAAATAGTAATGTATGAGTGATATTAGTATTTATGTGTTTGTAAGGTGCCAAATTTCATTACTAAAGTATGAGCCCAACCAACTTTGGACATTCATTAGAATATTAACGGAGCAATAGCCACAAATTCGATACCATAGTTTAAAAATGAATTCTTTATAGCTTGTAATAGTCATACAATCATTGATATTCGAATTTTATCTAGCTAATTCGATCCATATACGGATATCCAAAAGATAAAAATCTCTTAGCCAAGTATCTTTCCCAAAATCTAGACCTTTACGAGCGTTTAAATTTAAGTAATTTTCATGATTCCATATAAAAAAAATATATATGTGTGTCATACAATCATCCTTTTCAACACTTACAATAACCAATGATACCAACCATGCCATTTTTTAATATTAAGTCTTACATTAATTTTATAAAGTGAAAATTTCTTATAATTATATATTATATTCATATTATTAATTTAGTCGATCTAAAATATAATTTAATATAAAAAATAAAATATACAAAGAAAAAAAGAAAAGAAAAACCAAAACAATTCTGAAGCAAAGATGCGGATAGCATTTTCAGAGCTAGGATATCAGGTTTGAAAAAAAAAATAATTAAAAGGTGACGAATTTTCATTTAAAACTTATGCTTTTGTATTTAGCTCACCTGTTAGAATACAATACACACACAATTTAACTAGTCTATAGTCTTCATTTAAGGTTGCTCCGTAGAATCCCCCATCCACGTTTGAAAAATCTCAACTTCTTTCTACTTCATTATTCAGCTTATCTCTATTGTATTTTATTATACTACTAATATTTTTTAATCAAAATAAAAAATAACATTTATGGAAAATGGAACATCTTGTAAATAAAAGTTAAATTTCTCTTTTAAAATATTCAAATAATTAGTGCCTCGATATGTTTTATATTAAAAAATTTGCTAAAGTTAAGCTAAATTTGATCTCCATTTTCTTCTTACTCTTTTTTTTTTTTTTTAAATGGCATCAATATAACCCCAATAGGCCCCGGATAGACAAACTACATTTATTCATGGACTCATGTTTTGGAAAGAGACACCACTCCCCCGGGGTGGGGGCGGGCGCGGGCGCGGGGGCGGTGGGCGGGGCGCACTAGGCTCTTTCAGGATTCCATTTTATGTCAAAGGATCCAAATGGAGAGAAGAAAACCAGGCAGGCATCCACTGTACATACTCCCATTTCCAATTGCGATAAGTGGGACGTTCTGGCCTTTCGATGTGAAATTTCAAATCTTTGTTGACTAAAAAGTGAAAAAGTGAAAAGCATGTGTTCACGTGCCCATGTAATAAGAATATTATATGGATCAGGGCAGACACAACTATGTAATAAGAATATTATACGGATTAATAATCAATTGATTCAATAAGACGGAGTATTAAATTTTTTAATCAATTCTTGAATTTAAAATTTGAGAATAAAAATAATGACGCTCAAAAAACTCAATCTAAATAAGAATTTATATATATTTAAATCAAATTAATTAAAATATAATTTCAAACATGAAAAAAAATATACGTGGGTGCATTTTAAATCATAACGGGTGCTTGGGTCCAAAGTGCAATCCCATACAGCTTTTCCCTAATTGTAATCATAGCTTTTTCCACAACCGGGTCCAAGTGCAATCCCGCGGTTTCCACGATTTTTGCAACGTGCAATCCCATCCAACCTTCTCCCCGGTTGGAATCAGTGTAACAATCCCAACCAACCTTATCCCTGTTGGAATCAGTGTAATAACTATTGACCAAGTGGTTAATAGTTAATCATGAATAATAATCATAATTAGAGCTTAATTGTAATGGTTAGTAGTTAATATTTAGTTAATAAAGTGATTAGTGGTTAATAGGGTAACAAACATGAAGGTCTGTTATAGAGGTAGTTAATAAAGGGTAGACAAGGTCTAATGTTGGTTGGTTAGTTCAACTTTTAAGGCTTCAGTTAGCAGTTAGGTTGGGTTGTTGAGTAGATTGTAGAGGGTTGTAGTTCACACTTAGTTGGAAATTCAAGAATGTATATAACCACAAGTGAAGGAATGAAAGGCAGGATTTCAGAAGCATAATCAATTTCCTTCTTAATTCTGCTCTCTCTCTCTCTCTTCTCTCTCTCTCTCTCTCTCTTCCTTCTTAACTGAAAGCATTCTCTTATGTATTTACAGCGAAATAAATATTGAATGTCCCAAAATCTAGGGTCGGATCACTAACCTTTTCGATATACGGGTCCGAAGAAAGTCACCAATGGATCAATCTCCTTTTTTGTTCACAATCCAAGAGTCCTTTTGATGGAATGGAATTATGGTGTATATAGAGATCTTCTTCCTCTCTTTTTTTCTTATCTCTCTCAATTCACAAGAACACCATTGATGGGATGGGTGGTTATGTGGGGAGTTGGAGTTGGTTTTTTCCATAAAAAACCACTCCCTCCCTTTCCTCCTTTGGAAAATTCAAAATAAGGGAAATGGGTTTGAGTCAAACCCACATGGACGACCTGACCCGGTACCTTTATAACTTACATTAACTTTCTCTCTCTCTCTCTCTCTCCTTCTTCTCAATTCTTCTCTTTTCCATATTTCATACTACTGCAGACTCTGCAGTTGAGTTTACAAAGGAAACTATATCCTCATTTGTATGCTGTAGACTCAAGGACTACAGTTCTTCAGTTCTCCAGCAATTCTTGAAGTGAAGGTCCATGCAAAGGGCCTTAACAAATTTGGTATCAAAGCTGTACCATCCTTGGACATACAAAAGATCTGATGGCAGAAGACACTTGACAGAAGACAACTGATGAACAATTCAAGAAAATTGAAGCCAAAATGTAGGAAATGGCAAATGAAACTAATCCTCCATCAAAAAGTAATTCAAGAAAGGTTTCTCTCAAGTTTTCTCATCTTCATTTTTCTCTCACTACTCTCCCTATAACTCAAGTAAAATCTATTATTTGATTTCATCAGCTTATTTCTCAACAAAAAGGCAATTTATGATTCAAGATTTATAGATTTAATCAAATCTCAAATTTCAAATTTTCCATCGGATAAGGATATCTTCAAAAGAAAAAGTACTGTAATAACTATTAATCATAGGAATTAATAGTTAATCATGGTTAGTAATAATAGTTAGTGGTTAATTGTAATAGTTAGTAATTAGTGGTTGGTTAATAAAATGATTAGTAATTAGTAAGGATAGTTAAGTGGTTAGAAGTTATGGGGAAAAATATATAAATACTAAATAGAAAAAGACTAAAGAAGGTATATGGAATGTAATTGATGTTTGATCTCATTCTCTCTTTGGTCCTTCTCTTTCTAACTTTCTTCACTATCTCTTTTTCTCTATATTCTCCCGCTAATCTCTCTCTTTCTCTTACATTCTTTCTTAACCGCACATTCTTTCTTTACTATACTTTTTTGGTTGTGACATACAGCTTTTTACACAATTGTGTCCAAGTGCAATCCCATGGTTTCCATGTTTTTTGCAACGTACAGTCCCATTTGGAACAATTTGGTCATTTTGCCTCTCTTTGTGTATGAGAAGATTTTTTTTTTTTATTTATATAATATTTGAATCCCAGATCATGGAAGTAAAGAAAGAAGATTATGATCATTAAATTACAATCCTAGTATAATCTGAAGTTAAAGTTCACAGCAAAGAAATAAATTACAATAAAAGTTTGATATTGTACCACCCAAAAAATAAAGAGCTCGGTCTTGTTGGACCATCCACCGTACAGAAAACACCAAACTTGCTCCCATTCATTGATCCAACCATATTCTCTTAGAGTAATATTACATTGAAAGCAAAAGAATAATCTAGAAAAGCAAGTCTCCAAAGTACAGCAACAATACATTAGACAATCTGACCAAGCAAATCAAACCATTTCAGTATTGAACCAGTGGCTATGGCTCAAATGGAACACTTTATATAGTTAATTAAGACCCTTATTAGAATATTCAGAGGGGGTGATAATGTTAAATATCACTGTCCCTTTTTTTATTAGCCAAAATAAAAAGTAGGCATAGAGCTTATAATATTGAAACTTACACACGCGTACAAGGGTAGCTTAGCTTTGCCAGGTTGTAATGAACGTACTAATTTAGAGAAATTTTGAAGGAAAGACCAGTGCCATCAAACTTCTCTGCTATAACACTGTCTAGCTTCTCAATCATCTCCCCAGTCAGATGATTCTTCCAATCGCCGACCTTTCCTTGTCTATAGAACACATTGTTTTTAACACCAGCTCTGTAAGTTCCATTTTTGTTCACCTCCAAATTGCTCATGTTATCAAAGCTACAAAGTTTAAGAGTTTCATGCACCATACCTTGTCCTTCCTCTTCTATAGAAAATGGCTTGCCCAAAAACTCTGCCAACCTCTTAACATAAACAAAGGGTTCGTTTTTTAAGTCCTCATATTTTAGGAACAATATTTGGTTGGGAAATTTTTGGCTTGCCTTCCAATAGCCTAAAACATGATCCCAAAATGGACCAAATGGAGAGACTCCTTTGGAAAATAAATCAATTGCCTCTTGTAGTGAAAAGGGTTGAAGTTCCTTGTCTCTCAACTTGGTCATAAAGTGCCAAAGTGAAACAAGCACATCTTTTGGGTTCCGACAAGCGTAAACAATTCGACAAGTGGAAGTTAAGACTGATTTAGGCAACGAAGTGAAGGGGATGTGAGAGGCAAAGAGGCGAGGGGAGGGAAGACCTTCCAAGTCTCCAATGGGATTAAATCGAAAAAGGTTGAGCTCCAAAAATGGAACACAATCATGAGGGCTACTATGTAGCAAAGGGTGGGCAGAAAAATCGTACCGAGTTCTATTCACGATGGTAAATATTAGAGCCTTAAGCCAAGTTGTTCCACTTTTTGGAGAAGTGATCAAGAGAATGTCCTCGCCGCGAGGCTTGAAGTGTTGTTGTACAGACATTATCCCTTCCAAGCCATATGAAGGATGGTACCAAAAATTTTCATACTGATAGAGGTGCTCAGTCATCCATCCCTTTTCTTTAGGAAGTTTTGAGATTATCTCTGCAGAATTTTCTCCAATATCTTTTCTTTCTTCTCTCCCTGTTTCTTCTTTGCTCATTGTGGCCACCGAAGAACAGAGATAAAGTTCTCTCTCTGCCATGCCGGAAGGAAAACAATGTTTGAAATCTTTTGAATGCAGACAATTATCACAACATCAGCAATTAAAGATTCCAAAGCTCAGCCCCACCAACTGTCCTGTTGATAAAGCAAAGCTTTTGGGGGGTCCATTCGGCATAAATTCGTGGACAGATATTCCTGTTTTCATCGTACTGCCATAGCCACAGACAAAGAATAGACATATCTATGCAAAAGCATTATGAAGGGGAAACCTTTCCAACCTAAAAAATTAGTATATAAGTTAGAAGTTTTTATATTTACATATGATACACGGAAAATTGTGGTTGTGGTCTTTTTAAATCCCTTCCACAGATGATTAACGGTCCAATGGAACTGATTTGGATTAACCCTAACAAAGCTCGACAGACTTAAACTTTTACTGTGGCTCTCATACAATGTTAGGTGAAAATCAATTTTCTATATTTAATTTTTAAGTTAGAGAGTTTCTTGTTGGAAATTGGGGGGTCGGGTCGCCCATATGGGTTTGACCCGACCCAAACCATTTCATTAAAATTCAAAGATATGGTAACAAGGAAAAGGAGAGTAGTTCTTCGTCCAACTCCCTTGCTATTTGAATTTTAAAAAGAGATGAAAGTTACCCTTTGTTTTAACTTTTAATAAAACAAAAACACAAACGTGAATAAACTTCCCAATTAACTTCTTCTTTCCCTTTTTTGTAAAACCTAAGAAAAACGGAAGAACACAAAAATATCTCCATCGTTGAGGAATTAAGAGATAGACATATTCATATATCACATAAAAGGTATTTGGATAGTGAAAAACAAAAGCAAACCGTATGTGATTACTTTTTGACCTGTACATCAAAAGAGTTAGTGATTCAACTCTAAATTTTGGATTTAATTTGAGTTTTCAAAGCATGAAATCATGTGTTGATTGTTAGAAATAGATTTCATTGGTATCAAAGCATGCAATGCTTGTTTTATAATTTTTTTGATGTATGGAAATAATATAGATTGTATTAAAATTTAGATATAAGAGTATATTTTTCTTGAAAATGTTGTTAATGGTAACTTGTATAATTTTCAACGAAAATGTCTAAAATTTTAATGGATGAGTACCCATATGATAAAGAATCCTTTTGCAAAAAATGAAGTATGCACGTCTAGTAATATTGGAGAAAAATGAAACCCTTGCCGAAAATGAAAATGTTTATATCTCTTTGAATGATATGTTTTGTGATTTAAAATTTGTATGGTTAAATTCCCCATTAAAAACTCTTTCCAACAATATAAAGAACATGCAAAACGATTTAAAAATGAAGGAGATATGGTTTAGGGAAATTAGGGTCGAAGTACAGAAAAATTTCTGCATGAAGTAGAAGATGAACAGTAACATCAGCCAAATCCTACTCTCGATCATACTTGCATGAAACCCAAACCCTCAGTTCTAGATATCTGATCAGAAAACTAAAACCATCATTAGAATCAAAGCATCCAAAAATGGGGGGTAGCCAGAATTTGGGAAGGAGAAACTGTCGGGAAGGCGGCGCGTGGAGACCATGCGTTGCCCCGAGCGAGTGGGTGGATGGCCCAGCTTACCCGAACCTCCCGGTGGCGCATGAAGGCATGTGAGAAGCGCTTTCTAGCTGCAATTTTTACCGAAACCATTTTCAGAATATTTTTTATTTTTCTGTAATTTTTATTTATTTTTCTGAGATAAAAAATATTTCTTATTGATTTTAAATTGAAAATTTCTCTAATAATTACAGAAAATTATTTTCAGTTTCAAAAATTTCTAAAAATTTTTTCATAAGTTAAGAAAAGTATTTAATGATTGTTGACTACCTAAATTAAATTTTTCAATACCTGTTTGATTTTATGCTCATTAATTTACATGTGAAATTTTTGTTTTTTAATATAAATTCATCAAATGTTTGAGCATGATTATTAGAAATGGTATTTTAAAATTTAATGATTGGCTTCGTGACTAATCTGTTGTTTACCCAATTTTTAGGATATGGTGAGGATCAGATGAACTTTTATTATTCTTTGAGGGAGACACAAAACCGAGAAGACTCCTGAACATTTGGCAAAATCAATTGAAATGATGAATTATAGAATGAGTTCAATTTATACTTTACCACAACACTTGAGAGTGATGAGTCAAAAATGATTTGAACTTCTGCATTTGGGTCATTGGTTTGGAAGACATAGAGCCAAGGTTAATATAATCAGGAATTCTCTCCTGGGTAATCTAGCTAGAATGGCTCATAAGATAATGGAAGGGATGATCGGATCATTCTCAAGAACTTCATATTAAGATTGTTTAAAAAGTGACGAACTACACAGATAGAGATTAAGATGAGGAGATCATTATCTCTAAGGTTAAATGATGGTACACCTCAAGTTTCTAGAAGATTTGCTCCCACTAATAGACTTTCAGTAGGAATGATTAACATGGTTACTTGCATGTATACAGAAGAAAAGAAAGAGATAGAATATAAAAAATGAAATTTTGTATTTCTCTTTCTTTCTTTGTTATATAGTTATGTACTATGATCATGTATAGTAGGGATCTATTAACATACATTGTAGATCAACTTTTTTTGTATGTATGTATTTAGCATGCCTTTGATATTTTGAAAGGAATGCATATCTATGTGAGCATGCAAGTATGTGAAAACGATTTATTCTTATTTCGTATGATTCTAAATACGTGAAGTATTTTAGTGAGAGGATTTAGGTTGAAATGATTTAAATAATTCTCATCTAAAATATGATGAATTTTGTCATTTTGAAATAAATTTATGGTAATCAAACATTTGGATCATTGATAATGATTGAGAATTTAGTGAACTTTCGAGTCTATATCTTATATTCGTTTATCATAAATGTTAGCTTTAAACACAAATTAAAAGTATTATATGAGTATGAAAACTCACGTTTACCCCTTTGAAAACCCAGACCATGGCATCAAAATCCATAATAGCTGACCTTAATAAGGGTGATAAAATCAATGGTGACAATTATGACATTTGGTGCCATAAGATATGGTATGTGCTAGAAGAGTAGGATGCTTTAGAGGATATCAACTATATCATGTAAGATCCTGGAGTTAGAAATACTGCTCAGCAGAGAAGAGATCAAGAAACTTATCAGACATGGAAAAAGAAAAATTCCACTTGTAACACCGAAATTTTATATATATATATATATATATATATATTTATTTATTTATTTATTTATTTATTTATTTTTGAAAAAAAAAAAGGGAGAGCCAAAACGCAGCGTTTTGGCCCTCCCCAAATCGAATTAGGGCTAAAGCCCTAATTCCCCCTTCTCTCTCTTCTCTCTTCTCTCTTCTCTCTCTCTCTCTCTCTCTCTCTCTCCCTCTCCCGACCTTTTATCTCCCACCGCAGCGCCGCCCTCCTTCGCCGCGTGTTCCACCGCCACCACCACTGCCACTGCCACTGCTATCGCCACCTTCTTCTCCTTCTTCTTCTTCTTCTTCTTCTTCTTCTACTTCTTCTTCTTCTTCTTCTTCTTCTTCTTCTTCTTCTTCTTCTTCTTCTTCTTCTTCTTCTTCTTCTTCCTCCTTTCCCTCTCAGTTTCTCTCTCTATCTCACTGTTTCTCTCTCTCTCGCGATCTCCCGCTATCGCTCTCTCTCCGCCTCGCCTTCCACCACCGCGACCCACGATCGAGCACCACCGCACGCCACAGCGTGACTAAAGAGCCTCCGCAAGCGTGAGCAAGTGCGCGAGCCAGCGCGCGAGCAAGGGCGGGAGCCAGCGCGCGAGCGCGCATGGGCGCGCAGCAGCGCATGAGCGCACGAGAGCCAGCGCAGCACACGGGCGCGCACCAGAACACAGGCGAGCACCAGCCCACGAGCCACTGTGGCCCGCGAGCCACTGTCGGCCTGCAGGCCCATCAGCTGCAGGCCATCGGCCCATCGGCCCGCCAGCCCGCAAGCCCATGAGCCGCAGGCCCATCAGCCGCAGGCCCACCAGCCCACAGGCCTTCACCAGCCCACAGGCCTGCCGGCCCGCTAGCCACTAGCCCGCAGACCAGTGAGCCCGTTAGCAGAAGCCCACTGTAGCCCACGAGACCGCAAACGGCCCGTGACGGCCCGTGAGCCCTTGACAGCCCACGAACCTCCACGCAGGTAAATGACTTAGGGTTTTGCTTCTGATCTAAGTGTTTAGATCTAACAAATAAATCTTGTTTTGATAGAAAATACTACAGACTTTGGAGTGACTGAAGCAACATTCGGACGAGATTCTGCGCTTTGAGAAAACCCTAGGTGAGGAGATTTCGGCTCTAATTGATACATTGAATGAATATAGGATTGAATCTAAGATAAAAGGTTCTGTATATGTTTAGAGTGTAAGTAGAATACGAATAGAATACAATTTCTGAAATGATTATATGTGACTTTGAAAGTTAAGTATAGAATGTTACAGAAAATAGATGATCTGATACGAAAGAAGCATATTATAGAATCACAATATCATGTCGAGTGAATTCGAATAGTTTCCTTAGAGTTAAACTTTGAAATATGCATGAAAGTATCTGGGTTATAGGGTTGGATTGAAATGAGCCGTAAAGTGGAGGATATTATATATTTCATATCTTTCGGATAAACCCTAAAGATGCTTGAGAAATTGATATTCAATTTTAATGATCTGATTAGGTTGATCTTTTTTTTGGAGACTCGAGAAATCAGATTTGATTGGTTTTGAAAATAGGGAGTGACCAGCCTCCCTAGAACGGTGAGTGGGACTTTGACATTCGCTATTGATTGAAAACCATGTTTCAAAAATACTTTTTAAATGACATGTTTCTGCAAAATGTATGATTGTTAGAATTTTCGAATATTTTATGAAATGTTTTGTGACCTTTGGAGTGTCTTAATTTCTGACTTTATCGATATGCATTCATGAGTTTTGATAATTGAATATTGTGCCATATTTTCGATATATTGATATGCTTTAATGTTTCCACTGCATTGACACATGGTTTTAAATGGATTTACTTACATATTTGGGCTGTATGCCCGGCCGACGTTATGATATGATGCATGGGGCAATATGCCTGGCCGACATGGTGATGGGATGCATGGGGCTACATGCCCGGCCGATATGATATTCTGATCCATAGCTACGAAGGACATCTGGTAGAGGCACCCCTTGTGTCCGGATACGCTTCGGCCGGAGGTATCCGCCAGATCGTCATGTGTATGGGTGTCCCAGGTTGACCCTCATCGGAGAGGACGTTGAGTACGGCTCCGTCTAGCACCAGGCGGGGGCACCATACACGGCCGACTAGTTATATGTACATTATGATTATTTACAGGCTAGTTGGAGTAGCCTGTGGCCAACATTGGGGTAGAGAGCCATTATTTAATACTTGCATTTGGTAAAACCCCCAATGCGCCGTCGTTGGTCGAGGTAGACCATTGCTGGGAATATTTCCTTGCCGGCTCTTCATGACATTGATGTAAATATTGGATGCATATCTTGCTTTCTTATGTGTACGTATGATATATGATTTTGAAATAATATGATCGGTTTGTACACTGTGGATATTTTCTTAACTTATGCTTTGATACTCCAAGTTCACTCTCAATATTGATAGTATGATATCAATCCCCTCATTTACTGAGTATCCTCCCATAGATACTCACCCCTCGCTTTCTTTCCCACAGGATTAGTGTTGGACCGAGGAGATATGACTGGGTTTGGGTATGGATATTTTCCATCTCTTCCGCTACGATGATTGGTGATATTATTATGTATTGGAGATTTTAGTTTGACCAATATATTTATCAAGTTTTATGGGAAGACTGTATAAATTATGAACATTTATTCATAGAACCCTCGTATTGAATTATTTCATTGCATTGAGACATTTGTAAATATTTAAAAATAACTTGGGAATTTATTTTATATATGCGTTGAATTTAGGTCCGCTCGGTGTGGCGGCTGCTCATGCTTTTGTTGGACATGACAGTAGAGGTCTGCTGCTAGGACTGCTAAAAACTTTATAATCTTGCGTTGTTCTGGATGTTGACTGTGGTATTTGTTGATTTTTGGAGAGGCCGGGATGGCCAATTGTTTATTTTTACAGAATGAATGTGATATACATGTGAAATTGTATATGGGAAACCTTCGATTTATGGGGAGATTCTGCCCGATTTTCTGTAAAAATACCGCCGGCATCCAGGGACAACAGGCGGCTGTTCACGATCCCGGTTCGGGATGTGACACCACTACACGTAACATCATGGTTAGTTTTGTAGTAGATGATCTCATTCACGAATATGAACAATCCTCTACTTCTCATGACATATGGGTGTACCTCAAAGAGAAGTATGGGGCTACTAGTGTGACCCGTTTGAGATAGTTGACAATCAAATTTGATACGTATAAAAAAAAGTCTGATAACAGTATCAAACTATACCTGACAACCATGTCAAATATGATAAGGGAATTAAAGTCAGCAGGTTACGTTTTATATTATGAGCAACAGGTTCAGGCTTTAATTCGATCCCTTCCAAATTAGTAAGAGCACTTGAAAGTCAATATGACTCATAATGATAACATTGAGACTTTCGCTGATGTTGCTCGCCACGTGAAACTCAAAGATGAGCGGTTTGGTGCTGCAAGATCAATTTCTAATGCCTTTGTAGCTAGGTCTAGTTTCCAGAAAGTTTCATGCTTTAAACGCAAAGGGAAAAAGAACAAGGGCAAGAAAGGGAAGGAAATTGCGGAAGGGTCTAAGAAGAATAATTACAACCGTAAGAACAAACGCAAACGATTTTGGAAGAAGAATGACAAGAGCAAACTGAAGTGCTACAATTGCAAAGCTCTTGGTCTTTTCACTCGAGAATGTCCCGAGCCAAAAAAGGTAGCACCCTATAATGCTTCTCTAAGTGATATTTATATCTCTAGTACTATTTTACTTTTTGAATCTTATCTTGTGTGGATTATAGATTCAGGAGCAACAGACCATGTGACGAGAGATCGAGAAGTGTTCGTGGACTTTCGTCAAGTTCCTCCTGGAGCAAGACAGATATACGTAGGGAACAATATGAGAGTAGAAGTTAAAAGGATTGACACTTGCAAACTAGAGTTACGAAGTGGTCAAACCATAATCTTACATGATATTTTCTATGCATCGAAAATTCGATGAAATTTAGTCTCTGTTGTTGTTTTTCTTAAACTAGGTTATGACTTGAACTTTTCTCATGATAGGGTCTGTATCTATAACAATGGTATATTTTATGGTACTAGACATCTGTTGAATGGATTCCTTACTTCGGATTATGACAGACAAATATTTAACTATTATGTTGATTGTTATATTTCATTAAATGTTTGTTTTTCTAGTGATACAAATATTGATGACAAAGTATGGTATGCTAAACTTGGTCACATTAGGCAGGACAAGATGAATCGACTTCTAAAAGCAAGACTATTGGGTTCGCTTATTAAAGTTGATTTATCAAATTGTGAATATTGTCTTGCCGGAAACATGACTGGAAAACCATTTGGAAAAGCCATAAAGGCTGAATTCCCATTGTAATCGGTTCACTCTGATATTTGTGGTCCAATGAATGTGAAGTCTCGATATAAAGTGTCATATTTCATTACATTCATAGATGATTTCACGCGATTTGGTTATGTTTATTTTATTTTTCAAAAATCTGAAACGCTTGAGTGTTTTAAACATTATATGAATGAAATGGAGAATCAAATTGACAGAACAATTAAAACTTTAAAAACTAGATCAAGAACATAAATATCTATCATATCAATTCAAGAATCTATGTAGTGAAAAGGGAATCACTAGACAATTGACTATTCCTCAATAGCTCAACAGAATGGTGTTGCTGAGAGGAGGAAACATTGCTAGATATGACGAAATCCATGATAGCGTAAGCTAACTTGCTATTTTCTTTTGGGGAGATGCATTATTAACTGCGACCTATATTTTTAATAGAGTGTCTTCAAAATTAGTACCAACTACGCTTTATGAACTTTGGATTGGTAGAATACCGAGTCTAAATAGACTTAGACCTTAGGGTTCGGGAGCCTATATTCATGACTCTTCCAATAAGTTTGGAAAACTAGGTCCCCGAAGAAAGAAATGTATCTGTATTAGACATTCTAACCAATCAAAAGGTTATGTATTCATCGGTGAGCGCGAAGATGGTATTGTAATGGAAATTGAACCACGGAATGTGATATTTCTAGGAAATGATTTTCCTAACAAATATGATATAACGAAAGGAGAGTCTTTGTTTGAATTAAATAATTCAAATGATAGATCTGTATTAGATAGATCAAGAGAACCACGAGAAGTTGAATCCCTAGATGATCCCAGTGGGAGGGATTCAAAATCTAACGATCCAACCGAATCATCGATTCAGAAAAGTGATAGGAAATGTGTACCCAAACGTCATTACGAAATTGAAATACACACTTTTATCATTTTTCCATAGGACGAGGATGAGCTGAAGAATGTGAATGAGGTTTTGTCTTGTCCTGCCAAGGATGAGTGGGTAAAAACAATACAGGAAGAAATGGCATCGATGGATTCCAACCATGTTTGGAAACTGATTGATCTTCCACTTAGGTACAAATCTATTGAGAACAAATAGGCTCTCAAGGTTAAACGTAAGGCTAATGGAACAATTGAGAGGTACAAATCTCGATTGGTGGCAAAAGGTTATAAAAAGGGTATTGATTATGAAGAAAGTTTTTCATCAGTAGTGAGATTTGCCTCTATTCATCTATTGTTAGCTATTATAACCAATTTAGATTTAAAATTACATCATACGGATGTGAAGACTATGTTTCTCAATGGAGAATTTAAAGAAAAAATCTATATCGAACAACCAGTAAGTCTCATAGTTGAAGGCCAAAAAAACAAAGTTTGTAAGTTGAATAGATTAATTTATGGCCTCAAACAGTCTTCAAGACAATAATATTTGAGATTTCACAGAGTTCTAATCTCTTACAACTTCAGAATGATAGATGAAAACCAACCATTATATTTATGTAAGAAAGTTCAATGATAAATTTGTAATTCTAAATATGTATGTCGATGACATATTGTTAGCCGAAAACGATATGGAGTATGTCATAAATATCAAGAGTTGGTTATCATTAAATTTTGAGATGAAGGACATGGATGAGGCAGAGTACATACCGGTGTTAAAATCCACAGAGATCGATCCAAGAGATTATAAACTCATTGTACTTCTGTGGTTAAAAGCGAAGAAAAATATGAGATATCAAAAGTATTGTATTCCAGTACCCAAAAACTATTGAAGAAAAACATGAGATGTCAAAAGTACTGTATTCCAATGCTATTGGAAGTCTGATATACGTTATGATGTGTATTCCCTCTGACATCGGCTATGTCATGGGTTTAGTTAGCACATATCAATCCAATCCAGATCGGAATCACTGGACTGCTGTAAAAAGGATTTTGAGATAGCTGAAAGGAACTGCAAACTATTCCCTTTGTTATTAAAGAAATTATTTGTTATTAAGTGGATACACAAATGCTAATTGAAATGACGATTTAAATGAACGTAAATCCACCTCAGGTTATGTTTTTTTGTTGAATAGTGATGCCTTCTCTTGAAGAAACAAGAAATAAACATGTGTATCACTTTCCACAATGGAAACAAAGTTTGTAGCTTGTACTTCTGTAGTTCATGAATGTGTTTGGTTAAGAAGGTTTTTACAACACTTAGAAATTGTAAACGATTCAGTGGGAGCTGTGATATTTTATTGTGATAGTTAATCAACTATCGTTTATACGAAAAATCTTAAATATCATGGAAGAACCAAACACATAGATATAAAGTATAACTTTATTTGAAACATTGTTGATAAAGGGGAGGTGACATTGAAGTATATGTCTACGCATATGATGGTGGTTGATTCGTTGACAAAGCCTATACCTAGGGATGTATTTTTAAAGCATGTAAATCCCTGGGATTACGTAAGATGTAATTGTATTTGTGTATACAATAACTATGATGTATTGCTCATAATTTTAATGACATTTGAATTTGTTTTGTACTTGCAAGTTCTTATGTTTTGATTTAAAGTATGTCAGACAAGTTTTTGAGATTGACTCTCTCACACAAGCAATCGTCTCTAATATCTATATGATATGTAAAAATGAAACAATGTTAATTTGTGATTAATCAACATATATATGCTGTCTTAATAGAGAACTAAGATGAGATTACATTTTATATATATTTTCTTGGTAATCGAAATGGATTTCCCACAATCCGTTACACTTGTCTACGAATCACGTATGATTTTCTCTTGAAATTGAGATGATTATGGAGGACTTATAAGAAGAGAAAGTCAGGTCAAGTGTTGTGGTACATGGTCAGGTTGTCGAAGCCCTCAAATTAATACTGATTCCGCCAATGCAACAAACTGTAGCAATAGTGGTTACCAGGTCGAATCCCAAGGGAACTATGTTAACTTAACTCCTTAGTAATGCCAAAATAAAATGGGGGGTTTATAAAAAAAATTCCTAAATCAAAATTAAATAGGTAAAATTAAAAGACAAATCAAATATGCAAAAATACTAAAATTTAAAAAAGAAATTCAATTCACCAAACTCCGATCCAAGGGTTTATATATTCGCTTGTCTTATTGATCATTGGTTGAAAATATTATTCTTGTAATTCAAGCATTTAACCTTAGATCTATTAGGATAGCCATAATAAATCTTGTATTTTCCTAAAATAATTGACCAAACCCAGCATCCAATCAAAATTTATCATTAATCGACTGGGCACGATAGCGTTCCATATCAAATAATGACAGCATTAAGTTCTGTGAAAACAGTTAAACCAAAATACAAATAACCAGGATAGCCGTACAATTATTCGATTTTGTTTTATCGATTCCTTAGGTTAAAATGAATATCGGCAAACGACCCATAAACATATATAACCTATTTGCTACTCGTACCATTCATTCATGACAATTACGGATCACTGAAATCCTGGATGCAGTAGAAAAATTGATATTAAATTAAATTGTCAGATTAACCAATACCAATTCTTCATAAAAATAAACCAAGAATCGACAAATACTTGAATAAAAGACAGGAAATTAAATTAAGAACATAACCTCACAATGAAGAACAATCGATTAAAATTTCCCTTGAATCAGAATAAAGAAACTAGTCACTCATGGTGGTAAGTATCAACACAAGAAAATAAAAAATAATGTTCCTAAAAAGAAAGAAAAAAAATAAAAAATAAAACCTAATGAGAGATTGGATGAACTGTCATGAAGTTCCTCTCTTTTCTCCTTAAGATGCAGCCACCTCCTTGGAGTATTGTGTTTCTCTGCAGCAGCCCTCCCTTTTCTTGTGTAGAGAGTATTATGTTGTGTTTTTGAGTGCAGTCCCTTTTTTATTTAAATAAGCAAGGTAGCCGGCCCCTTTTTGTGAAAATAGGAAACTTTCTTTCCTTCTAGTCTTCCAATTTGATTAGGACTCTTCCTCTTCATAGAAAATAGGAAAGAAGACATTTTCTCCTAAAGAATAATACAACTTTCCTTTCTTCTAGTTTTCTAATTTAATTAGGACTCTTCCTATTGAGAAAATTAGAAACTCTACTAGAATGCTGAAATTAAAATTCAAACTTCCCTTCTTCAAAGTCCAATAAGATGTCTTGACCCAATTAGTTTCAAAATTGCCTTATTAAGCCCAATTTACTCCAAGTCTTCAATTTCAATCTCCTAAAAATAAAATTCAATAAAACCAACCATTAGTGCATTAAACAATTCAAATTCAAATCATGATAACAATAATAAATTGACAAAATTGCATGTTATCAGTACACTTGGACTAAAACATATACGATACATTATAATTTTGAAATAGACATATACTTCTAATTGAATAGAAAATGTATTGTAGCATATGTTTCATACCATGTAAGCTTTCAATGACCCTATGGATAAAGAGTTAATGAATCCCTCTACCGCATTGTGTGAAACCCAGAGACTTGTACTTAAGCTCATTCAATACCCTTAGGATTTTCGCCTGTTTTTTGAAACTTTATTTTAGTGTTGCTACTATAACATGTAACCAAGAGACCATGATTGATTCGGTCTTGCAGTATACATCTAGGAAAGCAGCTAAAATGGAGAGAATAGATAGTAGTGTATAAGGAAGACTATCTTATAGTTGATACATTATTTTGTATTCACAGTCCGGCTAGTTATGTTTTAACTTAGTGTTTTGAAACATAATTATGAATGCATAATTTGTGTTAAGTCAAGTATACTCTCATTTGTATTGTTTAAGGGACGAGAGATACGTTAACTGTGTGTGACAGAAAGAAGTTTGGGGTATAGCGAGACTTGATATCCTCATTGTATTAAATGATGAGCTATTATATATCATTAACCGATGTGTAATTCTGAGCTCTTGATGTATTCACTGGTCACACGATCCATTTGCACGTATGAAATTATTGGTATATGAAAATGATTGATTTAAGTGCGGGTCTAACCCTCATGTACGAGTGAAAGATGCTGAAAATGGGGGGTCAGGCGGCCCATGTGGGTTTGACCTAACCCAAACCCTTTTATTAAAATTCAAATGTGTGGAAACAAGGAAAGAGGAAGTAGTTTTTCTCCTAACTCCCTTGCTATTTGAATTTTAAAAGGAGATGAAAGTTACCCCTTGTTTTAACTTTTGGTAAAACAAAAACACAAACGTGGGTAAACTTCCCAATTAACTTCTTCCTCCCCATTTTGCAAAACCTAAGAAAAATGAAGAACACAAAAATATCTCCATTGTTGAGGGATTAAGAGAGAGACATATTCATATATCACGTAAAAGGTATTTGGATTATGAAAAATAAAAACAAACCGTACGTGATTGCTTTTCAACCTACGCATCAAAAGGGTTAGTGATTCAACGCTAGATCTTGGATTTAATTTGAGTTTTTAAAGCGTGAAAATCATGTGTTGATTGTTAGAAATTGATTTAATTTCTATATCTATATACTATATTTAGAATAATGAATTAGTTAATACAAAACTTAACAAGTTTAATTATAGTGATTTAATGGATGTTTGTGGCATCTTCATCTAGGTAAAGATGTTATTCCAACAACAATAAATTCTTGAACTACCCAATAGAAAATTTTGTTCTTGTTTTAATTTCATGAAGTAGACCATTGCAAATAAATGGCCAAGCTGATGATACATGGTCCATGACCACAAGATTGGAATCCCTTGAGCCCATTAGATCATAAAATCCATGAACAATTAAACATGCTCTTGGCCTCTTAGTTGAGTGCCCTCTTGGTCTCACTCTCTTGGGGGGCCAATCACTTTCTGACCTCTGAGTTACTCTAAATCTCGATTCTCAAGTCTCTTGGTTATCTCACTCCTCAATGAATACGTTCCATTAATATAAAAGTAATTCATTCCAATAAACAATAAATATAACTTGGGTTTACCCATTAAAGAACTAAATTTCTAACGAATTTAAAACCTTCCTTAATTGGATATAACCTTCCATTCGGAAAAGTCTCTCTCAATAAAAAAATAGAGTTTTGTAATGACTTCTAATATGACAGAAAATCTTTGCGATAACTTAAACTTGCCTTCACCAATAGGATTCTAAATCTTTTAGAGATCTTTGACTACAATCTCATCAACCTCGAAAAATTCTCAGCAATCTCTCCATAGGAAAAATAAAGTTTACGCACTTCTAAACACATATAAAACTTACCATACAAATATACTATATATACTCAGCACAGGCAACCAACGAGATACGTTCTCAGAAACCTACACTTATCACACAAAGACAACACAAAGTTATCTCATGATTCTTCTCAGTCTGTTTCTTACTCGTTCAAAAATCACTCTTTCTAATTTGAGTGTCAGAGTCTCCCAGCCGGAGCATCCTTCTGTGCTATTTTCATATCTCACCACTCACGAAGACCGCAAAAACTTCTCATCACTCTGGTTCCATACTCGTGTCAATAAAGCACGTGGAGCAAACTCACCTCCATCACAATTTAAAATCTTGCAAAGTAGATTAATGTTAGAGGCATTAATTGAATTAAAAATTAAATGGACAAAATCATATATCTCGGTACACTTCAACATGTTTTTAAAATTTTATGTTGATTTCAAAATATTTTTGACCGGCTCAAAATTAATCGAAAGATATTGATTTTGTGCTCATGTGTACGACCATATAAGATTGGTTCATTTGACTTTTGATGAATTTGGTCCTTATTCTACAAAGTATCGTGATTGAGAAATTTTGATCTAACTGAACACTTGTTTAGTTCTACTAATAGGTCAAGTGAACCAATAAAGGACTTAAATCGCCTCAACAAAGGACAAATATTGTAACACCAAAAAATTTCAGTTGTAATGTTGACACTAAAAAGAGATTATTTGATATTTTATACTTTTGTGAAATGTAAAAAATAATTAATTTTTTATGTAAATGTAGATTTTATCATTTAGATTGCATAGAAAAATTCCTTAGATTCTTAGTTGATAGGGTTTTAATTTTTTAAGTATTTGATTATTAGAGTGATCAATACTTGATAGAGTTTGATTTATGTTTGGTGGTGTTGACACTTACACGAACATAAACATGTTGAATGTTTGAGTTATGTATCAACACAACCTATTCGTCTATGTTGATACAAACGAATTACATGGCCAGTAGACTTATATTGACACAACCTTAATTGTATTAACATAAACACTCTTGTGTTCGACACAACCCTCTTTGTGTCGACACAAACACCCTTGTGTTAAGCAAAATACTCTTGTATTGAACGGGTGTCGACACAACCCTGTTTGTGTCAATGTAAACATGAAACCAGACACCAACACTCTTGTGTTAGATACAAACACCCTTAAGTCACCACAACCCGATTTGTGTCAACACATATACTCTAGTGTTGGGCACTTACCCCTTGGTGTTGGACACACACTTTAGTGTTAGACACTTACTCCTCGATATTAGATACAAACACTCTAGTGTTAGACACTTACCCCTGGATATTGGACACAAATACTTTTGTGTTGGATACAAGCACCGTTGTGTCAACACAATAAACACTCAAGTGTTGGACACAAACACTCTTGTATTTGACACTTACCACTATTTCTTCTTGGTGAATTCTTCTCGATGCCTTAGATAAATTCTTCTCGGTGCCTTAATGTTCATTTGCTTCTCAGTGAGTATTTGCAAACAACCATCATACAGTTATGGTAGATGTTGAGATTTGAATCCATACACTTCAAGTCACCCAAAAAATGTTCCACCACCAAACCACTTAAACACTCTGATTATATATTATACGAATTATATTATATCTCATATTTTTGAATATTCTAAATTTTTAATCTCTCTAATTTATTTTTCATAAATTGCATTTTTATTCCAACATTTTCTTACTCAGCACCGAATACACATTTTCAATAAAACCAAAACTCCAAATACTTAAATTCATTAGGCATTTTGTGAAATTTAGAAGTATAAGAGAACTATCAAATAAATACTAAAAATGGATTTGTAGATAAAAAGGACAAAGAAGACTCTAGAATACATGAGACCCAAAATTTCATCTCTCTCTCTAGACTTCTCTTCTCTCTTCTTCCAAGACCCAATCGATTTACTACCAAAACTTAAGACCAAAGATTCAAAACTATCCATCCAACACTCCAATTTCAGGTTTTGGCTTTGATTTTGGAGCATGGCTTAAAGATCTGAGTTGTTACAAAAGGAGAGAATCAAAGGGTTTGTTACAAAAGGAGAGAATCAAAGGGTTGGTGTAACCGAGCCGGAAGGACTCCCTGGAGACAAAATCAAAGTATTATGATCTTCCAATTTTAAGTTCTAATTTGTTTAACCACCTGTCCATTTGAAGCTGAATGATTTTAAAGTCACATTTTGTGAGAGAAAAATAGGTTCTCAAGTTAGGGTTTATTGATTGACTTGGGGTGATTTATATTGATGAGTTGAGAATACTTGATGATACTCCATAGGGGCTGGATAGAGCTTATCAGGGTAACATTCTTATTGTGAAAAAATCTAGGAGTGATTACCTTTCTTAACATAGTAAGTGATGCATGATTATAATTTTGAATAAGAAAATATTTTGCTTGATTTTACAAATTCCTTTAAAACTTATTTTCAAATTGATTTATGATTATGAAGTGTCTCGAAAGGGAATTTGGAATAAAATATACATTCTTGTGTTAAATTAAAAATAGTATGTCATATCTATTGATTTATGTTGAAAATGTTGACTTTAAAACACATGATTGAGAAATATTTGAACAATGTCAGCATATTTTGATACATGTTATGATATTTGAGAAATGGTACTAGATGCATGACCTAATGGCTATAGACATTCCCTTTCACGATGCAGGCCCAATGGGGTGACGTGGTTAGGGGTTTATACGACTCAGGAGGTAGTTGCATTCGAGAGGTACCTTCAAAATTATTCCTTCGGATCAGCCTGGTAGCACCCCAGGAGAGACCCAAGCCAATGCCAAAATTGGGGTATTCGTGAGTCGGAAAAACATGAAAATCCTTTGTAGTTCCACCATTAGTCGCGGTAGACTATTCTCAAGAATTATGATTTTGACAACCCCATGATTTTAGAAAATATATGGATATAACTGGATGCATATGAGTTGTTCGTTATGATTTTGAATCTTGATGCTTGATGATGAACTTTGGATTTCTATAGACACGACAATATGATTTTAAGATAATAATTTAATATGTCTATAATCATCTCTTATTTACAATCATAACATATTATACACTCACTGGGTGTAGTAAATACTCACCACTCTTATTTCCACTTTTATAGAGAAAACTTAATTGAAACTTGTAGGTACCTATCGCCGGATTTGAAGAAACTTGTTTTGTTGGATCCTTTCAAGTACTAGTTCTCTTTTGGTTCAAGATATTTAATAGATTCTAATATAAGGCAAATTTTGTAATTATTTTTAAAACCTACTTTATATTATGTCTATTTGGTTTGAGATTTTGCTACGGTTTGTATTCTCAAAATACGAATCTCTTATTTTTATTTCTTTGAAATTATGTGGAAATTATTTTTGATAAAATGGTTTGTGAAAAATTGGAAGTTAAATTTAAATAGTGGGTTGGGTCTTTGATGATTGGATTTGAATGGAAATGTTGTGTTGGCCTATTGGTGATTTGTACTTGTTTGAAATGATTGAAAATTTCGGAATGTCTTGTGATACTTTGGAATATGATATTTTAGGGTAGCGTGATGATTGTTGCATGTCGAGACCTATGGGTCGGAGCGTGACAGGTATCATAGATGCCTGATTATCAAATCAAAGGCAGGGCCTCACGAAAAGGCTTGGCTTCTAATTTGGATTCCCTACTTTTTTTGTACAAGACCAACCTGTATCTGGAGTACTAACCTGATCCGAGTATTGTAGAATTCAATTTACGATGGAAGTTATTCAAATATAATCTTTTCTATTTTTAAATTTCAAATTCGATATTTGATTAAAAGATATAATATATTTACCCACTAGGTCGATTGTCTGTTAGCTTGGATTCCCTACTTATTTTAAGCTAGAAAGTTTTTGCATATATATACTATCATCGATGGGTGGAAGGCAATGGTACTCACGTAACAATTTTTTGGTGAAGCAAACATGCATAGAGTGGCACACTAGGGCTTCAAATATACTAAATGTTTTTTGAATTGAATAGTTGAATACTTTATTTTCTTAACTAGAGATTTTGAATTCGGGTTCTGAGAATAAAGAAAAGGATTTGGGAAAGTCAACCTCTCAATGGACTGCATAATACTCGAACCGGATTAATCAAACAAATCTTGGATACCAATTTGTGGAAACCAAAAAA
Organism: Dillenia suffruticosa; assembly: GCA_033439265.1. NCBI lineage: Eukaryota > Viridiplantae > Streptophyta > Magnoliopsida > Dilleniales > Dilleniaceae > Dillenia > Dillenia suffruticosa. Next base: position 5,875,332 of record JAVTVX010000009.1, read on the forward strand.
AAAAAAAAAGACACATACTAGTGCTTCAAATATGAACTTTATACGAAAGCATGGCACCTTCTACATATATGTGGAAGCTTGACTAGTTTGGCTCGCGAGGTTTAATTATTATTACTTATCAAAAGGCTAAGCATGTCTCACTATCAAAGATTTAGGAGTACCCCCTCACTTTGTGATCTCTTTAAGATCTGATGCGGGTTTTGGTTATATTTTACTCAAACCAGAATAATTAAACTTTTTCTTTCTTTAGTCGATGCCTACTTGGGCACAAATTGAGGTCAGAAAAAAGGATAGTGATGCCATGAACTTGTGTTTTTTTATTTTTTGAAAATAAGGAAATAAGGGTCTTCCCAGGCCATGTCGGCAATTCCATATCCTTCTCGGAGAAACTTTTTTTTTATGTAGGGACTTTTTACAAAGAGGACAGTGTCAGTTGAGCTATAACTCATTGGCCCTTCTCAGAAAAACCTCTGTATCATAAATTCAAGTTGAAGTCAAAACCAACAATGAGGAACAAATACCGACTTGCCAAGCATTTATAGATATTTCTTTAAGTATTCCATCTTAATTATCAACACATTCTCCTATCTCCCAAGAATTATCTTGCACATTTCTTGTAAAATTAACATATGATGATAAAAAAGAATACATACCAACCGATGAAAATTGTGGTAATGGCGAAAAAGGATCTGGGAATGACGAGTATTGAGAATGGTGAAAAAGAATTTAGGAAAACCAACCTCTAAAATATGCCTCACAATACTCAAACCAGATTAGTCAGGTAAAATCCGGATACCGATAGTGAAAACAAAAAAAAAGAGAGAAAATTGTGGTAATGGTAAATACATGTATTCAAAATAAAAATGTGTGGGTAGAAATTGTGTTCCAGAAATATGTCATGACGGTTTCTTTTCCATCACAATTTATGGAGAAGGTTTCAAGTTTGTACCTCTATAAATCGGAAGAAAAGCTCTTCCCTTTGTGTATTCAAGATTCGAGTGAGAGAGAGCTAGTGTTGTATGTCCTACCACATATGGGTTGTTCAAGTGGTGGGACATACAATCGGCCTATGAATGAAGCAAAAACTTATAGAAGTAGCAAAAATATAGCAAAGAAGAGTTGCGAAGAGAAGACAAGACACACAAGACAAGACAAGAAAAATATAAGAAGTTGCAAAGAGGTAAAAATTAGCCCCAAAAAAAATTAGCAAGTTACTTTCTACTCTCTTTAACGTAAAAAGAAAAGGGATCACGGGACTGGATTCATGTTCTCAGGTACCAGTTGTAAAAGAGAAAGGATCGTATTCTCAGAGGGATTGAGAGCACTCAACTAGGGTGTAATTACAAAGAAAAAGCTTAAAAGCTACAAGAAAATTCCAGGGCCACCCCTAGGAGATGGACATATACCCACGCATTATGGGGAACCAGGATGAATCCTCATGTGTTATCTCTTCCTCTACTCTTTACTCTTGCATATTATTTGCCTTCAATTTAGTCTCTTTGATCTATTATTTTACTAATATTGCACTAATATGTATACATGCTATCTTTTTTACCATGTCTACCATCTTTGCACGAAAATATTTGATATGTTTTTTTGTGGGTTTTGCATTAAAATTCAATTCAGCCCCCTCCCTTGGGTTGTCCCATTTGGGACAATATTTATACTTCGACATCCACAATTTGTAAGTTCTCTCTTTCTCTCTCTCAATTCTCATCATTTTGTTTATGTTTTGTCTTTCATGGATTCGAAATTTTGGTCAGTGTTATATGATCTTGAAGGAATTAATGCCCACGTGGGGCATCTTTCCATGTTTGGAAAAAGGAAATATTCCTACTTTTCAAAAGTCACAAATGGTAACTGATGGATTTGAATTACCTACCATGTGTGGTGAAGGAATAATAAGGAAACTAGGGCAAACCCTAGTAACACAACCATTGGCACAAAAAATTGTGAGGAGGCACAATTGAGAGAGAGAGAAAATTCTGTGGAGAGAATTTGCATCACCGGATTTCGATTGAGGTGTTGTGGCACTGCGGTGATAGCTCGAGTTTCGTGGTTATCATCCCGATGGCGAGATCGTTTGATCGAGATTCGTGGTTCCCTGGATATTTTCTGATCTACTCTTGAGGTATGCCTCTAATATTTTATAATTCCGAAAATTCGCACGCTTCCGCATGTGTATGTGCATATAAACCTAACATTGGTATCAGAGCCAAGTTAGATTATTTTAAAATAAATTTTCGGAATTAATTTGGACATTAAAATGTAACGTCAATTGGTCTTCCTTTTCCCAGACTTGAATCTATCAGTTTTAACGAAACTGCTTTCCTAGATCTGTCCCTCAAACTTCAATTTATATTCCGAACCATCAGTAAACAGACTAAGGTAGTAAACACCGAATCAAGACTTCAAGAGTCAGCCGAAAGTAATAAGGGTACAAGAGATCCCACCTCATGGATCTCGGGTCTCACACAGTGGGATTCGGGGATAAAAGTTGTAATCAGTACCTCAAACTAAATAGCTCCCATTATCCCTAGTCGTCTTTATCACACGTGGTATGAAACGCGTGCCACAGTGTTATTCCTCATCTCTCAAAGGGCGTATGTCAGATGTTTTTAACACTGTGCAGGTATGGGACTCGGTCTATGTATAAAACTTTACCCAGAGATCTCAGAGAGAGTGCTTCAGAGGCAATCTCACAAATTGCAGGTGCTTTCTGAGATCTCAAATCTGGCTTCTAGCAGGTAATATGGATGTGGGTACGTCCATGTCGGTCATATCACATATGACCTCATCCTGAATAAATATCAGGGCGACTTATGTTCTAGCAGGGCTACTCTCAAAGCCTCTTACAGCTAGAAACTGTCTTATCTTCGCTCGCTTAGAGCTGGAGGTGGTCACTCGTATGAGAGAGTCGACCTCACCTGCCTGACATCTATAATAACGTCACAGTATATATATATATATATATATGATAATAAAAGTGAACGCATAGAATAAAATGCAACACTTATGTGACTGAATAATGCATCATATATATATATAATTAATAAAGTATCAATGTCGTCAGTACAAACTGAGCAATGTCAATAAATTCTCAAACCTAATGACTCTATGTGCTAAGAAGGAGTCTCTAGTAATGGGTTTGGTGAAGGGATCAGCTACCATGCTATGTCTCGAAGTGTTCCTGATGGTCATTTCACTCTTCTCAATAATGTCTCTTACAAAATTATATTTGGTGTCTATGTGTTTGGTCCTACTATGAAACTTAGGGTCTCGAGTATAGGCGATAGCGGCCTGATTATCACAATAAATCATTACGGGTCTCCCACTATCCGCTATAATCCCTAAGTCATCTAATAGTTTTCGGAACCAAACTCTCTCCTGAACTGCAACAGAACAAGCCACAAACTCAGCCTCCATGGTTGATAGAGCAACACAGGTTTGCTTTTTACTGCTCCATGAAATGGCACCACCATTGAGCAAAAAGGCAAAACCTGATGTCGATTTATACTTATCCAAATCGCCTCCCCAATCGGCGTCCGAATAACCCACAAGGTGTAAATCGCCTCCTCCGTAACACAGAGAGAGGTTTGCAGTTCCCTTAAGATATCGGAGAATCCTTTTCACTGCTCTCTAGTGACCTTTTCCAGGATTCGCCTGATACCTACTCACCAGACCGACTGCATAACTTATGTCCGGTCTTGTACACAGCATTACGTACATTAGGCTTCCCACCGCACTGGAGTAAGGTACTTTACTCATTTCTCTCACTTCATCCTGAGTTTTAGGACACATTTCCAGGCTCAAGCCTTCACCTTTGGCAATCGGAGTATCAATGGGATTACAATCACTCATCCCAAAATGTTCGAGAATTTTTCTAATGTATGTCTCTTGTGAAAGAGCCAACATTCTTCTCGAACGATCCCTCTGGATCTCAACTCTAAGGATGAACTCAGCTTCACCCATGTCTTTCATATCAAAGTTAGATGACAACCATATTTTGATAGTCTTTATATACTCAATGTTGTTCCCAGCCAACATTATGTCATCAACATACAATGACAGGATCACAAATGAATTATCACCCCGTATCAGATAGACACAATGATCCTCCTCGACCATTCTAAAACCATAAGATATCACAGCCTCGTGAAATCTTAGATACCACCGCCTGGATGACTGTTTTAGGCCATATATCGACTTCCGAAGTCGACAGACCTTGTCCTCTTGACCTACTAGAACAAACCCCGAGAGTTGTTCCATGTAAACCTCTTTATCCAAATTCTCGTTAAGGAAAGCGGTCTTAACGTTCATCTGGTGTAACTCCAGATCCATACTTGCGACAATTGCCAAAAGCAAACGGATCGATGTAAACGGAAAGTCTCCTCATAGTCAATGCCCTTTGTCTGTTTGTAACCCTTGGCTATAAGACGGGCCTTATACCTCTCGATCGATCCATCAACCTTCCTCTTGATTTTGAGAACCCACTTGTTCCCAATGGCCTTTCTTTTCTCAGGCAGGTCAACTAAATCCCAGACCCCATTGACTCTCATTGATTCCAATTCTTCCTCCATGGCCTCTAACCATTGGTCATTGGCAGGACCTTCAAGAGCCTCACAGAATGTGCTTGGCTCCTCATCGTCTTCGGGAGTAACAATTAGGATCTCATCCTCAATCGGCAAGTGACGACGTGGTACGTATCCCCAACTACTCCTTCGAGGAGGAGGAGCCATTGCACCTTCAGATGGAACACTCCCACTAGGACCAAGATCCACAACAGGTTCTTTAGCCCTGCCGCTGGGTTCGGCTGAGCCGTTAGGTTCATCCATCTCATAGAAGGCGATTTCTCGATCGATTTCACCTCTCTTAGGAAAATCATTTTCAAGAAACGTGGCATCACGAGACTCTTTCTCAGTCACTGTGCCGTCCGTATGTTCTCCTAGGAACATATGTCCCTTGGAGTGTTTAGAATATTTAAGAAAAATACACTTCTTTCCTCGCGGGCCTAACTTGCCATATTTGTGCGAGGAATCATAAACATACGCGGCACAACCCCATGGTCTCAAAAAGCAAAGGTCAGGCTGTCTCCCTGTCCAAAGCTCGTACGGGGTGTTGACTACGGATTTTGTTGGGACACTGTTAAGGGCGTAGACTGCAGTCAATAACGCATCCCCCAATGGGAGATGGGTAAATTGGTCTGCACCATCATCGACCTCACTATCTCTAAAAGAGTCCTATTCTTTTTCTCAGCTACTCCGTTCTGCTGAGTAGTGGCAGGAATAGTCAGCTGTCTCGTAATATCTTTAATGAAACAGAGCTCTTTAAATTGTTCCGACAAATACTCGCGCCTCGATCGATTCTAAGGGTTTTCACCCTCAAGCACTTTAGTGCCTCAGACTTATGCGAAATCAGGTAGACGTAACCGAAACGCGTGTAATCATCAACGAACGTAATAAAGTATACGGCTCCGTTTCTGGCTCTCACATTCATTGGTCCACAAATATCGGAATGGACCAATTGCAATGGAGTTCCAGCTCTCATTGCTTTCCCAAATGGTTTTCTAATAGCTTTGCCCGCAAGGCAAAACTCACACACGGGCAACTGGACTTTGGTTAGCGGGCCTAACAAGCCACTCATAGCTAACCGGGTCATCCTCTCTTGCCCTATATGGCCAAGTCTGCTATGCCATACAAACACATCATCCACAACACTATCAGATGCAAAGGCAATAGGAGATGAAGGAACATTTTCATAAAATGGAATATAATCCAATACATAAAGTCCCTCACGGACTAAACCGGAATAAATCAAAAGACTGTTATTATTGTAAATGAACACTTTAGAGTTTCCCAACAAAACGGAATATCCCAACTGGTCTAAACATCGAACAGAAATGAGATTCCGCCGAATCTCAGGAGCATACAATACGTCATGTAGATACAGGGGTTGGTCATTACGAAGCATCAGCTTGCACATGCCAATCCCTCTTACTTCTACAAATGTTCTGTTCCCCACATATAGCCTTCTTGCATGGGGACTCAAACGGTGAAATTCTACAAATGCGCTCCTGTCACGAGCTACATAGTCTGTGGCTCCTGAGTCTACAATCCATAAAGGAGAAGAGTTAGTAAGCATCACAGTAGATGACACATAATTCAAACCATGTAAAGAAGAAGGACTTACCTTTCGCTCGCCATACTCGCGTGCGAAATGCCCATGTTTGCCACATAGATAGCATTGGACCTTACTCTTGTCGAGCTCCTTCTTCTTGCTTTTCTGTCCTTTGTTGTCGATTTTGGCAGATAGCTTCCTCTTGCTTTGGCCCTTGGGCTTCTTCTCATGTTTGCGCCACTTGCGCTTGATCCCTCGGGAGCCCTTGCTCGACTCCGCGATGTTAACATGAGTAAAAGTGGACCTCACAACCTCCTGGCGCTCCTCCTCGAGCTCACAATGCCTACTCACATCCCTGAAAGTATGAATACTCTCAGTGTGTGTGAGATAGGTCTTAACCACATCCCAGGAGTTAGGCAAAGACTAGATCACACCCAGCACCTGAAGCTCGTCAGACATTGACTCCCCAATACTCTTGAGAGAAGCGATCATACTCGACATGTGCATCAAATGCTGTTTCATTGTATGATCAGTCCTCTTCTTGTATGTAATAAACTTATACGTCAGCATCCTCAACTTAGGAGCTGACGCGGAGCCAAAGTGCTCTTTTAGAGCAAGCCAAATCGACCTCGCAGTAGAATACTGCTCATAAACCGGGATTAACTCATCATGCATACAGCTAAGAAGGATCACCCTAGCTTGGCCATCTTTCTTCTTCCAAGCACGATACACTTCTTGATCCCGTTTTCCTTATTCTGTTGGAACCTTCCCTGGGTCCACCATCTCGTGTCTAAGAACCTCCCCGAATTCTTGTTCCTCGAAGACAAACTAAATTTTTCGGTGTCATATTTCATAATTGTCACCATTCAGTTTCTCTCCCTTAACGAGATCCAGAACTATTGTCTTTGTAGCAGCCATGTCTCTGTTACATAGAAAATAGAGACGTTAGTGACAAATGATATTTTAATTCATAATTTTATGTACCCTACAAATCATAAAAACCAAAATGACTCGAATACAGACCCCAAAACGAGCATATGAGTCAATAGATACCATATACCACAATTCAGGATTGCATCTCACCGTTCGGACCAGAATTCGGTACATAAAAAACCCACATTCAGTCACTTTTACCATGAAACCCTTTATAAAATTGGAAAAATCCAATTTTGAGGTGAACCTACGCGCCACCGGCTGGCTCCACGCTCCTCCACGCGCCTTCACACGCCAAAGGTGAGTCCTCATGCGCCTCCACGTGTCTCCACGCGTTTCCACGCGCCTCCACACGTTTCCACGCGCCTCCACGTGCCGGAGAGGGCTATGGCACGTGGGCACACGCCTACACGCGCTGGGGAGCGTGCACCACACGCACCCCCACGCGCGGGCACGTATGTCACGCGCGCGACATGTCGGACCGGGTCGAGGCTGGACCGGGTCGGACCGGGTGTCCGGTCGAACAGGTCCGGGTCAAACCGGTTCGGTCGGATCGGGTCGGACCGGGTCCGACCTGCCCCTCTGCCTCAAGCGCTCTCGCGCGCGTGAGCGTCACGCACCAGGGACACGCGCCTCATCGCGCATGTCCTTCACGTACCCACGAGTTGGGCCTCTTCTTCTTCGCCGATGGGTCTGCAAACGGGTTTTCCGACCCGATATCTGGAAAATGCATTTCTAGCCTATTTTTTCATCGCGATTCTTGTCGGAAAATTACTTTGGATATCCCAAGAATATCCTAAACTTGATCGTTGGGTTATTTGCATCCTGAACGCGGCGAAATATATATCCAAGTTTTGGCCCTCCGCGGCCTCGTCGGAAAATCCCAGTTTCCGGCAACGGCAACATGCAATATGCATACCAAAATGTAGATCTTGATGCCAGGAACTTAAATCTACAATTCTTTTGCGAAGATTCCTCCTAAATCTTGACAAATCTGGGGTTTCTTTGTCGTGGTCACTATTCACAACCCGGATGTTTGACCGAAATTTTCATGGCCTAATCGTGCTCAGAAAATTACGAAAAAATCATATTCGTGACTTACGTGATATTGGTAACTTCATGGTATTTTCAGATTCAGGAAATGTATCCATGATCCGAACCCCAAATTGTCGTAATATAGTATTCACCGATCGGTCTCTTGTGTTCTTCTATGTTGGGATTAGAATATAATAGTGAATACATATTCGAGCGAATTATGAGGAATTATTTTCGTTGAGGAAAGTAGCTCGATGGATGTAACCAGTCTTGGATCTAAGGTGCTGCGAGCTTATTGTTGTACTAACGTTGACTCCTCGAACATCCTAACAGGTGTATCGAGAAGTCTTTATTTGCAGGTGTACTCGCCAGTCGCACGACACCCAATCTAGTATAAAAATCCAGTAGGGTGAGGCGATCGCATGAGTTGTGATCTCGTGATGGATGAAAATGCTCTCGTGTGCAAGTGGGAGATGAAGGAATTAATGCCCACGTGGGGCATCTTTCCATGTTTGGAAAAAGGAAATATTCTCACTTTCCAAAAGTCACAAATGGTAACTGATGGATTTGAATTACCTACCATGTGTGGTGACGGAATAATAAGGAAACTAGGGCAACCCTAGTAGCACAACCATTGGTACAAAAAATTGTGAGGAGGCACAATTGAGAGAGAGAGAAAATTCTGTGGAGAAAATTTGCATCACCGGATTTCGATTGAGGTGTTGTGGCACTGCGATGATAGCTCGAGTTTCGTGGTTATCATCCCGACGGCGAGATCGTTTGATCGAGATTCGTGATTCCCTGGATATTTTCCGATCTACTCTTGAGGTATGCCTCTAATATTTTATAATTCTGAAAATTCGCACGCTTCCGCATGTGTATGTGCATATAAAACTAACAGATCTCTTCTGTTAGAAATTTGAGGTTTGTATTTTTCAATTTTTTATAGTCTAAATTGGGCTTTTTCTTTTTTTTGCATTTTTTGTTAGTTTCTGTATCCATTTAATTTGTAAGTAACCCATCATGATTCCATTGTTCTGTTTGTTCTTGATGTCAAATGAGGTTTAGGCAGCTCAATTTCTGCTTTCGATTTCAAATAGAGTAATAATCATTTTTTGCATATATTTTATTGCTTGTGGCTTCCAATTCAAGCCAAATTCCCTTTTTTAATCCATTTACTTTCTTTACTCTTCATCCAGTCATTATTGATTGCCGTCTCAGTGTATGTACAATGCTCAAATATGAATTATGTTATGTAATTACTTTGGATTATTGATGAGGCTTTTGAAGTACGATGATCATTAACATTATCCAAGTCGAACATAAGAGCAAAAATAAGGGCCTTAAGCCATGTTGTGCCAGACTTTGGAGTGCTAACAAGTAAAACATTGGTGGGTTGAGGATTGAGAAATTGCTGGCTGGACATAACTCCTAAGCCATTCATGGAATGGTACCAAATGCCTTGATACTTGTAGAGATGACCATTCCGCCAGCCTTTTTCTTTGGGAAGTGTCGCGATGATCTCTCCATATCTCCTGTAAATTTTCTCTGTTTCTTCAGTCTTGATTTCAGGTAGAGAATCAATACGAAAGGGAAGCAAGGCAGCCGTTGGAGTAAAGGCTAGACAGAAAGTGAGATATAATATGAAGGAAGCATCCCTCCCACAATTTAGTTTTTGTATAATAAAGTGAAACCCGTAATGACAACATCCACAAGATGCAGGCACAGTATTTCCATATTTGGAAGATTTTTCAAGCACTTTTGTCTTCCCATAAGGTGATCAATCAAAATTCCAACAATAACTGCATAGAAAATGATAAGTCGAATAATCAACATAAGATGAAGAAATAATTTGACAGATGGTCAAATAATCTAATAGATATAATCAATTCGACAGAGATAGGCTTTGTTCTAGTTTGAGAATGACTGGTTGGATCCCGTTTCTGAAATAGTAGCAGAGTAAGAAGCCATGTCGGCAATTATACATACCTGAGGTGCAACTTCTCTGTTTCAATTTTGTTGGCACCTCACGTGGGTCACAAGGCTATCAACGCCGTGCCCCATCCTAATTACCATGTCAAAAATAAGATATGACCAACTACGGTCCTAGCTAGCCCCAATTTTGACAAAAATGAAATTCAGCTAAAAAAAAAAACTTTTCTACCATAAAGACTTACATGGTAGATCATCAGCTAGGGCAAACATGTAATTTTTTCTGGAAACTGATCTCAACGGAGAATATAAACATACTTCATTGATTCAAGGCATCCTATGAAATAGCAACCCTTTTGTATCCCAAGTATTTCACAATTCATTATGGTGGTCGATAAGATTTAAATAAATGTAATATTTACGATTGATTTTATATTATTTTTGAATAAATATTACACTAATATTTATATTTTGTGACATTTGATTTAGGAGGAGACTTATTATAAAAAATGAAGAAAAATGAGCTAAATTGGAGCAATTTTGTAAAGTATGAAAAATTGGACAGCAATACTCTTTCATTAGCACGTTGGCACGTGGATTTCAAGAGGTAAGTAAGAGGTTTTGAAGATTTACTACAATAAAATTTTCTTTCTCAATTGTATATTCAAGAGAAAATTCGGATGGAATTGAAAATATTAAAGATTTTTATTTCATTCCTAATATTTAGGAAAATAAATTTTTGAAAATGTAAATTTCAGATTTTTAAGAACTTTTTTTTATTTTAAATTTCTAGAATATTATCTTTTAGGGAATTTTATTCCTTCTTAAAAACCAATTTGAATAAGGAAGGAATTTTAGGGTTTACTACTCATATATATATAGGAGTGTTTCACACTTTTGGAGGCAGCGCCGAGGGGGCAGCAGCCACCTTTTCGCCAGAGAAGCAGCCGGTAGCCCTTCGGAAGATGCATATTTCTTCATTTTTGACTTGGAGGCACATATTTGGGAAGAAAAGCTGCAGCCGGGAAGGAGCCATTTTTCTTACGTAGTGTACATTCTTTTGGAGCAATAAATCCTTTTTTATGAGTTTTCTTTTTATTATGTTTTGTTTTTAATTTATTTTTCTAGTTAAAGAATTATTAAAATCTTGATGAATGATGATTGTGAGATCTAAATGATTTTATTTGCTTGATATTTGTGGGTATTTATTTAATCTCTATACTTAGTGTTTATGATTGTTTTAAAATTATTAAATAGAGGCTTATGTTTAATAACTCTAGAATAATCTATAACCATTTAAAAATAGTAAGATTTGTGTGTTTTTAATGGAGTGGTAATTGACATAATTTTATGACCTCGCAAGCGGTAGGATTTATGTCAAGAGATTAGGTAATCTAATTTAAATAAATCCAGATTGGAATTTACTGATTAGAATTGAATCTTTCTAGTCTTGGTTGTCTTTCGATTAGCGAAATAATTAACGATGGTATCTTGGTTACCGAAAAAGTACAGAGAGATTGGTCGTTTCGTGGTATTTAGCGACTATAACCAATTTATTCGCATAATATCGAGTAATTTTTGTATCGATGATCAATCAAACATATCAAGGTGGAAATAACTCATTTGGCTAGATTTTCTCCCATTGACATCCTTTCCTTTAATTGGTATTATCTCATTATTTTATTTTAGTTAATTTTCATTGATTTGTTTGCATAATTATTTTAGATTCCCTCATATTTTCATTTTCCTTGAAAGAGATAAATCCGCCGTTCCCTGTGGATTTGACCCTGCTCACCCTAAACTCATCTTTAGTGAAGTAGGTAATTTTATTTTTGATTGTTTGACGACACACCAAATTTTGGCGTCGTTGTTGGGGGAACGGTATTAAGTGATTTATTTCTTTTAAGTTTTGTTTCCTTTTTATTTTTGGGACTAATATTTGCAGTGAACTTACTGGAAAATTGTCAACGACATAGAAGAGAAGGATTTTAAACACTCGGACATGACCAGTCAAAAGACTTTGAGGGAGTTGTTATTTCCTGATTATAATGAACACATCTTTTGCAGTGATTTTCCTAATATTGAGATGTCCCGACAATTTGGAATATGGCAAGATGTTCCAAAAACAGTTAATGAGGTAAGTGATTTTTCCCTTCGTCAAGAATTGAAAGAACTAGCTTCTCTCATGCGTAATTTTATTGTAGGAAAAACACAACCGGTACAAATTTGTGGAATTTGTTCAGAGATTGATCATCCAACTGATAAGTGTCTCATTCTTTATGATGATCCATATTCGAACCCCTACAACCCAGGATGGAGTAATCACCCAAATTTCAATTATGGAAATTGGCAACAAGAATTCCAACAACAACCACAAGTCCAATCTCAATTTCAGCCTCAACAAACTTTGGATCAAGATACATCTCTAGAAGAGATTGTTAAAGTTTGACTAACAGCACTCAATTGTTTCAATAGGAAACACAATGGTTACAATAGGAAAATCAACGATTTCAACTAAAGACAAGAACCAGCATCCAAAACTTGGAAAATCAGGTGTCGCAACTGGCAACGACCATAAGTCAAATGGAGAAAAATAATGGGAAGCTAACCTCTCAAGTAGAGATCGACTTGAGAGAAAACGTGAGTGTTATGGTGGTCAAAAATGAAAAGAAACTACAGAACAACTCATTGACAACTGAAGGAGATAAAGAAGTCGAACAAACCAAAGTATCAATATTAAATGAATCGGCCACGAAGGTAAGTGAGGAACCGAACAACTAAAATTTGAAATTAAATATCTCTCCTCCTTTTCCTGGTAGGTTGGCATATTCTGAGGAATAAGATGATGAGAAGGAGACGGACTTCATTGTTCATGACTCTTTTGTGCAAAATAAATTGGATTTTTTTGTTTGAAGAGAGTTTTACAAATAATTTTACACAATGGGATAAATTTTTTCAAGACAAACTTCCATATCAAAAGCAATTTATGGTAAGCCAAAAGTTCCTTTATTTCATTTCAAGATTGAAATTCATGCCAGGCAAGTTGAAGTCAAAATGACTGGACCGGTTTTTGAACGAGGTTGAAACGAGGAGTTAATGTCGAGCCAAAGACATGAAACAAAGGCGCTTATTGGGAAGCAACCCAATATTTTCTTTATGATTTATTTATTTTTATTTTTATTTTTATTTTTATTTTTGTTTATTTATTATCATTTATGTTAGCTTGATTTATGATTGATTTAAAAAAAAATACAGAAGTACTCCGTGCTTAGGGCGTGCCCACGCCTTAATCTAAATTCATTTCTGTCCACACAAATCACATGGACAGCTTTACTCCTTTCTTATGGCGTGCCCACGCCCTAAGTAAATTCCATTTCTGCCAAAGGAGCATATATTTCACTGCATGACCAGAAGAACTCTTTATTTAGAGCGTGTCCACGTCCTAACCACACATCACTTCTAAAAACAAGAAAAAAAAAAGAGAGAGAGAGTGAGAGAGGCGAATTTCATATTTTAACACTTGCATTTTTTTTTAGGGCTTTTCTCTCCACCACCTTGAAGCCTCAATAATGGACCGAAATTCTTGATAATTACGGCCTACCCACGTCATAGCTCTTTTCTCTAGTTCGTTGGAATTGTTCCTCCATTCTCCACTCTACTCTAAGGAGTATTGTTCTCACCTTTCTCTTTTATTTCTTTGTTCTTTATTCTTTATTCTTTGTTCTTTTATTTTATTTGATTTATTTATACATTTCTGTTTATCTCTCTTAACTTGAGCATATATTGAGGACAATGTATGATTTAGGTGTGGGGGATGTTAGGTGTTTTTCTCTTTGTTTTGGTTTTTGACACTATATTTGTTTTTTTTATTAGTTTAAATTTTGTTTCTTCAAAAATGGAAAAAAAATTAAAAAAAAAATTCCGAACTTTTTTTGTTGATGTATGCTATTTGGTTGGCTAGAGATATATGAAAAATGGCTTGTATCAATGGCTTTTGTACTTGAAATGGTTTCTCATGTCTTTAATAGTTTTCTTTCAATGATGAGTATGCAAAGATTTGACATAAATCCTACTTAAAAAGTGAGGTTTTGAGTCATAAACGAGCAAATTCATTCTTTGTGCTTGAGATTATTTTTTTCTTGATGAGTACTTATCACACTTGGATTGCACATTCTAGAACTTGCATTGTTATGTATTTCAAGATCACATATAGGATTTTGTGCATTGAAATGATAAAGACACATAGGTTTTACCTCATTTTGGCTTTCGTAAAAATCCCTACCTTGATATATAATCCCCTTAGTGAACCAAATTGAGTCTGAGGCCCTTTCTTTCTTCAAAACCCTTCAATACAACACTATAACCCTATTTTGGCTGAAGTTTCAACCCTTGTATCAGGGATATATGCAATTAATTGCATGATATTAGTTATATGATTGTCTTATGAGATATATATTGATTACAGTTTTGATGATGATATTCATAAAGTTTGACTTTGTTCATCTTTGAGCTGAAATGTTCTTAAAAAAAAAAGAAAGAGACAGAAATAAAGCAGCAGCGAAAAAAAAAAAGAGAAGAAGAAAGATGCATTCTTGATAAATTCATTTCAATCATGGATCGTAGAGAAAAAGGTTGACATATTTATGTGATTTGGAATGTTAGCTATGTTGAGCACACGTGGGTGACAAGATCATGAATTTTTGGTGTGCTACCTGTGTGGGACAAAGGTGTTATCGGAGAAAGAATTGTGTAGTTAATTGCATATTATTTTTGGTACACTTTAACCCTTGATATTCCCTTTTATCCTACCCCTAACCCTAGCGACGTTACAACCAAATGAAAAACCTTTAGATTGATGCATGAAATTCTAATTTTTAAGTGGTGGAGATTTAATATATTTGCAAGCATATGGTAATGACATTCCATATTGTTGATTTGAGAGACATATATATTCTTAACCTGTTCGAGTACATAAGAGTGATCCCATGGAGAGGATTGTCGAATCTTGCTGTTTGGATTTCATAAAGAGCTGTTAAGACATGTAGTGGTTGTTTTAGTGCGGATCGCTGTGAAATACTTGTTGTTTCGATTGTATTTTTGGTTTGACTCTTATAGTAATTGTTAACTTGGATGCTTGGAAGAAAAAAAATAGGTTGGATAGTTTTAATTTTATTTTAGTTAGAGATACTTGAGGACAAGTATCATATAAGTGTGGGGGAATTTGATAGGGTTTAAATAAGTGTAATATTTGCGATTGATTTTGTATGATTTTTTAATAAATATTACACTGATATTTATGTTTTGTGACATTTAATTTAGAAGATTTATTATGGAAAATGAAGAAAAATGAGCTAAATTGGAGCAATTTTGTAAAGTATGGAAAATTGGACAGTAATGCTCTTTCATTAGCACGTTGGCACGTGGATTTCAAGAGACAAGCAAGAGATTTTGAAGATTTACTGTAGTAAAATTTCATTTCCCAATTGCATATTCAAGAGGAAGTTCGGATGGAATTGGAGATATTGAAGATTTTTATTCCATTCCTAATATTTAGGAAAAGAAATTTTTGAAAATGTAAATCTCAGATTTTTAGTAACTTTTCTTTTATTTTAAATTTCTAGAATATTATCTTTTAGTGAATTTTATTCCTTCTTAAAAACTAATTTGAATAAGGAAGGAATTTAGGGTTTACTACTCATATATATATATATATATATATATATATATATATATGAGTGTTTCACACTTTTGGAGGCAGCCCCGAGGGGGTAGCAGCCACCTTTTTTTCCAGAGAAGCAGCCGGCAGCCCTTCGGAAGATGCATATTTCTTCATTTTTGACTTGGAGGCACATATTTGGGAAGAAAAGCTGCAGCCGGGATGAGCCATTTTTCTTATGTAGTGTACATTCTTTTGGAGCAATAAATCATTTTTTATGAGTTTTTTTTTTATTATGTTTTGTTTTTAATTTATTTTTCTAGTTAAAAGATTATTGAAATTTTGATGAATGATAATTGTGAGATCTAAATGATCTTATTTGCTTGATATTTGTGAGTATTTATTTAATCTCTATACTTAGTATTTATGATTGTTTTGAAATTGTTAAATAAAGATTTATGTTTAATAACTCTAGAATAATGTACAACCATTTAAAAATAGTAAAGTTTGTGTGTTTTTAATGGAGTGGTAATTGACATAATTTTATGACCTCGCAAGCGGTAGGATTTATGTCAAGAGATTAGGTAATCTAATTTAAATAAATCCAGATTGAAATTTACTGATTAGAATTGGATCTCTCTATATCGTAATGCTGTCGGAACACTAAATCCAATGAAGGTCTCTTGGGTTGTCTTTCGATAAGGAAAGTAATTAACGATAGTATCTTGGTTATCGAAAAAGTACGGAGAGATTGGTCATTTCGTGGTATTTAACGACTATAACCAATTTATTCGTATAATATCGAGTAATTTTTGTATCGATGATCAATCAATCACATTAAGGTGGAAATAACTCCTTTGGCTAGATTTTCTCTCATCGACATACTTTCCTTTAATTGGTATTATCTCATCATTTTATTTTAGTTAATTTTCATTGATTTGTTTGCATAGTTATTTTAAATTATTTCATCAAAACCCTCCATATTTTTATTTTCCTTGAAAGAGATAAATCCGCCGTTCTCTGTGAATTCGACCCTACTCACCCTAGACTGGTTTTTAGTGAAATAGGTAATTTTATTTTTGGTTGTTTGACGACACACCTGTGGTACAAAGGAATGACCCAACTCTTAATAAACACAAATAAGCAAGCATGCTTTGAACGTAACCAAATCACTCAGCATTGTCCCAGATGCCAGATTCTGATTTCTGAGTGGTCTTCAGTTGAGAAGCTCGGAACATTCCTGTTGTATTGAACTGCATTGTGACTTCTCCGGTGGCAGAAACTGCAACCAAGCCACAGGTGCCTTTAGGCACAGACTCTACAACATAAGCTGCAGCATCCTGAAGAGAGAGCCCTTTGAACTCCATAAGAGCTGCCACATCTCTTGCCACAGTTCCAGGTATAATTGATTCACCTTTGCCCATTGCAGATACTGCACAATAGCTATTGGCATAGTTACCAGCACCTATGAGAGGTGTGTCCCCAATTCGTCCCACCATTTTGTTGACTAATCCACCCGTAGATGTTGCAGAAGCTAGATTGCCATTGCCATCCACTGCAACACAACCGACCATTCCAATTTGACTATCACCATCTAGAGGAGGGCTTGTTCTTCCTTTTGGAAAGGCGGTGTATAATCTACCTGCACAATTATTACACAAGTATCAATATACTTACTTTAGCTCATGTGCTCAAATATCGACATGTGAAATTTCAGGTTCAACCACCAAAGCCGAGGCTAAAGGAATAAAAGGAAGATTAACAGCACATTGCAACCAACATAGTCATCTTTAGTCACCTTATAATAATGTTAAAAGGCAAAAAGTATTACCTGAACTCTGTTGGCTTCTTGTGCCTGTTTCAACCTAGCAACGTTTTCAGGAGTAACAAAATAGCTCGAGTCTGCAGTTTCAACCCCCTGCAGAAATTAACAAGAGCAGCCAAACTGGATGAAAATGTACGATACTTGGTCAAAGGAAAAGTTACATTACTGATTTCAGGCCAATCAAAAATAATTCCCTTAGATGAGCCCTTGATTGAAGGAGGGATAGACATAGACTAACTTTCATCTGAGTTGGAAGCAAAGCAACACTGAATTATTTGCTTCTTAGATTGCACAAAAGCCTTCTCAGCACTAATGTGTTAACAGAACTATTGAAAGAAAAGAAAAGGATGTCCTTTTTGCTTTCATGAAAATATGACAAGTTCGATTATATTGTATTCACACAATGAATGCATGGCATCAAAATGGAACCAGGTCAGAATTTTTAAGTACAGAAAAACTCCTCAACCACACATATTGATTAATGCCCACGTGGGGCAAGTTAATATTTAAATTTCAAAATAAAGTTTACCCATTACCCTACTCTTCCCTATTTTTTCCTCTCCAAATAACTCCTACGGGAGTTATAACTTTTTTTTTTTTTTCTTTCGGTTGACAAAATTTTTTTTTTGAGAAAAATAAGAGATCATCAATGAGGGGGTCTATTCCGAAAACGTAAAAATCACCGGGTTAAGGGTTGAAACGTTGTGGTATCGTGTTAATAGTTCATTTTACGTGACTATTATCCCGATTACGAGTTGCTCCAGTTCAAAATTTGCGGTTTCTGAGATTTTCCGTATCACCGATTGAGATATACCGTAAACTTATCTTTTACGATTCTAAAAAATTGTTTATTGTTGCTTCCGTTGCGTGATTGAGTCACCATTGTCTAACATTGGTATCAGAGACAGGTTAGATATATTTTTAAATAATTTTTCGGAATTAAATTTGAGTATAAAAATATAAGGTATAAAATTTGGGATTCGAATCACGAATGAATTTCGTGAATCCAATTATACCACTGTATTACCTAATTCACGTAGATTACGAAAATAATTTTTTCGTAATTTTCTGAGCACGATAGGGCTAAGAAAATTCCGGTTGAAGCATTCGGCCGTGAATAGTGACCGAACCCTTCAACCCCAGATTTGGCGAGTTTTAGGTCAAATCAGAGCGTGAAAATGGTAGATCTGTGTTTGTCTCTGCTAGATCTACATTTTGATATATATATTGCATGTTGTTTATACCGGAATGTGAGGATTTCCTAGACGAGTTGAAAAAACCCGGTTGCAGACATATTCGGGCGAAAACAAAGGCCCAATAGTGCGGCGCGTGCACAACACGCGCACAGAGGCACGTCTGTGCAACAGCCGCTGGCACGTGTTCCTCACGCGCGCGTAGGCGCGTGAGGCCAACCGGCCCAGACTGGGTCTGGACCGAATCGGGTCAAACCCAACCACTACCGGGATCTGGGTTCCGACCCACTCCCGCGTCCAGATCCGACCCGGTGAAGCGGGCTGCGCGCGTGCAGGCGCGTAGCACATGCGCCTGCACGTGAGGCTCGTGGGCTCACACCCACAGGGCGCGTGCAAGCGCGTGCCTCACGCGATGCGCCCTGTACGTGCCCAGGCGCCTCCCTGGCGCGTGAGAGCGCGTGGGACGCGCCGCCAGGGGTCCGGTGGCGCATGAACCCTCATGGCGGCGCGTAGGCTGTCCAAAAATTGGATTTTTTCTAATTTTTGGGGGATTTGTGACAAAAAATGACTATTTATGGGTCTTTTATGCATCGTATCCCAATCCGAATGGTGAGAAGCAATCCCGGATTGTGGTGTATGGTGTTTGTTGACTCATACGCTCGTTTTGGGGTCTGTATTCGAATCATTTTGGTTTTGGTGATTCGTAGGGTACATAAAATTGTAAATTTAAGCATCAATTGTCACTAATGTCCTTTTTTCTGTGAGACAGAGACATGGCTGCTACGAAAACTGTCGTTCTAGATCTCGTTAAGGGAGACAAGCTGAACGGTGACAATTATGATATTTGGCACCGGAAGGTTCAGTTTGTCTTCAAGGAACAAGAACTCAGGAAAGTTCTTAAGAACTCGGGAAAGTTCTTAAGAACGATATGATGGATCCTGGGGAGGGTACCACGGCACAAGCACGATGGGATCAGGAGGTGTATCGTGCTTGGAAAAATAAGGATAACCAAGCGAGAGTGATCCTTCTTAGTTGCATGCAGGATGAGCTAATTCTGATTTACGAGCAGTATCCTACTGCACAGTCGATCTGGCATGCTCTGAGAGAGCAATATGGCACCCCGTCAGCTCCTAAGGTGAGGATGCTAACCTATAAATTCATCACTTACAAGAAGAGGCACGATCATATAATGAAACAGCATTTAATGCAAAGTCGAGTATGATCGCCTCTCTGAAGAATATGGGGAAGCCGATGTCTAATGAGTTTCAGGTACTGGGTGTGATCCAGTCCTTGCCTGACTCCTGAGATGTGGTTAAGACCTATCTCATGCACACTGAGAGTATTCATACTTTCATGGACGTGAGTAGGCACTGTGAGCTCGAGGAGGAGCGTCAGGAGGTGGCTAGGTCTTCTTCTACTCATGCTAATATTGCGGAGTCGAGTAAGGGCTCTCGGGGTTAAAGCGCAAGTGGCGCAAGCATGAGAAGAAGGCCAAGGGCCAAGGCAAGAAGAAACAACATACCAAGACCGACGACAAAAGACAGAAGTGCAAAAAGATGGAGCTCGATAAGAGCAAAGTCCAATACTATGTTTGTGGCAAGCTTAGACATTTCGCACACGAGTGTGGCGAGCGAAAGGTATGTCCTTCTTCTTTACATGGTTTGAGTTACGTGTAATCTATGTGTGATGCTCATTAACTCTTCTCCTTTGTGGATTGTAGATTCAGGAGCCACGGACCATGTAACTCGGGACAGGAGCGCATACGTGGAGTTCTGCCGTTTAAGTCCCCAGGCGATGAGGCTGTACGTGGGGAATGGAGCATTTATAGAAATAAAAGGGATTGACACTTGCAAACTGTTGCTACGAAGTGACCAAATCTTATATCTTCATGATGTTTTGTATGCTCCTGAGATTAGGCGGAATCTAGTATCTGTCCGATATTTGGATTTGTTAGGATATTCAGTGTTGTTGGGAAACTCTAGAGTTTCCATTACTTATGACAGTTCTTTAATTTGTTCCAGTTTGGTCCATGAGGGACTTTATGTACTGGATATGATTTCATGTTATGAGATTTATTCTTCTTCTACTATTGCTTTTGCATTAGATAGTGTAGTGGATGATGTAAATGTATGACATAGTAGGCTTGGCCACATAGGGCAAAGAGGATGGCCCGGTTAGCTACCAATAGCTTGTTGGGCCCACTAACCAAGGTCCAGTTGCCCATATGTGAGTTTTGTCTTGTGAGCAAAGTCACTAGAAAACCATTTGGGAAAGCAATGAGAGTTGGGACTCCATTGCAATTGGTCCATTCCGACATTTGCGGACCCATGAATGTGAGAGGCCGAAACGAAGCCACGTATTTTATTACGTTTATAGATGATTACACGCGCTTTGGTTACGTCTACCTGATCTCGCACAAGTCTGAGGCACTAGAATGCTTCAAGAGGTTTATCAGTGAGGTTGAAAATCAGCTAGACTTGAGGATGAAAACTCTCAGAACCGATCGGGGGCACGAGTATCTGTCTGAGCAATTCAAAGAGCTCTGTTCCGATAAAGGTATTACGAGACAGCTAACTATTCCTGCTACTCTTCAGCAGAACGGAGTAGCCGAGAGAAGGAATAGGACTCTGTTGGAGATGGTGAGGTCGATGATGGCACAGGTCAACTTACCTATCTCCCATTGGGGGATGCGTTATTGACTGCGGCCTATATCCTTTACCGCATTCTGACAAAGTCTGACCCCATACGAGCTTTGGACAGGAAGACAGTCTGACCTTAGCCACTTGAGACCATGGGGTTGCGCTGCGTATGTTCGTGATTCCTCGAACCAATACCGCAAGTTAGGCCCGCGAGAAAAGAAATGTATCTTTATTAGATACTCTGAACAATCCAAAGGATATGTGTTCCTAGGAGAACATACGGACGGCACTGTCACTGAGATAGAGTCTCGTGATATCACGTTTTTCGAGAGTGATTTTCCTAAAAGAGGAGAAATCGATCGAGATCTCATCTTCTATGAGATGGATGAGCCTAGTAGC
The DNA here is from genome assembly GCA_033439265.1 of Dillenia suffruticosa. Classification (NCBI taxonomy): domain Eukaryota; kingdom Viridiplantae; phylum Streptophyta; class Magnoliopsida; order Dilleniales; family Dilleniaceae; genus Dillenia; species Dillenia suffruticosa. Next base: position 5,897,061 of record JAVTVX010000009.1, read on the forward strand.
TCAGCAGAACCCAGTGACGGGACTCAAGAGCCAATTATGGATCTTGATCTTAGTGGAAGCAATCCATCTGAAGGTGTGGGACCTCTCTCTCCTCGAAGAAGTAGTCGGGGACAAGTGTCATGTCGTCGTTTCCCGATTGAGGATGAGATCCTCATTGTGACTCCTGAGGACGATAAAGAGCCGAGAACTGCACATGAGGCTCTCGAGGGTTCAGCAAAGGACCAATGGTTACAAGCCATGCACGAGGAAATGAAATCAATGAGAGTCAATGAAGTCTGGGAGCTAGTTGACTTACCTGAGGAAAGAAAGGCCATTGGAAACAAATGGGTTTTCAAAATTAAAAGAAAGGCCGACGGATCGATTGAGAGGTACAAGACCCGTCTAGTAGCCAAGGGTTACACGCAAACTAAGGGCATTGACTACGAGGAGACTTTCACTCCAGTAGTCAAATTTATCTCGATTCGTTTACTTTTGATAATTGTCGCTGATCTGAATCTTGAATTACACCAGATGGATGTTAAGACCGTTTTTCTTAACGGGAGCCTGGATGAGAAGATCTACATAGAACAGCCCTCTGGATTTGTTCTGGTAGGTCAAGAGGACAAGGTCTGTCGACTTCGGAAGTCGATATACGGTCTAAAGCAATCATCCAGGCGGTGGTACCTAAGATTTCATGAGGAGGTGATATCTTACAGTTTTACGATGGTCGAGGAGAATCATTATGTCTATCTGATTCGGTCCGATAACTCTTTTGTGATTCTGTCGTTGTATGTGGATGACATAATGTTGGTTGGAAACAACATTAAGTGTTTAAAGACCATCAAAACATGGTTGTCATCTAGTTTCGACATGAAAGACATGGGTGAAGCTGAGTTCATCCTTGAAGTTAAGATCCAGAGGGATCGCTCGAGAAAGATGTTGGCACTTTCACAAGAGACTTACATTAAGAAAATTCTCGAGCGTTTTTGGATGAATGATTGTAATCCCATAAATACTCCGATCGTCAAAGGTAAAGGCCTGAGTCTGGACATGTGTCCAAAAACTCAGGAAGAAGTAAGGGAAATGAGTAAAGTACCTTACTCTAGTGTAGTGGGAAGTTTGATGTACGCAATGTTGTGTACTAGACCGGACATTTGTTAAGCAGTTGGTCTATTGAGCAGATATCAGGCAAATCCTGGAAGGGGTCACTGGAGAGCAGTGAAAAGGATTTTCCGATATCTAAAAGGAACTGCAAACTTCTCCTTGAGTTACAGAGGAGGCGATTTGTGCCTTGTGGTCTATTCGGACGCCGACTGGGGAGGTGATTTGGATAAACGCAAATCGACATCAAGTTTTGCTTTCTTGCTCAATGGCAGAGCCATCTCTTGAAGCAGTAAGAAGCAAACCTGTGTTGCTTTATCTACGATGGAGGCTGAGTTCGTAGCATGCTCAGTTACAATTCAGGAGAGTGTTTGGCTCCGAAAATTATTGAATGACTTACGGATTGTAGCGGATAGTGGGAGACCTGTAATGATTTATTGTGATAATCAGGCTGCTATCGCTTACACTCGAGACCCTAAGTTTCATAGTAGGACTAAACACATCGACACCAGATACCATTACGTTAGAGACATCATGGTCGAGAATGGTGAAGTGACCGTCAAGTACATTTCGACACAGCATGGTTGCTGACCCCTTCACCAAACTCATCACTAGAGACTCTTTTTTAGGGCATAGAGAGTCATTGGGTTTTAATATCTACTGACATTTCTCAGTTTGTACTTATTGATGACGTTGATACTTATTGATTTTATACATATATGATTATAGTGTAATACCCAAAACAAAAAAAAAAAGAAATTTAAAATAAGGGCTTAAAGCCCTAATTTTTCTTTCATTTCCCCCCCCCTCTCTCTCTCTCTCTCCCTCTCTCCTTTTCTTCTCTCTTCTCCCGATCCCCCGCCGCCGCACCTCTCTCTCTCCCGCTGCCGTCCTCCGCCGAGCGCGATCGCTGTACCACAGCGAGCGCACCAGTTCGCGCGATAGCGCCAGAGTGCGCGGCAGCGCAGAGCACTGCACGCTCTCCCGAGCGCCAGCGCGCCCCTGCGCGAGCGCCAGCGCGTGACCCTCTGCGCGAGCTCGTGCACCCCCCAGCGCGCGATCTCCAGCGAGCTCCAGCGCGCGACCCCCTGCGCGCCTCTGCACGCTCCTGCACGAGCCCCAGCGTAACCCCAGCGCGAGCAGCGCACGATCCAGCTCGCGAGCGCGCTCCAGCGCCCGAGCCAGCGCCCGAGCCAACGCGACCCAGCGCGCGACTCAGGGTGTGATCCAGCGCGAGCCAGCGCGAGCGCGCTCCAGCGCGCGATCCGGCTCGCGAGGCCCACCAGGCCCGCAGACCCAGCAACCCGCAAGCCCACCAGGCCGCAGACCCAGCAGCCAGCAGGCCCAGTAGCCCGCAGGCCCCACGCCCGCAAGGCCATTGCGGCCCGCGGCCCACGGCTCACAGCCCGAGACGGCCTGTGACAGTCCGCGAGTCCCTGCGAAGGTAAAGGACTAAAAGTTTCGATTTTCGCACTAGGGTTTTGAAATTCTATAGCAATTGGACTTAAATTGCTCACAATTGTTTCAAATTTGAAACATTCGGGTTTTAGACCAAATCGAAGGGCGAATGAAAGCTAAATCTGAAATCCGAAAAATCCTAGGTGAGAGAAATGAAATCTCTTCAACCCTTGAATAAATTTTGTCAAATTAGGTAGTATTAGTTGGTTTTAGATTCGAATTAAGATTTATTTTGATTTTGGTTATTTACTTATAAATAGAATGAACTTGATGACAGTGAAGTTGTTTATAAATTGAGAAATTTAGGGTTCGTACGAATTTAAGAAAAACGATAAACCCTGAAATAGTTGGAAATTGATGAAAATCGTGATGACTTGATTAGGTTGGCTTTCTTGGTGACTCGATTGAGGGGCGCCTTGTTCTGCGTATTGTGGTGTTATTGGGGAGTGCGCTACCCTCCCCAAAAACAGTGAGTGGGATTTATTTCAATACTTTTGTTTAATATGTAAATCCTGTTTTACAACATTTTGGTAATGAACATGATTTGTCGTATACTTGAAATGTTTTGACTGATTTTAAAATTAATTTTTTGTGAACCGATAGAGTGTCCAAAAACTGTGTTGAATTATGAAATTATGCATCCATGTGGTTGAAATGTATAATGTGTCATTTTATACTCTATGTTGCATTGGTTTATGAACCTGACTTTGGCACATTTTGATATGATATTGATTTTGTCCTTGAGGGCTTTGGATTATATTGTTCCGTAACTACGAAGGACACCGTGAGAGACGCTTTGGTGGCGTCCGGATATGCCTAGACCTGGGGTATCCCACGAGTTGTCGTGATTTGATTATCGACACGGTACTAGCCAGGTTGAACCCGAAAGGGGGAGGATTTGGATTTGGATTGGATATCCTCTCCAAGTCTAGCACCTGGACGAGATTCGTCGCCAACGCCGGGGTAGAGAGTACTTTAAAGAAATTTGCATATAACACCCCCGGTGCGCCTGTCATAGGTCGCGGTAGACCTCTGCCAGGACATTTTCGGCTGGCAGCTCTATGATTTTAAATGATGGTACTTTGGATGCATATTTGACTTGAAAATGCATGAAATGATATATTGTTGAAATGAAAAGCATGATGATTTGAAATATGATTTATATACTTATGTTTTGACACTCCAGTTTCACACTCCATATTTGACGATTGCATTGACCCACTCACTCACTGAGTATTCTTTCCTGAGTACTCACCCCTCATTTCCCTTTTGTTTCAGAGATAGTATTTGACAAGGAGTGTCGCTTTTAGGACGCTCAGTATCTTTTGGAGATCAGGCCTGGACTTGAGGAGTCATTGTGTGTTTCCGCTGTAAAATTTGTATTGGTGATGTATATGTATTTTGAGATCTATAGATGATCATTTTTATAATTCTGGGATGACTGTATAAATATGGACATTTAAATTGTGGAACTCTCATGTCACTGCATGACATTGCATTGAGGCATTTCTTTTTCGTTGCGTCTGTATTTGGGAATGTGTCATGTCTTAGAAGTGTCCTCTAAGATCGCTCGGTGCCTCCTCTAAATCACAGGAGGGGCGACTGGCGACTGTCCATGCCTTTAATGGGGGCATGGCAGTAGAGGTCTGTGGTTAGGATTGTGGAGAATTGTTTGTTAGCCTTGCGTTGCCCTGGATTGTGCAGTATGGATGATCTGGTTTGTCGTTGAGGATAATTTATGCATTTTGAGGCCGGGATGGCCCCTTTGGACAGGTAACAGGTTTATTTTAATATGGGAGACCTCCGATATATAGGGAGATTCTGCCCGATTTTCTGTAAAAATACAGTCGACATCCAGGGTAACGGGCGGCTGCTCACGCTCTAGGTTTGGGGCGTGACAGTTGGATTGGTATCAGAGCCAGGTTGGTTAAGAGCTATGTAGGAAGAGAGTCTTGGAAACATTCCCGAATATGTTAGTTTTTAAAGTCCTCAATGCATGAGAGTTTCATACAGTCATGAAGTCCCAGTACATGGTCATAGGCATATGAGTTCATCTATTTTAGGGGGTTAGATACGGTTGTATCTAACCTAACTTGCTATATTCTTCTCCTATTGAACTAAGAATTTCATTCTTTTGTAAGGGTAGCCATGCTATGATTAGTTCAAAATTCTTGAACAGTGCCTATTCTTTTAATGATAATAAGCATCTTTCTCTTGCAGAATTATGCCACCTAGACGTAGAAGGAGAGGTGCTAGATTCGCATCGCTTGAGGGTCTGTTAGTGCCGGATGCACCTCGGGCACCCGAGACCCCACGAGTACCGGAGGACTTAGACGAGCCGGAGGATAGTACCTCGACTCGCGTGCCACCACCGGCACCTACTCAGCCAGCTGCTCAGGCTGAGACTTCCGTACCCACACTCGACGCCTTTCGGCAGGTGTATGAGTGGTACGCTTCGCATGGGGTCCAAATTCTGCCCCCACCACCTCCTACAGCAGCGCCTGCACCTACAGCAGCGCCAGTTCCTACGGCACCGGTTCCACCACCGGTGGCCGGTCCTTCTACTTTGTCCGAGCCGAGTGAGACTACATCGGCTATTCTTAGACGGGTACATGAGTTGACTCAGTTGGTTAAGGAGGCCCGTCAGCTGGGGTGCACAGATTTTGCAGGGCTTGGTGATGCTACGGCAGCCAAGCATTGGATCAACCGCACCCGCAAGATTCTGACTGATCTCGGGATTAGAGAGGAGCTCTGCCTGAAAGTGGCAGAGCGATTATTAGAGGGAGAGGCCCTCTCATGGTGGGAGACCCTCACTAATGAGGCGATAAAGCCACTGCGGTGGGACGACTTCCTTCGGGAGTTTGACCGCAGATTTTTCCCACTCTACCAGCAGGACCGGATGAGGTCAGAGTTGGGACAGCTTACACAGGGGTCCAGATCTGTCTCGGAGTATGAGGCAGACATGCGGAGACTTGCCGCATTTGTACCAGATCTGGCCACACCTCAGTATTTGCGCTTCAAATTTGAGGACGGTCTTAGCCTCAGCATAAAGAGGTATATGACTATTACTCCACAGTTTACACTGGCTAAGGTGATAGACTCTGCTCACCGCGCGAAGGCTTTGGTCCGCGCTGAGACTAGGCAGAGAGAGAGCAGAGAGCAGAAGAGAAAGAAGGAGAAGTCTTATTTTGCGAAAAATTCCAAGAGGGGCAGGGGATCCAGTTCGCATAGAGGCAGATTTGGATCTGGATTTTCTGAGCTGGGACAGGGACAGTACTCCCAAGGGTTTAGACAGCCCGCACCGACTCACCCTGCACAGTTTACTACTCAGCCGCACCCTTATTGCCGCAGGTGCAGTCAGTCCCATCTGAGCGGAGCTTGTTCAGTGACGGTCACTTGCTTCCACTGTGGGAAGCCGGGGCATATTAGGAGTTCTTGCCCTGAGTTAGGACTCGGAGCACAGAGTTCACTGAGCCGCACTAGTACTCTTCGTATGGGACAGCAGGGGCAGCCTGCTCGGCCAGCAGCTTCTACTCCCAGGGTGACCACTGGGAGTAACACAGTGCAGACTCAGGCACGACAGCAGCCTAGGACTCAGGCCCGGGTTTATGCCATGACGCATGAGGACGCCCAGGCGAACCCCAACATCATCTTGGTTACTCCTCCTTCTGATCCTGTAGAATAGGATCTCTATTCGTATTTTCACTTCTTTTGAGGATGTCAGCATTGTATCAGTCGTATAGGTATTTTATGTTGTGTTCCCTTTTGTCGACATGATACCTCTCTGACATCTTTGTACACCGAGGTTGTAGAAGCCCTAGAGGCTCAACTATTTTGACATATATATGTACATATCAGGTTTGAAATTATTCTAAATTTATGTGCATTTGTTCAAATGATAGGTACTCTACCCATTTTCGGAATAGATGCTCGTATCCTTATTGACACGGGGTCTAATTATTCGTATGTAAGTGATAAATTCTCCCGACACTCTGACAGACCGCTCTCACCTTTGGACGAGGAGATATCGGTCATCACTCCTCTGGGTAAGCAGATTGTGCGCGGCATAGTGTATAGAGAATGTGAGATCAAAGTTGGGGATACAGTGCTGAAGGCAAATTTAATCCCTCTCGCCATGACTGATTTTGATGCCATCTTGGGGATGGACTGGCTACATATACATCGGGCTTCAGTTGACTGCTTTAAGAAGCAGGTGGAATTTCGAAAACCCGATCGACCAATGTTGATTTTTGAGGGCGAGAGGCGGGTTTTACCCCGCTGTGTCATTTTAGTTTTGGAGGCCAGACGCATGATTCGCCGCGGATGTGTGACTTACCTGGCTCATATCATTGACACCACTGCTCAGGGACCGAGACTGGAGGATGTCCCAGTGGTACAGGACTTTCCTGATGTGTTCCCCGAGAAGCTGCCCGGACTACCACCTGTTCGGGAGTTTGACTTTGAGATCAATTTAGCTCCGGGGACTACCCCTATCTCTATGCCGCCATTCAGGATAGCGCCGGCTGAGCTGAGAGAGCTCAAGGTCCAGCTGCAGGAGTTGCTGGATAAGGGGTTTATCCGTCCTAGCACGTCTCCGTGGGGTGCACCGGTGTTGTTTGTGAAAAAGAAGGACGGCACATTTCGGCTATGTGTAGATTATAGATAGCTGAATAAAGTTACCGTTAAAAATCGGTACCTACTACCACGTATTGATGATCTCTTTGATCAATTACAGGGTGCTAGAGTATTCTCGAAGATAGATCTCCGGTCGGGTTACCATCAACTGCGGATTAGGGTCGAGGATGTGCCTAAGACGGCTTTCCCCACCGAATACGGACATTATGAGTTTTTTGTCATGCCGTTTGGGCTGACTAATGCCCCTGTCACATTTATGGACCTAATGAACCGAATTTTTCACGATTATTTGGATCGGTTCCTCATTGTTTTTATTGATGATATCTTAGTCTACTCGCGGAGTGATGATGAGCATGCTCAGCACCTTAGGGTGATTTTGCAGACTCTTCGTGAGAAACAGCTTTGTGCCAAGTTCACCAAGCATGAATTTTGGCTGCGGCAGATTGGTTTTCTTGGCCATGTAGTTTTTGCGGAAGATATCTTTGTTGATCCGCGGAAAGTTGAGGCTATATTGAGATAGGAGCAGCCACAAACAGTATCAGAAATCAGGAGTTTTCTTGGTCTAGCTGGGTATTACCGCAGATTCGTAAAGGGATTTTCTCGAATTGCTACTCCGTTATCTAGATTGACACGGAAGGACGTCAGATTTATATGGGATGACCGTTGTAAGGTGAGCTTTCAGGAGCTCAAACAACGGTTGACGTCCGCTCCGATTCTAGCCCTTCCTACGAGTAGTCGAGAGTATGTGGTGTACAGCGACACCAGCAGGCAGGGATTGGGCTGTGTATTGATGCAGGATGGTAGAGTTATCACCTATGCTTCATGACAACTAAAGAAGCATGAGATGAACTATCCTACGCACGATTTGGAATTGGCGGCCATCGTTTTTGCACTAAAGATATGGCGCCACTATTTATATGGGATCACATGCAGGGTGTATATCGATCATAAAAGTCTGAAATATTTATTCACCCAGCGATAACTTAACCTGAGACAGCGGAGATGGTTAGAGCTGCTAAAGGATTATGACCTCATCATTGATTATCATCCGGGCAAGGCTAATGTGGTGGCTGATGCCTTGAGTCGGAAGTCATCTTCCTCTTCTCAGACTACCGAGAGTACTTATCTCTCGTGTTTATTGGGACTCCGAGCTTTGGGAGTCAAGTTGGCTAGTGATGATCGGGGAGCTATACTAGCCAGATTTGAGATTCGGCCGAGTTTGCTCGATCATATTAGGGAGCTTCAGCAGAGTGATGAAGAGCTCCGAGGTATTTATGAGAAAGCCAGCAGATGTGATATTGACGACTTTAGAGTTCGCAAGGATAGACTGTTGGTTTTTCAAGATCGGGTATGTGTACCAGCAGATAGTGATCTTCGTAGGGCTATTCTCGAGGAGGCCCATTCATCTGCCTATGCTTTATATCCCGGTAGTACTAAAATGTACCGCACCATCAGAGACAGTTATTGGTGGTCGGGTATGAAACGGGAAATAGCAGAATTCATTACTCGTTGCCTTGTATGTCAGCAGGTGAAGGCTGAGCACCAGCGTCCAGCTGGCACATTGCAGCCCCTTCCCATTCCTGAGTGGAAGTGGGAGCATATCACGATGGATTTTGTAGTGGGATTACCGCGGACTTCGGCACAGCATGATGCTATTTGGGTGATAGTTGACCGACTTACTAAGTCCGCACACTTCATCCCGATTAGGAATGATTACTCACTTGAGGCGTTGGCACGCCTCTATATTGATATGATTGTGAGACTGCATGGGGTTCCAGTGTCGATAGTATCAGATCGAGATCCCATATTTACATCCCGTTTTTGGCCTAGTCTGCAAGAGGCTTTGGGTACTAGACCGAATTTCAGCACAGCGTATCACCCCCAGACAGATGGTCAGTCAGAGAGAACTATTCAGACTTTAGAGGACATGCTCAGGGCATGTGTTATGGATTTCCGGGGGAGTTGGGATCGGCATCTTCCGTTGGTGGAATTCGCCTATAATAATAGCTATCAGGCGAGCATTAGCATGCCACCTTACGAGGCATTGTATGGGAGGAAGTGTCGTACCCCGTTGTGCTGGGATGAGGTTGGTGAGCGACGACTCACCAATGTTGAGCTGGTAAAGGAGACGAAGGAGAAAGTGAGGATTATCCGTACGCGGATGAAAGCCGCCCAGGATAGACAGAAATCCTATGCAGATCGTAGGCGGCGACCTCTCGAGTTTACTCTGGGAGACATGGTATTCTTAAAGATATCTCCCTTGAAGGGAGTCATTCGATTTGGGCAGTCAGGGAAATTGAGTCCCAGGTATATTGGGCCCTTCCGTATCCTTGACAGGGTCGAAAGTGTAGCATATAAATTGGAGCTGCCAGCAGACCTATCGCGTATTCACGATATATTTCATGTCTCAGTACTTAGGAGATATCAGCCAGATCCCTCACACATTTTAGAGGCTCCGCCAGTTGAGCTTCGAGAGGAATTGAGCTTACCTGTTCAGCCCGTAACTATTCTGGATCGACAGGTCAGAAAGTTACGGAGTAAAGAGGTTCCCCTTGTCAGAGTTTTGTGGAGGAGCGACCAGGTCGAGGAACAAACCTGGGAGCCTGAGGAAGCCATGAGAAAACAGTACTCCCATCTATTTTCTGTATAGTTTTCTTTTAGTCTCGAGGACGAGACTTGTTTTTAGGGGGTTAGAAAATGTAATACCCAAAACAAAAAAAAAAAAAAAAGGAAATTTAAAATTAGGGCTTAAAACCCTAATTTTTCTTTCATTTCCCCTCTCTCTCTCTCTCTCTCTCTCCCTCTCTCCTTTTCTTCTCTCTTCTCCCGATCCCCCGCCGCCACGCCTCTCTCTCTCCCACTGCCGTCCTCCGCCGAGCGCGATCGCTGTAACACAGCGAGCGCACCAGCGAGCACGACAGCGCCAGAGTGCGCGGCAACGCAGAGCACTGCACGCTCTCCCGAGCACCAGCGCGCCCTACGCGAGCGCCAGCGCGTGACCCTCTGCGCGAGCTCGTGCACCTCCAGAGTGCGATCTCCAGCGAGCTCCAGCACGCAACCCTCTGCGCGCCTCTGCACGCTCCTGCACAAGCCCCATCGTGACCCCAGCGCGAGCAGCGCACGATCCAGCTCGCGAGCGCGCTCCAGCGCCCGAGCCAGCGCCCGAGCCAGCGCCTGAGCCAGCGCCTGAGCCAACGCGACCCAGCGCGCGAATCAGCGTGTGATCCGGCGCGAGCGCGCTCCAGCGCGTGATCCGGCTCGCGAGGCCCACCAGGCCCGCAGACCCAGCAGCCCGCAGGCCCACCAGGCCGCAGACCCAGCAGCCCGCAGGCCCAGTAGCCCGCAGGCCCCAGGCCCCAAGCCCGCAAGCCCATTGCGGCCCGCAACCCACGGCTCGCAGCCCGAGACGGCCTGTAACAGTCCGCGAGTCCCTGCGAAGGTAAAGGACTAAAAGTTTCGATTTTCGCACTAGGGTTTTGAAATTCTATAGCAATTGGACTTAAATTGCTCACAATTGTTTCAAATTTGAAACATTCAGGTTTTAGATGAAATCGACTGGCGAACGAAAGCTAAATCTGAAATCCGAAGAATCCTAGGTGAGAGAAATGAAATATCTTCAACCCTTGAATAAACTTTGTCAAATTAGGTAGTATTAGTTGGTTTTAGATTCGAATTAAGATTTATTTTGATTTTGGTTATTTACTTATAAATAGAATGAACTTGATGATAGTGAAGTTGTTTATAAATTGAGGAATTTAGGGTTCGTACGAATTTAAGAAAAACGATAAATCCTGAAATAGTCAGAAATTGATGAAAATCGTGATGACTTGATTAGGTTGGCTTTCTTGGTGACTCGATTGAGGGGCGCCTTGTTCTGCGTATTGTGGTGTTACTGGGGAGTGCGCTACCCTCCCCAAAAACAGTGAGTGGGATTTATTTCAATACTTTTGTTTAATATGTAAATCCTGTTTTACAACATTTTGGTAATGAGCATGATTTGTCGTATACTTGAAATGTTTTGATTGATTTTAAAATTGATTTTTTGTTAACCGATGGGGTGTCCAAAAACTGTGTTAAATTATGAAATTATGCATCCATGTGGTTGAAATGTATAATGTGTCATTTTATACTCTATGTTGCATTGGTTTATGAACCTGACTTTGGCACATTTTGATATAATATTGATTTTGGCCTTGAGGGCTTTGGATTGTATTGTTCCGTAGCTATGAAGGACACCGTGAGAGACGCTTTGGTGGCGTCCGGATATGCCTAGGCCTGGGGTATCCCACGAGTTGTCGTGATTTGATTATCGACACGGTACTAGCCAGGTTGAACCCGAAAGGGGGAGGATTTGGATTTGGATTGGATATCCTCTCCAAGTCTAGCACCTGGACGAGATTCGTCGCCAACGCCGGGGTAGAGAGCACTTTAAAGAAATTTACATATAACACCCCCGGTACGTCTGTTATAGGTCGCGGTAGACTTCTGCCAGGAAATTTTCGGCTGGCAGCTCTATGATTTTAAATGATGGTACTTTGAATGCATATTTGACTTGAAAATGCGTGAAATGATATATTGTTGAAATGAAAAACATGATGATTTGAAATATGATTTATATACTTATATTTTGACACTTCAGTTTCACACTCCATATTTGACGATTGCATTGACCCACTCACTCACTGAGTATTTTTTCCCGACTACTCACCCCTCATTTCCCTTTTGTTTCAGAGATAATATTTGACAAGGAGTGTCGCTTTTAGGACGTTCAGTATTTTTGGGAGATCAGGCCTGGACTTGAGGAGTCATTGTGTGTTTCTGCTGTAAAATTTGTATTGGTGATGCATATGTATTTTGAGGTCTATAGATGACCATTTTTATAATTCTGGGATAACTGTATAAATATGGACATTTAAATTGTGGAACTCTCATGTCACTGCATGACATTGCATTGAGGCATTTCTTTTTCGTTGCGTCTGTATTTGGGAATGTGTCATGTCTTAGAAGTGTCCTATAGGATCGCTCGGTGCCTTCTCTAAATCACAGGAGGGGCGACTGGCGACTGTCCATGCCTTTAATGGGGGCATGGCAGTAGAGGTATGTGGTTAGGACTGTGGAGAATTGTTTATTAGCCTTGCGTTGCCCTGGATTGTGCAGTATGGATGATCTGGTTTGTTGTTGAGAATAATTTATGCATTTTGAGGCCGGGATGGCCCCTTTTGGACAGGTAACAAGTTTATTTTAATATGGGAGACCTCCGATATATGGGGAGGTTTTGCCCGATTTTCTATAAAAATACAGTCGGTATCCAGGGTAACGGGCGGCTGCTCACACTCCAGGTTTGGGGCGTGACATATAGTGTATTATTCAGTCACTTTTGTATTATACTTTTCATTTAATGCACTTACTTTTAATCATCATATATATGTTCTGTGATGTGATAATAGATATGTCGGGCAGGCGAGGTCGACTCTCTTACACGAGTGACCACCTCCAGCTTTGAGTAAGCGGGGATGAGACTGTTTATAGCTGTAAGAGATTTTGAGAGTGGCCCTGCTAGAATATAAGTTGTACTGATACGTGTTCAGGATGAGCTCATATGCGATATGACCGACATGGAAGTACCCACATCCATGCTGCCTGTGAGTAGCCAGGTTTGAGATCTCGGATATCACCTGTAATTTGTGATATTATCTCTTAGGTAATCTTTCTGAGATCTCTAGATAAAATCTTATGTGTAGACTGCGTCCCCATACCTACACAGTGTTAGAGAAATCTGACATATGCCCTTCTGAGAGATGGGGGAGTAACACTGTGGCACGTGTTTCATACCACGTGTGAAAAGACGACTTGGAATAGTGGGAGTTATATTACTTGAGACAATAACTTAAAATTTATCCCCAAACCCCACTGTGTGAGACTCGAGATCCATGAGGTGGGATCGCTTGTGCTCTTATTACTCTCGGCTGTCTCTTGAGATCATGATTTAGTATTTATTACTTTAGTCTGTTTACCTATGGCCCGGAAGATAAATTGAGGTATGAGGGACAGGCCTAGGAAAACGGCTGAATTGAGATCGATAGATTTGAGTTTGGAAAAAGGAACACCAATTGACATTGCATTGTTATGTTGTATTCACCGACCGGTCTTTTATGTTCATCCATGTAAGGATTTGAACATAATAGTGGATACATAGTCGAGTGATATCTGGGGATTACTTTCGGTGAAGAAAGTAGCTCGATGAATGTGATTAGTCTTGGATCTGGGATACAGCGAGCTTTCTAATGATACTAACGGTGACTACTCGATCATTCTAACAGGTGTGTCGAGGAGTTTTTGTTTGCAGGTGTACTCGCTAGTCGCACGACGTCCAACCCTGTATGAAAACTCCGTAGGATGATATGGTAGATCGCATGAGTTGTAATCTTATGATGGAAATAAAATGCTCTCGTGTGCAAGTGGGAGATATTGATTAATGCCCACGTGGGGCAAGTTAATATTTAAATTTCAAAATAAATGGGTAATGGGTAGTTACCCATTACCCCACTCTTCCCCATTTTTTCCTCTCCAAATAACTCCTACGGGAGTTATAACTTTTTTTTTTTTTTTCAGTTGACAAAATTTTATTTTTGAGAAAAAGGAGAGATCATCAACGAGGGGAGTCTATTCCGAAAAACGCAAAAATCATCGGGTTAAGGGTTGAAACGTTGTGGTATCGTGTTAATAGTTCGTTTTACGTGACTATTATCCCGACTACGAGTTGCTCCAGTTCAAAGTTTGCGGTTTCTGAAATTTTCCGTATCACCGATTGAGGTATACCGTAAATTTATCTTTTACGATTTTGAAAAATTATTTATTATTGTTTCTATTGCGTGATTGAGTCACCATTGTCTAACAACACATAACCAGTAACTAGCTTCATAGTGTTTAAATGATGTCTTCATAAACGAGGACAAAACCATCAAAATAGAAAACTGACTACCTATAGGGCAAAAAGGTGGATCTAGATAATCAAGTTTCATATAGATGTTCAAAAAAAATTAGCACTCACCAAAGTAAAAATGATGGCGTTAATTCTATGATATATTATTTTTGAAGTAACATTCATCATTTTTTTAGCCCAAGAAAGATGGTGTGTCGTCAAACAACCAAAAATAAAATTACCTACTTCACTAAGACGAGTCTAGGGTGAGCAGGGTCGAATCCACAGGGATCGGCGGATTTATCTCTTTCAGAGAAATTGAAAATATGGGGGGTTTTGATAAAATAATCTAAAATAATTAAGCAAACAAATCAATGAAAATTAACTAAAATAAAATGATGAGATAATACCAATTAAAGGAAAAGATGTCAATTAAGATAAAATTTAGCCAAATGAGTTATTTCCACCTTGATGTGTTTGATTGATCATCGATACAAAAATTACTCGATATTATGCAAATAAATTGGTTATAGTCACTAAGTACCACGAAAAGACCAATCTCTCCTTACAAGATACCATCGTTAATTACTTCCCTAATCGAAAGATAACCCAAGAGACTCTCATTGGATTTAATGTTCCGACAGCATTACAATCTAGAGAGACCCAATTCTAATCAGTAAATTCCAATCTGGATTTATTTAAATTAGATTACTTAATCTCTTGACATAAATCCTACCGTTTGCGAGACCATAAAATTATGTCAATTACCACTCCATTAAAAACACACAAATCTTGCTATTTTTAAATGGTAGTAGACTATTTTAGGGGTTATTAAACATAGGCCTCTATGTAATAATCCCAAAACAATTATAAACACTAAGTATAGAGATTAAATAAATACCCACAAATATCAAGCAAATAAGATCATTTAGATCTCACAATCATCACTCATCAAGATTTCAATAATATTTTGACTAGAAAAGAAATTAAAACAAAATCATCTAAAAAGAAAAACTCACAAATGAAATTACAAATGAAAAGAAGATGTTGGAGTATATGGACAATGGCTGCCGGCTGCTACTGTAGACGTGAATAGTGCTGCCCCCAAGGGGGCTGCCCGGCTGCCTCCTCCAAGGTTCTCCTCCTAGGTATGGAATACTCCTATATATATAGGAGTAGAAACCCTAAAAAAAATAGAATTTTTCATATTTATAAAAAGTAAATATTTCTAACCCTAATAACTACTAAATAAAAAAAAATAAAAAGTAAAAAGTAAAATTCCTAAAACATAATATCTAAGAAATTTAATCTTTAAAAATTTCTTTTCCTAAATATTAGGAATGGAATAAAATTTTTCAAAATCTTCAATATTCCAAGTCCACTCCAATTTCCTCTTGAATGTGTAACTGGGAAAGGAAATTTTTACTGTAGTAAATCTTCAAAACATCTTACTTGTCTCTTGAAATCCACATGCACACGTGCTAATAAAAGAGCATTGATGTCCAATTTTTCATACTTTACAAAATTACTCCAATTTACCTCATTTTTCTTCATTTTCCATAATAAATTTCCTCTTAAATCAAATATCACAAAACATAAATATTAGTGTAATATTTATTCAAAAATAATACAAAATCAATCGTAAATATTACACTTATTTAAACCCTATCAGAAGATAAGATTAAATCCAAATTGCTAGTTATGTTGATCAGTTGGTGATAGGCAACCATACGATAGTTCCTAATACAAAGCCAGAGAAACATAAAGGAGCATGCTGCATATTTCCCAAGACGGAAGCACCTAAAACGAAAAATTGGCATCTATCCTCAGGTGCTAGCAAGAAAACGCCAGTCAAAAAACATGGCAGTGGAAGGTAGACCAATTTTCAGTTAAGCATTCTCTCGATTTCTGTAGCTTTATCAAATACAAGACATAAACAAAAAAGAGGTAAGGATGATGAGAGATGTACTAACTTGCTCTCTTGCAAATGCTTCTGCTCCATCAAATGCAAGATATATATGAGGAGTTTTCTCCATGACCAACCAAGCTAGAGATACGGCATTCACGACAGTGGTGAGACCAGACACAGCTCCTCATTTCTTCTTCTTGCCATCCATGATGGAAGCTTCCATTTCAACTGTGCCATTTCTGCTTAGGACAGAACCTCGCCCTGCATTGAAGTGCGGATGGTTCTCAAGTTCACGCACCTGCAGAGTCCAGATATCCGTCCGAGTTTAAAATCACTCTCCCAATATGACTTTAAAAAGGACATATACTCTTCTACTACGTCCCATAGGTACAAGCAATAACCACACCTATTAACAGGTTAACCAAAGCCCCAATCTTGTAAGCCTTTTTGGCAATCCTTGTGGAAATTAGATTTTTCCTGCAGTTGTAATCTATGCAATACCTCAACTCTGAGTTTGCTACTGAATAAATCACAAGAGTTTATACAATTAAAACAAATATGGCAGCATTCTCAAAGAAAGAATTGAAAAGCTCTCTCAAAATTGTGGGAAATTGATTGATCTGCTTAATACCCGACAGTTTGACAGTAAAAAGCTACACTTAGATATTCATAACTAACCGAAAATTGCAATATTTTAAGGGTATATGAGTTATTAAAAAAAAAAAAGGTCCAATCGATTTTGCAAAGTCTTGCAATCAAGGTCAAAGGTTCAAAAGCCCAAAAGGGTATAATTTTCAATTGAGCCGGGGGGGGGGAGAGAGAGAGAGAGAGAGAGAGTCAAAATATGATATTAGATATGAAAATAAAAATGACCCAGATGAGTTTTCATGGTACTCGATCATAAAACAACATCATTAATCAGTCATTAAAAATAAATAAATAAAGATGAGGGTTTTTACCACAAGTTCAGCAGCATCCAAGGGAGACTTATTAGCTTTGAGAGCAGCCACACCAATCTCCAAACAATGACGAAGTCCTTCCTCTGTTGGCTCCCTCCTTTCTCGTTCCAAATTCAGTGGTATGTCACCGGCCCCACCGTGTAAAGCTATTAACCAACCCATCTCTCTCTCTCTCGCGAGTGATTCAATTTGTTTTGAATCTTTTGATGTCAGTTCCAATAAGAGACATCGGAACCGTCACAGTGACAAACACAAAGAACCTCGTAGAGTGAAGTGGGGTTAAGGATATATTATCCTGAAAAACAGAGCAATATCCTCTGTCACTTGGTACCCAGTAAATTTCAAATAATTATTAATTTTCTATATAATTTTCATATATTAAGGAGAGTTTTTAATTGAATTTAACCAATAATCTATACAAAAAAATCTTCTCAAGATATCATAAAAAGAAATAACCAATAAATTATAATGCATAATTTATAATCTAAAATCAAAAACATACAAGGTTATATATGGTAGAATCATCTTTACCAAAATTATTCTTATTTTTCAATATTGCCCTAATAAATTTCTTATATCACCTTT